>JAEOAD010000004.1:25430000-27830000 GCA_036365145.1 Orientallactaga sibirica | reverse complement strand
GGGTTCATGTTCATGTTTATGGAGTGCATTGATCTTATCATGTGCCCCACCATCCTGCACCAGCTGGATTGATAGAATGGTAGAATGACCTCTTCCAGAAACTGTTACAGTGCCAGCTAGGTGGCAATAGTCTGGAGGGCTGGGTTAGAGGTCTCTGGAAGGCTAGATAGGCTCTAAATCAGCCTCCTGTATATGGTATTGTTTCTTCTAGAGCTAAGAGTCATGAGTCCAGAAATCAAGGGGTGGAGATGGGAATGGTACCGCTTACCATCACCACAGGTGAACCACTAGCCAAATGTTTGCTTCCTGTTCCCACAACCTTATGCTCTGCTGGCCAGAGGTCTTGGTTCCAGGAGTGCTTTTGCCAGAAGGAACCAAAAACATCCCATTGAACTGGAAGCTAAGCCATCCCCCTAGCCATTTTTAGGTTCCCGATGCCCTTGAATGCACAGGCTATGAACGGAGTTACAGTGTAAGCAGAGGTGATTGATCCAGACTACCAGGGGGAAATTGGACCAATCCTCCACAATGGAGGTAAGGAAGAGTGTGTCTGAAGTGCAGGAGATCCTTCAGGATGATTCTTAGTGTTACCATGTACTGTGGTCACAGTCAAAGGGAAACTACAACAACCAAATCAAGGCAGTATGATACATGCTCCAGACCCTTCAGGAATGAAGGTATGGGTAACCCCTTCAGGTAAAGAACCAAGACCAACTGAGGGGCTTGCTACGGGTAAAGGAAATACAGAATGGGTAGTAGAAGAAGGTAGTTACAAATACCAGCTAAGGCCACGTGACCAGTTACAGAAATGAGAATTATAACTGCCATGACTCTATCCATCCTACTTTGTAAGAGTGTATGTGCATACTATGCAAATATTAAGATGCTTTTGTTTCTTTCTTCTATTTCTCTATTATGCAATTAATATTGATTGAGATTATATCAATAGTTGTATTTCTTTAAATATTGTATTTATTTATTTGGGTGTAAGGGAGGGGGGAGAGAATGGACACTCCAGGGCTTCTAGCCACTGCAAGCTTCAGATGCTTGTGTCATCTTGTGCATCTGGCTTATGTGGGTACTGGAGAATTGAACCTGGCTCCATAGGCTTTGCCAGCAAATGCCTTCACTGCTAAGCCATCTCTCCAGCCCATTAGTAGTTAAGTCTTTTTGAATTTATATTTAAAGTATTGGATATTAGAGACTAAGCATTCCTCAAGGGAAGTTGCCATGTGTTTGTGGGGAAAGAGTGTGAATTTCTGGTTGTATGTGGGATAGTTATATCAGATTAGGTGGAATCATGACTTTGTTATTGTCTTCATTTGAAAATTAAGCATGGTACAAGGGAATAAGATTTGGTGTCAAGCTGACAAAGTGTGGATCTGTGATGGCTAAGTTCTGTTGTCAACTTTATCAGATTAGGAATCCATAGGCATTCCCTTAAGTGGGTCTCTGAGGGTGCTTCCAGGAAGGTGTGACTGAAGGAGGAAGTCCTTCCTCCAAGAGTGGATGGTCCTTCTGGTGGTGGGTAATTCATATGTGTGGTGTGTGTGTGCATGTGTGCGTGTGGTGTGTATCTCTGAGAGAACACAGCCCCATTTTACCTGGCTGCCCTGCTCTTCATTCATATGTGTATGTACACTGCTCTCCAGGAAGCCTCCAGGCCTTCAGTGTTGGATTGGGATTACTGAGGCACACAGCCATGTGGACGGAGCAGCTACCGGGATCCTTATGTCTCAGGCCTGTAGGCAGCTATTATTGGATTCTCAGATAATCCAATAAGTCTCCATTTTAATATCAATTCATTCTATTAGTTCTATTCCTCTAGAGAATCCTAACTAATACATAAGGTGACCCAGAAGACCGGCCCTACCCCTATGCATAGTGATTTCAATGTCTTAGGGTGACATAGACATCTTCCTCCTTCCAATGTTCTTTTGTCCTTCTGCCTTCCACCTTGGGATGGAGCAGCAAGAATGGACCTTAACTCTGGGCTTTGTAACATCTGGAACTAAAATAAGCTCTCATTTTTTAAAAAATATCAATTCTTCCACCTCAGTGCTCTATAATAGCAGCCCAGGACAGACTATCCCCTGCCATGACCCTGGCTCCCTGGCAGCTTCCCAGCTGAGTAGTCTGTGCTTCTGTCACACTAAATTGTTCAGTGTCTTTTTTTGTGTGGACATCTGTTCACACACTGAGGCCAAGTTCAAATAGCAGTTCCATTGTAAAACTTTGGGGACTTCTCTGGAGAACTTAGTACTTCTACAGATTTTAACAGATATCCTGGGAGATAAGAACACGCGTCATTGTATTTGGAGCATCTGCTGGTGGCGTACCGCTCATCACCACTAGAGTCAGAGCCTTATGCGCAAATATCGTACATCATCTGTGATTGGAATTCTGAGACATCCTGCACTGTTTCTGGCTTCTACAGGCCTTCAGTAAAAACTGTTGAGTTGAATGTAGTTGAAGTGTATCTGAAGAACAGGAATTTTATAGTGCCTTTCTTCCAGTCTTGTGCTTGTGATCTCGGTGCCTACTCACAGGCAAGCTGAGGCCTGAGTAAAATAAGAAGATTGCAAAGTTTTTCTTTTCTGTCTCTGCCCTTTTCTTCTGTTCCTTCATCTTCTCCTGTTCGAGTTCCAGTGCCCTCTTACATTTGGGCGTTGTCCCCTTCCCAAAATTGGGAAAGTTCTAGAAAGTTCTATTCCTATTCCAAATGCATATGCAGCTCTGTTGCACACTGGCTGTGATCCCAGGTAAGTTCTTGACCTGTCGACAAGAATTTCCCCATGCTGAACATGGAGGTGATAATACCTGCTTGCTCTCAGGGCCATTGTGAGATCCAGTAAAAACTCCAAGGGAGCCGGACGTGGTGGCGCATGCCTTTAATCCCAGCACTTGGGAGGCAGAGGTAGGAGGATCGCTGAGAGTTCAAGGCCACCTTGAGACTACATTGTTAATTCCAGGTCAGCCTGGACCAGAGTGAGACCCTACCTCGCAAAACCAAAAAAAAAAAAAAAAAAAAAAAAAAAAAAAAAACAAACAAACAAAAAAAACTCCAAAGAAAGCATTAGCACAGGCTGGAGTATAATAATGACTCGATTTACATTTTCCTTTCCTTTCTTTTTATTTTGTATGTGTATGTGTGTGTAGTGTGCATGATGTTTGTGTGTGCTGGAAGGTTTAGAGGCAAAGGTCAACATCCGGTGTCTTCCTCATTTGCTCTTCATCTTATTTATTTTTTACTTTTTAAAAATATTTCATTTACTCATGTATTTGAGAGAGAGAGAGGCACAGAGAGTAAATGGATTCACCAGGGCCTCAAGCCACTGCAAACGAACTCCAGACTCACACGCCACCTTGTGCATCTGGTTTATGTGTATCCTGGGGAATTAGGCTTCACGGGAAAGAGCCTTAACTTCTAAACCGTCTCTCCAGCTCCATCTTATTTTTTGAGACTGGCTCACTCACTGAACCTGGAGCTCACCCATTCAGCTAGATGAGATCGCTGTTGAGCCCAGGAATCCCCTGTCTCCACCTTGCCTGAACTGAGATGCCCGGCCCACATGGCCTAACTGACAACTTTGTCCAAGCCTGGCTTTCTACCTTGTATCAGGAAGGCATGGCTGAAGATTATTTCTACCTCAGCAAGAGTGCAGATCTACAGAGCCCACAGCACGGGGCTTCCCCATGAAGTGCGCAGAGTTCAGGGCAGACACCTGTGACCTGTGTTGAGGGCAAATTTCCCAGGAAGGCTCTGCTAGGGCTGGAATCCAGGCAAGGAAGGAGGGCAGTTCAGACAGAGGAAAATGAACTGAGGGACAGACATCAGACCAGGTTTGACAGGAGAAGAGAGTGACAAGTCATTTGGTTCAGCATAGCTCGGCTGTGTGTAGGAGGCGAGAGTCAGAAAGCTGTGATTAGAAAGGTAAGTGGGGTCAGTGGCAATAACAAATGGGGGAGAAGGTATGAGCTACATTCTTCCAGCTGCTGAATCCCAACTGTTTGCATGTCCCTGTTACGGGAGAGCTTTTCGAAATACCAAGTCCTGGACAACCAAATAGGAATTTCTAAGTGATTTCTTTGAAAATATGGACGAACAGAGTTTCCTGTCTTATTCTAATGTGAAGACAATATTGACAACTGCTATAATTTAACCCTTGAAATGATATTAATCATTATTAAGGCACTCAAACTGGGCTGAGGAGATGGCATTGTGGGTCAAGTGCTTGTTCCCAAGCATGAGGATGTGAGTTCAGATCCCCAGCATCCATGGAAAGCCAAGTGAGGTGACAAGCATCTGTAGCCACAGCCCTGGGAAGCAGAGACAGAAGGGTCCCTGGGGCTTGCTGGTGGGCTAGTTTAGCAGAACCAGTGAGCTCCAGGTTCAATGAATGACCCTGTCTCAACAAATAAGGTAGAAAGCAATTGAGGAAGCTACCTGACATTTTCCTCTGACCTCCATGACCACACACATGCATGTGTACATGCAACGTGCAC
Organism: Orientallactaga sibirica; assembly: GCA_036365145.1. Lineage (NCBI taxonomy): Eukaryota > Metazoa > Chordata > Mammalia > Rodentia > Dipodidae > Orientallactaga > Orientallactaga sibirica. The sequence continues at coordinate 27,825,494 of JAEOAD010000004.1, read as the reverse complement.
ACACACCACACACAAGCATGAAAACTTTAAAAATCTGGGGAAAAAGGGCTGGAGACATGGCTTAGTGGTTAAGGCACCTGCCTGCTAAGCCTAAGGATGCCCATTTGATTCTCCAGGTACCACATTTAGCCAGACACATAGTGACACAAGGGCACAATGCCACACTTGCCCACAAGGGTGTAGCATGTGTCTGGAGTTTGTTCATAGTGGCTGAGAGGCTGCTGGCATGCCCATTCTCTATCTGTTTCCCTTTCTATCTCTTTCTCTGGCTTTCTCAAAAAAAAAATCTGGGGAAAAAAATGGAAAGCCCATCTGATTTTACTCTTGTACTTTTTAAGTTAATTGGCTTTCTAAAACATACATAACATGAACGTTAACCTCTTGTTTGTTTTTAATTGGAGAGAGACAGAGAAAGAGAGACCAATAGAGAATGGGCGTGCCAGGGACTCTCAGCCATTGTGAAGGAACTCCAGACACGTGCACCCCCTTGTGCGCATGTGTGACATTGCATGCTTGCATCACTTTTGCGTCTAGCTAAACATGGGACCTGGAGATTCGAATGGGTGTTCTTGGGCTTTGCAGGCAGGTGCCTTAACCACTAAGCCATCTCTCCAGTCCTGTTTTTTCAAATGTGCAGTGCAGTGGTGTTAAGCATGCTAACATCATTGTACAAACATCAACAGTCCATTTTCAAAACTTGTCATTATCTCCAACTGAAAGTCCATTCCACTGAACACTGTGCATCCTCCTCTCCCTGGCCCATGGCAGGCATCATTCTACCTCCTGTATCTACACATTTGACTTCTCTAGGTACCTCATACAGTTACAATCACACATTCTTTATCATTTGGTGGTTAACCTAAATGATTCACCTAGCCTAATATCTTCAGGGTTAAATATGTTGTAGTATGTGTCAGAAATTCCTCCCTTCCTGAGGCTGAATAATATTCCACTGTATGTACATATTACATCTTGTTTATCCATTCATCTATTAATGAACATTTCAGCTCTTCCTATCTGTTGACATATGAATAATTTTATTGTGAAGTTAGTATACAAGTATCTGTTTTAGACCCTATTTTATTGTTTTAGTATTTTTATTTATTTACTTGAGAGAGAGAAAGGAGAGTGTGTGTATATAGGCACACCAGGGCCTCCTGCCACTGCAAATGAACTCCTCACACATACACTACTTTGTGCATCTGGCTTTACGTGGGTATTGGGGAATCAAACCAGGTCATTAGGATTTGCAAGCAAGTGCCTTTAACTGCTGAATCATCTCTCCAGTCCTTTGTCCCTATTTTAAATGTTTATTTTCATTTTTGGTTATTTATTTGATACAGATGGGAAGAGAGTGAAAGAGAATGGGCATGCCAGGGTCTTCAGTCTCTGCAAACAAACTCCAGATGCATGTGCCTCCTTGTGCATCTGGGTTACATGGGTCCTGGGGAATTGAACCTGGGTTCTTTGGCTCTGCAGGCAGCACCTTAACTGCTAAGCCATATCTCCAGCCCAAAGCTTGTTCCTACTTTAAATTCTTTGGGCAAATATATCTAGAAATAGAATTGCTGGACCATACAGTAATTCTGATTTTTGTCTTGTAGACCTTTCATATTGTGGTAGCTGTACTAGTTTACATTCCTAACACATGCACAAGAGTTCTAATTTCTCCATATCCTCACCGATGTTTATTTTCTGGTTACTTCTATAACAGTTATCCTAATGGATATGGTTGGTATGCCTTTTGGTTTTGATTTACATTTTCCTAATGCTTAGTGATCATTTTATGTGCTGATGGACACTTTGTATATTTTATTTGGAAAAATGGGCTATTCAAGTCCTTTTTATGCATTTTTAAGTGGGGTGGTTTTTCTATTGCTGAGTTTCAGGAGTTCTTTATATATCCTGCATATTATTCCCTTATCAGATATATGGTATAGTGGTTTCAGTGTAAAATGTCCCCCATAGCCTCATGTGTCTGTGATTAATCACTAGCCAGCAAAGCCTTTGGGAGGTAGAGCCTTGCTGGAGGAGGTATGTCACTGGGGGGTGGACCTTGGAATCTTTATAGCCCAACCCCACTTGCAGGACTTAGCTTGCTGTCTCTCCTTCCTCCCTGCTGGTGAGAAGATGCAATGCCTGGCTGTCTGCTCCCGCCATGCTCCCCCACCAGGATGAAACTTCCTCTTGAAATTGTAAGCCTGAAACAAACCCTTTCCTTCCATAAGCTGCTTCTGGTCAGATGTTTTTCTCCCAGTCTCTGGTTTGCCTTTTTGTTTTGTTAATAGTGTCCTTTGGTGTGCCAAGGTGTTTATTTGTTTGTTTTGAAGTCCAATCCAAATATTATTATAGTTATGTTCTCTCCTGCTATCATTTAAACACGAGACACTTCTTGTCACCAAAATACAAGGGTCTTTTTTTTCCCCCAATGGACCAATTATAGGGCCAATTGGTTATCTTCATTTTAACTCTTTTTTTTTTTTTATTTTTTTATTTTTCGAGGCAGGGTATCACTCTGGTCCAGGCTGACCTGGAATTAACTATGTAGTCTCAGGGTGGCCTCGAACTCACAGCAATCCTCCTACCTCTGCCTCCTGAGTGCTGGGATTAAAGGCGTGCGCCACCACGCCCTGCTTAACTCATTTTTTTGTTTGTTTGGTTGGTTGGTTTTTGTTTTTCGAGGGAGGGTCTCCCTCTTGCCCAGGCTGACCTGGAATTCACTATGTCATCTCAGGCTGGCCTCTAATTCAAGGCAATCCTCCCTTGCTTCCTCAATACTGGGATTAAAGGTGTGAGCCACCACACCCAGCTTAACTCAGTTTTGACACTAACTTGACTCTGTGGGTTCTACAAGACTTCCCTGCACTTCTGATGCCAGTCACAAGGCTCAGGCTGCCATCCTGCTTTGGACTGAAGAGGGCTCAGAGTCTCCAGACACCCCTCGTTAGGTTCAGTTATTGACCATGATGGCTTACGGAGGCCAGAGAAGCACTTACTTGTTCACATGTTTACTAGGGAAACTGCTGTCTTGACTATTATAAAACACACTACAGGGCTGGAGAGATGGCTTAGCTGTTAAGGCACTTACCTGTGAAGCCTAAGAACACTTATTCAAATCTCCAGGTCCCACGTATAGCCAGATGCAAAAGTAATGCAATTGTGCAATGTTGCACATGTGCACAAGGGGGTGCACATGTCTGGAGTTTGTTCACAGTGGCTGAAAGGCCCTGTGTGCCCATTCTCTCTCCGCCTCTTCCTCTCTCTCTCTCTCTCTCTCAAATAATAATAATAATAAAACACTACAGAAGATACAGATCAGGGCTGAAGAGATGGCTTAGTGTTTAAGACATTTGCCTGTGAAGCCTAAGGACCTAGGTTCAATTCCCCAGTACCCATGTAAGCCAGATGCACAAGAGGGTGCAAGAGGGCACATGCATCTTTAGTTCATTTGCAGTGGCTAGAGGCCTTGGTGTGCCCATTCTTTCTCTGTCTCTGTCTCTGTCTCTGTCTCTGTCTCTCTCTGCCTCTTTCTGTCTCAAATAAATAAAGAAAAAATATGTTTAAAAAAGATACAGATCAGCCGGGCGTGGTGGCGCCCGCCTTTAATCCCAGCACTCAGGAGGCAGAGGTAGGAGGATCACCGAGAGTTCGAGAACACCCTGAGACTACATAGTGAATTCCAGGTCAGCCTGAGCCAGAGTGAGATGCTACCTTGAAAAACCAAAAAAAAAGATACAGATCAATGGGCATCTGGAAGTGATGACTAGTGCCAGGTGTGGAGGAGGGGCACAAAGCTTGCATGCCCTTCTGGATGTGCCACCTTCCTAATGCTCTCCAGATAATCCTTTGGGGTATATTGAGACTTCCTTACAGAGATATGACTAAGTCACTGACACAGTAACTATCTCCACCTTCACTCTTAATCCTTTCTCCATTAGGGAGGCCAAGGATTATCCATCCCTCTAATCACAGGGTTGGTTCCTCTGGCAATTAGATCCCACCCAGAGCTTATCCACAAGATGCTAGCAATCAGTCATCTCTTGCTTTGGTTTCCTGAAGCTGGGGGAGCCATGGGGATTCCTGAAGAGGAATAAGCTCTTCTGGTGCCAATCTATTCTCTCCAGATCCACTTTCCACTTCACTTCCCCTTTGTACCCCATCTTTCTCTTGCCCACTCACAACTTTGCGCTGTTACTCTTGGCTCTCTGTTGAAGTCTACAACCTTACTTTATGCTCCAGAGTTTTTACCACCTTTCATTACCCAAATCACAATGAGCAGAATGAGGGCAGAAAACAAATGCTGTAGGCTTCAAGGGTGGGTAGCTGGGATGAGACAAAGCAGTGGGCTGTTGGCATAAAATATGTAGACAGCCCAAGAGTACAGGTTCAAGTATGGAGGGGAGTTGTAGTCAGCTTCACATTGCTGGGATAAACCTCCAGAACAGACACAGTTTATGGGAGGAAGGGATTTATTGGAAGATTACAGATCCAGGGGAAGTACCATAATGGTGAAAAAGAGAAAACCCACCATCAAAAGCAAGAGCAAAACCAGAAGCCAAACAGCAGGGAACCCAGGCAGAACTTCAGATCTGCTTCAAACACACCTTAGAGCTGGACCCCAGGATCCACCCATAGTGACACCTCGTCCAAGTTACAAGCTTGAATAAAACTTCTCAATCTATTGGGGACCATCCATTCAAACTACCATGAGGGGTAAGCACTGATTCATGTGCATGATAAGAATCTGGGCCCAGCACCATAATATCAAAGAAAAATCAGAGAAATGCATCATCTTTAAAAAAATTTTTTTTATTTTTTTTATTTGAGAGCAACAGACAGACAGAAAAGAGGCGGGGATGGGTGCATCAGGGCCTCCAGCCACTGCAAACATACTGCAGATGCATGCGCCACCTTGTGCATCTGGCTTACATGGGTACTGGGAAATGGAGCCTCAAACTGTGGTCCTTAGGTTTCACAGGCAAGTGCTTAACCACTAAGCCATCTCTCCAGCCCTGCACCTCTTCTGAACAGAGGAAAAGTACGCTTTTGGGTCCATCTTGTCCTCCTTAGAGCTTAAAGATGTAGAATCTGTGCTCTGAGTTTCCATCCTAAACTTGAGACTTGTTTATCATAAAAGCTTGCTAATAATCATAAAGGTATACTTTAATCATATAATCACATATATGTGTATATATATATATATATATATATATATATATATATATATATGAAGTTTTTCAAGGTAGAGTCTCACTCTAGCCAAGGCTGACCTGGAACTCATTATGTAGTCTCAAATTCAAACTCATGGTGATCCTCGTACCTGTGCCTCCCGTGTGCTGGGGTTGAAGGTATGTACCACCACACCTGGCTGTGATTATATTTGGTGACATTTATTCCTAAATATATTTCCTAAAAAATACAATTAAATATAAGTACTTAATTCATTGCACTTATAAACACTTTTATTCCTCGTCCTTAGGAAGCATATTAAAGTTCAGTTTTGATATGTGCCCTACCCAAGGCTACGCCCATGTCATCTGAAGCCAGGCTCTACTAGGAAAATGAGTGATCATTTCTTCTGAAAAGCTATTTTCTCTTTGGAAATGGTTTAGGATACGAGTGCTTTTCCTTTGCCTCCATCCTTCCCTACCCCACTTCTATTCCTACCTCAAATTAAATTACTTCTGTTGGAGACATGAGAAATGTTCACTGGGCTGAAAAACATTTGCATCCCAGCCCTATCTAATCTCTGAGCAGCATTTCCAGGTCTTGCTTGTTTATACTCTCTGCATCACCAGACATGTCTCTGGGGAAATGTAGCCAGAAAAAAAAAAAAAAAAAACCCACAAATGCACAGTCCATCAAAAGTAACTTAAAAATACAAGCTTGACTTTCCTTTGGGCAGGGGCCTCCCTTCTCCATGAGATGACCGTCTCAGTGGTGTCCGCTCCACCCTCATCATTATGATCATCGCTGCGAAGCATTTCACTTTTGTTCTTAGGATTCAGTGTTGGAACTGGTTTTTAAAGCTGTGTGACCATTTCCTTCATTGCTTCCTTTTTTTTTTTTTTTAGGCTTTTACTACATTAGCTTCTGATTCTTCTTTAAACTAACTGAAAATTAGGACCCGAATTGTATTATCAAGTAGTTAAGCAAAAAATTCCCTCCTAGGATTGCTAGGGGGCCACAGGCAAGACCTTGGAGGCTGTGCTGTCCTGTCATGGAGCTGCCTCAGAAGCCCAAAGTCCAAGCAGGTTCTTCACTTGGCTCACATCTCTCCAGGATAACACTCATCAAGCCCTTAGAAAATCACCCTGTCTTGGCTTGCTTGCCTCATTGGCGGGCACAGATCAAATGGAAGATCTAGTCTCAGCTCCTGTGGTGGTATGAATCAGTTCCTAACCCTTGTGTTCCCCCATCCCTTTTCTCCCCTCCTCCTCTTTCTTCTTTCCATCTTTCTTTCTTTTTTGTTTCCTTCCTTCCTCCTTTCTTCCCCTCCTCCCTCCCCATCCCTCCCTTAAACCAACCTTCCTTCCTTCCTTCCTTCCTTCCTTCCTTCCTTCCTTCCTTCCTTCCTTCCTTCCTTCCTTCCTTCCAGCAGTAACTAATATCTTGGCAGATAACTAATACCATCTTTGGGCAAAGAAGATGATTCCCAATGCCCTAACTTTTGTTGTTGTTGTTTTTCCAGGTAGGGTCTTGCTCTAGCCCAAGCTGACCTGGAATTTACTGTATAGTCTCAAGGTGGCTTCAAACTCATGGTGATCCTTCTGCCTCTGTCTCCCATGTGCTGGGATTAAAGGCATGTGCCACCACGCCCTGCATGCCTTAACTTTTAATTTACTTTGCATGGTGGTTTGAACATAATATATCCCTCATAGACTTATGTGTTTGAATGCTTGATCCCCAGTTGGTGGTGCTATTTGATAAGTTTCTGGAGCCTTTAGAAGGTGGAGCTTTGCTCGAAGAAGTGTGTCATTGGTGGTGGGCTATGAGGTGTTAAAGTCCAGCCCTGCTTGGTGCTCTTTAGACTTTCTACTTCCTCCATGCTGCTGTGAAGATATGATGCCAGCTGTCTGCTCTTACCGTGCTAGAAATTTCCCTTTGAAACCTAAGCCAAAATAACTCCTTTCCTTCCATAACATTCTTTTGGTCAGGTATTTTGTCTCAGCAATGAGAAAGTAAACTACTGTAGTCTGTTACTGATTTATAGTTTCATCTGAAATGAGGAAACTTTATTTTCATCCTTACAATTCTTGCCTGGAATATAGAAGTTGGTGGAATGGAAATAAGCAGAGAATAGTTTCTCTTCGATCATACTCAGCAATGTCAGTCTCAATTCAAAAAACAAAGCAGGGCTTGCTATTAAGACTCACAGCAACCCATGAATTACTTGGCTTTGAAATCACATAAGATGGACTTTTAAGATTTTTTTTTTAAATGTGTTTCACTTTTCAAATTGAGATTGTTATACACAAATAACACAAGGCAGAGCAGAGCTGAACCTGGGGTGTATAAAGGGCTAGTTACAGAAACTAGGAGACATGGTGTGTTTTTATTCTGCCATCCAAGGGAGAGATTCATGGGCAGCCAAGAGCAGTATTCATTGGTCTCCAGGCTTTACATAAAACTGCAAGCAAAGTGTTGAAAGTTGAGAGTGGGAGATGAATACAGGCTGCTGGAGAAAATGGCATGCTGACAGGCACTAGTGAATTGGAGAATAGTCAACAAAGCCATTCAATTAATTCTGCCATGCTGTGTTTTTCTTGGATGGAACTGTTTTTACCTGAGTGGCCAGGCCTCATTGGCTCTTGGGTCTTAGCTTCTTAAAGGTACTACTTAGTACCTGATAGCTCTTATTCTATAAACGCATGCATCGTCACCATCATCATCATTTCATCAGTTCTGTTTTCCAGAATTCAGACCAACTCCTAAAGAGCCAGATGTCCCAGGAACTAAGCTCTCAGTTGGATTTAATAAGTGTCTTCCTGTTATAAATTTGTTGAAATTGTTTTCTGGAGCTGACACCTTTGGTGACTTCCTGAAGCATGTTTTATGGAACAGCAATGGCATATGTACTATAAAAATTCATGCACAAATGTACCAGTAGCAACTTACAAGCACAGAGCTAGCACAGAAAGATGCTTTGGTACTTACCTAGCACAGTTGCTTGTGAGCTTTCATCTGGGTACAAAAATGAGAGAATACTTAGAGATAGGAAAAGAGAAATGGAGAAGTTCCTTCTGCAATAGCCAATCTTTTCCAGAAAAGAAAGGAAGGAAGAGGGAAAGATCAAACTTATTTCTACTTGGCATTGTTTCTAATTTTATTAGGAATAATTAAGAGAAAAATGAAGTCCCAAAAGAACTTTCTTATCACATATGTCCGCTTCCCCTTAGCCCAATCTACCAATGGCATTTCAAAAGAACCATACTGGATAACTTTATAAAATTCCCACTCCTGACATCATGCCAATGATGGAAGACTGGATTCTTCTTGTGAGAAAAAAAGACAAAGATGTCCATACTTGACACTGCAATGGAGGCTTTAGATGGGACAATTTAGGCAATAGAAAGAAATAAAATTCATCTCGACTGGTGAAAGAAGACAACATGGTCCTGTGTGTAGAAAATGCTAAGGAATCCCATTTAAAACTATTAGAACTAATAGATTGACAAAAGTTACATAAAATAAGTTCAGTGTGCAAATGCCATACTTCTATATTTGCTATGTGAAATGAAACATAAAAGAGAATTTTTTAAATTTATAGTTGAATAAAAACATAAAATAAGAACATTTAACATACCAAGTGACAGATTCCGAATTGTAAAAATGCCATTGGAAGAAATTCAAGTAGATCTAAATTAACAGAAAGACGCCTAATGTTCATGGATTGGAAGGCATAAGAGGGTAGCACTATTCAAATTAGTCTATAATCTACAGATTTAATGCAATATATATCAAAGTCCCAGGTGGCTTTTTTTTTTTTTTTTTTTTTTACAAAAATTTGTTCACACTTCTCAATTTCAAAACTTACTACAAAGCTATCGTAATCAAGACAGTGTGGTAGTGACAGATAGCTAAACACATAGATCAGGGAAACATACCAAGGATCTGGAAATAAATCCTCACATTTCTAGTCAGCTGATTTTGTATAAGGATCTAGTAAAGACAGATGGAGTAGAAAGAGTAGGCTGTTTGGCAAATGGTGCAAGTATTTACATGCAAAAGAAAGAAGTAGGATCCCGATCAGATATCTTATAGGAAAAAAAAAAACCACCAAAAATAGATTAAAGACTTTAAAAAATGAGAGCGCAAATGATAAAACTGATAGAAGAAAACATTAGTGTCAATCTTTGTGGACTTGGAGTGGGCAGTGACTTCTCAGATACGGCATCAAAGAATAGGCACCATCAACATTAAACATGTTTGTATTTCACCTCAAGAAAGTGACAAGACAAACCACAGAATGTGACAAAACACTTGTAAATCAAATCTGATAAGAAAGTTACCTAAGGGACTGGAGAGATGGCTTAGTAGTTAAACGCCTGCCTGTGTAGCCTAAGAACCCCAGTTCAAGGCTCGATTCTCCAGGACCCATGTAAGCCAGATGCACAAGGGGGCGCACAGGACATATCTGGAGTTCATTTGCAGTGGCTGGAGTCCCTGGCACGCCCATTCTCTCTCTACCTGCCTATTTCCATATCTCTCTTTGTCTTTCTCAAATAAATAAATAATAAAATATTTTTTAAAAAAGAAAGAAAGCTACCTAAAAACATATGAAGAATTCTTATAATTCAAAAATAAAACGAAACAAACTAGTTAAAAACAAAGGGTTTGGGTATGTGTGATTTCAAATAGAGTGCATGTATGACCAATAGTCACATGAAAAGATAATCAGTGGGCTGGAGAGATGGCTTAGAGGTTAAGGCATTTGCCTACAAAGCCAAAGGATCCAGGTTCTATTCTCCAGGACCCACGTTGGCCAGATGCACAAAGGGGGTGCATGTGCCTGAAGTTCATTTTCTCTTTCTCCCCCTTTCTCTGTCAAATAAATAAATAAGTAAATAAAAAATAATCAGTAATTAGAGAAATGCAAATCAAAAGTATGAGCTGGGCTAAGAAAATGGCTCAGAGGTTAAAGGCACTTGCTTGCCAAGCCTGCCAGCCTAGGTTCAATTCCCTGGTACCCAAGCAAAAACAGATACACAAAGTGGTGCATGCATCTGAGTTCATTTTCAGTGGTGAGATTCCCTAGCACGTCCATACACACTCAGTTTCTATCTCTATCACTTGCTGTCTCTGCTCACAAATAAATTTTAAAAAAAATTAAGAATCTGTGAGTTATCATTTAAAATCCACTAGAATGGCTGTCATCAAAAAGATAGGCAAGGATGTGGAAGAATTTGAACCTCATTCGTTGTTGGGGAGACTGGAAAAATGATGAGCACCTTTGGAAAGTGTTTGGCAATTCCTTGAAAAGGTAAACACTGAGTTGTCATATGACTTTGCAATGCTAGTTCTCGCTAAATACACAAGAGAACCGAAGCATGTCTGCACACAAAGTTACACACTAATGTTCATAACAACTTATTCATAGTAGACAAATGTGAAAATAAAACAAGTGTTTATCAACTGATAAATGGAGAAGTGCAATGTAGTGAACATGTACACAGAATAACATAGAAAAGAATGAAGATGGAGGAACCTAGAAAGCATTATCTGAAGAAAGAAACCATATATGATGCATTTTATATGAATTGTCCACAATAGGCAAATTGATAGAGCCAGAAAGTAGGGTCCAGAGAAGGTAAATGGAGTGAATACTAACAGGCATGGGTTTCTTGGGGGGCTGTGAGGAGAGAGTTCCAGAATCAGTGCTGATGGTTGTACGACTTTATGAATTTATACCATGCCTCTGAACTTAGTATTTGAAATGGGACATTTTTGTTGAATTATACCTAGAATTCCTGTAGTTAAAATGTTTTGTTGACTTAGGACAGAGTAATAAACTCAATGGATGTTCCTTTACAGCTTTTTCCCTTCGATAAAAATAAATCTTGACTAAATGTGTTAAGTGCCCAAAGACAGCTCCTGATTTATTAACCTTTAAATGCCAAAAGACAAAACAGATTTTGTTCACAGTTAACATGGTTAAAAGAAAGAAAAAAGAAAGAAGGAAAGAAGCAAGGAGGGAGGGTAAGAGAGCTATAGAAAAGTTATCTATAGTCTATTTTTTTAAAAAATCTTTGCGTATGGTGTGTGTGTGTGTGTGTGTGTGTGTGCGTGTGCGGCCACACCCCCACATATCACAATGCATGTGTGGCAATCACATGACAACCTCGAGTGTCAGTCCGTGCCTTCCACCTTGTTTGAGGCAAGGGTTTTGGTAGTGTCTGGGTATGCCAGGCTAGCTGGTCAGTGAGCTCCCTGGGATTCTCCTGTGCCTGCCTTCCATCTGGCCATACATGTCCTGGGATAACAAACGTGTTCTCATGTCAGGCTTCTTGGAGCCTGTGCTCGGGTCCCCGGGCTTGTGCAACAAGCACTGTGACCTATTGAACCATCTGCCCAGCCTGGTTTTGGACACTTTAAATGCTGTCAGGTATCTGTGTTGATTAGCTGGTGCTTGACTGTGTCCTTCCTTTCCCCTCTTTCTTTCTTGGCTTTAAAGCAACACTGTGTTTTGACATTTTTTATTCCATGGTCCAGTGATCTAGATTCACATAGAAAATCATAAACAAATTCATTTAGTCATAAATTAACAGAGGCCCTTTTAGAGGCCCAAATACCTCCCTAGGAATGTATTATTTCATTAGAGAACTAATTTAAAAAACATCAGTTCCTTCTTAAAACATAGTGACTTCCTCCATTTGGACCACTATAACAAAAATACTACAGATTGTATGGCTTATAAAATAAGCATTTTTTTCTCTCATTTGAGTAAACAAATTGTACCGTATTTTATTTGCTGTGATCTTTCCTTGTATAGTGCTACCTCTAAGTCCAAGATCAAAGCCAGAAGACTGGCATCTGGTGAGGACCCACTTCCTAGTTAGACTACAGTCTTCTCCCTCTCCTGATGCAGTGAAAGGAGGCGAGTGAGTTTCCTTGTGACTCTTGTAAGATCACTAACCCCAGACATGAAAGTTCTCCTATATGACCAGGTACCAACCTACTAACACCATCACCTTGGGAGTTGGATTTTACATGTGAATTGGAAAAGGTCAGATGCAGACCACAAGTCATGACATATAAGTATTAAAGTGATACTACGTGCCTGTTAGTGTCAAGTTAAGATCCTGCAAATAATCATTTTAAAAGTTAGTGAATAATAAATGGAATTAAGCACACATAAATTTAAATGAACTCTAAGGAATGCCCTTTTATATTACCATATTAAGAGTGTAGAAAAAAATCTGAACCTGTGGGTGTATGATGATTTGGTAGTTAAGCAGCACCCTTCTTTTGAAGTGTTCACAATGCTTTACAGCATTTACCTCAGCATTTGTCACAACACCTTTGTGGGTGGCAGGCATTGTGCTACCACATAGTACAACTGCAGGTCAAACAGCCAGGGGGTGCAGTTATCATGCACACTGGAGCACAGGTGGGCGTGAATCCCAGATGGTCCATCTAATGATGCTTCAGCCACATCCTTCCACAGAGGCTGGTCTGTGTACTGATAACCTCTCTGAAGAATAATAGTTTCAGTTCCCATTATTCTGGGTTTTCCAAGAGTGTCTGCCTTTGCTGAAACAGATGGTCACTATCACACAATACAACTGTTTTTAATGGTAATAGGAATCACATGGCTAACACTTCCTGAGAAAAACTGGATTAGATATTGAAAATTGGACCTCAGCTTTTGAACATTTTTATTTGGCTTCTTGTTTCATTTCCAGAAAAGCAGAGAAATACTGAGATGGATTTCTGAATCTATTTTGAAATGGAATAATGTCTATATTTGTTATGGCATATCATTTGAAAACTTTAAACTGACCTGTAAAATAAATGATTGAGTCTTTCAAAGAGCAAAGGCCAGACTAGTTCTGTCTCTATGGTATTGTAGGTATCTCATTTCTTCAGTGTAAAGTAAAGGTTCAGACCAATGGGTCTCTTATGCCCATTCACCTATTTAATTTGGTGATTGTATTTTCCCTGCTCATCTCAGAGCTTGGGTAAGAATACATGTGCAGTTACAGAATCCATTTTCCTCAGTGTTATTCCATTTCCTGTGTTTCACACCTTGCCAGCCACATCGTAGATGCTCAAAAACATTTGTTGAATAAACTAAGGTCTTGCTATTTTGCTTGATAAGATTTTTTTTCTTTGCCTATATGGTTCTACAGTTGAACTTCAATTTAGCATAACAACTCCTCTTGGGGATATGTTTGTCATGTTGGCACTGTATTTTTATTTTCCCAGATTTATTTCATTTGTCATTTACTCTCAGTAACCACTCACAAAGGGATATTAAGCTTTTAAGATTTCCAAATAGCTCTGATGACAATTCTCATTGTCATGTGACTTTTACAAGTATTCATATGTTTCTAAAATTCAAAAGGCTATTTATATCTGCTGTATTTTTAGGAATTTAACAAATAACATTCATATTTCACCCACACTTTATTATTTTTCCTTAATTTTTTTGCATAATTTTGACATTCTTCCTGATTTTATCTTCTTCTCCATTAGTTTCAATGTGGAATATTTGTTGCCAATATTCCTGCAGCAGACTTTGCAGAGGTGACCTGTTTGTCCTTGATCTTGCAAAGATGTGCCAGCCTAGAATAGAAACTTAGAGAATGCATACGCTTTAGGGGCATCTGTCTCTGTCTTTAACTTTACAAAAATAAATAATAAAGCTCTGTGTTTCCTTCACACATTTAAAAGCTAGAAATAGATGGGAGTCGTACATTTTTCAATCTGTGTGCCAGGCTAATAGGCAGAGCGCAGAAGGCTGCAGGGCGCCAGGCAAGCTTCCGCCCTTCTAGGGTGCTCTCCTTCAGCCTCCCTCCTCTGACTGTGCTGGGCTGTTGCAGCTCTTCAGGGTTGCCAGCTGTTCCCTGCAGCTGCTCACAGGACCTGTCCTGCCCAAGATGTTCCTTGGTATCATGCAAACCATAGATCCGCAGTGATTTCGTGCTGAAGGACTTCCGCCTGCATCCTTGGTAATCCCCCCATCCCAATTTCTGCTGAAAATTTCCTTAGGCTCACAGGATGTCTGGAACAGGACCTGGGACCAACAGGCTGCTCTGCTGCAAAATCTTGGGCCCATAAGGGAGCTCTTCTTGAAGCAGAGGTCAGCAAGAAACCTTCTGTGTGTTCAGGGGGACAGCCCAGGAGGACCCCTGTGTCAGCTGCTCTAACTTGAAGGAAGGAAAACTGAGACTTCCAAGAATGCTCCATGATGTTAACCAGCAGTGTATGCAGCCCACAGAATCAGTTCTGGAGAGCTTGGAGCCCACAAACTATGGAGTTTGGAGTATGGAGACAGACATGCTCACCTCGGTCTGTCCTGCTTTCTCCACCACCTATGAGGCTGCTTCCCACTCTAGCCTGAAGAAAATTCTTTCCTTGGATATTGACTGCACAATTTTTTAAAACCACATTAACATAATCATAATCCTTTCATGAGTCATGAGTTTCTCCAAAATCTCAAGAATCTGTACAGTTAAGAAACATAAGCAATGAGATAACATTTAACAGAGACTCTGGTTTTGCTCAGCATGGTACAGAACATCAGGCTCAGCTTCACCTGACCCTGCCATCTCCTCCTCAAGGAAACAGTAATTCACCAGACAGGCCTGAGGGAGCAGCTGTCTGCCCTCCTAAATACTGAAGGTCACATGATGAAGTTTCCCCTGCCTCCTAGGTGCTGTCAATCTAGTGGACAACAGAGGCAAGTCATCCTTCCATTTACAACCCAGTCAGCAAATTTGGCCTTCTTTAACATTGTTCTTCATTTAAACCACAATGTTGGTTCAGAAATAATAATACCTGTTCACAAATTTTGTTTGCTTAATATTTCAAGAGTCTCAACATGACCATAAGCTACAAAAAAAATCTTGTGATTTTTAACCCATGATGAGCTTGATTGTGTTGTGATTGGGTGAGAGCTACAGACATCTAGAGGAGAAAGACAGTGTCTTCCAAGATGCTTACATATTCAACCAGCTGAAGCCGACTGGAACACAGCTGGCCTATCAAGTGGTCTAGGCTCATCGTACTGGCTGTGTAGAATTGATCTTACAGAACACTGTGAGCTTTGATACATCCCGTCATGGTGAACGTTTGACCAACTTGCTGATGTTGACAGTACAGCAAAGTCCTTTTGTCCAGAAAAACAAACCTTGACTTAGACAATGCCTTAGACCAGTTATAAGTGGCTTTATAAGATTAATGTACTGAAATCTTCATACTTTGCCTCATAATTATCATTGTTTACATCTTTTTAAATTTTTATTTATTTATTTGAAAGAGATAGAAAGAGAGAGATAAGGAGACAGAGAGACAATGGACACACCAGGGCCTTTAGCCACTGCAAATGAACTCCAGGTACATGTGCCACCTTGTGCATCTGACTTACATAGATCCTGGGGAATCGAACCTGTATCTTTTGGCTTTGCAGACAAGTGCCTTAACTGCTAAACCACCTATCTCCTAACTTATTTGACGCATTCATTTGCAACCTGACCTTTTAATTACCATCGTATTTGTGAGGTTTTTCCATGGGATATAAATGGATCAATTTCCTTCATTTTTTCATAGCTATGTCCATCATAGATTTCACAATGTATACATGAATTATCACATTGAGCTCATATTGATTTTTAAATAGTACAAGATATTTACTTTAAAGAACAAGGTTTGTAATGCAAAGCTCTAGGTATTGAATTTATCATTTTACAGTTTCTTTAAATTAGTTTAAAAGTTCAAATGCACAAAACTTATAAAGAATAACGTGCCAGGTGTGGTGGCACACGCCTTTAATCCCAGCACTCGGGAGGCAGAAATAGGAGGATCACTGTGAGTTCAAGGCCATCCTGGGACTACATAATGAATTCAAAGTCAGCCTGGGCTAGAGCAAGACTCTACTTTGAAAAACCAAAAATAAAAATAACAAATGCCTACATACTCACCATCCATATTAAGAACTAATATATTACCCATAAAAATTAAAGGCTTGTATACCCCTTTCTGTTTCTATCACAGCTAGTCAAATTTTAAACTTTAAACTCTTTCAAAACATTTATTTGAATTATACTTCACAGGTACTTACAGTATTTGTTGCATTTTTAAAGACTATTTAATTGTAGTATAGAGAATAAGAATCAAAGTAAGCCTATTAAATGGGCAAATGCTTAAACCATGAGAAATGAGAGTAAGTTAGGTTTATGAGGCATATATGTAGACATATACAGAGAGAGCCTCTGTCCATGGAACATAATTATACGGGGATGAAAAAGGGAACAAACACGTAATAGTCATGACACACTAAATGCACGAGTCCCTGATTCATCAAATTTTCATGACACACTGAAGATGTGTCAGGCACATGAAGCATTCCGTATTCTCAAACTCTTCATTTTCCAGCTATTGGCTCCTCACCTTTTCTGCCCAGGAATGTAAATCAAATTCATTGTTCCCCAGACAATAGACAAAGTGTATGTGTTGGCTCCGGGTACCTCCTGCCTGCTGGGAGACTAAGCTCAAGTGTGGTCATGTGAGGAAGGCTGATGTAGCAGAGATGAGGATGAGAACAAGGATTGGACTAGTGTGACGGTATGCCAGCAGCAGATCCTACGTGGGTTAACCTACCCATGTCTGTCAACTCGCTCCTACCATGCATTTTAATTGTGTTTTAATTGTGTTCAGTAAGCCATGTAATTTTAGTATGTGAGCCTTTCCATTCTGTGATAACCTGCTTGGCAGCGTACTCACAGGCTACCACGACAGCAAGGCAGTTTCCCACAAATTTTAAATTTTAACCTATTTGACGCATTCATTTGCAACTTGGCTTTTTACCATCGCATTTGTGAGGCTTTTCCATGGGATATAAGTGGATCAAGTTCCTTCATTTTTCATAGCTATGTCCTTCAAAGGGTTCACGATGTATCCATGAATTATCCCATTGATCTTCTGTTGAGTGTAGGTTGCTTCCAATATTTCAATAGTGCAGTCAGTGCTTTTATGAATATTCTTGAACATATTCCTTGGCCCAGGTGAGAGGTTCCCAGGGAATATACATAGAATTGCAATTTCTGAGTCAAAGAATAAGCATGCCTTTAACTTGACTACATATTACCAATTGCACTCCAATGTAGCAGAATTAATTTATACTCCTATGGAATATATGAGTTCTTATGTTTTTAATTTTGGCCAGACTTTGTGTTATCATTATTTGTTGATGAATGGGTACATTTTGACACAAAGAAATAATTTTGGCAACTAAAAAAAAAATCTAGACTTGTTTGTTAGTATTTCAATTACCAAGAAAAAATCTGTAGAATTTTTTTTTTTTTTTGGACTTTCTCATTGTTTATGTCATGCCAAATAAGGTTTCCTCTTTCTCTTTCCAACATTGTCATTATGGAAGAAAAAACCAAAAACTTTGAAGTACAATGTGTCATTTTTTCCATAGGGATTAGAGTTTGGAGGAATACCATGTGGGATTTTTAATGACACACACACACACACACACACACACACACACACACACACACACTCCCTTGAATTAAACAGGGGCACAAAGCTTCTAAAAGAATGAACTGTGACTATACACACCAATCATCACCAAGCCTGTAATGGGATGATGGCAGGGCAGGGCAGGAAGGAATGACTATTACTCACAGGCTGAGAATGCACTCATGTCAAATTTTCTAGAAAGCTGTTTGCTGTCCTAGCCTACCTACCTTAGGGGTTTGTTCTATACCTAAATTCAGTCACTGGAAATTAATGCATTTAGGTAAAATATTTTCAACTTTTAAGACCATTCCAAAGTGCTTCTTAGAAAATAAATTTAGTACTTAAATGTCACTAGCATTTTATTTGATTTTTTCCAAACCTGCCAGTGCTAACAGGGGAGAAGAGGAAGGCCGTCCTCAACTTCTTCCTCTTCCTCTACCCTGCACATGTGGATGTGTTTGAACATCTTGCTGACATCTTTTCGGTGGCTCCCAATAATCCT
Source organism: Orientallactaga sibirica (assembly GCA_036365145.1). Taxonomy (NCBI): domain Eukaryota; kingdom Metazoa; phylum Chordata; class Mammalia; order Rodentia; family Dipodidae; genus Orientallactaga; species Orientallactaga sibirica. The sequence goes on along the minus strand of JAEOAD010000004.1, from coordinate 27,807,301 downwards.
AGGAGTGTTTTCAAAGTGTGGGCTAGCGGGTCTGTCTGGCTTCACATCTACCTAAAGTTTTAAAAATGCAGATTCCTAGGCAGATGTGGTCGCATACACTTGAAGTCCCAGCACTCAGGAGGCTAAAGAGAGAGGATTACCTGAATCCTCAAATTCAAGCCTAGCCTGGGCAACATAGCAAGATCGAGTCTCAAAAACAAAACAAAGGAAATGAAAAAAGTAGATTTGTGGGTCCCAGCCTAGGCCTACTGAATCAGTCAGTGTGTCTGCTATCAGCGTGTCTGGGAGTGAGGCCCTAGAACTTGTATTGTCAACAAATTGCCTGCCTAGATATTTTCTCAGCTTGTTTTCTTTTTCCTACTTTCTTCTTCCTCTTCTTCTTCTTCTTCTTCTCCTCCTCCTCCTCCTCCTCTTCTTCTCCTCCCCTCCTCCTCCTCCTCCTCCTTCTTTGTGTGTGTGTATAGACATGTATGACAGATATGTGTGCAAATGTGTGTGTGTGTGCGTGTGTGTGCATATGAAGGCCAGGGGATAACCTCAGGTGTTGTTCCTCAGGTGCTGTTGTGCTGTCCATTTTTTTTTTTTTTTTTTTTTTTTTTTTTTGATAAGGTCTCTGATTGGCCCAGGAACTTACCAATTAGGCTAGACTGGCTGGCCAACAAGCCCCAGAGATCTGCTAGTCTCTGCCTCCCCAACCAGCCCTGGAATTATAAGCATGTGCCACCACACCAGGGCTTTTTTTTTTTTTTTTTTAACGTGGATTCTGAGGATTAAACTCATGTCCTCATGTTTGAAAGGCAAATGCTTTACTGACTGACCTATATCCCCAAACCCTCTTATTTTTGTAATAATGGAGAAGAATAGCACACAATACAAAACATAAATGTGCAGCTCAATGCATGACTACGGAGTGAACAGAGAACAGCTGCCCAAATCAAGCAGGAGAGTGCTGCCCGTACTTTCCAAACCTCCTTGTTCCCTTCCATTCACCCCACCCCTTCCTACTGTATCCAGGAGCTGGAGCTGATGTCTCATGCAGTGGGGACATGAGGCTGAGAAGTACAGCCACAGCACAAAGCTCACACTGCTGACCACACAGATGAGGCTCCTGCAGAATCTGGTCTCTGCAACCTCATCTTTCACCCTCTTCACATCTCATTCTCGGGTCCCTTAGAACCAGTCATGTCTCATTTTGCAATTATCTTCCTAACTCACTGCTCATGTTGTTTCACTGCCTAGGTGCCTCTGTAACTGCTGAGGGATACCTGCCCTTCCTGAGTCTATTAAATCCATCCTTCAAAACCTGTCCCAGGATGGCTTTCCTGGGAGACTGGATGACTTTCACCCTTCAGTCCCACCCACCCATCAGAACCATCCCTGTTGGTGACTAAGCACATCCTAGAATGTGTACAACTGCTCGTTTACATGTCTATTCCTCTTTCTCAAGCAGGCATTAGGAAAGAGAATTGTTGTTTTTTCATTCTCTTATGCATGTAGGCTTAGTGTGTGTGCCCCTCAGTTGGTTATGAATTGTTGAAGTGGTGAATAATCTCCAGGTAGAAGCATCTTTGGAAGAGTACTGTGGAGCAACCCTGGCACCTCAGGGTATATTTAGATCAGATCATGTTCTTCCTTGTCAGGAAACAAAGCAGACAAGAGGAGCACACCAGGTGCCTGAGAGGGTGAAAGCAAGTGAAGGGAGAGCGAGCAGCATCACACTGTCTATGCTGCCCACAGCTCTGCAGGCCCGCAGGAAGTGCAGTGGGAGTGCCCCAGGCAGCTCCATGCTCTCCCTCCTTCCCAGAGAGAACTCCCACTTGCAGGCCACTGAGCTGAGTGGGAAGCTTAGACTGTTCTGATGTTTTCCTGCCTTTCATGGTCCTCGCATGCATCTGCTCCTCTGAGCATCTTTTCTTGCCTGAGAAATGCTACCTTGTAAGTCATCAGTAACCTGCCTATTTCCTGCTCCAAAGTAGGTGTGAGTAGCAGTGGGAGGCAACTGTGTGCACAAAGAGGTGCCTTGTGTAGATGTCGGTGCTCAGAGGATCTGAGCATGTCTCATCCTGCCATGAGAAACTGTAGCAACAGCCACAGTCCAGACACCAGTGAACCTAGGCTACTGGGCAGAGCAAGAGCCTGGAGGGCCAGAAATGAGAAGAGTGGCTAGAAACTGATTAAAGCCAAAAGGATACTGTCAAGACCGAAATCTATCAACAAATGGTTGGTAAATTTAGACCCTTCTCTTGTGCAAGTCTGAAAGCCATCTCTGGTGGTTTAACCCCAGGGTTCATTGTGGGGGCAGCTTAGGGTCTGTGGATCAGGGCAGGACCGGGCCAGCGGATCAGGGCAGGACTGGGCCAGCACTTTTGGGAGATGGTCACACTTGTGATGTGAAAGAGCTGCTGAGCCTGCAAGCTGTAGTCTTCTTGGAAAGAGTGGCTGCTCTGTCTTCCCCAAAAGAACAACAGTGGCCCAGAAACCAGGCCTGGGCACACATACCCAATTCTGTGGGTCCTGCTTTCAAGTAGGACAAGAAATAGGGGCATTACAGCCTGCCTAGAGGCCACTCCTATCACTGCCAGGGTAAGGATGTTCAATCAATGTCATTTTGTAAAAATGAAAAAGCCTTGGGTTTTCACAGGAGACACAAGCAGGTGCATGCTCCAGTGAGTAATTAAAAAAAAAAAAAAAAAAAAAAAAGACTGCTTCTGGCGAAAGATATTAAAGCTTTTCAAACAAGCAGTGTGTGTGTGTGTGTGCGTGCGTGTGTGTACATCTGACATAGAGTACACACTGAAGACTAGTTACATAGGACTAATTACCTACTAAGTACTCAATACATAGTTATTTTTGTTGTTTTGTTTTGTTTTTTCGATGTAGGGTCTCAATCCGGCCCAGGCTGACCTGGAATTCACTATGTAGTGTCAGGGTGGCCTTGAACTCACAGCGATCCTCCTACCTCTGCCTCCCAAGTGCTGGGATTAAAGGCATGCACCACCACATCCGGCTCCCTCAATATATAGTTTTAGAGGAAGCTGATTTCCATCACCCTCTTTTTTTTATTAAACATTTTATTTTATTTATTTATTTAAGAGAGAGGAGAAAGAAAGAAGGGGCATACGAGGGCCTTTAGCCACTGCAAACAAACTCCAGATGCATGTGCCCCCTTTGTCCATCTGGCTTACATGGGTCCTGGGGAATCAAACCAGGGTCCTTAGGCTTCTAAGGCAAACACCTTAATCACTAAGCCATTTCCCCAGCCCCTCTATCACCCTCTTTAAACAAGTCAACATATATGATATGTTTTTGTTTTCACTGTAAACTACTTCTGAAGCATGATCTTTGTTTAAAACACTTAAATTTCCCCTGTTAGTATTGGAATTTTGAAAAATTGACAATATTCATAGAATCAAATGATCAATAATGCCATCACCCAGATAACTATTTCTAATGTTTGGTAAATTTCCTTTCTTAATCATTATTTATGTAAAGAGATTATAGGTTGTTTTGCTGTCTTCTACTTTCACCTGTAATATTATGAACATTTAATATAGTGTTATATATTACTTGAATAGTTTTTGTTACATAGATATGATATAACTGATTTAACCAATTTATTCTTCGGGAAATTTTTTTGAAACGAATATCCTCTTCTTAAATGTTTATAAAGTTATGGTAAAATCCTAGGAGTTTATTTGCTGGGTCAAATCCTATGAACATTTTGAAACACTAGGCTCAGTTTGCCTAGTATTGACTTTTTATCAGTGACGAGAAATTCCTAACCTCACCAGCACGAGTACGAGTTGTAACATCTAATTTAGGAAATATATTATAGTAGACAGCTTTAGTCGTTGAGATGAACTTTCAAACCAGGCACAGTTATGGGAGGAAAGAAATTTATTTGAAGCTTACAGATCCAGGGGAAGTTTCATAATGGCAGAAGAAATTGGCCCCATTTTCATTGGACCAAGCAGAGAGAGAGAAAAACCAAAAGCCACACCAACACCACAAACAAGCACACTTCAGGAACTCCAGACCAAACTAAAGCACTTTATATATCTTTAGACTGAAATTACAACTCCACCCCCATACCTTAGGGCTGTACCCTAAGATCGGCCCAGTGACACCTCCTCTAGCTAGGTGGCTGCACATCTAAATTACAAACTTTAATAAAATCATAAATATATTGGGGGCCATCCATTTAAACTACCACATATATATTCCATTATTAGAGATTTTTGTTACTGTAGGAAGTAAAAAATTATAGCAATACATACTCAGCAAAGAAATCTAAGCACTTAATTTGTTTTACTAGTGGGCTGGTGTATGCCTGTAATCCCAGCACTCAGGAGAGAGAAAGGAAGATCACCACAAATTGGAGGCCAGCCTGAGCTACACAGTGAGAGACTATCTCAAAACACATATGCACGTCCGCACACATGCACGCATGCACACATGCATGCACACACAACACACAAATTTCTGACTAACATGCTGTTGTACAGCAATTTTCTCTGAGTAGAAACATGTCATCTTGGAGGGAGGAAGCTGCCCAGGCACGAGAAGTAACCAAGGCTGACTACTGAAACTTCCAAGATTCACAAGGCTATACAAGGTGTGAGAACTGCTTGGGAAGCAAGACCAGAGGAGCTGCCGCCTGCAAGACCTGCAGTGAACTTCGGGGATGCAGCTTCCTTGAGCCATCGCCTTTGCTGGGGTGGGCTGTCTTTGACTTGTCAGTGATCCTGTAAGTAACTCAATAAACTTACTGGTTCACTAAGCTGGTCTTGGATGAGATCATTTCTTTGGTCTGTTGTCAGTGCCCTATCTGGGGTTAAAAAATACCTGTTTGCATCTCTGAGGAAAAGTTTAATGGAGCACACATACTATTGCCAATCATAGGTAAGTGGTAAGCGTAACAGCATAGTTCAAATTGTAAAAATGTACGTACAATATGTGACCAGGTCCTGTTTGATATTCCCTTATTTCAGTCATTTGAGAGCTGTTTTCATAGACTGCGTGCATTGTCCTGTCAAAGTGTCTGCTCCTAGTTAGTGCTGAGTGATTTGCTGTGACAATTAACCTGACTCATCTGTAAGAGTACTCTCAATTTCCTGGTGGCTGGCTGAGTGAGAAGGTAATGCTGATGCAATCTAAACCAGCACAGTGTAAGGCACTTGGTGCGGTGGGGTAGGCTTTGGATGCCTTCTGTTTTTCGTTCCTTCCCTGACTCAAGTCTGTACTTGATACATACACCGATGCATACTCTACCTCGTCCAGTCCAGCTAGCAGACAAGAGAGGTGAAAGAAGTGGATGATCTGCTGTCTTTGTATTCCTCTCCTTGGGGTTCTGTCCATTTCGATCCCCTGTCCCAGACCAAGAGCACAGCGCTGTGGTCAGCTTAGAGGAACTGAAGTGAGGGGGTGACTTTAGTCTCTTTGACCTTCACCAAGTAAGAAATGAACTTGGTACTTCTTTGGTTTTTCACTCCTCTCTCTACAGGCATGTTGGCTTTAGCCAGGTTCTCCTGAGTACAGGTGCCTTGTCCATTCCCTTTCCCCCACCTTCCTCAACCCCTGTCCAATTTCTTGGTCCTTTTATGAGCCAGAAAAAGCCCCATATTGGGCTGTCAAGTGGCACACCTTGTGTCAAGGTAACAGAATCTTCTCCCACCATTACATGCAGTATGTAGAAGGGGGAACACCAAAGCCTGGATGTGCTGCCTCATGCCTGCAGTCCCAACACTAGGGAGGCTGAAGCAGGAAGATCTGCTGCTGGCTCAAGGCCAACTAGTATACATTACAAGTTCCAGGCCAGCCACAACGATAATGTGAGACACTGTCTCAAAAAAAAAAAAAAAAAAAAAAAAAAAAAAAAAGGGTAAATTCTTCAGCTGGTGTGCCCTTGGCCTCAGCCTGTGGCCCGCAGGCCCAGAGTTAGAAGCTCAGAAACCAGACGGAGAAAGGGAGCACAGGATGTCAACCTCAGCAAACTGGGAAGAGAAGGCTAATGCCAAATGTGGCTTCTTGAAGAATGAGAAAGCCAAGACTGAAGTGCAAGAGGAAGATGCTGGAATAAAGCCCACAGATGGGGTTTACTGTTCATGCACTAAAATGATGTTTACTTAATGGTTTTTAAATTGATAAAACATCTCCAGTATGTATGATATTTTGAAGTACAGTATATGTATACTGTGGAATGGCCAAATCTAGCTGATATATATACAACCCCAAGTTACCATTTTTTGTGGGAGAATACTTTATCTACTCTTGTGATATTTTTCAAGACTATATTATATTCTAACTGCGGTCACTAAGTTGTAAAACGGATCTCCCAAACTTTTCCTCGTATCCAGCGGAAATGCAAAATTCTTTGACCAACCTCCCCTTGGCCACCCACAACCATCCCAGGCCCTGTCAACCTTCATTGTACTTTCTCCTTCATTCTATGGAGTCAACTTTTCTAGATTCCACAGGAATGAGACCACCTGGTATTTGTCTTTCTGGGCCTGACTTACTTTGCTAACCGTAAGTCCTCCTGGTTCATCCATGTTGTTGTAAATGACAGGATTTTGTTCCTTTTAATGACCAAATAATGTTTTATTGTGTATAAAAAACACATTTTCTTCACTTATGCATGGACAAACACTTGGGCTGACTCCATTACCTTGGCTGTTGAAAATAGTCCTGCAGGAAACATGAGTGCAGGCATCTGTCTGACATATCAATTCTTTTGAAAATATATCCTGCAATATATGCTAAGTACTGCTGGATCATATGGCAATTCTATTTTTGGAATTTTGAAGAAACTTTGTAATTTTTTATAATTTACATTTCATAATTTACAAATTTCATGAACTATATTCCCACCTTAGCAGTTTTCTTTTAAACACTGATTTATTTTACTCAAACAAGTGCATTTGTGTGTGTGTTTAGTATTGTGGTATAACGTGGTATGGGGTATGTATGTGTGTGTGTGTGTGCATATGGACATATCCTGTGCACATGTAGAGGCTGGAGAATGTCGGGTATCCCCTCCTGTGCTTATTCCAAAGTTTCTTTGAGACAGAATCTCTGATTCTGGAGCTTGATATTTTTGTGAGCCCAGCAATTCTCTAGTCCCTACTCCCCACAAGACTTGGGTTACAGATGTATGTGCCCATGCCCAGCTATTTATGAAGATGCTGCTCAGTTGAACTCAGGTGGTCTTAGGCCCTATGCTTGTGCAGGAAGCTCTCTTATCTAGTGAGCCATCAAACAAGTCTATTTAAGAGGTATTTGATATCATTATTCTGAATGGATAATGAATTTAATTTTCCTCAATAGAGTATAATCTTTAAAGCAAATACAAGGGAAGAAAACTATAGGCTATGAGTGAAACCTGGTATCTCTTGGTAAAAACAAACAAACAAACAAAAACCCAGAATCCAGCAAGTATAAGATTTGAGGAAGATTGGTGCACTTTAAAATCTTCTGAGAACTTAACAGGGAATAATTTGTTCAGCATGTGATTTAGTGCTATTTAATGCCATCATTCACTTCCACCTTGAATCATCCTAGCATGCTTCCCATGCTTTGGAGGGCTAGTTAGAAGACAGAAGGGAGAATGAAGACTGTTCATTTACTATTAACCAGTATTGTTTTTAAAGGTGTGTTATAGGTACTGGTTGTGTTTCAGTGGCACACATTACGTTCTGCTCTATTATCTATCTCTATTTTTTAAGCTCTAGAAAATTTGGTTTCCTCCAAAGAGAAATAATATCAGATTTGGTTGCATACTGTGACACTCCATATTGCTAAGAGTTATAAAATGAGCTTTTCCCAAATCCGTCTTTTCAGGTAAACACAAAAACCAAGATAACTGCTTGGAAGAGGGTTTTCATATTTTTTAAAAAATGTTTTGAAAATTGAAAAGAGACAAAGAAGATCTTAGTTATCAGAAGTAGCTCTATATTACCCATGTCTTGGCAGATAAGGAACTATACTTGTGTTATTTTCAAGGGGTAAGAATAAACACAATTTAATAATGATGAGATATAATTATATATACTCCTTTGGCCACTTTCCAAATAGCATTAGACCAAGAACTTAGTGAATTTATTAACCTGTTGTAATTTTTTAAAAAAGAAATTTGTACCTGAAAATATATGAATTCCTTTAACATTCTAAAATTACTTTTTATTTACTTTATACTTTTCATTTTAAACACTCTTATTCAATATTTTGCTGGAAGTACTAAATTCACACATTTTAGATTCTTCCATTAGGAAATACAATTCATATTAAGAACAACTACAAAACCTTCATTTGCTGGTCAGTTCATATTTCCCATTTCATTCAGTTATTCAACAAACATTTATTGACTAGTATGTGTCAGCCGCTGTTCAGATACAGGGTTGAATAGAAGATCACAACAGGCAAAAACATCTGCTCGCTCAGTAAGGAGGTCTAACATCCTTTAAGCTCCTATTGAAATATACGATGAGAAATAATGCATCCATCTTTGAGAAAATGATTTGTATTATATCATGACTTGGGTGTAAAGGAGTGTTACGAGAACACTGTTGTCTTACTGTTCAGTAATCAACAGTTTGTATATTCATCTTTGAATGTATATAAAAAAGCAGAACCATAAAAGGAAACAGAGGACATTTTCTTTTGCCTTTAAACTTCCTTTTGTTCTCATTTTCGTTGTCTTGTAGAAAAGCCCTGGGAACAGGGGACCATGACTTATACTAGTCTTGGTGTCCAGAAAGCCAACCTCAAACCTGGCACTTAAACAATGCTGGATCAATAAGAGATTTAAGTATGTAGTATGTGTGGGAAAAGCAAACCAAGAGAAAGTGATTACATGGCTCTTCCTAACAAAAGATACCTAAATGGTGTGAATAAGAACTATTTATACTACCATGTTCTCTTACACCTGCCTGGGACTCTCTCCAAAACCACTCCAACTGTTTGATATCCACCCAGAGGGCCTTCCTAGAATAATCAGTGTTAACTTACAAGGTGCATCTCTTCTATTTCCCTTAGCAGATTACTAGGACCTGGGAGTGGTAGGAGATTGTGTGTGCACTGGGACCAAGGAGGTAGTGTTTAGTTACGGCCTGGGTGACAGAAAACGGTGAGGTATAAAACAAGATCCTTTTTCATCCACAGCATTTCACATACAGGTGAATGCATCAAATTCTTTCAGAGCAGTGATGTTGACTACAGTGTTGTCACACAGACAAGCAGACGTGTATGTATAAAAGATTCAAGTGTTATCTTTCTTTCATTTTCCTTCCTCCTACTACCTCCTCCAATAGCACAGGGCATTTAAGCAAAGCAAAGTGGGCCCAAAATGCCATTCTTAACGTGGGAAGAATACACTAAATGTGCCCAGAAAACAAACAAGAAAGGAGTCCAGCGTTTAACTACAGAAACCACCAGCTACAAGTCACACTTCCTATCTAGCAGCACACTCAGACGGACAGATACAAGCTTGGGGAGAGAATTCCATGCCATTTCTTCCGTCTCTGGAAACAGTTCCAGAGTGGGCTCCACAGTGCAGGTTAGACCAAGCATTTTTTGAGCCAGCAATCACTGAGTGCACCTCTCTGTAGAAGAAGGTGTTTTTGCTTTTCCTTAGCCTGTTGACAATGTTTGTAAATCATCAGGGTTCCCGAAGGAATTAAAAGACAAATTTGCAGATTCCACTGCCTGACCATTCATTAACCTCTTTCTACCGCTTCTGACCAGCCAAGAAACTGTCTCCGTATCTTTATTGGACTACAAACACCTTGTTAATTTTTCCCTTTAGCAGAACAGGCTCCACAGCTGTGTAAATGAGACTAAAAGAAACTTCCAGCAGTCATTTCCTCTGCAGAGGAAGGATTTGAGGAAGTAAGCATACTTCTTGAAATACCAGTTTAAGTATTCCAGACAGACTCTGCCACTAACACTGAAGAGATTTCACTTGTGCCATATTCCATCGACATTACTCATTCCTATGACATGTTTTTACAACAAGAAAGAAAGGTTCAGTTTAATAAGTTCTTTTTTCTTTCACTATTACCATCATCCCGTCCATTATTGCAACATAAAGATGTGGTTTAAAGAATTTCTCATCTCAAAGAATGCCTTGTATCCCCAAGTAGGCACACTCTGGGAGGCCAGCCAGGATGTGGGAACGGCCTCCTATATAAAACTGGATTTTTATGTGTGCGTTAAAACAGGATTCTACCTGTATTGCTAAGAACACAATATTAAAACTTGAATGCTTCCCCCTCCCTTTTAAAAAGAAAGACATTTAAAGAGTTTTCTACATTTTTGGCAAGGGCTTGAGCACATTTTTGGAGGTGCTTTAATAATTTCATTGGTCACAAAAGTTTATGCAAACCAAGCTGAAAAAATTCTATACTGTGCCCTGGGAATTCTATTTTGACACCCTTCAAGACAGTACCAGCATGACCGCTTTCTACCATGGAAAGAGAAAACATTAACAAGTAAATAAAATAAAATAAAATAAAATAAAATAAAATAAAATAAAATAAAATAAAATAAAATAAAATAAAATAAAATAAAATAAAATAAAAAGTCGGGTTTTCAGAAGGTGGAAAGGTTGGAATTCGGTTCCCCAGCCAGGGAGACAGTGGTCAAGGCTGCACACGGGTTTGGGTTAGCCGGATCCCCTTCCACCCCTCCTCTCTGACTTCCAGCGCCCAAGCCCTGGGGAGAGGACCGAGGGAGCGGGCGGGCGACTCGGAGGCCGTGAGGTCCCCAACCTGCGGGGGACGGGGAGAGCCAGCCGGGGATGGGGGTGCACGGTGTGTTTGAGGGGGAAGGGGATGCTCTCTGAAACACTGTACAGAGAGCCCACACTTCCTCACTCTTCTTTTTTTCTAATTGCAAACCTCCCCGATCCCCTCCGCGGGGGAGAGAGAGCAGGCCCCAAGGCGGCGCCCGCGGCTTCCCTCCGGGCCGGGGATGCGCTGGAGGCCGGCTCCTCCGGGCTGCGGGCTGCAGGCGGCGGCCGTGGGAAGGGGCCTCCGGCACCGCACGGCACAGCACGGCGCGGCGCGGCGCGGAGGCGGCGAGGACGAGGCCAAGCCCCGGCCCCCAGGCCCCCGGCCCGCCGCGGCCCACGCGGGGATCTGCGTCACTCGGCCGCGCGGGGGCGGGAGCCGGAGCGGCGAATGGAGCAAGAGCGGAATCTCCCGATGTGACAGCGCGGGGGCGGGGGCGGGGGCGGGGGCGGGGGCGGGGCGGGGGCGGGGCGGGCCCGGGGAGCGCGGAGGCGGACGGGGCAGAGGAGGAGGGGGAGGACGGCCTCGAGCGCCGCCGCCGCCGCCCACGCCCCTCCCTCCGCCTCCGCCTCCGCCTCCGCCTCCGCCTCCGCGGCCGAGCGAGCGCCGTCGGGCCGGGCTGGCGGGCTGGCGGGCGGGCGGCGGCGCTGCGGGGACAGCCGCGGGAGGAGCGCGCCCACCTCGTCCCTTCCCCCCTCGATGGGCGCGGGGGCGTCCCGGCCGCCGCAGCCGCCGCCTGACGAAGGAGAGCCGGGGGCCGGCGCTCGGGACTTGGGCTGAGCCGTCCTCGCGGAGCGCGCCGGGGACAGCCACGCCGCAGCCGCCGGCCCAGGAGGTACCGAGCCGGGCAGGCGGGCGGGCGGGCGCTGGGGGCGGTGTCCCCGGGGCCGCCGGCTCGGCCCGTGCGGGAGACTCCGGGGAGCCGCCGGGCGCCGGGCGGGGGAGCGTGGCCGAGGCCCCGGGCCGGTGCGTGTCTCCCCGGGGGCCGCGGGGCTCACGGGGCCGGCCGGGGTCGGGGCCGAGTCTTTGGGTGTGTTTACTTTGTGAAAGTGCTGCACTCGCGTCTTCGTTTTCTTCCTCGGTATCCTCCCCTTCCTAATGTGCTTTTTGTTTGTTGTTATTGTTGTCGTTTATTTCAAAGGCGGAAGGAGAGTTTTGCTTGGATCTGGCTCCCCTCCTCCCCGCCCAGAAACTTGGCACTGAGGTGCGGGGAAGCGAGAGACTCCTTGTGCGTGTAAGGCTGAGCAAGGATGTGCACACACACACACACACACATTTAAGACACCGAAGCCTCGCGTGCAGAGGTGTGTGACCTGAGCAGGGACAGACACTGAATAGTACCAGTTACTCGTGATCCGCAGTCCCGAGGGTCACAAGATCTGAAGACACTGGCTCTTGGGGGGCTGGTGGACGGCGGGGGAGGGGGGACAGTTAGGTTGGAATATGCGTTTCTTGTTTTTTTGTAGTCCAAAGTTTTGCAGCAAGTGATTTGGAGGCATCGTGCCCTGGGGTTCCAGAGGCTTGGGAAATTCGGGGGTGGCTGTTAATTTATAATTTCACCCGAAAAAATGCCGATTTGGAGTAACTTGTCAGTACTAATTGGTTTGCTGGTGACGTATCTCCCAACCTCAAGGAGTGCAAAGATCAGAAGCTCAGAGGGAAATTCTCAGCTCTTGTTTAAAAATATTTTGGCAGTTTTAATAGATAATATTAGATTGCATAGGAGCAGGGGAACCGAATTTAAAATAGATTAGTCACATACGAAATGCTTAGCTGTTTTGTACACGCAGTGAATTATATTATTAGATTTTCACTTTTTGAAATTTTTTCCTTTGTAGAACATAACCAGTTATGACATTTATAATTCGTCTGCTGGTTTTAAGAACTATTGGAGAGAGGGTGCATAAGGCTGTTCAATCTCTGTTTTTGGGTGAAGGCTGTCCTCCTGAAGACCTGAAAGAGCTGCTTCTCATCCAGCTCAAGTGCACTGAAAGTGATTGAGATGCAAGGGTGCACCTTTGCCCAACACATTTATATCACTGGAGACATTTAATACTAGTTCAGCTGAAGAGATTTTGTCCCGATAGAGGTTAACATGCAAATGCGGATGCTGTTGAGAACTTGTAGATGACTGACTGGGGCAGCCTTTTTTAGTATAGATAATGCAGCAGCAGTTCTTGAAAGAAAGGAATTTCAAGGAACCTTAGGGAGATTTTCTGTTTTAATTTTTTTATGCTAATCATCTTTTTGCTAAAGTTAACATGCCATTCCAGTATTAGTAATACTTTGTGTTTCCTAGATCTTGGAGTGTCCTGCTGTATATGAGTGCATCAGTGTTATTAAGACAGTAAGAACAAAAACAACAACAACAACAAAAAAAAAACCACATAGGCACTGGAGATTTTTAGTTCATTTGGTGTCTTGATTGAATGTAATTCAAATGACAGATCCTTGGGATGGCTATAGCTGATTCAAGGAAATTTTAACGAACTTGTATGTCTAATCGCTAGTTTACATCTATTTGCTGTTTACAGTCTATTTACAGCTATTATTTGGAAATCAATACATTAACATAACCTTAGCTAAACTGAAAATTTTCCGGTTTTGTTACTAGCTAGTAACAACCACTTCCCTGTAGGAAAGTTGGATTTTTTTTTTTCCTCCTTGTTATTTAGACAGTCAGCTAGGTATTATATACTTTCTTGTACCTATATGTTAAGAACATATTGGTTTGTTAAAAAATTAGGTGTTTTGTACTGTAGATGGCATTGAAAAAAGAAATTATGATGTAGAGAAGACCTTTGAAGCAATTTTCATATGTATTTTTAATCTTAAAGATAGTTGGATAGAAACAAGTATGTCAGATTTTTGTGTCTGGTGACTTGCGTTCGGTCCTCAGACTCATCTATTTCATTATAATAAATCTGAGGGTTTTTTTTTTGTTGTTGTTATTCTTGATATTTTTGGAAATGAAAGCTCTGCACTTAATATCTTGAAACTACCTACTGGATTCCACAGAACCAGATATATCTGTGTTAGTTTCATAGAAGGGGTCAATTTTAGGAACAGTGTAAGATCATATTAGCTTGTAATCATTTTGTCTGTCCATTCTCAGTGTGGAACTTAGTAATATACCCCAGACAAGTAATATCTATCAGCATAATGTGAGGTTGCTGGTATCTTTGCCTTGGACTTCTTATACCTGCTGCTTTCATTCTTTGAACAGAGGAAGGAAGAATAGTAAGCTTATTGTATTAAATGCAAATTTCCTTTCTGATCTGACATGTTCAATAACTTGGACAGTAGGAGACTGTATACGCCCCCAAACTCAATAATGGAACAAGTGGGAAATCTAAGAAGTTAACACTGGGGAAAAAAAAAGGCATTAATTCTCATCTTGTGAGAATTCTCACACTGAAAACATATCATTAAGCTTTCAAGTAGTTTGTCATTTCTTAATACATTGTGTTTAAGGGGTTACACATTAATTTGCATGGTATATTAGTAATTTTTACATAGAAACTTGTGAAAAGACACACACACACACACAGTGTCTACAAATTCTGTACTCAGAGTGTTCTTAATGCCAGTTGAATGATGACTTGACTTGGTTGATTAAAGAATTCCCAGCCATCATTATATGAAATGCTAGTATTTGCCTGCTAATATTAAAATAATGCAGAATTATTGCTTAATAGCCAAGTAAATCTGATTTACCTTTTTTAAATTTTGCTAAATGCATTTATACTTACTCATTGAATATTTGGGCTAAATTTTACAGGAGTTTCTAATTTTCTAGCTTCAATCACAATTAAGGAAAAATGAATATAATATTTTAAGTTTTCTAAATTGCCATTAATTCATTCAGAGCTAAATGTGTAGTTTATAGCTATGAAAGCAATAAGGCCTGAAATTGTCTTTATGAGACATGACTGTGAAGTGTTTGTTTAGCATGCTTGAGGTCCTGGGTTCAGTCTTCAATACCAGAAAACATCCCCAAGCAAACAAAAAGATATATCTCTCTATGCTTCCTAGTAAGTGTGCCTAGGTACAACTTTTGGAACTTGAAACATATGTGGGAGAGTTAGTATGTAGGCCAACTTTGCAGTCTAAAGTCACTCATGAAATGAAATTCAACCACATTTAATCATTTTTAGTTTGAGTTCTGGGTTCTAGGACTAGACATGAGAAGAATTCATTTCCTCCAGGATCATCCTTTTCCAATCTAAAGTACCTTTAATTCCAGCACTTGGGAGGCTGAGGTAGGAGGATCCCCGTGAGTTTAGGGCCACCCTGAGACTACAGAGTGAATTCGAGGTCAGCCTGAGCTAGAGCGAGACCCTACCTTGAAAACACACACACACACACACACACACACACACACACACACACACACTATAACTTTTCAGTTTCAACCTTTATTTTACCCATTGCATAGTTCTCTATTCTCCCCATTTCTAATCAGGGCCATACTTGAGAGGCGTTAAGACAGTCTCTGTCCTGACATTGACAGTTTTCTTTGTCTCCTGTTTCCCACCTCAGTCAGGAATCAGTCTTTGATTCCTTTTGTGTGCTGCAGACCTCATTTAGACAGTAAGAGAAAAACAGTCTATGGAACTAATTCACCTTAATCTGTAAGTGACTCATGAGAGCTCAACTGAGGGTTTTCACACTTTTTCTAAGTCTGAAATGTGTTGCTATTAATTCACATAGTTTTAGAGTTAAAACTTCAGGCTGTTTGCAGGGAGGGAAGAATTTATTTTCCTCTATATAAGTAAGTAAGGTCTTATTTAGATTTTGCTTTTGCATTCTCCCCCTTGAAGAACCTCTCTTCCTTGGAGTACTATAGACTTCATAAAAGTGCATATAATGTATGTGCACATATGCTAAATACATGTATCTATCCATGATTCCTATAGCACAGAGAATCCATTTTAATATAATAATGATTCATAAGATATTTATTTGTAATACTGCATTTAACTTTTGGGAACAAAGTCTTAGGAACTCTTGTGATTGAACTTGAATTGCAGATTTCACACCTAATATATATTTGAATTCTAACCATGTGTAGTTACCATTTGTGTTTGGGAACACATCCCTTGCTCTCTTGGGAAAATAACCATGTAATGAGTCTGCTACATAGCCCTCTAAAGAAGAACAAGTTTTGAGGATGAGAG
Organism: Orientallactaga sibirica; assembly: GCA_036365145.1. Taxonomy (NCBI): domain Eukaryota; kingdom Metazoa; phylum Chordata; class Mammalia; order Rodentia; family Dipodidae; genus Orientallactaga; species Orientallactaga sibirica. Next base: position 27,791,334 of record JAEOAD010000004.1, on the reverse strand, counting down.
AAGGAAAAAGATCATAGATAAAGTACAAGATGCAACAGAACATACCGTTGGTGCATGTGGGATTTATTGGAACACCAATTAACTGTGAGGGTGTCCCTTTAGACAGATGAAAGGAAGCTGCTGCTCAGATTCTGACTCAAGCTTTGGATTTCACTAAACAGCAACCTTTTAGAAATGTTCTACATAGAACACTTCACTAGGAATAAAGGTGAATAAAAGATTAACAAGAGACCTAATTCCACTTTCCAGGGTGCTTATAAACAAATAGTAACGTGTTTTCAGAGCCAGGTTAATTCCTTTGTTCTGTGGTTCCTAAAGTATAACACATTGCACTGTATTTATCGCAGTGCTTTTAAGAGTCTCCTCCCTCTTAACAGGTTGGTCAAGAGGGACCATCTTTCTTCAGTATCCTTAGAACTGGCTCAGTACTTGCTGTATTGGAATAAGTGATAAAATTGGGGAGGCTTGGGAAAGAAGACATGGAAAGCATTGTGGTGGTTCTAAGAAGTATGAGGACACCTATGACCAAGCTGTGTTTTATGGGAAACGTGTGGGGATGCCAGGATAGGAGCATGCCAAGGAACAGAGAGAAGGCTTGAAAGGTAGCTTGGTATGGGTGTCTATGTGTGTCATTCAAGTTGGTTCCTTTAAGTAGGCAGGAAATTGCTCAGAAGAGCAAAGAGCCATACGTGCCCTTTAGGAAGATCAAGTAGGCATTGCAGTGCAGAATGTACTGGAGGTAAGGAAGCTATCAAAGTTGGGATAAGAAGCAATAAAGACTGGAATTGGGAGCTTTAGGGACAAAGAAAAAGGGTGATGTGGTCTAAGGACATGTAGATTAGAAAAAGGAGAGAAAGATAGAATCCCATGTTTTATTACATACAGGAAACAGGAAAAACAGTGATGTAACTGAAATGATTGAGAAAGTTGCAAAGAGTGGATTTGGGAATCTAGATGATAAAGAGGCACCTACTTTGTTTGGGGATACTAAAGAAGCTTTTGACAGTCCCCAGGTGCAATGCTAAATTATAGTTCAGAAGAACAATTCAGGCTAATGACTCTCAAATTTTTCAGGTATGAGGATACCACCCCCCCCCCTTTTGAGGGTAGGGTCTTGCTCTAATCCAGGCTGACCTAGAATTCACTATGTAGTCTCAGGCTGGCCTTGAACTCACAACAGTCCTCTTACCTCTGCCTCCCAAGTACTGAGATTAAAGGCATACTCCACCACATCTTTTAAATGAGTTGTATCTTATTAAGTCATAAAAGGGCATATTTACTTTCACTTATAAATCTTTTCACTTTTAAATCCTTTTTACTTAGTAGCTAAAGCTTGGTGTGTACATTTAGTTTTCATACAGTTTTGTAATGACTCCATAGTTCCCTGCTCATGAACAATTGGCCTAAGCTATAGATTTTTAAACTATGGGTCATGACCCCATTTGGGTCATGGAACTGAATGTGGAGGTTGTAAAAAATGTGGCAACAACCAAAGGTTTCTGAACGCACAACCACCACAAATAATTCAAAATTAAGCGCTCCTAATGAGGCCAGGGTGTTTCTGGTAGCACTCACCTGTGTTGCATCGCGCAGCTTCACCACAGCTTTGGTTCTGATGCACAGCGTGGGTGCTTTGCACTGTGCTTGCCTTCCCGTCACCCAGCACCAGAGAACTGCCTCAGACACCTGAGGAGGCGCAGACTTGAGACTTGTGCATTTGGAATTGCAGCATTTTTATTGCACACCTGAGGTTTTCTGCTCCATGGAAAGAATAGTTTTAATTATGGAAAACAAAGACTTTTCCTTAGCATGTAAGTATAAAACTAATATACCTTGGGATTGGCTTGGGTTTGAATATTTGATTTAAAAATTGTTTGAGTTTCTGACTTGAGTTTAATTTTTAAAAACTAAGTCAGTTTTGGCTTGGGATTATGACAGAATTTCTAGTGATTTCTGCAGTGGCCCTGAGCATACCACTACATATATATGCAAAGTGGTGTTCTCAGCATTAATGTTTGTGCAATCCAAATACTGATCAATTCTAAAAAATACTGAAGATGCTCTGTGTCCTCTAGTAACAGATATTCAGCCAAGATTTAATTATTTTTGTAAAAATAAATAAGCACATCTGTTTCATTAGTAAGCAAATCAGCTTTTATTTTTAATGCAAAATTATGTGTTCACCAAAGAATTGTTTTAAAATAAACTTCTTTATGATTTATTGTCAGTAAATGTTTGATTTGGAAACCTATTTTATATACCTATGTATTTAGGGTCTCATAACTTTCTCAGGCACATAGGAGTCATGGGAGGGGAAAAATTTTAAGTGCTGGTCTGGGCTGGAGAGTTGGCTTAGTGGTTAAGGTGCTTGCCTGTGAAGCCAAGGTTCAATTGTATGTAGTCCCACTTTCTCCACAGATGGACATTTTAAGCTGGTCTGGGCTGGAGAGTTGGCTTAGTGGTTAAGGTGCTTGCCTGTGAAGCCAAGGTTCAATTCTCCAAGTCCCACTTAAGCCAGATGCACATGCTTCTGAAGTTCTTTTGCAGTGGCTAGAGATCCTGGTGCACCCATTTTCCCCTCTCTCTCTCACTCAACCCCCCCCCCAAACTCTAATAAACTTAAAAAAAGTGCTGGTCTGTCATAAATACAGATTTGGAAGGCACTGCCTATAATGTCCGTTGATGCCTAGGAGTAGAAGATATCATTAAGAGACAATATGGGGTTGGAGAGATGGCTTAGCGGTTAAGGTGCTTGGCTCTGAAGCCCAAGAACCCATGTTCGAATCTCTAGGTTCCACATAAGCCAGATCCTCAGTGACACAAGCATGCAATGTTGCACATGCACACAAGGGGCACATGGAGTTCTCAGCAGCTAAAGGCCTTGGCATGGCCATTCTCTCCCTCTCGTCCTTAATAAAACAGAGAGAGAGAGAATATGGACAGACAGCAGAAAAGATGTACTATAAAACCCCAAAAGCCATTCATGTAATCCCAGCATCAGGAGACCAGTCTTGCTGGCTTAGTGAGCCCTCCCATCCCCATCCTCACCCCACAACGAACAACAATAATAACGCATAAAACCCTAGAGAGTTCTTGAAGTTAGAATATAGTGGGGAGAGATAAAGGGAAATAATGTGATGATGTTATCAAAGCCAAATGACAAATCCTTCAAGGAGTGATGACAGTGCAACAGAGAGGTTAATGAGAAGCCCTGGGGAGAACATGGGTAGTGTGATGGGGCCCAAAACACTGAACTAAGACAGCATTGAGAGGGTGATGCTTCTTTGTCCTGGATACCACGAAAGACCTCTGTTTTACTTTCAATCTTCAAATCTAGGCATGGCTAATGTCAGGAAAATTTTGTTTTCCATAGCAAACTGGTCTGTGAAGTTTTCTAGAACAGATAGTTCCTCACTTCACTTAGTGTAGTTTGGTCCTGGCAGATGACCCATGCTTCTGTAAGGAGCCAAAGTGAGGTGTCTTTTTGTTAGGTTTTTGGATGTAATCAGTGCCATTTAAAATGAGGAAAACAACAAGTAGTCTTAGACTAACCTATTTTTAAATTCCTCTTTGTAATACTGTGGTTCTTATTGGACTGACCAAGTGTGGAATACTTAAGGTAGTGTGAAGAGAGATTTGCTGTATAGTGGCAGGAAGAACACAGGTTATCTTTTAAACATAACAAGAATGAGTAATTGTTTTCTCAACTGGTCTTTATGAAAAATTCAGGGTCAGCATGGTGTTCAGAATGGCTTGGAAAGCCATGCTTTAAGTTACCTGTATATAGTATTGCATTAGGACCCTTTTTATATTTTGGTCCGATTAGAGAGGTGCAGGTAGAGCTTGTTTTCAACTTATTTGACCTTCATGTTGAAGCATGAATGGTTGCAGATTTTGTGAAAACAGAAAGTCTCAGAAGAATTTTCTTTTAAATCAAATCGAGTTAATGTATAAAGTGGTGGGTGTTTAAATGATCTCAGCAGGTTTGGGAAGGAAATGGAAACATTTTTCTCTGGCAAAAGCTTAGGGAGAAAATCTCCTTTCCAGCAGTGATTGTGGCCCTTTGAAACCTCCTGGGACTCTGATCAGGCTGCTCATTTTGTCTTTCATCTGTTATCTTGACTTAGAAATGGTCCTGCCATTCTTTGTATTCATAACTACTTCTTGCCAGTCCAGGAAGTCTTCCTCTTAAGAACTTGATTTCCTTCTTTTCTTGGTAAAGAGGAGAAAGGATAAAACTTGAAAATTACTATTTTCTAAAAATAATTGCCTTATATCAGAAGACTAAAATCTAAGCTTGGGGCTTTTATTCTGAAGTTTTTATTTCATATTTGCCTCGCATTACTTTTCCTTATTATTCAATTAATGGTCAAAATTTCTATTACTCTAGATTTTTTTCTCATACTGCTTCATCTATAATCTGTGAAATAAATATGATGAAATAGTTGGTCACTCAATAAACCCTTTTACGAAAAATATGTGTGTGTGTACACTTATGTATATCATGAGAAAGTTTCCTTTTTTTCTATTTCAGACCCTCACCAGAAGCACTTATGTGTGGTACAGTTTAGTTTAATACAGACCTAGACTCCAGCCTGTAATGGCCCTGGGCTGTTTTGGGGGCTAGTGTCCATCTAGATGACAGGCCATCCTCGAGTGGGTAATCTAAGACAGAAGAATGGTTTTATACAGAGGACTAAGGAGGCATGCTAATGACAGTAGATTAGAGGCACCAGGTGATCCAGACCCTGAGTCCTGCACAGCTTCTGTTGCTCCAAGAACATACTATATAGAGGTGTAAGATACAGTTTGGGAACTGCAGAACCTGTATTGTTCAAAAGCACCTGGGGTGATTTCCTGGTTGTTGCAGAAGCTATGGATACAAATCCTCTTTTTTAAATTTGTTGGAACGTCATCAGGCGATGCCCATACTAACCCATGCAAATTAAGAACCCTGGCAATTAAGGAGATTATTAGTTGATCAAAATGGGTTGTGGGTGATACAGAAGTTCTAGGGGATGGGGCTTCCTCATAATTAGTGCTTAGAGTGAGAGGGAAACCCATTCTCCTTAACTGGGAGTTGCAGTCAGGTTCGCATTGCTGGTAGAAATCACCGGACCAAGAGCAGATTGTGGGAAGAAAGAGGTTTATTTTGGCTTACAGGATCAAGGGGGAAGCTCCACGATAGCAAGGGAAATTTATGGCCTGAGCAGAGGGTGGACATCACCCCCTGGCCAACATAAGGTAGACCATAGCAACAGGAGACTGTGCCAAACACTGGCAAGGGGGAGCTGGCTATAACATCCATAAGTTCACCCCCAACAATACTCTACCTCCAGGAGGCATTAATTCCCAAATCTCCATCAGCTGGGAACCTAGAATTCAGAACACCCAAGCTCATGGGGAACACCTGACTCAAACCACCACACTGGGGTAACAGAGAGGAGACTAGAGGTTATGTGGCATTCTACTTGGTGTCCTTTGAAAACAAGTCAGGTTTGGAGACATTCTGGCATTTGGGAGTGTTCCTGATGTCCCCGTGCTCACATCTCTAGTTGATTATTGCTGCTGACCATTAGTGAGCTACAGAGACAGAATCTGACAGGTGTGTTGATTACAAGGTTGTTTCTCCTTATGGAAGAACTTGCCTAACTGTTCATAGTATCTGTGAGCTCTCCAGGGAACCTCAGATAGCTTCTCAAGGCTGCTAAGAGAAAAGCACCTTGCTGACTTGTGTCTTTAAACACAAGCTTCTCTGCCTTGATTGGGCTCGGGCTTGGCTTTGGGCTCTCAGCTCTGTTCTAGAGGGTTCCCATCCTGGGCCTTGCATCTTCTGTCTCTGATGTGTACTTAGGCTCCAATCTATTACTTTGCATGGAGGAAAGTTCTGTACAAGCACTCTTACCTGGTACTTGTTCAGGTGCCATTCTGTCAATGGGAACCCCATTATCTTGATCGTCTGTCTCATGACTGTCATTAATTCGAGATCCCATAGATACCCACAAATCTTCCTGAAGTCAAAGAAGGTGTCAGTAAATGGCAACTATGTCCTCTTCTTTATCATTTATACCTAAGTGATCACAAGTCCTATCACTGGTTTGAATTTTTACTGCCTCTGTTCTTTCCTGGTGCCTAAATATGCCTTTATTGTCTTACCTTCATTTTATACTGAAATCTTTTTCTTGCTAGACCAACCTTGTTTATTTTTTCCTTTTAAAGTAGGAGAAACAAAGCTTATGTCATGGGGCTTTTGTGAGGATTAGACACAGTGTGCTGCAGTATTTGTCATGATGTCTGGCACAGAATCCGTTTTCCATGAATGGTAGATGCTGACTTACCTCTTGCTAATTTTCATTGTCTTCGTTTCACCACTGTGTCTGCACAAAGCAGTAGAAGATCATGCAGCTGAAAATACAGGATCTAAAGCCCTGTGAACTTTCTGAGTCCCCAGTCTCTTGCTGAAAGTAGATATTTTCCTTTAGAAAAACAAATCGGTTTAGTTTCTGACTTTTTGGGTTGTTTGAAGTACAAAATAAGATAAGTAAGTATGTAGGGTGTATAGGAAGAATGCTTTCATAACCATCATCTACTGTGCAAATGCTTCTGGTTTTTGTTCTTCATGTACTGCATCTGTTAGTCCTGTAGTATCTACCCTATTTAGTTTAAGAAGTGTGACTCAAGGGTAGTGAGTTTTTCCTCTTTTCCTTTTGTAGGTTCAACCCATCCACAGTAATGGCCACGGCCTTACCCAGGACCCTGGGGGAGTTGCAGCTGTATAGAATATTGCAAAAAGCCAATCTGCTGTCTTATTTTGATGCCTTTATCCAGCAAGGTGGTGATGATGTCCAGCAACTGTGCGAAGCTGGAGAAGAGGAATTTTTGGAAATCATGGCCCTTGTGGGTATGGCTAGCAAGCCCCTTCATGTTCGAAGGTTGCAGAAGGCTTTGAGAGACTGGGTTACAAACCCTGGCCTTTTCAACCAGCCGCTGACTTCCCTTCCTGTGAGTAGCATACCTATCTATAAGTTACCAGAGGGATCGCCAACGTGGCTGGGGATATCTTGCAGTAGCTATGAGAGGAATAGCAGTGCCCGGGAGCCTCATCTAAAAATCCCCAAATGCGCTGCCACCACGTGTGTGCAGAGCTTGGGACAAGGGAAGTCAGACCTGGTGGGGAGCTTAGCACTACAGAGTGTGGCGGAGTCCAGACTATGGCAAGGACACCACGCCACCGAGAGCGAGCACAGCCTGTCCCCGGCGGACCTGGGCTCCCCGGCCTCCCCGAAGGAAAGCAGCGAGGCGCTGGACGCGGCTGCCGCCCTCTCAGTGGCCGAGTGTGTGGAGCGGATGGCTCCCACGCTGCCCAAAAGCGACTTGAACGAAGTGAGAGAACTGCTGAAGAACAACAAGAAGCTGGCCAAAATGATCGGTCACATCTTTGAGATGAGCGACGAGGATCCCCACAAGGAGGAGGAGATTCGAAAATACAGCGCCATCTACGGCAGGTTTGACTCCAAGAGGAAGGACGGAAAGCACCTGACGCTGCACGAGGTAAGCCCTGGCCTAGCGTGTGTGCCACGTGGCTCTGCCTGAAAGGTCAGCTTGGTCTTAATTTGTTGGAGAGGAAAACACTTCTTAAAAGCAGTACTAAAAAATGTACATATGTCAGCAAAATGTAAGTGATGAGAGAAGTCTGTATTTTGTTAGAGAATTTTTCTTTGTAGAACTATAGTGTAAGATGATGTTTATCAAAACGTCAGAATTTAAGCAGGAAAAGCACAAACTCTTCACACTTGTAAAATAATTTTTAGCTAAATAAAGTGGGATTATAAAGGTAGATACTTGTTTTAAAGACTATTTCTTTTTCATTTTTCTTTTTTTGGTAAACCTCTGTAAGAAAAGGCATCTTGTAAAAATAGGCAGAATATAAAGCAGTTTCCAGCCAGTGTAGAAGACAAAATTAGACTAGATGAATGTTGGAAGAATTACAGTAACTTTGAGTATTGTTTTGGTTAGATCTTTGCATTTAAAAAAAAAAAAAATCTTGTTGTGCACCAGGCATGGTGGCGCATGCCTTTAATCCCAGCACAGAGGAGGCCTATAAGGAGGATCTCTGTGAGTTTGAGGCCAGCCTGAGACTCCATAGTGAATTGTAGGTCAGCCTTGGCTAGAGTGAGTCCCTACTTTGAAAAACAACAACAACAAAAAAATCATTGTTTTTTTTTTATAGCACTGTATCCAGAAACATTATTTAAGCATATATGTGCATGTGCATATATCTATATATGCATACCTTGTGTGTATAAACCATCATACTTATTGGCTTTCTCTTGTTTATCTGGACATCTGCAAACTTTTTTTTTTTTTTTTTTTTTTTTGGTTTTCCAAGGTAGGGTCTCACTTTAGCTCAGGCAAACCTGGAATTCACTCTGTAGTCTCAGGGTGGCCTTGAACTCATGGCGATCCTCCTACCTCTGCCTCCCAAGTGCTGGGATTAAAGGCGTGCACCACCACGCCCAGCTAGACATCTTCATACTTTAACTTGAGCATAAGCTTGAGTTTTTTCCCTATGTTTTCCTCTGAATAGAATGACCTATCTTCCTTTTACTTCCTACATCTACTGTGTCACAGAAACTTCAGAACACTATTGTACTTACTGATTTGTATCCCTCCTGTCTGCATCTTGCAGGATAATGTCTTTTTCTTCTGTCTCCAGAGTCTAATGTATGCAGTAAGTCAGTGAAAATAAATGTATTGGCATAAATGAAAAAGACTTTCATAGCTAGCTCTTTAAATAACCATGTATCCTTTAGTGTGTGTGTGTGTATGTGTGCATGCACAAGTGCATGCAGGCACACACACACACAGGCTTCAGAGGACAATCTCAGGTGTCAGTTATGGCGTTCTGTCTTGATTGAGACAAGGTCTCTTGTTCACTGCTCCATTTGTCAGCTAGCTGGCTCGTGAGTTTCCAGGGGATTCTCCTGTCTCTGCCTCCCATTTTGTAGGTGCACTGGGTTTACATGTGATTGCACTAGGCCTGCAGCTTTACATGGGTTCTGGGAATCAAACTCAGGTACTCACACTTGCATGTCAAGTGCTGTGTTCACTGAGCCATCTTCCCAGTCCTGTAACTATATATCCTCTAGAAGAAGGAATAAATCCTCAGAAAATGGTGTTCAGCCTTGTGTTTTAACGTTAAAAAGATCGTTGTTCACTGTGCAAGTATTTTAGTCATAAAAGGATCTAGACTACTGAGTTTTCAAACGTTCACACTTACTTTTACACGTACAAATGTGGGATCAAGTTTTGGGTGCCACTCTCCACCTTCATCTGTAAGTGAAACAGCATGCTCATGGGCAGAGCTGCCTGGTTCAGTTACAGATTGCATTATGTTCTTAGTATGCATGGACCATGATTTATCTTACTGTCCACTTGTGTTATGTAGATTGTTGCCTGGTTTTAATTTTTTATTTAAATTTGCATATTACAGTTATGTGAACATTATTATACACATACACTTTTACCATCTTGTGTATATTTCTTCTCTGAGACTACATAGTGAATTCCAGGTCAACCTGGGCTAGAGCAAGACCCTACTTCAAAAAGAAAGAGGGGACTGGAGAGACGGCTTAGTGGTTAAGCCCTTGCCTGTGAAGCCTAAGGATCCCGGTTCAAGGCTCGATTCCCCAGGACCAACATAAGCCAGATGCACAAGGTGGTGTATGCATCTGGAGTTTGTTTACAGTGGCTGGAGGCCCTAGCACACCCATTCTCTCTCTCTCTCTCTCTCTCTCTGTCACTCTCAAATAAATAAATAATAAACAAAAAAATTAAAAAAGAAAGGAAGAGAAAGAAAGAAAGAGAGAAAGAAAGGGAGGGAGGGAGGAAGAGGAAAAGAAAATAAAAAATCTAGGCCTTCAGGCTTTGTAAGCAAGTGTTTTTAACCACTAAGCCATCTTTCCAGCCCAAGATTTCTCTGACTTAACTAGGATTTTTTAAATGGCTACCACTGGCTGTGTTTGTATGTTAATCTTGTTTTCAGCCATTTTAGCATTTGGTCTTTTAAAATAAATTATTATAAATATGAATACTTGTGCTTATGTTCACAGACTTGATTAGCAAGTAAGCCTGTGACTTTGTTTTGGAATGACTGCATACAGTTGTTACACTTCGTTATTGCCACATCATAACTGCCTCATAGGAAGCCAAGGGTAAATATGTTAGCATTGTGATGCTTTCTTATCCCTGTGTGTCATAGTGAGCTCCACATTGCTGGGATTAAACTCCCCACCAGACACAGTGTATGGGAGGGATGGCATTTTTTCAGGCTCACAGATCCAGAAGATGTTCCATAATGGCTGAAGAAGCCACCCCCCACACACACCACATCCACCCAGAAAGAAAAACCACCACCAGCGCCACAAGCAAGCACACTCTGGGAGCCCCAGGCAGAGCTAAAGAACTTTGCATACCTTAGGCTGAAAACAGATTGGCCCCTAGTAACTTAGGGATGGACCCCAGGATCCGCCCATAGTGACACCTCTTCCAGCCAGGTTGCTGGAAGTCCAGGTTATAAGCTTTAATAAAACATTTGAGTCTATTGTGGGACATAAATTGAAACTATCATATTGTGAACCATAGAGGAATTCAGTTAAAAGGCCAGATGGTTGTGTTAGAAAAAAAAAAAAAAAAGACAAAACATGGTGGTGATTTTAGCTTCTTGCTTTAATCTAGTTTTCATATAATTCTTGTAATAGATGAAGCACAAAATTGAGTCAAAAGACCCCTATTTTGTTGAAAGTGATTTGAAAAGATTACTTAAATAAGCCATATCACCCCCACTGTATAGAAAAGTCTTCCCTGTTTTTAAAAAATTCAAAAGAAGTTTTTAAAAGTTAATTTAATTTATTTTATGTTTTTATGAGAGAGAGAGAAGGAGAGATGATGGAGAATTGGTGCACCAGGGCCTCTAGCCACTGCAGTCGAACTCTAGACATGTGCACCACCTTGTGCGCATGTGTCACTTTGTGCGTCTGATGTATGTGGGTTTTGGGGAGTCGAATCTGGGTCCTTAGGCTTCACAGGCAAGTGTCTTAACTGCTAGGCCATTTCTCCAGCCCCCAAAGAAGTAATTTTATACTTGACTTTTGCTACAGAGGTCTTTGCTTCTCTAGATAAATAGGTACAGGTGGTATTTAAGTAACAGGACTATCCTTTATGTCCCACGATGAAGGAACACTCAAACTGAATGCCAGTATGCTTACATGTAGGAGGCAGGGCTTTCGAAAATGTGGCTTGGGTTTCTGGATTTTTTTTTTTTTCGAGGTAGGGTCTTACTTTAGCCCAGGCTGACCTGAATTTCACTATGTAGTCTCAGGGTGGCTTTGAACTCATGATAATCCTTCTACCTCTGCTTCCCAAGTGCTGGGATTAAAGTTGTGCACCACTACACCCGTCAGGATTTCTGAAATTTAATCTCAATCACTTATTACCTGTAGCTCAAGTTTGTGATCTAGTTTAGTAATATGGATTAGAACAGAAGCTAACGATTCAAGAAGCTTTCTTCCTCCTGAGGCTTGCGACTGCTTACACTTCATCTTGAGTTGTTCTAGGTTAGGAACCACATATAAGAGAGAAGAGGCAGTGCTTGCTTTCTGAGTCTGTGTGACCTTGCTTAGTACGAGTTTTTTTTCCAAGTCCACCCATTTTCCTGAAATTTTCATCCTTTCCTTTTTTCTTGCTGCTAAATAGAATTCCATTGTGTATATGTGCCGTATCTTCATTAGCCATTCATCTGTTGATGGGCATCTGGATGATTCCAGTGCCTAACTATTGTGAATAGAGCAGTGATGAGTGTGGTTGAGCAAGTGTCTCTGTACTAGAGTAGAGTCTGTAGGGTAAATGCCCAGGAGTGGTATAGCTGCATCTAGCGGTAGATAGATATATCTTCAGCTTTTTGAGGAGTCTCCATACTGATTTCCATAGTGGTTATACAAGTTTGCACTCCTACCGGCCATGGATGAGGGTTCCTCTTTCCCCACATCCCTGCCAGGATTTAGTGCCATTTGATTTTTTGATGGTTACCATTCTGACTGGTGTGAGATGAAATCTCAGAGTCATTTTAATTTGTATTTCCCTGATGACTAAAGATGTCGAACATTGTTTGAGGTGTTGATTGGCCATTTGTATTTCTTCCTTTGAGAACTCTCTGTTCAGTTCTCTGCCTCTCTTTTTTTTTTTTTTTTAGTAGGTTGCTTTATTTATTTTTTTTTATTGTTTAGTTTTTCAAGTTTGTTGTAGATTCTAGTTATTAAATCTGGTTATACAGCTGGCGAATATTTTCTTCCATTTGGTAGGTTGTCTATTGACTTTATTGATGGTTTCCTTTCCTGTACAGTAGATTTTTAGTTTTATGAGATCCCAATGATTGAGAATTTGACTAATTCCCTAGGCTAGTGGAGTCTTATTCAGAAAGTCTTTTCCTATGCTTATATCTTGAGTGTTCTCACTTTTTGTTTTAGAGTATCAAGTCTTATATTGAGGTCCTTGATTCACTTGGAGTTGGTTTTTGTGCATGGTGAGAGAAGAGGGTCCAATTTCATTCTTGATGTGGCTATCCAGTTTCTCTAGCACATTTGTAGAAGATACTGTCTTTTATCCAGTGAGCATTTTTGGCCCCTTTGTCAAATATCAGGTAGTTGTAGTTATTAGAACTTATAACTGAATTCTATTCCATTGATCTATGTGCCTGTTTTTGTGCCAGTACCATGCTCTTTTTGTTACTATGGCTTTATAATAGTATATACTGAAATCAGGTATGGTGACACAACCAGAGGTGTTTCTTTTATTGAGTACATTTTTGGAGCCTTTTGTTTTCCATATGAATTCTGAGGCTATTTTTTTCTAACTCTGTGAAAAATGTAGCTGGGATTTTGATTGGAATGTCAGTTAATTTGTATATTGCTTTTGGTAGGATGGCCATTTTAGTGATGTTAATTCTTCCAATCCATGAGCCTGGGAGGTCCTTCCAGCTCATGTCTTCCTCCAGTTCTTTCATCATGTTTTTATGTTTTCATTGTATAGGTGTTTCACATCCTTGGTTAGAGATAGTCCAAGATATTTAATTTTTATGTGGCTATTGTAAAAAAGACAGCTTTCTTGATTTCTCTCTTCATATGTTTGTCAATGGTATATATGAAGGTTACTGATTTTTGTGTGTTGATTTTATATCTTGTACTTTGCTGAAAGCATTTATCACTTCAAGAAGGTTTATGGTGGAATTTTTTGGCTCTCTTACATGAAGAATTATGTCATGTGCAGATAGGGCTTGTTTGACTGCTTTTCCTTTCCAGGTTTGGTGTATATATATTACCCTTATTATATTGTGATATGGAACCTCCACCCCTAATCTTGCCAGTATTTTAATCATGAAGGGATGTACTTTGTGGAAGGCCTTTTCTGTATCCATTGACATGATTATATGATTCTTATCTTTAAGTCTGTTTATGTGAAGTATTGCATTTATTGATTTCCATATGTTGAACCAACCCTGCATCCCTGGGATAAAAACTACTTGATTGAGAATGATGTATATGATTTGTTCTTAAATTCAGTTTGCAAGATTTTTTTATTCTAGCATTTTATTTTTTGTTTTGTTTTGTTTTGTAATCTTTTTTTATTTTATTTATTTTTTAAATTTATATTATTCTAATTTCACATTCATAATGGTGACTCCCTTATCTTCCTCCCTGTCTTCCCTCTTCCAGGGGACCCTCATCAATGGGGAATGTGGGGCATGCATTGTGGGGGTAGAGTTTGCAAGATTTTATTGAGAATTTTTACATCTAAGTTCATCAGGGATATTGGTCTATAATTTTCTTTTCTGGTTGCATCTCTTTCTGGTTTCGTATTAGTGTAATGCTGACTTCATAGAAGGAGTCAGGGAGCATTCTCGCTACTTCAGTTGTGTGAAACAACTTGAGAAATACTGACTTTAGCTCTTCACTGAAGGTTTGGTAGAATTTGGCAGTGAATCCATCCAGGCCTAGACCTTTTATTGTTTGGTTGGGAGGCTTTTACTTATGTTTTCAATCTCATTTGATATTATAATTTTATTCAGATAATTTATCTCATCTGGATTTAGTTTTTGTAAGTGGTATGAGTCAAGAAATTTACCTATTTCTCCCAGATTTTTCAATTTTGTGGAGTATGGGTTTTTGTAATATGTTCTGATGATTCTCCCATTTTTGTTGGTATCTGTTTAACATCTTTTACATTTCTGATTTGAGCCTTCTTTTTTTTTTTTCTTTTGATCAAATTGGACAGGGGTTTTATCAATCTTGTTTATCTTTTTCAAAGAATCAGCTCTTTGTTTTATAAATTTTTAAAATTATTTTCTTAATTTCAAATTTATTGATTTCTGTTCTAATCTTCATTATTTCTTTCTGTCTGGGACTATTGAGTTTGGATTGTTTTTGTTCTTTCTTTCTTTCTATTTATTTATTTACTTATTATAGTCAGAGAGAGAGAGAGAGAGAGAGAGAGTGAGAGTGAGTGCACCAGGCTTCTAGCCACTGAAAACGAACTCCAGATGCATGCACCACCATGTGCATCTGGCTTATGTGGGATCTGGGCAATCAAACCTGGGTCCTTAGACTTCACAGGAATACGTCTTAACCACTAAGCAATCTCTCCAGCCCTGTTCTTGTTTTACTTAATGTCTCAAATGGATAATTAAGTTTTTGATTTTGAGGTAGGGTCCTACTCTGGCCCAGGCTGACCTGGAACTCACTCTGTAGTCTTAGGCTGGCCACAAACTCCCAGGCTTAAAGATGTGTGCCATCATACTTGGCTTTCTTTCTATTTTTTAAATGTAGACATTTACTGCTATAAACTTCCCTCTTAGGACTGCCTTTGTTGTATCCCATAAGTTTTGGTATGTTGTGTTTTTATTACTATTAAGTTTGAGAGATTTTTTTTATTTCAATAGCTCATTCACTGTTTAATAATGAGTTGTTCTTTCTGCAGGGATTGGCGAAGTTTCTGTTGTTTCTCTTGTTAGTCTCTAGCTTTATTTTATTGCATTGTGGTTAGATATAATGCAGGTACTTATATCTCTCTCCAGCCCTGTTCTTGTTTTACTTAATGTCTCAAATGGATAATTAAGTTTTTGATTTTGAGGTAGGGTCCTACTCTGGCCCAGGCTGACCTGGAACTCACTCTGTAGTCTTAGGCTGGCCACAAACTCCCAGGCTTAAAGATGTGTGCCATCATACTTGGCTTTCTTTCTATTTTTTAAATGTAGACATTTACTGCTATAAACTTCCCTCTTAGGACTGCCTTTGTTGTATCCCATAAGTTTTGGTATGTTGTGTTTTTATTACTATTAAGTTTGAGAGATTTTTTTATTTCAATAGCTCATTCACTGTTTAATAATGAGTTGTTCTTTCTGCAGGGATTGGCGAAGTTTCTGTTGTTTCTCTTGTTAGTCTCTAGCTTTATTTTATTGCATTGTGGTTAGATATAATGCAGGTACTTATATCAATTTTCCTGATTTTGTGGAGAAATGTTTTATGCCCCAGTATAGGATCTATTTTAGAGAAGGTTCCATGAGCTTTTGAGAAGAATGTGTATTCTGTGGAATTAGGGTGGGATATTTGATAGATGCCTGTTAAGTCTAATTGATCTATAACATTAACTCCCTTATTTCTCTGTTTATTTTATGCTTAAATGATCTGTCTATTGACATTAGTGGTATATTAAAGTCTCCTGTGATTTTTGTGTTGGGAGATAGTTCCACTTTGTTACATAAATTCTACTTTATAAAACTTGGTGCACTTGTGTTTGGTGCATATAGGTTTATGATTGTAATATCCTCTTGTTATATTGTTTCCTTAATAAGTGTGAAATGGCCTTCTTTATCTTTTTGATTACTTTTTATGGAGGAAGGAGTATTTATTGAAGCTTACAGATCCAGGGAAGTTCCATAATGGCAGAAGAAGCTGACCCCCTCTTAAAGGACTAGGCAGATAGAGAAAGGCCATCTTTTTGGTTACTTTTGATTCAAAGTCTATTTTGTCTGATATTAGTATAGCCACACCTGCTTGTTTTTTGTTTCCATTTGCTCAGAATCTCTTTTTCCATCCTTTCAACAAACACAAAGGTTGTGTTTTATCTTTATTGGTAAGGTATGTAGGTTCATTTTTCTGATCCAGTTTTTTAGCCTGTGTATGTTTCCATGTCTGATCTACTTGTGATTGTTACTTTCTTCCTTCCTGTTGTCTCATAAGTATGTTTGTCTCTTCAGTGTGGAATATTCTATCTAGTATTCTTTGTAGGATTTGATTAGTTCTCATATAATCATATAACTGGCTTTTATCATAGAAAGTTTTTCTTTGGCCTTCTATTGTGAGGAATAATTTTGCTAGGTATAGTAGTTTGAGTTGGAAGCTATGATCTTTCAGAATTTGCAGTGCTCCATTCCAAGCCCTTCTGGCTTTTAAGAGTTTCCATTGAAAATTCAGAGATAATTCTGATGGGTTTACATTTGTATGTAATGAGCTGTTTTTCTCTTGCTGCTTTTAGTGCTCTTTCTTTGTGTTCAGTGTGGAGAGTTTTAACTACAATGTGATACAGGGATTTTCTACTCCAGTCCTGTCTGGTGTTTTGTGAATCTTCTCTGGGTCTCTCTTTTGGAACATTAGAGAAATTTTCTTCAATAATTATGTTGAAGATGTTCTCTATGACTTTGGGTACATTTCTTCCCCTTATTGTATGCCTATGCTTCAAATATTTGGCCTTTTTAAAAACTTGTTAAAAATATTTTATTTAGCTGGGTGTGGTGGCACACACCTTTAATCCCAGCACTTGAGAGGCAGAAGTAGGAGGATTGCTGTGAGTTCAAGACCACCCTGAGACTACATAGTGAATTCCATTCTGGGTTAGAGTGAGACCTTACCTTGAAAAACCAAAATAATAATAATAATAATAATAATTTACTTTTGTGCAAGCAAAGAGAGAGGGAAAGAAAGTGGGGGGAGAAAGAGACAGTGAGACAAAGAGAGAGGGGGAGGGAGAGAAAGAAAATATGCCAGGGCCTTGTGCCACTGCAAACGAATTCCAGGTGCATGTGCCACTTTGGGTATCTGGCGTTATGTGGGTACTGAGGAATTGGACCCAGTTTGTCAAGGTTTGCAAGAAAGTACCTATAACTGCTGAGCCATCTCTCCAGCCCTGTTTGGCCTTTTTAAGGTATCCCACATTTCCCTCATATTCTGTTCACATGTTTTTTTTTTTTTTTTTTTTTTTTTTTTTTTTTGAGTCTGTCATTGTTTTTGGACTGCTGGTCAGTTTCTTCTGTCTTACCTTGAGTTCTGAGAGTCTGTCCTCCACATTCCGTTGGTGATGCTTTCTTAGGAGCCTTTTAAGAGTTATTTCATTTTTGTTTTCCATTATGTTTTTCCTCAGCATCTCTGTCTTATTGTGGAATTCCAATTTTATTTCTTGGTTCAACTTGCTTGTTGTTTCTTGGAATTGGTTCCTGCATGTGATCATGTTTTCATTTCAATTTTATTGAGGCATGTATTGAGTTCTTTTTGTAGATTTGCCTCTATTTCCTTCAGCCATGTTTTAAATTCAGCTTTGAATTCTTTTTGTGATTTTTCTGAATTCAACCATGCTTTAAATTCTTTTGAGAGTTGTTTATATCGATTATCATCTATTTCATCCAGCCTTTTGTTCATGGCCTCTTGAGTTTTTTTTTAATATGTTTATTGAAGTTTCATTTTGGGATTTTATGGCTGGACTTTCCTCTAGGTTCTCACTAAAGTTTTCTATTATGGGAGTTGGCATTCTTTTTTTACATACTGTTTATTTATTTAATTATTTATTTAAGAGAATGAGAGAAAGAGGCAGATAGAGAGAATTGTGAACTGCAGGTGCATGTGCCCCCTTGTGCATCTGGCTTTACATGGGTACTGGGGAGTCAAACCTGGGTCCTTTGGCTTTGCAAGTAATTGCCTTAACTGCTAAGCCATCTCTCCAGCCTAGGATGTGGCATATTATTGATGGGGGAATCTCTTAGCTTGATTATTTGCTTTGCATTGGTGTTTGTCCCACCATCTTTTTTTCTAAGAATGTCGCAGTTAGTGCTCTTATGGAATCTGTATTGAGTGCCCTGTTCAGGTTTAATCAGGGTGGGAGTGGGATGGTGGTATAATCTGCAGATTTTGCCTAGGTGCACTGGAGTCTGAGGAGAGTCTTCTTTGTATGTGTAGACTCTAGAGATTGAGACCCTGGGAGACCTGGCCAACCTAGTGACTAAGTACAGTTCTGTTCTCCCTGTAGTACTTGCATCCTGGTTCTTGGTGTTGGGATGGGCTGGTAGACCAGGGGAGAGGTTCCTGCTATTGAGGCTAGACTCCTTAATCACAATGTTTTGGGGGTCTGTTTGTGACATGTAATTTGTTTTGTTTGCTATTAATATTAACATGAGTCTCTTTTTATTAGTAAATGTTACATCTTCCATCATTCTTTTTTTTTTATTTTTCCAGCCCATTTTTTATTATTGACAACGTCCATAATTATAGACAATAAACCATGATAATTCCCTCCCCCTTTCTCCTTCACGACTTCACTCTCCCTCATATCCCCCCTGCCATCTTCCATCATTCTTTTATAGTTAATGTTTCTAAACTTATGTTTTCTGTATATTTCTTATACATAGCAGTGGTTGAATTTCAAAGAATTCAGTCTGAAATTCTTAGTCTTTTACCTTAATAGAATATTAGTCTATTTACCTTCATCATTATTACTAATATTGTAGGTTAATTTCTGTATTTGTTTTTATTCCCCTTCACATGCATATTTTCATATCTGTCATTTGTCAGAAATGCATCATTCATAATTTCCTTAACAAAGGCCTATTGGTAGAATACTCTGGTATTTCCTACCCTACCAGAAAATATATTTATTTTACCCTCATTCTTAATAGTTATTTTTAGGATTAAATTCCTGTCTCTAGTTTTTTCTTAGTAATTAAAGATATCATTTTATTGGTTTTTGGCCTTGTTTGTCATGTTTACAAGGTAGTGGTCATTCTGTTACTATCTGCTTTTTAAGATTTCTACTTGGTTCTGCTGTAATTCTATTCTTTCAATATTTCTTTGTCGTTTTTACTGTATTACTTTTTATTTTAGTCAAGTTTTCATATCCCATTGTTTCTTTAAATGCCTTTTGTGGGTTTGATTCTACTCTCAGTTTCTGTTATTTATCACTTTTGATGCCCAAGTTCTTTTCTTTATACTCATATATTTTTGGAATTTGAGTAATGGGAATGTTTAGAGGCCAGAAAGAAAGTGCATTTTCTAAGAAGTTAAATTGGCTTTGCTTCTACAAGGCAATTGGAGACACTAAAAACCTGAACCTGATGAAAATAGATCCTCAGCCCACTTAATATGAGTGCATCAGGGCTGAAGGACTGTGTGAAAATGGATTGGGGTTATGAAATCTCAAGAGCTCATCTTCGTTCTCTCCCACTTAGCTCCAAGGTTCTTTGTAGTCCCCTGAGGCAACAGTGATTTCTAACTCACACACTGGTGTGAAGAGCTTAGAAGTTTCAACTTTATGGTGGAGGGGCCTTAACACTCCTAGCTTTTGGAGGGTCCTAAGCTCTTGGTCCTTTCCCACACTTTCTGGCCTCATAAAGTTATGAAGATCAAAGCTCAAGTTCATCCAGTTTAGCAACTATATCCTTAACTGACTACTTTGAGATATTCCTTACAATCTGTCTAGTTCATTGAGCATTTCCGATACTGTTTTCACCCTTATTCAACATTTTTTGTTGATTATTGTTTGTTTTTATCTTGGTTGATTGGTTGCTTATTTGTAGGGGGCAAGTATGAGGACAGTCATGGTATCTTGTCCTCTTGCATGCTAAAAATGAAAAATCCAGATCACCTTTTGTGTGCTTGTCATACTGTATTTACATAGTGTTTTATGCCAACAATACTTATTTGAAAGTTTCAGTCTTTTGATTGCTAAATATTAACAGTTTAGCTGCCAGTAAAGAAAATTTTTTTCATAGAATCAGTTTACTCATAAATAATAGAAATCTAACGTTAAGAAATCTTTTGAAGATGTGAATAGAATAGTAGTATTTTTGGCTGTGAAAAGAAGTGGCTGAAAGCAGCTGATGGGAGGAAGGGGTTGATTTGGGCTTAATAGCTTACATGGAAGTTTCAGCAAGGCAAAGAAAGGATGGTAGAGCAGAGGCTGCACATCACATCTTGCCATAGCAGCTCACAGAAAACAGCAAGAGTGAGCTGAGCTCTGGCAAGATGAAGCTGGCTTATAACATCTCAGACCACAGACATCCTCCAGCAAGCATGACAAACTGCCACCAGCTGGGGACAAATATTCACACCACATGAGGCTATGAGGGACACTCCATATCCAAACCATCACAGAGCCCATCTTACTACTTTGTATTAAATCAAGTTAGAATATTGGTCTCTTCAAAATAAAGCTAACATAGTGTTGGAGCTAGCAACTACATTTTTGGAGTGTTTTTTTTGTCATTTTTCTTTAAAAATATAATAGTCAGTAGTCACTGTCTTTGCTGATTATTAGCAACTAGTGGCCATGAACTATAGATAATAGACTTCATAAAACTGCTTTTTATTGTAACTTACAGTGAGCTAGAATTATTTCTCCAGACTTAATTTTCTGCAAGAAGGTTTCTTGAGGACAGGGAGAGTTCATTCTCCTTTTTAAAGAGTGTATTGGGGTGGACAGGATTCCAGGAAATGGACTTTGCATGTCAATGTCAGTGAAATTACTATTTGGAGCAACTTACTTAAAGGACAGCTTGGTGGGACATAAAGCCTTCTTAAAATTATCATAGTCTATGTCCTGATGAGTCTATTTGTTGGGAATTATATGAAAGAAAGAATTAGATGTGTGTGCAGATATGCACACTTAAGAATGCACTTTTCTAGTAGGTGTGTAGTACATGAAAAACCAGCAATATGAGAGTAAGGTTGGTTTAAATAATGTGTTGCTCTTCATTATAATGGTATGATGTTATAAAGGATTTTTCAATTCAATAGTCAATAATATTGAGCAGATAACCTTTGCTAACATAAACAGGCCAAGTCTGCCTTAATTCATAGTAAAAAGACAGCATATGAAGGGAAAAGGATGATAGGTATATGTTTATGCATACAGAAAAATGCAGTATTTTTAAATCTATACTAAAATAGTAGTAGTCATTCTGAATGCAAGGATTACCTGCTGGATTTATTTCAGTTGTCTCTGTACTGTTAAAAATGTTTACTGGGAAAAATTATCATCAGTAATGGTGAGATGCCTGGGTAGGGACAAAAGATGAATGCCTGATTTTTTTTTTTTTTTTTTAATGAAAGTGAAACAAGAGCTAACACTACCAATGACTTTATGCCAGGTGTATCTCCTCATTTACTTCCTGTTAGAGGCCTTTGAGGTAGCACCCGTTGCCCATTTGTCTCTTGGAGAACTAAGGCTCTGAAAAGCTCTTTCTTGACCAAGGACACATACTTATGGAGTGATGGACCAGGACTTACCTCTCAGCACTGGCGTACTGTATCATCAGGTCCCACTTTGTTGCATGCCATTGGTCATGCAACAATGAAGTAGAACTCTTGCTTTATAAAAAAGTCTAATATGTCTGTTGGCACTTTCTCACATCTATTTAAGCTGACAGAATTATGAGAAAAACACTCATTTATTAAATAGTTATAGGCTTGAAGTTTTGGATGGCATTTGGTATTTTAATTTCAGTACAAGATGTTTTATCAACTAACAATTCTATATTGGCAGTATTTAACAATTATTGAATCATGAAAAGTAAAAATTAGTCTCCAAGATGTTGATTTTCCAGTATAGCTTTAACTTGTTATAATTTTTTTGTTTAAGTGAATCAATAAGTAAAATCTAAAATAATTTTTACTCCTTTTAAAAGAATTTTTGTTACTTCACTTTGAAAACACTGGCAGACCCTTATGCTCATTTTTAGTTAGGAAAATAATGTCACTATTTTATAGTATAATATCTTTTTTATAAGGGAAATAAGATGTAGAATACTTTTTACTTTTTATTTTTCTTATTGTTCATGAACTCTGCTATCTAGCCAAAAATAATGAGTAAATATAAATAGTTGAAACCAAGATAATTAATTTGACTCATTTAGGCTCTGCAGATGGTAAATGAATTTACTTCTGGAATTTGACCTGCAGAACAATTAGGAAGAGAGGGACATCCTGGTTTTTATGAATAACCATTTAATTCTATAAAAATATGAAATGTTTATATTAAGTATGACATTTTATCATTTGATGAAATAAAAATGTTTATAAGCCGGGTGTGGTGGCACCCACCTTTAATCCCAGGACTCGGGAGGTAGAGGTAGGAGGATCACCATGAGTTCGAGGCCCCCCTGAATAGTGAATTCCAGGTCAGCCTGAGCGAGAGTGAGACCCTACCTCGGAAAACCAAAAAAATTTTTTAAAGTTTATAATTTTTAAATCCTGACTTTGGATTTGTAGCTCACTGTTAACGAAGCAGCTGCTCAACTCTGTGTGAAGGATAATGCCCTGCTGACAAGAAGAGATGAACTTTTTGCCCTGGCGAGGCAGATTTCTCGAGAAGTCACCTATAAGTATACCTACAGAACTACCAAGTAAGTGTTAGATCATCAACAATATTTTGGTATTGTTGGCTCAAACTATAGTGTGAAACATCATTCATTGGTAGCATGTGAGCATTTTTGAAAAGGTGGTTAAAGCTCTGTAAACTCTTAATAGTGTATTGAGTTTTCAAAGTATATTGTTCAAAGTAATTAATGGGTACCATGTGATATTTTAATATAGGCATACATGGTATAATGTTTAAATCAGGTTAAATATATCTACTTAAACATTTATCATTTGCTTATAGTGAAAACATTCGGAATCCTTCCTGTAGGTTTTGGAAATACACAGTATATAATCTATCTAGACAGCCCACTATGCTGTGCACACTACAACTTCTCACTCCTAAAAGTGATCTGCATTGTTTTCATACTTCTACTCTTATCTCCTCTTTTTTGAATGGCATAACTTCCTAGTGCTGTAGCATTCCTGAAGTGGTTTAGACACTGTCTCATGCAGGCTCTGGTTTGGAGTATGATGATGGGATTTCAACAACCTTTATAAATATATGTGCATACCTACTAGCTACATGAATCTGATTAACTCTGTGAGGAAACATAGTGGTTCCTTTTGCAAGAAGTTTTCCATCTGAGACTAGCTGACTATTTAAAAAGACCATGATAGTCAATTGGCCCACTTCTCTTTGGTAGATTTTTCCGTTGTTTTTAGTCTTTCTGTTTCTGGAAATACTGCCACAATAAATAATATCATACATAACAAATATTTTTTTGATTCCATGAAATACTATTTAAAATATTTTTATTTATTTATTAGAGAGAAATTGGCAAAGTAGGGGAGAAAGAGAGAGAGAGAGAGAGAGAGAGAGAGAATGAGTATGTCGGGGCCTGTAGCTGCTGCAAATGAACTCCACACTCATGTGCCACCTTGTGCATCTGGTTTTATGTGGATACTGGGTCTTTTGGCTTTGGGAACAAGTGCCTTAACTGCTAAACCATCTCTCCAGCTCAGTGGATATTGAATTATAACTTAGAATTGACTTCTCATAGTTTCGTTAGCAAGAATACATCAGAGTGGTACCTGAAATAATTGAATGTTCTAGAATTCATGGAGTGCCTTTCATAGGTATGAATTGATAGATTGATTCCCAGAAGAAAGACATCTTGAGTCAATGATAAGTAAGTGCCTCTGTAGTGTTGGTAGATAGGCATATGTACCTTAATCTCATATATCCTTCAGCAGTCATTTTAAATGGGATTATTGTCATTATATCTTAAATTTTTCATACTGAACTACAAAGAAATATATGCCTTAATTTTTTTTTGTTTTGTTATGTAATAACCATGAAATATTTATTGAATGCTTTTCTGTATAGAGTTCTTAGGTTATTGGCCTTTTAAAAATATGTAATAGAGTGTATACATTCCCTTATATTAATTTGGAAATGATTTAAAATCTCTTCCATTTTCTCAATGCCAAATATAAGTAAGTCATTTCTTATGTTGTATTTCAGTGTTGTATATTTTGGAGAAAGGTTATAAACTGAGACGTTTAATATAAAATATGTTACTTTTTAAAGTTTTTCTTCTCTTTAGGTCGAAGTGTGGTGAAAGAGATGAATTATCTCCAAAAAGGATTAAAGTAGAGGTATGGTTGTGTGTAATATTTTATTATGCTAATTATTTCTGCTTTTGTTATAAAAATCATTAAAAAGAGAGGAAGATCTTATTACTAGTTTAGAGAAAAGGAATGGTACCATAAGCTAGTGAAAAATGAATTGTAGAATTTTAAAAGCAATATATAGTAGCCTTGTTACTCTGAAATATCTGTAGGACTTTCAACTAGCAAACCAAAGAAATTCTAGAAAGGAAACTTCTAACTAGGCTGATGTCCACTTTATCTAAGGGGGATTTCCTAATTAGTATGTCTCATAAATTTCAAAGTATTCACTGGTTAAAAAACTCATTTTATAATTTTCCATGCTTAGTCTTCAAATACAATCAGAGGAGCTAACTTAGTTTCTCTATATTAATTACCTGAGGGAAATGGCAGTTTAGTAGCTGCATTTTGTGGAACTTTACTGTAATTAAAACACCTCTCAGGACCATGGTTGAAAATGTTCTTGTGAGATTAGACTGGGCAAGGGAAGGGTGCATAGGGGTCTCAGAAGAATCTGTGGTTTCAGAATTGCAAAGGAGGTGTGTGTAGGGGTGTCCAAAGTGTACATGGTTTCAGAACTACTGTCCCTTCATCTGGATTAAGTACTTTTTGGAAAACTGTGGTCTATAGCAGAGTGAAAATTCCAAGTCAGATGGCTTATTCTTTTTTTTTTTTTTTTTGCTGGGCCAGGGATTTGGCATGGAGTTTGTGTTCTTTAGCCACCCCATTCTTCAGTTTCATGTTTTACCATGTAAGCTATGCTTGATCACTCTAATTTCTGTCATCACATTGTACTCACTAAGTACCTATTGGTAATGGCAAAGTCCTTTATTCACGCCAAACCAGATGTATCTTATAAAAACACAAACCTTTCTTGCTTAAAGCTTTACATCAGTCTTCTGTTCCTTACATAAAATCTGAGCTTCTCTTAGGCCACCTAAGACTCTCCGTGACTCAAGCATGTTTCTCTTACCTTTTTGGCTACAGCATGTTCCTGTCCTCACTGTTTTGTCTACACTGCCTGGCCAAGTTCTTTTGCAGCACACTGCTGAGCTCACTGTGCCTCAGCCAGCATTCACCATATACTCATTCCTCTTCCTGGGTACTTTTCTCTAGGTCATTATAGGTAACAATGGATTTCCGTGACTCCCTTGCCTCTTTTTGAGGGGGCTTTCTGTTTCATGACATTTACCACTACCTGGAACTGGTAGATACTTGTGTGTGATTTAGTATCTGTCTGCACCATTAGGGGAGAATAGGGCTCTTATCTGAGTGTCCACCACTGCTACATGCCCGAGTTTATAAGGGCACCTTGCACTTAATAGGCACTGAACTTAAAAAAAAATCTGTTGGGTAAAATAGTGAATGGCTGTAAATAAGCATCTTTGATTTCTAAATACTTTACTCTGAAATAATAGTTTTCAAAGAAAAGTATTTTGTCCTTTAGAAGCCAGGCGTGGTAGTGCGCGCCTTTAATCCCAGCACTCGGAGGCAGAGGTAAGAGGATTGCTGTGAGTTCAAGGCCACCCTGAGACTACAGAGTAAATTCCAGGTCAGTCTGAGCTAGAGTGAGACTCTACCTTGAAAAAAAAAAAAGTATTTTGTCCTTTAAAGGGCAAATCTTTTTTATTCTTTTAAAAGAAAATGTTCTTTTCATTTTTTTTTAAAGAAAACATTCTCATATTTGTTAATCTATTTGTTAATCTGGAGGAATGTTTAAGATGGGCTAGTCCAATAGCCCTCAGAAAGCTTATTGACACTTTATAAAAGGCTGCCGTGGCAGACGTAAAGTACTGAGACAGTTTTGTCATTTTGCACTTCAAGACAATTGGTAAGAGAAGAATTTAGCTTGTTAATATCTTACTGCTGCTGAAAGAGAAGGCAGGTGAACATAGAAACTGCCGAGGCCTGGGCCCACGAAAGAAGGTACAGATCTGCCCAGTGGCCAGGGAGGAGTGTCAGTTGCTAGGCTGGGAATCTGTCCATTCCAGCACTGGTCCTCAGTGCTCAGTCCTCATGACTCAAGCTGCTCCACAGTGAGGCCCCGCTTTCTAGCTTCAGAGCTAGAAATGATGAACATTGAAATTTGTGGCCATGAATGGTTTGAGCTGCTGTTGTTTGTTGTTGGGCTGTATTAAATCTTTCTCACTGGCCCTGATCTAAAGTTTAAGCAAATGATGTTAAGTTATTATTGTTAGTGTTATTAGACACTTGTTGTTCTATAACATTAGATGTGCACCTTTTGAACATATCCCACTAGAAATCTTTTATTTATATAGTCCTATATGACCATTTTGTTATTTTTACTAGAGTCCACAAAACCACTTGAACAGTTCTGGATTCAGAATTAAAATAATCAGTGTTTTCCTTTCCCGTGAATGATAGAGTTAGCCTGTCTTTAAGGAGATGGATGTCAATTAGCTCAAGCTTCCTAAATACTTATTTAAAACTCTTAATTTTATTTCCTAGAAATAAATAATAACTTTAGCTTGAATTTAGGCCAGTGATTCACTTTTTATTGATGATTTTAAATTTTGTTTTGCTTAGGTTTATTCTTCTGCATGTATGTGTGTGCACAGAGAATCACATGGTGTGTGTAGATGCCCATATACCCTAGACACATATGGGCAGAGGCCAGAGGAGAACATCGGTGTCCTCTGTCAGTGGACTACACATTTCCTTGAGACCCTGTGCTCTCCCTCAACCAAGAGCTACTGTCTGTCAGAGAGCCCCAGAGAGTCTGTGGTTTCTACCTTCCACAGACTAGGGTTACAGATATGTATGGTCATGCCCAATTTTTATTTTTATTGTTTAATAATATTTTTATTTATTGGAGCCAGATGTGGTGGCACACACCTTTTAATCTCAGCAGGCTGAGGTAGGAGGATCATTGTGAGACTACAAAGTAAGTTCTAGGTCAGCCTGGAACAGAGTGAGATCTTACCTTAAAAGAAAAAATATTTTTAGTTTCTTTTTTTTTCTGACAGAGATTGAGAGAGAATATGGGTGTAGCAGGGCTTCCTGGCACTGCAAACAAGTTCAATGCATGCACTACTTGTGCATCTGGTTTTCAGTGGGTCCTGGGGAACTGAACCTGGGCCATCAGGTTTTACAAGTAAGTGCCTTTAACCTCTGATCCTACTCAACTTTTAATGTGGGTTCTCAGGAGTAAACTTGGTATGAAGAGGCCCTCATACTCTCATATTTAACCAGCAAGTGATCTTAACCACTGAGCCATCTCCCCAGCTGCTTGCTTAAGTTTTTTCAGTATCTGTTCAGTATGTGTGTATGTTGATATGCAGTGTAATCTTTTGCGTTGTATAAGTCTGAGTATAATCCTAGTTTGAGAATTGTTGTATATGTCAAATTTGAGGTTCTAGAGATACTCACACGTTTCTGGAAGTTGATAGCATTGAATGTCAAGGATTTTTACTCCTTTAATACCTATTACCCAAGGTGGCACATGCATCTGGAGTTCGTTTGTAGTAGCTGGAGGCCCTGGTATGCCCATTCTCTCCCTCCCTCCCTCTTTTCTTTTCTTTTCTTTCTTTCTTTCTTTCTTTCTTTCTTTCTTTCTTTCTTTCTCTCTCTCTCTCTCTCTCTCTCTCTATCTGCCTCTCTCTCCCAAATAAATGAATGAATAAATAAAATGTTTTTTAAAGATTTTTTTTTGCAATGAACAAAAAGAAATGCAGTGTCCAGTAGATAAAATAAAAATGACCTCAGTGTAGTTTATGCCAAGGAAAGAAACATTTTCTTGCATGCCATTATCCATGCATTAAGGTACACTACTAGTAAAAGCAGCACTTCATTCAAGGTCACTAAGAACTTTTCTTCCTGTTGGAGGCTGAGTGCCCCTGACCTGCACATGAAGAGTTGAGTGGAATAGATTTTAAATGCTTGTCTGACTTCTCTTCCTGGAAATCACAGTAGTTTGTGCTCCTATAAGGACTGTTAGGTGCAATTTGATTTAAAAAATAGTAATCAGTATATACATTGTATGGAAGTACTGTTATCTCTAAATAGAGCCTCTCCTTATAGGGTCTGTTAGACATTAAAATACATAGCAATTTTGAAGTTACCTTCTTTAGTTCCCAGAGCAAATGAGCAAACCACCTAGAAAAGGCCTGCCACCTTGGATGGGCCACAGAAAAACTACCCCTTGGACTTGAGGAGAGAAACAACCCAGCACACTCCACCTCAGCCCCTCTGAAACCACAGAGGGATTGGAGAAATGAGCAAGAGTGCTGCTTGGAGAACCTGATCTCAGCACGAGGGAGAAGGAGGTAGACACTGAGGACACTCATCACTACCAAACCAGAGATCCAGAGGCTCCTAAGAGTCCATTAGGAAGTAGACCTCAAATGCACCCAATATGGCTCAGGGAATTTGAGGGGCAGAAAGATTGTTAGAGCCACAAATTGGGACATTATGCACAGAAACATTGCCTCTTCCCCATAACTGACTACTGCCCCCACAACGCACAACCCACATTCCCATGAGGTTGTCCTGCATCCCCAGTGAGGAGGGCCTCTTTGGAAAAGGGGCAGGGAGGAGGGTCAGGGTGGCACCAACATGTGTTGTTTACATACGAAGTATGTCCATATCTAATAAAAATAAATTCAAAAGCAAAAAGAAAAACTACCCCTAGGAAGAGGCACCTCCAGGGAAAGCTCCTCCTAAGCCCTGTCTGCTAGTGAGTAAACCTTGGTAACACTTCTGCAGGAAGTAGACAAGCAGCTGGCATACACTGGAAATGAAGTAAATGTGTTCTCCTTTTTCTCTAGAGACTCCAGATTATCTAGCTGTGGGGCAGTTGTGAAAGCAAAAGCTTCTTTTATGTGTCAGCCCTGTGAAGTATTTGGAATTCTTTATCACAGATTTCCTTGCCCTCTCTGTTTAAAAGATTCCACTAAGGCAGACTCAGAAAGGCCCAGTCATTTGTCCAACTTGCCATGTTACTGTTTATCGACAGACTAAGGATTCCTAATCTATGTCTCATCTCTAAGCTTCAAAGCAGCACCCCCTTTCTGGGTGTTAATAAGCATTCACAAAGCACCTTGGGTGCAAAACAAATAAAACCCACTGTTGGTCTTAGAATTTTCTTCCTACTCCTGTGGTGTACAGGGCACGAGCACAGTGTGTGCAGGACTGGTCTCCCTGAGGAAGCAGAAGAATGGCAGATACTATTTTCTAAAGTAAGGAAGCTTGTCAGATAAACAGCTATAAGCTTTGAGTTGAAAATATAACAATGTGGGCCTAGAGACATGGCTTAGCAGTTAAGCACTTGCCTTTGAAGCCTAAGGACCCAGTTCAAGGCTCGATTCCCCAGGACCCATGTAAGCCAGATGCACAAGGTGGTGTGTGCATCTGGAGTTAGTTTGCAGTGGCTCGTGGCCCTAACACACCCATTCTCTCTCTATCTGCCTCTTTCTCTCTCTGTCTGTCACTCTCAAATAAAAAATAAATAAAATATAACAATGGATGGGGGCATAGCTGGTAGAACATTTGGCTGCAGAAAATTAATAGTGGCAATTACAAACACATATGCACACATAGGAGATTGACATATGATCTGCTACTTATTTAGATAGGTATATTGTGAAGTTAAAATATATGGAAAAGAATGTAGTTTGACTTATGTATACTGTACTTATGACAGTTCTTATGATGTTCTAAGATGGCTTGACAGCTAGTTAAAGGACATGAAAAATTGTCCCTGGCTATCTTTTCTTCTCCTAAATATTTAAAACTAAAAAAAAAAACAAAACAAAACAAAAAAAAAACAGACTTAAAACTACTAGTTAAAAGTGGGTTCAGTTGGTAACCTCTATTTTTCATTAAAGGACATTGGGCTTTTTTTTTTTAACAAACTGTTACTCCCTCCAGTGTTATCAGGAGATTCTTAGAAGGGAAGAAGGCTGTCACGCCACCGGGTTTGGGCCTGGTGATGGCAGTTGACTAAATGGAGGGACTGATAGTCTACGTGTCTTACCTCGAAGTTTTCTTTACTCACTAGTGTTGCTGGAAATAGGGCAGAAATGGGAGGTGTTAACTTTCTTGACCCTGTAGGGTAGAGGGTACAAAGGAAACTGGATGAAAGGCATGAAGGTTGTTAATAGAGCCTAGAGAGTGAGAAAACGGGATTTGAAAAAGAAAGACTGAGAAGAAACATCTGCCTGCAGTTCGTGGGGAGTGGGGGGAGGAGAGGGAAGGTCAGGATGTCCACCCACGCTGTTACTAAGCTTGCTGAGAAGAAAGCTGCTCGGATTTGATGTAGATTCTTCTCTAGATCAGTGAAACAGAAACACTACATCCGCTCTCCATACAGAAAGCGTGAGTAGAAAAAGGAAAATGCACATGTGAGGTTGAGATTGACAACATCTGCTGTGATCCATCACTTCACGAGGCTAAGCAGTGACTTTAAAACAGCTTGCTGGTGTTTGGTGGAAAGGATGGGGAGGGATGAGGGTGGAGACCAAGGGGGTGAGACTAATTAGGTCATGAACAATATCCCACCCTATGTATTTTATTTTCTCAGTGCTGAGACCTAGAGACTCATCAGTAAGGGAACACTGACTAATGGCAGCGGCCAAGAATGTGACATGGAGATTAATTGCTCATAGCATGGTACAGCTGGTGTCTAGAAAAAAAAAGCCAGAAACATAAAACAAAATCCTGTATGAATATCTTAAACCTACTTTATATCTTGGGCACTGATAGCTACTTCGTCCTGTGGTTTTCCTATCCACAATGAACTGTCCAGACTGTGGGAGAAAGTCCCAGTGAATACTCATTTGTAGAGAGAACCTTGCCTCCGTGGATATTATTATTATTACTTACTGCAGACTCTGATTTCACATGCAGGGTTTGAGTTCCCTTTCCTGGCTTTTCAGTATTCTCATGGTTGAACAGTCCTTACAATGCTCACACTGTATATTTGACAAGATTTGCCATGTGCATTACTTCATGTAATGCCCACAAATCTCCTTTGGGCAGATACAGCAGGTTGTGTAATCTCCATTAAAAAATCAGAGACACTGGAAATAATGAGGTTAACTTTGTTTCCTGAGACCACACATCTGCTTCCTAGCGTGAGAAGACTGGCTAATTCCTTTCTTCTTTTGCAAGCCTGTCAAAACAGCTTTGAGAGAGTGAGGTGTCTGGGGATTTTGACTGGCAGGCTCCACCTGCTCATGAGCTGATGGTTGTGATCTGCCTCCAGCCTCCGTTTTGTCCTGTCTCTCTGCTCAGTTCACCTTACTGGTTCACGTACAGGGAAGGCTCACCTGCCTTTACACAACATGTCTCCAACTGAATTCATGAATTTTCTAGCCAGGCTTTACCTCTCAGTTGCTTTAAACTTGGTTCATTTATTTCTGTTACATCTGCTGCTGTCCAAAACGGAGCCACCATTCTCTGTCTCCATTACGTCCTCTAATAAGTCTCTCTACTACTATCCTTGACTCTCACTTGGCACCGTATATGTGAAAAAATTTGTCATTTCCATTATTTCATATAATACCCACAAATCTCCAATGGGCAGATAAGGCAGGTGATAATCTCCATTAAACAATCAGAAGTACTGAAAATAATATTATTGCCTTTTGAAAATTGAAATTTGGTCATTCTCTTCTCTAAGACCTTCAACTCTTTGCATTTAAGATAAAATTCAGAATTCCTAACATCGTTTATATGGCCTCATTTCTGCCTCCTCTTACCACTCCCTCTTCCTGAGGGAACAGTTACATTAACTGTATTAAATCTACTCTGAAGTGTATCCTGAGAAGAGGAGGCCCTCTGCCCACAGGCCTTGGAAGAAGCTGCTGCCTTTTCCTAGAGAACTCCTCCTTCAGGCCTCAGCCTACACATGGCCTCTGGGTGCCTCACTATGTCCTGGATCTCTCTCTACCCCAGCCCCACCCCCACCACGGACTGTGTCTGGAGGGCAGTAGGCAGGCCTCTCTTCATTGCCATTGTACTCTGTATGTGCACTGAGTTCGGACTAGTTAGGTAACGTTTTTTGATGAATGAATAAACACTAGATTTCCATGTGCTTTTTCACCATGATATTTCCCTATATACTAAATATTTTCTTGCTGGTTATAGTTTGAAATATCTAGTACCAACTCATCCTAAGATGTTTCTGCTGTGTAAATATCCCTAAAATTTATTTTTTCCCTCTATGTAATTATAGGTATAGGGTCATTTTATAGCATACTAGTTGCTGTACTTTGATTAAATCTGGTGGCTTTTTGGGTAAACAATAAATGTCAGTTACAAACATTTTTTTAGAGGTAATTCCTGTGTGCCAAGTGCTGTACTAAGAATTTTCTGGGCATATTTTGTTTCCCCCAAAATGGAATAAATTAGGTATGTGCTGCTGTTATCCCATCTTCTAGATGAGAGAACATCCACCAAGGTGAAATGCTGTGCTCTCTATCACAGATATTAGTAATAGACTTGGATTTCAAATTCAGTGCAAATCATAGGGTTAAAGTCAGTTCTTATAAAAAAGAGTTATAAGAGAAATGCTTCTACTTATTGTTAAAAGTTTCCAAAAGATAATCACTTGAGGGCTTTATGGATTTAGCCGAGGCTTGGGAGTTAATGTCTATAACTGTAAAACAAAGGAAGCCTAAGGTTGTTTGTGGGGAGGATTAAATCAATAATGTATGTGAATATATAAGAACCAGTATATTGTAGGCTCCCTGAAAACCAGTGAGAAAGTTGATAGGTGCTATTCCTGCTGTTTGTTCCATCTTCTGTCAGCTTACCTCACTAAATTTGAAAACTTAAAGAAGAATTTGCTCAAGGGTTATTGTAAAAACTTTAGTTTTTGACTATTAACCCTCTGTTAAAAATGTACAGCCTATCTGGCTGGAGAAATGGCTTAGCGTTTAAGACACCTGCCTGCAAAGCCTTAGAATGTATGTTCAAATCTCCAGGTCCCACATAGCCAGACACACAGTGATACAAGCGTGCAATGTCGCACATGTGCACAAAGGGGTGCACACATCTGGAGTTCGCTCACAGTGGCTGAGAGGCTCTGGTATGCCCTTTCTCTCTCTCTGCCTCTTTCTCTCTGTCTCTGTCTCAGAAAAATTACAAAAAAATGTAAATGTACAGCTTATCAAACAAAGAGGGAAATGTATGTTTTAGAGTTAATAGTTAATTACAGTTTCTGTAAGGATACCTTCAGCTTTTCTGGAGTTATCACAATGTTTTGTCATTTTTATAGTCATGGGAAGTAATGGATGCTAGATGATTAAAAGAAACTTGAAAGCAGTACTAGGTTGACTAGTCCAAATACATGTGAAGCATGAAACAGAAATAATGTGAGCCAAAGGTTTCCCAAGACTAGAGTCCCTGTTTAATATAAGAATGCAGTGTTGATGCTGTTTTTACTTAGTTTTCATTTGCTAAAGGCATGGTCTTTGCTTATGCACAGCCGCTCTAATGGGTAGGTTCTCATACCTTCGTTTTTCTTGTGAAGATGCAGCATTCAGGAAGGTTAAGTGGTCATCCAGTGTCATAACCCTGGTGAGTGGTAGAACTGGAGTACAAGGGCCGGTTTTTGCAATTCCAAAGGGCCATTGCCTGTCTGGGCTATAACAAAGGATACTGGGTCTTTACCATGTTACAATGTAACAAAGGAAGTTTTAGGTGGATTAGAACATTACATTTTAAAAAACAAACAAAGCTTTATAAAAACTGGAGATCTGGGTGCTTTTCAAATCTCTAAAGCATACTTCCTTTTGAAACTTTAAAGCCGTACAGGCCACAACATAAAATACAAGCTAATACAACTGTAGTATATAGAATTAATTTTTGAATGTCAAAAATAAAGTGACAAAAATTGAAAATAAGTAAAAAAGCAGGGCCCAGTATTAATAGGGAAGCTGTTTGTGTCATGGTAAAACAGTAGAAACCGTTCAGAAACATGTACTAGAAGAAAAGTGACATCCCTTTGTAATACTTCTACCTCCAGAAATTAGCTGTACTGGATAATACAAACTGGAAAGTATCATTTTCATGAGAATATTTCTGTAGTGTTTTTCATAAACCAGAAAAATAATCAAAAATATCTAATATGAAGATAGTGATTAGTTGAGCCACTGGCTGGAACGTTCTGTAACCATTATGATCAGTGTTCATAAAGCTTATTGACTATAGTATAAAATAATGGGGATGATTACATTTTCTATCTTCTTCATTTATGTTTTTACTATAGAAAACAAGGTATTTGTATCATGAGAGTCTGAGATGAAATGCTGTACATCAAAATCTTGAAGGTTTTTTGGGTAGTGAAGTTAATGCTTTGATCACACTGTCTAAATATAAAGGCCTTCTTATCTGACACGCAGGATGGCTTTCCAGATTTCCAGGACTCTGTGCAAACACTGTTCCAGCAGGCCAGAGCTAAGAGTGAAGAACTTGCTGTTCTGAGTTCACAGGTAACATGCACAGTTATCTCATGGTCATGTCTGAGGCCAAAATGGAAAATGGCTGCTTCAAGTAGCTTGCTTTGTTTTTTTTTTTTTCAGGACTGAGTCTGTTTCTGATTGCTTTTAAAATGTCACCTGCCCCACAGCTGTGTCACTGAGGTAGCAGTAACAACTTGATTTAGTTTGGTTCATAAGCAGAATCTGATAGGGCACTACTCATTGATGCTTTGGAGCTTTGTAGGAAGTGAAGCAGACTGTACTCAGGAACCCTTGAGGGACACAGTTCAGTACCAGGAGAGCAGCCACGTTGGTGGTGGCTGTGTATAACCATAGCTCTGAGGTCACGTAGCACTAGTCTTCAATAAAATGTTAAGAGCCAGAGCTAATTACTGTCAGCACATTTAACATTATGCCGCAGCATTGTTAAATTAACAATAATTGTATTATGTTGTATTATGTTAACTGGGTATTTACACAAAAACGAACATTTGTAAGTCCTTTTGCTGAATCTTCTATTAGAAAGCACTGCAAGTTTTATTTCTGCTAAGTTCTTCCTTACTGACTTTCTTTTCTTCAAATTTAGTGCTGCCAGACTGTTTTTTCTCATAAGAAAATGAAAAGTGCCTTTTTCCCTCAGAAATGCTTATTGAAATGTCACCTGTTAACTAGTGCATCATTCAAAGGAGTTGGTTGTCCTTACTTTTGGTCTTGTCTGTACACGTTTGGAAAGGGAGCGTGAGCGTATGCCATGTTTATTCAGTGAGTTACGTTCCATCCATTGCCTTTCCGTATTTTGAGTTATGACTGTAACCGTTTTATGTAGCACCACATTTCTTATGGTTCTTCTGTATGACATGGTAATGACTCATATCTGTACATTTTGACCGTTACTTCCTTAGCACAATATCACATAATGCTACTCTGATGATTACATGCAAGGCGTTTAGAGCAGTGCCTAGAGAAGAGGCTTATAAAATATGTACAGAGATATATTTATATATAAAATATAAGCAGAGATACATTTACATGTCATCTCACTAACTTTGTATTCAAAACCATGTTTGGCTGGGGATGGATACTGCCGCTTCATCCTGGGAGGAAGACTGCTCCTTGTCAGCACTGATGCTTCTCTGCATAGTTTGCATTGTTTAATCTTAGTGGGAGGTGTGTTTGTCTTGTTCTAGACAGCAGTTCTACACCTTTTCTCCTCCAAACATGCTGTCATCCTATCAGTCGGAATAGTGCCAACCCTGAAATGAGAAGGCCAGGGTCTCACCCTGCATGTTAGCTGCACTTGATAGCAGATGTTAGGCTCCTTTCTTCAAAACTCCTTCACAGGACTCAGTGCCTTGGAAGCAAAGCCAAGGTTATGTTGTTTTTCAGTTGAGGTGCAATTCTGTTTATTGCATTAGAAAGTAACCCTTTTTATGTTTTAACAGAATGCAACATTTTATGTTTTAACAGGACATAGACACTTATTGGTATTTATGGAACCAAGTATACCACATGAAGTGTGAACTAATTTTAATAAATACTAAATATATTTGCTGGAGTCTGAAATTGGCATCTTTAAACCATTAAGAAATCTGGACTGTTTTAGTTATTGATTTTATATTTGCATTACTTACAACAGCCTGCAAAGGTGATGGCGAAGCAGATGGAGTTCCTGTGCACCCAAGCTGGCTATGAGAGACTGCAACATGCGGAGAGGAGGCTGTCGGTGGGGCTGTGCAGGCAGAGCTCAGAAGAGCTCAGCCCCAATGGCTTGCCTTCCGATGGCTCAGACGGACAAGGTACAGTTCACAGTGACCGGCGTCCAGAGCCACTGCTGTGTGCACCTTAGAGAAACTAGAAAAGACGGGTGATTTTTAAATCTTGATGCTTCACAGAGATTAACCCCTATGTAAGAATTCATCCTGCATTTTTTAATTTGTAAACTTTTAATATTTTATCGTTCTTGTACAGTAGTTCTCCCATGTGTTTGATGTGTTTAGTAAACATTTAAAGGCAGGGAAATGTTGCCATACAAGTTATTTTTTTATTTCTTTTTTTAAGGATTTTATTTTATTTTTATTTATTAGAGACAGGGAGAGGGAGAGAGAGAAAGTGAGTGAGTGAGAATGGGCCTGCCAGGGCCTCTAGCCACTGTAAACAAACTCCAGACGCATGTACCACTATGTACATCTGGCTTACATGGGACCTGGAGAATTGAACTGGGGTCCTTAGTCTTTGCAGGCATGCATTTTAACCACTAAGCCATCTCTCTAGCCCCATACAAGTTATTTTTTCCTAAGAAAAAGATACCATCAAAGATGTTTCTCTTTTTTCTTATGGATCTTAGGGATGAACCAAGGGCCTTCTACTCATGTATATTTCTAACTAATATGTTTTTCAAAAAGATCAAAATCATCTTTCTTTAGACTTCAAAAATGGATATGTCTGATACAGTATTTAATTGTATGTATGACAGAATACAAGTCCTAGTGTTACAAAGCTATGTGGTTCATATTTTTATCGTTCTGAAAACTCAACTTGCTTCATGTCTTCATCATGAAGAAAACCTCAAGTCATTGTCTTTCACTCACTCAAAAGATCTTTTTAGGTATTTCCTGTATTCCAGGCATGTGTCCAAGCCCTGAAGACAAGCAGTGAGCAACGCCAGCCCCTACTCACTTGGAGCTTACCCCTTGGTGGAGGGAAATCTAATATCTATAAAATATTTGAAGAAATTAGTAATTTTGTAGTGCCATATTTGTATATATTATTTTGTACAGTTTTCTAGAGAGTGGTTACTATTGTCAAAAAATAAGAATATTCATCTTCTTTTACTTTGTTAAGGCCTTAAGTTAGCTACAGAGTAATGGGCTTCATCGTGGCGTTTTTATATATACTTTGTTCTTTGTCACCCTTCCTGGGCCCCTCTCGCTAGTCACCTTCCTCCCTCCAGGAGTCCCCTTTGTGATTGCGTGTTACATATATTCCATTGTCTTCTCTTTCTCTCCTTTATCCTCTCTTAAGATCTTCTTCTTCTCCTCTGTAGTCCTCTTTCTCTTTCATGACATACAGACATATTTACGTCTAGGTTCCACACATGAGAAGAAATGAGACATGTATCTTTCTGCCTGGCTTATTGCACTTAACATAATACATAATGATTTCCAGCTCTATACATTTTTCTCCAAATATTGTCATTTCATTTTTCTTTATGGCTGAATAAAGTTCTATTGTATGGACAGTACCATGTTTTCATTATCCATTCTTCTGCTGTTGGCTATCTAGATCTTATGAATATGCATCTAAAAACATAGATATGCAGTGTACATCTGTGGTAGGACTTAGAGCCCTTTAGGTAAGTGTGCAGCAGTGGTGTAGCTGGGTCACATGGTAGTTCTACTTTGAGTTTTTAAAAAATATTTTATTTTTATTTATTTGTGTGTGAGAGAAAGAGAGAGAGAGAGAATGGATACACCAGGGCATCTAGCCACTGCAAATGAGCTCCAGATGCATGTGCCACCACCATGTGCATCTGGCTTCCGTTGGTTTCTGGGGAGTCGAACCTAGGTCCTTAGTCTTTGCAGGCAAGCTTCTTAAGTGCTAAGCCATCTCTCCAGCCCTACTTTGAATATTTTTTAGAACACTCCTACCAACAGTGAATAAGAGCTTTTTTCATGGATTTTGCTTTTTTTTTGTATATATATCCATAATTGTCCTGAAGCCATTTGGTTTGTTTTGTGATTATTACGTGGGTTCATTAATGACTTGCCTTGGTAAATGGTTGTACTAGTAAGAAAAGACCCTCCAGAGGAGATGTGCTAATACTGGTGTTGGAATGCTTACTGGAATGCTTAGGCTTTTACTTAGTTTATGTTTAGCTCTTTAAAAATGTCCTAACAAGCCAGGTGTGGTGGCGTATGCCTTTAATCCCAGCACTCGGGAGGCAGAGGTAGGAGGATCGCCGTGAGTTCAAGGCCACCCTGAGACTACATAGTTAATTCCAAGTCAGCCTGGGCCAGAGTGAGACCCTACCTCGAAAAACCAAAACAACAACAACAAAAAGTCCTAACAGAGTTGTATACTTTGGTTTTAGCATGGAATAACCTGCCATTTTCCTCCTGAATTATTTTTCCCATTGTTATTTAAATCTTTCAGTATCTGATGACATTTCCTAAGGAGTTCATGAAAACCTGTTTTAAAGAAAAACTGGTATGTTTTACTTATTATTCTTTCTTTCTTTCTTTCTTTTCTTTCTTCCCTACTCCCTCCCCTTTCTTTGCCTTAGGAGAAAGACCTTTGAATCTTCGAATGCCTGGTTCACAAAACAGACCACCTCATCACTTTGTGGTGGATGGGGAGCTGAGCAGACTTTACTC
Source organism: Orientallactaga sibirica (assembly GCA_036365145.1). Lineage (NCBI taxonomy): Eukaryota > Metazoa > Chordata > Mammalia > Rodentia > Dipodidae > Orientallactaga > Orientallactaga sibirica. The sequence goes on along the minus strand of JAEOAD010000004.1, from coordinate 27,752,172 downwards.
CAGTGAGGCCAAGTCCCACTCATCAGGTGAGCATGTGGCATGTGAACAGAAAGCTCAGAAAGCACGTATTTACATTCTGTTCTCCTTCTACTACTCCCCCCATGTCATTATGAACCATTTTTGGTCAGTTTTCTCCCTCAGAAATTACATATTGCTGTTAGCTAGACTCTTTGAGAACATAGCATTATAAGTAATGACAGGGAAAACTCATAAAAGTTAAAACTTATTTTTGATTAGCCATTGCATGAATGTGAATGGCGACTTACACAAAAATTTAAGTAGAATAATAACTAGCTGATTTGAGTGTGACTGAGTATTTACCCTTTTCTGGCAATAACATCCTATGAAATGGATAGGCTGATGTTTGCTCTCACACTGGGTGCCTTGTATGCCAAAAATCTAAATTTGCCATTCTGATGTATTTTAGGGATAATGTTCATATTTCAGGACTTAGTCCATAAAAGAATAAGCAGTTTATAGTTAGATTTTTTGCATAGTTTTACTTGAATAAGTTGAGTTAAACATAGTTGAAGTATTGGAGTTCAGCACTGTTTACTCAAAGTCACTGATTGTATTGATGAGAAAGCTGACTGAATTTGATCAGTCAAATTTGATCAGTAGGAAAATAACTCTAGGTTCAAATGTGTCATCACAGCCAAGAATGAGTTATGAATTTACTGGGAAAGAAGTTACAAGAGTCTCTGTCTTTTGTTTCTGTTCCTGTTCCCAGTAGCATAAGCTGAAAAGGCCAGAGTCCTGAGTCTGTGATGTGACTCGATTCAGCTCTTTCATCCTTGACAGCAGCTCCTTTAAGACTGTGGAAGAGAGGGTTGGGGAGATGGCTCCTCAGTCAGGAAAGTGCTTACAGTGCAAACGTGAGGACCTGAGTTTGAATCCCTAGCACTCACTTTAAAAGCTGGGCTCGGCAGTGTGTATCTGTAACCCTATGAGGGAGGTGGAGACAGGAGGACAGCTGGGCTCACTGGCCAACTAGTTTAGCCATCAGTGAGCTCGCTCCAGGACGAGTGAGAGACCTTTTCTTAAAAAATAAGATAGGACAGCCAAGCATGGTGGCACACGCCTTTAATCCCAGCACTCAGGAGGCAGAGGTAAGAGGATCACCATGAGTTCAAGGCCACCCTGAGACTACATAGTGAATTCCAGGTCAGCCTGGACTAGAGTGAGACCCTACCTCAAAATAAATAAATAAATAAATAAATAAATAAATAAATAAATAAATAAATAAATAAGATAGGAGGGCTGGAGAGATGGCTTGGCAGTTAAGGTGCCTGCCTGCCAAGCCTAAGAATGCTGGTTCCAATCTCCAGGTCCCACGTTTAGCCATATGCAAAAAGTGATGCAAGGGCACAATGCCACACTTGCCCACAAGGGGGTGCACATGTCTGGAGTTCATTCACAGTGGCTGTGAGGCTGTTGGTGCACTCTCTTTGTGTGTGTGTGTGTGTGTATCTCAAAAAAATAAGATAGGAACAACTGAGGAAGCCACCCAACATTGACCTCTAGCCTTCACATGCACATGTACACATGGGCACACACGTGAACATGTACACACATACCCAACATATACACAAAGACTGTCAAAGTGGTTAAGAAATTTAAATTAGTGGCTGGATGTAATGTCGCATGACTTTAATTCCAGCATTCCTGAGACTGAGGTAAGAAGTATAGAGTGAGTTCCAGGTCAGCCTGAACTATAGTGAGACCTTGCTTCAAACAAAATGCTTAAGTTATCCTAAAATGTTAGATACTGGTCCCATGTTTTCTGCATCATGATAATCTATTCTTTGAAGTTATTAAAACACATTAGATGCTTTCTACCAATTCATATTGCATTAAAGACCTTATGTACAAGGAGACTGCAGCCACATTGCTTGTGTGTGTCTCACCAGAGGGACTCTGTGTTATCTGTACAACATAGACATTTAGTTGAGTTACGGATTTATGTCGAATAGAAACAAGGAATGCCTGAAGAAACCTTTTTCTTTTGTTTTGTTTTTAAATTGAGTAAAAATAATGCAGGTTCCATATGGTGCAAACCTGGGTCCAGATTTCAGCACTCATGTTTGACTAAGTGACCCTGAGTTACTTAGTTACCCCACTCCTCAGTTGCTTCATCTGTAAAATGGATTCCTCACAGGTGGTTACAAGGATTAAACAAGATAATGTGTATGAATTATGCATGTGGCTGACAAGAATTCAATAATTCAATAAATGGTAGCTACTATTTTTATTACTATTGTTCTTTTCAAGGTATGGTCTCAGTCTAGCCCAGGCTAGCCTGGAATTCACTCTGTAGTCTCAGGGTGGCCTCAAACTCATGATGATCCTCCTACCTCTGTCTCCTGAATGCTGGGATTAAAGGCGTGCGCCACCACGCCCGGCTATTTTTATTACTCCTAAGTGTAATTTTTAAACCTTTCCTGTGTGGAACAGGTGCATTCATAAATTGAGTTAACCCACCCAGAGAGCCGTATAGTTTAGATAGATTAGTAGTGATGGTTATCTTTCTGGAATCCTTTAAAGCCATATGTGATGTGGGACATGTGTGTACATATTAGCCCACATGATTACATATGTATGTATGTGTCTCAACTCCATGAGGTGATTTCTTATGAAAGTAGACTTTTCATTCTTTTTAGCTTGTGTATTTGTAGTATATATGGTATTTGTATAGTGCATGTATGTGTGTGCACAGATGCATGTGTGCCCTTTGTACACGTGTGTGGAGGCCTGAAGAGAACGTCAGATGTCCTTCTCTGTTGTGCTTTCGTGTAAGAGTCTCTCTTTGGACTTGGAGCTTCCACTTTCAGTCTCACTGGCCAACCAGCCCCCGTGATCCTCTTGTTTTTAGCCCCCCTCCCGCCCCCCTCCACACACACACAGGACTGGTTACCAGAGTGTGTGGCCACTCGCAGCTTTGTTTACATGGATACTGGGGATTGAACCCAGATCCTCTCGGGCCCTCATGTATATGTGGCAAGCACTCTCACCACTGAGGCACATTTCCAATCCCATATCTTTATTCTTTTACCTTTGTTTTCTGTACCTTAGTATATCATGGCTACAGTAATTTTTAGAAATAGTTCCATATGTAAACATTAAGGATGTTTTTCTGTCTGAATTCTTCTTTGGTAGTTCAGTATTTCAGCCAGTGGTATATGTGAGTGATATATGCCTACAAGGTCTTGCTATGTAGCCCACTTGGGGAAATCCTCCTGCATCAGCCTCATTGGAGCTGGGATTACAGGTCTACACTATCACTACATCAGCTAGAATCCATGCTTTCAATCACAACTCTATAAACAAAATTGTATATGGAATTTCAGAATTATGACTAGTAATACTGTTTGCTATGGTGTTTGGGGCTTAATAACTTGATTCTTGTAGCCCATTTATCTAAAATGTCAATATTCCTTTGTGTTTGTTTTTATGTAGAAAGCCTTGGGATTTTAAAAGACTACCCTCACTCAGCTTTCACCCTGGAAAAGAAAGTCATCAAAACAGAACCTGAAGATTCAAGATAGCTATGATCCTCCCTATCCTCTGGAAATGGCATCAGATTTAAGGATAATGCTCCACCGTAGATACAAGCCTTAATAACCAACGTTGCCTCATTCAGCTCAACAGATTTCATAGCCAAAGCCTAAGGACTTCTGTAGTAGTTTGTGGAAACCGGGAAGACAAAACAGCAGCCACAAAGGAGAGAATCAAGAGAGTGTTGCAGTCTGCAATACTACTGATCATTGACATTCCCGTGTAAGTTTTTTTATGTGGAAAGGCTTACATCTATATGTAAGCACTCTTTATTTAAGAATGTACCATGTATCTGTGTAACTTATAGAAGTGGAAGCTAGATGTGGAGACCCATTTGGTCGAATAGATGTGGATCCAGTTTATTTTACTTGAAAATTTGTTGTCTACTTTAATGTATTTAGCCTAAATATTATTATATGTCAAAGATTGGAATTTTGTTGTCATAAAAACGCAAGCTTAAGTGATAGTTATTGGCAAAGTGGTAATGACTGTAGGAAAATGAACAGCCAATATTCAACTTAAGCCAAGGAAAATACTGTGTACTTCATACTTGACACATTTGATTTTGTTTAATAGGAAATGTCTAGATGTTGTTGGATGATGTCATTTTCACTGGTTTATCTGCACAATTCATAAATGTTGATGAAAGTTAAAAAGGTGAGCAATAGATTAGGAACTCTCTCTTACCCAGTTTGCACAGACTGTATTATACAGTAGCTACTTGTGGTGTATCAAAGATAGGAGGCTGTTACTTGGACAAAGAACTTGAAACAAATGGTCTGTGTGAAAGCCTTGTTGTAAACATTGAGACTTCAGAAATTGTTAAATATATTAAGACTCAGCAAGTTAACCTAAATGTGATAAAGAGGGTGATTAACAAAGCCTATAATAGACACTCTATAAAGTATGTTTTATATTAAGAAACTCTTCATGTATGGGAGTCAGAGAGACTACGTGGCCTCGCTAGGGAAGGTCTCCCCAGCCGTCGGCAGTGTGGACAGTCACTGCATCCAGTGTGCAGGCAGATTCCTGTGGAAGTTGAGTTGACAGCTATAGTCATTATTTATTTTATGATTTCATTTTTGTACAGCATTCATAATTTTTGAATGCAATCTTTTTGTAAAATTCATTTTAACTTGAAAGTATGTTTTTAATCCTCCCTATTTAACTAATGGACTGTGTGCATGTATGTATATGTGTGTATATGTATGTATATACACATGAGGTATATGCAAATGATAATAATGTACTTATGAGAATCTCACATTGGAATCTATAATGGTTTAAAACAATTCAGAATCTAGGATATACTTTTTTTCTGCTGGTTTACGAGAAGATATTTGACAGTTTGTACTTCCTTAACAGGCTTACCTAAGCAGATACTGTCGAGACGCGTGTATTGACAAGGAGTATGTCTTTTTGTCTTTTGTTTTGTTTTGATCAAAACTGTGTAACCAATATTGTCATAATCTGTTATCCTGAATTTGTCAGCTAAGTGTTAGATGAAATGTCTGCACTGTAGATCACTGTCATGTGTAAAGTTGCTTTCTCATTTTAATTTGTAGAAGAGATTTCCAGTGGAAACACCAGTACACAACTTTTATACTATTAAAAGGCTTTTTCCCCTTCTGACATGTTATAATTGTACCATAGTATTTTGCCTACTGAAGAAGTTTCTTATGGACCTTGCAACTTTGTTGCTAACTTGAGGCCTCTGGTTGTGGTTGTATTGTGTCACTGTCTGTAGCAGTAGCGTGAGTACAATTTACATAGAATGTTCTGTTTTAATATTAGCCATAGCACTGGTTAGTATCTCAGTAGTTTCATGAAACATTTCCTGTATTCTGATCTATTTTGAGAAATTTTGTGGTCTTTTTTTTAAAATCGTGTCTTACAGTTTAAGTCTGTAGATTTTAACACTCAAGTTTTAAAGATGCAGTCATCGTCCAGTACTTACCTGTCGTTCATGAACCCAGAACCTGCATCTTTAAATCTATAAGTAGGTTTCCATAAGTATCATACTTTTCTGATCTCCCAAGCTTAGTGATAAGGAGGAAGCACAAAAGAATTTCCGGAGAATACAGTTTTTATTTTGTAAACACTAATGTATTAAACTTGCTCTACATTAAAGCAAATAATATATATTTTTATTTGAATTGTACATATGAATTAGATGTTATAACTAGTTGATTTTTATTTCGTTGTGTTCAAGGTATTTTCACTGAATAAGGCCAATTGGTTACCTCAGTATTACAACCAATATAGTCCAAGGGACCATTTCTCCCCAAATCTGTGTTAAATTTATTGTATAAAGTCTGCATTTTGTGATTCTTAAAACTGATGGTGAGATGAAATGAGTGCACTTGCTTCCTGTGGCAATAAAGATTTTCTGTGCCTCCCAAATTTATGTTTATAGCAGTTTCTATAGGCTATTCTGCTTCCCTTTTGGGATTATTTGGCTCAGGTTTGGATGTTGGGGACAGAAAGGGTTTTTGTGTGTGATGGATTGATTTTTTTTTTTTTTTTTCTGGTACTGGGTATTAAACCTAGGTCCTCACAGAAGCTACTAGGCAAGTGATGTACCTCTGAGCTATCCCAGCCCTACTTTTGCTTTTTATTTTGAGACAGGATCTCACTGAGTTGCTCAGGCAGGCCTTGAACTCATGACAGCCTCCTGCCTTACCTTCCAAGTAGCCATGATTACAGCCTGTAGCACAGGCCCAAGTAGAGTGCAGTTGAAGTGGGGACTGACTGTGACTGTCATCTCCCTCCATTTTTGGAAAGGTGTTTAATAAATGATGCTCAGTTGACTCCGGCCATTTCTGTCTGTAAACATAGATGGAGGAGCATCAACGTTTAACGTTGACAACAGTGCGTACTGTAAGCATAATAGAATTTAGCTTCCGTGTTCAGGCTTTTGTATGAAATAGAGTTAACCTGTAGTGAAGAAGTGGCACAACCTTGCAAAGAAGGGGTTCTTGTGTATTTGCTTTGCTTCTTTTTTTGTTGTTTTGTTTGTTCTTTGAGGTAGGTCTTATTCTAGCCCAGGCTGACCTGGAACTCACTCTGAGCTCAGACTGGCCTTGAACTCGTGATCCTCCTATCTCAGCTCCTACGGACTAGGATGAAACGCTGACCACCATGCCCAGCTCTGCAATGAAGTTTTAGTTGATGAATTTTATCACCTAATCTTTAAGAAAGAGCTTCAGGGCTGGAGAGATGGCTTAGCAGTTAAGGCATGTGCCTGTGAAGATGTAGGACCTGGGTTCAACTCCCCAGAACCCACATAAGCCTGATGCACATGGTGGCTGGAGTTCGTTTGCAGCAGTAAGCAGCCCCGGTGCACCCATTCTCTCCCTCTCTCTCATTAATAAATAAAAGACTGAAAAAAGGAGTTTCAATATGACAAGTACTGTCTCCAGTGCCAGGGGCAAGACCAAGGTCACAGAAAGCAATGTCAGGTATAAATCTGTGCTTATTGTTTACTCATAACCTAGTTGAATGGAAATTATCACAACTCATATAAATATAAATTTAGAGTTGCAAACTTGGGATGATTATGTAGTTGACCTCTACAAAGTGTGTTCCTGTTGATGCAGGAAACATTTTTCAGGTGAGAGAATCCAGTTTGTGAGATGCAGGAGAGATTGTCCAGAACAGAAATGGTTAAAGAAGTGGGCTGATAAGAAAGCCTTGGTAACAGTCCATTTCCTGTTGTGGCCGCATGTTGTGGTTAAAAGACAGTTCTGCCTTGTCCTTAATTAATGAAAATGCTTGGGAAAAATTCAGAATTTGCTAATTTTGAGGCCCGTAGCAGCTAGTGTACCTTTACAGTTATAGTTAACAGTACTTGCAGCCAAAAACCTAAATAAGAGTGTGGGGATTTCCCAGCATGTGGTCCACTCCGTTGGTCTTCAGTGGTTAAGTGTTTTCAACACAGCATCCATTTTGTTTGTGACTTCTGCAGAGCTGTATCAGCCAGGGTGTTCGCCTAATGAAAGCAGGTCTCTCCATTTCTTCTAGAAAATGAATTCAGTTACTAAGTAGCTGAAGTTGGAATTGTGCAAACACTTTTGTGTCTCTAACAGCTCAAGAGATATGACCAAATATGATAGCTGACATTTAACTACAGCCCACCTTATGATCCAGCTAAGCCTGTTTATTTGCTGTTGTCTGTGGGTGTCCTCATAAGTGGGCCTCCAAAGTTAATAAAAGAATGATTCAGTGTCCTAACATTGTGATTGCAAATACAAATTAACCCCAAATCTTTGATGTTAAGTATTTCCTTAGTTTCCCAGTGAGACAAATTTTATTTCACACAGGAGTGATCAAAAGCTAAACTCTAGGGCTAGGATTTTTCTTTCTGTGTGTGCACTGGTAAATCTTTAAGACTTCTATGGCTTCTGTTTCTACTTGTGTATGAAAGTAAGGCAAAAGAAATCACCTTGGTGGCATCTTTGATTTTTGTGCAGAAGATGCTAATCCAGTAAGTTCATCATCAGCCTGTTAAAGCTGGAGTCCCAAAGGCTAAGTGGCTGTAAATTCAGCTCATACATATTTCTATCTGGTTCACAATGTTTAGCCACCACTTCTTGAACTCTGGAGGAACCACTTGTTCCATTACAAAACCGATCCATTAAAACTGATTCTTCTGTATTTTCCCCTCTATTAGGGCCATATAGTTCGTAAGTATTAAAAAGATATTGTTAAAGGTATACTTCTGCTAGTTCTACCAAAGGAGATGTTTGGCATTTTTGTATCAATTAGATCTTCAAACAAGGAGCTTCCCAAATGAAGCACCAGACTAGTCTTAGTGTGTTTTAGTTCCCATATCCTTAGGAAAGGATTAATTGCCATCATTTGCCATTGTTTTCTCATTTATTTTAAGATGTTTAATTGGGCCAGGATGGTGCATGCCTCTAATTCCAGCATTTGGGTGGGCGAGGCAGAAAGATCATCAGTGTGAGGCCAGCCTGGGCTACTTAATAAGCTCAAGGCCAGCATAGGGAGACACTGGCTTTAAAGGCCAGACTTTGGGGGGGGGAGTTTTTTCTTTGTTCTGTATTTTTTATCTGTATGTGTATGTGAGAGAGAGAATGTTGGTGAATATGGGCACACACACGTGTGCCAGGAGACAACCATGGCTATCAGGCCTCACCTTCCCCCTTGTTTGAGGCAGGCCCTTGGTTTGCTACTGCCTACACCAGACTAGATGGCTCACAAGCTTTTGGATTCTCCTGTCTCTACCTTCCATCTGGCCATAAGAGATCTGGGATTATAGACATATGTGCTACTGTGTCTAGCTTAAAAATAAAGAATGCTTCGTGAGTTTGCATGCCATCCTCATCTTCTCTGTATTGTGCCAGTTTTAGTATATGTGCTGCCAAAGCTAGCACTATTTTTGGTGTTTTGAATAGGGTCTCATGTAGCCTGGGCTGGCCTCAAACTTACTGTAAGTTGAGGGTGATCTCAAACTTCTGATCTTCTTATCTTTACCTCCCAAGAGCAGGTTACAGGTGAGTGCCACCAAGCCTGGCTTAATTTTTTTTAACTGGTAAATAAAGATTGTATGTACTCCTGTGCAACATAATTATTTGATTTATGTGTACTGAATACCACAAATTACAACACCTCAGTGAAGACCACTTATTTCTTTACGTTATTTTTTTTTTTTACCTAGGGAATTGGTAAGTGCTCGACCACTGAGCCAGATCCCCAGCCATTTTGGTTTTCTTACTTTATAATTGCTTTCTATTTCAGTTCGTCGTCGTGCATTCTCAGAAGAATCAACTTGCTTCATCACAGTCTCTGAGAAATATTAGCTGCATGTTGCCATCTGACATGATGTTGCATATACCTGCTGAATATGTAGAATCTGTTTGAGAAGGTGATGTTAGGCAGGTGTGGTTGCACACACCTTTAATCCCAGCACTTGGGAGGCAGAGGTAGGAGTATTGCTATCAAGGCCAGCCAGACATTATAGAGTGAGTTTCAGGTCAGCCTGGCCTAGAGTGAGAACCTTCTTCAGAAAACTCAAAAAATAAAAATTAAAAAAAAAAAAAGATGGTAGTGTAAATGTTAAAAATCACAAGCCCAAGCTGGGCATGGTGGTGCACACCTTTAATCCCAGCACTTGGGAGGCAGAAGTAGGAAGATTGCTGAGAGTTTGAGGCCACCCTGAGACTACATAGTGAATTCCAGGACAACCTGAGCGAGAGTGAGACCCTACCTTGGAAAACCAAAAAATAAATAATAAATAAAAATTTTTTTAAAAATCACAAGCCCAACTGTTAAACTTTCAAAAAAAAAAAAAAAAGTCAACAAGCCCAATAGTTTTCCCTGTCAGCTTATTAAGAGTGTCACAGTTTATGAGTTTCCTGGTAATATAATTAAATCTATTTCCTGGTAATATAAATAGTTCAAATAATTTGGTAATCAACCCAGGCTAGTCTTGCCGTGGGTGAGACCCAGTGATGTGGTAAATTAGATTGTACTTCATATTTACACATTATGAAACCTTATGAGTCATCTTTGCATTAAAAGTTTGCACCTCATAACTTTATGTTTAAAGTACCATGTTCAACACCCACACATAATCCTAAGCAAGCAAGGCCAGTCTTAAAACTGTCACAGACACCCTTTGTTGGTACGTTACTTGGGCTTTAGCATGCAGGAAGATACTGAAGTGATGCAGAAGTAGGTGGATGGAACCTCACCGGTAACTGACTCAGCAAAGGCACTTGATAATTTTCTGAGGCCACCTGCCATCCTCAACTGTCAAACAAACATCCTTGGTCTAGTGTCATACCTGCGCTTAGCCCTCCCAGATAAAAGTTTCTTTGGTAACAATGTTCTTACACATTGGCTCGTCCAAGGCTCATCATTTTAGTTATATTTCCCCCTAAAATACATACCTTGTATGCTCGGGTCCCTGACAGTATATAAGCTGGTTTTCCATCAATAGGCAAAGCTGTCTCCGCCGTTCTTTCCCTTTCAGAATTCAACTAGTCTGTCATGAGGACACGTTCATGTATTATTGGCTGGACCATTTCTTTCTGATTTTTATTGGTAAGAAGGTAACATTGTATTATGAGATAGGGATGGTCCAGCTACAGATAAGTACTTACCTCCAGTTAATTCTTAAGGGATGAAAAAGCATTTTCCACTTAACGTTAACATTGAAGGGAAAACCACGTGGATGTTACCAAATTTACTGAAAAAAATTTAATAATGTATTTTTCACGAATGTGTGGTTTTCCTGCATGTGTGTGAATGTGTGCGGGTACATGTGTGTGGAAATCAGAGACTAGTCTCGAGTGTCATCTTCAGACATGCCTTCCACCTTTTATTAGACATAGTCTTTCACTGGCCTGGAGTTCACCAAGTTGCCTACACTGACTGACCACTGAGCCCCAGGAGTTCTGTTTCTGTCTCCCCAACACTGAGGTTCCAAGCACATGTCATCACACCTGACATCTGGTGTGGATTCTGAGGCTCCAGCTCAGGTCCTCACACATGAGTGACAAGTACTTTACCAACGGGACTATGTTCCCGGCCCAGTATTGTCATATTTTAAAGGGAGCGAAGAGGACAATTTCATTCCCCAAGACTGAGCTTTCATACAGCAGTTGGCTTACAAGAGGAATGGTCCTTCTTTCCCATGGTCTCTTATGAGAAGGTAGGATGGGTTCTGCCTTGGGAAGCAAATGATCTCAAGCAGTAGCAATGGCAATAGTGCCGTATATCAAATCCACCCTTTCCTAGCACAGCGCTGACGGGTTGACATTAAGCTTCTGCCACCTAATGGGGTAAGTGATCACCCCTCCCCCATTTTTCATTTTATAAATGAGAAAGTGGACACCTCAAAGAGAATACTAACAGTAGGAAATTTGGCCAGTGCACCTGACTGATGCCAGTGTCCATTTACACCATAAACAACTATCCACTCAACCAACCACAAGCATTGCAGTGAACATTTTTACACAGCAAGCACTTCAAACGATGAAGCTTAAATATCCATGCATGCGGAAACAGCTAGAGCAGATGTGAAGATGATCATATTCATAAATGATCCCTGACCAGCTGGTTGTCAGTGGTGTCCAGATTCCAGTGGAGGCTTCCCAAAGGAAAAGCAAGCCATTCTGAGGCAGGGGCTGAAGCAGAAAGTGAATGGCCCATGCTGCTTCGGAACTAGCATAGTGGAACTGAAACAAAATGTGCATAAAGACTAGACGTAAACCATCTAGAAAAGAGGAAGCCTACTACGTTAAATCCTTGGAAATGGTACACAGAATTCTCATTTAATTTGGGAAGCAATGAGAAGTGTTTTAAGAGGGGAATAAAACAAAGCAAAAAATACTTGAAACATAATCTCCAAATGACACAAACTGGGTTGTTAATATCAGCTGTACCCAGGAATCTCCTCAGAGCTTGATTGGGCCTGGGATCCATGGAAAGAGAGTAACCAGGAGGCTGTTGGAATTCTCCACACTTCAGCTCACACTGACTTCACACTGCTCAGTGACATGGTCAAGGGAAACGAGAATGAAGGGTGTGCAGTTATTTAGTTATTCAGCAAACGTGAAGCCACTTGCCTAAAGAACATCCAGGCACAGAGTTAGAAGCGGGGACACAGAGATTCTAAGATGCGTCCCTGGCTTAAAGGACCCCTACTCCCTGGCAGGGGAAGGCAGCAATTGATGAGGAAGGGACTTTATAGCTGGAATGTCCAGCTCGTGAGAAAGGAAATGCTTAGAAAATGGGTAAAAACTATCCATGGTTGTGAGCTTAAGAAAGGGAATTTCCAAAAGGGGATTCATGAAGGAAAGTTTGGTATTCAGTATTTTGTTTGGCATAGTTCTGCTTTGGGATTATTCACATATGTGGGAAGGGCTAGACTGCAGATATCAAGAAATAATGGACCAACAAACGTGTTACAAGATCTTTAAAGTGAAGTTTAGGATTTTTGAAAAATGGAGTCATTTTCTTAGACTCCACAAGAGCAAAGTAAGTTCTAGATAAACCAGTAATCCTTGAGTAAGCCTTAGAGAAGCCTGTCATTAGGGGTGAGGAGTGTTTTGTGTTCATTTTCCTTTAGCAAATTACATTCAACAGTTGCCGCAATTATTCGTTCTAGTAACTCTGTTTGGTAAGCTCGTTCTGAAAGTCCACAAAGGCCTCTGTAAGAATCAGTTCTGTTTTGGGATTATTCACATATGTGGGAAGGGCTAGACAGCTCCCTCCCTGAATCTCACCTAATGAGACATGACTGATGACCTCCCCTCCATGGCTTCTTCCAGCCTGGCGTCCAGAAAGTCATTCTCCTGGTTTGTCTTTGCACTTCTCTGACTTCTCCAGCATTGTCGAGGGCTCCAGCTCGTCATTCCACTTGCCCCGTGGGAGTTCATGTTTCCTGGGGTTCTGTGCTCAGCCACTTTTATATTTCGTGTTCTTTTATTCACTCTCTGACTTCCACTGCCATTTATGAGATTGGATCATTTAGGTCACAATTGTAATGATAATGGTAACCTTGCAAGCTTTACATAAATGTATTTCTAGAATATTTCACTCAGTGCAGGAAAGCCTAAGGTTGAGAATGATAAAATTAACTTTTCCCTTTTTGTATTTTGGAGTTGGAAATGAGGTTAAAATGAGCAAAGGTTTGAAATGTAGCTAACTTGTTCCCTTTTTTGAACCCTTCTCCCCACCCCCTAGTCAACACACACAAAACACTCCTCACCCCTAATGACAGACTTCTCTAAAGTAAACAGTATGAATGGTAATAGTCTTTGATCAGAGGACTTCTTACCCAAACCTCAGGGTAACTAGTTCCCTGATTAACACCCCTCCTGCCTTCTTTCACAGCTGTAAAGTCACTTAGAGCTTCTTGACTCTGCATACTAGGATTCAGGGCACCTAGAGCCTCAACTCTCCTCATGCCAGTCTCTGTCACCTGGAAAGGGAGGAAATAAAATGAGTATATCTTATTTTCCCTCATATTACATGTTTTGAGAATCGAGTGAGTGGGCAATAGGCTCCATACTGTCTCAATCCATGACTAGTGCTATAGGGACTGTAGGCTAGACCAGTGGACTGCAAGAGAGTGCATTCGAATTAGCCCAAGGGGAATTTTCAGGAAAAATATAAGGATGTAAGGAACCTAAGGACAGGAAGTACAACCCAGCTTTAGGAGCAGCTAGACCCCCAAAAGATGGGAGCTTCAAAGGAACGGTTCTCCCAGCAATGGCTCCCTTCCCCACACTCTATGAAGGTGCATGGCCCCTCAACCCCCTTCTATGTGCACATCAGCCTTGTCTCAGGCCAGCAATGTATATTCGGGATGTGCATGTTGCTCAGCTCAGCCCAATAGTGACGTTTGGACCAATCACTGACTGAAGTCTCTAAAACACAATTCCAAATGTCCCACACAGAATGCATTTGCTCCCGCTTAGGGCAGAACGTGTAACAATGAGCTGGAAGAAAATGGATCATATGACTGCCTGCTTAGTAGGAGTCATAGGAGCAAAACTTCTAAGAGGGGCTGGCACATTTTCCAAAATATAGTGTCAGATCAGAGTTAAAAAATAACAGGAAAGAAAACCCTTCAGTTCTCTGAGTGGCATATTTTAAATCAAAGCCAAGGAATCAGAGTATCAGGAAAGTCATGGTGGGCAGCCCAGCATGGAGCTCTGGCACTCACGGCCATGGTCTGTCCCTTAGCCTGGGAGGTGGAGGTGGTCTACTATCGTGGCCATATCGCCTTCCAGATGGATGCCAGCACTGAGGACCTTAAGTTGCCACTGCATCCTGAACTCATCCGGGAAGTGTGAACTCCAGAGAGGCAATGAATAATACAGACTTTCATAACAAAAGTCATTGGACTATTAAACTACTTGTGATGCTAATCTCTCTAGGTTTTAAAGACATTTGGAGAAATGGAGCTTAGCTTAAAAACTATAAGACTGTATTAATTAGCACTGTTTTGCTTGCTAAAAATACAAGCTCACTTGAGATAGCTTAAGAAAAAAATGACAAATTTATTTTAAAACTGCAGGGGTGTTTAAGAGTATGAGGCGAAAAGGGCATCTTTACTTGGGCTAAAACTGAGAACCTAAAACATTGGAAGCCCAGAAATCCCTTTTCCACTTGCATCATTGGGACTTTTCCTCACCGTCATCTTGTAAACTGGGTTTTACCTGCTTCCGAGTTACCTGCCACCTGTTCACAAGGTAGAGAACATGATTTCCAAGAAGACTGAGTTTACGCACTTAGCAAGGTAATTTCATGGCATATTCATTTGTGTGTCTGTCTGTCCTATGTGTTGTCCTTCTGCTCACCTAGAGCTATCCACATTGACTAAAGGAGGCACAGTTGGTTCCAGCCCATATGCAGATAGAAATAGTTGATGCTTTTTAGTTTCAGTTTTGTTTTTCTATTTATAAAATGGACTCTTTTAAAAGCTCATTAGAAACAACAGTTCTGAAAGCCAAAACTTTTGAATTAAGTGAGCTAGGATGTGTCAAGAGGGAAAAAATGGATTGTGAGAGTTCAAATGAAAGACCTTGAAGAGAAATAAGCATTGAATTTTTGTCCAAATAATATATTGAAAAGATGCCAAGAAGACCCAGGCTGTGATCACCCTGTCCCTAGCAAGGGAGGAGGCGAGGCAAGCAGAGGCTGGCGTATGTGAATTCAGCAGACCAGGAGAGCAGAGGCTCCAGTGGAAATGGAGAAATGGAGGACTTTACTAACTGAGGGTGGGAGCCACACAGAGGAGCCTAACCTGGCCTGCAGGGTGTGGACCACTAGTGCAGTGAACCCACATGTCCCCTGGTCCTTTTTGCCAGCAGCCACAATGAACTGGGTTTTGTTTCTTTGCTACCTAGAAGCCCTTCCGTGGATAGCAACCAGCATATCACCTTGGCAAGGGCTGCAAACAGAGGCTTCATAGATTTGGGAAATCTCTGAATTTCTACCTTATCTGTCCTGGTGGACAATCAGCCTTTCCAACAGGGCAAGAAATTCCTGAAGTGTGGGTTCTGACCCCAGGGTGGGTATAGAGGTAGGAAGGAGAAGATGTGACTGCCCTGTACTTGGACATTGGGGGACAGTGGAGAACTAAAGATCATGCAACATATTGTTGCTATCTCTACCTAAAATCTAACTCCCCAAGGAAGGGGCTCTGTATGACTTAAGTGTAGGTTAGGTAAGGTGCCCAATCCAGGCCAACCAGTTGTGGACAATGAGTAGAGATTCATCTACTTCAAAGGGTAGGAGGCTTAAGGAAGATGCTCTGAGCTATGCCGACCTTCCAAAGTGGGTTCGTGTGGAACCCTTCACAGCTTTAATTCATGGGACTAAATCGTCACCCAGGTCCTTGCTTTTCAGACTTACAGAAATCAATTATTTATTATTATGTCACCCTGTACACAATGTTTCTTAAAAAAAAAATTTATTTGCAAGCAGAGCTACAGAGAGAGAAAGAGAGAGAATGGGTGCACCAGGGCCTCCAACTGCTGCAAATGAACTCCAGATGCATGTACCACCTTGTGCATCTGGCTTATGTGAGTACTGGGGAATCCAACCCCAGTCAGCAGGCTTTGTAAGCAAGTGTCTTAACTGCTAAATAATATTTCTATCCTCCTCTTTCTGTTTTTTTTTTTTTTAAAGAATTTTTACTTATTTATTTGCAAGTGGAGAAAGACAGAGAGAATGGGTGTCCAGGGCCTCTAGCCACTGCAAATGAAATCCAGATAAATATGCCACTTTGTGCATCTGGCTTTATGTGGGTACTGAAGAATCTAACCCTGGTCTTTAGACCTTGCAGGAAAGCACCTTAACTGCTGAGCCTTCTCTCCAGCCCTGTACACAATGTTTCTTGTGCCCCATAGCTTTATTTAAACTTTAAAGATACTGGTAAAGTGTACCAATATTTTCATAACTTAAGATTCTATGATTCTCTTTATTACATATCTATAGACAGTAAAGGAGTTAAAAATATACCACTCTGGCATATTGACTCTTGAATTTAAAGCACTTGAAAAATAGCAGGTTTACAAGATCATTCTGACCTATTTTCTGTTTCTCAAATGCAGGAAATGAAACTCCCATATGAAAGATACTCTTCCATAGCAGAAGAAAAAGCAACATTCTTATTACCAAAGATCAGAAATCAAAATGGAGAAAATGTTATAGAGACCTTTTAAAATAATTCATCCCTTAAGCCTCCCCCACATAATTTAGTTGCTTCTTCAAAACTTGTTCTTTGTCTAATTCTGTCTATAAGTAACTGGCTCTATCTGCTTCTCTGGGCTTCATTTCTTTATACCTTGTAGGATGGTTAAGTTTTGTTGTTAGTTTGATCAGATTATGAATCAAGTAAGAGACAAATCTCTTGAGTTGGGTCTCTGAGAATGTTTCTAGCAAAGATAATGGAAGGAGGAAGATCTTCGTCCAGAGGTGGTGGACTATATGTAAAAAGGCTCTGAGGAGACTTCCAGTCAAGATAGTGTCCACCTAAACACACTTCAGCATAGGAGCAGGCCCCTAGGAGATAAACGACCCCTCCTACTTCAGCCTGCCCCAGCTGAAACCACAGAGGAATTGGGGAAATGAGCAAGAGTGCTGCTTCCATGGTTAACCTGACAATCAGCACCAGAGTGAAGGAGACAGACCCTGAGGACACTCACCACCTACCAAAGCAGAGATCCAGAGGGTCCTTAGAGCCCATCACTGAAGTAGTCTTAAAACACACCCAACATGGCTTTAGGGATTTTTGCAGAAGAGGGGGTGGAAGTATTGTAAGAGCCACAAGTTGGGACATTATGTCCAGAGGCATTGCCTTTCCCCCCAAATAACTGACTGCTGCTCCCACAATGCACAACCCACAATCCGCTCAGGGATAACCTGTGACCCCCAACAAGGAGGGTCCCTGTGGAAAAAGGACAGGGACGAGGGAAAGGATGGTACCAACACATGTTGTTTCCATACTAAGTAGGTTCATAACTAATAAAAATAAATTTAATAATTAAAAAACTGGAAACCCCAAACAAATAGTCATTGATCAATCTATAAATAAAAATAATAATAATAAAACTCAAAAACAAAATATTTAAAAAGGCTCCAAGAGAACACAAGGCCTTTCTTGTGGCTGCCTGTGCTACTCTTGCTGGTGTATGCATCCATTCTCCCCATTGCTGCGAACCTCCAAACAAGCTTCATTAGCCATCCAACGTGGACTAAACACCGGGGACTCTCCAAGAATAATCCAGGCCCGCACTGTTGAGGCATCCAGCCCCATGGACTGAGTAGCTACTGGGTTCTCAGATTCTCTAACCTGCACACAGCTACTGTTGGGCTACCCTGCCTGTATCCTGTAAGCTAATGTAATAAATCCCATTTATAATACATATTCATGCTATCAGTTCTGTTCCTCTAGACAACCCTGACTAGTACATCCTGGAAAGCTTCCATTAGATGATTTTGCATGCACTTCTCCTGTTGATAGGTCTTATTCAGGTGCAGATGAAAAGAAACCTCACAATGGCTACAGGTGGATCATTCAGACAGAAGGTATTTAAAAAATACCAACTCTGTTCTAAAATAACCAATACCTCTTTCTTCTGTATGTTCCAACATCCCACACACTTCCTTGCTACCTACTCACTCCATGCCCCCAACTCCCCCCACACATTCATACAGCAGGTGCTACTTGTTTCCATTTCTCAGGACTAAAGTCCCTATCTTGAAAGTGTTGGAAGGATGAAGGCATTCTTCAGGGTTCTTGGGATAAGGGAAGAAAAAGCTATAGGGGTCACTCCTCCGAATCGCATAGCCTTGTTTGGGGTTCTCGGTGCAGTGGTGGGTCTTGAGCACAAGAAGAGCTGTTTCAGAAGTCTGCGTGGCTGGAAACATGGCTGTGCCCCCAAGGACTGGCCCCTGGGACAAAGATCCTGGTGGTCTCACAGGCTGGCATATAAACAGCCTTCTCCTAGCAGCCTTGTGAAGAGTCGATGAATGAAGCTGGAGCTGGAGAAAAGAAACAAAGAAAAGGATGGTGAATATGCATGCACATAGTGCTGAGATGCTTTCTAGACAAGTTGGGACTCAATTTTCCTGGGAGGCGGAGGTTCTATAATAACTGAAATAGGAGCTAACAGTCAGGAAATGTTTAAGATCCATGACTTCATCTTCAGATACAATAGGCTGAAATTGTGTCCTCAAAATTCACATAATGGAGTCCTCACCTCCAGCAACCTCAGAATGGGACTATACAGTCGCTTTCTATAAATTTTTCCTTTCCATAATTTCAGTTTCCTGTGAGTCCAAAAATATTAAATGGAAAATTCCAGAAATAAGTATTTCACAGGTTTTACTGATTTTGATGCACTATATTTCCATGATTGTTTTCTTTTCAATAGCTTATTATTCTCAATTTGTAAATGTGTAAACTTTATCATAGGCATACGTGCCCTAGGAAAAACAACATATGTGTGTAGGATTTGGGATTATCCATAATTTCACCCATCCATTGGGGATCTTCAAATACATCCTGTGGATAAGGGGTATTTCAGTTACTTTCCATGTTGTTGTGTCTGCAGTCAAGAAGCAGAGAGAGAGAGAGAGAGAGAGAGAGAGAGAGGCTGGTACTAAGCCTACTTTCTCTTTTCTCTTTATATTTAGTCCTTTATGTTCAGCAACTCACAGTTCATCATGCAACAGCCTCATGGGGCCTCCATGCAGAGATTTCAACTCTGCCTCACAAAGCCACATCTTAGAGGCTCCAGAAACCCTGACTGTAGTTCATGACCCTCTTTTCTGCCTTTTCATGCTTCCAAAACCAGTACCAGGGGGCTGCACCATCTAGTCCATAAATCCAGGGGGGAATAAAGCTGGACTTTGGGAAGCAGAAAACCCTTAGGTATTCTTTCCTCAGGCCCTGTCCTTTCAAAAGAAATGTCCTTTCTTGTTAGCTTGACCCTTCTATAGGTTAGGTTTCACCCTCAGGGTATTGTTTCTATCATCTCAATGCAGAACAGCTGGCCTATCTTCCATCCCCAGGTCAGGTCTCTCTCTAGCCCAGGCTGACCTTGAATTCACCATGTAGTCTCAGGCTGGCCGCAACTAACAGCCATCCTCCTACTTCTGCCTCCCATGTGCTGGGATTAAAAGCGTGCACCACCACACCCTGCCAGTTGGTCCATCTTTAATGGTGATAATCTCTTTATCAATTTCAGTTTAAGTAGCCTAAAACAAGTCTCTATGCCTGCACCTTTCACTTGCTTACATTCCTCTCTGTGTCAGATTTATAGTTTTCATATTTTACTAATGTATATGTACTTTCTTCAAACAATCCAATCCATTACTTCTAAATTCAACTTTGCTCAAATTCTCAGGACATAGGCAGAATGCAGGTAGCCTTTCTGCCAGTAGTCCAGTTCCAACAATGTCCTTTCTTTGCTCTCTGAAACCTCATAAGCCAGGGTTTCACAGTTCACACTTCTGTCTTTATTTAGTTCTCACCAGAAAGGCCCATCAAGCTCCGCCCATCAAACACTGCAAGACTTCTCACGTCCCAAGTCTCAAAGCTTCCATATTCTTCCTGCAAACAGGTTCCCAACTGATCAAACCCCACGTGATCAGATTCATTGCCGCAGCAATACCACTCTTCCAATCGGTGCCCCTCATGTTAACTGCCTTCGAGGCTGGGACTGGAACTTGTGTTGCAGGTCAGGCAATCTTACAATGAGGGCTTTCGTTTGGTTTTCTGCAACTTGAGTCCCGTGGCTGTTGGAGAGAAGTCTTCCAGGGCACTTTTAGACACATTTTAAAAATGTATTTATTTGAGAGAGAGAGGTGTGTGTGTGGGGGGTGGTCAGATAGATCGAGAATGGGCACACCAGGAAGAAGAGAGCCCATTTACAAGCTGAGGAAGGAGGCCTGTAACAAACTGGTCCTCACAGCCCTCAGAAAGAACTGACATGCTGATCAGTAGAATTGTGAGAAAGTAAAATTCTGTTCTTTAAGCCACTCAGTCCATGGCTGTTTTGTTTTGTTTTGTTTTGTTTTTTCAGTAGACCTAGCAAACTAATACACCAGACATTTTTTACAAAGGAACTTTCTTGACTTTTGTATTTTATGGACTTTCTAATATCAAGGACTAAAAGATTCATTGAGGAATAACTGTCATTGTTTTGGAACAGAGAAAATTAATACATCCATAGAAAGTTAGCCGGGCGTGGTGGCAATCGCCTTTAATCCCAGCACTCAGGAGGCAGAGGTAGGAGGATCGTCATGAGTTTGAGGACACCCTGAGACTACATAGTGAATTCCAGGTCAGCCTGAACTAGAGTAAGACCCTACCTGGGAAAACCAAAAAAAATAAAAATAAAAATAAAAATAAAAAAAGAAAGAAAGTTAAGCCCACCGCTACAAAAAAAGAGAAGAAAATGCTGTATCTTTAGCCCAGCTGGGCACCAGCACAATGACCGGTGATTTTATAGCTGTGGTCTCTGAAACAAACTGTCACAAATGATTGACAGGGGGTTCTTTTGCTCTATATGGACAGAAATTGTAGGTAAGTGAAGAGCATCTCCCTTAATGTTGATGGCTTTGATTTCAGGGGCTCACGGGCTGTTTCCAAACCCAGTGATTTATTGCTCTGAGCCATGAGAACTACAGGGTAATGCCTACCCTGTTAAGGCTGGAGTCTTATTACTCCCTGTTGGTTCTTGAGGCAGAGGCTCATTGCAGCCAGTTACATCCTCCAAGCTCGGCTCTCTAGACAGCTTCTAGTGGTCGGGCTTGCAGTCTTCACAGTTCCCTGACCCACCTCTGGCTGTTCACAGCCTTTCATTTTCCCTGGTCTCTGATTCTCTGAGGTTGCTTGCCTTCTCAATACTTCTGCCATCCTTCTTGCAGTACCTGCCCTTGGCCTTCCTTCAGAACTCTTTAGCCACTTCCTTGATGCTACTGCTGGTACAAGGGCTGGCCTCTCTGGACTTGTGTCTGTGCAAGCAGCTAAGTCCACTCTATATAGGCCACAAGCAGACAAAAGACCATTCAGAAGGAGCCTTTATTGAGGCCTAATGTTGCAATACCAGAGGGAGGGAGAGGACTCCAGAGACATGCCTTACAAACCAACCAAAAACTAGTGGACTAGCTAGAAAGGGGGCATGGTGTGCTTGTTCATGAGTTCTAATTCCATCATGCTGATCCATGGGTTACAATTCCATCAGTCATAGCTGCGTGTGCATGGCTTCTAGTCCCACCCATCAGATCAGGAGCCTTATACACAAGCCTCACTTTGCACTAATCACGAGCTTTTTGCTGAGTCTCTGAAGAGGAGAGCCCTCTTTTCTTCCTGAGTAAGAACTGCGGTGGTTCACCAGGGTTTGTCTTTCAAAGCCTGAGTAAGTTGCCTGAAGTGACTGTCTAGAGCTAGGCCTCCTGATGCAACCAAGGTTTCAGCATACTTTCTTCAGGGTATCTGTGAGCTGCTTAAAGCAACCACAAGCCGTGATGACTATATGGCCACTAAATGAAGGGATGCTTGGTTGACAGCTCCTTTCTCAAGGCAGCATTACGCAAGGGAAGGATCTACCGTCTTTCTATCGAAGATAAAATAGTCAAATATTCTGTGGGAAAGTTGGGTCCTTTTATCTGTCTCAAAAGCAACTAACTGAGTTTTGAATTATATAGACTGCCCCCAAAAGAAATTATTTTAAGCCCAGAGCTGGTTTAAAGGGAAATAGATCCTTGACATTCTTGGAACTCCAATTTGTGGACGAATTGAGCATATTATGACAATTAACTAACTCCTTGCATAATGAGCTAAATGTGATTTGTTCTCCCCTTGTCTTCTTTTTTTAAAAAATATTTTATTTATTATTTATTTATTTATTTATTTATTTGAGAGAGAGAGAGAGAGATACAGAAATAGGAAGGTAGAGAGAGAAAGAGAATGGGTGCACCAGGGCCTCCAGCCACCGCAAACAAACTCCAGATGCACGCACCCCTTTATGCATCTGGCTTACGTGGGTCCTAGAGAATCAAGCCTTGAACCAGGGTCCTTAGGCTCCACAGGCAAGCATTTAACCGCTAAGCCATCTCTCCAGCCCTCCCCTTGTGTTCTTGAGTGGAAATACTGACAAAAATTTCTGGAGAATATCTTGCAACATACAAGCGCATGTTACACAGTGCAATTATAGGTGGAGCGCAACACTTGAGACCAGTCAGCCGTTTTCTGAAGTCTCAATCAGATAAAATTATGACACAGTGCCGTTTACTAGAAACAAGTGACTTGCTTCATTGTTCAAATCTTTTTTACTCGACATTCTACAGTGCATATAGTTGTATTTCACTG
Source organism: Orientallactaga sibirica (assembly GCA_036365145.1). Classification (NCBI taxonomy): domain Eukaryota; kingdom Metazoa; phylum Chordata; class Mammalia; order Rodentia; family Dipodidae; genus Orientallactaga; species Orientallactaga sibirica. The sequence goes on along the minus strand of JAEOAD010000004.1, from coordinate 27,729,254 downwards.
AATTTCAATTCGTATTGCCCTTATGATTATCTTTTCATGTATCTGCTTACCATTCATATATCCTTTAAAATTTTTGATCAGCTCATTAAAAAACCATAAATAGGAGAAGTTCATATACAGACATCTTAGAAGGTCAAAGTGAAGAAACTGCTGACTACCCTGAGTTGATCTTTAACCAATATAAACAGAATCACTCACTATCTAAATCTTCAACTCTTTTTTAAATTTGTTTTTATTTGAGACAATTAGAGAAGGAGAGAGAGAGAGAATGGGCATGCCAGGACCTCTATCCACTTCAATGAACTCCAGACACATGTGTTACCTGGTACATCTGGTTTACATGGGACCTGGAGGATTGAACCTCGGTCTTCAGGCTTCACAGGCAGGTACCTTAACCAGTGAACCATCTCTCCAGCCATAAATCTTCAACTCTTTTTTAAAAAAATTATTTATTTATTTTCAAGCAGAGAGATAGAGAGGACAGACAGAGAAAGAATGAGCACACCAGGGCCTCCAGACACTGCAAACAAACTCCAGACGCATATGCCCCTTCTGCATCTGGCTTATGTGGATCCTGGGGAATCAAACCAGGGTCCTTTAGCTCTGCAGGCAAGCACACCTTAACTGTTAAGCCATCTCTTCAGCCCCTAAATCTTCAACTATTTCAATAAAATGCAAATGAAAACTGGAGAGAGGAAAAATCCATAGAATAATAAGATTTTTTTGTCAATTATTTTAAATCTTAACTTCTGGCTACAGAAGTAAAGCTGGTAATAAACACATCTTTTACCAATTTCTTTATGTGTCCTACACAGGATAGGTTTAATTTTCTGATTTGATATGGAAAAATTAGAATAGCTTCAGGTGTCTGTTGGGTCAGATAATTACCTTGAAGATTCTGTTGCTAAAAGCAGATTGAAATTGGAAAACTGTTCTTTTTGAACATATTCCATTTATTTTTGAAATGGAATAATTATCAGTGGGTTCAACAAAACAAACTTTTGACCAATATTATTGACATGAGTAATGGAAAAGCTGAGATGTGAAATATCATGCTATTTCTGGTCTTGTAATAAATCAGTTCTTGTGAACCGAAAGAGGTAGACAATATTCTAAACTGGCAAGTTGAGTTGGGAAGATGGCTCAGTAGAAAATGTTCCTGCTGCACAACCTGAGTTAGATCCCCAGTCTCCATGTAAAAGCCAACATATATACCCTCCAACTAAACACACATTTAATCCCAGCACTGGAGAGGCTGAAGTAAGAGAATCACCGTGAGTTTCAGGCCAGTCTCATAGGAAGCTTCATGGTGGCAGGGGAAAGCATGGTCTGAGCAGAGGCTGGGGAAATCAAACTGTGTGCTTTGACTCAAAGCATTCCCACCTGGCACTTCCAATCTTCTGTTTTATACATTATCACCAGGTTACTCACTGGCCTCATGTAGCAATTGTGTAACTTTTTCATAACTTACACATGGGAGATATGTGCAGATTTTATTTTATCAATGCAGATAAACAGCATGCTATGGATATTAAAGTAAGCTAATGAGCAGTGTGACTATGTCATCAACTGGTTATGATATGCAACATGAAGTCAGTACCTTAATAGGTTGGAAATGATAGAAAGATGCTCATTTTGATAGGAAGGGTTGATTTTGATCACAGAAAGCTACTTGGGAGTATTATTTAAGATTCTTCAATGTGAATAGGTTTTCATGCAGGAACAATGACTTTGGCATTAAAGGACATTACGTAAGAAAGGCCTAGAGTGCTGGAGAATATAGTATCTTGGGGCGATCAATATAGGAAGCAATCAAGCAAGGGATTCCTAACTTTGTTATGAAACCAGAAAAATATACTTTTTAGTTTTTAAGAATTATCTTCAGGGCTGGAGAGATAGCTCAGCAGTTAAGGCACTTGCCTGCAAAGCCTAACAATCTGTGTTCGATTCCCCAGTTCCCTCATAAAGCCAGATGCACAAAGTGACGCATGCATCTGAAGTTCCTTAGCAGTAGCTGGAGGCCCTGGCATGGCTATTCTCCCTGTCTGTCTCTCTTCTCTCTATCTCTCTCTGCTTGAAAATAAGGAACAATAAACATATTTTTAAAAAGAATTATCTCCATCTAATCTTGATGGAGGAAAACAACTCTAGTGAGAAGACTGGACTGTACAGGCAAGCTTATCAAATGCTTCTGATTTTGTATGTATTTGTGTGTGTGAGTGATACAAGCTGTGTGTATGCATGTTTGTGTGAATGTGTGTGCTATGTGTGCACGTGTGTGTGTCGGTGAGAATGTGACATTGGGTATCTTTCCTGGTCATTCTCTATCTTATTTACTGAGGCATATATTTTGCTGCCTCTCTCTTGAAGCCAGAGTTTACCAATTTGGCCACCTGCCTCAGGGAGCTCGGGTCTCTGCCTCCCAAGTGGTGGGATCATAGGCAGGCCACCACTTCCACCTGGAATTTTATATGGATGTTGGCGATCTGAACTTTGGTTCTCACCCTTGCAGGGCAAGCACTTTCTACAGACTCTCATATGCTGCTGCTGCTGCTCTGCTTCTTCTTCTTCTTTTTTCTTTTTGGTTTTTTGAGGTAGGGTCTCACTGTAGCTCAGGCTGACCTGGAATTCACTCTGTAGTCTCAGGGTGGCCTCAAACTCAAGGAGATCCTCCTACCTCTGCCTCCTGAGTGCTGGGATTAAAGGTGTGCACCACCATGCCCAGCTGTATGCTTCTTTCTAAAAAAAAAAAAAAAAAAAAAAATTTAAAAAAATTTATTTGAGGGAAAGAAAGAGAAAGAAAGACAGAGAAAGAGAGCCTGGCCACTCTAGGACCTCCTGCCCCTCACTGCAAATAAACTCTAGATGCAGACAACACTTTGTGCATTTGGCTTCATATGGGTACTGAGGAATTGAACCTGGGCCATCAGGCTTTGCAAGCGAGTGCCTTTAACCACTGAGCAATCTCTCCAGCTCCTCATATTCTTCTTAATAGCTCCAGCATGCTTCCATGAGGCCATATGCAGCTAGTATACACCCCGTGTTAACAATGCATTTCTTATGCTTTGAAGAGTCTTCTTTGCTGCTTGGGCCCTGCATCTCTTCCATCAATGCCATTAACCAGGCTTTTAGTAATCCATAGTGCGAGACAAAGTTCCTCTTTGTATTATACTAGCAATGCCCTTAAATTATTTACTATAAGATATGCCAGTGTTTCGACACTAAATGAAACACTGATAAAGAAAATTTAGCATGTGCTAATAGCACTTCAATATTTAACTTTATTATTCATGGTGGTTCTAATATATGTTGGGAGATCCATACAATCGATTTTCTACCCACTGGGGAATAAATGAACTATTTAAAACTGTAGGCCCACAAACAAATCCCCTGAGGTGCTTAAGAGCACATTTCCTTCCTGTAATCACCCACAATTAAAGCAGGTTCTTTCAGATACATAAATTAAAGCAGTAAAATGAGGTAGCTATAAATAGTGCTGTTCACACTGAAGGAACTGAGCTGTACACTACAAATCCTTGCCCAAAATAACTTTGTTCTGTAGTTGCAAACACTGATAAGAATAGGTTATGGAATCACCAGATGGGAAGAAATCCTATTCTAGTGCAGATCTTTTCTTCCAAAATGGATGGGACTGAGTCTCCCAGAGGGATAAGCATCTGTCCTTTGACCACCTACACCAATGAGTATTCACAGATGATACTGAAAAGAAGGGAGAATCCCTGTGTGCATTCCTCACAAGTCATACCTGCACAGTATCGGGGTTAGTTACTTTTCATAGGTGTGGCAATGCATCTCAGAAAACAAATTTAGGAAGAAAGGTTTTATTTTGGCTCACAGTTTTAGAAGTTCTACCCGTGGGCTCTGTTCCTCCCGGGCCTGAGCATTGTGAGGCAGAAAGCATGGAAGGGGAGATAGGATGGAGCCAAGTGGCTCACCTCATGATGAACAGGAGGCAAAGAGAAAGTGAAAAGATAGGGACAAAAATTATCCTTCTAGAACATGGTCCCCAGTGACCTGCTTCCCTCAAAGAGGTCCACGCTCTAGGTTCCCAGTACCTCTCATTATTGACACTGTGAAATTATGGCTCCTTTATAGACTAATTAATCCATTGATGAAGTTAGCATTTTCATGATCAATTCCCTCACAACCGCATCACCAGCTGTGGACCAAGCCTGCAATACTGAGCATTTTGAGGGAATGCTTCACACTGAAACCATATCCTATCCATCCTTTAAGTGGTAAGAACCAGATGAGGCTGGCAGACCTCACGTGTTGTGTTGAGTGCTCGGAACTGAGCATCTATCTCTCCTCCATGGTTGGACGCTTGAGGACAAGTGTAGGACCTGAGACCTTTCTCTTGAAGACCTTTCCGAGATGTTAAGTCTAAAATCAGATGAAAACTGAAGGTCTAGGATCATAATGAGGAACAAAGTATGGAACCAGCATAGGGTAATCAGTGAAGGTCAGATTCTGAAGGGCTTGGATCTGGTGTGAGATGGACTGTATTTCTACTCACAGAAATTTAGTACAGGCATTTCTTCCTCAGAACCATTTTTACTATGGGAACTTTTGTTTTTCCAGGATATGGTCTTGCCTAGCCCGGGCTGACCTGGAATTCACTATGTAGTCTCAGAAATCTTCCTGCCTCTGCCTCCCAAATGCTGGAATTAAAGGCATGTGTCGCCACACCTGGTTACTCCTCAGAATAATTTTTGAAGCATGAATTTCTTGAAAGACAATTGGCAAATTAGGAACATGGTTTACACAACACTGATTTCTTTGCTTATAACAATTATCATCTAAAAGATCCTCAAAATAAAAAGAAAAGACTATGGCTCAAACATCTGACTGTTCATTAACTGATTTGGAGGATTATCTCTTATAACAATTTTGTGGGGTTTTTTTGTAGTATTAATAAAGTGACAAGAACTGTGTAGGAAACTCTTCAGATTCTAGTCCCATCAGTTATGGAAACAATTATGTTTAGAATGACGCTTGTGATGAGGCGAGCTCTTCCCAGAGTACCACTGTTGCACCACGGCAGAGTGTCATTGGCATTCATGCTTCTTTACTTTCAATTTAATAGTGCTCATTTAGAAAGTAGCAAAGGGGCTGGAGAGATCGCTCAGTGGTTAAGGTGCTTATCTGTAAAGCCTAAGGACCTGTGTTCAATTCCCCAACACCCACATCCACATAAAGCTAGATGTACAAAGTGGCTCATTCATCTCGAATTTGCTTGCACTGGCTAGAGGCCCTGGCTTGCCCATTCTCTGTATCTCTCTACTCTCTATTTCTCTGTATTTGCATATAAATAAATAACTGGGAAATGACAGGAAGTGATGCTGGAAAGGCATTGTGTTCGTTTGAATATATGTCCCCCAATATATTCAGTGTTTTATTAGTTATAGTTTGCATCTGCAATCACCTTGCTAGAGGCAATGTCACTGGAGGCCGGTCTTAAACTGTGATGATGGTTTGAGATTCCATTGTAAAGATATGCAAAGTGTGCCTAATAGGAGTTCCTGAAGTGGGCTGTGGCTGTAGTTTTGCTCTGTGTGTTGTGTGGCTGGTTGGTTTTTCTTCCCTCCTTGGCCTTGTGAGAGCAGGCCGCTTCTTCTGCCATTATGAAACTTCCCCTGGATCTATAAGCTTCAATAAATAATATTCCCTTCCTCCATAACTGTGCCTGGTTTGGAAGTTCATCTCAGTGAACCTGAAGCTGTCTGCTACAGGCATGTACTCAAGAACTTTATAATCCAGTTTTCTTCTCATTCAATCATTTATCCTTTTCTCAAGAAGTTTTTTTTTTTTTTTTTGCAAACTTGAACCTAGGCCTTACATATACTAGGCATTCCACCACTGAGCTTTATCTCTGGCCTTTTACTGTTTAGTTTGAAACAGGGACTTACTAATTTACCCAGACTGCTCTTGAACTCATTCTGTACTTCAGGCTGGATTTGAACTAGTGATCTACCTACTTCAGCTACCTGTATAGCTGGCATTACTGACCTGTACTACCAGGTCCAGTTTGAGGAGCTGTTTTTATTAAACTTTCATTTTAGAAATATTTTTCTTTATTTATTTTCTTTATTTATTTGAGAGAGAGAGAGAGAGAGAGACCACACCAGGGTCCCTTGCCACTGCAAACAAAGTCCAGATGAATGTGCCACTTTGTGTGTCTGACTTTACATGGGTCCAGGGGAATCTGAACTTGCACCAGCAGGCTTTGCAAGCAAGTTCCTTTAACTGCTAAGCCATCTCACTAGTCCAGAAGGTACATTTTAAAAATAATGTTTTAGAACGATCAAGTCTTAAGGATAAAACAGACTCAGAAATCATCTAGTTCTAGTTATCATTATTTCAGTTTTTGCTTTTTAATCACTTTTTAAAACTTACTGACAATTTCCATATATGTAGACAACATGACGTGATCATAATCCTCTTCAACCACCTAACCTTTTCCTTCCCCCAAATCTCCCCTGTACTGAATCTCTTCTTTCCAACTGTCTTCTGCTTGATGTCATCAGTTTTCCCTCCTATTATGCAGTCTCATGCAGGTAGCATCAGCCACTGGGAGGTCATGAATATCAAAGTCACTTTTTGTCTTGAGGACAGTATCCTAAGTACTCCTCCTCTTCCTTTGGCTCTTGCATTCTTTATGCCACCTCTTCTGCAATGGTCCCTAAGTCTTGGGAGGGTGTGATACAGATGTCTCAGTGGAGAACATTCCACTGTCACTTCTCAACACCATGGTGACTTCTGAGCCACCTCAGTGGTCACTGCCATCTGAAAAGAGAAGCTTCTCTAACCAAAAGTGAGAGTAGAAGTAATATATAGACATACACTATGTATTTAGAGGGAAGTTTGGTTGGCATAATATATCCATTTAGCCAGACAATAGTAGTAGTTTCTCCCTTAGGGCTTATGCCCTCCCAAGCCACAGGCTTTGCATTAGGCTTTCATGACCCGGCATGTATTCCCTCCCATGGAGTGGGCTCAAGTCCAATCAGAGAGCAGCTGGTTTTCCCCGTGACAGACATGCCACCATTAGACAGTTGGTACATTTCACCTGGCTGGCTAGCTGGCTGGACAGCTACTTCTGTCCAAACTCTCTCTCTCTCTTTTTTAACCTATATACTACAGCTAGCAAAGAAGTAGGTTTCCATATGGCTTATTCCTAACATCTTTAAGTTCAGTTAACCACCTTTCCACTCCCTCCTCTCTTACATCCCCTCCCATGACCCCATTTAGACTCTTTCACCCCGAGTATACTGCCCCTCCACTGCCGTATGCACTACTTCCTCCCCTTTAGTCCTCACTTCTCCTCCCTCCCTCGGAGCCCCTTTCTAACTTCTTGGCCTTGACTTTTACTCCAAATCACATACAGATTTAAACATTGGAGATAGGGTTAACATATGAGAGTGAACAAGTGACATTTGACTTTCCGAGCCAGGGTTACCTTATTTAGTCTAATATTTTCCAGATCCATCCATTTCCCTGAAAATTTCATAATTTCATTTTGCTTTATAACTGAATAGACTTCCATTATGTAAATATAACACACCTTCATTACCCATTTATCTTCTGATATATCTTTGTAATCATGGTAACAGCAAGAGAATGTTATGGAGTGTGAGGGAAGGGAATGCCAAGAAGACATCCCGACAGGAATTGCCAATATTGTTCAAGACATGGGCACTTCAAAGATGAGGAAGATTGTTTATTGACATGATAAAGAAGGCTATCTTCACCACTTCAAAGAGTGAGCAGACTGAAGTTATGACTGTCAGAGGAAACCTTTTCACCAACATCATGATGTGCAACTTTATATGCATTTCCTTCAATGATGTGCTTTGATGCCCTTCATGATCATGCATCCCTTTGAGAAACATGTCAGTATACTCCTAATAGCTTAAATATTTGATGAAGTATGGCATCAATTATGTATGTTATCCGTGGAAAGGGCTTTATTTCCATGAACTGTGCTAAAAAAAATTTAAGAACATTAGCCTTTGATCTCAGAATCATAACTGTATGTAAACTATATATTCAAGTATGTTTTGATATGAAACAACAAACTTACAAGGTATGGATTACCTTAGAAAAGACAAGGGAACTCAGCATGCATAAGTGATCTTCCTGTGGAGAAAGAAGCCAGACACTTGCTAAGCAAGGATTTAAACCGGATCAAGCTGACAACAAAGTTCCAAAAAGTTCATGGAGAAATATTTGTTCTCCCAACTTTTATACTTAAGAGAAAATTTACTTATTTATTCTTAAAGCTTTTTGGTAGAATTCTCAGGATCATCAAAAAGAAACTCTGGGAAGGAAATCTAATCATCTCTTCTAAATTGAAATTTAGTATTTCTGTTGTTTCAATATCATCTAGAGAGTGATTTTATATTAAAAACTACAAAGATAGAACATCTACAAAATGTAATTTAATATTTTTTTCTTTTAAAGAACAATGCTAATTCTATTAATTTAATCATTTTGACATTTCAAAATATGAATCATTAATTTTTTCATTATAAAACAATATATCAAGATTATATATTCTTAAAATGAAGATACTAGAAAGGAAAGAAGTCAACTATGATCTCAGCTTTTAAAAAACAAAAACAACCTCTTTCACCAGCCATGATGGCACACGCCTTTAATCGCAGCACTTGGGAGGCAGAGGTAGGAGGATCGCCATGAGTTTAAAGCCACCCTGAGACTACATGGTGAATTCCAGGTCAGCCTGGGCTAGAGTGAGAGGGAGACCCTACCTTGAAAAACAACAACAACAAAAAAAAATTTTAAAAAAAAACCACTTTCATGCTGATGTAGTTATTTCTCCTGATACATTTCTTATGAATTTTTAAAAATTGAGTATATTATGAATACAGAATGCTTTCTTTCACTCTTTAGATACTGAAAGTACGACTAGAAAAAGATGGATAGAAGAAAACAAATTTGGGGGTGGAGAGATAGCTTAGCAGTTAAGCACTTTCCTATGAAGCCTAAGGACCTTGGTTCCAGGATCCATTCCCCAGGACCCATGTAAGCCAGATTCACAAGGTGGCACATGTATCTGGAGTCTGTTTGCAGTGGCTGGAGGCCCTGGCATGCCCATTCTCTCTCTATCTATCTGCCTCTTTCTCTCTCTGTCACTCTCAAATAAATAAATAAATAAATAAATAAATAAATAAATAAATAACTTTAAAAAAACAACAGATAGGCTGGGCATGGTACTACACACCTTTAATCTCAGCACTTGGGAGAGAGAAGTAGGAGGATCGCTGTTTAAGGCCAACCTAAGACTACATGGGGAATTCCAGGTCAGCCTGGGTTAGAGTGAGATCCTATCTCATAAAATCAAAAAGAAAAAAGAAAAAGAAATAAAGAAAACAAATAAGAGTAAGCAAAAGCTTGCTTAATTAAATTCTAATTTTTGTTGGTGCATTATGTGTTGTGTGTGTTTGTAGTATAAACACATGTCTGTGCAGATATGCATGTCCCAGTATGCACATGTGGTAGAGGCCAGAGGAGCACATTGAGTGTCCTCCTCCCTCACTCTTCTGCCTTATTTCCCAGAAACAGTCTCTTATTGAATTGGAGCATTCTGGTTTTTGGCTAGACTGGGTGACCATTAAGGCCCAGATACCCTTCTGTCTCTGCTTCTGTTAGTGCTGAGGTTACAGGCATGTGGCCTTATCCGGCTTCTTCAATGGGTGCTGGAGATTGAACTCAGGTCTTCGCGCTTGTGCAGCAAGTGCTCTTAGCCACTGAGCCATCTTCCCATCCTGTGAATTTGAAGTTTTTCTTAAGGCTTTATCCATTTTTAAGTATTGTGAAAGTCAATAGGATGAGCAAATTTGGCGGTGAAAATCCTGCCAGCATAAGCTGAGTTTAAAAACATTCTATTAAGTAAAATGAAGGGTTGTTACTGTGAGGTTAGTAATGACCTGGGTAGGAGGACAGGAAACAGTCACAGTCATGTCACATCCAAATTCACATTACCATCATCTCTGTCTGGCTTGAGGGAACCCTTAGAAGAATAGTATAAGAATAGTACCTGAGGGCTGGAGAGATGGCTTAGCAGTTAAGGCACCTGCCTCCTAAGCCTAGGAACGCTGGTTCCAATCTCCAGTGGTTCCAATCTCCAGGTCCCACGTTTAGCCAGATGCAAAGTGACACAAGGGCGCAATGCCGCACTTGACCACAAAGGGGCGCACGCATCTGGATTCCATTCGCAGCAGCTGAGAAGCTGCTTGCGCTCCCATCTCTATTTGTCTTCCTCTTCCTCTCTCTCTGTCTCTCTCTGTGTCTCTCTCCAAAAAAAAAAAATAGTACCTGAGCTACTAAGAAAGACACCCCTCATCTTCCCCTTTTGGAAGTCATTCCAGCCATTCTCACTGCATGTTTAAGGGTTCATTTTTTATTATTTACTTAGTTATTTGAGAGAGAGAGAGAATGGGCTCACCAGGGCCTTCAGCCACTACAAAAGAACTCCAGACGCCTGCTCCATCTTGTGCATCTGGCTTATGTGGGTCCTGGGGAATCCAACCTGGGTCCTGTGGCTTTGCAGGCAAATGCCTTAAACACTAAGCCATCTCTCCAGCCCAAAACCACGAGTAAGGCCTTGCCCTGTAATTTTACAAAAGCTATGGGTTCACCAGGAGAAGGGAATGCTCAGCTGCATTATAAGCTTATGGGAGCTCTATCAATTTCCTTTCTCAATGCTTTGACAAAATATGTGACAAAAGAAACTTAAGGAAGGAAGGGAGGGAGGGAGGGAGGGAGGGAGGGAGGGAGGGAGAGAGGGAGGGCTCATTTTGGTTTACAGGTCAAGGTTACAGTCTATTATAGCAGTGAAGGCACGGCATCAGGAGCATGCAGCAGCTGATCGCATTGCATCCACAGTCAGGAAGCAGAGAGTTAGAGACATGAATGCGGCTGCTCAGCCTGCTTTCTCCTGTAAATTCAATCCAGGGACCTCAGCTCAGGGGATGGTGCTGCCCACAGTTAGAGTGGATCCTCCCTCCTGAACAAACCTAACCAAGAAAATTCCTCACAGACATCACCAGGTATTTGTTTCCACGATGAATTTAAATCCTGTAAGGTTGACAGCCAGAAATCAACAGTCATAGGCGCTTGACCAAAACACTGCCATTTGTTGTATATCTGTAATATATGAGCTGGGACCAGTATCCCTTTTAGGCCTTGTCAAGAAGTAGCCAACCTGGCACTGCATCGCCAACCTTTACAGTACCACCTGCTCTGATCCACGTAAGCAGAACAGAGCTTGGAAGAGAGAACTCTGGGTAGTCATCTGCATCCATAACTCAATGCAGGTAATGAAATGTTTGGCCTGCTCCCGCCTCACCAGCTGGTTGTACCATAGATGGCCTGGTCGCTTCTGTCAATCTGACAGGTGAAGAAGATAATTAGGAAAGAAAGAAAAGGCTGAGTGCCACATCTTCTATGCCTAACATTTAGTATTTGGTGATAGAGGTAGGATTTTTTACTTTTGTTTGTTTGTTTGTTTTGTTTTGTTTTTCGAGGTAAGGTTTCACTCTGGTCCAGGCTGACCTGGAATTAACTATGTAGTCTCAGGGTGGCCTTGAACTCACGGCGATCCTCCTACCTCTGCCTCCCGAGTGCTGGGATTAAAGGCGTGCACCACCACGCCCGGCTAGAGGTAGGATTTTCACTGTGGCTCAAAGAGATGCAGTGGAAGGCAGCCAGCCTTGAGCCTGTCTCACCAGTGCAGAGAAGTGGACCCTGGTAGCAACAACAGCAGCAATAACAAAAAGCAGTGAGCCACCAAGGATTGGGACAATTGGGGACAGCTGTGAGGTGGGAGAGCCCCCCTATGGGAAACCTGGAAAAATCACATATGTACAGATGAGGAAGCCAGTGTTTGGGTGTCTGCCACAAAGAAGACACCAATGTCCAGCCAGCATTGTCCAGAGAGGCCACATCCCATCAGCCATGTCAGAAACACTCACCTGTCTCTCCTGTCCCCCTTCCAAGCCTCCACACAGAGAGAAGTACAAGCAACAGATAAGGATGTCCCGGGATGAGGTCCATACTCTAAGGACGGGGGCGAGAACATGGTCTCTGCATTAGATCAACATTGACATTTTAAGTGAACTAGACAAGCTTGGGCGTTTTAATTCCTTAAGGAGATCAGAATGCTGGAGGTCTACCAGCGCTGTCGTCAGAGACAAAACAGAGAGACTGCATATGACAGAGCCAAAGGCAAGTGTTTACAGAGAACTGAAATCATTTTGTGTTTGTATTTGTATGCGCTAGGACTGATCAATAAACCAGATGTGGTAGCCACTATTTTCATTAAAACAAAGTGGCAACAGACTCGTCTGAAGGATGCATCTTTGGGGAAATGCACTGGTAATGAATCACTGGTGATTATAGGGTGGGGTTTCCCCTGCAGGGACTGCAACTGCTTGCTGCCAGTTGTCCTCAGGAGAGGTCAGTCCTGGAGCAAGAAATCAGAACTGGGACCTGGACACTCCCAGGAAAGGAGACTACCGAGGGCCTGGGGCACTTCTTCCTGGAGGAAATGGGGCCTAGCTTTCACCATTGACAGGTTTGTTGTGTCCTGCTTCCCAGTCATGGAGCCTGACCTTTCTTGTGACTTGACTGATGACATCTTGTGTCCTGGAGGGAATGGAGGGAGACAGTGGCAGGGTGGAGGGTGGCAGCCGGGACACCAGCTGAGGACTGAGAACAGCCTTGCCTGGTAGTGACCACCTTATAAGCTGATTTCATCTGTACTTGAGGGACAAGTTCCTGGGCACACCCTACAGGGAACCCTAAGATTCTAAAGTATACAGGGGGGACTGGCAGAGCGGGGAAGGGAACTTGGTGCAGGGTACTAAGATGTGTCAACAAAACTCATGTGTGTCGAGCCATTTTTGCATTAGCTGTACTTTAATTACCCAACAGTAGAATGAGCTCCTTGTTCCTAGAGTTCTTAAAGAATATTTTCCTCTTAGGGATTATTCCAAGGGTGTTCCTACAGCATACATTGATTGAATATCAAGCATTGTGCTTAGTGCTTTACATAAAGTCTTATTTAAAGACCTGTTATAGATGACAAACTTGAGGTTTAAAAATTTAAATAAGTTGCCTGAAATCTTGCCACTGCCCGAGAAGAGACTTGCAACAGAGTACAAGCAGCCCCTGACGGAACGCTCAGACCCCTGGCTTTCCGACCCCTGACGGAACGCTCAGACCCCTGGCTTTCCGACCCCTGACGGAACGCTCAGACCCCTGGCTTTCCGACCCCTGACGGAACGCTCAGACCCCTGGCTTTCCGACCCCTGACGGAACGCTCAGACCCGTGGCTCTCCGACTCTGTGACTGTGCTTTCCGACCCCTGCTGTGTATGGCTCTCCGACTCTGTGACTGTGCTTGAGCTGTGTATGTGAGTAGGAGTAGCCATTCAACTCTTCTACTCTTCACTTCAGCGCCATACTCAATAAATTACTTGATATATTCAACACTTTATTATAAAATTAGCTTTCTGAGGGCTGGAGAGATGGATGGCTTAGCAGTTAAGCGCTTGCCTATGAAGCCTAAGGACCCCGGTTCGAGGCTTGATTCCCCAGTACCCATGTAAGCCAGATGCACAAGGTGGCTGGAAGTCCTGGCGTGCCCATTCTCTCTTTCTCTCTCTCTCCCTCTTTCTTTCTGTCTGTCACTCTCAAATAAATAAACAAAAAAAAATTTTTTAATTAGCTTTGTGAGATAATGTTTTCCTACCTATAGGGTGATGTTAAGAGTCCTGAACTGGTTTAAGGTGGACTAAACTAAGCTATTATGTTCAGTTAGTTGGGTGTTTTGAGTGCACTTAAAAATATTTTATTTATTTAATTATAAGCAGAGAGAGAGAGAGAGAGAGAGAAGAAATGGAGAGAAATGGGCATGCCAGGGCCTCCAACTGCTGCAAACAAACTCCAGATGCATGTGCCACTTTGTGTATCTGGCTTTACGTGTGTACTGTGGAATCAAACCAGGGTTGTCAGGCTTTGCACCTTAACCACTGAGCCATCTCTCCAGCCATAAATGCACGTTTGACTTACAATACTTTCAGTTTATGATGATTTCATTAGAATCAAACCCCACAAAAAGTCTAATGGGACAGGATGACACAATTGCAGAAAATAATTCATTGCTTCATTTCATGTGTGAAATGTGTTGGGAGACCTTACCTAGCATCATAGGAGAGAAGGAAGGGATCAAGGAATGGCCAGGGAAGGATTCCTAGAGGCTGTGTCCACAACACTGAGTTATAAATGATAAATATGAGGGTTTTTTTTTTTTTAAGTGAGTGGAGAGTGAGGTAGTACCTGGGATATGTGGCAGGAAGCTGGCATTCGAGACAAAAGAGTCCACAAAGTGATTCTCACAGAGATAGTTCAGTAGATATTCACTGGGTAGTTGAATGACAGTGTGAGCCTAGTCATTTAGTTAAAAAAAAAAAAAAAATCACACACAGCATTGAGTGCAGCCAGGGCTCGGAGACGCCAAGCCTGTGAGCAAGAAAGGCAAGGGGCCAGGTAATCAGTGCTGGCAAGGCTGCAGATATCAAAGGGCCAGGTGGCAAAACAGCCCCTTTGGGGTGGGGCGTGGAAGCCATGTTTGCAGGGAGGTTTCCGAGAGCAGCTGTTGGAACCTGAGATTTCTGAAGTGGAGCAATTCCGTATGGTAAGACCCATTGGCTGGCTGGGAGGACTGGCCAAGAGGAACTGGTGGTGAGGTCCATCCCAACACTTAAAGGCTATGTCGACTGCCTATAACTGAGAATCTATAATCCTCCTAATTACTAGGCTTTCCTGAAATGAATGCAGTTGTAAAATGCTCTAATATCATCACACAAAAACTGATGATCTCATGGAAAGTTGCTATTTTACTCAGCTTTTCATAAACACGCTGTCAGGGTGTTACAGTCAAAACCTGTAATTTTAGTAAGAGTGCATAATAAGCATTTTATGTTTGTGCTGTTGGAAGAGTGTTTGTGACTCTAACACCCCATAACCTAGTGAATGAAGGCATATGAAACAAGTTCATTGGCTTACTTGCAGCTGATACAGCTCAGATATACGTATATACATACATACATACATACATACATACATACACACACATATGCACACAAATGGCCCACCTAGCCCAAAGGATATATGGGTGGGCAGCTTGGCCCGCTTCTTAGAGGCCACCAGAAACATCTAAGGTATTTACAGACATCTTGAAAAGCTTCCACCAGTTCCATGAATCCTCTCTAGACACCTTCCTGGCAAGAAACAGGTGACATGTAAAAAGACATATCTGAACACTGATGTTAAACAGCGTTCAGGTGACCATTATACATTGTTGAACATGTGTGTGATTCAACTTTGAACAACTGCCATGGACTCACTATTCTCTTGTTCAAGAGAGAAAAAAGATCCCATCAACATTTAAAACACTGTTGTTTAAAAAGGCTCACTGGGGCTGAGGAGATGGCTCAGCTATTAAAGGCACTTGTTTGCAATTCCTGACAGCCTGGACTCGATTCCATGTACCCATGTAAAGCTACATGTTCAAAGTGGCACATGCATCTGGAGTTCATTTGCAGTGGCTGGAGACCCTGTCAGGCCCATTTGTATTTCTCACTCTTTCTTTTTCCCCTTACAAATAAATCAATTAAAAATATATTTAAAATGGACACTGCCAACTGCAGTCACCATAGCTGGGCCTTTGCCTTCTCTCAAATAAGTAAATAGCATAGAAATGAAAATAGATAATTGAGTAAAACTGAAAAACAGCTTTTGATTATTAGCAAAGGTTGTGTCAGAAAGTACAGATTGTGGGCTAGAGAGAGGGTTCAGTGATTAAAGGTGCTTGTTTGCAAAGCATGACAACCCAAGTTCAATTCCCCAGTACCCATGTGAAAGCTAGATGTACAAAGTAGCTACTGCAGTTACCTTCTCATTGCTGGCACAAAGCACCTGAACAAACGCAACTGATGGAAGGAAAGTATTTATTTTGCCTTACAGTCTCAAGGGGGGAGCTCCATGATGGCAGATGACAACACAGCATGAGCAGAGACTGAACAGTACCTCTGCCACAGCAGGTGGAGAACAGCAGCAGGAGGGTGAGCTGAGCGCTAACAAATTAGAGCTATGGATAAAATCCCTAAGTCTGTCCCCAGCAGCACACCTCGTCCAGCAAGGCTCCTCCTCCCAAACTGCCATCAGCTGGGAACCAAGCATTCAAACACATGAGTTATGGGGGATATCTATATCAAGCCATCACAGTGGTACGTGCATCTGGAGTTTGTTTGCAGTGGCAAGAGGCCCTAGCATGCCTATTCCCACCCTCCTCTCTGCTTACAAATAAGTCAACAAAAATTTTTTTTTATAAATATAAAGATTATGATGGGCAACAAAATTGGAGACAGTCTTTGTTTACTGTTACTTGCTTTTATGGACCTTTATAACCTTTGGCAGAGAGATTGTTCTGGATTCTAAAAAATATATGTAATTTTTTATATTGTTGGAAAAAGCTTAAAAAACAAAAAACAAACAAACAGAAAACAGTCCTAAGATGGAAGCCCAGCCCACCTTCCGTCTTACATGTAGAAGACGTTTTGCATTCAGTATCTCACAGCCACACTCCTCGCCCACTTGCTGGGAAAGGTCAATTGATCTTAATTTCCTCATTCAAGGAGTTAAAATTTTCCCAGCCTTAAAGAAAAACATTTCAACTTGTGGTGAATGTTTATAGTTGAATTACAAAAGGCTAAAAAAGGGAATGTGAGAGGTTCAGAACACAAATGCCACCAGCTTTCTGCCTTGGTTGCTGCTGACAAGCATCGACTTCCTTTACATTTCTTCAAGGCAAGCATGAATCTTGCACTCCGAATTTCCCAGGGTTTCTGGATGGGAGAGACAGCAGAAGTGCTGACTTCCCTGGAAACTTGTTTGATAAAAGACCCTTCCTAACGACTTGAAAACTGCATCTCCAGGCTCGACATCCCTCATCAACCACCAACGGGATGATTTGTAACCAATGTGCCCTGTCAGAATGAACAGAAAGAAATAAACCTTCTCCTTTTGTCTGACTGCTTGGGCAGAAGCTTCCAGGACGCAGCGTTTCTCAGAGTCCTGCAGCTGTCCAGTGGTGCAGGGGATGTCCTCTGTGTTGCAGGCTGCACCAAAGGCCTCCATGTTATTCCCGAAGGTATTCTGCCTGCAGGCAACATTTCTTGGAAACTTGGAATAAAAAGCTCCCGTTATTTGCTCTTTCAGGAAGTGATTCGTGGTATTTCCAAAATCAACAGACTCTCTCAACAGTAGAGTATTTGAATTCCCCAAGCAGAAATTACAGACCTTCTCCATCTCCTTGTTCATTAAGTTTATATGTGTTGGTCTTTTCTTTGCTATTGATTCTGGCATGCAGGTGCCAAATAAAACAATGTGAAAGCCTTTTCAAAGTTTAATTATTTCAATTAAATCTTTTCCCCTTAACCTCCCTGGGTCCATCATCTGGGAGAGGGGTGTAAGGAAACATGCGGGGCAGTGGACGGGTAAGTCCAGACTCTTCAGAATTCACCCCTCAACCGCTGCTCACTGGCAGCAGGACCCAGGATCCTGTCACTACAAAGCCTCAACTTCCTCTATTACAAGGATTTTTAACACTTCTGCTGGAGCTTACATGACATCAAAACACCTAATATATTTTTTAGACAGATGCAAAAGATGATGTCAAATCAAATAAGGTTGCTTGGAAGTGAAGCACTTCCGTCATCAGGTAAAGGACAGGGCACTGCCTGTGCTGACAGAAAGATCTCCTTGCACCCAGCAAAGCCAACATGGAATGGCTGATGGGATTGCTAATAGGATGTAAGCAGACATCTGTGGTCAGTGAAACTCCTCATATGACCTGAAAAAAAATACCATGGCTGTCCTTGAGATTGCTGGATAACATACTTTGAGTGGCAATAGTGTGCCCTATGAACTCTTATTATTCATATTTCCACCCTGTAGAGCTTTAATTTTTTTCTATTAAAATTCCAGCATCTTCAAAGTAATTGGATCCCATTAGCAAAGAAGCAATGGAGCTATTTATAAAGCCAACGACACTTACTTCACGATCCCCTGTGAGGTGGAAGCTGAGGTATGCTGACCACAGAAATGAATGGACCTAGCTCTCTGGAAGGTTGCTCAGTTCCTGGAAATTATTTCAGAACTTGCTTCTCTCAGCTTAGGGAAACTATTAATTCCTGGTCAGTGTAAGGGTAGGAAGGCCTGACCCTCTGGTCTCAAATTAGGACGTCTTTGGATTGTCTGAGATCTCTGCTGTGAAATGCGTTGGGTTTCAGTTGAGCCATTTTTCCTCTGTCCAGTCCTGTTTCCCTTTCTTCCACATAAGGCAGGTTCCTAGGAGTGTGCTCACGCTGAGATTAACTCAGCAGCCTGAGCTTGCTGTCTCCTGAAGCATCTGCTTACAAGAGTGGCCCTCAGCTGGTGCCTGCATCTTGGATTTCAACAGGGCCCATAGCATTTGTAGACTGATAGGAACAGTGTTCTTAGCCTAAACTGTTTGCTCAACAATGTGGTTTATGTTGAACACCTGCTTTCTGTCAGGGAGTCTGAAATTTTTGTATATTTTAAGACAAGTCCTACGTGACCAGTCCTCATTAAAAACCTGGGACACTGAGCTGCTGATGGGTTTTTCAGGTAGACAGCTCTTCCTGTGCATTGGCACGTGTCTGTGTGGCTCCACTGGTGTTGAAGTCTCTTGTACTCTTGTGCCTGATTTCCTCTGGACTTCATCCCGGGCCTGTCCCCTTGCGTGATGTTTCTTCACTCCCCTCTTGTTGTAATAAATCACGAGTACTACTATCTTCTGGGTCCTAGAGGTTGATCAAACCCCTCAGCAAACTCCTCGCATGCATATCTTCATCATCTCAGCACACCTGACCTAGGTCACCTCTTGCCCAAGACCTGATCTTTCCTGTAGCTTGATTTCAACTCATAATATCGCCATCATTCCAGTCCCTCAATCTGAAACTCTCAGAACTAAAGCAAACCTTTCTAAGTGACCTCTGCATTCTCCCACCTTCTCCATTATCACATGGGCCATCAGACTTTCCTTCGGGACCAGTGCTATCCCCCACTGCACCAACACCATGCTGCCAAGTAGGTCTTTCCAATGCATGCTGGAAACAGTGAGGTCTACCTGAAAAACCAGAACAATTTCAGCCTGTGAAAAATATTTTTATTTACTTATTTATTTGAGAGAGAGCATATGGGAGCATTAGAGCTTTTTGCTGCTGCATGTGAACTTCAGATGCATGCCCCACTTTGTGCATATGGCTTTATGTAGGTACTGGGGACTCAAACCAAGGCAGGCAGGTTTTGAAAAGCAAGCACCTTTAACCACTGAGCCATGTACCCGGCTCAACTTCAGCTTTATGATTTTAGAATAGTGGTCACCTTCTTAGCAGGTCATTCAAGGCCTCCATGATGTGGCTTTGGCCACCATGGCTGCCTTACACCCTTCTACCCATTCTCTCTTTAGCCATGTGGATCCTCACACTACTCACCAAAAATCCTTATATTTTTGTCTTCCTTTTCCTTTGTGTTATTTCTTCCTTTTCACACGATCCCAGCCTGTCTTTTCATATTAACATTCTATCACTGTGCTCCATGCCAATTTTCTTTTGACAAGCTTTTTGTATGAAACTTTCCTGATCTGCCTCCCCAAGGCAGAATTAAAGTTTTATCTTCTGTTCTTCCACAGTAAGGATACATTCTGTCTCCTATCTCCTTTTGATGTGTTTCTGTGAAAATAGTATTAAGGTTCCTTGCTCATTTTGGCTGGATCAATAGACTTGGCTAAACAGAAGCCAGAGGAAATTCTTGGCAAGAGATTTGTCCCTATGGAACAGGGACGCATCATTCATAGTTTATAAGTTGTGTATGCTGGGCCAATGGTCTCCAAATGTCCTGGATTATGCTCCCCTAAAAAGTCATGAACTTCCAACATCTTATTTTGTGCACTTGTTTTACTGACATTTTATGTATGTCATAGAACACACATGGTATAATAATTTTCGAAGGCTGATATAGAAAATTAGATGTAGAAACTTTGAACAACTTCATCTGATACCTGCTGAGCTGCCTTGCACTAAGTGTGCACCCTCTTTGGAAATCCTTGATTCCCACTCCCAGGACGCCCAGTGTTTGTCTTCTACATGAACTCCCCATCTTGAATTAAAAGATGTTGCTCAGTTATTCCATAAGCAAAGCTAGAAAATCTTAACTTCTCTGTTCGTGACCAGAAGGGAAAGGATCATTCTCAAAGGAAGGGTGAATTTCACCTTGCGAAGTCTCTGTGACTTAGCTACACCTGAGTAGCCAGAAACTGTAAAAGAAATCCGAGTTTTAATTTTACTAAAGAAGGGACAATCTGTAGGAAATCTCTAAGGACTTTGGCGTGGCCAGTGTTGCTAGGTGGTTGTGTTGTATCACATGTCCTGGGCTAGGGAGATGGTGCACCTACATAAGAAGCTGGGCATGGCCACACATACCTACAACCCCAGTCCTGTGAAGAATGAGACAAGAGAATCACTGCGGCTGCCTGATCAGCCAGTCTGATGAGGGGTGTGCAGGGGGTTAGCAGCTCCAGCTTCAGTGAGAGACTCTAAGAAAAGCAATGCAGAAGAGTGATGGAGGAGGATGCCTAATGTTCTCTGGCTTACACAAATGGGGTACACACATGTGCATATACCACACACATACTGCATCATACATACTATATATGTACATGCCAGAAAATACTCACACGTTCTAATGTGCTCCATGATTTATGAAGACTTCAAAGTCTGCCTGGATTGCAGGCAAGTGAGGCAAAATATTTCTTCCCCAGTAACCACCAATCCAGTTTGATAGTACAGACTTCTGTTGTCACAACAGATTTGAGCAAACTGAGCAGAAAAACAAGTGTACAAGGAGTGTGTAAAGGTGGTATAAAAATACCTGGAAAAATTTGGGGGAAATACAATGAAATGCATATTAGCATCGAGTGTAAACTTCAGAATATGACTTGGAGTGAGTCTCAGGAAGAAAGTATATTCCAAAAGAATATTTATAAAATATTGGATAAGATTTTTGATTTGAATTGTTAAGGAAAGGGAGTCCAGAAAGAAAATTGCTATTGTGCAATAAACCATTGGGATAGTAGTTTAGAACATGTCCGCACATAAGAGTATGATAAGATTACATTAAAATTAAGCCTGATTAAACCCTTTACATTTACTAATTCACTACCCACG
This sequence comes from Orientallactaga sibirica, assembly GCA_036365145.1. Lineage (NCBI taxonomy): Eukaryota > Metazoa > Chordata > Mammalia > Rodentia > Dipodidae > Orientallactaga > Orientallactaga sibirica. The sequence continues at coordinate 27,707,896 of JAEOAD010000004.1, read as the reverse complement.
TAAGGAAAATGCACGTGATGATGCATGTGTCTGGAGTTTGTTTGCAATGGCTGGAGGCCCTTCTCTTCTTCCTCTCTCTCTCTCTCTCTCTCTCTCCCACCCCGCCTCTCTCTCTCTCATAACTAAAATAAAATAGAAATCTTTAAATCCAGTCACCAGCCCCCTTCTAGAAATGGACAGTTTGAGGTTTAGAAAACAGTGCACCTTTTTCCGGGAGATTTCGTTTCACTGAAGATCAAATCCAATGGGACAGAAATTCTGTATCATTACTTTATTTGCCCCAGGAATGCTGCCAGACTGTGTCTAGCTAGGTTTCTCTAGATGCAAGTCTTTGCTATATACACTTCTCTGTTTCACGTGGCTCCAGGGAAGGGGGGGGGCAGGGAAGTGGAGACAACTCTGTCATACTCTGTCCCATCACTCTGGTGCCTTGTGAAGTGTGTTTGGACCTTGAGGAGCGCTGTGAAGCCTCCGTATTGTGCTGCTCTCACACTGCAGAGCTCAGGTGCATGGAAGCAAATGTTTAGTACAAATACATCACTAGAAATGTATTTGTCTGTCACACAATGAATTTAAACATGAGATAGGGGCTGGAGAGATGGCTTAGCGGTTAAGGCCCTCACCTGCAAAGCCTAAGGACCCAGGTTCAATTCCCCAGGATCCATGTAAGCCAGATGTACAAGGTAGCACATGCATCTGGAGTTCGTTTGTATGCATCTGGAGTTCTTTTGCAATGGCTAGAGGCCCTGGCACACCCGTTCTCTCTCTCTTTTTCTGCTTCTTTCTCTCTCTCTCTTTGTCTCCCAAAATAAAATATTTTTTAAAAGAACATAAGAAAGATAGAATAACATAATAGTTCATCCAATGGCTGCCTTTTGAGAAGTGATACAGACATCTTACAATGCAGCTAGTCAGCTAATACAGAGCCCGAAGAAGCTGTTTTTATGTCTGGAAGAGATGCACAGTGTCTCTTTTAAGCTACTTCCGTCCGTTAACCTTAGATCAAATACAGGATAAGGAAAGCACCTTACAGATTCAACAGCTGGTGAGCCGAGAGAAGGGACATGCCAAGTTTCACAGACTTTTTCCTAGAGATTTGACATCTACCATTCAGGCTAAGTATCTGGAGAAATAATTAAACATGGTGCTTGCTCATAATGATTTTCTAACGGCATGGAACCTGCTAATAATACCAAGTAGGATGACACCAAAGAGGAGTATAGAGAGTGACTGAGAGAATTGCAAGTCAGGAAGATTAGTAATAAGGGAATATATTTTTTTTTCCTGGCAGCAAGGTGAATTTTGAAGGAAGTCCTCTTCAAGAGTAGCCAGTGGCTTTTATGAGTCCGCAATAAGATATTTACTGCTGCTGTGTTTTGTCGCTATCCATTGCTTGTGCCCAGAGCCTTCTCCTTGCTTTACCAAGCTTCTTGTCAGGAACCAGAGGACCCCCCTAAAAGTGACACTTCTCACACACTCCCCACTGACCTAGACTGCCTAAACTCCACCTACACGTCTCCTTTTGTAGAGAGTGCTGGAGACTTGGGTACTTAGGAAAACAGAAACCACATTAGGGATCCAAAGAGGAGGGATTTAATATGGGAGAATTGTTTACAAAGGTGTTGGAAGGCTATTAGAACAAAAGAAAAAAGGTGTGATGTCAAGCTCTGAAAGCTAATGCTTTAGGCTGGCACCCAAGAGTCTATTCCTGTCACTGGGAAGCTGTGGGTGCTAGCACTTCTGGCACTGAAATTGTCAAAAATTCTCCCGTCCTTGGCTCAAGCGGGAATCAACAAATAGATTCTGCTGCCCAGGCTGCTGGAGTTACACTGCCCCTCCCCCACTGTAACACTTGCTGCAGTTGAATCTGGAAGCAGAAAGTTTCTTCCTCCAACCTTCTGATCCTTCTCAGTGCCTGCTACTGGCAGATCCTAACGGGAAGCCACTGGCAGGAAGTCTGAGAAATGTAATTTTCGGCTTCCTGCCCTGCAGAGTCCCAAGCAGATCGTGATTTCGGTGTTAAGCTGAGAAAGAACAGATAAACAACTCCCTCAGACAGCTTGCTCCAGAGAAACGCTTCCTCAACTGCTTGATAGGCCATCGCCCAGATGGAAACTGAGATAAACTGGAGAGAGCTTGAAGTGAGGCTTGGCGTCCATTGCATGTCATTTGTAGTGTAATTATGATGAAGATGCACAATACAAAGCATAAGGGAAGATATTTTATGTTGAATTTGTCTGACATTGGTTTTTCGAGGTAGGGTCTCACTCTTCTAGCCCAGGCTGACCTGGAATTCAACCTGTATTCTCAGGGTGGCCTCGAACTCACAGTGATCCTCCTACCTCTGTCTGTGGAGTGCTGGGATTAAAGGCATGCGCCACCACACTGTCTATTCTGAAATTTTAATGATAACCACTTCGCTACACAATTATAAACATAATTTATTTTCTAATTTGGTTTAGGTTTGACATTATCATAGCTATTTTTTGTTGTTGTTTGTTTTTCAAGGTAGGGTCTCACTCTAGCCGAGGATGACCTGAAACTTGCTCTATAACACCAGGCTAACCTTGAGCTCATGGCAATCCTCCTACCTCAGCCTCCTGAGTGTTTGGATTAAAGACATGCACCATATGCCTGATTGCTACAATTAATTTTTATCTATATTCTTCATTGAAGAGCTCTTCAATTTTTTTATAATCACAATTGATACAAAGCTATTCACACATGATGGTAGAGAAATGGAAGAAAATTTTAAAATAGCAATTCAAAACCATAGTGTCATTGAAAGGATGTTTAAATACCAAGGGCTCAACCTTTGTTGACAAACATAGGCATTCTGTTGACAAGTCGTGTTTTTCCCTGTAAATATGTAAATATGTGTATATATGTACAAAACTCTTGGGCAAAGTATGTTGGCACATACCTATAATTCCAGATCTCAGGAGGCTGAGGCAGGAGGATCATGAGTTTGAGGCCTGCCTAAGGGATATAACAATATTCTGTCTCAAAAACCAAAGGTCAGGCTGGAGATAGGGCTTAGAGCTTATGGGGCTTGCCTCGGAAGCCTAAGGACCTAGGTTCGATTCCCCAGTACTGACGCAAGCCCAATGCACAAGGTGGTGCATGCATCTGGAGTTTGTTTTCTGTGGCCAGATGCCCTGGCATGTTCATTCTCTCTCTCTCTCTCTCTCTCTCTTCTCTCTCTTTTTCTCAAATAAATAAATAAAATTTTGTTTTAGAAATCCAGGGGTCAGCCAGGCATGGTGGCACATGCCTTTAATCTCAGCACTGGCGAGGCAGAGGTAGGAGGATCACTATGAGTTTGAGGCCACCCTGAGACTACATAGTGAATTCCAGGTCAGCCTGGGCTAGAGTGAAACCCTACCTCAAAATAACAACAACAACAACAACAACAACAACAACAAAAAAGAATTTTTAAAAATCCAAGGGTCTTCCTCTCTTTCTTTCTTTGAAACAGAGGCTTTTTTTTTTTTTTTTTTTTTTTTTGTCTTATTTCGACTGTCTCTGTCACTGGCTCACACAGAGGCAGCCTGTAGTCTGGGATCTTATCTGGAAGTCGCCTTTGGCTTCCTCTTGAATTTTTCTCCTGGCAGCCATCTGGATTTCAACTTACTGAAAACTACTTCTAAATTGTATTATATTTTTTTCTGTTTGGAGACACTGAGAATGTTCAAAATCAACAGCTAAATAGTTCTCTCAACTTGTCTTTTTTCCTTTCACACAAATAAGCAGCAAGAAGGAGACTAGACATAATTTCAATAATTACTGGATATCTGGATGTCTCTCCTCTCCTCCTTCCTCCCTCGCTCCTCTTCTTTCTCCTCCTTCTCAGCTCAGGGGACTGAGCCCAAGGCTTCACACACAGTTCCACAAGTGCACTGCCACTAAGAAATACCCCATCCCCAGTTGGAAATATCCCTAGCTACACTATCACGTTCACTAGGCATATGGAAAACAAATACAGGGCTTTCTATATAACTAGGGATAAGTGCTAAGGGTTCTTCAACTACAAAACAAAGCTCTCCATTCTTCCAGAGATTTTCAGTTCCTTTTGAAAGTTTAGCATCAGTTTCCCTGGAAATTTTGCTAGCCGGTATCCATTACTTGGTTCCACACATACTTCCCACAGTTGTAGACATTTAAAATGGAACCATTTTGTGCTTGGTACAGGATTCAATTAGAGAAGAAGTATCATTGCATACATTCATTCATTCATACATATGTGTATTCAGATACACATACATACACACAAAGAGGAGTTCAGTCTTTCTTCATGTGCGCACTGATGTAAGCAGTCCCTTATAAGGCTTTGTCTTCACATCTGAGTCGGAACCTCAATGTCTAGGCAGGGTCAGGAAGTGTTCTATTTGGGGGGGCACATCCCTCAGTTTAGAGAAGACTAAACTTCTGGAATTTTCCCATCCAGAAGTGAACAAACTACTTCCAAGAGCAGAGCCTGAAAACTGGAGAGCTAACTCCTGTTACACCCAGGCCAGGAGTGGACTAGCTGCCTCTAGCAGCAGCCTAAGGAAAAAGAAACTGAAGAGAAGTTTACTTTAAGCCATTAGTAACTGTTGCATCTTCTGTCACTGCTGTGTGATGGTACTGCGGCTGCAGCTTTCTGTATGCAGGGGCATGCATTGGCATTTTTTAAAATTTTATTTATTCTTATGTATATTATTCTGGTTTTAGTGGTGACTCCATTATCCTCCTCCCTGTTCTTCTCCCTCTTCCATAGGGACCCTCATCAATGGGGAATGTGGTTCACACATTGTGGGGGTAGTCAGGAGCTATGGAGGATAGGCCAAGTCTCTGTGCATAATGCCCCAACCTGTGGCTCTAACATTCTTTCCGCCCCCTCTTCCGCAAATTTCCCTGAGCCACATTGGGGTGCATTGGCATTTTTATTGAATAGCCAAAAACCAGTAATACATGAACAAGTAGCACATTGTATGAGCAAAGAGTAAGAAACTTCCAACTTTTGATAATCCTTAATCATCCATTAAAGCAAAGGATTTAGGGGCTGGAGAGATGGCTTAGTGGTTAAGACACTTGCCTGTGAAGCCTAAGGATCCAGGTTCGATTCTCTAGGTCCCATGTAAGCCAGATGTACATGATGGTTCATGCATCTGGAGTTCATTTACAGTGGCTAGAGGCCCTGGCACACTCATTTTCACTCTCTCTCTCTCTCTCTCTCTCTCTCTCTCTCTCTCTCTCCCTCTCTATGTCTCTAATAAATAAATAAATAAAAATAAAATATTTTTTGAAAAAAAGCAAGGGATTTAGGGGCATGACCTTCTGATCCAGAACACATATGCACTCTAATCACGCTTAGCCACCTGCTGTCTTCAACAGATCTGTGAACACTTAGTTACTGACCTCCTTGTCTTCAATGCTATGATCAGCACTTCTCTCATATATAGAGTTGTTCTAAGTGTCCAACCAGGCCACTAAGAAAACTGGGCAAAGAGCATAGCTTAAGATCAGTCAGCAGCTCTAAACATTGCTTGTCAAAACTGGTCATCTGTGCTGTTCAGGCCAAAGGTACGCTAAGGCAGAGGAAACCTAGTCACCCTGCTTTAAGTGGGTGAATTACAGTTGTAAGATTAACTTTTTTGGCAAGTTACCAGTAAGGGATTTAGCATTTTACAGCAATAATCTCAGAAATGCTATTTTTAAGGTCTCTAAGAGTATTACCACAGTTCTTTCCCCTGTTTCATTCTTATAGTTCATCCCCACAGTTCATCTCCACAAGGAAAGGACGGTAGAGGTCCCTACGAGTCAGAAACCATAAATATGAGCATATAACACAGACTTGTTCTTGTTTCTAATCTTGGTGGCAAAGTGGTGGAGAAGCCAAGTCTCACTGTCATATAACACAGACTCACATAGAAGTCACAAGCTAAAGAAGAGTCCAGGGGAAGTCAGAGGAATTGCCTCATACCATTGAAGTAAATTTTCAGATCAGCAACAAGGTGTGAGAGTTACAAAGTGGCTGAAGCCTTCCAAATCTCCTGTAAGAATTTCCCTGTAGCCTTCTCTCAAGGTAAACATCCAAAAAGAGAGAGAGGGAGAGAATTTTTGACAAAGTACTTCAGCCTGGCTAAATTGACACAATATTAATCAGGTCAACTATGCCACTAAATTTACAGCCCAGCTACAGGTAGGCAGACAAGCTCAGCTTCTCTCTTCGAGAACATCAAAGGGCTACTGGCCCTTATACTTTAAAACCACTGACCAAAGCTTAGCTAACTGAGTACATTTCCCATCAAGGAGGCCAGAAAGTTGTATTCACTCAGCTGATCATGAGCCCACCCGAGGAGGGATGGGTATTGGGAGATGACCAGTCATCTGTGCCACAGCACGTTTGACTCGGCCTGGAGTGTCTTGCCCTCTTCTCCGCGTGAAACTGTAGAACATGCCTATAGGCCCAGCTAAATTAGCTTCCACCCCACAAAGGCCTCCCTGTGTTTTCCCACGTGACTTGACAAATACTTCTATTTTGGCATTTTGTGATTTAGCAAATTTTAAGTCCCGCTATAGATGAGGCACTGTTCAGGAACTGAAGATTCAGTAGCCAAGTCAGTCTAAGGATGTCCCAAGTTGAGATAAAATAGACAAGTTTCTAGGTAATTTCAAACATTTTTATTCCTGACTGAATATGTCAATCTATGATACAGGATTAAGATTAAATAATGAATAGATTTTTGGCCAATAACACCAAAGCCAAGGGACTACCTACATGGCCCACCTCAAGCTTGGGAAGTGTGCTTATACCCACATGGTTATTAAAGGTCACAAGTTCTATCAGCCCTTTGGACCACACTCAAACCAAGGTCCAAATGTAGGCCCTGGACCAACCTGTAGCTCCAGCTCCAACTAAGGCTCCTAACGGGTCTCAGGTCCCTGTGAAGGACCCATCCTGCAGTAAAGTCCTCTGTCTCCAATGTGAAGACAGGAGGTCCCATGTGGTCCTGGGTTGCTGTCTTCAGGGGGCTACTATGATGCACTCTTTCTACAAATAAACCTAAGTTAGGGGAAAAAATTGAGTAAAACATCAAAGATACATCATATTTCTCCCAGTTAATTGTGAAAGTAAGATTTGTGATTTATATGTCAATCACATCTCTTTGATGGAGTCATGAGTCTTGGATGGAACTTGTAGACGGCATGATTGAACCACCTCAGTTTACATGAGAAGGCTGAGTCTTAAGTCACTAAAATTATTTGCTGAGAATGGTGTGCTAGGACTAAAATGGCTAAGGGTAAAACTCAATGATATTAATTCTCATAAAGGCAAACTTGATGCTTTGTAAAACAAGAACACAATGATAAAAGTGCTCTAAGCATTTTTATTAAATTAGCCTTTATAGCATTTATAGCATCAAAAGTCAAATTAAAGAACAACCTACTATAATAATATGGATATGCTAGGGCCCTTGCATGTATGGTATGTGGCTGCACACATGCATAGGAAGTGTGTATGGTAGTGTTAAGGGTAGTTTCTAGTTTCAATATATAAAAAATGATGCAAACAATTTTAATATAAGCATAATAAATGATAACAGAGCTGTAAAATGTCAAGTTACATTTTAAGGATGGGAGAGAAAAATTTACATTAAGGTCTATGTAGTCCCTTCCTAAGATTTCATTGATCCTTTGTTCTGCTTTATGTTAATTTTATATCTATAATAGTACACACACACACACACACACACACACACATTCAAAAACTAAAAACCAGAGCTCTAATTGAAAACCAGACTAAAAAAAGAAAGTCATTATGCACAATTCTGAGCAGTGTCTGAATGTCACACACACCCTTGCTCTTTGGACCTCTGTTCCCACACACCAGCAGATGCTGTCTAAAACACATGCCCCCTCACTCACACCCACACATTCAGCCCTTGCACAGAGTCCTGACACATTTGTTCTCGCTCCTGCATCTAGGGGAGGTAGCGTGAAGGAGAAATGAAAGTCAGGAGCACGGATGAACAATGGCGTGTGCTACGCAAAACCCGTGGGGGAAAGCCCACAGTGGAACAAACAGAATTTATTTCAGAAAAATTTGCTTTTAGTAGACTTGATGAAAATATAGCCAGCTCTCCTAAGCCAAACTCCTGAGTTTAGAAGTCACTGTTGTGATTCAGAGAGCTTAGCCTGATTCAATTTTGACCCAAATGTATTTAAGTAAATACGTCAATAATTTCTTGAGAAACGAGTATGAGTTAATACTATTAAATTAGCTCTAATAGTCCAAACAGGAAGAAAACAATAGGGTCTCTTTTCTCATGGTGCAGGAATATTCAATTTTGCTGGCTAGATGTTTTTCCCTAATGCTTGAAGTCTTTCTGACATTGTGTTATATTTAGATTTAAGAGAATGCAATTAGATCAAACATTGGATTTTTAGAATACATGAACAAAGAAAACCATCAATGCTAGTTCTAAAAATTCTCAAGCCTAGAGCTGTGACAAATTTAAAATCACCAAGCAAGGCAGATACTATAGTCCCCCTGCAAAAGCATCAGCTACTGACTACATATTACTGCTGCTTGAAAAAACAATCTTGCATTTTTCATGATAACTTTTTGTTCATCAGGGATCTTAAGGGTTCTTTCAAACAACATAATTATGAAAAATGAGAAAGAACTTGCCTTTGCACAGACTAAGGATCTAGCACGCATGATCAACCTATGGCCTGCAGACCTCATGCATGCCAGGTTAGCCAAGCCAGCACATTTGTAGATAGATGACAGTGCCATGTCACAATGTCAAATGGATGGACACCCCTACCCAAAGAATGAGTGGGATTCTTTTGTGCCTAGGCATGCATGTGTACATGTGTATACTATGTATGTTTGTGCATGTGCAGGTGCATGTGTGTGCATACATGTGTGTACATGCCTGTGGAGGCCAGGAGATAATCTTGGTTGTCATTCTTCAGGCACTGTCTACCTTTATTGAGACAGGATCGCTCACTGGCCTAGAGCTTCTCAGGCAGAATAGTTTGGCCAATCAGTGAGCCCCAGGGATCCGGTTGTCTCTGCCTCCCCAGCATTGGGATTACAATCTCCACCACACCCAGCTTGCTTTCTTTTCTTTCTTTCTTTCTTTTCTTACTTCTTTCTCTTTCTTTTTTCTCTCTCTTTCTCTCTCTCTCTCTCTTTCTTTCTTTCTTTTATTATTTGATAGAGACAGAGAGAAAGAGAGGAAGAGGCAGAGAGAGAATGGACCTGCCAGGGCCATTTCAGCCACTGTGAACAAACTCTAGATGAGTTCGCCCCCTTGTGGTCATGTGCAACATTGAGTGCTTGCATCACTTTTGCGTCTGGCTAAACGTGGGACCTAGAGATTTGAACAAGTGTTCTTAGGCTTCACCTAACCTTAAGCCGTCTTAACCACCTTAACCATTAAGCCATCTCTCCAGCCCACCAGCACACCCAGATTTTTAACATAGGCTCTGGGCATTGGACTCAGGTCCTCATCCTTGCAAGGCAAACATTTTACTGACTGAGCTCTCGCTTCTTTTGGTCACAATAACAGAAAACCTGACTAAAACCTTCTCAAAAGGAAATTTATTAATTCATGTCACTGAAAGACCCACTTGCAAGGGTCCCGATTGAAGTTTAGCTGGATTCAGGTGGGTAGTTCAGCAGGAGTTGGACAACTGTTCACTTTCTAAGTCTGCCTTCTGCACAGTTTCAGGAAAACTCCAGTCATTCCACTGTTAGGTTCAAGACCAATAGTACAGAACAAGCCTGCTTCCCTGGAAGTGATTTGAGCTTTGTGTGCACCACTGAGCTAGTGACTAACTGTGGTCTGGAGAATGTGCATGAACTGTTTTAGGCTTAAAGAGGATGTTTTCCCTTGAGAGAGGACAGAAGGGTGGTCTTGTTTAATCACATAGGCCAAAAGTAGGGGAGCACAGGGAGGGAGTGAGACTCAGTGTGAAGACTGGGGGCTGTTGATGGAAGGATGAAGACAGCATGGCGCCCGTTTCCCACTGCTCCAACAAAATGCCAAAGCCTAAGTAACTTATAAACAAGAGGAGTTTGTTCAGCTTACAGTCTGGAAACTGAGAAGTCCAGGAAGCATGGGGTCAGCATGGGGCAAGAGCCTTCATGCTGGAGGCACCATGTAATGTGACAGTGAGAGCACACAAACTCAGATCCCTCCTTTCTTATAAAGCTTCTAATTCCAGTGCACCAATTAACTCCCAAAGGCCCCACCTCAACAGCCATCCACATAAAAATTGTGGGGTTGTTTTCAGTACGTGAACTTTTAGAGTATACATTCAAAACATAATAGATGGGATTGTGGGATCTAAACCACATCTATATTGCTGGTGACACAGGTGATGACAGGAATGCATAGAAAACCCACTATTATAGAGCTCATGTGTCCCTGAATATTCAGTCTCATTAGCTGTTGCTTATAAGCCACCCATTTTGTTATAGCAGCTCACACAGACTAAGACAGCATATGAAGTGACATTGATCAGCCAATGTCAATTATCAGTCAAAATGCTCTTTCTTGGACTGGAGGTTTAGCAGTTAAAGGTTCTTGCTTGCAATTACTGATGGCCCAGGTTCGATTCCCCAGTACCCAAGTAAAGCCAGGTGCACAAAATGGTGCAGTCATCTGAAGCTTGTTTACAGTGACAGGAGACCCTGGCACACCCATTCCCTACCCCCTCTGCTTCATTTCTCTGACTCTGTCTCAGGTAAATGCATAAATAAAAATGCTTTTTTTAAATGTGCTTGCTTAGGTTGGGAGTCCTTCAAAATAGGAAACATGCCTAATTCATTTGGTCCAAAACCTAGACTAGTACCCCATACACAGTAAGAAAGAATCTAGTGAATAAGTGTTAGATATGTTGGGATATAGGATATAGTGCCTCCAGGATCCCATCACCTGATGGCTTCCCCAACCAGATGCTCTCCAAGCAGCACACTGTGGATGTTGACAGAGGCTTTGAAATGTACGCATGCTTATTAATTAGTCTCTGGTTTCTCTTTGCTCTCCAGAAGACAGGTGTGTGGCTGGACACCAAGATTCTAATACTGGCTTGGTCTTTCTGATGATCAGCTCCCTCCTTGAATCCCATTAAGCACTGTCTTATTAGAATAAGAGATGCTCCTGCCACCCAGAACATTCTAACTGTTTTAGGAGCTCTGTGTCATGAATCAGGAGCAGAGACTTGACAAACGATCTGGAAGTGAATTTTCTGAGGATTCCCCCCTTTTTTCTTGCCTCATATATATACAGGTCTATGTACTTAAAAATCTTCATAACATGAAAACACTAATAGGCAAACAAAAAAAAATCAACAAAATTGTGGCTGGAGAGATGGTTCAGTGGTTAAAAGTGCTTGCTATGCAAGCCTGATGACCGGAGCTTGGGTCTCCAGAACCCACATAAAGCTAGATGGAAGTGGCACCTGCATCCTAAATCTCAGTGCAGTACAGCAATGGCAATCAAGAGAATCCCAAAGCTGATGGTCAGCTGGCCTAGCTGATGGTCAGTGGCAAAACAACACAACAACTTACCTCAAGCCTTCTGGAATGTGAGGACCAAGGTTATGCTTTGGCCTTTACACCTGTGCCATGGCACACATGCCTATATATATGCCTGACCCCCCTCCCCCCCACACACACTGTTCTCAAACTGGGCTTGGTAGCACATGCCTGCAATCCTAGTACTTGGGAGATTGAGTCAGGATGATCAGGAGCTCAATGTCATCCTTGGCCATGTGGGAAGTTCAAGGCTAGCCTGGGCTATATGAGACCCTGTTTGAACTATCAAAACAATTAAACACACAGAAAGTACTGCTCTCTTGAGCCAAAGGACTAGCAAAGGGCCACTCCAGCAAAACACAAATGTGTTTTCAGTTTGTAATTGGTAATGTTTTCATGTTGCGAGGATTTCCCACCACTTATACACACTCTGACCTGTGAACTGATTGACTTTTCGTGCAGCGATTGGGTTAGATGATCCAGGACAGGTGACTTTAAGATAAGGAGATGATTTCTCAGACTACTCATAACAATGGACGTTAGAGACTCACACTTGAGAAGGGTTAGACATGAGGGGAGTTTTCTTGTCACGATAGAGAGTTTGGGGCTGGAGAGATGGCTTCGTGGTTAAGGTGCTTACCTGTGAAGCCCCATGTTCAACTTTCCAGATCCCAAGTAAGCCAGGTGCACAAAGGTGAGGTAAGCTCAAGGTTGCACATGCCCACTAGGTGGTGCAAGCTTCTGGTGTTCAATTACAGTGGCTGAGGCCCTGGAGTGCCAATTCTCTCTCTCTCTCTCTCTCTAAAATATAAAAATAAAATTTTAAAAAAAAGAGTTTGGGCTGGAGAGATGGCTTAATGGTTAAGGTGCTTGCCTGCAAAGCAAAAGGACCCAGGTTCAATTCCCCAGTACCCACATAAAGCCAGATGCATGGGGGGGTGTATGTGTCTGGAGTTTGTTTGCAGTGGCTAGAGGTCCTGGCATGCCCATTCTCTCTCTCTCTCTCTCTCTCTCTCTTTCTCTCTCCCTCCATCTCCCTCTTTCTCTCAAATAAATAAGTAAATAATATATTTTTTAAAGTTTTCAAAGATGGATATGTTCACATGGCAAAGACCTGTGAATGTTGTCTAGGAGCTGAGAGGCATCCCCCACTAACCCCAGCAAGACCGTGAGGATGCTGGTCTTACAAGTAAAAGAACATGAATTCATCCAATGATGGGAAGGACTTTGTAAGCAAGTCTGTCTTCTCTGAGTTAAACCTCCACATGAGAATGTAGCTGACCATAATATTGGTTTTGGCCACATGTGACCCTAAGCTAACAATGTGTGGCACTCCTCACTCAGGGAAGTGATGAGGTAATAAGTTCATGTTATTTTAAGCTCTTAAGTTGGTGATAATCATCTTCTTGCTTTGATTCAAACACCATGGCCAAGTTATATCCCTCCCTCCCTCAGGCCAGGAGTGCTGCACTAGTGGATCTGGTTGGCCAAGTCTGACTTCCACCACTACAGTTTCCTGTGGCTGTTGCCACAAATCACCAGAAACGCAGTGGCTTCAAAGAACAGACTTTATTATGCTTTCGGAGATGCAAAGTCCCACAATGGGTCTTATGGAGCTAAAGTCAAGGCATGCATTTCTTTTAGAGGCTCTGAGGAAAGTCTTTTCAGCTTCTAGAAGCAGCCCTTGACTTGTGACCTCTTCCAAGGTCTACTTCTGTACATCTCATTCTTTGGGGAGATGGGGGAGACCCCTTGCCTTTTTTTTTTTTTTTTTCCTCTTGCAATTTTTGGTTTTTCAAGGTATGGTTTTGCTCTAGCCCAGGCTGACCTGCAATTCACTATGTAATTTCAGGCTGGCCTTGAACTCACAGAAATCCTCTTATCTCTGCCTCTCAAGTGCTGAGATTAAAGACATGTACCACCAGGCCTTTATAATGACATTTGTGATCACATTGGACCTACTGGATAATCCAGGGTATTTTCCTCAGCGTGATTGCTGTCCTTTCTAAAATTTGTGTGGAAATTTAACTGGTAATATAATGGACTTGGAAGGTAGGTCATTCAACTACAAGGGTTCCATCCTAATGGGTGAGTTTAATACCTTTTTTAAAGGGCTTTATTGCACCCGCCATGGTAACACATACTTGAAATTCCAACATTCTTGAGTCTTGGGCAGGAGTATCAGGAGGATGAAACCATTCTGGGCTACCTAGTGAGGCCCTGTCTTAAAAAGTAAGGAGCTTTGGGAAGTGAGCTCTCTGCTTTCCGACCTTTGGCCAGGAAATGACAGTGCAATAAGGTCTGTGCCAAATGCTAACACCTTAATCTGGGACTTCTCAGCCTCCAGAAATGTAAGCCAATAAATTCCTGCTTATTATAAATTATATTATATTAAATATATTAAACAAATATTATGTTAAATATTATATTAATATTCATACCATGATGGCTACATTAACATATTGTCTAGAAATATAATATATTAAAGAAGAATTAAATTATTAAATTATCTATAATTAAGTACATAAGAACAATAATTTCTCTATATGAAGACCCTTAATCACAGCCTCAAAATCTTTTTTACCATGTAAGAAAACAAACACATTTATACGTTCTGAGAATCAGGAGGAAAACAACATTGAGGGGCATTATTCTGCATACCATGACTCCCTAGAGAACTGTGCTGTAGAAACTCTGTTTTATGTGAATGACAACCCACAGAAGTGGATTAGGTCATGCAACCTAAACAGAAAGAGGTTAACCACCTACTGAAAGAGATAATGTGAAAAAGGAAACAGATTTTTAGGGGGAGTGAGAGGGAAGAGGGTGGAAATCAGAGCCCTGTGATGCTAGACAAGTGCTCAGCCAGTGAGCTACATCTCCAGCCCAAACCACAGACTTATAATTTAAAGTCACTGGGTTAGAGATATGGCTTAGAGGTTAAGGTGCTTGCTTGCAAAGCCAAAGGACCCAGGTTCCATTCCCCAGGACCCACATAAGCCAGATGCACAAGGTGGTACATGTATTTCAAGTTCATTTTCAGCAGCTGGAGACCTTGGCACACCCATTCTCTACCCCCCCCTTCCTCTCTCATAAATAAATAAATGAAATAACTTAAAGTCATGATCACTAGGCTATAGTCCAAAATTATTCTCCACATCAGGAAAATCTCAACCCAAGTGAAAAAAGTCACTGATGGACATTGACATGAAGCTGACATAGATGCTGGATTTAGACAGATAGTCTGTTTTATTTAGACTGATAGTCTGTTTTATTTTGCCTTTTAAGTTTATAAGTATTTTTATCTATGCATGATAATAACTCTACTTTTGTGCCAGATCTAACTTTTGTGTATATTTAAATTATATAACATGATGTTTGGTTGTACTTACATGTGATGAAATGGTTGCTATAGTCAAGCAAATTGATATATTTATCATCTCAAATAGTTACTCTCAGGCTAGGATTTTAAAGCAGCTATTGTAAAAATGCTTCAGTAGCACTTACAAACACTCTTGAATCAAATGAAAATGTTGAAAATCTTGGCAAAGATACAGAAGATATTTTTTTTAAACCTAAGTGTAAATTTTAGAGTTGAAAAAAAAAAATAACTGGGCTGGAAAGCATAGGAAAGGTATTTCTTCCCCTCATACTCTCTGCTTCATTTGCCTAACCATATTTGAATCACGGTGCTTATCATAAAATTCTACTTTCATTTCTGATAATTCTCTTACCAGAGGCCATTTATCATGCCAGAAGTCTCTGCATCCTTATTGGATATTAGGGTTGTAGGCAGGTCAATACTGATCTTTAGAACCAATCTTTCAGGATCATTGTTCCCAACATCCTAAAAAATAAAATAAAATAAACTGAAAGGCAAAAGAAAATGTTTAAGGAACTGGGTTTATTATAGCATGGTTAAACTTGGAGAAGAAACAAAAACAAATTCTAATTTCTCTCGACTGTGCCTATGATAGTGTCCCCCAATTTTTTTTAGAATAGAAAAATCAATGAAATTGGAGCTGGGAGACCTATGTCACCTTAGTTTGAGCACAATTCCCATAAGCCATTCTCCCTTGCCTGCCTAGGGCATTGAAGCTGGAACCACTTGAGTACTCTCCCACAGCTCTCCTGAGCCATTCTCCTTCCCACCCTAGGCATTCAGCCAGCATTTCTGCTAGTAAAATTGGAAGACCCAAGCCTCATTAGTTTGGGGGAACATTTCCTCTGAGCCTGAAGGGTCTGCCATTGGAGCAAGGGTCCCATGTGAGCCACCACTGAGCAGAGATCACTTCAGCTAACACATCCATCCAAGACTGAATTCCAAGCACCACAGATCAGAGCAAATACAAGTGAACACAGAGAAACATCAAACACTATTCCAGATACTCAGGTAACACAGGTGTGCCAGAAAGCCCTGGCCAATGTTCTTTCTCCAGATGGGTGAGTCTCAACATAACATAAAAAGCTAAGCTTCAAAGGAATACCAACCCCACAACAGAGGAACCCCACAAGAGCTGCCTAGAGCAAAATCCAGATAAGAGCTCAAGAGATGATTATAAATACGCACAAACTCTCAGTGTTAAAGAAGACAGAGAAATGCATGAATGAAATCCTGAATCAATTTTAAACATTAATTTTTTATTTATTTAATTTATTTATTTATTATTTTTATTTATTTATTTATTTACTCATTATTATTTAGGGAGGGAGAGAGAGAATGAGAGCTCCAGGACCTTTAGCCACTGCAAACAAACTCCATACTCCAGACTCATGCACCACCTTGTGCTTCTGGCTTACATGGGACCTGGGGAATTAAACCTGGGTCCTTAGGCTTTGCAGGCAAGTGCCTTAACCTCTAAGCCATCTCTTCAGCCCCTGAGTAAATTTTAAGTGACAGAAATAAATGCAGAAATGAATTCCAATGGAACATGAACAGAGAGAGGAAATGAGGAAGTCAAGCCAGGATTTGAAAATGGAACTCAATAAAGAGATAGAAATCCTGAAGAAAAACCAAACTGAAATAAAGCTGGAAATGAAAAATATAGCAAGTCAAACAAAAAGCTGTATGGAAATCCTCTCCAATAGAAGGGAACAAGTGGAAGACAGACCGTCAAGCCCTGAAGATAAGAGGGATTGAATCAACTAGTCAAAACCAATGAGAAGTTGAAAAAAAAAAATAAATGAACAGACTTGAAAGAAAGGTAGGACACCTTGAAAGGAGCAAATGTTCAAACTATAGGCACACAAGAAGTTGAAGATTTTCAGGTCAATTACATAGAAAAATAGTTAATAAAATTATACAAGAAAACTTCCATATCTAGGGAAAGATATGCTCCAAATACATGAAGTACACAAAACACCAAAAAGGACCAGAAAAGGAATCCCCCATATTATCTTAGAGCCAAAACACTGAATACACCAAACAAAGAGCACTGAAAGCTGCAAGTGAGAAACATCCATCACATTTAAAGGGAAGCCCGGCAGAATAACAGCCAAGTATTCAGTGGAAACCCAAAGAGCTGGAAGGGTTTGCAATGATGATTTTCAAGTATTGAAAGACTGCACCTGCTGATCCAAAATACTTTACCCAGTAAAATTGTCCCTTGCAATAGAATGAGAAAGAAAAATGTTCCATGGTGAAAGGAGGCTAAAGGAATTTATGATCACTCAGCCAGCTCTGAAGAGGATTCTGGATGGACTACTTCACATGGAAGAGAACGATAAACACATTCAAGGGAAAATTAACAATCAATATTAGAATAGATGTTAAGTAAGTGAAGACTAAGAAAATACCAAATACCACAAAATCATGAACATGACAAGGATTAACTCACATTTTAAAATAATAACTCTGAATATTAGGGGTCTCAATTTCCCAATCAAAAGACACAGACTAACATAAAGGGTCAAAAAATAGGTTCTGTCCTTTTGCTGTCTTCAAGAACTATACCTGACCATCAGACAGACACTACCTTAGGATGAAAGAAAGAAAAAAGTCCAAGCAAATGGAACCAGGAAACAAGCAGGAGTTTCTATTCTAATATCTGGCAAAATAAACCTTAAACCACAATTAATCAGAAGGGATAAAGAAGGTCACTTTATATTGATTAAGATAATATGCAATAGTTTGACTAGATGGCCCCCAATATATTCAGTCTTTTATTAGTTTGTAGTTTTCATCTGCAGCCACCTAGCTGGAGGCACTGTCTCTGGGTGGATCTTAAGGTGTGGTGGTGGGGGGGGGTTAGGATTTCAATCTAAAGATATACAAAGTGTGAATAGCTGGAGTTCCTGAGGTGTACTGTGCTATGTGGTTTTTGGCTTGTGGCTTCTCTCTCTGTGTTTGGGCCTGTGAAGGCAGGCCAGCTTCTTCTGCCATTGTGGAACTTCCTCTGGATCTGTAAACTTCAATAAATATCCCTTCCTCCATAACTGTGCCTGGTCTGGAAGTTCATCTCAGTGAACCTGAATCTGTCTGCTACATAACAATATACCAAGAGGACATTATAATTCTAAATACACACACACAAAGCATACCTAATTTTATAAAACAAATTCTACTTGGTATAAAATCAAAGTTATATCCTAATATAGGAACAGTGGGTGACTTCAGCATCCCACTCTCACCAATGGGTAGTTCATCTGGACAAAAAAAATAAGCAAATAAACATTGGAATTAAATGATACCTTAGATCAAATGAACCTAAGAGATATTTACAACACATTTAATCCAAGCACTCCAGAATACACATTCTTTTCAGCAGCTGGTGGAACTTTCTCTAAAATAGATCACATATTAAAATACACAAGGAAGAGCTGGACGTGGTGGGGCATGCCTTTAATCCCAGCATTCTGGAGGCAGAAGTAGGAGGATCACCAAGAGTTCGAGGCCACCCTGAGACTGCATAGTGAATTCCAGGTCAGCCTGAGCCAGAGTGAGACCCTACCTCGAAAAACCAAAATAAATAAATAAATAAATAATAATAAATAAATAAAATACACAGCAAGTACCAACAAATTTAGGAAAATTAAAACAATTTCTTATATTTAATCCAATCATGATGCAATAAAGCTAGAAATTAACTATAAGCTAAACTGCAGAAAATACACAAACTTGTGAAGCTTAAACACCACACTATTAAATAAAGGTCAGGTCAATGAAGATATCAAGAAGGAAGTAAAAAAAATTTAGAACTAAATGAAAATGAAAACACAGCCTATCAAAACCCATGGGACAGCATGAATCTAGTCCTAAGAGGGAAGCTTATATCTCTAGGTGACTATATTACAAAACCAGAGAAACCTCAAAGAAATGGTAATGATGCACCTGAAGACCTTGGAGAAACAAGCAACCGATTCTAAAAGTACCAGAAGAAAACAAATAGTTAGGATTGGGGCAGAAATCAATGAAAAAGATATAAAAATTTAAAAGAATTGATGAAAGAGTTGGTTCTTTGAAAAGATAAACAAAATTGGCAAACCCTCAGGCAAAAAAAGAGAGAGAAAGCAGACCCTAGTCAATAAGATTAGAGATGAAAAAGGAGATATTTAACTGATACCAATAAAATTGAGAGAATCATAAGGACATACATCAAAAACCTATAGTCTGGGCTGGAGGGATGGCTTAGCTATTAGGGAGCTTGCTTGCAAAGCCAAAGGACCCAGGTTCAATTCCTCAGGACCCACGTAAGCCAGATGCACAAGGGGGCACATGCATCTAGAGTTCATTTTCAGTAGCTGGAGGCCCTGGCATGCCCATTCTTTCCCTCTCTCTCAAGTAAATGAATAAAAATTGAAAATTGAACATAAAATACTAAAAATACCTATATTCCACTAAATTGGAATAGCTAAAAGAAATGGATGAATTTCTAGATGTATGTGGATACCAAAGTTGAACCTAAAAGAGATAAGTAATTGAGACAGACCGAAGACAAACCTAACAGATAACAAGTATTGAGATTGAAGCAGTAACTAAAAATCTCCCAGCACAAAAGAAGGCCCATTTCAGATGGATTCAATGCAGAATGCTATCACATTTTTAAAAATTTTATTGTTATGTACTTATTTGAGAGAGAGAGAGAAATAGAAAGAGAGAGAGACAGAGAGAAAGAGAAAGAATGGGAGTGCCAGGGCCTCCAATTGCAAATGAACTCCAGACTCATGTACCACCTTGTGCATCTGGTTTACGTGGATCCCAGGGAATTGAACCTGGGTCCTTTGGTTTTGCAGGCAAACACCTTAACCACTATCTCTCTAGATCTTCTATCAAATCCTTAAAGAAGGACCACGACCAGTGCTGTCAAAATTTCCCATAAAGTAAAAAGGGAAAGCAAGGAACACTCTCAGCTCCTTCTCTAACATCAACATTGTGCTAATAGCAAACCAGATAGAGAAAAATTATAGACACTATCCCTGATGAACATAGACACAAAAATTCTCAGTAACTTACTTGCAAACTGAATTCAAGAACATTTCAAATAATTCACCTTAATCAAGCAGGTATTATTCCAGAGCTGCAGGAATGATTTGACATGTATAAATCAATAAATATAATACATCACACAAATAGACTCAAGGACAGAAATCACATGATCATTTCAATAGATGCAGAAAAGACTTTTGACAAAATTCATCATCCCTTCATGATAAAACCCTGGACAGACTAGGGATGGAGGGAACATACTCAACATAATAAAGGCCGTCCATATCCAACCTCAATCATCCTCAGTAGAGAAAAACTCAAAGCATTCCCATTAAGATTTGGAACAAGACAAGGGTGTCCTCTTCCACTGCTACTTAAAAAAGCGCTTGAAGAAAGAAATCAAAGGGATACAAGTTGGGAAGGAAGAAGTCAAACTATTCTTATTTGCATATGATATGATTCTCTATATGAGAAAGCATAAAGACATCACCAGAAAACCCCTAGAGCTAATAAAACTTTCAGCAGGGCTGAGGAGATGGCTCAGAGGTCAAAGGCACTTGCCTGCCAAGCCCAGAACTATCCTCAGCAAAATGAACACTGCTGGAGGTGTCACCATGCCTCACTTCAAGTTAAAAGAAAGAGAAAAGGAATAAAACCAGCATGGTACTGGCACAAACCCAAACATGTAGAAATACACACTGACAGAATTTTCAACAAATGGTATTAGGAAAATTAAGTATTTATTTGTAGAAGAACAAATCTAGATCCTTATTGCTCACCACACATAAAAATTATTCCAGGGGCTGGAGAGAACGGTTAGTGGTTAAGGCACTTGCCTGCAAAGCTTAAGGACCCAGGTTTGAATCTCCAGGTCTCACGTAAGGCAGATGCACAAGGTGATGCACATGTCTGGAGTTCATTTGCAGTGGCTAGAGACCCTGGCGCACCCATTCTCACTTTCTCTCTATGTCTCTTTCCCCTCTGTCTCTAATAAATGAAAACAAATAATAGTTTTTTTAAAAATATTCCAAATGGATCAGTATAAGACCTGAAACTCTGAAGTTGCTAGAGGAAAAAAATAGGGAGAATAGTTCAAGATACAGATAGAGGGAACTGGGTGTGGTGGTGCACACCTTTAATCCCAGCACTCGCAGGTAGAGGTAGGAGGATCACCATAGTACAAGGCCAGCCTGGGAGTACAAAGTGAATTCTGCATCATCATAGACTAGAGTGAGACCCTATCTCAAAAATAACAACAAGAAGGAAAAAGGACAAAAAGAAAAGGAGACATCTTTGTCTTAGAAATAGAGAAAGACTTCCTAAATAATATCCCTGTAGGCTTCTTGTCTTTCTGGTGTTAGCTAGCAGAGGTCTGTGCATGAACAAAGTCTCTCTCTGAAAAAAAAAAGAAAGAAAGAAAGAAAAAGAAAAAGGTCCTGGTGGCCCAGGACAAAGGTAAACAAACAAAAATGGGACCTCATGTAACTGAAAAGCTTTTGTGCAGCTACAGAAATCATCATTGAATCAAGAGGCAACCTACAGAATGGGAGAAAATCTTCACAAGATATCCATCTGACAAAGGATTCATATGTAGAATATATAAAGAAGTAAAAAGAACTAAACAATAAAAAAAGTCTAATAAAAAGCTGGGGCTATGGGTCTGAACAGAAAGTTTTCAAAAGAAGAAATGCAAATGGCCAGTGAATATTTTAGAAAATGTTCAACATCTTTAGCCACCAGGAAAATGCAAATTAAAACTACTTTGAAATCCCATCTCACTCCAGTCAGAATGGCTATCATCAAAAAATCAAATGGTAGTAAACTCTGGTAAGAGTGTGGGGAAAGAGGAACCCTTCTGCACTGTTGGTGGGGGTGTAAACAGGTATAGTCATTATGGAAATCAGTGTGATGTTTTCTCAACAAGCTAAAAATAGATTTCGGGCTGGAGAAATGGCTTAGCAGTTACGATGTTTGCCTGTGAAGCCAAAGGATCCCAGTTCGATTCTCCAGGACCCACATAAGCCAGATGCACAAGAGGCACATGCATCTGGAGTTTGTTTACAGTGGCTGGAAGCCCTGGCATGCCCATTTGCTCTCTGTCTGCCTCTCTTCTCTCTCTCTCTCTCTTTCCTTGCAAATAAATAAATAATTTTTTAAAAAATTTAAAAAGGAGAACATAAAAATAGATCTACCAGCCAGTTGTGGTGGCACATGCCTTTAATCCCAGCACTGGGGAGACGGAAGTAGGAGGATCTCCAAGAGTTCGAGGCCACCCTGAGACTACATAGTGCATTCCAGGTCAGCCTGAGCCAGAGTGTGACCCTACCTCGAAAAACCAGGAAAAAAAAAAAGATCTACCATAGGACCAGCTTTACCACTACTGTGCATACACTATAAGTACTCTGAGCTTTATTGCAGAGAGACTTAGTCATCCATGTTTATTACTGCTCTATTCAGCTAGGCAATGGAACTAGCCTAAGTGTCCATCAACTGATGGCTTAGCTAATCTAATTGTGGTACATATACACAATGGAATTTTATTCAGCTCTAAAGAAAAACAGAAATTATGAAATCCACAGGAAAATCGACGGAGCTTTTGGCAGTTATTCAGCCTGGAACTGAGAAAGAGTAAGAGACATTTAGAGCCCGGGAGGATGAGCACGAGGTCACGCTCAGCTAAATCTGGGGTGAATTTGGGCACTGGAGGGTAAGATCGGACCTTAAGTTCTCCTCGTTTGGGGACCGCATTACATTTGAAGCAGTAATCTACATCTTAAGAACTCTCCAACAGGGCATGAAGGGTGAGTGGGGGAGGAGAGAGACATTACTGCATTGTTCATCTTGCCTCCGCTCCCCGCCCCCACCTCACTCACTTGTGACTTTGTATGAGTCCCTTTCTTATCTTGCCAAAGCCTTGGTCTCCCTCATCCAGAAACCTAGCAACGTCCCATGCGTTTTCATAGTTCCCTGATCTGTACATGTAACGCAAACTCTCTTCCCCACTTACTCATCCTCTGGTGCTCAACCTCTCCAACTCCACCATCTCACCCCTCGATGGAACTCCACCACCGGCATCTCTCTGCTTCCTGACTCCTTTCTGCCCTCACTCAGGCTGGAAGGCTCCTTGTACAAGTCATGGCTCACCTTCTTCATGGCTCTTTCTCTTTCTCTCTCTTTTGCTTGTATGCAATGTGGTGTGTGTGTGGAGTATGCATGTGCGTGTGCCCTTGCAGTGTCCCATGTACTGAGGCAGCCGGGGGCAGAGTGCTGGGGGTGGGGGCGCGAGCAGCTGCAGTGAGTAGAGGAGAACTTGGAGGGTCCCACCTCAGCACTCTCCCACCAGTTCTTGTTTGAGCCAGAATCTTGTACTGATACCCAGCTTTGCTACTTTTCATGAACCCAGAGATTCCCTGGTGTCTGCTCCTCTTTGCAGGACTGGGGCCACAGGCATGCATAGCCAAGCCCAGCGGTTTGCATGGGTCGTGGAGATGCGGACCTGACAGTTTCACACCCCCTCGAGTCCTTGTGCTTGGGCAGGAAGCACACTTAACCCCTGAACCATCTCTCTTGCCCCCTCAACCTTCATCGTAAGGAATCCCAGTAACTAAGGGGAATTAATTAGCTCTCCTCACAAGACCCCCATCACTCATGGTTAAGAAGCAGTGAGCTGTGGTAAGTGAATCAGGTTCGATTCCTCAGGGAGCGCCCCCATCTGGAGTTTGTTTACGGTGGCTGGAGGCCCTGGCACGCCCATTCATTCTCTCCTTCTCTCTCTTTCCCTCTCTCTCTCTCTCTCCTCTTTGTCTGTCAAATAAATAAATAACAATAAAATATTTAAAACAAATAACAAGACAAAAGAGTATGAGAGGATATCCTCTGCTTTCTATTAATGATCAAGGTTAATTACTCCAGACACAATGGGGGCTGGGGAGATGGCTTAGCAGTTAAGGGACTTGCCTACAAAGACTAAGGACCCAGGTTCAATTCCCTAGTACCCACATAATCCAGATGCACACAAGGTGGCACATGCATCTGGAGTTTGTTTGCAGTGGCTAGAAGTCCTGGCACGCCCACATTCATTCTTATTTCTCTCTCTCCCTTTCTCTCTCTCTGTCTGTCTTCCTCTTTCTTTCTCTCTTAGATAAATAAAATATTTAAAAAATAATGAGGATTTCTTCCTTGGCTGCTAGTGTGTTCACACCAGGAATTCATGAAAGTGGGTCTAAGGGTTAGTGTGCAATTGAATGGGATGGTTTCCAGTCCAAGAACCAAGAATTCTAGACCCAGAGAGCCTAGTGTTGCAGAGTAAATTATGACAGACACATACTGAGTTGTGGGAAGCAGGGTCATTTGTACTTGCATTGTTTGGTCCATTCAGTGAGGACATAGTTCCTTATACGGATTATTTATTTACAGTGTATACTACATTCTGAATTGGATTTGATGGTAATTAGTCAAATGCAATTTATACAGGTTCACATGTCAGTCAGTTGAATACCTTGTACACCCCAGGTAGTAGTGCTGGCTGAGGCCTTGAGGGTAGGAAGACAAATTCCTGTATGGAATGCTGCAGTCATGATGAATTGTCCCTTCCAGGGAGACAGGTCCAATATAATTAACTTTCCACCAAGCATAACACTGTGCTGGTGACTCAGCATTGGTCTCTCTTGCTAGTAATTTGGACATTTGGCAGTGACAGTAGGTAGACTGGCCTTGGTGAGAGGAAGGTCATGTTGCAGGTGTCAGAATTAATTTCTGTCACCATGCCTACCTTATTCACACACCTATTGAGCTAACACCATCAATCAGCAACAGAGGCTGGTTGAGGTCAGATGGCTACGCCTCTTCATCCCTCTGATCTCCAGGGCCTCTATCAGGAAGGGTCATTAAGAAACAATGTAGCCAGGCATGGTAGTGCTCCCTTTAATTCCAGTCCTTCAGGAGGCAGAGGTAGGATTGCTGTGAGTTAGAGGCTGCCTGAGACTACATAGTGAATTCCAGGTCACCCTGGGCTACAGTGAGACCCTACCTCACAAAAGCAAACAAAGACAAACCAAAAAGAAGCAATGTATAGATCATTGCAATACATGCCAGTTCCCACAGATGCACTGGCATGCTTCCTCCTTCAACCTATTGGTTAGTTACCTATTTTTCAATATTTCTTTCTCTACACTTCTGACAGAATAGTCCAAGCTATTTATCATTGAATATGGATCTTGTATACTTTAATCTCAACCTACTTTTCTTTCTACATGATGTAAATGGTCTGATGTAGTTCTTCTCACTAGAAGAATTTCCTCTTACCATTGTCCTTTATGGTGATTCTAGAAGGGAGGTACACAGCAGCACTGGAAGATTTGTTTTCTTCACCAGGCTAACCTGTTCATGTGCTAATCACAGGCTTTTCTCCTTTTCCCCCTGTCCTGTTGGTATCCCAAAACAATTTAAATCCAAGCTGAGGAGGAGACAGCAGTGTCCCCAAGGTGAACAACACAGGTGTCTGGGCCACTTATTCAGGACCAATCCTTGATGTTTTACTTCTACCTTACTTTGGCCTTTTCCTGAGTTCACATGACATTATGACTGAGGAGGAGGGAAAGCACTGTATTAATGCATATTTATGTCTGCATGGTCACGCAATATCTCAAAATTACCTTTTCGTTTTCTCTCTCTCTAAACCAGAGCCCAGTAGAGTGTTTTTTGTTTGTTTTTTTGTTTTGGAGAGAGACACAAAGAAAGGGAGAGGAACACAGATAGAGAATGGGTGTGCCAGGAGCCTCTCAACCGCTGTGGAATGAACTCCAGATGCATGTGCTCCCTTGTGGGCAAGTGTGGCATTGCACCCTTGCGTCACTTTGCATCTTGCTAAATGTGGGACCTGGAGATTGGAACCGGCATTCTTAGGATTAGCAGGCAGGCACCTTGACCACTAAGCCATCTCTCCAGCCCTGCAATAAAAATAATTTTTAAAAACACTCTACTGGGGTCTATTGATCCAAAGTCTAAATGGTGACTTGTTATACCCCACAAAAATATCTTCCTGGCACAGGTATGACTAGTTGTATAGGTCTGATTGGTGCTATTGTCCATGACACAGATGTAGGAAATAAGTTCACCACCTCATAATAATTAGTACAAGAGCCTCAGAGTAGTGAAAGTGAGACAATTTTTATTTTTGATCTGGCAAGGTCAAGTAAATGTATACAAACCCAACTGCTTTACATTGAAACAATGGAAAGAATGACTGAGGGTGATGCCAACCAGGACAGACTGAATGGTGAAAATGCAAACTCTTTCATCAGGAAGGAACCTGATCTTCAAGGTTAGATTTATTTCGTCCCTGGATGAACAGCATGACTATGTCTTGCCTACCTGGTATTGATTGTGGAAGCATGTAAAACCAATGGAGACCTGAAGATGTTTTGGATGTACTAGGACTGTGCAAGGGCTACCATGGAGAGCTGTTGGTTTGGGATGGAAGCTTGCCCTAGCTACTCAGCCTAGCTGGAGATGCAGAAGTGAAAACCCAGAGACAGTTATTGCTGGTTATGGATGTCAGACTTGAACTGCAGGTGTCTGATGTTTACCTAATGGTTATTGATTTTGCATTGGTCCAGTATCTTTTGTTAGACTTTATAACAATGCAAATGTTTGCTCTGTGACATTATATGTTTGAAGTGTGTAACTCGTTTTGATTTTACAGGACTCACAGTTAAGAGACAATCTTAAATCTCAGATGAGACTTGGGACTTTGGAACAGTCATATAGTTAGTGAAGACCACAGAGATCTTTGAAGTTGTACTAAATGCAATTTACAATGTGAGATGATTATGAGTCCTTTGGGGGCCTTGGTTGAAACATGGTAGTTTGAATGTATGCCCCCCATAGACTCAGATGTGTTATCAAAGCTTACAACTTGGAATACCAGCTGCCTGGCTGGAAGAGGTGACACTGTAGGCAGATCCTGGGGTCCAACCCTAAGGTGTGTTTGGGAGTGGATCTGATCTCCAGGACAAAGGTATGCAAAGCAGTCTGAGTTCTACCTGGTCCCTGTGGTTTGCTGCCTGTTTGTACTTGCTTTTTGGTGGTGTTGGCTAGTGGAGCTTTCTCTCTGCTCGGATCTGTGAAAGGGGGGCAGCCTCTTTTGCCATTATGAAACTTCTCCTGAATGTTTAAGCTTCAAATAAATCCATTCCTCCCCTAACCTGTGCCTGGTTTGGATGTTCCCCCAGCAATGTGAAACAGTCACGTAGCAGGCTATCAGTAATTCTTCATTCTGGAGCTAGAAAAAGGAATGTGGATGGAAGGGAACTTAATGATTCCTGCTTATTTGTACCTTTGCAGTTTGTAAATTCAAGTCTTGTCTAAGATATCTATCTACCCGTGTGTGTGTGTGTGTGTGTGTGTGTGTGTGTGTGTGTGTATACATACATATATATGTCTCACACAGGGCTGCTTGTGACATAGTCTGAGACTCCTTTGGAGGTGTTTTGTTTTGTTTTGTTTGTTTTTTGAGGCAAGCCCAATAGACTGGCCTATTTTATGTGAAAAAGAGAGCCAGGAGAGAGAGAGAATTGGCATGCCAGGACCTCCATCCACTGCACTTGAACTCCAGATGTGTACACCACCTTGTGTGCATGTGTGACCTTGTGTGCTTGCATCACTTTGTGCATCTGGCTTATGTGGAACCTGGAGAATCAAACATGGGTCCTTAGGCTTCTCAGACAAGTGCCTTAACTGCTAAGCCATCTCTCCAGCCCTTCTTTGGAGTTTTGAATGCTCTGGATACCACACAGCTGGCAATACTCCATGTCACTCAGGGAGTTGTTCAATGTAATTTTTCAAAATTAGTTTGAACCAGACATGTCCAATAGGTATTGTGCTTCCTTTTAGTGGTGAGACACCTGGCATGTTCCAGGCAACTAGGTTTCTAAACACTTAGCTGATGTGGGGTCTCTGAATCTTCTTGGACTTATCTTCTGCCCTGGAATACATGTGCCTTATGAAGGCTCTAACCTCCTTGCCACTTCTTAATCATCTGGTCTGATTAACATGATGTAGTCGTTATCTGTTGTGGCATGCAAATCACTCCCCAAACTTAACAGCTTGAAAGACTAAAGATCTACTCTCCCACAGCTCTGTAGATCCGGAATTAAGGAGATGCCCTATGTGATTGGTCCTGGTTCAAGGTTTCTTTCTCAACAGGTTATAGTGAAGATACTTCCCAGATCTGCAGACATCTGGAGGCTTGACTGGCTTACAGATGTTTCCATGATAGCCCACTCAGATAGCTGCCCACAGAGGACTGCAGTTCCTTTCCATATAATTCACTCCACAGGTGAGAATTTGCTGGAATGACCTCATCCTAGGGAACTGACCTCACTCAGAGGAAGTGGTCTAAGAGGATAGGGAATGAAGCAACAATGCCTTAGAAGTCATACTTCTGCAAATTTGTGGCCATCATTGAAAACCACTGTGCATGCTATCATCTATTAGGTGACTCATCACAATGATATGCATAGTGGCCAGTCAGTCCAGGTGCCTTGAGGTTGTAGCAGAGGACAAAAGAGGAACAGTAATGTAAATGTAAATGTAAATGTCTGTGTTATTCACATTTATGTTCTTCCTTCTTACTGGCAATGGAGGTGAGTGAATTTGCCAAATAAAGCAATAGATTTGTGGCAGATATTATATCTGGTATAGTAAATGTAAATTGGAGCAACTATTTGGGCTAGACTGATTTTTGTAAAAGCCATAGTGGTGAATTAAATGGGATAAATGCAGGTATTACTCTATATTCTTTAGCTTTTAAAGGGTGCCCCTGATCCACCATTTCTCCCAGGAAGTAATATTGCTCTTCCTCTTTTATCTACTATTTCACGAGGGAGAAAATGCACTGCAGATAGTCCTCTTGGTCTCTACTAATGTAGCTTTTAGCCCACAACTCGAGGAGTTAGCGAGTAATTTCTGCACCATCAAGTATACCCATTCCAATGACAAAGACACCAGAGATACAGTGGACCATACGCTTTCTCTCCATCGTAGTTATCATAGAACCTAGCATATATTACACTATTCCTCCCATCTATTCTCCGATTATATTCTCAATGGATGTGATTTCTATAAGGGCATTCATTTTTGTCTTCTTGAGCTAATTTGTTCCCAGTGACCACAAAGTACCACAACACAGCATGGCCTGTGTATGTGCTGTTCCGGCGCATAACGAGCACTCAGTAAGTACTTGGGAAGTGAAAGAAAGAATCGTTCCTGAAGTTCATTCTATGTTAGTTTTTTACTATTGTTGTAATTATCCCTGAGATTTTTCTACCTCTCCCAGAAAATGTAAATCCAAGGGTGAATTATTCTGGAGCAAGTGAGAAAAAAGCCACTGGGGTCTCAAGTCTCCCATGGCGCAGCACGGTGTGGGTGGAGGGCTGAGAGGTGGAAGGCAGGCCATGAGGGAAACACGACTTCATGCCTCTCAGCTTCTTTATTTCTCTCTTCTTCTCTAGTTATCCCCCCACATCTTGCATTAATTGTTGGTATTTGGGGAACACACACACACACACACACACACACACACCCATCCAAAGGACATACATTACTTCCCAGTGATACTACAGTTTAAAGCCTGGGTTTCAATCTGTTTTGCCTTCTAGAATTGGGGTGTTGCTTTGTAAAGTACTTGAATTAGTTATGAAATACTCAAGTACTTCAAATCTTCCCCTGTAACATGGAAAGCCATTTTTACTGATTCCTAGAAATAGACACTCATTTTAGATGGGCTATTTTTCATGATCTTCACTGTTCCTCATTGTCCCTTCACAGAAGGCTAAGTGACAGCTATCATTCATCAATGTATGAATTGAGCTATTTTTTATTATAGAAGAAAGTGGCATAATTTTTCTATTCAAGTTCCTTTCAAAACTGGGGAAAGTGAGGTAGAAAGAAATAAGAGTACAGATGTCAAGAAAAATGAGAAAAGTGTTTTGAGGAAATAAAGAGGAGCAAAAATTATCCCTAAGCATTTAATATGTAATAAAGTATAACTGGGTCCATAGAGTAGTTTAAAATGGAATAATAATGCAATCCTCACTCTAATCTCATAAAGAGAAATAATACCACACTCTACCTATTTTATACTTTGCCAGGTACTTCTCCCTTAAAGGCCATAATTCTCATAATAGTAAAGAATTTTAGCTTATTGTTTTAATAGTCACTTCCTTGTCCTAACATGCACCAAAGCCCACTCATTTCTCAAGTTTTGTCTTTTAGAATTGAAATGCAGAGGGGTTCATTGCTAATCCAAATGCTTCATAACTGTTGTCACACAAAGAAAAGTGTTTTAGTTCTGCCTTAGGAAAGGTTTAATTAAAACCCTCCTCTTTAGCTTTAATATTGAAGAAAAAAGTTATTTATCCTATCAGTGACTTCCAATTGGTGGATTTGGGAACCAATAGCTTAATTATAATTCTAAAAGTAAAATTTCATCTTGGAAATTTGAATTCTTGGATGCCCTTAGCTAGAAAATACACACAATAATTAGAAAAAATGTAACATTAGATACAATTACCTAGGCTTTTTTTTTTTTTTTTTTTTTTTTTGAAAGGCAAAATAAATCCATCACAACTCTGCCATTTAGATTAAATAGTAACTCAGGTATAACGATGCATATGTGTCAAATTCCGGTGAGGAAGCAAAGACGGTGTTAGATTTATACTTCTCTTGTCCTTCTATTACTTTTCCACCTTCATTCAAATCACCTATAGAAACAAGACAGAATACTGGAGGATAGAAAGGTCTGAGGGGATGAGGTTAGAGAAGGGGTATTGGAAGAGAGAAAGGGATGGAAGCAGGTTTAATCACAACTAAAGATAACATGAAGAAGACTTATGGAAACCTACTTCTTTGTTAGCTAATTCAGGAATACAAGACAGAGTTTGGGCAAAAGTACCTTCTGGGGGTGGACAATTCTGCTCTCAGAGCCATAGGTTGTTACAGGAAAACTTCAGTGCCAGGAGTGGGATACCACCCAGTGAATTGTTGGTCAGGAAGGCTGAGGAAGCCTTCAGAAAAATGCAACTATTACTAACACTCTTAGTTGCCCACACAGAACTAGAAGGGGAGAACCTATTGCTGAAGACAATGTGCACATCTCAGGTCACTGAGAAATCAAGCTGGAGCAGAGCTAGGTGCCTCCTCCCTACTGGTTAGATGTCACAATGCTAGAAAGTGTTATCCAGGCTGCAGGGGGAGAATGTCATCAATAGTCTTACCCAGTGATGGATCTTCTATGCATCCTATGCAATCAACCAACCAAGCAAGATGGGCCCACAGGTGCAATAATGGCATGACTGTTATGGGGATAACCCACTGCTCTCTGACTGGATTTGATGCCCACTCCACAGGAGGAAATTCATGCCTGGTACTGAAAACATAGTCAAAAGTCCATGGCTAGGGCTGGAGAGATGGCTTAGCAGTTCAGGAGCCTGCCTCCTAAGCCTAAGAATGCCGGTTCCAATCTCCAGCGGTTCTAATCTCCAGGTCCCACGTTTAGCCAGATGCAAAGTGACGCAAGGACGCAATGCTGCACTTGACCACAAGGGGGTGCACGCATCTGGATTTTGTTCTCAGCAGCTGAAAGGCTGCTGGCGCCCATCTCTATCTGTCTTCCTTTTCCTCTCCCTCTCTCTCTGTCTCTCTCTGTGTCTCTCTCCAAAACAAACAAACAAAAAAGCCCATGGCTGGGGAGGTTGTAGGTCCTGGGGATGGGCAGGCTACTACTATTGTTTGGCTGAATGGATATGTTGAGTTCATCAAGTTGCCCTCTGAATCTTTGTGTTCATGATAGTAGATTAGTGCTGGTAGTAGATTAGCACTGCTTTCACTTTGGTCAGAGAAGCTTCTTTTTTTTTTTTTTAAATTATTATTTTTTATTGACTTTTAATCTTACATACCAAAAAAACCCAACCTGATATTTCCCTCCCCTCCCCCATTCCACTTTAGAACTCCAGTCTCCATCATATCCCCTCCCTCTCTCCATTAGTCTCTCTCCTAATCTGATGACTTCATCTTTCTCTTCTATTTTGAGGGTCTTGCAAAGGTATTGCTAGGCACTGCAAGGTCATGGATATCGAGGCCAATTTCTGTCTGGGCAGTTGCATTGTAAGAGGTCATATCCTTCCTTTGGCTCTTCCATTCTATCCGCCCCCTCTTCCGCAATGGTCCCTGAGCCATTGGAGGGTGTGAGAGAGGTGTTTCAGTGCTGGGCACTCCTCCATCCCTTCTTCTCAGCACTATGTTGCCTTTTGGGTCATCCCAGTGGTCATCACCACCTGAAAAGAGAAGAGAGAAGCTTCTTTTTGTAGTTGGTAATGACTACTGAGGAGACATCAAAGTGCCAAGAAGGGACAGGTGAGTACTCAGCACCAAATGAGACATCTCTATCACACCTGCCAAGGCTCAGGGAACATTGGAGAAGAGATGGTGGAAAGAATGTAAGAGCCAGAGGATGGGGAGGAGTGCCTTGGAACACTGTCTTCCGGGCATGGAGTAGCTGTTGCATTCATATCACATGGTGGCTGTTGTTACTGCACAATATTGGACCCATCAACATTTCGTCATGGATGATAGAGGAAGGCCAAAAAAAGCGACATCAAAATAGGAGAGGGGGCGGGCATAGTGGCGCACGCCTTTAATCCCAGCACTTGGGAGGCAGAGGTAGGAGGATCACCATGATTTCAAGGCCACCCTGAGAGTACAGAGTGAATTCCAGGTCAGCCTGGGCTAGAGAGAGACCCTACCTCGAAAAACAAAAAAGAAAAGAAAAGAAAAGAAAAGAAAATAGGAGAGGGGCTACTTGTAAAGAATGAAAGGATTCAGTGGAAGGGGCATGAAGAAGAAGGCATGAAAGAAAGTAATGGGAGAAGATTATGATCAAAATGCACTATCTGTGTATATGAAAACTGTCAATAAAAAGTTTTTTTGTTTTTTTTAAAAGGTAATTAGTGAGCCCTGTATTCACTGAAGCCAACAGGAAAGTTTTGGGTGTTAACCAGGCTGGAGATGACTCATTAGAAGCCAA
Source organism: Orientallactaga sibirica (assembly GCA_036365145.1). NCBI lineage: Eukaryota > Metazoa > Chordata > Mammalia > Rodentia > Dipodidae > Orientallactaga > Orientallactaga sibirica. The sequence goes on along the minus strand of JAEOAD010000004.1, from coordinate 27,674,848 downwards.
ATGTTTATATGGAATGCTCTCCAAAAGTGGCCCAAAAGCAAACATTTATAAACATGTTCTTAAAAGCATTGTGACGCTCTTGGGAGGAGGGGTTAAAAATATCCCCGAGTTGCTAAAACATCACTTTGCTGGCACAGGGGCTGACCCACAATCAGAGTCTTTCAGAAACAGCGTTGCTATATTTGGCTGTATGATCCTGACTCACAGTGCTTGTTACTTTGATATTACCCTATTTTGATAACTTCGGCCCATCTCTATTTTGAACGCATGGAAAATTCATACACTTCTTGTGAAAAATCCTGTTTCCTCTAGATGTTTCTTTCAGTTGCAATCTGTATAGAAACGAGTCATTAAAAATGGAAATTTCTTTCTTGCTGAGCAAATGTTTACCTCAAGTAGGACAAGTATATCCTAAATTCCGTGCCACAGTGCTGCCTATTGTTTGAAAAGGCTTTCTTTATCCCCCCCCCAAGTAAATTAAAAGGGGCTGCTTTAATTCTGACAATTTCTTTGGTTTCTACTTAGAGCTGTTAAGATTTTGTTTCAGACTCTAGAAACCTTGACCTAAACTGATTGGGGGCTATCAGAAGTCAAGTGCTGTTAGAGGAGGTGGCCATGGTACCATTGAAGGTTAGTGTTTTTCCATCTGATTCTCATTCGAAAAGTCATCCAGGATTCAGGACGTAATGGGACTCCAGGGCCCAGCCCTCCTGCTGAATGAAAGAAACTGCTGCTCCCTTTCTGTTACTCCCTCCTGGGGATCCTGGGCTTGTTGCTATATTTTGAAAAGAACATTGAGCCACACAGGCATCTATGACCGAACGCATATCATTGAATAAGAAGCAGCATTCTCAGAATTTTACCTCATGTCCAAAAAGCCAATGGAAAGCACTTACGTCAGTGGCCATGAGAGACCAGACTAAAGAGACTTGTATCAAGAGAGATGACATCAGCCCGTATGTCCACATTCGAGGTGAGTCTTACCTATTTCTGTACCAAGAATACCCTGATCTGATGAGTCCCATTGAAACTATGACTGCAGATACAGCACTGCCTCATTTATCCGTGGGAGAAAATGGGTCTTTGAATAACTGTGGCTTCCTCTATCGGGTACCAAAATGTCATGTATATGCATATGTGTTTATATAAATACCCATAAGAAATGGAAGTCCCTCTGTGGAGTATGACTGCTGGGGGAGGGGCAAGCAGGTAAAGATTTCTATTTCTTTTCATTCTTTTGTAAAAGATGAATTTTTTAAAATATTTTATTTATTTATTTAACAGAGAGAGAGAAAGAAGAAGACACGGAGAGAGTGAGTATGGGTGCACCAGGGCCCTCTCTGCCCCTGCAAACAAACTCCAGACGCATGTGCCACTTTCTGCATCTGGCTTTATGTGGGTGCTGGAGAATCGAACCCAGGTTGATTGCAAGCAAGTGCCTTTACCAGCCAAGCCAGCTCTCCAGCCCAAAAGATGAAATTTTAAATAATTGTTATGCATTACTGTCATTGTTTAAAAAGAAACATTGGGCTGGAGAGATGGCTTGGCATTTAAGGCACCTGCCTGCCAAGCCTAAGGACACCGGTTCCAATCTCCAGGTCCCATGTTTAGCCAGATGCAAAAAGTGATGCAAAGGCGCAATGCCACACTTGTCCATGAGGGGGCGCTCGCATCTGGAGTTCATTCACAGCCGCTGAGAGGCTGCTGGCATGCCCATTCTCTCTCTCTCTCTTTCTCTCAAATAAAAACAAAATATATAATAATAATAAAAAGAAATGCCATGTCAAACCATTGCTTTGTAAAAAAAAGAAAAGTGTGCTATACAACCTTTCCTCTTCAAATAGCCAGATTCAGTTTTCATTTCCCATGTCAGTATCACCATCTCAAAAGTCAATGTTCCGGGCTACAAAGATATGAAGCGATCAGGTGGTCTAGAGGTGTTGCTCTCATATGAGATTTTTCATTTACTTCTGGTATATTTTCTGTTATCTACTTTGCTATGATTGTCTGAAGTCATCTAATGATGACAGAATTTGACCCATCTTCAATGGCCTCCCTTATTTGCTCCACTTGAAACTCCTAACCAGCTGGCTGGTCATAGCGCCATTTAAGACGCTTAGTAGATGTCCACATTGAATACAAGAAAAGATGTGTCATTAGAATAAAGTGTGAAAGGATGCCTTCATGCGTTTGTTTGGAGTTTTCTTCTTATTCTCTCTGGATCTCACTTGTGTTTTAGATACTGGATGGCATGGATAAAAGAACTCTAGAAAAATCTAAGTGGTGTTCTGCTGTCATGTAATAAGATGAGTTGCATTATTTCTCCTCTCCCTTGTGGATCAGGTGGCATTAAAATGGCATCCTTCTCTAGGCTAATTGAAATGATAGCTCTGGACGTACTCTTAGTTTTACAATAATAGTTTTAAACTGGAAACAATGGCCAGGATTTAGATGGCCAAATATTTATTTAGAGAAACGTTGCCTAGCTGTTATGAGTTCAGTATGCTTTACCTTTTATCCGCTTGCCATATGAAAAAAACATATATGCAGGCTCCAGCCGACTAGGTGGATCAGACAAGGCTTGGCTGACTCACAGATACATGGAAATAGATCAAACAAGAACATGTGTTTGAAAGGAACACTTTAGTTAGACAGGGAGTGGGGATTTTCTGACAATTATTCTCAATGTGAGTCAGAGTGTAGGTTTGCGTGGGTAGATAAGTGGGTGGATATATCTGTGGGTGTCAGAAAGAGACAGCCAGAGAAAGGTGGCTGCAGTTCCATAGCTAGTAAAATGACTAGAATAATAAAACAAATTTAAAGGCACAGAGCTTTATGGAGACAAACAATAGCTACAGACAGGCTTATTTAAAATATCAATCACCGGCTGGAGAGATGGCTTAGCAGTTAAGGCGCTTGCCTGCAAAACCAAAGGACCCAGGTTCGATTCCCTAGGACCCACATAAGTCAGATGAATAAGGGAGCACATGCAGGGAAACCCTGGCAAGCCCATTCCCCCCCCCTCCTCCCTCTCTCTCTCTCTGTACTTGCCTATTTCTTTCTTTCTCTCAAACAAATAAATATTAATAAAATATTTTATTATACCAATTACTTCCCACAAAGAATTTAAATGACCTTACATATGCAATACTGGAAAGTTTTTATTTAGCATGTACTTGAAATTTGGTAATTATCACATGTATGCTATATTTATATTTATTTGTATTTTATGTAAATATAAATTATATATTTTTGGTAGTCAAAAGATGTTCTAAATTTTTAAAAAAAGTAGATAAATTTCCCATATTTCTTTGCCCCCAAATGTCCAGAACAGGCACAGTTATGGAGGAAGGGATATTTATTGAAGCTTACAGATCCAGGGGAAGTTCCATAATGGCAGAAGAAGCTGGCCTACCTTCACAGAACCAAACACACAGAAAGAAGCATAAACCAAAAGCCACACAGCATAGCACACCTCAGGAACTCCAGCTAGGCACACTTTGCATAGCTTTAGATTGAAATCTCAAACCCACCACCACACCTTAAGATCCACCCAGTGACATTGCCTCCAGCCAGATGGATGCAGATGTAAACTATAAACTAATAAAATACTGAATATATTGGGGCCATCTATTCAAACTACCACAGTCCTTCAACTATTCATAGACCAAGAAATGGCAACAAAATAACTTGCAAAGGCCGAAATGTTTACCTACAGCTACAACCAGGTGATTCTTAATATACTTGCATTCAGGCAGCAATTGGACAATTTAAAAATATAAAAAGATGGACTTAAAAGATGGCTTAGCAGTTATGGCACTTTCCTGTGAAGCCTAAGGATGCAGGTTCAATTCCCCAGATCCCATGTAAGCCAGATGCACATGGTGGTTCATGCGACTGGAGTTCATCTGCAGTGACTAGAGGCCCTGGCATACCCATTCTCTCTCTCTCCCTCCCTCTCTCTCTCTCTCTCTTTCTCTCTCTTTCTCTAATAATGAATAAATAGAAATAAAAATATTAAAGAAAAAATGTAAAAAGAGGAATTGGCTACATAATTGCCTGCTTGTTTTTACCTGGGAAAATAATGGGGAGAAAGTAGTCTATTCACAGAAACTCCATGTAACAACAGATCCCTATCTCCTCACTATTTTTGGCAGCTCTCTGGTTGTATTCCTAGACCTCGCAAGTTTGAACTTATGGGCAATTTGAGAGCCTACAAAACTACACAGACTATCAATCAAATCATTGAAATGCCAACAAATGGTCCTAGAATGACAGAGGTGATGGATTGATACAAGACTCCAGTAGGTTCTTTGGGATATGCCTCTCTGCTGTGCTTGCTTCCAGAACTACAACTCTGCACCTGCTCTCAAGACTGCAACCCTTGAATTAAAGAGAAGGATGCTGACAGGCAAGGTGTGTGCTAGGTGATACCACGTGGGTGTCATTAGAGGAAGCAATTATCAACTGTCCACTTACCAACAGTTACTTTTTTTTTTTTTTTTTTGAGAGAGACAGACAGAAAGGGAGAGGAAGACAGATAGAGATGGGCACAACAGCAGCCTCTCAGCTGCTGCTAACGAAATCCAGATCCATGGGCCCCCTTGTGGTCATGTGCGGCATTGCGCCCTTGTGTCACTTTGCATCTGGCTAAACGTGGGACCTGGAGATTGGAACCACTGGAGATTGGAACCAGCGTTCTTAGGCTTAGGAGGCAGGCGCCTTAACCGCTAAGCCATCTCTCCAGCTCAACAGTTACTTTTTAAAATAGAAATATCTTTTTATTATAAAAGCAATTCATTATAAAAAAGTCAGTTACTAGGCCGGGTGTGGTGGCGCACACCTTTAATCCCAGCACTCGGGAGGCAGAGGTAGGAGGATCGCCGAGAGTTCAAGGCCACCATGAGACTACATAGTTAATTCCAGGTTAGCCTGGATCAGAATGAGACCCTACCTCGCAAAAACAAAAAACAAAAACAAAAAAAGTCAGTTACTATGGAAAAATATCATTCATTTTTTTAAATTCATTTGAAGACATTAAACATTATTATTCAGTATTTTGTCTTATAATAAATAGCTGGCATAGGTTACTTGTGAAGTAAGGGGAAATTTATTTAACTTATAGGTTTTGTTTTGTTTTGTTTTGTTTTGTTTTGTTTTGTTTTGTTTAACTTGAAATTCTAAAATGGCAGGGCCAGGGGTGACCACTGTTGATGGCTAAGGATGGTGCCACATGAGGGGGTTAAATATGTGTAGGAACAGCCACATCCAGAATCCAAGGGGTGTGTGTGTGTGTGTGTGTGTGGAGAGAGAGAGAGAGAGAGAGAGAGAGAGAGAGACTGGAATCCCACAGTCTCCTTAAAGGGCACATCTTCAAGGCCTTTGCACTTCAATCCACCTCTTCAAGGCCCACAGCACTTCCTCATACTGTCACCTGCCCCCTTAAGAACCAAACATTAGGAAAACGCTCAGCATCCAAACCATAGCAGACACTAAGGGAGCAGATCTGCACTCCATTTCCTCTTTCCTCATTCTGAACTAACTAACTTCTTCTAAACTAACTTCTTCACTTCTTGCCATACATGGCTTTTCTTTCTTGGACAATAGATAATACAAGGTACTTAGCGAGCAGGCCAAGAGACTGGAATTGCTTCTTTATATTACTATCATTTACATGTAGGCACTGTCAATAGTTCTCACATACTTTAAACACAATAAAAAATATTTCCTGAGCTATCTGGGCCTGCAAAGAAGCCCAAGCAAGTCTATCTGTCACCCTGTAAGATCACTCATGCCCTGATAAGGACACTCCTGCCTTACTGTAAAGCCTCGTTTGTTACCTCACCTTTGCCACCACATCAAGGAAGTCAAATTTCACCAACCAGATTGTGAGATGATGAATGGTAGCTGTGAGCCTTCATTAGTAGAGCTTGGGTTAGGAGCTCTTGCTGTAAAAGATGAACAAAATACGGAGGATGTGTAGGCCTTGTGCTAGCCAGGGCAGGCAGGCTTCTATCACAGTTGTCAAGTTGATCTGAAGTCATGGTGCCTTATTTCTGGCTTATGCTGCACACCATGGATAGGAGTGGGGCCTTGCACAAGAACCAAGATGATGGCTCTGCTATCCTGTGGCTGCCCAGCTCCCTATGACTGCAGTAGGGAAAAGAGACGGGAGGGTCTCACATAGGCTTTCGCCATCTCTGCCAATAATGTGTGGCTTCAACTTACTTTTCACTGGACAGAGTTAGACACATGGCCTGCCTTAAGGGAACTGAGGAAAACAGGAAAACAAAAGACTATCAAGAACCACTGCTTTTTCCTTAAACCTAAGTGTGTGTATTTCTGGTGTAAAACTTAACACTGTTCAAATCTAAATGATCTAAATGACTTCTTCTCCTGATTTTCTACTCCTTCCATGTGAATATTTGTATGTGAGTTGTATGTAGGGAAAATATGCCTTACACATAAATACAGGTTTCTACACACAAATAATGAAAGCACACATTATAGATTTTCATTTTCCACAAGTATTCAAGAAAAGGGAAAACTATTATGAAAAGGAAAAAAGTAGCAAACCCTCATTTATTTTTACTACTAAATCCAATATGGGTTGTTCTGAAAAAACAGTATTTCTAATTTGTTAGTGCAAGCCAATTTTTTCACAATTAGTTGCCCCTGCTTTTAAACATGCTGGATTGTTTATTTCTTTTGCTTATCTAATTTTGTAGTATTCTGTGGTTTAACACAATAGACTCTATAACTTGCACATGTATCATTGGTCTTGTGTGGGTGCTGAGTTGTCTTGTATGGGTGCTGAGTGGTCTTGTATGGGTGGTGAGTGGTCTTGTATGAGTGCTGAGTGGTCTTGTATGGGTGGTGAGTTGTCTTGTATGAGTGCTGAGTGGTCTTGTATGAGTGGTGAGTTGTCTTGTATGGGTGCTGAGTGGTCTTGTATGGGTGGTGAGTTGTCTTGTATGGGTGCTAAGTGGTCTTGTATGGGTGGTGAGTGGTCTTGTATGGGTGGTGAGTGGTCTTGTATGAGTGCTGAGTGGTCATGTATGAGTGGTGAGTTGTCTTGCTGGCACTGGTCTTGCCATCCCTCAAACTGATCTCCTTCCTGGCACTCTGCCATCCCTCAAAGCCTTCAGAGTCTTCTGCTGACTCCCTGCATCAGACAGGCAGACACAGGAAGAGAAGGTTCAGGGGCCAGGCTTAGAAATAGCATGTATTGTCGTGTTCACCCATTTTCTGTTGGCCAGAACTCAAGTTTATCCTTAACCTCAAACGAGGCTGGGAAATGTAGTTTGTGTATATAGGAGGAAAAACCCGAAGGCTTGGTGACAAGCTTACCTCACATGAGTAAAAGGAGAGAAAGTGAGAGGGAAGAGAGCAAACAAACCTGACTAGAGTTAGATGTGTTGGAGGGGGGGAGTGGATTATTATCTCTATTGTATTGTTCCTATTTTGTTCATCTATATTCACATGTTATTTCTCCAGGAGTTCATTTTACTTTTGTAAATCAGTTTATAAACAAATCTAGTACAGAAATGAACATAACCCTCGACTGGAATATAAACTGAGGGCTGGAGAGGTGGCTCAGTGGTTAAGGTGTCTGCTTTACAAAGCCTGATGGCCTGGGTTTGATTCTCCAGTACTCACATAAAGCCAGATACACAAAGTGGTGCATGTGTCTGAAGTTCATTTACAGTGGCAAAAAGCCTTGATAGTCCCATTCTCTCTCTCTCTTTCTCTCCAAATAAATAAATAAATAAATACAAATAATAAAAGACTGAGGAAAACCACCTGGGCTAGAGAAATGGCTCAGTGGTTGGTGAACTTGCCTGAAAGGCCTGACAACATGGGTTAAATTCCCCAATACCCATGTAACAGCCAGATGTACAAAGTGGCACATGCATCTGGAATTTGCTTGCCATGGCTGGAGGCCCTGGTGTGCCCATTTCCCCACCTCTGTGTGTGTACTTGCAAATAAATAAAGTGAATATTTTTAAAGAAACACCACTAAGGGAAAACTTGTCTATACAAAGCAAAACATTAAAAGAACCAGGCATTGCATAGTAGATCAAGCCTGCAATCCTAGCATTTAGAAAGTAGAGGCAGAAGGATCAGGAGTTCAAGATAATCTTCAGCTACAGTGAGTGAGAGGTCAACCTGGGTGACATGAGACCCTACCTCTCCCTACCCCATACAAAGCCCTTAAAAGAAGTGCAGCTGGGCTGGAGAGATGGCTTAGCAATTAAGGCATTGCCTGCAAAACCAAAGGACCCAGGTTTGATTCCCCAGTACCCATGTAAGCCAGATGCACAAGGGGCACATGCACCTGAGTTCGTTTGCAGTGGCTAGAGGCCCTGGCATGCCCTTGCTCTCTCTGTCTCTCTCTCTCTCTCTCTCTCTCTCTCTCTCTGCAAATAAATAAATAAAATTAACAATAAAGAAGTGCAGTCAACCATCTGCAATTCTATTTCTATAATTTTATCCAGGGGAAATAAGGAGCTAATATAAACACAGATAAAAGTATACTTATTATATCATTTGCTTATAATGGTGAAACACTTTTGTCACATAAATATCAAGTAATTATAGGTCAATTAATGCTGCTACTTCTAATAAAGTGTCCCATGGTCATGAATTGTGCTATTACTGAATAATATTCCTTATACACTGAGTGAAAATGGTTTATAAGCTTTATGTCTACAATATGTCCTTTATATTTTTCTTTTTCTCTTCTTTTTCTTGTATTTATTTATTGTTATTTCTTTTGAGACAAGGTTTCACATAGCCCTGGCTGGTCTTGAACTCATTATGTAGCCAAAGATGACCTTGAATTCCTGATCCTTCTGCCTCCACCTCCAAAGTGCTGGAATTATAAGCATGGTACCACTACACCTGACACTCTTTTTGATTTTTCAAAAACTGATTTTCCATATAAATATTCCATGTGTAGTATATGTTATATATTTGAATAATTTTATATGCGGTCATTTTCTCTGGACATTCTAAATCTGGGTGCATTCATTTCTGTTCTCTTTTGCTTGCCAATGATTTCTTCTTATAAGTAGATGAAATATGTCTAAAAACAGAAATTGTTCTTATTTAATAAAAATTATCCCTAACATTTAAATTAAAAAAAACTGTTTTAACCCATTAACATGTCAAAGAAAAAAATCAAAATACTACACCCCTAGAGGACTCCAGCATGGGTTGGAGTGAGTGTCATTTTCCTGGGCAGAACTTTGCTCTGCTCCAGGCTTACAGGAAGCCGGAGCTGGTCAGAGAGGCCAGTATAGCTGCTCATTCCACACCTCCCTCACACTGACAATGGTCCGCTTTCTTTCCTCTGAGTAGGAACCCTGCAGAGGCAGCTGGCTTGTGACAGATTGTGTAGGCATGGGAGTTATATGCAGACCTCATGCAAAGTCCCAGAATCCTTTCGAAGAGGGCCTGAGTGGAGCTTTTTCCCTTAGGTGTATGTTATACCTAAAAGGAGGCATGCACATCTCATTTCCACTTGATTTCTCTCAGAATAAGTCACGCTGTTGTCAGAAGAGGCTCAGCTTTTAGGTTCCCTATTCTTTTCAGGGTCATCCATGCATGCTGAGAGAAGTTAAGTGATTTTCAAAGATAGAATAATTTTTATTCCACAATTGAACTCAAAGCATAGTGAAAAGCCAGAACAGGATGATTCCTTTTAAAATCATGTTGTACTTCAAATAACCTGCAATATAGATCTATAACAGCTGAGAGATGGAAAATGTTTAGTCACTGTCAGTATTAAGAACTGGAGGCATCACGTGACAAAGTCATACTGTCACCTGCTTTCCAAAATTCACTAGTATCTGTTATTATTATGATCTACATTTTCAAAGCCAATCTTAGTCCTCTAATAAAAAACTGAATTGTATTAAATCAGTTTAATCTTTAGAAACTAAACTCAGAGAAACACAGATGATGCCAGAGTGGTGATCTGATTCAGGTTTCCCCCATAAACCTAAGTGTTCGAATGCTAGGTTCCCAGCTGATGGAGATTAAGGAATTAACACCTCTTGAAGGCAATGTATTGCTGGGGAGGGGGGTGCTTATGGGTATTAGAGCCAGTGTCCCCTTGCCAGTGTTTGGCACACTTTTCTGTTCCTTTTGTCCACCTTATGTTGACCAGGGGGTGATGTCAACCCTCTGCTCATGCCATCGTTTTCCCCTGCCATCATAGAGCTTTCCCCCAAGTCTATAAGCCAAAATAAACCCCTTTTTTCCCCTCAAGCTGCTCTTGGTTGGGTGATTTCTGCCAGAAATGTGAACCTGGCTGCAACAGTCATGTTTGTACCGAGAGTGGCATTGCTGCTAGACACCTGACTGTGGGCCTTTGGCCTTTTGGAACTGATTTTCAAGAGGAATGTGGAAGGATTTGCAACCTTGGCCTAAAAGATACATTGTAGTGCTATAAGTACAGCTTGAAAGACTATTCTGATCAGAGTTGAAAGACATGAATACAGTAAGAACTATGGACTGTGAGGTTTGGCTTGTGAGGGTGAGAAAGAGCTTTGTCTGGACTAGGCTAGTAGCAGTTTGTGTGAGAGACTTGCTGTTATGGCTGTGACCTGAGAAGTTGTGCAGGGTTGCGCTGTGTAGAAATGGACTGGTGTGAGCAGAGGGATATGCCTCAGAAAGAAATCTTTAGGCTAAAACTGCTTCTTGTTCATCTGCAATTATATGAGAGATTACAACTTTTGAGATTGGGTCAGCTGACCTGCACTGAGACAACAGGAAGAATGTAGACTCTTTTGAAGTGGGCTGAGTGCTGAAGGAGTGTCCTGTATTAACAAATTGGCACCCTACCTGGTATTGTGGAGTATAAGAAATGCAGGGAGGAGAGGGTCATGGAGTTTGCAACACGGTCTTGTGTTTTGGAAATGGCCATGGACAATGTAAAGTGGGTTTGATGGATGTCTGCATGGAGACCCCATTGGGCCATGGGGATGATCCGTGGATTGCAGTAGAGACCCAGTGGAGATTGGGTCAGGACAATAAGATGGCTGCCAAGGAGAGGTGCCAGCCCCAGATGAAGTTTTCCAAGACTGTGAGTAGCCTAGCTTGAAGGGATAAATTGGAACTCCAGAGACTTGTTGCTGGTTAGAATTATCGAACTTGGAGACTTGTCACTGACTAGAGTTGTTGGACTTGAAGCTACAGAGTTTGATGTTTGCCCTGTTTAAATCTTGTATTAGTTGAATGTTTCTTTGCTATGCCCGATGCCATCTATTGTAGTGTGAATGTTTATTCTGTGCCATTATGGGTTTTGGGGGGATTTTTTGGTATTATGGCTCAGTTAAAAGATCATGGACTATGGGTATGCTTGAACATCACTGGGATTGATAAAAACTATGCAGACTTTTAAAGTTGGATTGAATGCATTGCATTTTATATCATGTATGGTTATCAGTTTTGGGGGGCCAGGGGAAGAATGTGGTGGTTTGATTCAGGTGTCTGCCATAAACTTAAGTATCCTGAATGCTAGGTTCCCAGCTGATGGACATTTGGGAATTAACACCTCCTGGAGGTTGCGTATTGTTGGGGGCAGAATTATGGGTATTATTTAGTGTTTGGCACACTCCCCTGCTCCTGTTATTCACTTTATGTTGGCCAGGTGGTGATGTCTACCCTCTACTCATGCCATCATTTTCCCCTGCCATCATGGAGCTTCCCCCTGAGTCTATAAACCAAAATAATCCACACCTCTTTTATCCCCTCAAGCTGCTCTTGGTCAGGTGATTTCTGCCAGCAATGCAAACCTGACTGCAACAGCCAGCATGTCACTGTTTGCTCAGTTACAACACCAAATACTTGCTTGACTGTTCTCTTGGTTTATCAAAAGCAGGTTGAAAAACAGGAAATGCTGATAGTCATGTGTAATGAATTCTAAATGTATCTACTGGCAGTATTGTTGAGAATCCACCTGCCTAATAGAAGACGTGGTATTAACCATCATCCATCAGGGTTTCAGTCAGGGGAAGGGGAAATTAGTCCTTGTGAGGTGAAGAATTAAAATGCAATGTTGGGGTTAAAGACGGGAAAGAGATTGGCACTGTTGGCCTCCATGATTTCCCAGCAGCCCTAGCTGGGTATTTGCATAAGCAACTATGGCTCAGGTAACTTCTGGATGATTTCTGTCATCACAAAGGATGCCAGGGTCAGTTTAAAAAAAGGAGTCTCGTGGGGTGGCACTGAGCTCACAGTCAGCACAGCTGTTCTCTGAGCCCTCTGTCTCTGGTCCTTGGCTACTTCCTTTGAGAGGCCCCGCTGAGTCTGGGTCTTTGGCTCCTGACTCACCATTCCCACATCTCACTTCCTCAGCTCCATCCTTGTAAAAGACCTTGAGTTATTCTGAGACTTGCTATCATCAACCATGGCCCTAGGCTGCCTGCCAAGGAACCTGGTGATTTTCCACAGCTGGCAAGGGCTACTTGTAAGATGGGTCCATGGTATCAGGCCAAAGAGGAGGTAAAGGGGCTCACTTCTTTCACCCGAGAACTAGCGTGGAGTTGGGATCAGTAAGATGCTAAAGTGGTGAAAAGTCCCCAAGTGTCCACTTCTACCTCTGATGGTCACAGGTCAGTCACGGGCTAGAGAAAAGAGTCAAACTGGACACCTTAACCTTATTCCAGCTTGAATTTGATTCATAGGTATAGACAGGTGTGTTTGCTCACACTTACACTGGTCTCATCCATCCATTCACCTGCCTTCCATACAGCTCTGGCCTCCAATGCTCCCCTTGTTCGTCCTTACACGGATTCTCCACATGCCAAGCGGTGGATCCATTTAGATGTCCTTGAACACGTTCATTGTCACATCTTAGATCCCACTTCCCTGAGAGATGTCTCTCAGCTGTTGTCTTGCACTTTCAGAACGTGCTGTTCTGTAGTGAATGGTTTCCTTGGCTAAGCTCGAGAGCTACTTTGTTGCATGTTACAATGTTTGGATGTGTGCATCTCTTTTGTGTGGATGGTTCACCCAGCCATATTTATATATGAACTGTGGCTCTGAACATATCAACAGGTATGTAACTCCTGGCACTTATCTGAGTATTTCTCTTTAGGTCCTTGGATTGTACTTATGTGTGAATTTGGATTTGTATATATCTGTGTGAGTGTATCAAGGCCCAGCCAGTAGCTTCCTATAAAACATAGCCATCTGTCTCCACATCTCCCCATCTATAAGTATTGCTCCTGTCTTCCTTGTTTTGTTTTTTTCTCTTATAACAGGGTCTCTAGACATCCCAGGCTGGCATGGAACTTGTTATCCTTGTGTTTCAACCTCCTAAGTACCACCATGCCCCACTTTTGATTTTTTTTTTATTATGGAAAAGTCTACCTGCCCTAAAATTTTTATTTTAAACAAATTGAATTCTATAATTCAGTGGCATTAATTACATTCACTATATATGGGCTCCAAATTTTCATAATCCAACCCAAACTCTAAAGCCATCAAGCAACAATTCCTCAGTTTCCCCAGTCCCTGGTGACTTCTACTTCATGTCTATAAATTTATCTATCTATAGAATATAAAAGTTGTCTATATTTAAAACCAAAATTAGGATTTTTTTCAGCTAATTATATCATCCCAATTAACACATTGCTGAATGAACATTTCTCTGGAGATATATGTCTATGAGGATAATAAATATAGAAGTCTCTAAGAGTGTGTGTACACTTGCTGTATGCAGTAATTGTGGTACTATGCAATATATTTGTCTCCTAGTGTCTACCTTATTTCACTTAGCATAAGTCCATCCATGTTGTAGCACATATCATAAGGTTTTCTTTCTTTTTATGACTGAATAAAATCCCATTGTGTATATATAGATGCTCCTCAACTTACAATGGCATAACATCTCAAGAAAACTATGATGAGTTGAAAATACTGTGAGCCGTGGTGGTACACACCTATAATTTCAGCACTTGAGAGATAGAGACAGGAAGATCAAGAGTTCAAGGGTAAGCCTTGGCTGCATGGGCAATTTGGCTCCAGACTGGACTACAGGAAACTCTGACTCAAAACACCAACCCTTGCCCTACATAGTGAGCTGTTGACCAGGGAAACCCATGAAGTCCCAAAACCAAATGTAGGCCATTTCCAAAACACTTGATTACCTGTCAAAGCTAAAAGGTAAGACCCTGTTGCTGAAGATACCACAGTCTGTGGTCACAGGACATCCGATTGCCGTGCTAGAACCAAGCTCCCTCCTGGTTAGCCCTCATAGTGCTGGAAAGGACTATGGGAGCCACTGGTGGACAATGGTCACCAATAGCATGAATAAGCAGGGGACCCTGCAGACTACATAAAGAACCAGCTGGACAAGAAGTACACACTTATGCATTTGCAGCACACAGCCTTTGTAGGAAACCAACTGTTCCCTGGTTGTACATAAGGCCTACTCAGTGGGAGAGAGCTCCTATTGGAACTGGAAACCAAGTCAGAATCCCCTGATAAGGAAACTCATTCACTTCAGGGAGAAGCCCCTACTGCTCTCTGGAGAAGAAGAGTGGGCTTGCACACCAAAAAGTATCTCTAATAACTTTGCATGCTGTTCTAGTTAGCTTCTCAGAGCTGGCAGCTTGTGGGAGGAGTTTATTTGGGCTTATAGACTTGAGGGGAAACTCTATGATGGCAGGGGAAAACAATGGCATGATCAGAGTGTGGACATCACCTCCTGGCCAACATCAGATGGATAATAGCAGCAGGAGAGTGTGGCAAATACTGGCAAGGGGAAGCTGATGATAACACCTGTAAGCCTGCCCCCAACAACACACTGCCTCCAGGGGGCTACAATTCCCAAATTCTTACCAACTGGGGACCTAGAATTCAGAACACACAGCTTATGGGGAACACCTGAATCAAACCACCACACATATGCCCTTTAACCCAATCTACTCTCACTCTTGGTTGGAGAATCTGTGTTGCCTGACAGATAACAGAGGAAATGAAGGAGAACCCAGATCCACTGATAAAACAAGAACATAGCCAACTGCCCACCATGAGACATGCCATCTCTACCACATCTTCCAGGGCCCAGGAGAAATTGTAGAGGAAGCAATATGAATACTGCTCTCACTGCTAGTCTGACAACCAGCTCCAGGGCAATGATGTACAGACACAGTGATCAATTTTAGCCCATCAACACAGAAATCCAGAAGCTACAGAGAATTCAACACTAAATCAGACTGCCAACAGGCCTGCCATGGTTCAAAGAACATTGCAGAAGAGGATGTGGAAAGATTGTAAGAACCACTGAGTAGGCAGGAATGCCCTGAGGCATGGTCCCTCCACTACATCATTAAAACTGACTGAGCCCTTCATGACTCCACAGTATATACCATAATCCCACTGAGGAAGGCTTCCTAGGTAATGGGTATAGGATCAAGGAGATAAAAGAGTACAACCTGTTATAATGCATACAAAATAAAATAAAGACATCAACCATCCCAAATGTGCTCAGCATATAGCTGGACACTGAGAGAGTATTACACTGCATGTCACTAAAAAGCAGAAAGACCAAAATTCACAGTATAGTAGGAGAGTGTGCCAAACACTGGCAAGGGGAAGCTGAGTGTCACAGTTGTACTAGCGTAAAGCCAAAAAATTGCAAGTGAAGTCATCATGAGGTGGGCATTATGTATACTATATTTCATTCCTTCATCTGGTCAAGGACATAGGTTGTTTCCACCTTTTCACTGTATGAACAATGTTCTGTGGCTGCTAGCACCCAAGTATTTATAAGTTCCTGGTTTAGACTCTTCTGGAATGTGCTTGAGAATAGAATTCAAAAGTGGTTTGCATTTAAGGCCAAAACATTGCATGCATGTGTGTATGTGTGCACACATGCACGCATGTGCAAATGATATTATCCCAATGAACACATTACTGGCTTAATGCTTCTGTTTATGGAGAAGGCAAACAAAAGTCTCTAAGCTGCTTATACATTTGTGTATGTATGTGCAGTAGTGGGGGGTGGCAGTAAGTGAGATGGCTGACTATTGTTTTGGAAATGAATTTAACTCACTAGAGCTTCCATGCTGACAGCAGTTGCCACTAGGCTGTACCTAGCAAAGAATCTGCTTCATTACAGAATTACTTCCATTTAGAGAGGGGAGAAAGCTGAGTCCTCATTTACAAGCTAGGGGTTTCCTTCCTGTGCTGTTTCTGAAGTGTGTTAATTGGCCGTTTGCCTCTCTGTCAAGGCAAAGTCAAGTCACCCTGGGATGGAGCTAACTCTGATTTGATTCTGGCCTCTTCTCACAAAGCTGGCCAGTCATCCTCCTGCTACGGGCTCTCCCAGGACCTTCCCAAGGCAATCTGTGGTCACTGGGGTGGATATTATCTCTATAACCACTGGGTATTGTGGGTATTGTCTCTGAGTCAACAGTGTGTTGCAGGAACAAAGAGAGATCATGTGCATAGGAAAAACAAAGCAAAAACCATCATTCCCATTCTCTGCGACAGGAGCTGTTTTTGAACTTGAATCTAATCACAGGTAGCAAATGTTTTGGGGGTGGGCTTCGAAGGAAGATCTTTAAAATGGAGCTGACATTTGAGATGTGCCTCTTGCCCTTCCCCTGGCCTGGGTTATATGATCGTGCTGTAGGGCTGAGCAGACCTGTCACCAGGGACAACAATGAGGGAAAGGGTAAGGTCCCACGGAGTTCGCCCCTGGCATCTTGTCACTGTTGGTCACCACCAACTCCCTCTGAGAACTTTGCTTCACAAGAAAAGCTCCGAGTTTGTTTTTAAAGGGCCTGCCGTGTCCAGCAACGCAACTCAGTCCTTAAGAACTATTGAAGCTTAAACAGCTGCCCCAGACCGGCTGAGTCAGTGGACTCCTGCCCATTTTGTGGGTCAATTACGCAGATTTTGAGTAAACATTTCAGAGAACAGCGCTGGTGCTATCTACCTGAATTTCCCAACATACACCCACTCAAAATAATAAAGAACAAAAAGATCAAATGAAACCTTATCAAGCCCGTATCTCCCCTGTAATGAGAACACATAGAATTTCCAAAAGTCAAAGTCACTGAAAAAAGGAAAATGAACAGGGGAAGCCCCCACAGTCCTGCTGCAAGTCCCTGAGGGGAACAAAGTGGACTGGGGGAGACTACAGCGTCAACATGGAAAAGGAGAGCTGGTGGCAGACCTAAGACTGACCGCAAGCCCTATCCCCAGACAAAGGAAGTCTGAAAAGACACCCAGCTTGCCCAGAGCCTTGCTGCTGGTTGGCAGCGGAGGGGTTCTTGGAGGGATGAGGCATGGTATGTGAACAGGGTCCAAGGGGAAACTAGAGGAAACGTCTGGAAGTCTTGCAGTGTTTGATGAACGTTCCAGGAATCTTTCCTCACCAAGTGGGAGGGAAAACCAAACCCTTCCTCCCATCCTTGACCCAGATTGATAGACACAGACAAAAGCCTTTTCGAAAAGGACAGAATTGCACTATGGTCTCGCACTGACAAAGAGAGGGCGGGCAAGGTCACACTACCATACACACAAAATGAATCCAACAAAGTCAACTAAGAAAATGTCCTTCCCCAAATGATAGCACAGTGGAAGAAAATAACATGGCACTCCAAACTGAACCATACGTCCTTAGAGAGATTTGTGGGCATGGAAAACATCATCACTCATAATTCAGAAACGGTGCTGAAAGAGACAAAAACTGGGAAGAAACGAAATGAGATTTGATTGAACTCAGAAAAAAGGTAGATGGAAAAATATTAGAAAAACATACCGCATCATAAAATTTTAGATAAAATGTACTGAGGTTTTATATAATAGAGTCCCATACATACTTATCATCCCTGTGGTGTGTTGACGTGACTTTGTCACAGCATAACTTTAGGAGTTCATCTTATTGCGTGTGGTATCTGCTGTTCTTGCTCTTAGCACCTGCATGGGCAATTGATTGAATAAGGAGAGCAAACGGGAGGGAGTCTCGAGTGAACTGTGTAGAATGGAAAGTTTAACTCTACTGTTCACCGAGGCAAATAACTATAATGAGGAGACAGACTCAGGGAATTCCATGGCAGCCCAAAGTCCTCCAAACCCAGTGAGTGAAGAGAGAGAGCAAGGCGGGAAGCCCTCCCTCCTCCTCTCTTCTTTCAGAGGACAAGGAGAGACATGTCCTTGAACCCATCTTCCACACACTCCTAATCATAGCACCTCCTTCAGTGGGAGCTTCTCTTTTATACTTATGCTCCCCCTTTCTTCTGACCTGTTCCCCCAGACAGAAACGGTGCTAGCCACCCTAAAACTCAAATGATGCAAGCCACCTCCGTCCCTTCATTCTGTCACCTTTGATTTTCCTCTTATTCCATTTCTAAGTGTGCTTTACACCAGCTGTCAGTTCCCCTCCCAACTCACTCCTGAAAATCTTGCAATCTGTTTCCCGAAGTCTCCCTCAAAACCACGTGCTCACAAACTTCTGGCTACCATTAGAATCTACCAGCATTTAGAATGAGCTTTTGCTAAAAAGTATCGACTCCTTACTTGAGCCTACTAGGTAGTGAAAACGGGGGATAAAGCCTGTGTCTCTGTCTTCATTTTGCATGTGTCCCCTCAGGATTTTGGCATGCTAATCACTCAAGGAGTATCTGTCTAAAACCAAGCATACCTAAGCTGTCTCATTCTCCTTCAAGGCTGAAGGCACAAAGATTCGAGGGACTGAGGCATGTGAATGCCAGTTTTTACAGTGTCCTGTTCCAGATCCCCAAAGGTCACCTTGGATTCCAGGGAGAGCAGAGCCTCACAGAACAGATCCCACCCTGCCATACATATCAGATGAGGGCAGTTAGCCGTGGCTTCACTTGGGGTATGGGTAATCATCTCTGAGATCAAACAGCAAGGACCTGTGGACCATCTTACTGCACTGGAACGGAGACAATGACCAAGCAGATCACCTTGACCACAGCTGCTTAATTATGCACATCTCTTGCCTCCTTGCCCCAAATTTTCCTCTAGTTAAACCTAAAGTTCATGTCAGTTATCCTGAAGATAAACTTGGGGTTACTGGACCCCTTGATCTGTTCCTCTTTCTAACACTTGCCCTGATTAAGTTTCATTTTCCTGTTTTTCGTCATTATTCTTCTCTTTAAGAGCCTAGCCTGTTGGGGCTTGCAGAGTCCAGGCTTCTCCCTAGATCTGTCTTTCAGGCATTCTAATCCCTTATCTTGTTGGGTCCGGTCTTTTACCTGTAGACAACTTCACAATGCTCATTTTTTTGTTCTGGCTCCTCTTTCTGTCTTAAATGAAGTCACTCCTTAAAGCTCTCTATTGCTTTTCCTCTCTCTGTGTCTCCACCTCTGCAAACTGCAAATACAGCCACGTGGCACCTAAAGATGGACATGTTTTCTTTTTGTTTGTTGTTTGGTTTTTGGGTTTTTTTTAAATTTTTTTTTAATTTATTTTTGGAGAGAGAGACAGAGAGAGAGAGATAGACAGAGAGGGAGAGGGAGGGAGACAGAGATGGGCATGCCAGAAGTCTCAGCTGCTGTGAATGAAATCCAGATGTGCGCCCCCTTGTGGTCAAGTGTGGCATTGCGCCCTTGCGTCACTTTGCATCTGGCTAAATGTGGGACCTGGAGATTGGAACCAGGAGATTGGAACCAGCGTTCTTAGGCTTAGCAGGCAGGCGCCTTAGCTGCTAAGCCATCTCCCCAGCCCTGGTTTTTGGTTTTTTGAGTAGGGTTTCACCCTACCCCAGGCTGACCAGGAATTCACAATGTAGTCTCAGAGTGGCCTAGAACTCATGGCAATCCTCCTACCTCTGCCTCCCCAATGATGGGATTAAAGGCGTGCGCCACCACGCAGTGCGTCATTAGGTTGATTGTGTCCTTGAGCAAACATCCTCGGATGTACTTTTGAAAACCCAGATAGTATAGGGCACTCACTCCATGTGGCCTCCATGCATTATAGAGTCTTTGTAAACATGACCCACATGACACTGCTTTGAAAGTAATATGACACACTGTTTTATAGTAAATGCATTTTGCATGTGTATTTGGTGTGTGTGTGTGTGTGTGTGTGTGGCCAGAGGACAAACATAGGTGTTTTCCTCAGTTACCTCATTCACCACTTTTTGCAACAGGGTCTCTCCAGGGATCCACCTGTCTCTGTCTGCTCAGCACTGGCACATGCAACCATGCTGGGAAGTTATATATATGCTGAGGGTCAAACCCAGGTCCTAGTGGTTGCAAGGCAACCATTTTACCAAATGAACTGTCTCCCAGCCCCAGTAAATGCATTTGTAAGTAGAATAGATACATGCTAAAGCGACAAAAAGTAATGGTCATAAGGCCAGGTGTGGTGGCGTGCTCCTTTAATCCCAGCACTCGGGAGGCAGAGGTAAGAGGATTGCCATGAGTTCAAGGCCACCCTGAGACTACAGAGTGAATTCCAGGTCAGCCTGGGCTAGAGTGAGACCCTGTCTCGAAAAACCAAAGTAACAGTCATTTACCATCACCGTCACATAAGAGTGGCAGCACAGTACGGTTATTTAAATTAGTGTCCACACAAAACGTGTAATGGGTTGCACTGGCTCAACAGCTAGCACATCTCTGAGCAATGGGAACTTCTCTGCTTATGGGGGCGCTGTGGTATGTGCAGTCCATCACTGATCAAAATGTCGTCACGCAGTGCGCAGTTTCCTGCCTCTCAGGCGCCTCCCTCACGTGGCCCAGGGACCTCGTCCCTTGGCTGCAACTCCACAGGTCTGAACCTGAACTCTGCGCCTTCTTTTCCATTCTCCACCTGCTCTCCAATGGTCCTTGACACCATCGTGTCCTTTGTCTTCTGTACATTCACACTCACAGATTAAACTGGGGACATGTGCTGGATGCCTAGTATGTGCAGGCAGTAGCCATGAACCTGAGACTATGAGATGAAGAAAGGCCTGCTCATCACAGTTGAATTTACAGACTCAGTGAGAGCTTATCCAGTCGACAAGCACAACCTTCCTTCCATCCCTGCTGTTGTCCTTCTATGCACATCAGCATCACCTCTTGGCTAGACTAATACAACAGCCCCTTAAGGGATTTATCTCTTGTCTATAGAGCTCGCTTCAAATCAAAGGCTGGCTATCTTTGATATTTTTGCTGCCTTCTTGAGTCAGAAATTGTGTCCTCTTTCTCTGAACTCCCACAGATTGGCTTTATCAGTGATCTCTCCCTCCCTCCCTCCCTCCCAGATGGCTCACTACATTGTGATTAGTATGTAGAGGCCAGGCCAGGCTTATGTGATAGAAAAGTGATAGAAGGGCTGGAGAGATGGTTTAGTGGTTAAGGTGCTTGCTGGCAGAGAAAAAGGACCCGGGCTCAATTCCCCAGTACCCACGTAAAGCCAGATGTACAGGGGGTGTTTGCGTCTGGAGTTCACTTGCAGTGGCTAGAGGCCCTGGGGTGCCCAATTCTCTCTCTCTCTCTCTCTCAAATTAATACATAAATAAAATATTTAAAAAGAAAAAAAAGAAAAGTGATAGAAGAGTAGATGAACTGATTAACTTCCAGTGAAAGTGTATGTATAGTCTACCTTTTCTCCTGGATCTTTGATAAACTTCTGGGTAAAGGAATGTGCTAGGGTTATAATTTTTGTTTGGTGCTCTAAAGCAACTGATGTGTGACTTTGAGACCTTCACATGAGCTTTCTGGACATGTCAACAATGGAAACATTGTACTAAATGATCTTCCAGATATAATATTCTAAAAGTAAGGGTTCTAGGGCTAGAGAGATGGGTTAGTAGTTAAGACGCTTTCCTTTGGAGCCTAAGAACACATGTTTCAATCTCCAGGTCCCACTAAGGTAGACGAACAGTGATGCAAGCATACAATGTCGCACATGCATACAAGGGGGCCCACGTGTCTGGAGTTGTTCACAGTGGCTGAAAGGCCCTAATGTTCCCATTCTCTCCCTCCCTGTCTCTCTTTCTGCCTCTCTCTCTCTCTCAAAAATAAAGTAATTACATAAATAAATAAAAGTAAGAGTTCTAGGGGATTTGGCTATGTCACAGATTATTTCAATCCCTACTCCCAGATCTTCTCCTTTCTCCACCTTCCCCACAGAAGTCGGGAAAGCTGGGGCTGGGGAAATGGCTTAGTGTTTAAAGCATTTGCCTACGAAGCCTAAGGAGCCCAGTTCAATTCCCCAGGACCCATGCAAACCAGATGCACAAGGGGGCACATGTGTCTAGTTCGTTTGCAGTGGCTGGAGGCCCTGGTGCACCCATTCTCTCTTTCTTTCTGCCTCTTCCTCTCTCTCTCTCAAATAAATAAATAAATAAATAAAATATTTTTAAAAAAGAAGAAGTCAGAAAAGCTAAATGTCCACTTACTAATGGTAGTCATGTGACACAGCTGGAGCCAATGAGATCAAAGTAGAGTCCTATAAAAGGGAATTCTGGGAAGGCTGCTTTCCAGATGATGATGATGATAATGGTTTTCCTTCTGTGGCAGGCAGAGTGGAAGAGGGCCCCCTTGCCTTGAGATTGGGTAGAACAATGGATTATCACAGTTGACATTGAATCAATCAAAAGGGAGATTACCCTGGGAGATACTGACACAAGCATGTGAATCTTCTACAAGAGGACCGGTTTCCTGTTGGCCTCCAGAGGGAGAGCAAGAAGCAATGCTGTGAACAAGCTTAGAGCAGCTTCTAGGAACTGAGGGCTTCAGCTCAGAAACTGAATCTTACCAGCAATCATAGAACCTGAAAGATGACCTTGAGCTTCAGGTGACACTTGCACGGCAGCCCGATGCTTTCTTAAGCAGAGTTCTTGGTTAATGGAGACTCCCGATCTTGGAAACCATGACCACACATTTGTGTCGTGTTAAGGTGTCACGTTTGTGACAACTTGTTATGCACCAGTAGTAAACTAATACAACTGGTGCAAGTCCTTTTTGCTTAACCTCAAATGTCAGATGCTTTAACAACCACTTTGTGATCATAAAGAAGAAAAAAACCCAGGGAACTACAGAGCCCCTGACCCTGACCATTCACTCCCGTAAACCAAGGTCAGCACTGCTATTCTTCAAGCATTTTCCAGCCAGAAAAAAAGAAATGGCTACCCATATAAGCCAACACAAGTTAGCAAGCTTTTCTTTCACTTGCAATTGAAATTTACTTGAAATTGAAATCCAGAAGCAGCATGTGCAAATTATTCACTGGCAAACATTTGTGAGGAATGTATGATGTCACCGATAGGAGGAAAAATCCACTAGAAATTAAAAAAGAAATCTTGACCTCTGTGGCCTCATAGCTCAGTGTTGCAGAGCTGGGGGAGACAGAAAAAAAAAATCAAGATGCAGTTAAAATATAAAGTGGTTAGGGCTGGAGAGATGGCTTAGTGGTTAAGGCGCCTGCCTCCTAAGCCTAAGAACGCTGGGTCCAATCTCCAGGTCCCACGTTTAGCCAGATGCAAAGTGACGCAAGGGCGCAATGCTGCACTTGACCACAGGGCGGTGAACACATCTGGATTTCGTTCAGAGCAGGTGAGAGACTGCTGGCGCCCCCATCTATATCTGTCTTCCTCTCCCTGTATAAAGTGGTTAGACCAGGGAAGTATAAGCAGATGGTTTGGGGAAGACTCAAAGGGACACCTAGCACAGTCTTCCAGCGTGGGGAAGCCTGCATTTAGAAAGCTTGGGTTGTGTAGCAGCTAGGAGGGAGGAGAACATCACCAGGAAGAAGTGAAGATGGGGAAGCCTAGGGACAGTGACAGAAAGGAGAGCTCCAGCAGGAACGCCTGAGACACAGGAATCAGCTAGATGCTTTAAGAGACACACACTGTAGTACCCGGTGCCCCGGCCCCAGTTGTTATAAGCATCTTGCTGTGGATGCTGCCCGTGCTCTCTCCCCGTCCCTCTCCAGGGACAGAAGAGCCAAAGGATTCATCCTTGTCTGCTAGGAAAAGCAAAAGCCAAATGCCAGCCATTTTTTCCTGCTGCCTCACTCCTCAGATCACTGCCTTTGGCAGAGGCCCCAGATGAAACCACAGCCAGATGAGGATAGCCAGAGGGAAGAATCTAGGTCATGGTCCTTCAAAAATGTGCTATACACCACAAATTCAAGGACACAGAAATTGTTGATAGGGAGGAAAAGCCCTTCAGCCTTTGAAGTAGACTCTTGGAAGCCTTCAGGCTGAGTCCAACTATGCCATCTTTCCTGCTGGATTGTGCTTTTAACAGCCCAGGAATTCACTTGGAAATTACAGAAAGCCATTGGAAATCTCCTTTAAAAAAATATGTTGAGATAATAAAATATGAGTTCAGAACTAGGGCCTAAGGGGGAAAAAACATTGGAAGAAAAAAGATATTACAGGAAGTTGAGAGTAATAAGAAAAATCTCATTTTATCCATTGACGTGTTTAATCCTATTTGAGCAGCAAAGGGTTTGAAGAGCTAGAAAGAAGTACCCTTAGGAGCAAGGAGAGCTGAGGCTGGTTTTCCATTTCAGAGGGATGTGCCATCCTCACCATTCCCACATGCTGGGAAAGCCACATTGAGGCAGTGGTGAGAGCTTGCCTAAGGCCTGGGGCTTTTATGAGTTTTGTTTTCAGGGTTTGAAAAATGTCAGACTTCCTGAGATTTAAGATTTAATACACATACAGCAGACTCAGCCTTGGTCGGTGTAGGCTTTGCTGAGGACTGACAAAGGTAACATCTACCAGGGAGACACATCTTTTCATCTTCCTGGAACTTCTCTTCCACTTGCCCACTCCCCGTCAGTCTCATCCCCTGACCACAGCTTTGAGGTGTCGTTCATCATAGAAATGGAATCGCATGGCACAAAGTCTTTGTGTCTGGCTTCTTGTACTTAGCATAATGCAGAGCCAACTCTTAAAAACTGTACTTTTAATGGTCTTTGCCAAAGTCCTCTTTCCTTCTGGTCTAAGTCAGGCAAGTATCAATGTTCGTGCTTATCTTAACAATTTCACTGAAGTATGATTGACCCGAAATTGAACCTGAGGAATATCCGGCAGTTTCTCTAGTTATATATTCTGATGCGTTTGCTACGCTACACTTGTATAGTCCAGATAAGGAAAGTAGTAGTAAGTATAGTAGGAATAGTGGCCTGTTGGTTAGCGTTTAGAAACATACAATGCCCAGTGGGCATTCATAGCCCATCTGAAAACACCAGCTCTGTGGAAAACTAATAAATGCCAGTGTCTGGGCTTACTCACTTCGACATCATCATACTGAAATGTCTTTCCTAGATTAGCCTTCCCAAGCATTTAGCCAATCACATGGGTACTCCTAAATCTCCCTTCCCCTCTTACCAGTACCATGTGTTCTGCCTTCTAATGCCTCACTTCTTCCCTCTGCTACAAGGCTGCTTAAACCCTCAGCTCCAGCTTTGAAACACTCCCGCGGACAGCCAAGAAATGGCATGAGGTTCAAATGGCCTCTTAAGAACAGCTGTCATCAGATGTAGTGGTGTACACCTTTAATCCCAGCACTCGGGAGGCAGAGGCAGGAGGATCACCATGAGTTTGAGGCCACCCTGAGACTACAGAGTGAATTCCAGGTCAGCCTGGGCTACAGTGAGACCCTACCTCCAAAACCAAAAAAAAAAAAAAAAAAAAAAAAAAAAAAAGAACAGCTGTCCACCCCAGTGGGTGGAAATTTGCATTACTAAAGTGTACATTTACACTGCCCCCCCCCAGAATTCCCAGTAGGCTTAATGTTCCTATTACCACAGTGGGCTCTATGTGTCAGCATACCCATTATTTCTCAGTCTTCTAGTTTCACTTCTTTTCTAAAGGCTTTCCTAAAATCACCTGCCAGATAATGTCCTTGCGTATATATTACCTTCATTTTAAAATCTACTGGGGGAACTCAAGTTCAGGCAGTACTGTCCACTTAAAATCCCCCAAAAGGAAAGACTTACTGCATCCTGTGCTCCAAGAGACTGCCTTTAGGTGTCTCTTGACCCCCAAAATATCTTTCCTTACTGGCGTGAAAACTGCCTATGGTCTTCCTATGGACCATATACTTTGTGTGACCCTATCTAGAAATTTTCCTCTTTTCTAAGAATCATTCAACCTCATTCTTTTTTTTAAGGTTTTATATTTATTTATTTATTTATTTATTTATTTATTTGCGACAGAGAGAGGGAGGGGGTAGAGTGAGAATGGGTGCACCAGGGCCTCTAGCCACTGCAAACGAACTCCAGACATATGCACCACCATATGCATCTGGCTTACGTGGGGCCTGGAGAATCGAACTGGGGTCCTTAGACTTTGCAGGCAGGTGCCTTAACCACTAAGACATCTCTCCATCCCTCAACCTCATTTGTAAACCACTTATTTATCCTTGAATATAGCTTACATTTCCTTCATTTACCAGTGACAAATGGAAGTTAACTGGTACATAAAACCAGTAAGAAGCTGTAACCTAGAAGAAGAGAGGTGTCTGGAATCTGGAGTTGGAGAACACACATATTTGAATTTCCTCAGTTAAGGGAAATACACTATTACACCAGGACAATCTATGTTAATGGCTACTATCAAACCCATACTTAGTTGAATCTTAAAGAGGCCATAACACAGTGTCTGTGTCATGGGATAACTTTTTGACATATGTTGTTCCCAGCCTGCACTATGACTGGGTTATGGTCTTACTTTCTCACGAAAAGAAGGATCATGAAAGACATGCTGCTTTCATTTTCAGTCAGTTTCAGGTTCCTGTGTTTCCCAGTGAGTCTTGTTTTGTGCATGTGATGTGGCATCAAGAGCTTTGGAAGGTGGTTATAGCATTAATTTCTCAAGCTTCTTTCCAAGAGGCATTCTTTGGGGGTCTTTAAGAGGCAAAGAAAGTTCTAGGTTGTCTGAATGACATTCTGATAACATCTCCTATCACTTCTGCCTTGAGAGGGAAAGGGGGTTTTTCAGGAGAGCAGAAAGCTGGGTGAGATGGAGCACAAAATATGGGAACAAGCGGACTTCAGAGCCTGTATGATGTCATTTCTGACATTACGTCTGAAGTGAAGGACGTACCTCACCGACAGTCAGATGCACCCATTGCTGCATTATGAACATCCGTTTAGGTATCCACGGTCCATTTTTTATAACATATTCCTGGGGCACACTGAAGGGATGGATTACTTGCTAATTTGTCTTTTCTTATACAAAGCCACTGTGAAAGTATGCATTCCTAGAGTATTTACATTTAGTTGAAAATTATTTTGAAAGAGAGATAAACAAGCGATTATTGAATCCTAAACTACTCCCAGTCCTCCCACTTCTTCTGCATCTGATGTAATTACAGCAAGTCTGGGTTATGCATATGTGAACATCTTCTGGTTTTGATTGTCAAGCAATCAAATAGCATTTCTCGCCCCCACTCAGACCCATAATTTAGAAGCTTTTCTGCAGTGACACTTGGTGCACTTTAATTACAATGTTCTTCAATTCAGAAAGCTATTTAAAGGGTCCTGGAAGCTGTGCAAACGTTTTCAGTCCTATCTCTCATGAGCGATTCAGAAATGTATGTGTGCTGATCTCACATCAAAACTTGATAACTATGCATGACTTTTCACAGCAATACTTTGTCCTCTATAGAACTACCAACTGTTAAATATATTATTTCCAAGAAAGTATGTCCAGCAAAGTTTTACTATTTTGAAACTGTTTTCTCCCACACCATTAGAAGACAGCATGCAAAATTTCACAGCCATCTATATTCTTTTTTCAGCAACTGTTTTTTTTTTTTTTCAATTTTTAAAAATGAAATTCCCAAGCCTCAAATGGGTAGGTGTTTGATTTCAGCACTGAAATAAAGAACTGCTTTTTCTGGACATATTCTCTTCCCTTTCCTGGCAGTTACTGGTACCAACTCGCTCGTAATTATCTCCCATTCAATGCTAGTCATAACCGCCTGCCTACTTCGCACTTGGACAGCGCCGCCCACGGCCCTCGCCCCAGCCCCCTCGGCTGAATCATCTGCTTCCGCCCCCTGCTTTCCTTCCTTCCCATTGTCCTTTCCTTTTCACTTCAGTGCCCTTTTCAGAGGGACCTTCTTACATTCCCAAATCTTCCCCCCACCCAGCCTGTATTATGTTTGCTTTAAAATCTGGAAAAGCAAGATTCTTATGGAATTTTCTTCCCATCACTTGTGCTTCATTCATTATAGAATCTGTGTTGATTAGTTGTTGTCCATTAATTCTTGTGTATTTCAGGGAAAGTAGGACTTGAGAGCTGGAAATTTATCATTGTCACTCAAACATGCAAAAGATAAAAGCGAGTCCCTGCAGGGAGGGCCCACCTCACCAGGAACAGAGGCGGCCCCAGGTCTGCATGACTCAGCCATGTTCCGGTCCATGTTCCTGCTGTAGCAGCATTCTGCTCCCATCGATGGCTTCTGACAAGGCTGGAGGCATAATCCTATCTGACTGTGTGGAAGGGTCGAAGCTCTACAACATGACGGCTGCAGACACCCTAGCTCTGGTCAACTGACAAAACGCGCTAACACCAGTGCGGGCATGAAGGCGCTGGCCAACATCTCATCGCTGGGTTTATTAATCTAACATTGCTCAGACACACCTATGCATGCTGACGATTTTCTTCCCACCTTCAGGACATTGCTCCCCATGATCTCACAGAGTTTACACATTGTAAAGATTTCACAGTTTCCTCAACAAGCAAGGGAAGAAATCAAGTTCTAATGATAACTGCTCTGCTAATTTGAGATAAAAGGGACATTTCTTTGTAATTACAGCACTGAGGCAAGAGAAAGAGGGTAGGGAGAAATAGGAAATCTACATTTTTAAAATATATTTATTTCCGGGAGTGGTGGCGCATGCCTTTAAAACCAGCACTGGGGAGGAAGAGGTGGAAGGATCGTCATGAGTTTGAGGCCACCCTGGACTACATAGTAAATTCCAGGTCAGCCTGAGCTAGAGCAAAACCCTACCTAGAAAAACCAAATATATATATATTTGAGAGAAAGAGGAAGAGAGAGAGAATGGGCACACCAGGGCCTCTAGCTACTATGAACGAACTCCAGATGCATGTGCCCCCTTGTACATCTGGCTTTCGTGGGTCCTGGAGAATTGAACTGGGATCCTTTGGCTTTGCAGGCTAATGCTTTAACTGGTAAGCCATCTCTCCAGCCCCAGAAATCTACACTTTTAAAACACCTAGCAATGCACCTTTCCCTTTAGTCATTTGGCCAAAGCCTTACAATGACTCCCATTTGGCAGATAGGGAAACAGGTTCACAGAGGCAATAATTACCCCGTCCACTTCCGTCACACTTCCGGAGATAATTCTGGCCAGTATTTACAACTGTTGTCTTACAGTTTTATGAATAACAAAGCAGCAGGTATTGAGTTAAGCTCTTCCCACATCCTCGCAGTGAAGTCTCACAATGTCTCATATGCTGTTATTTCATGATGATAACATTGCCATCATTTTCCATAGTGAAAATATGAGCTTCTAGGTAGCTTCTTTTGTGCTTTCACTGCTGTTGTGCTTGTCTCTATAGGCACAAAAGCTACCCCAAAACCAGAAGGCAATGGATCCTTTCACATCTTTTTTTCTTGAGTCCAAATTATTGATAGGAGGCAAGAGAATTTCACACCTTCACAACCCTCAACATGCTCCCATATGGATCAAGTGAAAAGTGGGTCTGAGGGAAGACAAACGAAGGCACAATGACAGTGGCTCACTTATCTTTGGCAGATTGTCAGAGATAATGATACAAAAGGTGATGCCCACTATTTTTGCTCTGATTCAAGGAATGACTGAGTGAGAATAGTGACAGAAGATTAGCAATAGCATTCTATTATTTTTACTTATCTGCTCTTACCAAAGACCACACTATGCATGCAGTGCAATTCTTTTTTACTCAGAAAGATGATGGAACTCATATTTAAATAAAGTCCCAATTTATGTTTCTAACCTGTGCATCAAAAGTTAGGCAGGGCTGGGTATGGCGGCATACACCTTTAATCCCAGCACTCAGGAGACAGAGGTAGGAGGATTGTTGTGAGTTTGAGATCAGCCTGGGACTACAAAGTGAGTTCCAGGTCAACCTGGGATAGAGTGAGACTGTACCTCAAAACCCTCTCCCCCCAAAAGAAATCAAAATTAGGCAGGGGGGTTGGGGAGATTGCTCAATGGTTAAAGTCACTTGCTTGCAAAGTTTATTGGCCTGGGTACAATCCCCTAGCCAATCATGTAAAGCCAGACAGGTATTGCAGCAACATGGGACCCTGGCCTACCCATACATACACAGACACACACATATGCAAATAAATAAATGAGGACTTTCATTTTTTAAAAATATGTATTTATTTATTTATTTATGAGTGAAATGGAGGGAGAGAGAGAGAGAGATAATGAGTGGGCACCCCAGGGCCTCCTGCTACTGCAAACAAACTCCAGATGCATGAACCACTTTGTGCATCTGGCCTTACATGGGACTGGGGAATCAAACCCAGGTCATCAGGCTTTGAAAACAAGTGTTTTTAACTGCTGAGACATCTCTCTAGCCTGACTTTCATTCTTAAAGAAAAAAATAGGCAGAGAAAACTGGGAAATCTAGATGTTGGTAGTGAGAACATACAAAGCTGCATTAAGACTTGTGAGCAGATCGCCCATCACAGTAGGCATTTTCACCATGTCCATGTTGCCTAGCATTCTCTTGACTCAGCCAGCCACTCCTGCCTCCAGCCCTCTTCAGTACCCACCCAAGGCCAGCATGTTCCACTCTGCTCTGTGAGCTCACACCCTTTCTTTGTTTAGCCATCCTCTAAAATTACTACCTGTCAGGAAGCCTTATTGTACTTACTGGCAGAGTGATGGTATTTGCCCTGGGGACATGTATCTGAAACAGCCTTTCAGACTGTACTTTCTTTACTTGTGAAATGAGAGTCCAGAGTGGAATGTCACAGGTTCCATTATTGTCTAAACATTCCCACCAAAATTTGCGTTGCAGTGTAATCCCCACTGTGAGACAATGGTGGGGTAGAAACTTCCCCACCATAATTCCACTAAAGTCTATGGAGATGAAATCTTTGGAAGATAGTCAAAAGTAAATGAGGCTGTAAGGGTAGGGCCCTAATCCAATGAATCTGTGGTTTTAGAAGAAAAGGAAGTAAAAAATACCTAACCTACAATAACTGGTCCCTCTCATCCCTGTAAGTCTACAATATTCCCAACCAGCAAGAAAGACCCGCAGAAAGTCATTTATTGCACCCATGCAATGCTGTTGGAAAACAGTGAACCACAATGGCTGCCATAGTGCTGGTCACCCAGACTCAATTATCCCACTCAAGACAGTGATTCGGTCTCACTCAGGTCACCTCAGATTTGTTGGTCTGGGTTTGGTTTTGGTGCCAGGGATTGGACCCAGTACCTTAAACACGTATCTCTGAGTCACACCCCCAGGACTATAGATTCTGATTTTGCATTTAGCTTTTTATACCTAGTTTATTTGTGTTATTTTTATTTTACTATTATTTTGCTTTGATTTTCAAAACAATGTCTCACAACATAGCCCATACTGGCCTTCAACTCAAGACCTTCCTGCCTCAAACATCCTGAGTTGATGTTATAGACATGTGCCAGCAAGCTCAGACCTGTTTGTGCTGTTATTTTAGAACAAAAACTGTACCCTAAATGTGTGAGAAGCCTGCGAGGGGAATATAGATCAATAACAACAGGAATGATTGCTTACAGTGTTTTTTTCCCCCCGGAGATGGTTACGACAACATATCCTAGCTGGCAAGGTCCTTCCACTCTGCTGTAACTTTGCCACTGCCTATGAAGAAGCAGAGTCTAAATCTTGTCTCCTTGAGTCTGAGGCTGGCCTTGTGACTTTCTCGTTAGTAATAGAGAGTGGCATGCAGCTGTATGATTTCTGGACCAATTTTTTCTCTCAAAAGCCTCCATTGGGCATGGCCCCATCATGCTGTGATAACCGAACACCATGGAAAGAGGCTGGGCAGGTATGATCAATGGTCTAGGCTGAGCTCCGCCACCAGATAGCTGAGTGAAATGCTGCCACGGAATGAGAGCTTCCAGTCCCAGCTGTTACTGAGCCCAGCCATTATCGTGACTCTTAGACATTTGAGTCACACTGTTGTGAAAGAAAAAAAAAAACTGACAAAAAGTGATCTACAGGAGGAAAGATTTATTTCTGCTTCAAGTTCAAAGGGATAGAGTCCATGATGGCAGGGAAGGCAGGTGGCAGACGCATGTGGCAGCTGTTCACATTTATTATCCAGTCAGGAAGCAAAGTAATGAATGCTGATGCTCAGAGTTCTCCTTTGTATTCAGTCCAGGACCCCAGCCCGTGGGATGCTGCCACCCACAGTTAGACTGATCAAGAAACTCCATCACAAACATACCTGGAGATTTGCCTCCTTGGGAATTCTAGATCCCTTGAAGTTGATGGTCCTGGTTAACTGTAAGACTAGCTAAGGTGACAGATATTGTGGGGCCAAGGGTAGTTGTTCCCATGTACCTTTTCCTAATCTATAGAGTCTAAGAGTATGGTAAAATGATGAGGTGTGTGTGTGTGTGCACGTGTGTGTGCATGCCACAGTGTACATGTAGAAGTCAGAGGACAACCTCAGGGTGTTGGTCCTCACCTTCTGCCTCATTGGAGGCAGGGTCTATGAACACCAGACTAGCTGGCCCATGAGGATCAAGATTCTCTTAACTCTGCCTCTTTGTGGTTGGTGTGTTGAGATTATAGACAAGACCTGTGTGCTACGATTGTCTTGCTTTATGTGGGGTCTGAGAGTTTGAAATCTGGTCTTCAGACTTGTGTAGTAAGTGCTTGACCACAGAGCCATCTTCCAAGACCTAAGATGACTTTTTATATGTCACTAACTGTGGAGTGGTTTGTTACAAAGCAATAGTAAATGACTCAGACAATTAAACCACTAAGTAAGCAATAATTTTAAATATTTATAATATGCAAACAAATATAATATACAAAAAGCCCTAAAACTATACTCTAGGCCCACTTGGTATATAGAAAATAGCCTGCAGACCTCAATATTGCTCTTGAACTGATTTCTGTGATAGTAAGGCATACTATTTGATGCTCACAGTGATGTTCTGGATCATTAAGGAAGTGTTCAGTTTGGTTTACAGTACATAATTTTAAAAGGCAGTAGAAAAACAGTATATATTTTAGAAAATACACTTTAAACTGGTAAATTAGATTGCACTATAATTTTAATTGATTTGATGGCCTGTTTATTGGTTTTTGTGTTGTTAGGAGGAACTGTTAGAAGCTAGAATATTATTTTCTATATACTTTAAATTTTTTTCAAGATAATTTGAAGAGGCTTTGATATTAGCCTAATTAGCTTTATATTCCACTGAGCAGGCTGTTGACAGTGGAATCCGTAAAAAATATATTGAGAGGTCGGGAAAATGGTTTATCAGATAAGAGCACTTGCCATGCAAGCATGAGAGTCTGAGGGACCTGAGATTGTCTGAGTTTGACCTGAGATTGTCTGAGTTTGATTCTCAGCACCTACATAAAAAGCTGAGAATAAGGTCTGGGGAAATGGCTTAGTGGTTAAGGCATTTGCCTGCGAAGCCTAAGCACCCCAGTTCGATTTGTCAGGACCCACGTAAGCCAGATGCACAAGGGGGCGCATGTGTCTGGAGTTCTTTTGCAGTGGACAGAGGCCCTGGTGCGCCCATTCTCTCTTTCTCTCTGCCTCTTCCTCCCTCCCCCTCTCTCTCTCTCTCAAATAAATAGATAAATAATATATATTTTTTTTTAAGCCGGGCATGGTGGCGCACGCCTTTAATCCCAGCACTCGGGAGGCAGAGGTAGGAGGATTGCCATGAGTTCGAGGCCACCCTGAGACTACATAGTTAATTCCAGGTCAGCCTGGACCAGAGTGAAACCCTACCTCGAAAAACCAAAAAAAAAAAAAAATATATATATATATATATATATATATATATTTTTTTTTTTTTAAGCTGAGCATGGGATTGGGGGGTGGCTCAGCAGTTAATGGTGCTTGTAAAGCTTGTCATCCCAGACTCAATTCCTCAGCCACCCACATAAAGCCAGATGGACATATGTTTGTAATGGCAAGAGATCCTAGCAGGTCAGCACATGTGCGCGTGTGCACACACACACACACACACACACACACACACAAATACATAAATAATTTAAACTGGGCATGTCTATGCACACCTGCAACCTCAGTCAGGGAGTAGAGATCCCCAAATCCTTGAGGCTCTCTGGTCAGCCAGTCTGACCAAAATACAGCTCCTGGTTCAATGATTGTGGTGGTATGATTGAGGTGTCCTCCATAAACTTAGGTGTTCTGAATGCTAGGTTCCCAGCTGAAGGAGATTCGGGAATTAACGCCTCCTGGAGGCAGTGTATTGTTGGGGACGGGCTTATGGATTATTATAGCCAGTTTCCCTTGCCAGTGTTTGGCACACTCTCCTATTCCTGTTGTCCATCACTAGGAGGTGATGTCCACTCTCTGCTCATACCATCGTTTTCCCCTGCCATCGTGTAGCTTCCCCTCAAGCCTATAAACCAAAACAAACTATTTTTTTTCCCAGAAGCTGCTCTTGGTCAGATGATTTCTGGCAGCAATGCGAACCTGACTGCAACAATGATGGACTCAGTTTCAAGGAAATAAAGTGAAAGAGTGATAGAAGAGTCCCTTCTCTGGCCTCTTTGCACTCATGAGCACAGAAGAACACATGCATCTTCACACCCACATACATATGCACTATATACACAAGCGTGTGCACACAAAAAATAGAAAACTTCTCAAAAAAAATCTTGACAAAAGTAGTGATATTAAAGTATGGTCTCCCAATGAACAGTAGCCATGAAACTGCTAATTTTCATGGTAGCCCCAGTATTGCCTAATTAAGTTTCAAGAATTTACTGAATTGTGGTCAGCTTTTTAAATGATTTGTTCTTATCGCTAAAAATTTCTCTCCAGAATATTATAGAGAAACCTACAAAGGTCTTATATAAAATCATTATCCTCAAATAATACAAAAAGTCACATAAAATGCCACCCACTTCTAAAATATATTTATGCATTGTAATATACACACCATGTGACACACTTTCTAATTTTATTTCCATGCAATTCCACACCATTAAAATAATTTTAAAAGAAATCCTATTACAGTTTAGGTCAGGACTAACACTGAAGGAAGAAGATTGTGTGTGTGAGTGTACTCATGTGTGCATGTGTATATGGATGCACACGTGTGCATGTGGATGTGTATGCATGTGTGCTTATATGTGTACATATGTATGTGTGAATGTGCATGTATGTATGTCTGCACGCATACATGCATGTGGATGTATATGTGAATATTGTATTTACAAGAGAAGATTTACTAGCAAAACCTAGGATCAAGAGCCAAAATCTCAGATCCTCATAATCCAATCAAAATTATTTTTTGGAAAGAGCAGACCGGGACTGAGGAAGGTGGGTTTTGATGTGCCAATTCCAAGAAGAGACACGACCTTAGCCACCACCCAATGGTGACATCAGGGGTCCTAGCTCTCCTTTTCCTCCTAGAGACCAAGCGAGTCCATCTGCCCTCCCCCCCTGCCCAGTGGAGGGAGGGCTCTCATCTTGAGGGCCCTGCAGCTCCATGTAGGATCCCCCACTAGTGCTCCCCTCAGGTGGCAGGCCCCCACCTGCAAACTATCAGCTGCAGAGTCCCTCCCTTCCAGGTGTTCTATCATACTGCTCCGTAGTGGGAGCTACGGGGAGGAACTGTGGACTAGAATTTTATCGTTGCTGACAAGCAGCTAGACGCTGACAACATAATTGCAGCTAGAGATTCGGTTGTATAAAATATATGGGCACTACCAGAATTTACAACCCAGGGACAAAGAGAGGCTCAGATATTTCCATCTACAATCATTTCTGTCAGATGTTATCCTATACATGGCAGGGGTTGAGGGTGGCAATTGCAATTACTTCCAGTACTGAAAACAGATCTCACTTGAGTATCTCTTTGACAACAGTTCTAGTTAAAGCCAGAGGCACTTGGAATCTGAGATAATTTTGTTTATGGAACATATATAATATCAAGGGACTAATACTCTACTATTTACTTTATTGAGTTATCTCATGGTTTTCTTTCTTTTTTGAGGCAGAGTGTCACTCTAGCTCAGGTTCATATGGAACTCACTGCTACTAGGCTGGCCTCAAACTCACAACCATCATCTTTCTTCAGCTTGCTGAGTGCTGGGATTATGGGTGAAAGCCACCATACCTGGCAGCTTCATGTTATTCTGTAAAGCGTCCCTGTAACATGAAGAAACGAGTTGAGAGACAACATGGACTGAAGACCATGCACCCTGAACACGAGAAAGCTGGACATCTGCCCATCCCCGCCTAGTTCCAGAGCTCACAATTACACCTTGATGTGATGAACATAAATTCTAATTGACAGATGAAGAAAGGAGGGAAGCACAGATTTTTTGACAAAGAGAATAAAAATATGTTTGAAAAAAACACGGGGACTGGAGAGATGCTCAGTAGTTGAATGTGCTTGCTTACAAAGGCTGATAGCCTGAGTTCAATTCTCCAGTACCCATGTAAAGCCAGATGCACAAAGTGGTGCTTGCATCAGAAGTTTGTTTGCAGTGGCAGTAGGCCCTGGTGAACCTATTCCCCCTCTCTTTCTCTCAGCTTGAAAATAAATAAATAAAAATATAAAAAAGGTTTTCTTTATTAGAAAAAGCATAGAACACTATCTTTACACAGTATATCCACAGAGTATTTTAAAACATAGAATATTTAAAAACAAACTTTTCATGTCCAATGTCAGAGAAATATCCATGTTTCTCATCTTCATGAAACTTTATTCAGATTTCTAAAAATATTTCTGTATTCTGACGTCCCCTTTACACAAAAAAAGAAAAGAAATTTAACACGCGATTTAATTTATAACTCTAGATCTATCTGCCTTCATCTATACAACAGTGTTAATTGTCTAACAACCTTTCTACTTAATTGCCAATTAATTATATATTTCAAATTGTTTGTAATATCTTTAATTTAAAAGAGTAAAGAGCTTTTTTGGTAGGTTATAATTATAAGAATATATAGTTCCAACTACTGAGTCCAAAATAATTAATGAAGGCTCAAGTTTCAAGATTACAATAACCTTATTTCAAAAATGTTAATTTATAGCTTATTTGTGGTAACAAGAACTCCTTCAACTATTTTAAGAATTTCCTAAACCAAAATCCAAAGACCACAATTACTAAAATAGATTTTTTTGGTATACTAGTAACACAATGAGTTATATCCCATCTCAAAGCAACCTTCCCACTTATCCAGGGCAAGAGTAGAGACCTTTCTATAGCTTATATTACTCTCATTCAAACTCCAAGAACAAAATCTCTCTTTATTTGAGAACGAATAAAATTATAGCCTTCATCTCTACATTTTGCTATCAACTTATTCCTATTTACAAACTAATGGGCGAGTGCAGGACTCAATGCCAAAGAAAATGTACAGATAGACATCTGGTAGCCCAGAGTGGACTAAGTAAAGAGGAAGCTAAGTATGTGTTTAGGGTATCACAACAAGCCCAACCATATGATTAGTCACTGGGAGGCAAAGCAGACTTCAATGAACTGCATTGCATTTATTTTACAAATCTGATTAACATTTTTGGAAATACATGTAAGAGATTGGGATAAAAAGACATCATAACATTTTTTTTTTATTGGTCAAGACTTCAAAAGGCCACTCCAGAATTGATCAAGCTGGTGTGGTATCAGTTGATCAACCAGAAGTTCTCAACAACTCTTTATTTCTGAAGGAAACTAGAAACTTTCAATTCATTTCATAAAATGGTTCCAGTAAAGCATAAGATGGTTCTAGAGTTTGTGTTCTGAGTAGTTGTCTTTAAATGACTCAGTCCTGGGCACTATGTTGCAAAAACTGAGATTTCATTAGGCGAAATCATGGACCAATAAATACTCCAGGGCTGGAGAGATGGCCTTGTGGTTAAGGCACTTGCCTGCGAAGTGTAAGGACCCAGGTTCAATTCCCCAGAACTCATGTAAGCCAGATATACAAGTGGCACATAGGTCTGGAGTTCATTTGCAGTGGCTAGAGGCCCTGGTGCATGCATTCTCTCACTCTGTCTTTTTCATAAATAAATAAATATAAATGGAGAAAATAGTTAGAATGAGAGTCATGAAGAAGAAGAAAAAAAGTCCAGTAGCTGTCCAGTGAAAATAAATGAATGAACTAGAATCAATGGTCCTGGATTCCAAACTCAATGTTTTTCGTTTCATTTCTAATGAATTACTTACTTTGAATTTAGGTCTCTATGTATATAAAATAGAAATTAGATGAGGGCCTGAGGAGTTTGCTCGGTGTTTAAAGATGCTCAAAGCATCTGAGGCTGAGTTCAATCCTCCTCAGTGCCCACATAAAGCTAGATGCAAAGTGGCACATGTGTCTGTAATCCCAGCCTACCTATGACAATTGGAGGCACAGCCAGGAGAATCTTGCAAGCACTAGTGGGAAGAGAAGAGAAGGTGGAAGGAGAAGAAAAACACCCCAAGGTTGTCCTCTGACCTCCACACAAGCACCATGGCCTGCATGTCACACACACACACACACACACACACACACACACACACACAAAAAAAAATAGAAAAAAATTAAAAAGAAGTTAGATGATGTACTTCTAAAGTTGTTATGGTTACTAAATGAAATAATATAAGTGAGGTGACCTCTTAAGGTGGGCGAATCTGTTCTTTGGGGGATTAGAAATGAAATACTTATTTAAGGAAGTTTATTAAAATCTTTCACAGGCTCCCTTAGCCATTCATTGCTTCATCTAGTCATCAAATGTATCTAGATTGCATATTATATAACAGGGCTCTATTCGGCATGGAGGACACCTTCATGAGAGAGCCATGAAACAGGTGTGAATGTCAAAACTGCTCAACCAAGATGTCACCCATGAGCCCTGGGCCAATGTCACCTCCTCTAGCCCTTCTGAAGTGCTGCTCCATGTGTGTGATCACTGTCTCCGGACCTCTTCCCAGTTCACCCATCTCCTTCCCAGTCTTCAGTCATTCCTGAGCCTGGGCTCTCTGCCTTCACTCACACCTACCCCATACTGGACACTTGGCTTTCTGTGCATTCCCATAGCACCCAGTTCTTACCACTACAGTACGCTGTCAAATGAAATCAAGTTTGCTCTTCCACACTATTTAAAATGTAGTAGGGACCACTAATTCACTTTGGGGGCAGATTCTTCCACTTTAGGAAAATCCCCAGCATACTTTGTAAGGAGAATAGACACCTAGTCTTCTGTGGACACATTCTACGTCCCTGCTAACCTGAAAGTTAGTACTTCAGATAATATATATATATATGTATATTACAAATGAAACTAATCAATATGAATCCAGGTATCTTTGGTAACAGTATGTCCTTGCATATGTTTTTTATTCTAAATATGGTTTTAGGTTGGACCCTAAAAGGTTCATTTCCCCCCTCCACACACACCCAGGAATTAATGATGTCATATGCAAGACTTTTCTCACAGCCTGATTTAGAGCAGCTCCTATGGGAAGCCAGATCCAGCCTTCTCTTACTGTCACAATGAAGACCTGGGATGGCCTGAGGAATGCTTTACCCTGGCTGCATTGTTGGCAGCCCAAATGTGGCGTTTTTGTCCTGATTTTTTTAACTAAATAATTCAGACTTTGAAGTGTGTCCTTGAAACAATTACTCTTGTTCTAGATGAAGGTCAAGTGGTTGATGTTTCCACTGTCAATCATCCTGGGGTGTGAAATGAATCAAGCTTGAAAACTAACAGAAAAGGATAATTTCCCTTTTCCCTTTGAGAACTCTATCATGCTAAGATGTCTGGGCAGACCTACCATATGGAATGTTATCCAATATGCAGTAGGTATTCAATAGCCACTGAACAAATTTATACTTAATATAGAAGGAGGATCCAAAAGTATCAAGCCATTTTCTTGCAGCAGCTGAGTTACAAACTGTCCAGATGGCACTGGTCCACGCCTAGCCATCCTGATCTTACTGTTGTGGCTCTGGACTCACAAGTCACTTCCTGATAGCCTGCAAATGGTTCTCTGGTGTCACTGCTGCTCTTTTCTGCTTCACACTAGATGTGTGCACAGAATTGTCCTGTCATTTCCTAGAGCATGGCTAAGACCAAGCTGCAACACTAGACACGTAACTGAAGGTTTCGGGGTAACTCAAAGCCAATACAGAAAATAGCTTGGAAGTGCTCCTTGGGGACTGTGGTGGTTTGATGCAGATGTCCCCCATAAACTTAGATGATCTGAATGCTAGGTTCCCAGCTGATGGAGATTTGGGAATTCATACCACCTGGAGGTGGTATATTGCTGGAGGTGGGCTTATGGGTATTATAGCCAGTTTCCCTATGTCATTGTTTGGTACACTCTCCTGTTGCTATTGTCCACCTTATATTGGCCAGAGGGTGATGGCCATCCTCTGCTCATGCCATCATTTTCCCCTGCCATCATGAAGCTTCCCCTCAAGTCTATATGCCAAAATAAACCCTTTTTTCCCCAAAGCTCCTCTTGGTCAGGTGATTTCTGCCAGTAATGTGAGCCTGACTGCACCAGTAATGTTGGTCCTGAGGAGTGGTGGCATTTGCTGCTAGACACCTGACTGTGGCTTTGCCTTTTAGAGCTGATTTTCAAGAGGAATGTGGAAGGATTTGAAACCTTGGCCTAAGAGACACCTTGCAGTGCTGTAAGTACAGCTTGATGGACTTGATGGTCAGAGTTGAAAGACCTGAATGCAGTAATAACTATGGACTGTGAGGTTTATGTGGGTGAGAAAGAGCTTTGCCTGGACTGGGCTAGAAGCAGTTTGTATGAGAGGCTTGCTGTTATGCCTCTGTCCTGAGAATTTGTGCAGGGTTGCTTTGCATAGAAATAAATTGGTGTGAGAAGAGGGATATGGCACAGAAAAAATGAAATCTTTGCGTGAAACTTTTGCCTGTTCAGCTGTAATTATAAGAGAGATTACAACCTTTGAGATTGGGTCAGCTGACTTGCATTGGGGCAATGGGAAGAAGGTAGACTCTTTTGAGTGGGCCTGAATGCTAAAGGAGTGTCCTGTTCGTCAAAGTCTGCTTTACTACCTCCCCCCTCCCTGGATTAACAAAATGGCACCCTACCTGGTATTGTGGAGTATAAGAAATGCAGGAAAGAGAGGGTCATTGAATTTGCAAAGCAGGTTTGCTGGATACCTGCATGGAGACCTAATGGAGACATGAGGATGGACCATGGGTTGCAGTGGAGACCAGTGGAGATGCCTGGATCACAAGATGGCTGCTAAGGAGAGCTGCCATCCCCAGGATGAAGTTTTCCAAGACTGTGAGTAGCCTAGATGTGTGTGTGTGGTGGGGTAGGGGTGGAACTCCAGAGACTTGGTTAGAATGATCAGACTTGGAGATTTGGCACTGGCTAGAGTTGTTGGACTTGGAGCTACAGAGTTTGATGTTTGCCCTGGTTATTTAAAATCTTGTATTGGCTGATTTTTTTTTTTAATATTTATTGACAACAAAACATACTTACATACCAAAGGTGCGTATTTTTCCTCCCCTCCCCCCTCCCCTTTAGAACTCCTCTCCATCATATCCCCTCCCTCTCTCCATTAGTCTCTTTTTTTAATATGATGTCATCCTCTTTTACTTCTACTATGAGGGTCTTGCGGAGGTATTGCTAGGCACAGCAAGGTCATGGATATCAAGGCCAATTTCTGTCTGGGCAGTTGCATTGTAGGAGTCGTACCCTTCCTTTGGCTCTTCCATTCTATCCGCCCCCTCTTCCGCAATGATCCCTGAGCCTTGGAGGTGTGACAGAGATGTTTCAGTGCTGGGCACTTCTCCATCCCTTCTTCTCAGCACTATGTTGCCTTTTGGATCATCCCAGTGGTCATCGCCATCTGAAAGAGAAGCTTCTCTAACCAGAAGTGAGAGTAGCATTAATATGTGAATATGAGCATTAAGTGTAGTATTTTCCGGGCAGCTTGGTGGGAATAGTATATACATTTAGATAACAAGGCATGCTTTATACCCCTAAGGCTTATGACCTTACCTACCATAGACTTTGCTTAGGTTTTCAGTACCAGGTATGTATTCCCTCCCGTAGAGAGGGCCTTCAGTCAATTATAGAGCAGTTGGTTACCCCACGAGTAGACATGCCACTATTGCACCCGTTCAGTCTTTGGGCCTGTCTGGCCAAATTTGAATATTCAGCGTCCACTGTTTTCACTGCTGATGACTTCTGTCTCCCATACTCTGCATGCAGTGCAGCTTTTTCCAGCTTTCAGTTGGCTGGTCTACAGGGAGAAGGTTTTCTGCTCAGCACCAGCTTGCTTTCTCAGTGACCTTGCCTCTCAGGCAAGAGATGTCTTCAGCAATAGGGTCTTACTATCTGTTTCTCAGGGAAACCAAGGGCTTTGGCAAAAGCCTTTAATGTTTTGGAGGCTACCGGGACCTCCTTGGCCAACAACTCACTGGAAGGTATCCCATCCCAGGTACTGAAAATTTTCTAGTAATAGTCTACAGCTTCTAGATGTACCATTATTCAAAAAAATAGTTTTACATAAGTCTTATTCACAATCTTTTGAAATTAGATTGACCCTCCCCTGCCCTTCTTTTATGCATTCTCTACCCATGGCCTTGGTTAGGCCATTCCCCTCCTTGTAATCAGTCCTTCCACTTATATATGTGCAATACCATACACTTCAGTCCTTCCCTTTCCTCCGTCCCTTATAGCCTTTTACCAGCTTACTGGTTTCTGGTACCAATTTTTGGTTCCAGTTCACACAAAGTCTGTCTATTTGTAGCTAGGATCCACATATGAGAGAGAACATGTGACGTTTGGCTTTCTGAGCCTGGGTTACCTCACTTAGTATAATCCTTTCCAGATCCATCCATTTCCTGCAAATTTCATAATTTCATTTTTTTTTACCGCTGAGTAGAACTCCATTGTGTAAATGTACCACATCTTTATTATCCATTCATTTGTGGTGGGACATCTAGGCTGCTTCCATTTCCTAGCTATTGTGAATAGAGCGGCAATAAACATGGTTTTGCAAGTATCTCTAAGGAAGTGAGAAGAGTCTTCTGGATATATGCCTAGGAGTGCTATAGCTGGATCATATGGTAAATCTATTTCTAGCTGTCTCAAAACCTCCACACTGATTTCCACAATGGTTGGACCAGGTTACATTCCCACCAACAGTGTAGAAGTGTTCCTCTTTTTCATAT
Source organism: Orientallactaga sibirica (assembly GCA_036365145.1). Lineage (NCBI taxonomy): Eukaryota > Metazoa > Chordata > Mammalia > Rodentia > Dipodidae > Orientallactaga > Orientallactaga sibirica. The sequence goes on along the minus strand of JAEOAD010000004.1, from coordinate 27,631,513 downwards.
GCACGCCAAACACTTATTGTCATTTGTTTTCTTGATGGAAGCCATTCTGACAGGAGTGAAATGGAATCTCAAAGTGGTTTTAATTTGCATTTCCCTGATGGCTAAGGATGTGGAACACTTTTTCAGATGTTTATATGCCATCTGAATTTCATCTTCTGTGAATTCTCTATTTAGTTCCATAGCCCATTTTTAACTGGGTTGTTTGAATTCTTATTATTCTGTTTTTGAGTTCTTTGTATATTCTGGATATTAATCCTCTGTCAGATGTATAGCTGGCAAAAGATTTTCTCCCATTCTGTAGGTTGTCTTTTTGCTCTACTCACAGTGTCCTTTGCTGTACAAAAGCTTTGTAATTTCATAAGGTCCCATTGGTTGATTAGTGATTTTATTCGCTGAGCAATTGGGGTTATATTCAGAAAAAGTCCTTACCTATGCCAATATGTTGAAGGGTTTCCCCTACTTTTTCCTCTAGCAGGTTCAGAGTTTCAGGTCTGATATCAAGGTCCCTGATCCATTTGGATTTGACTCTTGTGCATGGAGAAAAACAAGGATCTATGTTTATCCTTTTACATACCGATGTCCAGTTTTCCCAACACCACTTGTTAAAGAGGCTATCTTTTCTCCAATTAATATTTTTGGCATTTTTGTCAAAAATCAGGTGGCTGTAGCTGCTTGGATTAATATTTGGGTCTTCTATTCTGTTCCATTGATCTATCTGTCTGTCCTTGTGCCAGTACCATGCTGTTTTTGTTACTATGGCTTTGTAATATAACTTAAAATCGGGTATGGTTATACCACCTGCCTGATTTTTGTTTCGCAAAAATTGCTATGCTCAATGCCATCTTTTGTAGTGTGAATGTGTATTCGGTGCCATTATGGGTTTTGGGGGATGTTTTTGGTATTATGACTCAGTTAAAAGACTTTGGAATAAAATAAATAAATAAATAAATAAATAAATAAATAAATAAAAAAAGACTTTGGATTACAGGGATGTTTGAACATCATTAGGATTGATACAAACTATGGGGATTCTTAAAGTCATACTGAATGCATTGTATTTTACATCATGTATAGATATCAGTTTATGGAGGCCAGGGGCAGAATGTGGTAATTTGATTCAGGTGTCCCCCATAAACTTGGGTGTTCTGAATGCTAGTCTCCCTAGCTAATGGAGATTTGGGAATTAACCTCTCCTGGAGCCAGTGTATTGTTGGGGGTGGGCTTATGGGTATTATAGCCAGCTTCCTCTTACCAGTGTTTAGCACACTCCCCTGTTGCTATTGTCCACCTAATGTTGGCCAGAGGGTGATGTCCAACCTCTGTTCATGCCATCGTTATCCCCTGCCATCATGGAGCTTCCCCTTGAGTCTGTAAACCAAAGTAAACCCTTTTTTCCCAAAAGCTGGTCTTGTCAGGTGATTTCTGTCAGCAATGGGAACCTGACTGCAACAGGCACTTATAGAAATTATTTGTGAAGCAAATTTAGGAGACAAATCAATTGCTCACAGCACTTCCTGGAGGGCTGATAGTACTGTTCGGGAGTGTTAATGCAGGTGCATGTGTCTGTTAGAGACAGAGAGCTTGCAGTCTGTGCTTTAGAATGTTCTTCTGTCTTTGCACCATCACCAATTCAAGCACTATGTTAGAAACACAGGTTCTCCAGTAAATGCTTGCCAAGTTATACATGCATAAAGTGTTTTCTTTTTTTACAGCATCATCTACAACTCAAACTGATTTATATAAGTGAGTGGTCGTGTTTTAAATAATCTATGAGAAAGATACCAGACTAGAGTGAGTAAGATGTCTTGGCTCCTTTTATTATAAAGCAGTCTCCATAACTTTCAAATTGGGAAATATGTTTCCACAAAGATTGCTGCAAAAGCTACACAACCATCCAGAAAAATCAGGAAACCAAAGGGGTCTCAAAGGTCATGAAGCTCTGTCACGTTACATATAAGGAAACAGAAGCTCAGAGCACTAAGTAACTCACTCAGTGCCACAGTGTACGCCAGGGGAATGGGAAAGGAGATGGTGTGTCTTCCGATTCTCTGCCACTCTTCGAATTCTGCTGTAAGTCATGGAGCTCGTTGAAATGAGTAGGGAAAGAATTCATTTGTAACTTATCTGCAAAATATACTCTGAAACAACCACTCATACAGAATCTTTCCCCTCCCCCAGGCATGCCAGGCTTAATTTCATGAGTGTTGCAGATTCTTACGTCTGAGGATTACAGTTACCAAATCTGGCTGACAAAAGACCTATGCCAAGGTCTCACTAAGGCCAGTGAAGCTGAGGCATTGATATTAAAAAAGTATAATAATAATAATGATAAAATATAACTCAACCTGATCCGAAATGTAGCCAGAATTGAAGAACACTGCCCTTGAATTTCTAAAAATAATATTTTAATTACATTTATTTTAGGAAATGCCTTAACTGCTGAGCCATCTCCCCAGCCCCTACATTTATTTTAAATTCATTCATTTGTATCCATTTTATAACTTACCTTTCCACATTCCAACTTCTGTGTGACCTCATTAGGAAAAAGTATGCACAAAAGATGTATCGTTCCTCACTTGGGGTTCACTAATGACTCCTGAGGTTCACACTAAAAACATGAAATTTTCTTGAAGCAATGACTCACCACCTGCTGGGAGCAAAGCAGAATTGCATTAGTTTAGAGAAGCGCTCACCATGGGGCCACACCATGAACAAGAGGCCTTTAATCCATTCCTGAGCCCGCAGAGAAACTTCTACCAAGGATGGATGCTCTCTTTCTTCAAGATTTCCAAGAAATGTTTTACACTTCTTTTTAATTTTTTTTTTGAGGTAGGGTCTCACTTTAGCACAGGCTGACCTGGAATTCACTAGGTTGTTTCAGGGTGGCCTCGAATTCACGGCAATCCTCCTACCTCTGCCTCCCGAGTGCTGGGATTAAAGGCGTGCGCCACCACGCCCTGCTTCAATTATTTTTATTTATGTGTGCACATGCATGCATGCATGTGTGTGCGTCTGTGTGTGTGTACACCAGGGCTCTTGCTGCTACCAATGAACACCAGACCCTTGTGCAACTTTTTGCTTCCGGCTTTATGTGGGTGGCTTGGGAATTGAATCCCGGGCTGGCAAGCTTTGCAAGCAAGTACCTTTAATTGCTGTGTCATCTTCCCAGTTCCTTATACTTCTTCTTCTTCTTCTTCTTCTTCTTCTTCTTTTTTTTTTTTTTTTTTTTTTTTTTTTTGGGAGAGAGACACAGAGAGAGTCAGAGGGAGTGGAAGACAGATAGAGATGGGCATGCCAGCAGCCTCTCAGCTGCTGTGAATGAAATCCAGATGCATGTGCCCCCTTGTGGTCAACTGCTGCATTGCGCCCTTGCGTTACTTTTGCATCTGGCTAAACGTGGGACCTGGAGATTGGAACCGGGGTTCTTAGGCTTAGCAGTCAGGTGCCTTAACTGCTAAGCCATCTCTCCAGCCCTTCTTCTTTTTATTATTATTATTATTTTTAGCTTCATGATAAGGAATGTCCTTGTACTTGACCAATTTAAGCTGCTGTACTCAGTGGAAATGGAGAACACTGCGCAGCCCTCCTGTCCACTCACCTTGTGTTTCACTGTGAAGAGTCACACATTCACAATCTGGCCTCCTTTCCTTCGGGCTAATAATAAAGAATGTAACCTGTCGGTCGGTATGGCCTGCATTCTATAACCATTTGTGTTTTTGATTCCCCTCCTCTGAACACAGTTAGAGCCCTGAGTAGTAGGAAAGTTGTTTGCCTTTACCTTAACATGTCATCTAAAGATGAAAAATGCAGGGTTGTGACTGAGGTCTTCATTTTAAGTCTCATTACATTTACAAGCAAGCACTCACCATTGTCCCCTTCTTTTATACACTTAAGACATAAAATGTAGCCACTGGGTCATAAATTACAATTCCTTTGCCTTGTATCTGAAAGCAGAATGCAAGCATAAAGCTTTCTTGCTTTGGCAATTTCTATAATTTTGTGCATAGAATTAATAAGGCCCTTGGTACAATTGAAATGTGCAGATTGTACCCACAATACCATAAGCATAGCTTTTCCCATGGTGACACATCACCGAAGCACCAACCCAGATAGCAGAATTAGCTGTTAACTCTTCAGGCTGCCTTTACATCTTCCTTATGTCGTGTTTTCCATACCAGTCGCAATATTGTGCCATTTTTACCAGCTAGTTAAGATTTTATTGTATAAACAGTAACTGAAATATATTCATGTCAAAGATAATCATTCCTTTAAAAGGTTTCTTTGTCAGGTATTCATTAAAGTAGGTTTCATATCAAAATGATAGTCACTAATATAGGGCAAACATCTACATTTGGCAGGCTTAAATTTTTTATTAATTTTATTAGCACACTATCAAATCCTTAGTCTTTTTATATCTTCTTAATAGCACGAAGGACTGTTTTATGAATGCACACAACTAGTGGTCACATGAAATGGAATAACCTGTGTGCTATGTAGAAAGATACGTGACCACAGTAAAAATGGCACTCATGGGCGATTCTGAAGTTAATTTGTGCAGACCTCCACCTCTGCCAATGCTGTACTTCTTAAACAGTGTTTCCATTTTCTCAATATTGGTCTTTAGAAATTCATTTCATGACATATTCTTAACGGAAAGGCTTCCCTGGCTGATGTTCACCACTCCAGGCTGCGTGAAGCATGAGCATTCTGCCACAACAGGAGGGTTCAGGAATAAATACAGAGCCAGCTACATTTCCTCCCATCAGATATGTGGCTGCTGCTAGCATTGTAATGGGTAGTGTGGGTGAGGGAATTTCACAAAACCACCCACACAGAAAGCTGCCCTTCACAGGGCAAAGCACACACCATTCTGTCTCATTCCAAAGCCGTTCACAGCCTTCTCCAGTTTCTCAGTGGAAGCTCTCTGACACTAAAGCTTTTCTCCTAAACCTGAGGGATGTGATGAATTTTTTAAGAGAGAAATTTGATTTCTAGGTAGTAGGAGGAAAATAGAAAAGGGAAGAATTGAGGTCACAACTATAACTATTGGAGCTAAGTTAGAATAAACAGTCTTTATGTAGAATCATGTGGGCACTGGGAGTCATGAAATTAATGGCAGTCTGAAAATAAACCCCCAGGTTTAAATAACTTAATAGGAGACAGGCATATTTGCTCTGAGAGCTTGGGGGCAGGGAGCTCAGGGTAAGGTACGTCGTGAATCCCACTCCATGTTTTTTTGTGTGAGAATCTAGCTGCATCCTGCTGTCTTGCAAAGCCAACTCAGAGCTGACTGCTGAGACTCCCAGTGGCCTATGAATGTGTCCATTGCAATACTGCGTGCAGTACTAGGGTTGTCTGATTATGAGTGATCGTAGGCTTTGATTTTGTTTTATTAGCAGGCCAAAGCATACATCTGAAAAAAGCGAGAACTGACTTTCAAAATTGTAACTTGACATTTTCCAAATTCAGTGCCACTTTTTACAGCATTATGGGATATGTTGTGGAATTTCTATAAGTCTATGCAACTCATTATTTTCCATGCACTGAAAACTACCAATCTTCATCCTATGAGGAGTGATTTTTATTCATTCTGTTCTATTCAATTCTTCCATTTGTACTTTTTTATTGTAGTAAAATATGCATTTAATTAAACTGACCATTTTACACAGCACAGCTTAGCAGGACTCATGTATAATGGTGTACAACCATCACCACAATTCTAGAAGACCGTGTCATCCCTAAAGCAAATCCATACTTTTTAAGCAGTCACCATACAAAACCCACCTTTACATCATCTGATAACAACTACGTAGCTTCCTGCCCCTGTGGTTTTATCTACTGCTGGTATTGCAGATAAATGGAATCATACAATAGCTGTTATGTTGGGTTCAGTTTCTTTCAGTGAGAGTAATGATTTGTTGTTTGGTTTTTAATTTATCTGTAATACTTTCAAATATAATATTTTTGTTGATTCCTGTTCCCCTTCTACTCTCCCTCTGCCCCACAATTCCCTCTCACCTATATTTTCCCTCCTTGTGTTTTTGACAACCATCCATATTGCATCTGTATTTACTTCACAGCAATTAGGAGATCATTCCTATCGGAATGGAGCTTGGGATGGTCAATGCGCTACATATACACTGTTAGAAAACATTGCAATGACACTATTAAGAGAACCACTGATTGAATTAATGAGATTAACTTTTCCCACAAGCAACTTCATAACAAATAAATAGATTATTACCTATAATCAGAGTATGTGTATTGCTTGATTTCACTGCCAGGGAGTGGTTAGCTGAAAGGTGTTTCACTGAAGACGTTCTACCAACGTGCTGACCTGCTCCAGAGCACAGTGCGCAGTGCTGGGATCACATCTTGCATGACTGCAAGTCAAATCATTTAAATTCAGCTTTTGTAGTTTGCCTTTCTCTTTTAATTGTTCATTCTCCAGTTAATCTCTGAGGGTGAAATATTTGGCATTCATTCTAAAATATTTGGGACCCAATGAACCTAGAAATGATTACAGATATCCCTGCTTCGTGGTATAAAATTGATTGATTTTTTTTTTTTTTTTGGTTTTTTTTCTTTTCTTTTCTTTTTTTTTTTTTTTTTTTTTTTTTTTGAGTAGGGTCTCATTCTAGTCCAGGCTGGCCTGGAATTCACTACGTAGTCTCAGGCTGGCCTTGATCTCATAGAGATCCTCCTACCTCTGCATCCCTAGTGCTGGGATTAAATGTGTGCACCACCACACACGGCTCTTGATTGACTTTTGATGAAAAAATAGAGAGACATTTAAAAACGGATCCCTTACTGTCAAATCATACCATATGGACAACAGGTTTCTCAAATTCTCATGTACTTTGAGACTCACTGTAATTTTTGTAAAAAATAAACACTCCTAGACCATGATCAAATATATGGGTTCAGGGATTGGAAAGATGGTTTAGCTATTAAAGGCACTTGCTTGCAAAGCCTGCCAGCCCATGTTCAATTCCAAAGCCCCCATGTAAGCAAGATGCAAAAAGTGGCACAAGCTGCTGACATTTGTTGGCATGCACACATGCACATGCACACACACACACACACACAAGTAAATAATTTCTTAAAATGCATAGCTTTTAGGTATTTAACAACTTTCAATCCAAGTAAGGGAGGGGTCTGTACTACTAGCAAGTGTCCTTACTCGGGGATTCTCAGGTTTCAGTGTGCATCAGAATCACCCTAAGGGCTTGTTGGAATAAACTGCCGGACCCCTTCCCAGAGTGTCTGGCTCAATTGGTCTGGAAGGTAATCTCAGAATCTCCCTAACAAGATCCCTGGTGATGCTGGTGACACTGGTTGAGGTCCACACTTTAAGAACAGTTGTCCTTGGTGATCCTAAATCAATGATATCAGGGACATATTTAGAGACATTCTAATAAAGTAAATCACACTTTTGCAACTCAGGCTAAGTCTTTGTGGTAGCCTGCAATAAAGCCAGCATGGATCCTAACAGTAGCCAAATAAAATAAAGCTCTGTCCCTATTAATAGTTTTCTTTTTTCTTTTCTTCTTCTTCTTTTTTTTTTTTTTGGGGGGGGTCAAGGTAGGGTCTCACTCTAGCCTAGACTGACCTGGAATTCACTAGGTAGTCTCAGGGTGGCCTCAAATTCACAATGATCCTCCTACCTCTGCCTCCCAAGTGCTGGAATTAAAGGTGTGTACCACTATAACTGGACATTTTCACAAATTTAATAGGGTGGTATTTTAAGCTGAAAGTCATTTGAGAGCCAGGATTGATGGCACATGTAATCCCAGCACTCCAGAAGCAGAGGCGGGAGGATTGCCACAAATTTGAGGCCAGTCTGGGCAACAGTGAGCTTGAGATCAGCCAGAAATGGCTGCACAGTGAAAAGCAAAAAAAAAAAAAAAATTTAAGGACCTAAAATGCATATATTGAAAACATTGTTTCTTTTTTTAAAAAAATTATTTATAAGGGCTGGAGGGATGGCTTAGCAGCTAGGACCTAAAATGCATATATTGAAAACATTGTTTCTTTTTTTAAAAAAATTATTTATAAGGGCTGGAGGGATGGCTTAGCAGCTAGGGTGCTTGCCTGCAAAGTCAAAGGACCCAGGTTCAATTCTCCAGTACCCACATGAGCCAGATGCACAAGGTGGCACATGTGTCTGGAGTTCACTTGCAGTGGCTGGAGGCCCTGGCATGCCCATTCTCTCTCTCTCTCTCTCTCTCTCTCTCTCTCTCTGTGACTCTCTCCAGAAAAAAAAAATTTTTACTTATTTATTCAAGAAAGAGAAAGAGGAACAAAGCGAGAGAGATTGGGCATGCCAGCGGCCTCTTAGCTGCTGTGAATGAACTCCAGATGTGTGTGCCCCCTTGTGGGCAAGTGCAGCATTGCACCCTTGTGTCACTTTTTGTCTGGCTAAACGTAGGACTTGGAGAATTGAATGGGCGTTCTTAGGCTTAGCAGGCAGGTACCTTACCTGCTAAGACATCTCTCCAGCTCTAAGCAAAATATTTTTAAAAAGTTGTTCATTACATGCATGCATTGTATATGGTGTGTGCAAGGGTGTATGCATGTTGGCACTCATGTGTGTGTGTGGATGCACATGCATGTGCATGTCTGTGGAGGCCAGAAGTCAATGAGGGGATCTTTCCCACTTGTGCTCTACCAAATTCTTTGAGGCAGTCTCCCATTGAATCTAGAAATCATCCATCCTGCTAGACCAGCTGGTCAGTGAGCACTAGGGAGTCCCTGTCTTTGCCTCCCCAGGGCTGGCATTACACATGTCACTACACCCAGCTTTACCTAGGAACTGCAAGTTAAACTCAGGACCCCATGCTGCCACAGCTAGTACTTTACTCACTGTGCCATCTTTAGCCCCTACATTTTTGCTAGTTATTATCATGTATTATTATTGATTGCTATGAAGTCTAGTGACTACAGTATAAAAATAAACATTCCTCAATCATGTTTATATCATTATTAATATTATTTTCAGTTATTTGAGGTAAAGTCTTGCTCTAGCCCAGGCTGTCCTAGAATTCACTATGTAGTCTCAGGCTGACCTTGAACTCACTGTGGTCCTCTTACCTCTGCCTCCCAAGGTCTGGGGTTAAAGGTGTGAGCCAACCACGCCCAGCTTCTTTTTTTTTTTTTTTTTTTTTTTTTCAAGGTAGGGTTTCACTCTGGTCCAGGCTGGCCTGGAATTAACTATCTATTCTCAGGGTGGCCTTGAACTCACTGCGATCCTCCTACTTCTGCTGCCCAAGTGCTGGGATTAAAGGCGTGCTCCACCACGCCTGGCAAATTTAAATATTTATCTGATTCATAACAACATAAAAATTCTACATAGTTATAGGATTAAAAACAATGTTTCTTTGGGCTTTCAGCTATACATGTGTAAATTTTATTTTTCATTGTTGTAGATTTAATTTAAAACCATGCAGAAACACTAGCTGAAGCATTCAGACACTGCACTTGATCTTAGCCAAAAGGCCAGATGCAATATTCAGAAAATCATTGCTTAGAAGTTCCAATTAAAAAACTGATTCAGGGGTACAGCCTGCTGGATGTTCCTGATATTACAAGGGAACATTTGCCAAGGAGAAGCTGTATCATTTCTATCGATTGCTTTTTTATTGCTGGAACAAAATACCTGACCAGAGGCAGCTTATGGAAGGAAAGGGTTTATCTGGGATTTACTGATTCAAGGGACAGTGTCCATTATGGCAGCATGAACATGGCAGGCCTGAGCAGGAGGCCACTGTCACATCTTCACATCAGCAAGGGGGAAGTAGAGACAGCAAAACCAGCAAACAGGACTGGGCTGCAGCACCTCAACGCCTGACTCCAGTGACCCACTTCCTCCAGTAAGGTTCCATCTCCTAACAGTTCTGCAACCTTCCCAAACAGTGCCACAGCTGGACACCAAGTCTGCAAACACATGACTATATGGGGGACATTTCACATTCAAACAACCCCATCATTTAAAATAGTTTTCAATGAAAAAAAAAAAAAACCTACCACTTTTAAAAAGCATTCTTAGCCGGGCGTGGTGGCGCACGCCTTTAATCCCAGCACTTGGGAGGCAGAGGTAGGAGGATCGCCGTGAGTTTGAGGCCACCCTGAGACTACATAGTTAATTCCAGGACCAGAGTGAAACCCTACCTCAAAAAAACAAAAAAAAAAAAAAGCATTCTTACCATGCTTACAAGCCAGAAACATCATATTTTTCCTTGCCTTATGGTCTCAACTTTTGGGGAAAAAATATTAAGGAAAGAAACTTTCCTTGTCCCTTTCAAATAATATCATGTGGACCAATGCCATTCTCAAACTGGTGTGTGTCAAAGGATGACTGGGATATTTGTGTGTGTGCAAGCATGTTTGCATACCTGCAAACAACCAGAAAAGAACATCACTTCCCAATCTTCTTTTTGGACAAGTTGCCCTAACAATTCATTTACCAAGACATGGGGAAACCGCATGGAAATCCCTCTCTACATTTTGTCTTCTATAGTTCTATGCTTTAGTAACTTGGAAAAGAGGGCACTGGAAGAAGCATAATTTTTGTTGGTATTAAAACTTAATAATGAGGATCACCATGAGTTCGAGGCCACCCTGAGACTACATAGTGAACTCGAGGTCAGACTGGGCTAGAGTGAGACCCTACCTCGAAAAACAAAACTAAACAAAAAAACCTTAATAATAAAGTAGAACATCCCAGCTGAATATCATCCTGTAAATAAAACAATTCCTTGTTATGCCAGAAGATGGCGCTTGTGAACTAGCCTTTACCCACAAAGCATTAGGAAGTCAGGTCACATTAGGTTATGTGACAACTCAGCACCAGGTGTGGATAGGAACTCTTGAGTCCTCTCATAAATCACCCGTGAGATCTGTAAAGCGTTCACAGAGCGGTCTCACCTGTGCTTGGGAACAGCTCATTTGTTTTCCGTTGTGACTTCTCAATTGACTAATCCAGAGTTATGAATCAATAATCTATAGCAGGACCCAGGAATCTGCATTAAAACACTTTAACCCCAGCACTTGGGAGGCAGAGGTAGGCGGAGTGCCATGAGTTCAAGGCCACCCTGAAACTACAGAGTGAATTCCAGGTCAGCCTGAGCTAGAACAAAACCCTACCTGGTGTGGGGTGGGGGGCGGAGAATACTTCCATGAAAGACATTCAAGTTTTTTATAATGTGGGAAAATGATGCATTGAGAGACCTAGCAGGAACTGGCTTTTCTGAGCAAGTCAAGTCCATATACAGTGGCAGATCTCACACAATAACAGCTGCTGTGGCTAGGGGCACTGTGGTTCAAGTTAAGAGTACCCTTTGGGTTTCTGAGTTGTCAGCTGCAGTGACTTAAGACGCCCCTGCTGCAGTAAAAGGCCACATTGAAAGTGAAACCATTCCTGCTTCCTTATCTGCTGCCTCATTATTGAGAGTGTGATTGTTGAGGCCAGCCAGGATCAGCATGGAAACGCACAAAGAAGGCATTCAGTAAACACTGGCTCATGGTACCATCAAAGATGGGGGGTGCATTGGAAGTAATGTTTACTTGGCTGTATCCATGACCAAACTGTTTATGGCTTGACCTAGGTAACTGGGAAGACTGGGAAATTTCCAGTTCTGATGTGTGCTCTGAACTGCATTTTCAGATACTACTCTGGCTCCCTCCCATTCACTTATAGCAGCTTAGCAAAAATTATATACTACCAACATTTTTAAAAATAGAACTAATGGGCTTGGGTAATGCTTCGGTGAAGAGGAAAATAATTAGGACTTAGATAGGTCCTGTTATTAATGGCCAAGTGTTAAGGAATGATGTTAAAAGGATCCCTTCCTTCCTCCCTTTTTTCCTCCCTCCCCCCTCCTCCATCCCTTCCTTCTTCCTTCCTTCCTTCCTTCCTTCCTTCCTTCCTTCCTTCCTTCCTTCCTTCCTTCCTTCCTTCCTTCCATGTTTCCTTCCCTTGGGCAACACTGGTTCATTTTCTTGTAGTAACGTAGACTGATTAGCACAGGTCATAGACAGAGCTCACTTACTCTTAATCAATACTTAATGGCTTCATCACTCTTGGTTGTTCAGTCAAGTCTTTAAGAGTTGGGTGGCCTTGCCTTGTCTTCCATGATCAAAATTCACAGCATCACTGACATTTTTCCTAAGTCTGTGAGAGTGATAGCATTCACATTAACGTTAGTGGGCAGCCTAGGAATGCATTTGAACAAATATTACCCTAGAACAATTTGGAATGAATGAAAAACAGTATGATAAGAATAACTGGTCTGGGGCTGGGGGATGGCTCCATGATAAAGCACATGCTACATAAGTGCTAGGACTTGAGTTCAGATCCCCGGACCCCATGGAAAAGCCTGAAGCTGGGGTGGGCTTCTGTAATTCCATGTACTACAGTGAGAAATCAGTCAGACAGGAGAACTGCCAGAAACTCTGATGAATGGAGCACTGGAGGTAAGAGACCCCACCTCAAAGAATCGGACGCTGTCCTCGGACTTGTATCTAAGTACTATGGTGTGTGCACACACACAAAATAAAATTTTAAAAATTGACTGCTTTTCAAATTTCATTTATTTATTTGAGAGTTACAAACAGAGAGAGAAAGAGACAGATAGATAGAGAATGGGCGCGCCAGGGCCTCCAGCCACTGCAAACAAACTCCAGATGCATGCGCCACCTTGTGCATCTGGCTGATGTGGGTCCTGGGGAATTGAGCCTCTAACCAGGGTCCTCAGGCTTCACAGGCAAGCGCTTAACCACTAAGCCATCTCTCCAGCTCAAAACGACTGTTTTTAAGCCACTTTAAATATTTTGAGCAATTTCCACCATATTCTGTTGTTGTTGTTGTTGTTGTTGTTGTTTTCAAGGTAGGGTCTCACTCTAGCCCAGGCTGGACTGGAGTTCACTATGTAGTCTCAGGGTGGCCTTGAACACTTGGTGATCCTCCGACCTCTGCCTCCCGAGTGCTGGGATTAAAGGCATGCACCACCACTCCTGGTTCTTTTACTTACGAAAAACCACATGCACATACTATCTACCTCAGAAATGATTGTTAAAGAACAAGTCTAATCACAAAGATGCTATGTGTAGAGTGCTTGCTTTAGAGAGAAAATACTCAGTCATGCAATCAAAGTAATACACACTTCTCACTGAGCCTGGCCTGAGAATCTGGGATGTGCCATAATCCTCCAGTGCCCTCTAGTGGGAGACTCGAGTTGTTTTCTCTAAGTTTGTATAAATTTTTTGCTATCCATCTTTCCAACCTTACATTTGTGGAAAATCAATTACATTATGTTCAGTAAATGGTGCATGTCAAATTAGAGGTGAAAAGAACATTAAATCTGAGAAAGCAAAGTGTAACCCATGTCTAATGTCACAGGTGACTTTATGGCAGGAGAGGCTCATTTCCAGCTCATATCACTAATGGCATCAGTTGAGGCCATTACTGACGGTGGCACCTTGTTATATTATGGTATGGTGTCACATCCTGATTTATTCAGCCAAGAACATCCTCAGGACAGAAGTATGAGATGTAACTAATATATGATAACTTTTCACATGTTGTTTTTGGTCTTTCCTGTCTTCTTCTCCACCCCCTTCTCTGTTGATGAAATATTCCTCCCTTTAAAAAATTATTCATTTATTTGACAGAGAACGAGACAGAAAGAGGCTAAAAGAGGTGGGAGGGAGAGAATGAGAGTGCCAGGGCCTCCAGCCCCTGCAAATGAACTCCAGACACATGCGCCACCTTGTGCATCTGGCTTATGTGGGTCCTGGGGAATTGAACCTGGGTTCTTTGGCTTTGTAGGCAAGCACCCTAATTGCTAAGCCATCTATCCAGCCCCCTGTTCCTCACTTTTTAAATGTCTTCTAATGTCATCTCCTCTGTGAGACTTGCCTGTCACAATCTGCCTACATACAAAGACATACAAACCCCGGCAGGCTAACTGAACCCTCACTGATTCCAGAGCCATTTGTTGTCATTTTTCTGTCACTCCATTGAATCCTGCTGTGGGGCCTACAGACTAGTCCACCTGCTCGAGCACAAAGGCTACTGTTCTTCCCCTTGGAATGAAGTGTCACTTTCAGTGAATGAATGAAGTCTTTACCCAGTCATCACTGAGGCTCATTTCTCTCACTTGGTTGGTGGTGGGAGCTAATCACAGACAATCTGCAATCACTAGACTGGGGACAACTATAAACTCAGCTATAAAGTATGTGCGGGGAAATAAAGTCAATGTCTTGAGGGAGAAGAAGTATGGGGGCAGCATGAAAAGCTTTCTAAGGGGTACATAACGAGCCCCCTTTCTGTACCTCTGTCTTACCCCTAGGCCTCTTCTCTCTTAACACTGCAGAGAAAAACAAAAACTAAAACAAAAATCTAAAACTAAAACTAAAGAAACAAACTGTCTTACTGCTGGGAACCTGGCTTTGTTCCACTTGTACACACGTATGGGTGGCAATGATGGTTCACGGAGGGTTCAAAGGATCAGGTAGGTACCTAAAGAAACAGGCCCTCCTGGGGTCAGAGGAGAAGTGTCATCTGCTTACTATTCCTGGCTCTAATAGCTGCTTCGTCTTCAGGACCCTCATATATAGTATACAGTCCTGTGAAATGCATCTTACTTCTTTGTTCCGTTTGCACTGGGTCTCTTGATTTGGTTGCAAAGCTCTGAGGGTAGAAGCCATATGTACTGCTTCCCTCTGGAGTTCCTAGGACAATGCTGTGTAGATCTTAAACTAGAGCTCTCACACATATTCCGACTGTGGTTAATTTAAGAGGAAACACTCAAGGGGGTTTTACATTATTAATAGTATTTTTTCTCTCACATCCATGCTCATGCATATCACCTTTTCTTTCCTGCACACCACACCTCTGTATAGGGCATTACCTTCCCAAGAGTGCTAATTTCCAGCCTGTGCCAGAGGCCCTGTGGTAAGTCAAATCCAGGGCAGAACAAGGTGAGCAGACAGAACCCTGCCCCAGGGGGAATACGCAACTGAGTGCATCCACACGCAGAGGATGCAGAGCAGAAAGAAAGACGTGAGCAGAAATTGCATCGGAGCTGACCGGTTCATAAAGTGTGTTGTAATCACACTCCTAACCAAGGTGAACTCAGAACTAACAGAAACCATGAATAGCACCAGCGCCTTTATTTCCTAATTGCAGAGAAGAGCGACACGATCCGTTTTTTCTGTCCTGTGGTCTGAGAAAGCAACTTGGACATATTAGAAATTAAAACTACTATTGTTTGTGTTTATCATTTTTTTTTTTTTTTTTGAGAAAGGTCTCACTCTATCCCAGGCTGACCTGAAATTCACTATGTAGCCTCAGGCTGGCCTCAAACTCACAGCAATTCTCCTAACTCTTTCTCTCAAGTGCTGGAATTAAAGGTGTGCAGCACTATATAGCCCAGCAGGGTTGGGGAGGGGAGCAGAGAGAGTGGGTGTGCCAGGGCCTCTAGCCACTGCAAATAAACTCCAGATGCATATTCTACTTTGTGCATCTGGCTTATGTGGGTCCTGGGGAATCAAACCTGGATCATTAGACTATGCAGGCAAGCACCTTAACCATGGAGCCATCTCTGTAGCCCCATCATGCTTACAAATTTTATTTTATCAAGTTGTCCATTGTTCATAGTAAAATAATGTAGGACACATCTTTCTTCAAATGTCAACATGTAAAGTACATGTGAGGTCTGTAGAATATATCTTAGGTCACAGAAGATGAACGAAATGATCTGAAGGCTATAGTTAGAAAGCTGTTCAGTGTAACCTGGGTCAGGGTGATGGTGACAAACACTGAAGCCACTCCAAACACACAAAAGCAGAAAATCCAGAGGCTGCTGAGAACTGAACACTAAAGCAGAATCAAAACACACCCACCAAGACTCAGGGAATTTTGTGAAAGAGGGGGTGGAAAGAATGTAAGATCCATAGGGAGGGAGGGCATTACCTCTACACACACACACACACACACACACACACACACACACACACACACACACAATCACTGTCTGCTGCTCCAACATCTCATAACCCACAACAGCATGATGAATACCCGCAATCCCAGTAGAGACATCTGGGTTTCAATACTACAGGGATATTTACTAAAGGCTATAGCCCTGGGTGATTTGCCTTCTCTGGGACTTCATTTCCTCATGAAATAGAGATAACAGTAACCACTTCATAAGGTTTATTATAAATTAAATGAGGCCAGACTAAATACATTACAGAGGGCTTGGCACAGCCTGTAGATGCATCATCCCAATGTTAGATAAAACAGACATGTCACTAGCCAAAAGAACATGTCATCCAATGAGCCCTCAGTGGGGCAGTAATGTGACTTTTGCACATGGCTTGCATGTACTTCCTAGAGAGCAGTGCGGTATGAAGCAGTGGTGTGGCATATCAGATGGGTGGCTTGATAGCAAGAATACTGACTCTGAGCAACAGTGAAAGGTGAGGTTAGTGCAGCAAACCTCACTAAAAACTTGCCCCAAACCCCTGAGGAAAGAAGATACAGCCATATGGAGGGAGCAAAAGGCAAAGGAAGCCACACAGCGAGGGTGACAGTGTGAAGACAGATAGAGGGGAATATTTGAAGACAGGCATGTATTGCTTCAGTACAGGTAAGATCCATGGTAGGGTAGATCCCACCTGGGAGAAAGACTAAAGAATTCTAGTAGATGTGGGAAAGTGGTCAAACCAAATCCCCAAAACAAAATTGGAGCCAGGGCTCCATTGTGGAAGTCCTTGTCATCGCAGTAAGTAAGGAAGACTTGACATCAAAGTGAAGGTCGCCAGGACAGTATTAGAGTTGCCAGTGATCTCCTGGTTGAGGTTCGCAGCTTCTAAGGACAGAAAGGACAGGGACAAGGGAAGCAGAGGTGGTAAGAGTCTCAAAGTCCGAGATGGTTAAGAATTGGACATGTTGGGGGCTGGAGAGAAGGCTCAGAAGTTAAGTCGTTTGCCTGCAGAGCCTAAGGACCCAGGTTCGATTTCCCACTAACCATATAAGCCAGATGCACATGTTGGCACATAACTCTGGGATTATCTTGCAGTGGCTAGAGGCCCTGGCATGCCCATTCTCTGCCTCGCTCACCCTCTCTCTCTCTCTTTCTCTTTCTCAAATAAATAAAAATAAACAAAATATTAAAAATATTTTTAAAAATTTGGGCGTGTTTGGCAAAGTGTGTATTTAAGGATCACAGACGTGTGTGTGTGTGTGTGTGTGCAAGAGAGGGAAAGAGAGAGAACATCATTTTCTAGAACATGGCTCCAGGTAACATTTGATTCTTCTATGGAAGCTTGCTGTTAGCTGGGTACCATTCTGGTTTCCAGTGATACCATGTGCACATAGTCTCTTTCTCTCACTTTCAACAGCCTTCCATTTATTTCCCACATCTCTAGCTTGAGTAGAATCAATGTTCCATAAATATATCAGATACTTTATCATTGCAGGGACAAAATTCCTGACCAAAAGTAGCTTACAGAAGGAAAATGTTTACTTCAGCTTATAGCGTCAGAGGATGGAGTACATAATATGGGGGAAAGCATGGCAGGAGCAGGAAACTGGTGTCACATTGTCTTACCAGTAGGGCTGTGAGCTAGCCAGCTCTCTCCTTTCTACATGGTCCAGGACCCCAGCCAATGGAATGGTGCTGTCACCTTCGTTACCCTATTCAAGATGATTCCTCACAGACTGCCCGGAGGGTAACCTAACCTACAGAAGCCCTCACAGGGGACTCTAGGTTTATCAGGATGACCATCAATATAAACCATCCTCATGTAGATAAGGCAGACCCTGCTTTTAATGGGAGCCAGAGCTTATATTATTGGGTTGACCCTTTTTAAGAAAAAGAATACAAAAATATAAATATAAAATTAGGTACAAGGAATTCATTAAGGGTAACAAATAAATTCACAGTAAGTTACCAGAGCCTCTGAAGTCTCTATTCATTTCTTCTCATATTGTCTTTGGACAATTTAAAAGAAACGCTTGCATTTCCATCAGATTTCCCTGTCCACTTAGAACCATTCTACATCCCCAACAATGCTCAGAGACCCAATTTGGGAAGTGACCCCAAACTTAACCTTCAATGCTTTAATTACTTCACAGTAAGCCTGCCTAATTTTAAAAAATATTTTTATTTATCCATTTGAGAGAGGGGGGTAGAGGAGAGTGCAGGCCTACCAGGGCCTCTGGCTACTCCAAACCAACCCAGACCCATGCAGCACTTTGTGATTTGACTGTGGAATTGAACCCAGCTTGGCAGGCTTTGCAAGCAAGTGCCTTTAGCCAGTGAGCAATTTTCCCAGCCCACCTATCTTCTTTTTTAAAAGATTTATTTATTTTTGTGTTTGTGTTGGTATGTGTGTGTGTGTGTGTGTGTGTTGTGTGTGTGTGTGTGTGTGTGTGTGTGTGTGTATGTGTACATATATGTGCTTGCTACGGTGTTTCTCCTCTCCTTGCACCTTCTTTCAAGGCAGAGTTTCTCTAGTTTTTGCTACTGGCAAGTGTCTGGATTCTCCTGGCTCTGCCTCCCATTGAGATGACAGATTTGTGGGCCATTCTGCATGGCTTTACATGGGTGCTAAGGAAGATTGAACTCAGATCTGCAGGCTTATAATCAGGCACATTTACCCACTGGGCCATTTCCTTAGCTTGCCTTCTAATTAGATGTTTCTCAACTCTCAACTGTCTCCAACCACTTCTGCATGAGTCTGAGGTGAGGAAACTATAATCCCTGACTACAATGAAAGATTCCGCCTGTCCTCCTTTCTACAGCTTCCCTATAAACTCACCATGCAGGCTTTCCCACTCACCATTGAAGCCCAGGGAATCCTGTGGAGGATGGTGAACTGACAGGCATGACCTCAGGGCAGCTAGGAGTCAAGTCCCTGAGCGCTTCTAAAATATGCTGCCACATTGCTGCCTGACAGGTATTGCCGAAGCACAAATAATGCCTTAGGGAGGAATTGGATTTCTGGGATCTTTTCCACTGGGCCTTGCAGACACTCTCCCTAGCTGTGATTGTGCCCCAGGAGGCTGAGTCAGAGAGCTGCCAGCTGGCTCCCTTTATGGCCAGCTCGTGGTTGGCATGGGCCATCGGGAGGCACCAGCAAGAATGGGGTGGTTTATTTCTTTACCTGGCGCTCCACATTGGCTGGAACCTCCCAAATCAGACAGTCCTTTCTGTATAAGTACTCTCTCTCTCTCCAGCTTGACACAGGCTATTCCCTTGACTTTCAGCCCTAGGGATGATCATGACTCCTTCCTCTGTCCTAAGTGGGCGGGGAAGTCAGGTGGCATTTCCATGCAAGCATTTCTGATAAGGTGCTTAAAGAGATGTCAGAAGAAAGGGTTCTAGCCTTCGAAGGCTTGGGTACCTTATTGTGAATCCATTTCTTATAATTAATAAATTTAAAAAATTTTTATTTATGATTTTGCAAGCAGAGCGGGATAGAGAGAAGAGAGAAAGACAGAATGGGCATGCCAGGGCCTCCAGCCACTGCAAATGAACTCCAGATGCATGCACCAGATTGTGCATTTGGCTTTATGTGGGTACTGGGGAATCCAACTTGGGTCCTTTGGCTTTGCAGACAAGCGCCTTAACCACTGATCAATCTCTCCAGTCCTTTAATAAATATTTTTTAATCTAATTTTGTGTGTGTGTGTGTGTGTGTGTGTCATACATGCATGTCTGTATGTGTGTGCACACGTGTGTATGTGGAGGCCAGGTGATGATGTTAGATGTCTTCCTCAATAGTTGTTCACCTTTTGGATTTTTAAAAATTTATTATATTTTATTTATTCACAAACAGAGAGAGAGAGAGAAGAGAGAAAGAGAGAATGAGTGTGCCAGGGCCTCTCCCTGCTACAGACAAACTCCAGATGAATGTGCCATATTGTTCATCCAGGTTTATGTGGGTACTGGAGAATTGAACTTGGGTCATTAGCTTTTGCAGGCAAGTGCCTTAACTGCTAAACCATCTCTCCAGCCCCATCTTGTGTTTTGACATAGGGTCTCCCACCAAACCTGGAGCATACTAATTTGATAAGCCTAGCTAGCCAACAAGTCCCAAGGAGTCTCCTGTTTCCATCTCCCCAGCACTGGGATGATAGGCATGTGCCACTAGTTTGTTTGTACCTAGTTTTATATTCTTTTAAAAAGTATTTTCTTTATTTTTATTTCAGTTAGAGAGAGAAAAATAAAGAGAGAAAATAGGTGCACCAAGGCCTCTAGCTTCTGCAAATAAGCTTCAGACACATGCACCACCTTGAGTCATCTGGCTTATGTGGGTACTGGAGAATCAAACCTGGGTGCTTGGGCTTCACAGGCAAGTGCCTTAACTGCTAAGCTGTCTCTCTAGCCCCTGTATTCTTTTTATAAGTAGATAATGTTATATTCTTTTAAAAAATATTTACTTATTTATTTATTTGAGAGAGAGAGAGAGAGAGAGGGAGAGAGAGAGAGGAAGAGGCAGAAAGAGAGAATGGATGTGCCAGGGCCTCCAGCCATTGCAAACGAACTCCAGACACATGCACCCCCTTGTGCATCTGGCTTACATGGGTCCTGGGGAATCAAACCAGGGTCCTTAGGCTTCGCATTTCCCCAGCCCTAATTTTATATTCTTTTTACAAGGGATGAGACTGTGCCATGTTTTGCTGGTTTCCTTTAACACTGTCTGCAACTTTGTAAATCTTTTTTTTAAATAAACTCTTCTCATATTATTTAGTTTGAATACTCATGTTTCTGTTTGGAACTTGACTTACATCACAGAATAATTAACAAAGAGGAGAGAAGAGCCTTCAGAAACTTTTGCTTGGGGCCCAAAATAAATAATGAGTGAGCCAGGTGTAGTGATGCATGCCTTCAACCGCAGCACTTGGGAGGCAGAGGTAGGAGGATCATTGTGAGTTTGAAGCCACCCTGAGACTACATAGTGAATTCCAGGTCAGCTTGGGCTAGACTGAGACCCTAGTTTGTCAAACCAAATAAAATTAAATTTTAAAAAAAAGTAATGAGTGAAGAGAAATTCAAAGCCTTAGATGCTGCTGAGTGCAGTCACTTTATTGTGACAAACAGGTGATCATAACAAGCATATCTGGCTTTCTTCTCTACTGGCAGGTGGGTTGACTTGGTAAGGGGTCTCCCAAGTAAATGATTGGGAATGCAGTATCATAGGAGTGAGGATTCAAGTCCATGTTTACAAGACACATTCGCTAGTCAAAAAGGACCTTGTAAAACCAAGGAATTCTATTAGTGGGTTGTGTTATTGAACATTTTCTGCTTGAAAACTTGCAAAGATCAAAGAGCATTACTCTACAACAGCCCATTCTGTTACCGGGGCAGCATGTACCTCCCCTGGCTTTCCTTGGGTCTATCTCCTTTTGCAAACATAAAGTTTGATTTTTGTTCCTTATGGCAGACTACAGACACCCAAGGATAGCTGCCAAGTCACCTGAACTCAGTCTGTGGAGGAACTATTGACATAGTCCTCGCTGCCCGAGTGTCTCCAATGACATCAAAGTGCCCAGGAGACTATGGTGTCCAAAAGTGGACACAATACTGTAGTTGGACTCTTGCTTGAAATAACCACACAACACTTAACCACGTTTGCCTTGTCATTCCTCTCCACTCCTCAAAAAAAAAAAATTTCTTTTGCTTCTGGGACACATTTAAAATTAATCCATTCTCTTCACACCCACAGCTGCTACCTCCTTTAACTAGGCTAAAATTATCTTCCCCTCTCACATCATTTCCTGTTTCAAATGCCTCTTTTAGAGCTCCCTGTGGTTTTTTTTCCATCAGATTCCAGTTTCTTGGTTTGATTGTCACTGCCTGACCCTAGTCATTATCTTTACTGCTTTCTGATTTTCTTGTTCTCTTTTCTCCCCCACAACTTTGTTCCCTGTCACCTCTACCAAATATGCTACTGATTTTACTTTGAAACATTCAGCCATTTTTATCCTTTTCCCAGCTAAAAGTCCCTTTTATATAACCATTTCAGACTTAAACCTGAAAAGAAACACATAAACACACACAAAGCAAATGATCTTTCCCGCCTCAAAGTTCACAAACATCCCCATTTTGGTACTTTGATCACATTTTCTTAATTAAATACTGGAATCAGAACAAAAATCACATTTTCCAATGTATCATAAAAATGTAGGGCTGAAGAAACGGCTTAGCAGTTAAGGCACTTGCCTTCAAAGCCAAATGACTCAGGTTTGATTCCCCAGTACCCATATAAAGCCAGATGCACAAGGTGGCACATGCATCTGGAGTTTGTTTGCAGTGGCTAGAGGCCCTGGTGCACCCATTCTCTCTCTCTCTCTCTCTCTCTCTCTCTCTCTCTCTCTCTCTCTCTCTCTCTCTCTCTCCGTCTCCCCCTCCCTCTCTCTCTCAAATAAATAAATGAGTGAATATTCTTAATGTAAAAACCCTTCATAGTTCTTGAAGTAGTATAGATCTAACATTTGTAGTAGCATTGGTTGACAGTCACTCTACTGGAAGATTCATCATGTCAGTGATTCAAATTCTCTATCAAATTATGGAATACCTGTCAAGGGGCCCACCCACACTTGGCTTTTCTTCTCAGTGAAAGGGAGGTTTACAGTTCAGGTCCTTGGGCTTTGATGAAACTCTCCCCCATGCCCTTGTTTGAAGGATGAGACTGAACTAAGCACACAGCACTGAGCATCTGCTCTCTACCTGTGCATACCTGTGGACACAAGCCAAGTTTCAAAACAAGATATTCAGTTGGAGATACAAGGACTGACACACAAAGTCAAACGCTTGTCTTCCAGAATTCCTCCGGGTATATTTATACAGCATTTTTATTGAAGGAGCTCAAAGTCTTCTACAGATACTATCTTTATAACTCTCATAACAGCCTCTCTAAGCACACAGAAACCAGAAGGGATTATACTATATTTTTGAAGAACCAGCCTGCGAGTGGAGACAGTAGGGCCATAGCCCTAGGGTCGTTTCTCTCGACAAGTGGACGGCTTTTCTGAAGTCAAGGTCACACATTAAGGTACTGGTGTGCTAAGAAAAGAATCCCCAGCTTAATGATCCACCCACAGGACCTGGCTCTCTTCCATATGTGCAGAGCCCTAAGACATTGCAGAGGAGGACACAGACCGAGGCTCTGTCTACACACACTCAAGAGTTTTCTATTGTAAGCTTTTTAGAGGAAGAATCTAACATTGAAGTAGTCCACGAATGCTAGTCACAAAATAAGGATCCCTCAAGCCTTATTCTTCCTTGATGCCATAATACAAGACTAGGTTTGCCAGCAAGCCTTGCAGTGCATATCTGTCCCCTGTCCCAACTTGTTTCTTTCTATCCGAGACTAAGGTCCCATCCTGGTGCTCCAGGTAGGCAACGCGCTTGCCCTGATATTTCCCATCTCCTGGAGGTGTTTTGTTAAGCCCATGAGTTTTCATGAACAACCCTCCTTCATTCCACACACTAGTGGGGTTTAGAAAGAACCATGCTAGGCCGTGAGCCATGGGAGAAAGTCTTTCCCATCTACCCAGTCACACTGAGGGAAGCTTGGCACTGCTCACCCATACCTGAAAAAGAGCCCTTTTTCTTCGGAGTCACTTGGCTAGTGTTTCTTGTTCCTCATTTCTACCATTGTTATAGTCCCAGAACGGAATGTGGTCCCTCCCCCATTCCTCTTCCCCTTCCTTCCTTCCTTCCTTCCTTCCTTCCTTCCTTCCTTCCTTCCTTCCTTCCTTCCTCCCTCCCTCCCTCCCTCCCTCCCCCTCCCTCCCTCCCTCCCTTCCTTCCTTCCTTCCTCCCCTCTATCTTTTCTTGCTTGCTTTCTCACAAATTTCTTGGAACTATCCCATATTCGATTGACTTTTTTACCCTCTGCACTAGACCAGGGTTTCTTAAATTTTACCATTCACAACCTGTTAACCCAGAATTTGTGAGAATAAAAACCACCGATCACAAATTATGACCAAGTTGAAACAAGCTTACAAGCTAAATGCCATAGCAACTTGCTATCAGCCAGGGCCATTCTTTGTTAGTCTGATGTAAGCCCTAGGGTAATAGTCATTTTATATCTTAAGAAGTCTAAATCTGTTTAAGTACTTTAAGATTTAGTTAATCAACTTTGTCTTTAATCTTTTATTTAAGTTTATTTATATCTTTATTTACATACTTTTACTCTACAATCTATGTAACCATTTTGTAATAATCTTTTTTATCAAACATTTAATATTTAACATTTAAATTTTTCTCCAGTTTATGTTTAGTCAGTTTATATTATAATTATCAACAAAACTTATATTCCTTTACCATAAGATTTTTAATATGACCTTTTAAGTTTTTTTTTCAAAGGCTTTTTGAATTAGCTTTTTATAGAATAGTAGATCAGATTTGATTTATATTATTTACCCAGAATATCCTGAAACATATTTTTAAAATATGAAAGCAGATTTTAAACATTATTAGAAATTTTAGAAATTTTTTTGGACAAACTCATTATTGAGTATGTTTAAATTTAAACATAAATTTTGAGGCTGTTGTCTCTTAGTGGTCCCATAGAAGCATTGTGAGATAAAGTAAACTTAAAGACAGTTGCAATATTTTTTTATAAGCATCCCCATCCGTTTGTAGCAATTTGGGACTCACCTGGGGACAGGATCCTGAGATTCCCTATGTCTGTAACCCCCCCTGGCTCTGCAAGGCAGGGAAGCTGAGAGCCATCAGGGATTCTCCTGGGGACAGCATAAACCCCGGAGAGTCTGTGTCTTGTCTTTCTGTCCAACAGTGAGCCTTGTGCCTCAGGCTTTTCCTCTTACTCCCAGGGCCACCTGGCCATCTGCAGAGCAAGCCCTTCAGGAGAAAGCACCAGGTGACACATCGCAGGTGCCTGTCCATGTGTGGTCCCCTACTTTTTTCTTTGTCATGGAGAACTGCCCCAGCCACAGCATGTGAGAATAAGACAGTTTTCCTTAGGTTTTAGCATCTGTCTGAGATTGATCCAGAAGTTAATTATTTTTAATCTATTTTTGTCCCTGGGAACACAGAGGGACAGCATAATACCCCCCCCCTTTTTTTTTCTTATATTTCAGGGGTAGTTTTGGATTTCCTTCAGGACTACAAGTCAGTTTTTGGTTTTTTTTTGTTTTTTTGTTTTTTTTTTTTTTGGTTTTTTGAGATAGGGTTTCACTGTAGCCCAGGCTGACCTGGAATTCACTATGTAATTTCAGGGTGGCCTCGAACTCGTGACGATCCTCCTACCTCTAGGCAGCTTTTTGATTTTATTACTTTTTTAAGAGTAGGAAAACTTGTATTTTTTGCTTATGAGTTTAATTATTTTTAGTCTTTCTTTTGGGGACACTCATCAGTAAGAGTTGGCCACGTAGTATAGGACAGTGGGCTTGGTGAAGGACATCTCCCATAATGAATTTTTTTATTATCATTCTATAGCCTTAGGGCTGTGAGTCACACATACATTTATATATACACACATTTATTTTAAGTGTAATTTTTATATAGACTCTAGACATATTTTCCCCTTACATATTTATTTATTTATTTATTTATTCAGAAGTTATGTATTTTATTTTAGATTTTTGTTTAATTTATAACTCCAGAGACCAAAACCAAACCTCGAAATTACTTTGAGTATAATTTTAGATTTTATATTTAGGAATTTTCAAACAAAAACTTGATTAGTCTCAATTTTAATTTTTAATTTGCCTGGGGTGGTCGGGGTGTTCAGGTCACCCAAGGACAACCTGTGACTTATATGCCATTTCTAGGAGGATCCAAACATGTTAAGCCCAAAGGACAAAACAAACATTAAACAGAAGGACAAGACACAAAAGAACAAATGAAAGATGGACAAAGGGCAGGCAACAATCAAATGATATATGGGCCCCAAAACCAGAACCGAGTAGACAATGTGATGTCTTGCTATTGTCTGGGACCAGGACCAGGTGGACAATGTGGGCTCTGTAGTAGTCCTGAACCAGGTGGGCAGTGTAGTGACTTGCGATTGCCCTGGACAGGAGTGTGCATGGGCCTCGTCAGACACCTCCTTGTCCCCAGAAGGGATCCCACCTGTACCAGATGTCATAGAAGGAAACACCTTACTATGACTTATCCTAGGAGGCCTTATTTGTGAGAATATAGACCACCGACCACAAATTATGGCCAAATTGAGGCAAGCTTTTAATTGTGCACAATAGAGCTGGTCTGGCAGCTGCTTCCCTAAGGCAGGGGTGTAGAGAGCAGCCCCAAGTCTGCTTCTCAGGCTCTTTGAATAAACGGAAACCATAGGAATCACAGGGTTGGGGGTTTTCAGAGGCAAGCAAGCGTGGTGACAGAAGCAGACCAGCCGGTACAGTTAAACTATGAATGCACCATCCTGGGAAAAATAACCAGGGAACAATGTGTGGCCCCAGTTCAGACATAGAAACTTAGAGAAACAGAAACTTAACTTAGTCATTATATTAAAATGGCTCTGGTTGGTAAAATGGAAATCAGGTTAGCTCTTCAAACCCCCTCCCTTTGGAATTTACTATGTAGTCTCAGAGTGGCCTGGAACTCACAGTGATCCTCTTACCTCTGCCTCCCGAGTGCTAGAATTAAAGGTGAGCACCACCACACCCAGCTTACAACTTCTTTTATTTTATTTATTTTTATTTATTTATTTGAGAGAAAGAGAGGGAGAGAGAAAGAGACAGAATGGGCATGCCAGGGCCACCAGCCACTGCAAACGAACTCCACATACATGTGGCACCTAGTGCATCTGGCTAGTGCACCTAGGTCCTGGGGAATCAAACCTAGGTCCTTTGGCTTTGCAGGTTAGTGCCTTAACCACTAAGCAATCCCTCCAGCCCCTACACCCCCTTTTTGCCTGAGAAATTTTTATGCCATCCTGTGTATACAGGTATATAAAACAGCATGCAGATCATACACTTACTGATAATAAATTATAAAAAAATTTAAACAATTCTTTGGTATAAATATAATTTTACCATTTATTAGGGATAAAAACAATTTTTCATGCTCATGACCTGAATTGCTTGTTCATTTTACATCAAGAACTAAATCACGTCTAAATAGTTGATACTATAGAGCATAGAGCAGCATCAATGTTTTTCAGGATTGATCAATATTTTGACTTTATAATTGTCAATGCTGAATGCCACTTCATGTAAATATGTAGTTAAAAAAATTACAGAAGTATGTTTGGGGCCATTTCAAATTGTTGGAAAATTTTTCTTTTTAACTTTTCATTTTTTTAATTATTTTTTTTGGAGAGAGACACAGAGAGAGAGAGAGAGAGAGAGAGAGGAAGACGGAGATGGGCGCGGCAGCAGTGTCTCAGCTGCTGCGAAAGAAATCCAGATGTGTGCGCCCCCTTGCGGTCAAGTGTGGCATTGCACCCTTGCGTCACTTTGCATCTGGCTAAACATGGGACCTGGAGATTGGAACCACTGGAGACTGGAACCAGTGTTCTTAGGCTTAGGAGGCAGGCGCCTTAACCACTAAGCCATCTCTCCAGCCTGGAAATTTTTTCTTAATCCCAAGCCAAAATTCATGTGTCAACTTTTTATGAAACTCAGGCAACTCAAATGGCAGTTTTTACAATCAAACAATCTAGCTCAATATGACTTAAATATACACTAATTTGATGTAAGCTGAGGACTAATGGTACAAAAATATAAATTTTTTGTTTTCTATAATTAAACTATCATGCTTCTATAAGTGCAGAAAGCTTTATATGCAACAGTAAAAACACTGGAATTCCTAACATCTCAATCTCAGCACACACATATAAAGCCAAAGGATCCTGGCTCAGCTCTTCAGGACCCACATAAGCCAGATACACAAGGGGGCACATGCATCTGGAGTTTGTTTGCAGTGGCTGGAGGCCCTGGCATGCCCATTCTCTCTCTCTCTCTTGGCCTCTTTCTCTCTCTCAAATAAATAAATAAATTATATTTTTTAAAAAAGAAATAATAAAGTTAAAATGAAGACATTGGAGTGGACACTCATCCAAAAGTGACCAATATCTTTATAAAAGTTGGAAATTTGGGCCAGATACACACAGAATGAAGACTGTGTGTGGAGACAGAGAAGAGAGCCATTTACAAGCCAAAGAACTCCGGAGGCTATGAGAAGATGAGTGAGAAGGCTCAGACAGACTTCTACAGCATCCTCAGAGGAAGTGCGGTCCTGCCAACAACCAGACTTTGAACTCTGGCCTTCAGAACTAAGAGACAAATTTTTATTCTAAGCACCTTATCTGTGGTGTTTTATTGTGATGGCCCTAAAAGCTGATATAAGTACCCTCGGCTCTGCCTCTTTCTTCCTAGTTACCCAGTGCCCTTTTGACCCCTGTGGGGTCTCAGCCAGCCTAGCAATTATGGGCAGGATCCACCCATCTTATTGCTAATCTCCAAAGTGCCAGTACATCAGAGAGTTATCAGGGAGAAACTATCTTAACCGAGTTGACGTTGAAGCACAGTGTAATGATCAATGCCATCTACATGTGTCACAGTCTTTGGGAGAATGGCCCAGATGCATGGTAACTCAAAGGATGACCGTAAGATTGAAGTATCATGCAGCCAAAAAGACAGGAAAGGAAAATAATCTTAGATGAAAACAAGCATCTCCGTGTTTCTCAAATCCTCTAGGTAGGGTGGAATCTTCTTTCCTCAGAAGTGTCAGTGCAGGTAGATGACTTCTCTCCCAGAAGAAGGTACGGATCGTTGCACTGTTCAATAGAGTGTGCCTGACATCCTCCAGGGTGCTGCTCGGGGTGGAAAGCCATTATACTCTATAGAAAGCCATCCAAAAACGATTCCTGTGGGCATAGATAACCGTACTTTTCTCCCTACTTCTGTGCTTGGAATTCTTGAGTCCAGAATGGCACACGCTGAGAGGGGCAGAAAGCCTAAGGTGTGATTTTTGTCTCAGCTTGCAGAGAAGTGAAAAAAACCTGCGTAGGGGATCAGTGTCACCCACGACCAAGGGAAAGTATTTGGCAAAAATGAGCAATGAAGGTGCTAAACAGTAGAAATGACTTTTTCTTTTAGCTAAGATAATAATTATTTGTGAGGGTTGACATCCTATTTTAGAAAAAGAAGCTTACTTTTTTTTTTTTTTTTTTTTTGAGACAGAGTCTATTTCAGCCCTAGAACTTGCTATGTAGCCAAATATGGCCTTGAACTTGGGATCCTCCTGCCTCCTTGGGATCCTGATGGCTGGGATGACAAGCATGCACCGCCATGCCCAGCTACTATTATTAATTTGTAAAATTAAGAGCAATGTCCTAAACAGAAAAAAACAACATGAGTTTCTACTTCACATTATTGCTCTCAGTGCTGGGTGCCTGTCTTTTTGGTCAGAGATAAAGAATAAGAGTAGCATGTAGTCTTGTCTGTCTGGGAAGTTGCACTGGATTTGAATATTGGATTTTATGGCTCCCCAGGATGCGTCTGTGAGCACAGTATGTCAGGGTGTTTATGTAACTAAGCCCTTATTATAGAACCTGGACAGGGTCAACACCCCGAGCACTCCTGTTAGGGCTTGTAAAAGCCTGAGTACCGTCTTCTACAATGTGAGGAAGGACGCGAGGACCTGGAATCTCACTGGAAGGTCAGTGAGCAGAAAGGCCCCGGGCCTTTCTTGGTCTGTGAGCACAGCCATCTAGCCCAAGGCCGGAAGCCATTTCAGCGGAACTCTCACTGGCATCTCTCCTCACTTCCTTGTCATGCTTTTTCACCATCCCTGTTCAAAGTACTTGTGCTCCCCAAGGATCCAGTTTCTGTCCAGAGGGAATAGACCTGTACTGTCACACAGCAGATCTGAAACCCTATATACCATATCACATGCCAGATCTCCCGAGACTCCCGTTCAAAGGTGAGAAGGAAATTGCAACTACTCTGATTACTAATACCATAAGGCTTAGTGGAGGGAGCAGGGTCTTATATCCAAGAAGACACTCAGTGTACTAGTCATATGCAGAGAAGCAAATTAACGGAGCTATTAGCTAACTTCTAAATCAAGAAAGAGAGGTTTAGATTAAGAGAAGAGCTGGATTTTCAAATACAGATTCTTCTCCCCACTCCTCTCTCAGATCTCCCTGCCCCCGCCCCGGTATCCTCTCCCCTTCTCTGTTCATCATATGTGTCCTTTCACCCTTCTCCCACCCTCTTCCTACTCATCTCTCTCCCTCTCTCTTTTTTTGGCTTTTGGAGGTAGGGTCTTGCTCTAGCCCAGGCTGACCTGGAAGTCACTATATAGTCTCGGACTGGACTCGAACTCACAGCCATTCTCCTACCCCTGCTTCCTGAGTGCAGGGATTAAAGGTGTGCGCCACCATACCCAGCTCCTATTCATCTCTTTATACTCTCTTTGTTACCATTCTAGCTTTATAGGTTTTACCACATCCCGCCTCCTTTATACACATGTACATGTACACACACACACACACAGATTACAAGCTAGGATCTGCATATCAAAGACAACCTGTGTCTTTGGTCTTTCTGAGTTTGGGTCACATAGCTTAATGTAATACTGACTAAAAAATACCAACATAAAAGGAAAGCGGTGTTGGAGATAGAGGTAATAGATGGCAACAGAAGTCTCTTACCTTTAGGCACAGGGGGATATGTCTCAGATTTCTTGGGATCCACACTTTCCAGAGGTAATTTTTCTTGATTGTCTGGCATTTCATTTCTTTTTTTTAATTTATTTTTTATTGACAACTTCCATAATTGTAGACAATAACACATGGTAATTCCCTCCATGCACCCACTTTCCCCTTTGCAATTCCACTCTCCATCATACCACTTCCCCCTCTCAATCAGCCTCTCTTTTATTTGATATCATGATCCCACTGAAAATTTTCTAGTAACAATCTATTGCTTCTGAGTGTTCCATTGTCCAGAAAAGTAGGTTTCCATATGACTTATTTATATCCTCTTAGATTTTGATTAGCCCTCCCTCCACCTTTCCTTTACTACATCTCTTCCCTTGACCTCACTTAGGCCTTTTCACCCCCAATTACTCTATTCTTATACATATATGTATACATATAACTATCCTATTATGCCCCCCTCACTTTCTATTCCCTTTATATCCCTTTCTAGCTTACTGGCCTCTGCTACTGAGTTTTATTCCTATTCACATAGAAGTCCAATCATTTGTAGCTAGGATCCACACATGAGAGAGAACATGTGATGTTTGGCTTTCTGGGCCTGGGTTACCTCACTAAGTATAATCCTTTCTATCCATTTTCCAGCAAATTTCATAATTTCATTTTTCTTTACCTCTGAGTAGAACTCCATTGTGTAAATGTACCACATCTTCAATATCCACTTATCAGTTGAGGAACATCTAGGCTGGTTCCATTTCCTAGCTATTGTGAATAGAGGGGCAATAAACATGGGTGAGCAAATATCTCTAAGGTAGTGAGACGAGTCCTTAGGATATGTGCTTAGGAGTGGTATAGCTGGGTCATATGGTAGATCTATATTTAGCTGCCTCAGGGACCTACACACTGATTTCCACAATGGCTGGACCAGATTGCATTTCCACCAACAGTGTAGAAGGGTTCCTCTTTTTCTGAATTCTTGCTAGCATTTATTGTCATTTGTTTTCATGATGGTAGCCATTCTGACAGGAGTGAGATGGAATCTCAATGTAGCTTTTTTTTGTTTGTTTGTTTTTTGAGATAGGGTCTTACTCTAGCTCAGGCTGACCTGGAATTCACTATGTAGTCTCAGGGTGTCCTCAAACTCATGGCCATCCTCTTACCTCTGCCTCCCAAGTGCTGGGATTAAAGGTATGTTCCACCATGCCTAGCTTCAATTTAATTTTAATTTTAATTTGCTTTTAATTTTTTTAATGGCTTTTAATTTGCATTTAATTTTCTTTTTTAATTTGCATTTAATTTGGTTTTAATTTTCCTGGTGGCGAGAGATATAGAACATTTTTTTTAGATGTTTATATGCTATCTGTATTTCTTCTTTTGAGAACTATCTATTTAGTTCCATAGTCCATTTTTTAATTGGGTTGTTTGATTTCTTATTATTTAGTTTTTTGATTTCTTTGTAGATCTTGGATATTAATCCTCTGTCACATGTATAGCTGGCAAAGATTTTCTCCCATTTGTAGGTAGCCTCTTTGCTCTGTTCACAGTGTCCTTTGCTGTACAAAAGCTTTGTAATTCCATGAGGTCCCAGTGGTTGATCCATGATTTTATTTCCTGAGCAATTGGGGTTATATTCAGAAAGTCTTTGCCAAGACCAATATGTTGAAGGCTTTCTCCTACATTTTCCTCTAGCAGATTCAGAGTTTCACTTCTGATATTAAGGTCTTTCATCCATTTGGACTTAATTCTTGTGCATGGAGAGAGATAAGGATCTATTTTCATCCTTCTACAGATACATATCCAGTTTTTCCAGCACCATTTGCTGAAGAGGCTGTCTTTTCTCCAATGAATATTTTTGGCATTTTTGTCAAAGATCAGGCTGTAGTTGCCTGGACTTACATCTGGGTCCTCTATTCTGTTCCATTGATCTACATGTCTGTTTTTCTGCTAGTACTATGATGTTTTTGTTACTATGGCTCTGTAATACAGTTAAAAATCACGTATGATGATACCACCAGCCTAATTTTTGCTGCTCAAAGTTGTTTTAGATATTCGGGGTATTTTTGTGCTTCCAAATGACTTTTTGGATTGGTTTTTCTGTTTCTATGAAGAATTCCATTGGAATTTTGATGGGGATTGCATTAAATGTGTAGATTGCTTTTGGTAAGATTGCCATTTTCACAGTATTTATTCTTCAATCGAAGAACATGGGATATCTTTCCATTTCCTAGTGTCTTCTGCAATTTCTGTCTTGAATATTTTAAAAATTTTCATTGGAGAGATCCTTCACTCCCTTGGTTAGGTTTATTCCAAGGTACTTTATTATTTTTGATGTAATTGTGAAGGGGCGTGATTCTCTGATTTCATCCTCTGTGTGTTTGTTGTTAGCATATAGGAAGGCTACTGATTTCTGTGTGTTTATTTTGTATCCTGCTATGTTGATAAAAGTGTTTATCAGCTTTAACAGTTTGATGGTAGAGTCTTTAGGGTCCTTTATGTATAGAATCATATCATCTGCAAATAACAATAACTTGATGTCTTCCTTTACAATTTGTCTCCCTTTTATCTGTGTCTCTTGCCTTACTGCTATAGCTAAGACTTCCAGTACAATATTAAATAAAAGTGGGGACAGTGGACACCATTGTTTTGTTCCTGATTTTAGTGGAAAAGCTTCAAGTTTTTCTCCATTTAGTATTATGTTGGCTGTAGGTTTATCATAAATAGCCTTTATTATGTTAAGATATGTTCCTTCTATTCCCAGTTTCTGGAGGACTTTTATCATGAAAGAATGTTGGATTTTGTCAAATGCTTTTTCTGCATCTAATGAGATGATCATGTGATTTTTGTACTTCAGTCCATTTATATAATGTATTACATTTATCGATTTGCATATATTGAACCATCCCTGAAAGGGTAGGTAGTAGGGATAAAGCCTACTTGGTCAGTATTGATATATTTGATATATTTTTTATTCTGTTTGCCAATATTTTGTTGAGAAATTTTGCATCTATGTTTATGAGGGAGATTGGTCTGTAATTTTCTTTTTTGGTTCTGTCATTGTCTGGTTTTGCTACCAGGGTGATGCTGGCTTCATAGAAGGAGTTTGGTAGGATTCTTTCCTCTTCTATTTTATGGAAAAGTTTGAGAAGCATTGGTATTAGTTCTTCCATGAAGGTCTGGTAAAATTCACCAGTGAATCCTTCTGGGCCTGGACATTTTTTAGTTGGGAGAATATTTTTTTTATAACTGCTTGGATCTCAATACTTGTTATAGATCTATTTAAGTGGTAAATCTCACTTTGATTTAATTTTGGTAGGTCATATAAATCAAGGAAATCATCCTCTTCTTTCAGATTTTCAAACTTAGTGGAGTATATGTTCTTATAGTATGTCCCTATAATTTTTTAAATTTCTTTGGTATCTGTCATGATGGTACCTTTTTCATCTCTAATTTTATTGATTTGTATCTCTTCTCTATTTTGGTCAGATCTGCTTGTTTATCTTTTTATCTTGTTTTTTATCTTGTTTATCTTTTCAAAGAACCAACTCTTTGTTTCATTGCTTCTTTGGATTTTTTCCCATTGGTTTCTATTTCATTAATTTCTGCCCTAATCTTTATTATTTCTTCCCATATACTGATTTTTGGTTTGCATTTTTCTTCTTTTTCCATGGGTGAAAGTACTAAGTTGTTTACTTGCGACCTTTCTAATTTCTTAATATAGGCACTTAAAGCTATAAATTTCCTTCTTAGGACTATCTTCATTGTGTCCCAAAGGTTTTGGTATGTGTGTTCTCATTATCATTTGATTCTAGGAGTTTTTTTATTTCCTTCTTGATTTCTTCATTGACCCATTCATCATTTAATAGTGAATTGTTTAGTTTTCATGAGTTTGTGTATGTTATATAGCTTTTCTTGCTATTGATTTGTAGTTTAATCCCATTGTGATCAGATAGAGTGCAAGGAATTATTCCAATTTTCCTGTATTTGTTAAGATTTGCTTTGTGTCCTAATATTCGGTCTATTTTAGAGAATGTTCCATGTGCTGCTGAAAAGAATATGTATTCTGCAGCATTTGGATGAAATGTTCTGTAGATATCTATTAGGTCCATTTGTTCTATGACCTCATTTAATCCAGAAGCATCTCTGTTTATTTTTTGCTGGGATGACCTGTCCATTAATGAGAGTAGGGTGTTGAAGTCACCCACTACAACTATGTTTTGTGCTATCTGTGACCTTAGTTCTAATCATGTTTGTTTGATGAAATTGGGAGCCCCTGTGTTAGGTGCATATATGTTTAGGATTATGAAGTCCTCCTGTTGGAATGTTCCTTTAATCAATATAAAGTAACCTTCCTTATCTTTCCTTACTAATGTTGTTCTAAAGTCTATCCTGCCAAAAATTAGGATAGCAACACCAGCTTGTTTTCTAGGCCCATTTGTTTGAAACACTGTTTTCCAACATTTCACCCTAAGATAGTGTCCATCTTTTGTGGAAAGGTGAGTTTCTTGGAGGCAACAGATTGAAGGATCCTGCTTTTTAAAAATTAGATATGGACATATTTTGTATGTAAATAACACATGTTGATACCATCCTTTCCCTCCTTCCTACCCCTACCCCTTTTCTAAAGAGTCCTTCCTCACTGGGGATGCAGGTCAACCCCATGAGGCTTGTGGGTCATGCATTATGGAGGGAGAGGCAATGTCTCTGTGCAAAATGTCCCAACTTGTGGCTCTAACAATTTTTCCACCCCCTCTTCTGCAAAATTCCCTGAGCCATGCTGGGAGCATTTTAAGTCTACTTCAGTGATGGGCTCTTAGGAGCCTCTGGTTCTTTGGTATGGTAGGTATTGAGTGTCCTCAGTATCTATCTCCATCACCCTTGTGCTGAAATCAGCTTCACTAAGAAAGCAGCACTCTTGCTCATTTCCCCAATTCCTCTGTGGTTTCAGCTGGGGCCGGGGTGGAGTGCACTGGGTCATTTATCTCCTCAGGTCCAGCTCCTGTCTGAAAAAGAGAAGCAGATTCTCCAACAGAGAGTGAAGTCAGCACTGGTTAAATGGGATAACAATTATTAACTTAGAGAGAATTAAAAGGGTGTAGACCCTCTTATAGTCTATAAGGTTAGTGGGAGCTTGACAATGGAAAACAGAATCATTATCTAGATATGATTCTGACTTGTTTCCCAGTTCCAGCTATGGTTTTCCTTCCACTGAGTGGATCTGTTAGCCAATCCAAGAGCAGTTGGTTACCCATCATGGCTGTGTGCCACTATTGCACTTGTGTGAGCATCACATAAGGTTGTTTGCTTCTGAGTCACTTAGACTTTGAGTTGCTTGGACAGATGTTGGCCATTTACCCCTGGTAACTCATATAGTGCCTACCAGCACTAGATGGGCTGTCCTCTCCTTGATCCATTCTACTGGTCAGACATTCTACGGATGTTTCTATTTGACTTACTCTGTTTTTCATTTCTAGTATTTCTGATTGGTATTTTTTCATTATTTCTATTTCCTTACTCATGTTTTGTATAACCTACTTATTTCATTAAGTCGGTTTTTTATGTTTTCTTGGAATTCGTTCAGGAGTTAGTTTTTATCTTTGATTCCTTTGATTTATTCTTTGATTTCTTTGAACATAGATATAATCTTTTTTTTTTTAAATCTTTGTCAGGCATTTCATCTAAAGCAGTCTCACTGGAGGTCATTTCTGATGGATTTATAATTTTTGGTGGGATTGTATTGTCTTGATTTTTTTGTGTTTCTTGTATTATAATGTATAGATTTTTGCATCTTGACTTAATTTGATGCTTGGATTTTTAAATTATCTGCATTGTTCTTAGCCATGTAAACCTGACTTGATATTTCTTCAGTGTAGGAGTTTAACATGCCAGGTGAGCTCTCATACTCCAAGAGAAACAGCAGAAGTGACCGTAGGTGTTGAGTTTGCCTGCTATTCAAGTATTGTAGTAGACTAGGTGAAGCAAACTACTGGAAAATTCTAAGATTCAACTGAGCAATATAGACATTCAATCAAAACCAGCACAGAGCCAGGTGTGGTGGCACATGCCTTTAATCCCAGCACTCACGTGGCAAAGGTAGGAGGATCACTGTGAGTTCAATGCCACCCTGAGATTACATAGTGAATTCCAGGTTACCCTGGGCTAGATTGAGACCTTACCTCTGAAAAAAAAAAAAAAAAAAAAAAACACAGAGTATTTATACAAGTGTGGGTATTAAAATAAACAGATACTAGTAAAGCCAAAGTCCCTAAGGGTGTGTGTTTCCACACCCTTAATTCTGCCAACCAGAAGGTTGAGATTTCTAGTCTGAAAGGGTTCCAAGTCAGCCTGGAGCCAGTCAGTCCCTGCCCCCAATAATGACAGAAGAAAAAGACAAGGGCCCTAAAAATCAGGAAACATCAAAGGCAACAATAGTCAACACCTAACATGGACAGAGAGATTAGCACTTCCAGTGCGGGTTTATGTATCTGTCTTTATATAATTAGACCCTGTTACCTTTTGGGATGGCTTCCAATCTTACCAACACTGAGGGCCCACCTTGATCTCTCTCGGTGTTGGGCAGCTGGGGCTAAATGAGTTCTCCATACATTCATGGCCTGATCGTGGGGGGTGGGAGACTTTGCAGGGTACCTGAAGTCATACCAGAGCTGCTCAGCTGGTCCCATTTGTGTTCTCCTTCAGCAGTTACTCAGCTGGTCTCTGTTGTCTTCCCCTTCAGGTTTCTTGCTTTTGCAAGAAGACTGATGTGAGTGGAAAAATCCTCTCACTTTGTTTCTGCTCCTGCTGGTCTGTGCCACCAGCTGCTACTATTTTATTTTTGAGAGAGAGAGAGTGAGTGACAGGCAGAGAGAGAAAGAAAATGGGTGCTCCAGGGCCTTTCAGCTGCTGTGAATGAACTCCAGATCTTTTGTTGTGTTATTTTTCGAGATAGGGTCTCACTCTAGCTCAGGCTGGCCTGAAATTCACTCTTGCTTGGCATTTCTTTAAAAATACTGATTCAAGCACCAACCCATTCAACTAGAATTTAGGGGAGTGGGACCTAGCCCCTCAGCTTCTAACATATTCCAGCTCAGTGTGTCTAATACCCTAGTGGTCGTTCCACGGGCTCATTCTCAGAGTATAAAATGGTAACAAAGCCATTGGTTACAAAATTTGGGACAAGAGGAAGGCATTAAGGTTATTTAGGGAGCTTCCTTTCCTTCACACACAAAATGAATGAAGAGGTCCATTGTAGTCAAAGCACTTACCTCGAGTCACCCTGACTAAAGAATAAACAAGGAGTTGCTCATCTGCAAATGTGCATAAGCTGCAAATTGTTTGTTTCCCTGCCACACATGAGCATTTCCCAAACTCCCAAAGCAGAACAATGTTCTCATGGACTGCCACTGCTGTAGCCTACACTGTCTTTGGTACTGCAGCTTTATGGCATGTTTTGAAATCAAGAAGTGCCAGTCCCTCCCCCTTCATCCTGCATTGTCAAAATGGCTTCAGGGAGTCTGGGTCTTTTGAATTTCTGAACAGATTGTACAACCAGCTTCTCAGTTCTACAAAAGTATGCTAATTAAAACTTCGATAAGAATTTCATTGAATCTATAGATAATTTGGAGAGTTAAACCATTTCAACAATAAGACTTTCCAATCCATGAAATGAAGATATTCTTACATTTAATTAGATCTTTAATTTCTGTTTTTTTAAATATTTTTTATTTATTTGAGAGAAAAAGAGAGAGAGAGAGAGAGACAGTGGGCACACCAGGGCCTCTTGCCACTGCAAATGAACTTTGGATGGATGGATATGCTACCATGTACATCTGGCTTTATGTGGGTACTGGGGAATCAAACCTGGGTCCTTAGGCTTTGCAGGCAAGTGACTGAACCGCTAAGCCATCTCTCTAGCCCTAATTTCTATTCTTATTAGTAACTATTAAACTTTAATATTATCTTAGAAGTACAATATATTTACAAATCCCAAAGTTAACAATGTCAGGACTTCTCTTATGACAATTAAAAGAATTTATTCTATTGTGTTCATTGCTGAAAAACACAGGGGCTTCTGAACTCTCTTCCACATATAATTTTATTTTTTGTTTTCTATTACCATATATTGATCATACAAATATTAAGTTTCTTTATGACAATTTTATGCATGTATGTGATGTATTTTGATCATATTCACCCCTCCCATTATCCTTTCTTATCCCCTCCCACTTATTCCCTTCCTCTTCCCAACTAGTCAACTTTCTATCCTCATGTATATCCTTTTTATTGCTGCTGTTTTGTTTTTAGTGGACCAATGCATTGAACAAAATGCTTGTAGGAACATTTAACTGGATAATGGGCAACTTACTATTGCTACACTACAAAAGAAAATGTCTCTCTCTCATTTGGCAACCATTCACTGCCTATTGATCCGCCTTAGCTTCTCCCCAGCCCATGACAGAATGTTGATGGGCCCAGTCCTGTAGGAGTCTTGGGCAGGTCATCATAGCTCCCGAGAGTTCATGAGTGCAGCAGCCATATCACGTCTGGAAGACAGTGTCCTGCTACACTATTCACCGTCCTCTGGCTCTTGCATTCTGTCCACTCCCTCTTCTACTCCAAGCCTTGAAGGACATGCTATGGATGTCTTATTTAGGGTTGAGCATTCAAGCTTGTTTATTCTCAGCACTTTGGCCAGTTACAAATCTGTATTAGCCACCACTGCCTGCAAAAAAAAAAAAAAAAAAATGCTGAGACTAAAGTTAAGAGCAACGCTAATTTTTGGAACAAACATAAATGTTTCGAAGGCAATTTGCTCTCAACTTTTGAGAAGGGGAGAGGCTGGAGATGGAGTTCAGTCATGTGGCCAGTGACTGAATCAAGTGTGTATACATAGTGAGCTCTGGCAAAACCTCTGGTAAATGAGGGTTGGGGAACCTCTGGGTTGGTGAATGCATTGATACGTAGTCATCAATGTGAGAAGGACTTTATGTTTTTGAAAGATCACTCTACTAGTTAGGAATCTGACTGACATTTAATTTTACTTTTAGCACCTTAAGCACGTCACCCTATGCCTCTGGCTGCTATTTTTTCTGATGACAAGTCAGCTATTAATCTTATCAAGAGTCTCCTCCCTCCAGATAAGTTGTTTCCTCAACCTGCTTTCCAGAATTTCTCAGCTTTAATGTTCAACATTTTGTCTACAGTGTTGCAGGATAGATATATATCTTTGTTTTGTCCTAAATTAGAGTTTTATCTTCTTTTCTTGGATGTGTAGGTTAATGTTATTATTTATTTTTAAGAATTTCTTTTCATTTTTATTTACTTATTAGAGACAGAAGAGAGAGAGAGTGAGTGAGTGAGAATGGGCACATCAGGGCTCCAGCCACTGCAAATGAACTCCAGGTGCATGTGCCACTATGTGCATCTGGCTTACGTGGGACCTGGAGAATCGAACCTAGGTCCTAAGGCTTCGCAGGCAAGCTCCTTAACCATTAAGCCATCTCTCCAGCCCAGTTAATGTTTTCTAAATTAAACTTGGAATATTTTAGTCATTATTCTTCCAATTGGTTTTTTCTTTCTTCGTCTCCTTCCTCTCATTATAGTAACAGGAAAAGTTAATGTGTTTTAAACAAGAACTCCTCAGCCTAAGCTTAATTATTTCCAAAGCCAGGAACGGTGCTGATTCTGTATGCCCAGCACTCTCAACCCTCGTGTACACTGGGGAGCTTTATAAACTCTCAGACAGAAACCAATTACTTCAGAAGCTCAGGAGTTTGGCTCAGGAATTAGTAGTTTTTAAACTTCCCCAGATGATTCTAATGTTCATCTGCTTTAAGGATCAAACCAGGAATGGTGGCACATGCCTGCAATCTTAGCACTCAGGAGGCTGAGGCAGAAGGATCAAGAGTGTAAGGCCAACATGGACTATACAGTGAGACCCCCCACACACACACAGTACTACTACTTCGACTACTACATGTAGAAGTGGAAGGCTCTAGCCTATGATCAAAGGATAATTTATAGAGCCTGGAGCTAGGTAGATCTTTATGGTTTTCCTCTTTGTAAAAACCTCACATATTGGGCTGGAGAGATGGCTTAGCGGTTAAGGCGCCTGCCTCCTAAGCCTAAGAACGCTGGTTCCAATCTCCAGCGGTTCCAATCTCCAGGTCCCACGTTTAGCCAGATGAAAAGTGACGCAAGGGCGCAATGCCGCACTTGACCACAAGGGGGCACACACATCTGGATTTCATTCACAGCAGCTGAGAGACTGCTGGTGCGCCCATTTCTGTCTTCCTCTCCCTCTCTCTCTGTCTGTCTCTCTCTGTGTCTCTAAAAAATTAAAAATAAAAACTTTAAAAAAAACCCTCACATATTAATCCTTGTTGCCTTAGATTAATGTTTGTATGCACCTATGCCAGCCTTCTAAACTGAGTGGGTTACTGCCTTATATCTCATTATATTCTACTTATGGTGAATAAGTTATACCACTCCATTTGACCACAAGCTATATTTTCTAACAGTTATTTTCTTTAAATAAAAGTTATTTAATGTGCACAGATTCTGTTGGCATATCCTATCAGAGAGCTATCCAGCAGAAATTTAGGTACACATGGATATTCCCATTAAATTGTTGGAGATGGCTTCAATGAAGTCTGCCCAGAAGGAATGAGAGCTATTTAAGAAAATAGGGGTGAAGAAGGAATATATATATCATGGCACACGCCTTTAATCTCAGGATTTGGGAGGCTAAGGTAGGAGGATCACTGTGAGTTCAAGGCTAGCTGAGGCTACATAACAAATTCCAGGTCAGCCTGGGCTAGAACAAGACCCTACCATGAAACACCCCCACACACAAAATTAAACTATTTTATAATAAAACATAAAAATATTTATCCTTTCAGATAAGAGAAATTAAAAAAAAAACATTAATGATATTCAGTCTTGTGAAGATGTGGAAAAATGGCTACACTTATTGATAGTTGCTGGAAGGTTACATACCCGCCAACCTGGCTTCCATACTGATAGAAAATCCATGAAAACTATTTTCTCCTGTATATATTCAAATGTAAAATTTATTCACCAATCTTCTAGGAGTCAACCAATAGATGCATGTTTAAGATGTGTGTGACAGCTTAGCTTATAATTAGACAATATAACAACATTGAGGTCCATTAAGGAGTTGGTAAGTAAATTATGTTAATTCAACAACATAATTCAACTCAAAAATAATAAGTAGATATTTATATCTAAAATATGTCTATAAAAATAGGATAATTCCACTTATGTAAAAATGTAAAAATTATAAATATCGCCCAAGTATAGTGGCATACACCTGCAATTCCAGCAGGTCGGGAATCATCCTTGGCTACACAGAGAATTTGAGGTCAGCCTGGGATTCACAAAACCCTTTCTCAAAAAACCACTACTGGGCTGGAGAGATGGCTCAGTGGTTAAGATTGTTGTCTGCAAAGTCTAACAACCCAGGTTCAATTCCCCCATGCCCCCATAAAGCCAGATGCACAAAATGGTGCATGTATCTGGAGTTCTTTTGCAGTGGCTTGCAAATAAATAAAAACACTTTTTTAAAAAATGTAAAAAACACTATCAATAGTAATAATAATAAGTGATAATAAATAAATATTATAAATGTCTATACATCTATTGATATTTACATATATGCCAGACTGCCGCATTTTCTCTACATTATTTGACTGCTCACATATAATCAGCAAGAGCACGGAGGAGGAGGAAGAGAAGGAGAAGAAGGGAACAAGTGATTATGCAGCATTTATCCCTTGCCCAGCTCCTAGAGTCCTGTCTGTTACAGCCACAGTGTTCTTTTGCTAACCTGCTCTGTGACATTCAGAATCAGCAGCTCCTGCTCACACAAAATAAGGTAGAAAAGGGTATAGTCCTTCACTTGGCCTCTAAGCCCTGCAAGATGCTGGCTAGGAATTAGCAGTGCCATGGAGAAGCAGGGGCAGTGCCTGATGGAAAGGCAGCAGTGCCTGGAAAAGCATGGGGCAGAACTGGTGGAAACAGCTTCCATGCCCAGCAGAAGCATGCAGCAGGTGTGC
This sequence comes from Orientallactaga sibirica, assembly GCA_036365145.1. Classification (NCBI taxonomy): domain Eukaryota; kingdom Metazoa; phylum Chordata; class Mammalia; order Rodentia; family Dipodidae; genus Orientallactaga; species Orientallactaga sibirica. The sequence continues at coordinate 27,588,770 of JAEOAD010000004.1, read as the reverse complement.
CATAAGGCTGATCAGATTCTGTGAAGACGTTCTGAAGGGCTTTAGAGAAAACATTTCAGGAAGCTGAGGTCCTACATGAGCAAGAGGGATAAGAGGGATAAAGTTTGACTAATGTACTCTTTAAATATACATGTGTATCTTTAAATATACATAAATATATGTAATATACCTAAAATACCTAAAAGCATTTTATTTTTTTTTTTTTTTTTTTTTTTTTTTCGAGGTAGGATCTCACTCTAGCCCAGACTGCCTCAAAGTCACTGTGATCCTCCTACTTCTGCCTCCCAAGTGCTGGGATTAAAGACGGGACGTGCACCACCACACCCAGCTCATAGTTTTCTAGTGCTATAAAAAATGTCTGAGGACTGGAGAGATTGCTTAGTGGTTAAGTTGCTTGCCTGCAAAGCCTAAGGACCCAGGTTCGATTCTCCAGGTCCCACATAAGTCAGATGCACATGGTGGCACGTGCATCTGGAGTCCATTTGCAGTGGCTGGAGGACCTTGGCGCATCCATTCTCACTCTCTCTGTCTCTAATAAATAAATAAATCAGAAAAAAATTTTAAGAAATGCCTGAGACTGAGTACTATCATTAAAATAGGTTTATTTGGTTCACAATTCTAGTGTCTGAAAAGTCCAGATCGCATGGGGCTGCCAAGTGGGTGCATCACAACACAGCAGAGAAGTGAAAACAGAAAAGGTGCATACAAGTCCAGCAAATGACCAGGAGGCACTGTGCTCACTGTTTTGTGAGTGTGTGTGCGTGTGCGTGTGTGTGTGTGATTATGATGTATCATATGTGCGTATGGTGTAGGCTTGTGTATGGTGTAGGCGTGTGTGTGCAAAAGTGCATGTCCTGTGCATACACATGTAGAGGCCAGAGGAGGATGCTCGGTGTTCTCCCCTGTCATTCTTCCACCTTATGTCCTTGAGGTAGAGTCCTCCCAGAAGCTGGAGCTCATGCTGGTTTTCGTTGTTGTTATTGTTAGCCTGGCAGACAGTAAGCCCCAGCAATCCTCCATCTCTTTCCCCTTCAGTGCTGGTGTTATAGGTGTGCATGGCCACTCTGAGCTTCTTACATGGGTTCTGGGGCTTGAACTCAGGTCCTCATGCTTGTGCAGCAAGTGCTTTTACCCATTGAGTCATCCACTGAGCCACCCAGCCCCAATCACTCCTTTATGACAGCCTGCTCTCTCATGAGGTAAACTTGTTCTTAAAAAGTATATTTAAAAAAACAAAAACAAAAAACCTCTGGGCTTAATCTTAAAGGCTCAATTACCTCAACACCATCACATGGATGGCCAGGTTTCCAACACATGACAACCATATCCAAGTCATAGCAACTGCAATGAAACACAGGAGTATGTGCAGCATCTCACGCAGTCACCATTTTTGGTTTGTGTTATTTTTTTTTTCTTTATTTCAGAGAGAGAGACAGAGAGGAAGAGGCAGAGAGAGAATGGGCACGCCAGCAGCCTATCAGCCACTGTGAATGAACTCCAGACGCATGTGCCCCCTTGTGGGCAAGTGCAGCATTGCACCCTTGTATCACTGCAGCTAGCTAAATGTGGGACCTGGAGAATCGAACAGGCATTCTTAGGCTTAGCAGGCATCTCTCCAAGCCATTTCTCCAGCCCTTGGTTTGTGTTTTATGTCAAGAAAAGGTAAATGTTTACTAATTTAGCATGAATTCCAAATACAGTATGATTGTATCACCTATAGGCCACATGTTGTACATTAATTAGATCTCCAAATTTGTTATTCTTACACACAGGCTAGCTAGTTTTTATCCCCTACCTGCAAATCTCCATTTCCTCTCACTCCATTTTCACACCCCTGCTAACCACGGTTTTGTTCTCTATCTCTGTATATTTGGCTTTTTTCTTTTTTTTATAATTCCACACATAAGTGACATCATGAATTTTTTTGTGTGTGTTTCTGGCTTTTCATATAGGATAATATCTTCCAGGCTTGACTATATTGTGGCAAATAGAAATATCTCATCCTTGGGCTTAGCAGTTAAAGCACTTGCCTGCAAATCCTAAGAGACTCAGGTTTGATTCCCCGGCACCCACATAAGCCAGATGCACCATGTGGTGCATGCATCTGGAGTTTGTTTGAAGTGGCCAGAGGACTTGGCTTGCCCATTTTCTCCTTTCTCTCTGCCTCTTTCTGTTTTTCTTTCGCTCAAATAAATACATAAATAAAATATTTTTTAAAATAAAAAGCTCGTTCTTTTTTTGCCAAATAATAATAATTTATTGCTTTTCTGTGTGTGTGTGTGTGTGTGTGTGTGTATAAAATGTCACAATTTCTTTACCTATTTGTCTCCTAACAAACATTTAGGTTGCTTCCATAGCTTGATTATTGTGTATAATACTGCATTGAATGTGGGAAAATTCACCCCATTTGTGCAAACCTTGGGCTGGCAAGGCCTGGGGAAATTCAAATGATAATTATATTATTAAATAAGTATTTGTCAAATGTATCAGTCAACAAATTCACAACAATTTTATTTTATCTTGTAATTAATAAAAATAATGTTGTCACTTATAGTACAAAATATTAAAGTTGAATCTTCCTGAGTTCTTTGATGATGCTACATCCAACAGCAGACTACTCTATGGCCTTTCAAAACTACTAAGTAGATGACTTCTGACCTGACACATAGGCTCTCAATAGCTGGACCGGCCTATAGACAGATTACAGCATTGGGCAGCGATATCAGGTCTGGTGAGTCCCACTAGTCCAGAAGGTAACCCTCAATCCAGCCCATTCTACCCACATGGCCACAAGCCTTCTTGTTTTGAAGCAGAAAGAACCCAATGGCTCCGATTTCTCTAATCCCGTCTCAGTACATTTAAGGTTCGTTATCCAAACTCTAGAGGAAGCAAGAAGTTTCAGTCACTGTCCCTCACATCTATGACTTTACACTTGTTGGCACCTTCAAAGTTGAGGGGTGAAACAGGTTTCTCCTTCCTGTGCTTGTAAAGAGTTTCTTCCTCCAGGAACAGACAAACCTGGGTCTGCCCCTCCCACCAGCAGTGGCTTCTCCCTCTGTAAAGAAGGGTTTCTCTCCAGGAAGACAAAGCACAGATCCCAAAGGGCTGAAGAAAGAAACCTAGAAAACTAAAAGGATTCGGGTGTGGGGGTGCACATCTTTAATCTCAGCCTCGGGAGGCAGAGGTAGGAGGATTGCCATAAGTTCAAGGCCACCCTGAGACTATATACTGAATCCCAAGTCAGCCTGTGCTAGAATGAGACCCTACCTGGAAAAAAAAAAAAAAAAAACAAAAAAAAAAAAAAAAACAAACAAAAAAAAAGAACAAAAAACTAAAAGGAGAGGGGTGGACAAGTTAAGACAAGAGAGGGGAAATGAAGGCGTAGGAAGAAAAGGAAATTAGAGTGAAGGGCATATGCCTATGAGTAGAACTGGATCATGCAAACTTTAACTTTTTGAAAAAAATAAATGCTGAACTGTTTTCCACTATTTTACAGTCCCAACAGCAATCTGCAGGGATTCCCATTTTTATTCATCCACAGGAAAACTCATTTTCCTTTATTTTATTTTATTTTTTGAAAAAGCATTATATTCACCCAGGGAGTATGAAATAAATCTCATTGTGATTTTGATTTGTATTTCTGGTAGTGTTCATATTGAATTCATATTATCTTGGTGAACCACTATTAGATATGAAACTGTTCATTTAGGATCAATGCATGGCGATTTTGAGGTTGAGGGCACACGGAAACCTGCACACTGTGGAAGTGCCTACTCGTCCATCAGCTAATCACACCATAGTTTTAACCTAAGATCCGTGACTACTTGCTATCGTTAGGAGTCAACTGAAGAGATTAGACAAGAATATCTCCAAGTTCACTTTCAGCATTTGTTTAGTCTAAATGTTGGCTTTACTTAAATAAAGCCATATCTTGTTTTCTTCTGCAGCAATGAGACAAGACTAAAGGAGTGGTCATATGACCCCAGAAAAAGGGCTGGCATCCTTTGGTGGACGGGAGACACCCTTGCCTTTTCCCTGCATTTGTTCCTCCTTTTACTATTTTATTGTGGCTTCTCAAGATGCTGATATGGCAACAGCCTCAGTCACGTGGTTTCATCTTTTAAGGTCATGGCACTAAGTGAGTGTGACAAGTCCAAATTCTAGAGATATGGGAATTATGACAGTAGGAATCTTGGCAGAATTTTCCTGAAGCTTTGGGGCTGTTTTGAGGGAAGAGGACTTGTGAAGATGGAGGAGTAAGAAATAGCTGTTTCTAAGAATCTAGGTGACTCATTCCTAAACCAGAGAAAACAGACCTCTTTTTTTTTTTAATTGAATAAAAGAATTAAGATTTATGGGTAGACTTTAAAGGTAGATAGGTTCCAGATCAAAATAAAGCAGCGTTTCTCTTTAAAATACAAGCTGTCTAGAGTAGACTAGACTGCTGTTCTATTGGGCAGAGAGTCTGCTCCCTTGCATGGGCCCCTACTGAGGCCACTGGCCTCTGGGAAAGCAGGGGATGAGACCGCTGCGGCCGTGGAGTGCTGCTTCTGACCGGAACAGCTATGGCCATCTTCGTCACAGTTGCTGTGACTACTCACAAGAGACACTAAAGGTCCAGCCTGCCCCCAGTCCTGGGATTCCAGCCACTCCCTTCCGTCCCTCCCTGCCAGCTGTGTGCCATTCTGCCCAGATGCATATGTTCGTGAGAGGCGCTGCAGTAGGTGGGGTGGTTCCTGAAGGGGGTCTCCAGCTATACAGCTACCGGGAAGTCCGAATTCATGCTGGGGTGAGATTTTTCAGTGATGCAGCTGTTTTGGGGGGGTCACCCACACTCTTGTAAGTAACCGCTCAGCCATGCTCCCATGTGTAAGTCTAATTAACTCATTGGATAACTAAGACTTGGGTGGATTCGTTACTTTGGTTCTTCACCGGTGCCCTTTCTGAGGGAAGTAGACATTAGTTTACTTCTTCCCAGGAAAAGAGTGAAAGCAGCTGCATTGAGGCAGAAGAGCTGAGCAAGAGCCAAGGCTCCTTCCTTCCTTCCTTAGACACCTGCCATCTGGCTTCATCTGCATCTTTTACTTCATCTTCTTCCTCCTCAACATCTCATATACATACACGTATGTGTGTGTGTGATTATATGTATGGGAGATTATACATCTGTGAGATTATATATGTGAAATTTTATATTTTTTTTCCAGTCCTCATTTTAGCTCTTCCTAGGTGAAGCATTTTCTCATCTACCTCAGCATTCATCCTTCAATGCAAAATGACACCATGTACAGTCTTTCATTGTGCACTTATGGCTCCACATTGCAATTTTGTGTATATGCATCTGGCTCCTCCACTAAATGATAACCACCCATGTTCATTAGCTTTTTAACACTGTGACAAAATCCCCAAGATAATTCACATTAAAAAGGAAAAGTGGGCTGGAGAGATGGTTCAGCAGTTAAGGCGATTGCCAGCAAAGCCTAGAGACCAGGGTTCAGTTCTCCAGTACTCACATAAAGCCAGATGCACAAAAGTGGCACATGGGTCTGGAATTCGTTTGCAGTGGCTGGAGGCCCTGGTGCACCCGGTTTCTCTGTCTCTCTTCTATTTCTTTCTGCTTGCAAATAAAAAAATCTTTTTTTAAGGAAGAGTTTTATTTTGGCTCACAGTTTCAGAGGTCTCAGTGCATGGTTACCTGATCCTGTTGCTTTGGGCCTTACGTAGCAGAGTGACAGAGGCAGTATGTGACAGAGAAGACCCACTTACTTCATGGCAACCAAGAAGCAAAAAGGCCAATGGGAAAGGACCTGCATCTCAAGTCCATCCAATGGCACACCTTTAATGACCTAACTTCCTCAATATGTCTCACTTTTTAAAGGCTCCACACTTCCCCATAGTGCCATAGGCTGTGAATCAACCTTTAACATATAGGGCTTTAGGTGACTCTCCAGATCCAAACCAAAGCACCTCCTCCAGGGCAAAGATGATGCCATCTTGTTGAATGACCAACACCTGGAAGAGTATTTCCTATAGTAATTGCTCTGATGACTATTTGGTGAGTAATTGATTATTGAATGAATCATTGAGATTGCACACTTCTATTATGTTCTCACAGTCATATGACATCACTGATGATGAGAAATGAGTGCTTGGTGACCAAGACCCATATTTTTGATTATGAAATAGTATGTCTCAGCTTTACAAGTTTATGTTCTGCATTCCCAACAAAAGATGAATTTCCTATGGCTGATTAAAAGGAAATATTTACTAATAGTTTAAAAAAGGAAAGAGAGCTTTTAGCTAAGGCAGGCCTTATTTGAGGAGGACTTACTATAGATGAGAAGGGGAGACATCAGGAAATATAACAGCATCACTGAAGAGAGGAGAGCAACACCTGGATGGGATTATGAACACCTGAGAGTAGAGTAGAGTAGAGTAGAGTAGAGTAGAGTAGAGTAGAGTAGAGTAGAGTAGAGCAGAGGAGCCATGATTTTGGACCACATATGATCTGTATTTCCCCCTAAAGAATGAATTTCCTATGGCTGATTAAAAGTAAATAAAAAAAAAAAGAAAGAGGAATTATCTCAATGAGTTTTTGGCTAAGGCAGACCTTGTTTGAGGAGGAAACACATTCTAAGACACACTGATCCGAGAGAGATGCTTACAGGACCCTGGGCATTCTTAGTGTGGGGGCAAGAAGAGAACACAGGGACATGGTGCAGCTCGTAGGAGGCTTTGGGGAAAGCAGGCAGGTGAAGACTAGCCTCCTCCTCCCCCTCCTCTGCCTCCCCCTCCCCTTACCCTCCTCCCCCTCCTCTTCCTCCTCTTCCTCTTTCTTCCTCTCCCCCCTCCCCCCCCGCTGACATGAGCAGAATGTCATTGTCCCTGGGCAAGAGTAGGTACTGCTTGGCTCTCTTGGCTAAGATCAGCATCAGAAGAATTTAAAAAGCAGACAGAATTGACGGTGTGTCTCTTTTATAGTTTCTCTTTCATTTTTACAGGCCCTCCCATCATCTTCAATTTTTTTCTAATTTATGAATCTCTCTAATTTACTATTTTCCCTTTATCTTACCTGTTTACCTCCCACCAATTACCACCTCCACCTGCAGCACCCTATCAGAGCATCCTGGCATACCATTCTCTGGGGCGTATTTTCTCCTAGCCCTTCTTGGGGACCAGGTCATCATGTTTGATCTTTGGAAAACTTGCTTGACCAATCCCAGTTACATTGCTCATAACTGACAATGGCTTTGATGCTTAGTCAGATTCTGCCAGAGATTTTTCAATAGCTGAATCAAAAGGTGGCGGAAATAATAAATATTAAATGCAGAAACCCATTTGAAAAGCTTATTTACACTAAGCCTTACACTTCAAATGGAGGTCTCATCTTTATAAAACCTGAGATTCTTAACCAGTAGATATCCTCGAAATGAGCAGGGCACATGGTGCTTGGGAGTTTCTTTTCACTCTAATTTTGAGAGCAGCAGTCATTATTTGGGGAGGAGTCTATTTGTCAAAGCAGCTAATCATCCTGTATTTTTTTTAAAGGCACAAAAGATAAAAAATAAAACATAAACCCAGAATGTAATGAGAATCTGGAAATCTTCCCAGGCAGCTTTTTGAGACTTGGAAGGCAGTGGGTGACATCTCTTTTATGGGTTTTGCTGACACTCTCATGGGGGCACAACCATCCCAACCGAGGGTGAATCTACAGGCAGATCATTGTCTCAGACTCTAATGACACCGAAACACGTTGTCTCCAAACTACACCGGGAGGGAATCGAGTGAGGTGATCATCAATTATTAACCACTGTTCTTCTGAACCCACACTTCAACAATGTGACACAGACTGCTTTGCGTAGCGCCTGGAAATTTTTAGTCTGCGTTGAGGGAAGAAAAAAAAAGAAGAGGAAGCAAAGACGGGTGAAAAAGAGAGAAAGAAAAGGACAGAAGGAAAATGAGAAAAAGATTACCTCAGGCTCCTTACTGCCAAACAGATCTGTGTCTGTGTGATATAACATTTGAAATTAAAACATTTGAATATTTTCCCCCAAGATTTGGCCAAGGGTTTTGATTGGTAGGCTTGCTCACTATAATTTCTGTTCTTAAAATAATTGTTCATATATTTCAACACCCTCCTGCTTATGAGTTAGGGCATCTAAAGTATCTTTTCTTTTTCTTTCTTCCTTTTTCTTGTCTTTTTTTTTTTTTTTTTTTGGCGTTTATATGTGTGTGCATGTTCATGTGTGTGAATGAGGGTGTGCACATGCCAGGGTGCCTGGGTCCTTGCCTTCTACTTTGTGGGAGTCAGGCTGTCTCCTTTGTTGCTCACTGCATGATTCACCAGGCTACTTGGTCTTTGAGCTTCTGGTTTGCAAACTCTGGGACAAGTCTCCTTTCTCCATCTGCAATTGTTGTAGGCATCATGGGATTACAGAAATCTACCACAGCTTCCGGCTTTTATGTGGGGTCTGGGAATCCAAACTCGGGTACTCATACTTGGATGTCAAGTGCTCTATCTACTTGCCCCCTAAAAATAGCTTTTAGGTAGTTTTTTTCCTCTCTGTAAGGAAGGCTATCTTTAATTCTTTTTGTTCTTGCCTATAGACATGCTGACATTTCACATACATGCACACAGAGAGAGAAAGAGAGAGAGATCATAATCTTTGATAGGAATGAGCTACAGAAATGCTCAGCATAAAGCCAGGTGTGGTGGCACACACCTTTAATCCCAGCACTTGGGAGGCAGAGGTAGGAGGATTGCCATGAGTTCGAGGCCACCCTGAGACTACATAGTGAATTCCAGCTCAGAGTGAGGCCCTACCTTAAAATAAATAAATAAATAAATAAATAAATAAATAAATAAATAAATAAATAAAATACAATACAATAAATGGTCAGCATACTATAGTTCACATACCAATCCAGCCTGTTGCCCTTTTATGAAATAGTTTTTTAAAATATTTTTATTTATTTATTTGCAAGCAGAGAAAGAGAGAGAGAATGGGCACACCAGGGCCTCTTGCCATTGCAAATGAACTCCAGATGCATGTGCTTCTTTGTACATCTGGCTTTATGTGGGGAATCCAGGCCAACAAGCTTTGCAAGCCAGTTCCCTTATCTCCTGCTGAGCCATCCCCCCAGCCCTCATGAACTAGTTGTATTGGAACACAGTAGAGCTAGTTCATTTCCATATTGTCCATGAGTACAGCTGCTTCCATTGCACTATAACAAACTTAACAGAGACGCTATGCCCCACAAAGCCCAACATTTTTACTATCAGACCCTATACAGAAAAGCATTCTGATCCCTGTTTCTTGGGTCAGCATTGATAGATAGTGGCAGCTCATCTATGAATGACTTACTGACAATTTGCATGAACATGAAGGCCCTGCACCAGAATGTAAACCAGCCACAGCCCCATGTACAGTTTAATTCATCTCATCTCCTCCATGTAGCAAGACTTCCTTGATGAAGGAAGCAGTGTGTAGATTTGCTTTCTGGTGTAAACTCTTTGCCTCTTTGTGGGTCAGTGCTTTTAGTAGCACTGACTTAAGTGACTCTATAAAACTTTAACTTTCTTTGAGGAAAATATTTGAACTTACTTTATGACACGTCTGGGCTGTGTGACTCATAGAGATATGTAACGCTATGAGTTAGCTTTTGCTGTTTAATAAACTACCCAAAAACTTTGTGACCTAAATCAAACTGCAGTTCAGCAACTTGGACTGGGCTCAGCTTGGTGATTCTGGCCATGACCAGGCTCTACAGACATTTCCACTGGCCTTGCTCATGCATCTGTGCTTAGTTGGAAGGTCAGCTGGGACTGATTGGGTAAGATGGCTCCGCTAGAATACCTTTCCGCTTCACGTGGTCTCTGTTGGTGCTTAGGCTGTTCTCAGCAGCGACCTCAAGACCAAAAGGAGAAGAAGCTACAAGGTCCCTGCAAGTTTGTGTTCAAAACTCACAAAATGTTACTTCTGTCATCTCTTAGGGGTGGGAAAACAGGCTCAAGTTCTTCATGGTATTGTAGTCACTTTATGAAATCAACCACAGGACAAGGAGGGAAAAGATTGTTGCTGCTCTACTTACTCCCTTTTTCAAACTTTGCTCAAAGTCCGTTATGTATTCTAGGACTCGTTATACAATACTACTCAGTTGGCCCAAGCCAATTTTGGAGTTGTGTGTAAACGTTATGGAAAAACTGTGCATTTTGATTATGGCAAGATGAATGGAAACAAAGCTGTTGAAGTCTAGAAGTCTAGTCCCCTAGACTGCTGCTGGATTTGGCCTTTATAGTGTATGAGATTACAGTATGACAAGTTGCATACTAAACATTTCTATAATTGTATATCTGTTAGTAGATTGGCAGAGTTTACTGATCCACACAGCCTCCAGCATAGTTCCTGTACATGGCTGAATCAACAAATTTTAATAAGATAGAAGATTCAAAATAATAACTAATGTCTTAGGTGGGCTTATGTGTATGTTTCTCCCATCTCCCTAATAATAAGCTTTGCTTGGTGTATTTGTTTCACACATATGAATGCATTAGTTTTCTCAAAAACCTTTACTGGGGAAGGACCAAAGAATAGATGAGGTTTAGAGAATGTTTTACTCCCCATCTTACTCAAAGCGATCTGAAATGTTGGAGACCTTATTACTGTAAAGTTTAAGAAGAAAAATATTAATAGACATACTAGGAAACACATATTAATTATTAATAAGAATATGTAGATACAGTTAAACACAAATACTTATTTTTTTTGTGGTTTAGAGATGAACCCAGGCCTTGTGCATGCTAGGTAAGCACTTTAACACTGAGGTACATCCCCAGAATTCTTGAGTGGTCTTACTGTGAAACCATATTCATGTCAGGAATTTGAAACTTTGTCTCTATCTTATTAATGATTCAGACTCTGACCTTCCCAGACAGATGTCATCTTTAGTGGTCTGTAAAGCCCTCAAGGGCTGTATCACCTTTTCCAGTCTGGAACTCATTCTTGTCTTTGAGGTATTAGAGCCTAAGAACAGCTGGGAATTGCCAGGAAAGGTTTCCCTTTTCCATAAATATACCCTGGCTTGCCACCTCTCCCCATCGTATGTCTCTAGACTATTGCTCTGCCCTTCTAAGGGCCAAATGTTATGCCTTATAACCATTGAAACTTCCTCTTGTAGCAGCTTACCACCACTTTCTTTCATATTCTCACTTCTAAGATCAGGTTGGAAGGAATCCTTAGCAGATATCCTTTGGCAAGTAATACAAGGCATTTTTCTGGCAGCTTCCAACCTTCTGCCATCTGTAGCAGTTCTCAGAGTCCACACGCCAAGAATTTTCCACAGGAATCCTTAGCTGGGAATCTCTCACTTTGGTTCCTGACCTGCTAGCATGGTACAGACTGACTTATATCCCCTGTTGAGAGTTCTCATTAGCAAATTGCCTTTTCTTACAGATGAGGCTGTATTGCTTAACACCAAGATTAGAAGAAACTCTTTATCCTCCAAAACTTTCCAGTAATAGAACATCAGGGAATAAGGAATAAGCTCCAAAGGGCAGAAGCTTTTTCTGTTTGTTGCTGACATATTCCAAGTGAATGAAACAATGTCTTGGAATAGTAGGGCTTTGATCGTTACTGAGGAATTGAAGAAAGTGTTTTTTTAAAAAAAAAAAAAAAAAAAAAGACAAGGTGTAATAATGATTATATTTCCAGAATTCAGTTATTTACTTCAGAAAAACCGTTGATAGGAATTTACAAATCCAGCCCAATCATCTTTAGAGTCTCTTTTCCAACATAAGGTAAATGTATGCCTCCAATTCTCTTCTGATAAAGTTGCTTGCCATTCCCGGCCTCCCCTTTGAGAATGTTCCCCTATGATGGCACAAAATCACATGAAGAGTTCTCACAGTGACAGGTAGCTCTGCTTGGAAACGAAAAATTCAGGACACAATTACAGAAATGTGTGTCCATCTATATTGAAGGCACATTTTCATTGTTTTTGTACATACAGTGTCCAATGCAGTGATTATTTCTCAAAATAAATATCAATTTTTCTCCAAAATAAAACCATAAATTCCATGTGTAGATGCACAAAAATACTCTTCTCAGTTCAGATTGCAGTTTTGCTTCTTCACAGGTATTGAAGTTTCCAAAAATATCTTGTGGCCAAATTTCAACAAAGCACCAACTGTGTAGGATCTATTGCATGCTCACTGTCTATCCTCTTGAACATAAACCAAACCTTGGTGAATGGAAAATCCCCTATAATGTGAGTCAACAGAGCTGCTCTCTCCCCTTGCCACCCAGGAACTTCGCAATGATAGGCAATACAGGCAGCATTCTGGTTGTTCACATGGTCTTACAGACCCTTGCTGTTTTATCAGCTTTCAGCCAACAGCTCCATGTCAGTGAACTTCTGCCAAGTCAAACAAAGATGAAGACAGTGAAACCTGTTTCCTTTCCTCCTTTTCTGATCCATTATATTTCTTTTTCCTGATTCATTGTTGGCAATGAAACCACACTTCTCAGATCTCTGACTGTGGGCTCCACTGGATACTGCACTCTGAAATCTGTCAGTGCATTAATCAGAATCATAGTTCCCTTTGTGGTCAGCCTCCTCAGAGGCACAGAATTTCTTTAACTTCAGAACCTACCATTGATCTAGTCAAACTACCTTAAGAACAAAATCTATGCTGTTTCCCCAACTTTCCCTCTATTCCTCGTATTCACCTAAGGATCTGAGCTGAGTTGCAGTTTAATGGCTCGCTTGATCTCCATTCTCTGATACCTGCTCACCTTATCTCACCTTCACCAAGTGTTGGCTTAATAAACCCCTTTCTTATCCCCTTTTTTTTTTCTTGGATCCTAATTATTGGGGGGCCCAAATTAACACAAACAGTATTGAGAAAACAAGTGACGATATGGGTGTTTGGAAATGGTGCATCTGTCCACCTGACATATAAGGATTAACCTGAGCTGGCAGGCAAGACATGGATAATAGTATCTGGCACAAGAGGTTCAGTTGCCAATGAATTCATGCATGATGGCCATGGAAAATATCCTCGTGAAGGAGAATGCTATGGCAACACATTTATGCACGTATTTAAGACATATGATAGTAATAGATGATGTCTATGTATATTCAAACATCTTTAGGATATTAGATAGAAGTAGAGTTGACATTGATATTCAGGTACCCAAGGGATCATTATGACCCTGCTAGTCTGGGGGTTATACATGGACAGATATTAAATGAGTCAGCTAGACTTTGATTCACAATTGGCCCACTGGATTTGTGGATCCCCTCAGTGGTCATTCCCTACTTCTTGAGAGTGTTATTGGAATTTGTAATTGGATTAATTCACAGAATCCTTGGCCTATAGGGGAAAGCTATCACATAGGAAGGACTAAATGGAAACCTCTGAAACTTGTCTCTAGAGTACCACCAAGATAAAAAATCAAAACAGTATTATATTCTAGAAGTATGGTGGAAATTACTGCTGCCATTAAAGACCTAAATGATTCAGAATTAATTATTTTATTTCCTTCTCTCTCAGTGTGTCTGCTGTAGAAAGCAGATAGAGCCAGGCATGGTGCCTTTAATCCCAGCACTCGGAAGGCAGAGGTAGGAGGATCGCCATGAGTTCGAGGCCATCCTGAGAATACAGAGTGAATTCCAGGTCAGCCTGAGCTAGAGTGAGAACCTACCTTGAAAAACAATAAAATAAAATAAAATAAAATAAAATAAAATAAAATAAAATAAAATAAAATAAAATAAAATAAAATAAAGCAGATGGATCCTGCAGGACAATTGAGGACTATTGTCTACTCAGGCAGTAAACTTGATGTTTTTAGCTACTGTGCCAGATGTGTTATTGTGCTAAGCAGATTAGTAAGGCTTCAGGTACAAGGTTTATAGCTATTGACTTAGACAGTACATTTTTCTATTCTGACTTAAAAAGATTAGAAAATATTTGCTTTCATGTGAAATAGACAATAACATTGACTTTTAGTTTTAGGCCATGGCTATGGTAACACTTTGATCCTTTGTCATAATTATGAATGAAAGGAACTGAATCAGCTGTATATCCTTCAGGTAGCACTCGGATTCATCATATCAGTGACAGCATAATGACGGGACACTACAGGGAGAGGTAGCAAGTACCGTGGAGGCCTTACTAAGACGCACATGTGAGGGTAAAAGGTACACCCTATGCAAATTCATGACTGTCATTTCTGGGAAAATGTCAAGGGTCCAGTAGTCAAGGATGTAGTAGGCTATCACCTCTACAGTAAAAGGAAAAATTGCACAGTACTGCAAATTCTTCCAGAAAGATAGAGATCAAGTGTTTTATAGACATCATTGGGTCCTAGAGGCTTCATATTTAATACCTAGGAATATTGCTCTGGTGACATGAAAGGTTTCTGGCTTCAATAAGGCCCAGAGCCATGGCTTATTTAGCCATGTTGCTTGAGTCATATGACCTTGAAATGTTGGACATGACAGTGATAGGAAAAGATATGGAATAGTATTTACAACAAGCCACAGTGGGAGCATCAAGAGGAGGTGCCAGGATATGGAGCTGATTATGCGACAGAGAACCCCTACCTTCTGATAATCACCAGTTATAACTAGTGCCTCTTCCACAGCACCATGGCATTTTGAAAGAGCTAAAAGGAAGAAAATAATCTAAGTTTGTTAAAGATTTGGATTGGCTTGATACATGACAGTATGCTGAAAACAGATGGTGACCACATTTCAGATACATTTGTGATAGTTCTAGAAGATGGACAGTGGGAAGAGCTATGAACGTTGTGCCTAGAATCTACTTTATGTGGAATTTGATGTTACCAAAGATAATAACATAAATAAACTCCCAGGTGGTAGTCAGTGGTTTGGTTCACTGAATAAGGATCTGGAAAGAAAAACAAAACACTGAAATAATGAGATTTGGACATATAATGAGTGATATGAAGCAAGAAAATATTCTGTATTATACCTTAATGACCAGCAAATTGTATCTGCCATGAAAGAAGCACTTAGTACTAAGGAGACAAAATGACCACCTAGTTGATGTTAGTCATCCCTGAATTGTCACAAATGGCACATAAATGAAGTAGCCATTATGGATGCTATATAGGAGCTCAACAGTGTAGTCTACCATGTACTAAGGCTAATGATAATTGTTATTTCTAAATACCCAGCCTGTCAGTGATCAAGACCTATGCTAAGCTTCCAATAAGACACTTTTAAACTGTTTTCTCCTTGCTTTTTGTAAGTATCTGTCACAGCTTTGGTGAGATGGGAGTGGCTCTAAGGTATAATCATAGAAAAGTGCTCAATCTTCTTTGTTGTTGTTGTTTTTGTTTGTTTGTTAGTTTGTTTTGTTTTGTTTGGTTTTTCGAGGTAGGGTCTCACTCTAGCTCAGGTTGACCTGGAATTCACTCTGTAGTCTCAGGCTGGCCTCAAACTCTCAGCAATCCCCTTACCTCTGCCTCCCAAGTGCTGGGATTAAGGGCGTGCACCACCATGCTTGGCTCTAAGTGCCCAGTCTTGTGACTCTTCTGCTGGCTTTCTCATGACAACAAACAAATACTGAGTGATTCAACATGCTGGTAGGATGAGAAAAACATCTGCCTTTCCATATAAGGTTATTTGCATCAGGGAAAAAAATAATTAAATGTGAGTATTATATATTAACAATAGGCCATTGGAAAAACCTTAAAGCACAAGAAAAAAAATGTCTTTCTGAAGTCCAAAAATAAAAAGAAAAGCCTGAATGACCTATAGGTAATACAAGAGAGAATACTACGTGAAGAAAGAAATTCCTTCACAAAGATATTACAAAAAGATATATATGAAATATATCAGCTAAAATTTAGACATGTGAAAAGGACTTCAAAAAATACATTCAAGTAGAATGTAGAAGTAGAAGACCAAGTGTAGTGATATATGCCTGTAATCCCAGCACCTGATACCCTGTCTCAAAAAACAAAGTTATTTCAGAGGACTCAATACTAAAATATTAAGAAACTCTTTAATACCATTTATATGATTTCCATTAAAATACAGCAAGCAGAAATGAAATTAATGTCTTATTTTAGGAAACTCTGGGGATTCCTAAACTCAAAATTTCTCCCAGACAGACAAGTTAAAGTAATTTTAGATAGGGCTGTAGAGATGACTTAGCGGTTAAGGTGCTTGCCTGTGAAGCCTAACAATGCCCATTTGAATCCAGGTCCCATGTTTAGCCAGACACAAAAGTTATGCAAGTGCGCAATGTTGCATATGTGCACAAGGGGGCACATGTTTCTGGAGTTTGTTCACAGCAGCTGAGAGGCCCTGGCATGCCCATTCTCTCTGTCTCTCTGTCTCTATGTGTCTCTCTCTTTGTCTGCCTCTGTCTGTCTCTCTGTGTGTCTCTCTCTCTCTCTGTTTCTCTCAAATTTTTTAAAAAAGTAATTTTAGATAGAATTGTGATACGCTCAGATCTCCTAAAATTAATTAAACAACTAAGTATAAAATATGGCTTTGGAAACATATGTTTTCCTAACACTTAATCACACTTAAAGATCTCACCAAAGGCTGCAGCTAGTCTTTACATATTGGCATAGAATCAAAGGCTTGCCCTTGGTAATTGCAATTTCCACTCTTCACAATCTTACTCGACTCATATACCCACTCAACCAGCATCTAACCCACTACCTCACAAGGCAATCCAGAGACCCATAGCTGACTACTTCAACTTTGACATTCAATGGTGGTTGAAAGTGAAATGTTCCCCATAGCCTCATGTGTTTGTGATTAAGCCTCATCCTCAATCTCTAGCTGCTATATTTCATATCACTACTCCATTCAAAGCTACAATTCAAGGCCATTGTGGACTCTGTTATTATCAACTTGATTGAACCTAATATCACCTATGGGACAAATATCTGGGCTTATCTGTGAAAGAGTTTTGGGATTTTGTTATCTGGGGTGGGAAGGCCTACCCTACCTCTGGGTGGCACCATTCCATGAATTAAGCATGAGCACTCATCTTTCTTTGCTTCCTGACCATGGGTTAGATGGGATCAGCTGCTTTCATCTTTGCTGCCCACCACACTTTGCCCACCATACTTAACTGTGTCCCTTTGAACTGTGAGCCAAAATAAACCCTTCTTTGCTTAAGTTGGCTCTTGTTAGGTATTTTGTCACAGCAATAAGGAAAGTAAATAATATAGAAATTTGGTACTAGGAGTGGGGCTATTGCTATGATGAACCTGACTTACGTGATTCATAAATCTTTGGGTCTGGTTTATGGGAAGAACATAGAAAGTTTGGAACTTTGAGATAGCAAAGCCCCAGAATTATGTAAGCAAGGTTAATGAGCATTCTGGCAGGAGATTTGAAGGACAACATGCTGACAGAATGCAGTGGAGCCAAGGAATAAAGGTTCTGCTGGGATCTGGGCTAGGGGTAGTTCATTTTAAATTGTGGCAAAGAGATGCACACAGTAGCACATGCATCTGGAGTTCCTTTGTAGCAGCTAGAGGCCCTGCATGCCCATATTATCTCTCTCTCTCTCTCCTTGCAAATAAATAAAAATATTTAAATGGTGGCAAAAAAATCTGACTATATTCTGACCATGTCTTGAGAACTTGAATAAGGCTGAGTTCAAAGTAAGAGACTAATTTGTTCATCAGAGGAAACTCAAGACAGGATAGCATTCAGATTGTGCTATGGTTACTGCTGACTGCTCTGATCTCGGTCAAGAGAGAGAACAAGAGAGAAAGAGAGAAAAAAGTAGAGCAAATTGATATAAAAATGTGCCATCTGATGAGGACAGGAGGGGGTTAAAGTTGCAGAACAAGCTGGTGCTAGAAAAGCAGATAGACTGCTGAAGAGATTTGCACCATTAAAGAAAAGCATCCTGCTCTGCTCAGGGACCATAGGAAAGGTGCCCAGAGAGTAAGACTCCACACACTGAAGGCTTCATCCTGCAAAACTGCAAAGTCATTTGAAAGGAATCTAAAACGAGAATGTGGCTGAAGGAGTTCCCTGCTCCAAAGCAACTGCCTAGGGTAGTGCTTACCCAGAGTCAGCAAACAGAAGCTGCAACAATTGTAATTCAGGGGGGCCAGAATTCATCCCAAGCTGGCAACAGATCTTGGCAGCACTAACCCCATGGTACTAGTTTTACGGGATTGTAAGATGTAACACTGAGGGGCCATGGGGTCTTACACACCATGGTTCCAGAGAGCTACTGGGGCCAGACAAAATGTGGTAAGGTCAGAATCTCTTCAAGGAGACCCTCAACAGGCCACTTCTGTGAAATGGTGAAGATGAAGCCTAAGTTGCAGGGGAGGTGCCAGGATAGTGAATGTGCCAGAGCCATGGGGTGTCCACAGAGGAAAGCTACATATATGGAGTGGAGCTGGCCCAAGGTGGCAGAGCTGGAGGTAAAAAGCCCTTTGGATCCCAGATGATTCTATCACAAACCCCAAATGCTAGATGTGGAGCTATAGTATTTGATGTCTATGCTACTGAGTTTTGGTATTGGTCCAGTCACACCCTTCCCATTTTTGGAATGGGAATGTTTACTCTGGGTCATTGTGTATGGTACACCCATTCTCTCTGTCTGTCTGTCTCTCTCTCTCTCTCTTTTTTTTTTTTTTTTTTTTTTTATGTAGTAGGGTCTCATGGTTAAGAGATTGCTTTGAGTCTCAAAAAAGACTCTGCACTTACACTTTTGAACAATATGAGAATTGTTAAAGACTGGGGAATTTTGAACATAGACTGAATACATTTTGCATTATGAGATGGCTATGAGCCTATGTGGACAAGGGATGGAAATTATGGCTTAAAAGTGAAGTGTTTGGATGTCAGGTTGGCAAGGGGTAGACTTGTGATAGATAATCCCAATTGTCAACTCTGGATCTAGAATCCCCTAGGAGACAAATATTTGGTCATGTGTATGCGTTTCTAGGTTAGATTAATTGATGTGGGAAGATCCACCTGAACAGTGGGTGGTACTATCCCATGGGCTGGTGTCCTGGACTGAATAGAAAAGAGAAAGTGAGCTGAGCATGAACTTTCCTTTCTGTTTCTTGACTGTGGTTTGAACATGATCAGCTGCTTCCTGCTCTCTCACCATGCTTTCTCCACCATGACAGACTATGTCCCCTTCAACTCTGATACAAAAGAAACCCTTTGTTCCTTAAATTTCTTTTTGTGAGGCACTTTGTCACAGCAACAAGGAAAATAATGTACTGTTGAAATCACCACAATTTCTGTGTCTACCATAGATATGTCTTCAGTACTTTATGCTTGACATTCTTTCAACTTTCTCCTCTCTGTCTCTCTTTCTTAGCATATTATTATGTTTCTATTTGTTTTGATTTTTTAAAAGACAGAGTAGCATGGGCTGGAGAATATGGCTTAGTGGTTAAGGCATTTGCCTGCAAAGCTAAAGGACCCTGGATCAATTTCCCAGGACCCACGTAAGCCAGATGCACAAGGTGGCACAGGCATCTGGAGTTCGTTTGCAGTGGCTAGAAGCCCTTTCTTTCTCTTTCTACTTCTTTCCCTTGCTCAAATCAATTTCACCTCTTTCTAAGATTTAATGATGGAATCTGTCATGGAGCATAAAACCATTGAAACCATGCACACACCTAACATACTAGAAGAAAATGTTGATGGGTAACATATTGGCAGAAATTTTATATCATCAAGATGAAATCACATCCAAATAACATTTTAGATTTCTTTTGTTGTTGTTGTTTGAGGTAGGGTCTCACTCTAACCCAGGCTGACCTGGAATTCACTCTGTATTCTTAGGGTGGCCTCAAACTCACGACGATCCTCCTACTTCTGCCTCCCGAGTGCTGGAATTAAAGGTGTGCACCACCACACCTGGCTAATATCTGAGATTTCTTAGCAAAGAAACATCCAATGAGATGATAATATAATGTTTTTATAAGTCTATGTTAAGATTTTATACAAAAAATACTTTTAAAAAAAAAAGCAAAAATCTCCCTGGAAAACATTTAATAGGTATAGAACTGCTCTAGAAGCACAAGGATAAAGATAAATGGGTGTTTGTGTGTGCCTTGAACAAGAACTAACATGTGGGATGAAATCAGAAAACCAAGTTATTTTTCTCTTCCTTTGCCAACTTTAACATATTAGTGAATCCAGTGTTCCATTGGCTTCTCCGTGAAGTTCTCTGCATTTTCTTCTTACTGTTCATAAGTGCTCATCCTGATGGCTCACTTGAAGATTCTTCTTTGCCTGAAGATAAAAGGGAGGTGATGCTCTATAGATGACTCTCTGTCTTTCAAAAAAAAAATCTCATTTTTACAAATGTAAGAGAATAATTTTTTACAAATGCAAAACATTTTATACTTGTGATGTGGGGAGAGACACTTAGAGTATTAGTGTATTTCTACATGTCACCTCTGAAGTGTATGAATGCACAGTTCATTGAGGGATCTGATGCTTTTTCTCATTGGGCTCTCAGCCAGAACTTCCACTTTCACATTCCATTACGCCTGGGTGCAGAGTTTCAAACATTGGTTATTCTAGGGATTGGCTCTAATGGATTCTTATGAAACAGTTCAGTAAATGATTCAGAGGTGAGTGTATGCATGAAACCTCCAAAGTGACATATGACATGAAACTCCCAGTTAGCAAAATGCCAAGTCGACAGGATAAGCCACAGGAAGATGGCACCAGCTGGGCGAGTGGGCAGGGAAGAGGCAGATTAATACTCAAAGACAAGACAGCAGATGCTTTTAGGACAACTCCAACACCATTCTCAGAGCAGTGGTCTCCTGGGTATCAGTCATACTCCTACAAAAAAAAGGGCTTCAGGGGCTGGAGAGATGGCTTAGCGGTTAAGGTGCTTGCCTGCAAAGCCAAAGGACCTCGGTTCAATTCCCCAGGACCCACGTGAGACAGATGCACAAGGTGGCACATGCATCTGGAGTTCGTTTGCAGTGGCTAGAAGCCTTGATGGGCCCATTCACACTTTCTCTCTCTCTCTCTCTCTCTCTCTCTCTCTGTCTCTCTCTCTATCTAACTCTTCCCTTGCTCAAATAAATTTTTTTTAAAAATAAGATTTTTTTTTTTAATGGGCTTCAGAAGGTATAAACTGGAACACAAACTAAGGCTGAACTTACAGTTCTGTTACTGGGCTCTTACATGGTTCAGCTGAGGCTCGTTCTCTCCACTGAGTTTCTTCCAGTCAGTGAATTTTGAAATCAGAGCTCAGGACTGCCTTCATAGCAAAAATTTACCTCCAGTCAATGTTTCCATGAATATTTGTAATTGAGATAGGCTTTTAAATTTGAACTTATTATTCTTCACATAAAACT
Organism: Orientallactaga sibirica; assembly: GCA_036365145.1. Taxonomy (NCBI): domain Eukaryota; kingdom Metazoa; phylum Chordata; class Mammalia; order Rodentia; family Dipodidae; genus Orientallactaga; species Orientallactaga sibirica. The sequence continues at coordinate 27,567,417 of JAEOAD010000004.1, read as the reverse complement.
ACTTATAAAGTCTTTTTGGGGGGGCTGGTTAAGGTGTTTGCCTACAAAGCCAAAGGATCCCATTTCAATTCTCCAGGACCCACGTAAGCCAAATGCACAAGGGGCCAATGTGTCTGGAGTTCGTTTGAACTGGTTGGAGGCCCTAGTGTGCCCATTCTCTCCCTCCCTCTCTCTCTCCCTGCCTCTTTCTCTCTCTTAAATAAATAAAGTCTTTTTCATGAATATAAGAATATATTTCCTTTTTGTTTCTATAAAGTTATGTGTGTGTGTCTTTTCCTCACATATTTCTACTATGCACATGTGTGAATAGTTGATAATACAAATATGTAATTACTTGAGATGTGATTGAAAGTCTCTAGCATACTATCTTGAGGGCTTTTTTTCTTCTCATCCAGAAGCGGTGGTAGCTGTTTGGATAGCTGGTACAATTTCCTCTAATAACAGCAATGCCCTTCAGACAGGAATTAGATAAGCAGCCTGTTTCTCCAAACGCTGAACTGCAGCCAGTCTTGTACAAACTCGTTTCATAAATATTTCTCACTTCAAAAGGAATTGAGAAGATAGATGGGTTCAAAAATTTTCCAGGAAGATACTAAAAAGTCTGCCTATGGTTGTCACAGGAGGAAGCTTCCATCTGTTCTCTGCTATAGTTTAGCTTGCTTTACTTTGTGCCATATTTCCTAGTCAGGAGTTTCTGTGTAAGATCACATTTTTTTCTTGTTTCACTGTTTTATTAAAATAACACATTTATTTGAAGGATGAGTTACCTTGCTGTGTTGTTTATAGGGCTGTTTTAAGGGAGAGAAAACATTTTGTCACAAAGATTCAAGACATCTCTATGGCTATGTAAATATTTATGTATTTTTATAACTGATGTTATTGTTTGACTTTGTATTATTTCAGTCTCTGTCTCCCTGATAAGCCTTCCTCGCTCTGTGCATAGCTTTCTATTTCATACTGGCTCTTGAAGGTCACCGTTGGGTAAGGATCACACACATGGCTTTACCATTTCCTATGATTTTAATGCAGAGCTTGACTATAAGCCAATGTGAATAATGTTCAACATGAATAGAATCTGAAGATAGTTCAAGAACAAGAAATCCTAAATGCCCCTTTGAACATTATCAGCAACACTGAAATGACCATGGAACATTTTCTGCTAAACCCTTTCAATATATAAGTCCTGTCATATTTATTTCTAGTAATGTACTATACTGTGTGGCTTCCTTTTGAAACATAACACACAAACACAACACAACTTTCTTACTTCAATCTGTATCTAATAGATATATCAAAAATGAATAGAGGGCTGGAGAAATGGCTTAGTGACTAAGGTGTTTGCCTGTAAAGCCTAAATACTCAGGTTCAATTCCCCAATACCTATGTAAGCCAGATGCACAAGGTTGCACATACATCTAGAGTTCGTTTGCAGCAGCTAGAGGCCCTGGCGTGCCCATTCTCTCTTTCTTTCTCTCCCTCTCTCTCTCTCTCTCTATCTATATATATACAAATATATATACATTATACATCTTTCTCTCTCAAATAACATAAATGAATAGAACTTAATTTTTAGCACTGCTTAATTTTTCTTCATTATATCCTTATATTTAATATGAAAGATATAAAAGGGAATGTATATGATATTTTAGATGAGGAGAATTTCTTCTATCATATCTGGTGTTTCCTTTTTTTCTTTGTTTTACTCCTGGGTCCGATAATACATGGTTTTAAAGCATTTGTTTGGAATTTTAGAGATTTTTCCTGCTGCTTCAGTCTCCAAAATTAGAAGAAAAACAAAGAGCTCTAAATCCATGTTAAGACCCTCTGAACTCTTATGTGAAAGTTGGTTGTTTATAAAAGTTCTTCTCTGATAGGCTCCTGTAATTTTCCATCACAAATTAGTATTCAGGTTTCTTTGAAGCTGACACAACTTTTATATGCTCTAAATACAGGTTTGACCTTGGGGTGAGGGTAGAAATGAGTCCAAATAGTACTGAACTCTCACATTTTCTCATCCAGACATGGAAACATCAAGTTAAAAGAAATCAGCCCTAAAGGGGAGAATGAGGAAGTCTCAAAAGAACCACACCCAGTCTGGGCCAAGGGTGTGCACTGAAGATAAAGCTGGTCCTACCTGCCCATCCTGATGACTGAAGGTAGGTAGTAGGTTGGACTCCCTGAATACATAAGTAAGAATCCCCCTCCCACCAAGAGGCATTGAGGACATTGTATCATAACAGCCCCACAAGGCAGGTAAGCACTATTAGCCCCATATTTTACAGATAAAACAAAGTATGTTTGAGGTCTTTTTTAGCACCCGTTGTGGAGTTGGACAACTGCCTGAGTGAGTCACAGTCCAGATGCTCAATCCTGCATCCACAAAGGCCCAAGACAATTATCCAATGTTTCTGGCATCCTTTGCTTTAACTGTGCCCAACACATACCCTGAATACTTGATAATATGTCTTTAAAAAACAATTCTGTATTGTACTGATTATCATAAAAATACATAGGATGTATTGAATATTTCTTTTCTGTATTAAAGACATTGCTTCTCTGTCAGTGCAAAATTTCACTATGGTGTTTCATGCCAAACTGAGAAAGCATTGGCATGGATATCGGAAGTGGGCAGTTCTCCCACCCAGCAGGACTATGCTCCTAACACAAACTAATCAAACCCAGAAATTTTTCTCACTTCATTTTTTAGAACTAAAGCCAACAAAGTGGGGATCACCATCAGGGGCAATGTATATCTCAGTGGAAAGCAGCTATATTTTCACTCTGGTAGTTTTGGTTTGTTTGTTTTAAATATGAGCCAACATTTAATAATTAGAAGTGTCCACATAAAAATCATAAAAATATGGGCTCTCTTTTTCTGGGGAAAAAATCAGAAAATATACTGATAACAGGCTTTGCAATTCTTCAAGGTAACAATTGGCTCTAGCTGAGTCCAGTGGCTGCTTCTTTGGCTAGCCAGGCACCCTGGTACCTGTTGGTGGTTTGAATGTGAAATGTCCCCTATAGGTTAATGTGTTTCAGCACTCAATCCTTAGCTGATGGCATTGTCTGGGAAGGTTACAGGGTTTAGAACTTTAAGAAGTCAAGCCTCTTTGGAGGAAGAGGATCATTGTTTTTATAGTGCAGCCCTATTCTCTCCCTTCCTGACTGCGGATGCAATGTGACCAGCCAGCTTCCTGTTCATACCACCATGTTTCTTCACCATGATCACCTATGTCCTTTGGAACTGTAACCCAAAAGAATCCCTTCCTTTCTTAAGCTGCCTCCCATCATTGTTCACAGAAGTGAGTGAAGTAGCCAATTTAGAAAATTGGTACCAAGAGTGGGGTCATTACTGTGATAACTGGACCATCTGAGCTACAGACTTTTGGAACAGGTTTGCAAGAAGAATGTATGAGTTTGAAACTAAGGCTTATAAAAGCTTGTCAATGCAAAAGACATAGCTCTCACCTCAAAGGAGATAAGAGATGGTTTATTCTGGAGCCAAGTATGAGTGACCACGGCCCAGGAACACAGATTTAGGTTACCTCAATTCCATGTTCAAATGTGTTAACAATTTCATGAAGGTTTTAGTTATAGAACAAAAAAAAAGTCGTAAATCGAGGCACTTTTCAAATACATTGGCTAACCATCAGGTAGGTGAGGGAATCTTCACCATAGGCCTCAGATGCTATCTGATGACATTCTTAGCCCTTGGGTTGGTAGAAGTTGGGGGGTCTGTCAGTACATTCTAAAGATGTCTCACCTGATCAAATGACAGTCACCAGAATGTTAGAGCAGACACAATAAATGGCTATTAAGTGGCTAAAGGTAGCTTAAAGTAATTTGGCTTTGACCTTGCAACATTGCATCTCTCTGTGATCACAGGAGTTCTAACAGTCTACTCAGCAGTTTTCTGGGAACTTTAGCTTACAGTTCACCCTGTTGGCCAAGTATCACATTTAGTACATGCAAAGGCCAATATTATATTTACTATGTTCCATGATGCTAGGAAGGCTCATCTAATATAGAAGAGGCTGATCAGTAGGCAGGAAAACCATCTGCAGGAGAGAGGAGTTGCTGATAAAGCCATTAAGAAAGAAACACATGGATCATGTCAAATTATTAGCCATCGTGATCCAGGTATAATTTTTATTTGTCCTCTGTATATGATATAACATATACATGTGACATATAATGGGAATGTTATATATAAAGAAATATAATCAAGAATATGTTTGGTGTAACAAAGCTAAGGCAGCAGATGAGGGAGCAGACATTTTAACCAAGTAGAAGTTATACATGTTTTGTTTTGTGTTTTGTAAGGAAATCATCATCAAATCTATTTATCCAATGTTAACCCCCACTGCCTAATGAAACGTTCCAGTTTTGCTTCAGTGATTGTTGTACGGAAAAGCAACAGTTGTAGAGCTGCCCATGGTGTTTGCTTAGACAAAGTTTTCCAACTTCTTGCCCATTTCATTATCTCCCTAGCAGGTGGAAGAAAGTTTTGGCGAGGATCAGAGAGCGTATCTTGTGTATCATCTGGCACCTCTGTGAATTTACTTACAATCCAAAGCAAGCAGAGCCAATGACACTGTCCAAGACCTTGCCAGACTGTTTAGACTATTCTCACTGTTCAGGGTCAAATAGAATTCTGGAGAAATTATAGTTGTTCTATAGAGGTAGTTCATTCAGGGTAGCAGATGGCTCTAGCTTTGGGTCAGTACATTTGTTTTAATATTTTATTTTTCTTTATTTATTTGAGAGAAAGAGAGAAATAGGCAGGGAGAGAGTGACAGAGAGGGAGAGAATGGGCATGCCAAGGCCTCCAGCCACTGCAAATGAACTCCAGATGCATGGGTCCCCTTGCTCATCTGGCTTACATGGGTCCTGGAGAATCAAACCTGGATCCTTTGGCTTCACAGGCAAGCACCTTAAACACTAAGCCATTTCTCCAGCCCCCAAAGGTCAGTACATTTTTGTTTTGAGTTATTCTACTTTTGGGGTGGGATTCAAGGTAGGGTCTCACTCTGGTCCAGGTTACTTTTTTTTTTTTTTTTTTTAAGGTAGGGTCGCACTCTAGTCCAGGCTGACCTGGAATTCACTATGTAGCCTCAGGGTGGCTTCGAACTCATGGCAATCCTCCTACTTCTGCCTCCCGAGTGCTGTGATTAAAGGCGTGTGCCACCAAACCCGGCTATTATTCTACTTTTTACTGAATGTATTTGGACAAATAATTGACTATTACTTATGTGCTAAGATTCTGTTTCCCAGATTCTAAGATGAGGATCATGCATTTACCTGAATCACACTTTCCCTTGTAAATAACTATGTTTTGTAAATAAAATAATTTATATAACAACCACCAAATGTAGAAAATACCTCAGGGACAAATTGATCTGAGATGGCCACTTCTCCAATCCTGAGGCTTTAGTAATTAGGTTGCACATAATATTTCCCCATCCTCATCCTCAGAGTGAAATAATTTTTCTTATTTTATTTTTATTTATTTATTCATTTGAGAAAGAGAGAGGCAGATAGGAAGAAAAAGAGAGGGAGAGAGAATGGATGCAACCAAGCCTCTAGCCATTGCAAACGAACTCCAGATGCATGTGCCACTTTGTGCATCTGGCTTATGTGGGTCTTGGGGAACTGAACCTGGGTCCTTTGGCTTTGCAGGCAAGAGCTTTAACTACTAAGCTATCTTCCCGGCCCAGTGAAAGAATTTTAAACAAGAGTTGCTCTGTTTCTTAATCTTTTGAGATATGGTTTCATATAGCGCAGGCTTTCCTTAAACTCACTGCGGAGCTGATGATGACCTCAAACTCCTGTTCCCCCTGCCTCCACAATGTAGCAGTGGTGAGTTCTTAAAATTCTGGATTTGGGGTTGGGTGATGGCTCAGTAGATAAAGCGTTTGCCTTGCAACTCTGAATACATGAGTTCAAATCCCCAAACCCCACATAAAAAGCCAATATACCTCTGGCAAGAAAAGGAGTGAGACAGGAAAATTTCCCAGAAGCTTTCGTGCATCTGGCTTTATGTGAGTACTGTGGAATTGAACTCAGACAATCAAGCTTTGCAAGCAAGACTTTACTCTGAGCCATCTTTGTAGCCTTTTTTAGAATTTTAATTACATTGTTCTTTAAAATGAATCTGGATTAATTTAACAATCTTCATTTCTATGATCATTTATTGAAAATATATAAACATGTAGACTATATATAACTATATAGAGATAGATTAAATAAAACCAAAGATTCTGTACTACATTAAGATCTAAAATTTCTACTTTATATTTATTACATATCTTTAAAGGCACAAATTTAAGATTAAAAAATAACCAGGCTAATAATCCAAACTAAAAACTAATAATGATAGATCTAAGTGGAACCATGAACAAGAGACCCTGCATCAAACAAGGCAGAAGGTTGAGGACTGACCCAAAAGTTGTTTTGACCTCCACGCTGTGCCCACACCCACTCACTCACATATGCACACCAACTAAATAAACACAATGAAAATTTAAAACTTCTAGCTTAACTTCATAGGACATAAACTGAAATGCACCAGACCATAGGCCTCCCTTGTCTTATGGATGGAAGTTTCTCACTGATCATTAATGATATAGACAAAATGAACCTCAGAAATACAGCTCTTTAGGGATGGAGAAGTGGCTCAGTGGTTAAAGGCATTTGCTTGCCAAGCATGATGGCCTGGGTTCAATTCTCCAGCTCCCACATAAAACCAGATGCACAAAGTGGCACATACTTCTGGAGTTTGTTTGCAGTGGCAGGAAGCCGTGGTGTGTCCCTACTCATTCTCTCTTTATATTTCTCTATTTCTCTCTTTCCTGTCAAAATAAATAAATAAATAAATAAATAAATAAATAAATAAATAAATAAATAAATAATATGGCTCTTTAAAGAAAATCCTAGCTGTGTGTGGTGGCTCATGCCAGTTATCCCAGTACTCCAGAGGCTGAGGCAGGAGGCTTGTCATGAATTCCAGGCCAGATTGGGTATGAGCTTCAGGCTAGCCTTCACTACTGTGTGAGATGCTAGCTCTAGAAGAAAGAAAAAGAAAAGAGCTGGACATGGTAGCACATGCCTTTAATCCCAACACTCGGGAGGCAGAGGTAGGAGGATTGCCATGAATTTGAGGCCACCCTGAGAATACAGAGTGAATTCCAGGTCAGCCTGAACTAGAGTGAGACCCTACCTTGAAAAACTAAAAAAATAAAAATAAAAAAAGAGGGAGGGGAAAGAAGAAAGGAAATAATAATTTGCCAGCTCAACCATCCCCAGACTTAAAACTTGGGTGTTATAAAATGAGAGGGAATGGTTTAGGATTATAAAAAGAAGATAATAACAAGCCAGGCATGATAGCATATGCCTTTAATCTCAGCACTCGAGAGGCAGAGGTAGGAGGATTGCCATGAGTTCAAGGCCACCCTGAGACTACATAGTGAATTCCAGGTCATCCTGAGCTAGAATGAAACCCTGCCTCAAAAAACATAAATAAATAAATAAATAAATAAATAAATAAATAAATAAATAAATAAATAAATAAAATAAGATAATAAACCTATAAAGTCAGAATATTTTTTAGTTAAAATGTACACCAAAAAAAATGAGCCCCCCCAAAATGAGCTGGGCATGGTGGCACATGCTTTTAGTCCCAGCCCTCGGGAGGCAGAGATAGGAGGATCGCTGTGATTTAGAGACGAGCCTGGACTACAGAGTAAGTTCCAGCTCAGCTTGGGCTAGAGTGAGCTGCTACCTTGGAAAAAAAAAAGTGGGGCTGAAGGAATGGCTTATCAGTTAAGGCATTTGCCTGCAAAGCCAAAGGACCCAGGTTGGGTTCCCCAGGACCCACATTAGTCAGATGCACAAAGGGGGCGCATACATCTGGAGTTCGTTTGCAGTGGCTGGATGCCCTGGCACACCAATTCTCTCTCTCTCTCCCTCTTTCTCTCTGTCAAATAAATAAATATAAATAAAAGTAATTTCTCTTGCCGTGTGCCTCATTTGTAATAATAAACTTAGGGATTTCAAAATAAAACTCATTTTGTCACATTGCTGGGAAACACTAATACCCCCCTCTCTGTCTCCATTTTAAACACATAAGGAGCCTGGAATATCCCTTCACATAGCAGGATAAAATACGACAATGGGTCATAAACAAGTCCTGTGGGCCAGGGCTGATATCCAAAATCCAAGTCCATGATGATACATTTCATCTTGATTTTTCAGAATCCAGGAACCTCGTGCCAGCTTCTGGGAACATGCACAAATTCAAGTGGAGAAAATTTCATTTATTTTAGAATCCAAGTTATTTTGTGAACTCAAAACAAAAAAATTCTTCCATACCAGTGAAATCAGTGATATATCAAAATAAGGTCTTGGATGCTATGGCACATACCTGTAATCTCACAGAAGGATCTTGACTCCAGGCCAGCCTGGGCTACACATAGTAAGCCCCAGCCCAGGAAGCCAGGTCACGGGAGATAAAATGAGGCAGGTGAAGGAACATGCAGGAGAGTTTAGATGTTTCCCTCTGGGTGTCCCCTCTCGTCCTTCGCACCATCAAAGGATTGGGGAGGAAGAGGCCTGCCTTGCTTCTAAGCTTCCTTGTGGGGTGTCAGAGTAGCTCAGCCTTTTTGTTTTGCTTAGAACTACTTCCCAATGGGTCACTCCCAAGTAGTACCGAAGGTAAAAGTAAAACCCCAGCATTTCCATTTGATTCATTTTCCGGATAAAGCCGAATTTGCTGCTGCTGGCTGCTGGATTATTATGATTAATTATTGAGGGTTTTTGAGACAGGACTTTGCTATGTAGCCTATCTTGGTTTGGAACTCACAATAGTTCTCCTGGCTCAGCCTGCTTACTGGTGGAATTGAAGGCATGTGCCCCCACACTTGGCCTCATTTATATTATTTATTCAACTTTTCTTTTCCCCTCATGGCTCATAGCTATCTCTGCAGTGATTCCTTCTGGTTCTTGCAGCAAAATGTATCCAAGTTTCTCTACTTTTCCCACCCACAACTCTTTTGAGGGTCTTCAGCAGTGTCCCTGGTTCCACGTTTATTCACTTATTGTTTTGGCATGTGTGTGTGTCATGGTCTGTGGCAATGCATGCCCAGTGTGTGCGTGCGGAAGCCAGGGAGCCTCATTTGCCTTCTGTTGATTACCTGTGTATCTCATTGAGCTGGCATCTCTCCTGGAGCTATTGTTTTGAATCAGTGAAGGCTCCAGTGATTCTCTGGCCTGTGGACTGGGGTTACAAACATGGCTTTTATGTGGATGCTGGGAAATCAAACTGGGATGGTCTCAGGTCCCAATATTTAAGCAGCAAACACTCTTACCGGCTGAGCCATCTCCCCAGTCCATCCAGTTCTACCTTTTTAAAAAATATTTATTTATTTATTTATTTGAGACAGACAAAGACAGACAGAATGGGTTCATCAGGTCCTCTAGCCACTGCAAACAAACTCCAGATGCATGTGCCACCTTGTGCATCTGGCTTGCGTGAGACCTGAAGAATCAAACTGGGATCCTTAGGCTTCCCACGTGAGCACCTTAACCGCTAAGCCATCTCTCCAACCTCTAACCAGCTGTTATCCTCTGTCTCCATCCTCTAAGTGTTGGGATTGTGGGCAGGCTGCCGTGCCCACCCAGCATTTACCTGGGTGCTGGGGGTCCTTGTACTTGCACACCAACTGCTTAATCAAACATGCCTCCTCCCCAACTGCTGAAATAGTGAAGTTTTGTTTTGATCATTCCTTTCATATGTTCTAACTGGTATTTTTAAAAATATTTTATTTTTACTTATTTGAAGTAGAGAGTCAGAGAGAGGTGCACCCAACCACTGCAAACAAATCCCAGACACATGTGCCACCTCATGCATCTGGCTTACATGGGTTCTGAAGAATCGAATCTGTGTCCTTTGGCTTTGCAGGCAAGCGCCTTAACCACTAAGCCATCTCTCCAGCCCTTAACTGGTATTATTTATAACCACCAACTTTTTGGAATCAGACAGGCTTGTTCTAGCAGTAAAGTAGATTCAGCTAAACTCTTTTAGTAGTCCATCCCATTCACACAGCCCACATATTGCAAATTGCTCATATTCCTATACTTTCAGACAGGAAAATTCTCAATCAATAAAATTTTAAAAAGCACCAAGTAAGATGGTACTGATATTCTCTACTCAGTCATATTCTTATGTGGTCTATGGCCATACCACCCTGCTCGTGCCTGATCTTCTCATGAATTCTCATGAATGCAGAATTGCAGCATATATATTTAAGGCTTCCAGTTGTCCATATACGTGACTTAAGACAGGATGTAACTGTAGTTTTAACACAGTGCTGAAGTTCTTTATGTCACCTGATAGCTGAGATGTAACATGCTAAATAAAACAAAATACTCATATCCCGTTCACTTTTGCATTACACCTTTTAAGAATCATCTTGCCAAGTGTGTAACACGCCTGTAATTCCAACTCTCAGGAGGAAGGAGCAGGAGGATCACTACAAGTTCAAGGCCAGCCTGGTTTATGTAGCAAGTTCTAGGCCAGCTAGGGCTACACCACAATACCATGACTCACAAAACAAATAAGAATTATCTTGTTGGTGGGGTGTGGTAACACGTGTCCAACATTTGGGAGGGGGAGGCAGGATTGTGAATTCAGGGTCTGACTGTGACCTTGTGTAAACACACAAAAGTAGGTGCCCGGGATGAAACTCAGTAGTAGACCCTTGTCTACCATCTAGGAAGCTCTGGGTTCAATCTCCAGCCCCAACATACACACACAAACACAATGTTTTATTATTACTCTTATTATTACTAGCATCATATCAAATGGGAAAAACTCTAAGTTTCAATGTAATTCATGGTCATTTACGATTTGAGCAAGTTTATTTTTATTTACTTAGTTTCAAGTCTTAAAATTGGTGGTTCTAAATAAAACAAGACCTAATCTCTTCAAACCCAACACTGAGGTGGAGTTTAAAGTCCACTTAATTTTCACTCGGGTCCAATTTCCTCTGCAACACCTGGAAGCAGGCCTCCTGCTAAAAGAAAGCGACTTGTGTGCTCACGTTCATAAAATTGTATTGTGAATCTAAACCACAAAACAAACCATTGTGCAGGTATGTATTTTATTGAACCTAGAATCTGATAACTTTCTGGAAAGCCAATCTAAGGTACAATATTTTTGTGATTCCTTAACTGTCAAAACTTATTAAGTGCTCACTTAACAAAGCACTGTGATTAACCAGACAGGAAAGGTAACCTTTCTCCCTTCAGAAAAGTAAGGTTATTTGAGCATTTCTTTTCAGAAAGCTTATAGTAGTGAGAATATGGGGACAATATTGCCAAATGGGGTAGCTCATTTCTCCTATTCTAATATCTCTTTTTAGCATCTATACTCCATTCTTTTACTATGTCCATGTCACAGATACTTGCTTTTAAAAATCTGTTTTCTTAGACATCAGATATCTAATTTGGTAGATTAACATGTGTTTGCATTATGTTACAGTTTTACTGCTATGAGTAATGTATTAGCTTTTGACTGTCCTTTCAGATATCTTCATGCATAGAAATTACTCTAATGGTGGGGATTTCCACATGTACTTACAGGACTTTTGGTATCTTTCAAATGCATTATTGTCTTCCTGTCTTCAGGGCCAAGAAGAAATGAAATGGGCCATGTGTTTGCTCTGCTTGGAAGCAATTCATAAGGCATGCTCATCAAAACCCAGCTGGATAAGATAGCTCCTGAGCTGAAGTAGATAGCTCCTGGCACATCTTGGTAGACTTCCCTAGTTTAAGCCTCCAAGCCTAGTTTTCCACTACTTCTGTTTGGGGAAAAATAGTTTCAAAGGGAGATGTGATTGACTTTAAGGCTGGATAGTTCTCTGTTGTTTATGATGGCATTATACATGGCAGGAAATCTCAGCATCTCCTGTTTCAACCCATTGAATCACAAAACCATCTCCACCTCCACCACTACTTACCAGTCACTACGATAACCAACACACTTTCCACACATTTCCAAATGTGGATCAACCATGGTGGGAGCTCTTAGCTGCACGAGGGAGGTGGCTGGGGATCTAACCCAGAACCTTGCGTGTGCTAGACAAACACTATACCGGTGAGCTACATCCCCAGAACTTAGATGATATTTTTAAAGCTATTCTACAGGAAGCACAATATGCCCTACTGGCCTCACCTTCAAAGGATTGAGTAGTCTTGGACCTTGTGGTGGTTTGACTCAGGTGTCCCCCATAAACAGGTGTTCTGAGTTCTAGGTCCTCAGCTGATTGCAATTTGGAAATTAAAGCCTCCTGGAGGCAGTGTATTTTGGGGGGTGGGCTTATAGGTGTTATAACCAGCTTCTTCTTGCTAGTGTTTGGCACACTCTCCTATTGCTGTTGTCCATCTGATGTGGGCCAGGAGGTGATGTCCACCCTCTGCTCATGCCATCGTTTTCCCCTGCCATCATGGAGCTTCCCCTCAAGTCTGTAAACCAAAATAAATCTTTTTCTCCACAAGCTGTTCTTGGTCAGGTGTTTTCTGCCAGCAATGCAAACCTGACTGCAACAGATGTCCACTGATGAGATCTTGGTCCAACAATACAGTGTTTGTATAGAAAAGGCAGACATGAACTTTCAACCTCAACATTTTTATTTTTAATATTTGTATTTATTTATTTGCAAGCAAAGTGAGACCGAGAACACAGGGAGAAAGAGAGAGAGACAGAGAGAGAGGTGCACCAGGACCTCTAGCCACAGCAAACAAACTTCAGGTGCATGCACCACTATGCATCTGGCTTTATGTGGGTACTGGGGGATCAAATTCAGGCCATTAGGTTTTGCAGGCAAGTGTCTTAATGGCTAAGCCATCTCTCCAGCCCTCCCTCAACATTCTGTTTTAAAAATAATTTTATTTATTTATTTATGTATTTGACAAAGAGAGGGAGAGAGAAAGAGAGGCAGATAGAGAGAATGGGTGTGCCAGGGCCTCCAGCCAGTGCAAACCAACTCCAGACATATGCGCTATCTTGTGCACCTTGTGCACTGGGCCCTGGGGAATAGAACCTGGGTCCTTTGGTTTTGCAGGCAAGCACCTTATCCACCAATCCATCTTTCAGGCCCCTCCCCAAACATTCTTAAACTTACTCTAGCTCACTAGCTCACCATGAGTCAGAAACCCAAACTGAAAGAATGAGAAATTTTTGTAAGTAAAGCCTTTATTGGGACGGTAGCTTAATGAGGAATAGTTTGGCAGTTTGACATTGATCTTTCTAATATTGTGACAGCAGCCCATAAAGGAACTGTTCCTTTGGGAGGGGGTAGCACAACCTCAGAATTTCATCAAACTAAAGTTGAAGTTGAATTCTGACTCATAATCAAAAGAATACTACATAAGGGAAAATTGGGATGGGAGAGCTATGCTTCACATGTCCTGGTGAAACACTAAAATATCTGTAATACAGGTAATATGAAAGAAGTGGAGACTAACTGAGGAAAGGAAGGAAACCAGCTTGGAGACAGGGGTATAGGGGGAGACCCATCAGCAGGGCATAGGGGAGTGAATGGGGAGATGGTATAGTGATACCTATGTATGAAGATGCCATGATGGACCCATTACTTTATATGCTAATCATAAAAAGGTTTTAAAATTTCACAGAAACAACTTACTTGACACAGTTTGTAGGGAATCAGTTTATATTAGTTTAATTATTTTTCTTGATCTTGAGATTCGGTGCTTTTAAGAAACTAGTAAAAATAAGAACATTTCATCATAACAGAATGCATCTAGTAATGAATAAACCAAAGTTTCGGGAGCCATAAAAAGTTTCATTGGGGAGTAAAGTCCTTTTGTTTTCCTTTAGATAAGATATATGTATAGGAATGCTCAGTTTCAACTTATTAAATAGTACTCACAGACATGGTTAATAAGAAAATTACATGGAAAATAATTTTTCAAACAATGTACTTAAAACATTCAATGTCTGTGGAAGATTTGAATGGATGGATGGTAGGGGCATAGAATTTGAGAGTATCATTGTTTTAACAATATTAATGGTTTATTCCCAAAATAAGAGTTAAGACTGACTTTCATTTTAAATATTGAAAATTTGGAATAGGGTGATGCTGATTGGTATGTTACAGGTGGTTAACTCGTTAGTTTACATGTTAGTAAGAAAGTTAATCATATTTAGTCCTTAATGATGCACATGTTGATCAGATCTTATTGAAAGAAAGGAAACCCAGTCCACTGGAGGTCCCAGGATGCACAGGCTGGGTAGACAGGTTGGTGGAGATCATCCACTCCCTTCTTCTATTGCCACAGCCATAGTCCCCTCTGAACCATGCTCAACCCAACAAACTCTGATTTGTAGCAATAGTAACAGATCATTTACACATGTATGAAGGCCATTGCTTCATTAATGCATGTGCATTGTCATCAACATTTTTAAATTATTTCTCTTGTAGGTGTGTATGTGGACACACATGTGCCACCAATGCGTGTGTGGGCTGGAGGACAACCTTGGGGTATTTCTTCTCTCCTTCCACCTCGTTGAGACAGGGTCTCTTGCTGCCGCTTCTCATTTCCAGACTCTCTTGTCTTTGCCTCCCATCGCTGTAGGTGTATTGGGATAATAGATGTGTGCACCACTTTGCGTCTGGCGCTGAGGAGGAGGACTGAACTCAAGTCGGCAGGCTTACAAACAAGCACCTTTAGTGGCTGAGCCATCTTCCCAGCCCATTATCAAGGTTTTTTTAAAGGTTTTTTTTTTTTTTTTAATTTGAGAGAGACAGACAGAGAGAATGGGCAGGCCAGGGCCTCTCAGCCTCTGTGAATGATCTCCAGACACATGCACCCCCTTGTGCCACGTTGCCCGCTTGCCTCACTTTTGTTTCTGGCCCACTTTTTTTTTTTTTTTTCCGTGGGACCTGGAGATTCAAACAGGCATTCTTAGGCTTCGCAGGCAGACGCCTTAACCACTAAGCCATCTCTCCAGCCCTCAAGTTTTTATTCATAGAAACAGAGTCTTAGAAAGGATGGGTGGAGTAGCCAGGCATGGTGGCACGTGCCTTTAATCCCAGCACTCCGGAGGCAGAGGTAGAAGATCGCTGTGAGTTCAAGGCCACTCTGAGACTACATAGGGGATTCCAGGTCAGCCTGGGCTAGGGCGAGACCTTATCTTGATAAATAAAAAATGAAAAGAAAAAAAAAAAGGATGGAGCCGGGCGTGGTGGCGCACGCCTTTAATCCCAGCACTCGGGAGGCAGAGGTAGGAGGATTGCCATGAGTTCGAGGCCACCCTGAGACATAGTTAATTCCAGGTCAGCCTGGACCAGAAAACCCTAACTCGAAAAACTGAAAAACCAAAAAAAAAAAAAAAAAAAAAGGATGGGCGATCTGTTCAGGAAGACATGTCACCAAAATGCAAACCCACATCTCTGAGACCTGAGTGTATGTACTGAGAACCTATTTGGAGTGAGGCATTGTGCTAGGAGATAGGGTTACACACTTTCAGAAGATAAGCCTTTGCCTTCTAAGAAGAGAGAAGGCCTCCTTTTGTTTGTGGTTTGTTGTTGTTTTTGTTGTTTTGAGACAGGTTCTCATATAGAACAGGGTGGCTTTGAACTCATTTTTTAGCCAAGGATGACCTTGGACTCCTGCTCTTCCTGCCTCATTTCCGAAGTGCTGGGATCACAGTTGTGAACCATCACTTTTTTTTTTTTTTCGAGGTAGGGTCTCACTCTAGTTCAGGCTGACCCGGAATTCACTATGTAGTCTCAGGCTGGCCTTGTACTCGCAGCGATCCTCCTACCTTTGCCTCCCGAATGCTACCACGCCCAGCTCACCATCACATTTTTTGGTCTTGGTTGAGGGAGGGCCTAGTTGAGATTGCAGCCTTGGGCTTTCTTGCCACTGCCTGACTCTATTTGCTTATAAATTGTAATAGAAGAAATAACAAGGACACAAGTAACAGAATGTAAGAATGGAGGAACAATTTCCTAAATTTAGAGATATTGCCAATGCCGGTAGGACTTGTACGTTGGTTGTTCTGGACTCTCAGAGGCAAACAAGTTATGCAATGTATATAAAACCATCCAAATGGGGCTGGAGAGATGGCTTAGCGGTTAAGCGCTTGCCTGTGAAGCCTAAGGACCCCGGTTAGAGGCTCAGTTCCCCAGTACCCACGTAAGCCAGAGACACAAGGTGGCACATGCATCTGGAGTTTGTTTGCAGTGGCTGGAGGCCCTGGTGTACCCATTCTCTCTCTCCCTCTCTCTCTCTCACATCTTTCTCTCTCTGTCTGTTGATAATAAATAAATAAAAATAAACAAAGATTTAAATAAAATAAAAAATAAAATTTAAAAAAATCCACCTGGTGTCAATCTTGTCCCCAGGGCTAGATCTCTTCAGGTCAGTCTGAATTGCTCAAGGCTGTTCCCAGTTTGGGGTGGGGAGAGGGGGAAACTAGTGTGCTTGGGACAGTGCTGCTGAGACTGGAGAATGCCTCTCTTGAATGCCCCCAGTGCAACTCCTGTGTGACCTATGTGCCTCATATACCTCCCCCACTGACACAGAGTGTCTCTCTGTTATTCCTGAGAGCCACAGATGGGTGCCTCCCAGGGAGAGACAAACAAAGTCTTTCTTCTTCTTGGATTCCCTCTTGCCAAGTCCACTAAACTTCCTGAAGACCCCCTCTGCCACCATTGTGAAGAGTAAGTCTGTTTACAGTCAGGTATCCATGTCAAGGGCTATTCCTACTTCGCACCAGCTACCATCACCCCAGAGAGCCTCTAGATGGGGGATAGTAACTTCTGCTGTCAACTTGACGCCCAGACTTCACTGCTACAACCCGACGTCTCTCACTTGAGTCTCCTCTCCTCTCCTCTCCATCATCTTTGAGCAAAAGCTTGTCCCCACAGTTATAAGAAGCACAGTTCTCCATGTGTTCCACCTCTTGCTTACATCCAAGGAAAAAGGTTTCCTTTCTCTACTATTAAAGTTTAAGTAAACACACTGAAACTTGGTGACAGAAGTCTGGCCCCAAACTACATAATCAACTATTTCCATCACGAAACCAGAATAACACCCTGTTTAGGTTAATGGTATTCATTTCATTTTTTTTTTTAATTAAAAGGAATCATTCTAGTGGAATTTTTTTTTTTGCCTTAAAACAGCTTGAATTAAAAATGCTAAATAAGGTGGGTGTGATGGTGGCACACACCTTTAATCCCAGCACTCTGGAAGCAGAGGTAGGAGGACCACCATGAGTTTGAGGCCACCCTGAGACTGCATAGTAAATTCCAGGTCAGCCTGGGCTGGAGTGAAACAAACAAAAAGCATAAATATTTACTTGTAGTGACCAAAAATACAAAAAAAAATCTCAAGTTTTAAAATTCATACTTGACTGAGACATCTGGAGTCAATTTGATGCTGACACAGGGTATAGCAAAGCCAGGACTGGAATCTAGGTTTTTCTGATCCTTGCCTGAAGCTCTTCTTAGAGGAAGAAGGGAGAAGGAGGTTGAGAGGAGCAGTGTCATATTTTCCCCTTTAGGAGACAGAAGAATGGAGCGCTCTGTGCTACCTTGGTTAGTCTGGGTCATTTTCTGGGCATGTGTCATTTCTGGCTCTTGCATTTTCAACACAGCCTACTCTTGTGCATGGAGCTCAGTGTCTCTCTGTGGTTTTCTGGCATACTCACCAGGAGACTCTTTGAAAGGGAGAGAGAGCACAGGCTGCCTAAACATTGCATAACCCTCCTCCTCCTCCTTCTCGTAAAAATAAGCCGTCTGTTTTGGTTGAAATGGTTAAATTATTATCAAGGTTTAAGCCGAGGTGGAATTCCTTTCACTTTTTCCGTCTCAGATGCCTGTGTCCCAGGTCGTCTTTCTACCTTCACGTCTCTATCTTTGAATGAACTATTGTATGCTCCCCTTAGCCTACAACCATTCGCTTATGCTTCCTAATAAATTAGTTTCTTCATATTTCTATTAATGTCCCTAGTTGGCTTGCCTAGAATGATACTGCCAGAGGGCCTAAGATGTCATTTCTGCAGTAGAAACACAATATGAATATTCTGCTCGTTTCCCTCTCCCTGGCCCAGGGGGGGCTCAATCGCCTCACTTTCATCAGGAAGCAGAAATCTACGCCTCTGCCAGCTTCAGGAATGCTCTTGGCTGCTCTGAGTATGATGTGAGAGAAAGATGTTGGGGGTAGGATTAAAGCGGCTGTTTTACCACATTCCTGAAAAAAATGCCTGTGCATAGACTGCTCCACCTAAGTAAGGCATGAGGAAGGCCTTCTGCCCTGGTGAATACTCTCTGCTTCTGGTCATGGCTGATCTCTGCTGGAATGCAGGGTCTCACCTCTGACCTGCAGGTAAAGACTGATGGGATCAGTCCTCCATGTTCACTGGGCTCTGCACTTACAGATTCAAACAACCGAGAACCAAAAATCTTCAAAACAGAAAATATGCATCTATTCTGAATATGCCCATACTTTCCCCTTCACAGTTCGTCCCTAAACAATAAAACACAACAGCTATGTAGATAGTATTTACATCGTATTACGTATAATTGAAAAGAAAAAGGAGAAGGGGGAGGAGGCACCATCTCAGACTTTAATATGTCTAGGAATCATGAGAGAGGCTGAGGTGTAGCTCAGTTGGTAAAGTGCTTGATTAGCATACCCAAAGCCTTGGGTTCAATCACCAACATTGCATAAACTGTGGGTCCTGGAAGATGGAGACAAGAGGATCAAAAGTTCCAAGTTGCCCTTGACTACATAGTGAGTTGGAGGCCAGCCTGGGCTACATGAGCCCCCTAGGTCAAAAACTAAAAACAAGAACCACCTGAAAATGGAGTTTCCTTTCCCTGTACCCCACAGGCCTGAAGATCTGCCCAGGGGTCCTTCAGCAGCATCTCAGGGGACTCATGTAGATTGTCTGCAAGACAATATTGGTGAAATCCTGACTGGAACCTTCAAATGAAGTTTATTGCCCTTCAAGAATATTTCGTTTGTTTGTTTCTTTTTCTAGGTAGGGTCTCACTCTGACCTGGAATTCACTCTGTAGTCTCAGGGTGGCCTTGAACTCAAGGCGATCCTCCTACCTCTGACTCTTGAGAGCTGGGATTAAAGGTGTGAGCCACCACACCCGGCTCCTTTAAGAATATATATATATATATATATATATTTTTGGAGAGAGACACAGAGAGAGACAGACAGACAGAGAGGGAGAGGGAGACAGATAGAGATGGGCGGCCAGCAGCCTCTCAGCTGTTGTGAACGAAATCCAGATGTGTGCGCCCACTTGTGGGCAAGTGCGGCATTTCGCCCTTGCGTCACTTTGCATCTGGCTAAATGTGGGACCTGAAGATTGGAACCCGGTTCTTAGGCTTAACAGGCAGGCGCCTTAACCGCTAAGCCATCTCTCCAGCCCAAGAATATTTTTAATTATTATATACCACCAGAGATTATGGAGGATATAAACAAACAGATGAGGAAGAAAACCAGATGTCACAAGTCCTTTCCTTCCCACTTCATTCTGATTCTGTCCTTCTTTATGTATCATACATCTGGGTCCATGGGACTAGAGAGCCTCAGTTGTCTTTCTCTCCCCACCAAAGGTCCTACAACATGAAGCATTGTGTTGAAATGTAGAAAGTGTGGGCCCTGAGGCTTTGGAGTCTTTCTGGAGTTATTCTTTGCTATTCAAGGAAAACGCAGCATTTAGGGTCTAGTCTTTTCTTATTGTCACCTTCTGGGCATAGTGTGATAGATCTCACATGATTAGGAATTGAAATGAGTAGTTTCAATAAACAGAAGAAAAGGAGGACTGGGCCCCAAGAAGCAAGATGAGCTTCAGAAATTCATGGGATGGATTTGGACCAGCAGGGCAGGGCAGGGCAGGCAAGGGAAGTGCTCACTAAACATATAGCTGAGTTCATGAGTGGCCTGAATATGAGAAGACAAGGATTCTTGTGAATGCAATCTCTGTGCGGGGTATTAAGGTGCTGACCAAAAAGAGAATGTTAAGATGCCCAGACAATAGTTTCTTAAATTCACAGTTATCGAATATGAAAGATTTCTGGAAAATTTTTCCAGAAAGCTGATTTTTTTGTTTTGGTTTTGTGTTGGGTTTGTTGTCATTTGTTTTGAGACAGCGTCTTGCTCTATAGCTCAGGCTGACCTTGAAGGGATGATTCTCCTGCCTCAGCCTATTGAGTGCCGGTGCTAAGCTCACACAGCACCACACCTTCACTGAAACCTGTTTGTAACCAAGAAGAATAAGCGTTGCCATAGAAAGTTGGGACGGGAATGGGAAGGGGAAAATGCAGATACACGAAGGAGTATAAAAATAGGCATTTGGCATTGTGAATGTTCTCACTGGGTTTATCTTATTCAGTAGCAAAGCATGCAATAGAATTCTTAAGAAAAAGACTTAATTATGTGGCCACCTCAGCTAATGGAAGGACAGAAATTCTGAGTCAAAATGAGCACAATGGCCCCCTGACAAAGCAGACAGTATTTCCTTCTCATACTTACTGGGAGGGCCTCACGCCTTCAGCAGTAACTTCCTGCATGGCCGTTAAGTAGCAATCATATAAGCTAAAAATGCTTAAAAAAATGGTTTGGATCCAAATAGTCCCCAAAAGTCATGTGTTAAAGCTTGGTTGACAGCTGATGGCATTATTGAGAGGAGGTGACAGGGCCAAGTCAGAGGAAGAAGGTGTCTCTTGTCCCTTGCCTCTTCTCTTCCTTCCCTCCTTTCCACCTGTGCTTTCTACCCTCCATGAGGTGAGCGGCCTTCCTCTGCCATGATGTTCTGTCTTACTACAGGACTAAAAGCATTTGTATCAAGGAACCACTTACTAAAGTGTCTAAAACCATGAACCAAAATTAATTCCTCCTCCCTTTAACGTGTTTGTCTCAGGCATTTTGCCACAGAGATGGCTAACATAATACATTTATTTTCCCTAGTACTAGGGGTCAAATCCAGGGCCTAGTACATGCTAGATAGGAGTTCTACCACAGAGCCACACCCCAGCCCCATGTTTAAACACAGGGAATTCTCTGTAAGACATTCTTTCACATGCCAATAGATATTGTGCATATATATATATATATTTTTTTTTTTGAGGTACAGTCTCACTCTAGCTCAGGCTGACCTGGAATACACTTACGTAATCTCAAGTAGCCTTGAACTCACACAGGAATCCTTCTACCTCTGCCTCCTGAGTACTGGGAGTAAAGGTGTGTGCCATCATGCCCGGCAATATTGTGCATTTCTAAATAGAGGTGTTCTAAAAGAATGAAATACTGCTCCGAGGAAAGGAATTGTTAAGAAAAATCAAGGGCAGACAGTAAGGAAGACTCAAAGTAGATAAGAAAATGCAAGAGAAACTCTCAATCTCGATAGCTCACAAAGGCAGAGAACGAGAGGGTGCACCTGGCACCTGCCCGGCATGTAGGTAGGGATAGCCCAAAAATCATCAAGGAAGGAACAGGGAAGAAAAGCTTTCTAAGTTCTTGGAAGAGGTGGCTGTGGAGCGAGCCGTGTGGTGACTCACAGACAAAAGAGACTAAACTCAAAACGCCACACAAGAAGTGTTTAGTACTTCTTTTCAGTGAGCAATGCAGAGGACAGCTAAGAACAGGAAACCAGCCCATTGGAAAGTGCTCCAAAGGTGTGTGGCAAAAGCGTATGCCCTCCGGAAACATTTTGCCAAAAGCCCAGGTGAGTGCATGCCTCCAGGCTGGGCTTGTGTTTTCTGTCTTATGTTCAGAGTAAGTTCCCTCATCTCCCTTCCCCTTTCTCAAATCTCTCTACAGAAAGTTTAGTTTTGCTCCAAAACCATCTGTGAAGACTGAAATGCATGCACTCAGGGTAGAAAGAGGAAGTGAGTTATAGAGACTAGAGAAAAGTCCTAGAATACCAACACTCACCCTGTTGTGTGTGTGTGTGTGTGTGTGTGTGTGTGTGTGTGTGTGTGTGTGTGTGATATATGCATGTTCACATGTGTGGGCACACATGCACATGTGTGTGGAGTCCAGATGTCACCATCAACAGTCCCCCTTAGCTGCTCTCCATCTTATTCTGAGACAGAGTCACTTGCTAAACCAGAGCTCACTAATTTGGCTAGACTAGCTAGCCAGTAATCCCTCGAGATTCTCCCGTCTCTGCTTCTCTGGTGCTAGGATGGCACGTGCACACCGCAGCATGGTTGTGGTTACATGATGTGGTTACATGATTGTAGTTACATGGGTACTTGCAGAGCTAGCACTTTACCCAATGAGCCATCTCCCCAGCTCCCAGGCTCAGTCTTTGATGAGGGCAATTTTCTTCTTTTGCTTTTGGATGTTGGCTTCAGACACCCAAAGCTTGTCCTTACACTGGCTGGGGATAATATTCTCCAATTTTTATATGTGGTGGCAGAACTTTTGTTCTATTCAGGTGGACTTTATTGGTCAGAGTATCAGTTACCTTATCATTCCTCAGACAAAATACCTGACAAAAATCTATTTATGGAAGGAAAGGGATTTATTTTCGGCTTACAGTTACAGTGGTAGAATGCACCATGGTGGGGAAAGTGTATAAGAGTTGGAAACCAGCCTCGCAGTGTCACATCAGCAGGGAGGAAGTTGAGAGCCAGAAATACCAGATGCTCAGCTAACTTTCTGCTTTTGATACTCCAAAAACTCAGCACATAGGACGGTGTTGCTCACAGTTAGGGTGGGTCCTCCCACTTCAACTAATCTAATCTAGAAACCCCCCTCACAGATAAGACCAGAGATTTGTTTCCATGGTGATTTACAAATCCTGTCAAGCTAATAACTAGAAATTAACCAGTCAGTTTTTTTTTTTTTTTTGAGACAAGGTTTTATACTATACTCCAAACTGTTCTCAGACTGGTGGCAATACTCCTGCCTCAGCCTTCCAAGGGATTACAGTCGTGGCTCAATATGGCTGGTGTGGTCCTTAAATCTTGAGCTCCAGAAATGAACTTTTCTTGCTTGCCTTTTCTAGGCCATATTGTCTCACACTGGGAGACAAAGCCACTTACAAACCTTACAGCCCAGTCAGGGAGAAATAGTCACACAGGGCTATTCATATGCTCAGAAAAGGACAGAGTACACAGAGGAGGTGACATTTAAGCTGAAGAGTGATTAAGGTTTTGCCAGTAGCAAAAAAAGGAAAGATGAGAGCTTCCAGCAGAACAAATGGCATGTGCAGAAGTGCTGGCTGCTTCCAAAGTGACAATTCAGGAGGGCCTGAGAGGCAACAGTGGACTGGATGGTGTACGAGAAGCAGTTTGTGCATAGTGTTTTATAAATTTATAAAATATGAATTGTTCATATTGAAGACAAGATGGGGTTGGTGTATGCTCTTAGAGATAAACCCCTGAAAATTCCCCCCATGTTGGTCTTCTTGCAGGAGCCATGAGCCAGGTCTGACACATTTGAAGATCTGGAAGAAGGCAATTATAGCTGAAGCACAGAATTTCAGTGGGAGACTGGCTGAAGCTAAGATTTAAGCAGAGTCAGAAAGGCCTAGAAGAAAATGCCATGAATTTTTAATTTTACCTTGAGTGTAATGGGAGTAATTGGACCAGGTGGAAACAGACTGTGCCTCCAAACAATATACTCTACCTAAGTTGTTTTGTTTACTACTCACCACAGCTCTGAGAAGTGTCTAGTATGATCTTCACATACCAACCAGAAAACAGAGGCCCTTGGAGATTATATAAATTTCCCAGAGTGGCTCAAGGAAATGCGCAGAAATGAATATAATTCCTTCTGTTATTGTGCAGTGAATGTGTGGGGCATGGTGTTTAAAAATAAAATCTCAGGCTGGAGAGATTGCTTAGTGGTTAAGGCCCATTCCTGTGAAGCCTAAGGACCTAGAATCGATTCTCCAGGTCCCACGTAAGCCAGATACACAAGGTGGTGCATGTGTCTGGAGTTCATTGGCAATGGCTAGAAGCCCTGGTGCACCCATTCTTCCTCTCCCGCTCTCTCTTTTCCTCTCTCTCTGTCCCTCTCTCTCTCTCTCTGACTGTAACAAATAAATAAAAATAAAATCTTAATAAAATAAAATAAAAATAAAATCTTGATGGTTTATAAATTCTGTAGGTAAGTGAAGTCATTTCTAGAATTCACTGATCAGGGAAGAGTTAATACAAGTTTATGCAACAAGAAAGTTCATGGTCTATGTGGCTCATCTGATTGATACTAGATGTAGCTAAGTATGATTGAAGCTATTCTAGGATTTTGCTCCTAAAACCTCTTTTATCATTGTTAAATGTGTGAAAGTCGTCTTTTCACTACTTTGATCTTTTGGGCAGATTGTTTTCCAGAAGTGGTTGCTAGGAGTGAAATAATTTTATGATTTCGAGATAAGTGGAGCCTAGGTACTCTATCCCTTAAAAGGCACACATACACACACATTTCAAAATAAAACCCATATAGTAATTGACTTGAAAACTGTTCTTTGACATGGTTGGTGCCAGTCCACCTGCTTTCTGTTTACTTGCGGTTATCGCTTTTCTCTAATGACCCTCTGAAAGTACACAGTGAGGTTTGTGCCAGAGCGGTGTCCTGGAGACTGTTGGAGAACACTGACTGCCAGGACTCTCCGAGCCAACAGCTGTCTCTAATGACAGTGAGCACGTGCACTTTCAGTAACTGCGGTCCCTTGCCATCACCCTGAGCGCCGGCCAGCAGCACCACGCATGAATTACCCTCGGATATAATTGCTTTTATATTCTGAAAACATCTGCCACTGGGGAAAAGCCACTGGAATTAAAGTTTTACCAACCTGGCTCCAGAGCTATAACTGCTCCACACACAGGGACAAATGCCCACCCAGGCCCTGAGGTTCTGATGGCATCGAGTCTTTGGGTTGTGTGAGTCTTTGTACTTTCCCATAACCATCCCTTAAAACTTCTCTGATGAGGAAGCTCAGAACGTGACCCTTTATTGCTCTTGCAATACTGGCATAGGCTGAGCTGTTTATAGCTTTTGTCTAGTCGCTGCATTTAAACATTCTTTAACCTTATATGGTATTTCCAATGTATCACCTGCAATTCCCATGATCGCTGTCAGAAAAAAAAAAATAGATGTGACAGTTCATCAGTGTCTAACAAACTCTAGTTTGTCAAGTCACGACTGCACATACTCAGTGTTCAGAGTCACAGTTGGGATGCAGGAGGAGCCCTTGAGGCCACATAGGTAAGTTTACATTCGATGGACATTTGAGAACAGGGGCACTGGCAGCAGGGTTTGCCCAGGTCAGCCAGTTACGTAATGCCCAGGCCGGAGCCAGCATTCCTAACTCCTGACTTCCAGTTCAGAAAAAAACTTTTAGGAAGACACACAGTATTACATTTTTAAAAGAAAATATGTTTATTCATTGACGTTGGAATTCAGATTTTATTGGATTTCTCTCTATAACAGAGACTTGATTTTCTGTTTGGGCAGATCCTAGCACGTATACTTAATGAACCATGTGCATGGTCCACTTCACACATTAGTGAGTGAAAACTATAGTTACTAGGAAACTCGTTTTCTTTCCAGAAGCTCCATCATTGCTTCCACCCCTTCTTGTTTTCATGTTTCTGATATCTTAGAATGGTCACTCCATTCGCGGGCTCTCAGCCTCATGTCTTTCATGTCTAGACCTTCCCATTTCTCATTTCCCTCCTCTGTCTCCTATTGATTCTTTCCCCCTAGCTCCTCTTCTCAGGAGGATGTTAGCAAAGCTCTTGGCTAATCTGCCATGACCGTCTCCTGTTTTTGCCTCTCATGGGATGGCAATTTCTCACTGTTTCATTCACTCTCTTGGGTTAAGGTAGCCTTTCTAGAAACCCCTTTTAAAATGCAATTTGTTAACCAGGAGGTAACATCCAGGCAGGCAGTACTTTGGGAAGACACTACTGTTTGCTGAAATTCAAGTCCAAGCCTGTTTCACTCCAAACTGTGTTTTCCTTTGTATTATGCCTCTTGCAATGGAAATGTAAGAGCAGTCAGTGTTCAAGACTAAGTTCAGCCAATACCTACTGACGTTGTAGATGCTTCTGGCTATGCTTTTCTCCACCCAGGATGAGTTGGCCACTCTCAGATTACATAAAGGAGGGATTGTGCAGACATCTTTTCCTTGACTCAAATTACATTTGTCAACTTTGGAATTAGTTGTGGAAATAACAGCTAGTCAAAAATAATATTCAGTAGGAAAAGCATAAAATATGTGTGCTTGAATTTAATGATTCAAATATTTTGGGCACATACTTTTAAATACCCAGTTATGGGTTGACTTTTTAACATGCTGCCAGGAGAAATGGCTTCTCTGTGATCTGAAACCTTCTCCCGTTTTCCTTTCACAGTAGATGGATCAGTTAGGATAGGGTAAATTTGGCTGTGGTTACAACCTCAAAATTGCAGGAACTTCAATTGACACACTTTCCTTCTCTACCTAGAGACCCAGACAGAGAGATAAATCACTAGTTTTAGGCATTTATAATTATAGCATCAGAGGAAAAAAAGACACTGTAAATTTGTGTAGTGGGCATTTTTTGTTCATTTATTTTTGAGACCAACTCTTATAATGAAGCTGGCCTGTATTTCATGATTTTCCTGCCTCACTCTTCCAAGCTCTGGGATTATAGTTAGGTATGTACCACCATGCTCAGCCTATGCATTGGATTTTGACATTTATGCTCACATTTCCCCATCCAGTGCAGGTTGCTTGGGCATGACATGTATTTCTACCCAGAAGGAAATGAGAAACGCTTAGTAACACATCAGATTATTCATTAGTTCCTGAACCTATTTAACTCTATTTTGTTTTGGAAATTGGGTCCTTACCATTCTTAAATACCTGGATTTGTACCTAGCAAATGTTATTCTCTTTATGTAATATTCTCTAGTCTCTCAAGTTCATGTATGTATCATATTATCTATTGAATAAGCATATTTATGTAATTTTTTTTTTTTTTTGAGGTAGGGTCTTACTCTAGCCCAGCCTGACCTGGAATTCACTATGTAGTCTCAGGGTGACCTTGAACTCATGGCAATCTTCCTACCTCTGCTTCCCAAGTGCTGGGATTAAAGGCGTGTGCCACTACGCCTGGCTTATATATGTAATGTTTATAACACTTACTATGATGGGTTTTAGATAGTTTTTAAAAAAAAATTAAGGGGCTGGAGTGATGGCTTAGTGGTTAAGGCATTTGCCTGCAAAGCCAAAGGATTCCGGTTTGACTCTCCAGGACCCTTATAAGCCAGATGCACAAGGGGCACATACATCTGGAGTTCATTTGCAGTGGCCGGATGCCTTGGCATGCCCATTCGCATTCTCTCTCTCTCTCTCTCTCCCCCTCCCTCTTTCTCTCTCTCAAATAAATAAAATATTTAAAAATTATTTAAAATTATTTATTTATTTATTTGCAAGCAGAGAAAGATAGAGATAAGAGAGACAGAGAATGGGCACACCAGGGCCTCCAGCTGCTGCAAGTGAACTCCAGATGCATGCACCACTTTGTGCATCTGACTTTGTGTGGGTACTGGAAAATCAAACCCTGGTCATTAGGCTTTGCAGGAAAGTGCCTTAATTGCTGAGCCATCTCTCCAGCCCCTTAGATAAGTTTATATGTCTTGTTTACCTCCTCAAACCAAATTACTGTATCATTATCTATATGACTTTAGACCTTACCATGGTGGTGGGTAGAAGATGACAAACAAAGTTCCATAAAGCCCTTCTGTAGCTTAAATTTTTAATAAATTCTCAACTCATTGTGATATATAATAGAGAAGTAATTACTCAAATTCAAATAAAAGTAAGGAACATTTATTTGTTCTAATATAATTGTAACTTTCCAGTTAATAAACTCTTGTGTTGTAATTAAGAGACTCAATTATGTTACTTTCTACATTCAATAAGATGGTAGATGTTTTGAAAGCTAGCAAAGCCTATAACTAAACCTGCTATCATTTTGAAGTTTTAGATTTTGTGAACACTTTGTGTTTACATTGTTTAATTAATTGTATGGTTAAAATGCAGTTCAGATCATGTTGTTCCTCTGATTAAAAAGCAAAACCAAATTCCAGTGCCTTCTCATAGTGCTTGAAACAGGAACTCAAATTCCTTACTCTGGCATCAAGGCCTTGTATGCCTGCCTTTCCAACTTATTTTCTCTCATACTTCCCATTGCTTACTTTGCTAAACACACTCCTTTCTTTCTGACTCCAAGCAGTACATCAAATGGCAATACAATAGCTATTAATTGTTGAGTCTTGATAACTGATTTTAAAATTATGGTGATATGAATACATCTACACATTCATTTATGAACTTTATGTATCTGAGAGAAAGCGAGAGAGGGAGAACATGGGTGTGCCTCCTGTCACTGCAAAGAAACTCTAGACACATGTGTCACTTTGTGTGTCTGCCTTTATGTGGGTATTGGGGAATCAAATCTAGGCTATCACGGTTTATAAGTGAGCACCTTTAACAACTGAGCCATCTCGCCAGCACTGAACTTGATAAATTTTAACTATCTTCAATATCCTGAGCACAAGTCAATGTTCAAAACATAAAATGAGCAAAAAGAAAAATCCTCTTATATCATTGGAAGAGAGAGTCACACAATTAATTATGGTAATCAGATAAGGGAAGGCTACTGTAAAGAGGTGACATCTCACCTGGTTCCTTAGGACAGAGAAAGTGGGAATAGTAATGGGGCAATGCTGATGACAAAAACCAGAGTCAAGAACTACATAACACTTTGAAAGCAAATCACTGAAATTTAACATTTCTGTGTTGATTGTCTCGCCTCCAAAGTGAGATCACATAAATGACTGATTTAAAGTTGTTTTCAAATTGGAGAGCACTGTGAAGATGTGGTACTGAAACCAAAGCTGTCTGTGGAATTATGATAGGTAGAGACAGAGGCTTAGGACGTATAAATTAGATGAAGGAAATTATATCATTCTGGCTAGAATGAAGGACAGAATGTTAAAGTTGGAACATTAACTAATCATTAAGGGTTGATTGTCTCAGTATAGCTTAATAATTTTGTTGAGAAAGAAAGAAATCAAATATCCAAACTAAAAATTAGTTAAAACTTTTGAATGCTTACTTGAATCCAATTGCACTTCTATTCTAAAGTGATGCAAAGTTATCATACATGCTACCCTCAAACAACTAGGGAATCCTATGTTGTGCAAATAGGTTAGAACATGGATATATAATTTACTTGGGTTTAAAAAAATGAGAGAGGGCTAGAGAGATGGCTTAGCAGTTAAGGCATTTGCCTACAAAGCCTAAGGATCCCAGTTTGATTCTCCACGTCCCGTGTAAACCAGCTGCACAAGGGGGCCCAGTCATCTGGAGTTCGTTTGCAATGGCTAGAGGCCCTGGTGTGCCCATTCTCTCTCTCCCTCTCTCTCTTTCCCTCTCTCTATCTCTAATAAATAAATAAAAATAAAATCTCTAAAAAAAGATGAAAGAAAGAGGATATTAAAAGTCATGTTCAGACCAAAGAGCTAAAGACAGATACAGCCATAGAAGCTTTCGGGGTGTGGTTTTGAAACAGTAGAGTCTTACTGGAAGCTCATACACAAATTTATTTAACTTATAAGGAAATGTTTCATGTATAACAGGGAGTCCCAGAGGGGAAAGACTATAGGATTGGTTGAGTCAGAACCTCCAGAATTTCATGGAGTTTCCAGGTTTTCTTTTTTAATCTCTCCTTTTAATTGGGTTTGGTATGTTGGATTTGCTCAACACTGGCTCCCTTCCTAGTAGCAAGATGGTAGTAGTAGATTCAAGGGGAATTCCATTTTCATAGCTAGCCAGGACCAGTGATAAGAAGTGGAATCAGTGATGGGAAATAAACCTCAAAAATTGCTGCCTTGGAAGCCAGGCGTGGTGGCGCACACCTTTAATCCCAGCACTTGGGAGGCAGAGGTAGGAGGATTCCCGTGAGTTCAAGGCTACCCTGAGACTACATAGTTAATTCCAGGTCAGCCTAGACCAGAGTGAAACCCTACCTCAAAAAACAAAAACAAAAAAAAAAAAATTGCTGCCTTGGGCTGGAGAGATGGCTTAGTGGTTAAGGTGCTTGCCTGCGAAAACCAAGGACCCAGGTTTGATTTCCCAAAACCCATGTAAGCCAGATACACAAGGTGGCACATGCATCTGGAGTTCATTTGCAGTGTCTTCAGGCCCTGGTGCACACTCATTCATATTCCTCTCTCCTCTCTCTCATAAATAAAGTTTGAAAAATGCTATCTTGCCATTACTATGTGGACAGTTCAGGGCAGAACTGAAAATGTGGTCCTCTATGGGCCAAATCTTATTACATGTTTGTTGTTGTTTTCATTTTTGATTTTTCAAGTTAGAGTGTCACTCTATCCCAAACTGGCCTAGAATTCATTATGCAGTCTCACTGTGCCTCCTACCTCTGCCTCCCAAGTGCTGGGATTAAAAGCATGCACCACCACCATTTTTTTTTAATGGGTAAACTGTAGCTGGAGACATTGCTCATCAGTTAAAGGCACTTGCTTGCAAAGCCTGATGGCCCAGGTTCAATGTCCCAGTACCTGCCTAAAGCCACACAAAATGGTGTATTTGTCTGGAATTTGTCTGCAATGGCAGGAGGCTCTGGCATGCCCATTCTCTCTCTTTATCTCTGTCTTCCTCTTTGTCTCTCTTTGTTTGGGAAGATAGATGATAGATAATAGATAGACAGAGAAGCTGCATACATACAAAGCCCAGAACTTACAAAATATCATGGAATAAACCTAACCAAGGAAGTGAAAGATATTGCACAATAAACTGCAAAATACTGAATTGTGGGGCTTGGTGGCACACTCTTTAATCCAGTGCTCAGATGACTGAGGTAGGAGGATTACTGTGAGTTTGAGGCCAGCCTTGAGATTACATATTGAATTCCAGGTCAGCCTGGGCTAGAGTGAGACCCTACATCAAAAACCTCTCCCCACCAAAAAAAAGTTTCTGTACAGCAAAGGAAGAAAGTCTCTGCTATATATGCATCCAACAGAGGATTATTATCTAGGATATATGAAGAACTCAAAAAACTAAACAAGTAACCACACAACCCAATTGATAAATGGATTAATTAAATGAGTAGATAGTTCTCAAAGATGAGATACAGGGGTAGAGGGATGGCTTAGTGGTTAAGGCGCTTGCCTGCAAAGCCAAAGGACCAAGGTTTGATTCCCCAGACCCATGTAAGCCAGATGCAGAAGGTGGCACATGCATATGCAGTTCATTTGCAGTAGCTGAAGGGCCTGGTATACCCATCCTCTCACTCTCTATCTGCCTCTCTTTCTTTCATTTTATTTTTTAAACTTTTTTTTTGTTATATTTTTGGAGAGACACACACACAGAGAGAGAGAGAGAGAGAGACAGAGAGAGAGAGGGGGAAGACAGAGATGGGCACGCCAGCAGTGTCTCAGCTGCTGCGAACGAAATCCAGATGTGTGTGCCCCCTTGTGGTCAAGTGCAGCATTGCGCCTTTGTGTCACTTTGCATCTGGCTAAACGTGGGACCTGGAGATTGGAACCGCTGGAGATTGGAACCAGTGTTCTTAGGTTAAGGAGGCAGGTGCCTTAGCCCCTAAGCCATCTCTCCAGCCCCTGACTCTCTTTCTTCAATACATAAATTTAAAAAAAAAAAAAAAAAAAAGACGAGATACAAATGAATTTAATTTTGTTTTAGAATTCACTCTCTGGATCATTTTGGAGAATCCAAATATCTAGCTGACTGTGCCACACTGGCAGCTAGCTAGAATTGGCTGGAGTGGGTTAGTTACAGCCCTTTAAACTGAACATTCCAATGTCCATTTACCACAGCATCGTCATTACCTAGCACACTATGCCTGGTCTGCTTTGCTCACATCACATACCTAGTCCCACATTTCAGGAAATTACTCTCAAAGAATAAATTGTGAGAGCCAGCCCTTGGGTACTTTTGCACCTATAAACATGGCTTCTGTAGCTATTTCTCTGACGGATCAAAAGAAATGAGGTCAAGGGCCAGATCTAGCTGGAGGGTGTGTCTTCACCAACTCTATTATTAATTAGCCATGTGAACTTATTAACTTATAATTTCTCTAGCCATAAAATCTAACAACTGACATATGTTGCCTACAGGAATATTACAAAGATAAATTGCGTCTCTCACCTGAAAAGAAAAGATTTTTTTAAAGTTTTTTTTATTTTATTAATGAAGGGATTGCTTTTATATTTGTTTGATATTGGCATGGACCATGTAATTTTCTCTGAAAGACTTTCAGTTAAATATAAGCTGTTCCTATATCTCCTATGAGATCTTTGATTCAAGCAGCATTAAAAGTGGATTGTCCTCTTTAAAACTTACACTGGGGGCTGGAGAGATGGCTTAGTGGTTAAGGCACTTGCTGGTAAAACCAAAGGATCTAGGTTCAATTCCCCAGTACCCATGTAAGCCAGATGCACACAGTGGCACACGTCTGGAGTTCATTTGTAGTGGCTAGAGGCCCTGGCATGCCCATTCTCTTTCTTTCTCTCTCTCTCTAATAAATAAATAAGGAAAATATTTAAAAATATACTGTGTAGCCCTATTGCTTCTTAGTTGTATCACTCAGATTGGTTAGCAGAATTAAAATTTAAAAGAAGCCATCAAAATTTAATAATTTAGCATATGCAATAATTATTAGACAGCTGTGATGGCTTTCAACATTGAAATAATGTTTATTTTAACATGAAGTATTTCTAGTAGACAAAGAACATAAAGAGCCATAATATTAGTTTTTGCAACACATTTTTAAAATTCAGATTTTCATATTGTTGTTTTAAGAAATCATTACTAATACAGCTGAAGCACTCTGATTACAAATCTTCAATCCCATAACCATATATGTGTGTGTATACATACGCAGAGATTATAATTTGATAATCATCATTCCTATACATGTCTTAAGTGTATAAGCTACTTATGCTTATTTCTCCATCTTTTGGATAAGTGTAAACTATGGTTATAGAAACCCATAAAAGGCTGGGCGTGGTGGCATACGCCTTTAATCCCAGCACTTGGGAGGCAGAGGTAGGAGATCGCTATGAGTTCAAGGCCAGCCTAAGACTACCAAGAAACCTATAAATAATAAATTGCTTTCCATGTTTTAAAATTTTATATTCATAGCATTTTATATATAGATATATATCTTTCTCTAATGTTCTGTTTTTTTTTAACTTTGTGAGTTTTTTTTTGAGGGGGGTGAGGTAGGGTCTCACTCTAGCCCAGGTCAATCTGGAATTCCCTCTGTAGTCTCAGGGAGAATAGCCTCAAACTCACAGTGAGCCTCCTAACTCACTCAGTCACCCAAATGCTGGGATTAAAAGCATTCATCACCACATCCAGCCTTAACCTTGTTTTGTGACTTATTCACTTTAATATATAAAACTAGGAATGATTTATTATAAATAATGTGCATTACCCTGTTATGTAGAAATGTTATTTTAATTCATTCCCCTACTAATAAACGTTTTGGTGGTTTTCTACAGATGTATATTTTTAAAACATAGCACACTGTTGTACTATCTAGGGTATATGTGAATAAAGCCCTACCTCCAAACACTTCATGTGATGCTATCTGCATGAGAAGCAGCTGAAAAACGAAAGAGCTCTTACATTTTGTAGAATGCTTGTGCCTTACAATCGAAACCAGACGCTTGCTGTAAAGTGAGATGCCTGAAAAGTGAGCTATAATTAGAATGAATCAGCATTTTCCAGAGGAACACTACTGACTCCTCTTTACCTGGTATATCAAAATGCATTGTATACTTTGAATTTTGGGTTTTGCTCCATAAATAATGGTCCTCAAGGAGTTCAATAATTGGTTACTTGATTGGAATGACAATCTTACCACTAAACGAGCTAAGCAAATAAAAGCTTTGGCTCCTTTTTCTTTTTCACAGCTTAGAAAATGTGACAAATTTCAGAGATTGAGCCAACATTAGATTTCATAAACCAACTGAAAGATAATTGATATGGGGCTCATATTTCAAACCATTGCTAAGTTTTTCCACTTAACATGCCCAGACATATGGCATACAGAAATGTCCATTGAGTGTCTCGTATTTGAACTTTTAATTGTCTCTGAAAGACAAAATCTGATGGGCAGTCTCACTGTCAGCTCCTAAAGAAACTCCCCTCTCCCTGGGCATGCCAGTCTTGCCCCAAAAAGAAAAGAGAGACAGTGGAATCAAGTGTGATTCAGCAGTGGCACATTTCTTCCTCTCCCATTTCCAGCAGACGAAGTCTTTAATCCAAAATACTAGAGAAGTAAAGTTTGTTTGTTTGTTTGTTTTTGAGAAGGGATGGAAATATTTGTGAACAGTTATATAATTTACCATAGAGTTCATAAATTTTGGACTATTTACAAAATCAAAAAAATTATTTTGTTTTGCTAACATACAGGCATACAGGTAAATAAGCTTTTCTTTGTTTCTTTTTTCTTTTTCTTTTTTCTTTTTTTTGTTTTGTTTTTTTTGAGGTAGGGTTTCACTCTGGCTCAGGGTAGCCTCAAACTCACAGCAATACTCCTACCTCTGCCTCCTGTGTGCTGGGATTAAAGGCGTGTGCCACCACGTCTGGCAAGGTTTTCTTTTTTCTAGGATGAGGTTGACTTAATTTTCCTATGGACTATGGAAAAATAAGGATTAAAATCACTTGAAAAATTAATGTGTATTTAGAGGTAATGTGGATGTAACTGTGGTCTAAGTATCAACAATATCAACTTATAAACTCAACTAATGAAATATTTACCATATCCCTTTGAATGAATGGTTCCCTTCTACTCCTATTCTAGCCATCAGGTGACCCTCAAAAAGAACTTCATATAGTATTTTATTTATTTATTTGTGTGTATGTATGTGTATGTGTACATGTCAGGTTCTCTTACTACTGCAAGTTCTTTTGAAAATTATTTATTTATATATTCATTTGAAAGGAGAGAGAGAGGGAGACAGAGAAATAGAGAGAATGGGCATGACAGAGCCTTTAGCCACTGCAAACGAACTCCGGGTATATGCATCATTTTGAGCAACCAGCTTTATGGCTTCATGGGGAATCAAACCCTGGTCATTAGGCTTCACTTTGCAGGCATATGCCTTAATTGATGAGCCATCTCGTCAGCTCCATATGGTATTTTAAGCCAGTCCTTTCTCATACACTGTTCAAATTTAACAAAGTCTCTCTCTCTCTCTCTCTCTCTCTCTCTCTCTTTTTCCCGAGGTAGAGTTCTGTTCTAGCCTAGACTGACCTGGAATTAGTCTCAGGATAACCTCAAACTCATGACAATACTCCTACCTCTGCCTCCCCAGTGCTGAGATTAAAGGAACTCAGATAGGCTTTGCAGGCTACCTCTGCAGCCCCAAGTTTCATCATTTTTGTGTAATGTCACAACTAAAGGATATATAATTTCATTTACATAGAGACATTTGAGAAGGCTAATGAAAAAGCTTAAATGATAGATTTTTAAATATTATTCCTCTGTTAGGATATGTATATATGGATATCCAAGCCCCTTATCCCTTTTCCTAGTTCCTCTAGCTTACTTTATATATATTTGTAAATAGCTGGTACCTTGGGCACTGAGCCCAGTATTCCTTACCCTATCTTTGCAGCATTCTTTTTCCTATTTTAAGATGTTTTGGAAATTACCGGCGTCATTTTGCTAAAAAGGAAGTAAGTGATTTTATTTTGGGGTGCTAGCTACTCTTTAATCGGTATTTTCTGAGATAGTTTAAAGCATTTCTCGTTTTGGCTTTTCAATATGGACATGGGAGCTGATCACATTGTACCACAGAATTTATTCACTCATCAGATGGTAATAACAGCTAACAGAATGTCGCTGGCATCGTTCTGAGTGCTTACATGTGCTGCTCATTTCCTCACAGAAACACTCTAAGTGTATTGCCATTACCCTCAATTTTAAAATGTGGAATTTACAATACCGACTTGAATGTAGATCTAAGTACAGAATTGGCAGTGTTTATCAGCAAGGTCTAAGTCAACCAGTTAAAGCAGGAAACTAACAGAAGAAAGGGAAGTAGTAGCCAAAGCTTGCTTTGAAGTTTCCTGAACCTTCTTTTCCTCAGAAAAAAAATTTCAAACTAACAGAAAGAATCATAGACAATTCTTCAGGTTGTCACTCACATCCGAGTTACTTTCTGTTTACCTCTAGATTAATGAATCCGTTTTTGCAAAGGGCAATTTCTGAAATGTATGGGGAGGTTGTATGAGGATTTTGAAATATTAGCATTTCTTAATCATCAAAAGAGCTCTAGCTGCTCAGGAACAAGCAAAATGACCATTCTTCAAGCTACAATAGAAGCAAGTTGCGAAAATTCCAGCCTTTTCTTTTCAGAGTTGATTACCTCACAATGGCTGTAGAGCCACATCCCACTGTAGGCTAGCTACACTCAGCCAAACAAAGAGGAAGTTTAAGAGTAGGTCCTGTCAACCCAGCCACACACTAACCTAGAGTCTTTTTCTATTGTAAATATTTTGATGGATTATTTTATGTGCATAAAATGGTTTAAAAATATTTTTATTTATTTATTTGACAGAGAAAGAGGGAGAGAGAGAGAGAGAATGGGCCCACCAGGGTCTCCAGCCACTACAAACGAACTCCAGATACTTGCGTCCCCTTGTGCATCTGGCTAACGTGGGTCCCAGGGAATCA
The DNA here is from genome assembly GCA_036365145.1 of Orientallactaga sibirica. Lineage (NCBI taxonomy): Eukaryota > Metazoa > Chordata > Mammalia > Rodentia > Dipodidae > Orientallactaga > Orientallactaga sibirica. Next base: position 27,530,632 of record JAEOAD010000004.1, on the reverse strand, counting down.
AACCTGGATCCTTTGGCTTTGCAGGCAAATGCCTTAACTGCTGAGCCATCCCTCCAGCCCTAAAATGGTTTTATATTAACAGTTAAGTTTACTTGATGGCATGATTAAATTTAACATAATGAAACACCAGTTTATGACTCCAAAGCGGTATGATGTCATTGTTAAATATTTTTAAAATTATATAAGATGAAGAACTGAATCACATGAAATATAGTGTCACATTTTATTCTATTCATAATAGTTTAGACTTTCCATTAGTCTTCTTAATGAAGAGGTTAAATCTGAATAATCAGTTTCTCTCAATGTTAGAACTAAGATTTGTTCTTTCTCATCAGTTCATTCTTGAAAGTAGAAATCAGAAAACAATTTATTACTAGTTAGCCTTTTTTATTAAGTATATTATCACACATTTAAGCCTTTAAACACTAGAAATAAAGAAGCTAAGGGGAATTGAAGAAACTAAGAAAAAATGGCACAAACATAATAACTGGATTGGCAAGTAGTTTGGACATGGTTGAGTAAAAGGAAGCCGTCAAAACTGATAACTAGCTCTACCGAAGAAACTGGATGTAGTAGTCAGTGTCCGGTCACTGAGATGAACTTCCAAACCAGACAGTTATGGAAGAAGGGATATTTATTGAAGCTTACAAATCCAGAGGAAGTCCCTTCATGGCAGAAGAAGCTGGCCAGTTTTTACACGTCCAAAGAGATAGAGATAGAGACAGAGACAGTGAGAGAGAGAGAAAGAAGCACCAAGCCAAAAACCCTAAAAGCCACCCCACATAGCACACTGCAGGAACTCCAGGAGGAACTCCAGCACTTTGCATATCTTTAGACCAGAATTTCAAATCCACTACCACACCTTAGGGCCGCATTAAGATACATGCATTGACACCTCCTCCACCCAGGTGCCTGCAGATCTAAATTACAAACTGTAATAAAATCCTGAATATATTGGGGGCCATTTCTTTAAACTGCCACACTGGACAATATTAGATTTTGTAAGCCATTGGTAACACCTAAAAAGGTTAGGTTGGGGCCCCTCGAAAACTTGTTTCTTTCCTGAATATATCATTGTGTTGGGTCACTAATATTTATGTGAGAAATTAACAGTGAGAAGCAATAACAGCCACCCCAGTGATTAGCAGTTATCATAACTTTTTGAAAGGTCATCGATTGCTTTACACTCCATCACTTTTCCCACATTCTTCTATTTAAAGAGCAGATAGGAAAAACTGAAAACACTGCAAGGCTGTCACACCATGTAACCTGTATGTACACTCAGATTTCCTAGTTACTAATATAGTTCAGAAGTTTAGTTTTCATTAGATTACTAAATCGGGTGATGAATGAATGATGCACCTGACGCACACCCTTCCCGTTTCATAGAAACCATCCCATTGGCATTGGGTTTGTTTATACATTTAAACCTGATATATTTTAACAAATTGTTTAAACATATTTATCCTGCAGTGGAATGTACATGTAGGCTCAAGGAATATTTGGATGATCCTTGGCTCTTTTCGCATAGATCCAAAAGAATAAATGGTTAAACTGATGCTATCCTGAAAGGCTATAAAGACATGGTACTCTGATGCTTCTATTTTAGAACAATGAAGCAGCTTTTAAAATAGAAAAGTCTCTACAATTTTGCTCTGAGGCCAACTCACGATAATAGAATCATTGCTGCTCAGAACAAATTTGGAGTATTGGTGTACATTAAAAGAGAATTACAAGGAAAGGAGGGCCAATCTATTCTGGATTTCTCCCCTCTTTTCGTTCTCCTTACTCCAGCTCTCTAGATGGCTTAAGTTGCATAGCTGAAAGGATTTTGCTCATTTTTTCCACAACATTTCACATCTGGTCAGTAGCCAGCCATGGAAAGTTTCAAGCAAATCTGGGGAAGGGACGAAGCTCGTCAGGGGCTGCCTAGGCGGCATCAAGGCCTTCAGAGGGGTCACCACGCGCCTGGAGGGAAAACTCTTAAGAGGGGACCAGTGCAACTGGGGCCTGGCCACGTGCCAGTCCCGCCGAGCCTGGGCTGCTACGGCATGCCCACTGGGCTGCCCAACAGCTCGAGTCCTCAGCGTCCAATTGCTTCATCAATGGCCCACGACTCGTGAGTACTTAGTCCTCAGGAAGCCTCCGCCCCAGCCAGCGTGAGCGAGGCAAGGGGCTCGCTCCGAGGAGCCGGGCTCGGCGGCTCAGCCACACACGTCAGGTCTTCTCCCCTCCGCGCCCCGCCCGCCAGTGCCCCGCCGGACTGCGCACCCGGCGCCGAGAGGAATTTGACTGCTCCGATGGCCAATCAGGAGAGAGGTCGAGGGCCTGAGCCAATGGGAGCGGGCGAAGGAGGCGGGCCTCCGGGCGTGCTCCCGTCCCCGGGGTGGGTGAGCGCGGAATGTCTCCAGCCCTCCCCCTGCGCGTCAGCCTCAGTGCGGAGCTCGCTGTCGGCGGCGGTGAGGTGGAGAAGGAGGAGGTAGAGGGGAAGCGGTCAGCGGCAAGCCTCGGAAGCCGCGCGGCGGAGCGGGAGCCACCACCCCGTCGCGGATCCTTTTTCCTCGTCTCCGGCCTCTCGCGGCCCCCGGCCAGAGCAGACCGCATTCGGCGAGCAAGAGCGGCCGCCCACGCCCCGGACGGAGCATCCTCCGTGGTGGAGCGGGCGCCGACGGCATGATGCGGCTGCGTGGCTCGGCGATGCTGCGGGAGCTGCTCCTTCGGCCTCCGGCCGGCGGCGGCGGTGGCGGCGGCGCGGTGCTGAGGCGGGCGCAGCCCCTGGGCACGCTGTGCAGACGCCCCCGGGGCGGGAGCCGGCCGGCCGCGGGCCCCGCGGTGACCGCGCGACTCCACCCGTGGTGGGGCGGGGGCGGCCGGGCGAGCGGCCCCGCGTCGGGGGGTCTGTCCAGCTCTCCGTCGGAGATCTTGCAGGAACTAGGCAAGGGGGGTACGCCGTCACAGCCCGGGGCGTCGCCTCCCGCCACCCCGCCGGCGCCCGGCCCCAAGGACGGACCCGGGGACACGGATGCGTTCGGCAATGCCGAGGGCAAAGAGCTGGTGGCCGCAGGCGAAAAGTGAGTGTCGCGGCGAGGCGCAGGAGATCCGGGGGCCTCGGGGGCGGGTGGTGGGGTGGGGGAGTGGTGGGAGGTCGGCGGGATGCGAGCCCGAGGATCGCGGAAGAGAAAGAAAGCGATGCCAGGCGGCCTGCGACGTCTGCGCCATGTGATTAGGCCCGGCTCCGCCCGTCCGCCCGCCCGCGCCTTCCCCGCCCGCGCCCCTCCGCCGGGCCCCGCTTCCCTTCCCCGTTCCCCCGGCGCGGGTCGTCCCGGCAGAGCCGTCCTGGCCTCCGAGGGGCTTGCCCGCGGGCACCTCCCTGCCCCGGAGAGGCTGCTGCTCCGGCTCGCGGCCGCCCGCCCTGCGTCCCTCCGTGGGTGATGATGATGCCACACGAACATCTCCACCGAGTGACATTGACGAGTCAGGCGAGGAACGGAACCCATATCTTCCCCGACTCGTCGAAGCCTTCCCAGGCCCGAGTTTTTTCGTTCTTGTCTTCCCTTCCTCCCTCCCTTCCTCCCTTCCTCCCTCCCTTTCTTCCTTCCCTCCTTTCCTCCTTCCCTCCTTCCCTCTTGTTGTCTTCCGTCAACTCATTGGAGGCCATAGTATGGCAGAGGGGTTCTTAGTCCTTCGGAGGTGGATCTTTCAAGGCGTGCAGAGAGCCATCTGGGGCACCGGAAATTATGTTTCAGAAATGAGATTTAGGGAGAAATAGGGTCATGTGGCCCACTAGAGGAGACAGGCTGCATAGACCACCTGTTCCTACAGGGACCAGCTTTGTCCTGTCTCATGTCTTACAAGAGATGGGTAGATTTTTCTTTCTTTCTTTTTTTTAAGGAGAAAGTAGCCAAAATGAAACACGATATAAAGTATTTAACAGTGAAAAACTCTGGATTAGGTAGGTTTTGAGGCTTAATTATGATAGGATGTTAACTCATCTTGTATGTATATGATAAGTTAGTCTCAAAATGGACTTAAATCTGACAAGCAGTTTTGTGAATACTTTTGTATGATATAAATGGGCAAACTTGGTTTTCCCAACTAGGCAAACATTTACTTGTCTGCGTTTTTCATATTCAGTCTGATTTTATACAGACAAAGTGTATCCTGTTTTTGACTTTTACTTCTATTTCCAGCCCTACACTACCTCATGTCAAACTGAAAGTATGATTCTTATAATTTCAATCTCAGGCCTGCTTTATGTTTCCTGTAATTGAAGTTGAGACCTTCCCAAACATTCCTAGTTAATTTTCCCTGAGTGAAAAAAGTGTTATTAAAAAGAAATCACTTGGACAAAATTTATGGTACTTTGTGATAATGATTATGTGCCACTAAGTAACCTTATGGCCATGGGTAAATTATTTAATGTACTGGATTAGATGATTCAAATCCCTTCCTTCAAGTGTTTTTTTTTTTTTTTTTTTAAATGTAGACTTCTGTTAAATTTGCATTTCCATTGTTGTAGACAGCAGAACAGTATACTGTGAGTCTTAATCTCACCTGGTTTGCAAGGCATGTAGTAGAGTTTAAACACATGGGCCCATTTGGATTGCACAAGTGGCAGGATTGGAACTGCTTCCAGTCTGTTAAAATATGCCTTGTTCAGTGTGTCCAGTGGCTCTAGGGCACGCGTTTTCTTTTTGTCAAATAGGACATTGAGCAAATTTTGTAATGTATTTGTTTTCTAGGAGTTTCTGGCTTCATTACCTTTTTAAAAACAATTTAAAAAAATTAGTTGCAAGCAGAGAGATGGAAGATAGAGAGGGAGAAAGAGAGGATGTTTGCACCACTGCCTCTTGCTATTGCAAAGGAACTCCTGATGCATGTGCCACTTTGTGCATCTGGTTTTATGTAGGTACTGGGGAATTGAACCCAGGCAGTCAGGCTTTGCAACCAAGTACCTTTAACTGCTCTGAGCATCTCTCCAGTCCCTCATTGCCTTTTTAAAAATACATATATTTTATTTATTTAGTAGAGAGAGAGAAAGGGTGCACCAGGGCCTCCAGCCACTGCAAATGAACTTCAGATACATGTACCACCTTGTGCATCTGGCTTATTTGGGTTCTGGGGAATTGAACCTGGGTCCTTAGGCTCCACAGGCAAGTGCCTTAACCACTAAGCCATCTCTCCAGCTCCCCCCCCCCCCCATTGCCTTTTCAATAAATCCTTTCATAGTGGTGACTTTGGAGCCCTAATTTGGCTAATGTCCCAACCAGTCCCACCTTACCCTCCCAAAAGAAAACCAGTTTAGGGAAGGAATTCCTCAAGATTTGCTCAGATGCCAGGCAAGTGCCAGTAAGATAACCTTTTGTTTACCTTTGTTCAAGGGGAAAATGCCTGGTGTGTATGCGTGTGTGCCATTGTTTGGATTATAGCTAAAACAGGTTCAGGACGAACTCAGATAATTATATGATAATCCTTGAGAGCCTTCCAGCAAGGATTTGGTTTAAACTCCAGCTATCGTTGTATATAAAGTGGAGAGCACTACCTGTAAAGCTGGAAGAAAGAATTTTAATTTGGTTAAAGTTTCTACTTCCTTTTTGACTCCTACCATTTTGCCTTGATGTGACTAGCATTTCTCTTACTGTGGGAAGTTAGCTCCCAATTGAGCCAGTTATCCCTTCTAAATGCTGAGCCTCCAAAGCATACATAGGTCGTCCTCAGGCAGCAGTCTGCCTGCATTGCCAGCATTCACTTAGGACTGCCAGATTTTATGATGTAACTAGAGGAACTAGCCACATGAAAGTCAAATGAGTTACCATTTTATAAAAGGCTTAAAAAATGTTTGGCATGTATTAAAAGCTATAAAGCTGTTTATTCAGTAAATCTGAATAAAATGTCTTCATTGTAATAACCTGTCAAGGGCATTGGCCTTTAAATTTCAGGCTTAGACATAACAGTTTTTATTTATAGTTCCTATTGAAAGTCTTTTGAGAGAAGCAGTCTAATAGGAGACTATATGATTGATACTGCTTACTTCTTTACATTGCTGGTAAATAATGTCAGTGAATTTAAGCCTTAAATGCAGCAATTTTAGCCTTAAGCAATTTCATGAGCTTATTTCATGCTTTATTTTTCTTTCTTTGATTCTGACTTTATTGACCTTTTCTTAAATCGTGAAAGGAGTTGGGATGCAAGTTTTCTACTTTTCTTTTTCTATCAGTACCATCTTAGATTATACCATTTCCTTCACACATCTTCAGTCTAACTTAGGTTTATGTTACCGTCATCTTAATAGCATATAGGTAAGTGTAATGATGTTTGCTCAGTTTCCCTTGTGATCAGAATTAAAACATTGGCTTGATTCCTTCATTTTTTGTTTTTTTCTTTAAAAACTGTATTTAAAAATTTATATAACCCCCCTCCACCACTCTTCTTTGTCCTTCCCTACCCCCTCCACTGAACCCCTTCTTTCCAATTATCTCCTCTTCTATTTTGATGTCTCTCTCTCTTTTTTTTTTGTCCTCCTCTGTCCCCTATGACAACATGATGATATTATGCAGGTCTTGTGCAGCTGTGAGGTCAGGAATGCAGTGATGACTTTTTTTTTTTTTTTTTTTTTTTTTAAGTACTGTCTGCTTTACTGGCCCTCTATGTGTCCTCGCTGGATAAATCTTGAGGCTAAAGTCTTTCTTTGCTCTTTTCTTAATTTACCTTCTCTTTTGCATGCTCTTTCATGCAGCTTCAAATTCTCATCTTTGCATAGGTAATATCTCAGCTTTTAATCCAAGCTCTGTCCTCAACATTTATCCCCACATACCCAATGACTTCACATTTGAAATTTGTATTGCTCTCCGGGCATGGTGGAGCATATCTGTAATCCCAGCACTCAGGAGACAGAGGTTGGAGAAATTCTGTGAGTTAGAGGCCAGCCTGGGACTACCGAGTGAGCTCCAGATTAGTCTGAGCTAGAGTGAGACCCTACCTTGGAAAAAAAAGAAAAAAAGTATGAATTAATATACTACTTTGGAGGATAGTTTGCTAGCATCAGAAAGGTTGCCTGCATACTAGAAGTAATTTTATGTTAGCTTATCTCCATGAAGTCGTAGCATTTCAGAAATACATTCTTTTGTGTGGTTTCTTTTTTTTTTTTTTTTTTTTTTTGGTTTTTCGAGGTAGGGTCTCACTTTGGCCCAGGCTGACCTGCAATTCACTATGGAGTCTCAGGGTGGCCTTGAACTCGGGGCTATCCTCTGTGCCACCACGCCCGGCTGTGTTTTTGTTTTTTTTAATTCACTGTATAGTCACAGTGATCCTCCTACCTCTGCCTCCCCAGTACTGGGATTAAAGGCATGCACCACCATGTCCACCATCAAAAATAAATGTTCTTGGGGAGTTTAAAAACACCAAGTGCGGGCTGGAGAGTTGGTTTAGTGGTTAAGGCGTTTGACTGCAAAGCCAAAGGATCCCGTTTTGATTCTCCAGGACCCATGTAAGCCAGATGCACAAAGGGGCGCATGCATCTGAAGTTTGTTTGCAGTGGCTGGAGGTCCGGTGCACCCATTCTTTCTCTCTCTCTGCCTGTTTCTCTCAAGTAAATAAATAAAAAGATAATAAAAAAAGAATTATTATTTATAAGAACCAAACCCCCCCCCCCAAAACCAAGTGCTTTATTGCATCACTTAATTAAAAACTGTCTCTTACATCCATATGCACAGGTCTTCTTGTAAATAGTATGATGAGGTAATATACTATATTAACTAGTTTTTTATACCTAGTTTTTAAAAGTTTTTATTTTATTGACAACTTCCATAATTATAGACAATAAGCCATGATAATTCCCTTCCCCCCTTACTTTACCCTTCACAACTCCACTCTCCATCATATCCCCTCCCCTTCTCAATTAGTCTGTCTTTTATTTTGATGTCATCATCTTTTCCTCCTGTTATGAAGGTCTTGGGTAGATAGTGCTGGGCACTGCGAGGTCATGGATATCCAGGTCATTTTGTGTCTGAAAGAGTGCGTTGTAAGGAGTCCTACCCTTCCTTTGGCTCTTGCATTTCTCCTGCCACCTCTTCCGCCATGGACTTTAAGCCTTGTAAGGTGTGATAGAGATGTTTCCCCCCCAATAATAATAATAATGCTTTTTAATTTACAAGAAACTTAATTTAAATTTAAAAATAAAAATGCAAGAAATGTGATTTTTTTTTTTTTTGCTAGCTTCACATAATATTAGCATTTTGTTTTGGTAGTTTGTGTTCTTAATAAATGGAAAAGTGAGGAGCAAACAAAAACATTGCATTGTTTTATGAGAATTAAATTCCATGGTAAGAGCCGGGCGTGGTGGCGCACGCCTTTAATCCCAGCACTCGGAAGGCAGAGGTAGGAGGATTGCTGAGAGTTCGAGGCCACCCTGAGACTACATAGTTAATTCCAGGTCAGCCTGGACCAGAGTGAGACCCTACCTCGAAAAACTAAAAAAAAAAAAAAAAAAATCCATGGTAAGATTTAAAAATGCTTAGATACTTAAACATTAGGGTTGCATCCATAGAACAGAAGTTGAGATGGGATTTGACAGATAATGATAGTATATTTGGAACTGGACAATACAATCTCTTGGAATAAGTGGAAAATGCTTTTATGATCCTTATGTATATTTACTTTTAATTTTTCAAAGTAAATATTTATAGTTCACTTGAACTCAAGATTGAAAGTAGATCTAATTTTTCTTTGTGCTTAGTCATTTCCTTGTTTTATTTGTAATGTCCTCATTAGTAAAAACTTGATCTCCTAAGTCAGGAGGGCTTCTCTTCTTTTTTGCATCCCAGGGGTTTGCATATGCTAGCTAAGCTTGTGCTACTGAGCCACCTTCCTCCAGCCCTATAGGTTCAATGACAAGTGCCAGTCATATTTTTTGCAGCCTGATATTTACATTAAACCATGTGCATCTATTAGCCATCAGTAACCATGTTCATGACCTATAATTATACAGTACTAATTTGTATTAATATGTAGATGAAGTTCACTGAACACAGAAATTGAGTCCTGATTTTTTTAAACATTTTTATTTATTTTTATTTATTTAATAGCAACAGACAGAAGGAAAGAGGCAGAAAGAGAGAGAGAATGGGCGTGCCAGGACCTCCAGCCACTGCAAATAAACTCCAGATGCGTGAGCCCCCTTGTGCATCTGGCTTACGTGGGTCCTGGAGAATTGAGCCTCGAACTGGGGTCCTAGGCTTTACTGGCAAGCACTTAACCGCTAAGCCATCTCTTCAGCCCTGAGTCCTGAAGTTTTAATGCCTGTGAATATGAGTGTTTAAAACTTGTTTTCAGACTTTTTAAAATTATTGAGAAGTCTGTCTTCCTCAAAGTAAGCTAATTCAAATTCAGGAAATAACTACTAAATGGAATTAAAGCTTTTTTATTTTTTAAGGCAAGCCCAACAGAATTTTGTGTGTGTGTGTGTGTGTGTGTGTGTGTGTGTGTCTTCGTGCACGTGTGTAAAAGAGATAGAAAGAGAAAGAGGTTAGAGTTGGTGTGCCAGGGCCTCCAGCCACTGCAGTTGAACTCCAGATACTTGCCCCATCTTGTGTACATGTGCAGACAAAGAGAGGGAGAAGTTAGAGTTGGTGTGCCAGGGCCTCCGGCCACTGCAATTGAACTCCAGGTACATGCACCATCTTGTGTGCATGTGCAGTCTTGCATGCTTGCCTCACGTTGTATGTCTGGCTTACATAGGATCTGAAGAGTTGGAATGTGGGTCCTTAGGCAAGCACCTTAACTGCTAAGCAATCTCTCTAGTCCCTACGCTTTTTTTTTTTTTTTTTTTTGAGGCAGTGATGTGTAGGCAAAAAATAAGGGACATTGTTTTAGTCTGAAAAGTAAATATCACCTCCAAGAAATTTTCTGAAGATATGTGTGTATTTCTTCAGGTTTTAAAATATCTGGAAGTTAATAGTCTCACTCTGGCACAGGCTGACCTGGAATTTACTACGTAGTCTCAGGGTGGCTTCGAACTCACGGTGATCCTCCTACCTCTGCCTCCTGAGTGCTGGGATTAAAGGCATGTGCCACCATGCCTGGCTTATTTATTATTTCTAAAGTAGCACTTTTAGGAAAACACTGCTCTCAAAACAGAACTTGAGTTTCAATAACAAATGCAGTTGGTAGCTTTCAGGAATTGGAAATGTATTGTCACATTCATTTCTGGTACAGTTCTAGAGAAGATTTTAAACTTGTCATCTTGATGAGTTATTCATAAATTTTTTTGGGGGGTGCAGAATCCAGGAAGGCTAAGAACATAAACAGAAGTATAGAAAAATTTATTTCCTAATATTCTTGGGGTACAGTGTTCCACGTGGAGAAAAACTTGTTTTACATCAGTTGGATAGTCCAAGTATTTATCCACTTCAAATGTGTATTGGTTCACCTTAAAGGCATAAGTGATGGAATATTAGGCTAAATGCTAGGAAACAAAATTTTCTATAAAATACAATTTCAGACTTAAAAAAAAAAAAAACCTTTGAGAAGGTAATGGAAGAAATAAGCCAAAATGACAGAGTAGTTATAGTTTATGAGCATGGACATTACTTTTTCTACCTCCTCATAGTTGCTTTTAAGATTTCCCAGTGAATGGGACACATCTTAGAGAGTAGAAAATATGTCTAAAATCGAAGGAACCTCATTTATCAAATTTTGATCTCCATTGCAAAGTCTGCTATTGTAATTTCCTGTTTCTGGTTGTACTAGATTAGTAAGCACCACTGCACTGAAAGAACTATATAAAATGATTGAAAATGCATTTAGACACTCCTGTTTATTACTGTCTAGTCATATTCATGATAATCCTCAAATACCAAACTTAAATTTTTTTTTTTTTTTTTTTTGGTTTTTCAAGGTAGGGTCTCACTCTAGCTCGGGCTTATCTGGAATTCACTCTGTATTCTCAGGGTGGCCTCAAACTCTCGGCAATCCTCCTCCTACCTCTGCCTCCCAAGTGCTGGGATTAAAGGTGTGCACCACCACACCGGTTCAAACTTGAAATTCGAGTCTATTTCTGGTATAATTAATCTTAGGAGCTGTTACATACTTCTCTGTCATATTAAAAGAATATATATTGACTGAATTTGTCATTCAACTTATATGTATTATAATTAAGCATTTCTATGGTGATGCCTCAAGACAAGTGCTGATAACTGTTCCTGTAAAAGTGAAATAATAATCATTCTCAGTTTTCTTGGGCTCTCTGGTTTGTCAGAACTAGTCGGGTCAGCTGTGGTACAGAGCAGCCATCAACAGTAAGAAAATGAGTGGGCTTGATTAACTTCCAGTGAGACTTCATTTACAGAAAGGGGTGACGCCTGCCATGGTGCGCTAACCCCTGCACAAAATACATTTAGTTGTAAGGGTGGGGGTGTCTTTCCTACCTTTGTTAGTCTTGCTTTGAATGAGTTTCTGATGTGGATTTTTATATCTCATATAAGTTGCTACATCTTGATTCTATCATTTATCACCACCCTCATTCATCTTCTATGTGTAATTACTACATTATGGCAGAATATATGTGACATAAAATTTACCATTTTAACCAGGTTTCGGTGTACATTTCAGCAGTATTAAATATTTCCCTTAGCTTTTGGGTTGAGAATCCAGATGATTAAGCCTCTTTGTGCAGTAAAAGTATCTCAGTCGCAAGTTAGTGGATTTTATAATTTTATTGGAATTTAGAATATCTGTTTTTAGCAAGTCAAAACCAATTAAGAGTTGGAAATTACTTTAAAGAGTATGTGGTTCTACTTTGTTTTACATGTTTTATAAAGGTAGCAAATTATCTAACCAAGTTCATAGAGTAATGGGACTTATTCAAATGTTACCATCAGTTTAATAAAATATTTTATCAAATAAATTAATTTTAGGTTAAGGTTTGAAGAAATCAAAAACTTATATCTTTAGCTGCTATTTTTTCCCTTCTAGTCTGTAAAAATTGTTAGTCACATACCTTCTTCTCAAGAGTTTATTCCTATAGAATGCAGCTCATTCCATCTTGAGAGCTGTGTAGTTTTTCCTTTGGTATAGCTGAAATCTGCTTTTTATTAAGTCCTTCCTAAATATTACTTATTCTGAACAAGCCATATTTAGTGGTGTAAAAGGAATTGTAGTGACAGAACTCACATGCTATTTGTATTTTTCCAAATACAGTGGGTTGTTAAAGGATATTTGGCTGAATCTTGTTATGGAAAAACTAACACAATTGGGCATTATGGACTTAATCTGCCCACCTGGTTTTTCCACCTGGAGCAAGTAGATTGTCTCCTTGTTTAAACATCTAATGTACATATAGGGACAAATTGCCATTGGTTGATCTGGACATCCTGCCACATCCTTACATAAAACTGGCATTTGTACTTTTTATTGTGGCCTAATTAAAATTTTTTTTAGTACCATTGATGAAATTCAAGTATTCCTAACATGGAGTGCTAACAATTGGTGGGTAGAACTCGTAGAGTCTGGGACTAAAGGAACTATGGGCTAGCTTTCCAGGACTTCTATTTAGTCCAGCTACTTCAGAATTAATTGTGTTGAGCCGGGAAGGTAGAAGGATTGCTGTGAGTTTGAGGCTACCCTGAGACTACATAGTGAATTCCATGTCAACCTGGGCTAGAATGAAACCCTACCTAAAAAAAAAAATTAATTGTGTGACATTGGACGTGATGCTTGACTTTGAGATGGAGTCTTTATGTGTAACAACTCCAAATATCTTTTTTTAAGGATCACAGTTTTAAAAATACAAGTAAAGCCAGGCATGGTGGCACACCTTTTAATCCCAGCACTTCGGAGGCAGAGGTAGGAGGATCAATGTGAATTGGAAGGCCAGCCTGAGACTACATAGTGTATTTTAGGTCAGCCTGGGCTAGAGTGAAATCCTACCTTGAAAAACAAACTACAACAACAATAATAATAAATGAATAAATTAAAATACAATAAAAACACAAGTAAAAAGGCAAGCAGATTCATGTTTTGGTAGATGTCTTGTGTTCTTGTTGGAAAAAAATCTGATTATCTGGGATGGAGAGATGGCTTAGCCATTAAGGCGCATGACTGAGAAGCCTAAGGACCTCGGTTTGAATCTCTGGGTCCCATGTAAGCCAGATGCACATGGTGGCGCATGCATCTGGAGTTCATTTGCAGTGACTAGAGGCCCTGGTGTGCCTATTCTCATTCTCCCCCCCCTCTCTGTCTCTAATAAATAAATAAATAAAAATACATTTAAAAAACTGATTATCTGATAAATTAATTAGATTACATTTGATAATTTATGTCTTAGAATTATATGGGAACTGAAAAAAGTTAAGACATTACCTCAGCTTGGAAGATGTGTGATTTGTACAGATCAGGTCATTTCAAACCTTATTAACAATGGAAGTACACTTGGTTTCAGTTTTTCCTCATTTCATTTTGTAGTTCTTAGGCAAGATTTATTTTTCATTCTTCTTGCATTGATAATTTATTTGAAACATTTTGAAGTGATAGAATGAATTTTCAGTATTGCTTCCTATTATAAATGAGAAACTTGTGACCCCTCTCCACCAAACCATAATTAAATGCTACATCTGTGCCCTCCCTCCCATGCTGAGGACTGCACCTAAGGCCTAGCTCTTGCTAAGCAGGCATTCTTCCACTGAATGGAACACTCAAATCCCCATCAGTGGTTTCTGATACTTTATTACATTTCTACCATAGTACTTGCTGTACATGAGACTTCTAGACAGCAGTCTTTATCCATCTTTATGAAAAGTGCAAAGCTTTAGTAATGTTAGCAGGTGAGTGCTGAGAGAATGGTTAGGCAAAGTGTTATGTGATAGAACATTAAAGGTTTAGGGCAGGAAGCTTATAAACAGAAGGCATGGTAGGAAAATTTTAAAAATTAAGAGCAGGACTTACAAATCATTAAGTCTAGTCAACTAGGGAATTACAGGGCATAAATTAGAGATAGATAGTACAAAGCCTAATTGTGGAAAACAATACCAGACTAAAGAATCTGAATTGTCCTTTGGCATTGGGAAACTGGTTGGTAGAGTAAGTAAAAACTGGTTATTTTTATGGTAGAAGACCCTGAATTTAAACTTCATTTTGGTATTTTTCTCATTTATATTTCTCATTTTATTGATATTATGTTTTTCTTTATATATCTCAGTCTTGAAAATTAGATGTTACAATAGATTATAGATACAAAGAGAACTCTGATTCCTACATCCTGTGCTGTATTGGTTGCTGGTCTTGGTGAACACCCAGGGCATGCTTACCTTCACCCCTTTAGTCAGTCCCTTTGCTAACTTTGTAGTAATACTTCTAGGTTTTACCAATCTTTCAGGTTTAGCTCAAATTATACCTTCTAAACAAGCTTTCGTATATGAGCTCACAGTGACTCCATGGCTGGATCCCATAGCTCTCATAATTGCTCTAGTACATATCTCACTTATCTCCTTCTAATCTAGAAACATTTTCTGACATGGTGCTGTATGTATGTGTCATATTTAAATACATTAGGCTTCTTTTTCATTTAATTTTTTTTCCTATTTATTTGAGAAAAAGAAAGAGACAGGTGGGGGAGGGAGAATGAAAGGGAGCTCCAGGGCTTCTAGCTGCTACAAATGAACTCCAGACACATGCATCACCTTGTGCATCTGGCTTACATGGGTCCTGGGGAATCAAACCTGGGTATGCTACCTTTTTGAAAGTTTAGGAGGGAGTAGTTGTGTTCTGTTTACTAGACTGTTGAAGCTAATTCATACCACCAGTCTTAGCTTTTACATTACAAAATAGTAATTTGTGTGTTTGTTTTTTTAAGACAGGGTCTTGCTTTATAGCCCTGGCTGGCCTTGAACTCAGAAACCCACTGTTTTAGCCTTCTGAGTATAAGAATTACAGGTGTGCACTAACACACCTGGCCTTTCAGTTGTCTTTGACAATTTTAATATTTTTAAAATATTATATTTATTTACAAACAGAGAAAGAAAGAAAGGAAGAAAGGAAGGAGAAAGAATATAAGTGGGCACACCAGGACCTCTAGTCACTGCACACAAACTTCAGATGCATGTGCCACTTTGTGCATCTGGCTTTATTTGGGTGCTAGGGAGTCAAACCCTGGACTTCAGACTTTGCAAGCAAGCGCCTTAACTGCGGAGCCATCTCTCTAGCCCTCTTTTTTTTTTTTTTTTTTTTTTTTTTTACAATTTTGACATCTATTTTATAAGCATATAAATTAGACATGGTTAATTTTTTTTTCCTGTAGATAAAAGTTAATTTTAAGTAAGTAAATATTTACTCTTTTTTTTTTTTTTGCTATGGTAATAACAGTTATCTTAATTTTTTTTTTTGCACTATTTACCATAGGCTAAAGAAGTGTGTATTTCATGTTCTTTACATAGCTTTTAGGCAAAGCAAATACCATTGCTAGTGTGGTAAATATGGAAAAGCTTATTCTGCAGGGTTTTTTTTTTTTTTTTTTTTTTTTTTTGTCATTGTTTTTTAAAGGTACGTTAAAGGTAGGGTTTCATTCTGGCCCAAGCTGACTTGGAATTCACTATGGAGTCTTAGAATGGTCTTGAACTTTAGGGGATCCTCCTACTTCTGCCTCCTGAGTGCTGGGATTAAAGGTGTGTGTCACCACACCCGGTTATTCTGCAGTTCTTTAAAGTGATTAACTGCCACTAGCTTTGGTTTTTTCTAACAAAGCATTTTCTGTAAATAATTGGTATGTTATCCACTGATACTTTGACAGCTGATTTAATCTTCCTTTAAATATTAGATCATCAGTATTATTGAACTCTATTTCATGCTGTTAGATCAGGTAAGACCTGGAAAATTTGTACCTTGTAAAAGTAGTAGCCAGATAGTAAGCCAGAGAACCAGTACTGTGTAGTTTGTATTCAGAGAAACAGGGATTCAAACTCCATTTTTGCACCTTTAGATCCTTAGAAAGTTCCTTAACTAATCAGAGCTTATGATTCTTCATCTATGGAATGGACATATACCAGGAGCTGTACTGTATTTTTCATAAGAATTGTATTTCTGTCAATATCATTTAAAGTAGTATGTAGAACATAAGTGATAGGAAATCTCTCTATGATTCAATTGTTTCAGTATATGCCATTAAATTTTAATGACATTTCTGTGGCTAATTTAAAAAAGATACTGATATAAAATTCATATATTTTAAAGTTGATTTTAAAAACTAAGGGTTTAAGCCAGGCATGTTGGCACACGCCTTTAATCCCAGCACTCGGGAGGCAGAGGTAGTAGGATCGCCAAGAGTTCGAGGCCACCCTGAGACTACATAGTTAATTCCAGGTCAGCCTGGACCAGAGTGAAACCCTGCCTCGAAAAAAAAAACAAAAAAAAAAAACTAAGGGTTTGTGGTAAGTTTTTGAAAACAAAATTGATAATGTTTTCCCTAGGAGAAATTTGTTAGCCTTCGATTTGTTATTCTTTTTGTTTGTTTGAGGTAAGGTCTTATAGCCAAAATTGGCCTAGAATTTACTGGTGTAACCTGGGGTGAACTTGAACTCAGGGTCGTTCTTCTGCCTCAGCCTCTAGAGTGCTAAGATTATGGGTGTGAGTTACCATACCCTACTGAGACTTGTGATTTTTATAATAATATTTATGATAATTTTTTTGTGATGTTCACAACAATAAAGTATTTTCAGTTATAGAGCCAATGAAACACCTGGTAGGTTCATTATAATTTGTTTACTTGAAGGGTTTTCAGTAGGTAGAAAAAAATGTTATCCTATTTAGAAGTTGAGTTAATCATGGTATCTTTTGTTACTAGTTTAGTTATACAAGATTTTAATACTCAGCGAAAATTTTTTGTTCTAATATTCTTAGGGAGTTTCATTTCCTTATGTAAATGTATGCTACTATAGAAATAACTACAGCCACCATTAATTAATTAGATGCTTACATCCTGCTAGACAGTATTTTAAAAGTATTGAATGTATTGAGTCAATGATGCTTAAAACAGCCTTGTGAGTAGGCACTATTATCCCTCTTCTCTGAACTACAAAAAGGCAGTTTGCCTAAGGTTACACAGCTAGTTTTATAGCCAGTGTTCAAGAACTTGTAATGCTTGATCTTATTGATTTCCCAAGAGTTAATTGCTATCTCCATCAGATTTTACATCTAGGTTCACTGGTTGAATAATTTGTAAATAGAGAAATAGTGATCATAATAAAAAGCCAACAGCCAACCAAAGTGTCTCCTACCTAGATGCTTATTGAACTCTGCAATTACTTTGTAATGACTGATTATACTAGACTTGATAGGAAAGTTTCCTCATAACAGATAGCTAGGCATTAACACATTAGAGTTGGTAATCAGGATTTTAAAACCTTAACATTGATCTTTAAGAAATGATGCTAGAAAAGCTAGATCTCTATCTCTCACCCTGAACAAAAATCAATTCAAAATGGATCACAGGTTTTAATGTAAAACCTGAAACTTTGAACCTGTTAGAATTAGAGGAAAACACATAGGGAAAGCACTCCAAGATGTAGGCATAGGGCAGGGGGTTTGTGAGTAGGACACCAGTAGCATAGGAAATAATCCCAGGAGCCAACAAGGGGATTATATGACATTAAGACTGAACAGCAAAAGAAATAATCACCTGAATGAAGAAAAAGCCCATAGAATGGGGACAAAACTTGGCCAAGGTCACATCAGCCAGGGGATTAACATCTATAAGATTATACATCAAAAGACCAACTCATCCAATCAACAAATGGGTGAATGAAACAAGTAGTTCTCAAAAAAGAAATACAGATCCCCAGTAGATACTTGAAAGACTATTCAATGTCTTTAGCCATCATGGAAATGTAAATTAAGACAGCTTTGAGTTTCCATCCCACCCTAGTCTGAATGGCTGTCATCATGAAAACAAATGAGGACAAATGATAGCAAGAATGTGGAGAAAAGGAACCCTTATTCACTGTAGTGGGAATGCAAATTATTGCAACTACTAGAGGAAATAAGTATTGCAGGTTCCTCAAAAACTAAAAGTAGAACTGCCCTCTCAGTTATACCATTCCTGTAAATATACCCAAGGGACTCTTAAGTCAACATACTACTGGGATGCTTGTGCACCCATGTTTTACTTCCCAGTGATCAGGCCTTGGAACCTGTAGATGGCTATTAACATGAATGGATAAAGAAAATGTAGTACATACCGACTGGGATTTTATGTAGCTGTGAAGGACAATGAAATCACGGTTCTGCAAGACAGTGGATGCAACTGGAAATGATGTTAAACAAAATTAGCCCAACTCAGAAAAACACTATATGTTTTCTCTCATATGCAACCTAGATTTAAAATGGTGTCTGGGTGAGAGACAGGAGGGAAATGGCTCAGTGGACCAGTTACAATCTGTAGAACCTATGTAACTGTCAAGTAAGCTTAGTATATATAAAAATAAAAAACCCTGGCATTGAAACATCTATGTATTAGTTAATCATTAGTGAATTTTTCTTAGCGAGTCATTTTCTTATTTGTCTTTCAATATGGTTTCTACTGGTACTAATTTATTACTGTAAAACTGTTCATTATGACTATGGCCCATTATTTTTATTTGTGTGCTAGGAATTTAATAAATCCATGGCTTTGTGCACAGTAGGCAAGTACGCTGTACCACTGAGCTATATCCCCGGCCCATGATGTTAGTCTTGATGAATAGGTCAGCTCCACTATAGTCCCATACAGTGGCTGTTAAGTAACGGTCTTAGTTAAAATTACTTAAATAGGATTAATTTTGTGCTTTTTTTCCCTTTTCCCTTTAGTAAAATAAAACAGGGTCTGTTACCCAGCTTGGAAGATTTGCTATTCTATACAATTGCAGAAGGACAAGAAAAGATACCTGTTCATAAATTCATTACAGTAAGTTTTATATTTTTCTATTTTTAAAAGCTAGTCATTCCTAATAAATAATACAGAATTATTTGAAAGTAGTCTTAAAGCTCATCCTTATTATGTTTTCAAATTTTTATCATGCTCACTTCAAGATAATCAGTGAGAGAAAAATAAATAATAAGAAATTTGTCCTGAAAGTTGGCACTAGTGACATGATGCCACATACATGCCCAAGTCTTGGGTAGAAGCCTTATATATACAGGAATGAAACTTGTAGTTGGAATAAGCATATATATTATTTGCCCTATATATTTACGAACTCTTATTTTTTTAAAAACAGGCACTCAAATCTACAGGATTGCGAACGTCTGATCCCAGGTTGAAAGAGTGTATGGATATGTTAAGATTAACTCTTCAAACAACATCAGATGGTGTCATGCTAGACAAAGATCTTTTTAAAAAGTAAAAATTTCTGCCAAACCTTTAATGGTGATTTGCTATGTTTATATGGTGACTTTTGCTTCTAAAACAAAATCTTTGAAGGCCAGTGTTTTAGTGTATCTGAAAAAGTGATTTATAAATATCATTTGCTTGAAGAACAGGGATGGTTTATACTAAGGTTCTGTCATACACTGGGTTAAAAGCATACCACCTTTAGATCTGTTGTTAGGAAATTTAGCCATGGATGCTGTCAGTAATGTTGCCTGGAGATTGTGTTCCGTCTGCGTGGTTTGTGGGCTTTCTCCACTTAGTTGCTAGTAGCTGACTTATAAAACGAGAGGACTCCAGACAGCTCTGCACTCCTTAGAGTTATATATTTGCATTGCCCAGTTCTATTGTTTTTCAAACATTAATAAATGGGCATTTGAGTATTTTCATTTTTTCTCAGAACAGTTAAGAGCTAAAGATAACTTTGGCGAGTAAAGTTTTGATTTGGTTGAATTAGACTATTTTAACATGGCTTTTTTTTTTTTTTTTTTTTTTCAAGGTAGAGTCTCACTCTAGCCCAGGCTGACCTGGAACTCATTATGTAGTATGTAGTCTCAGGGTGGCCTTGAACTCGTGGTGATCCTTCTACCTCTGCCTCCCGAGTACTTGGATTAAAGGTGTGAGCCACACACCTGGCTTATATTTGCATTTCTGTTATTAATCTTTATTACTGTATTATTGATTGAAGATTTGATAGAAAACAAGCATGTTTTTAATGGATCCCAATGAGTCAAATAGTAGTGTTTAATTCATAGTCACAAACACTGGTATAGGACATGTACATTTGTAAACCATAGGCTTTAGTCTGAGGTGAATCCAAGGAATTTCTGCATTTAACTTAAAAGTTTATTTGTATGTTTGTGTGCATATAATTACCTTTATTTCATTTGGGGGGTTGAACGATACGGTCTAGGTATCTTCTGGAGATACGTTGAAGTAATCTGTCACTGGAGGTTTCATGAAGTTTCTTAGCATGCTATGAAGTACTGCTGCCAGTTTTGGATGCTTAGCTTCTTCTCACTTAAAAGGTTCTTTTCTTAGTCCAGTTAACTCAGCTGGTTTTAGAGTACAGATAATAGGACTGCTTTGCAATTGGCATGAGGAATTTTGAGTATGTGGACCTGTTTATCTTGTGGAGGGAAGGAATTCATCCTTAAACTTACTTGTGCCTTTATAGTAAGGATTGCTTAAATGAACTGTGTTCTTCTGGGGATTTATTTTTGCTTATCTATGAGTTGTCAGATGATAGGTCAATTTGTGATTTAATAGGTATGGGGAACTGGCTTTGGAATTTCAAGTGAGAACAGTATTTTACATGTTTAATATTGTTGAAAATATATTTTATAGCCTAATATTATCTTTAAATATTCAATCAAAAGTAATTTTAATACTCCAGTGTGAAACCAGGGAACCACAACCATGAAACTCTTGTCTGTAATTATATAAGAGATTATAATTAGTATAAGTTTAAACACTAATCCAGATTAAAAAAAAAAACTGATTGTAATATAGGCAGTTCCCAACCAGACAGAGAAACAGTAAACTATGTGAGCAGTCATAAGTAAAGCATTTTCCTTTTCATCACCAAAACGAGGTGACTCAAAATCTCTGTTAGCCTTTCTCAGTTCAGCTGGGAAGGTGATTAAAGAAATTTCATCTACTTGTGTTTATAGAAATGAACTGTCTCCATACTGCTGGGGAGAAGATGCTAGGATTCATTTCCCTAAGAAATAATTTTATCAAATTATGTTGTTTTGACTAAGTCATAGTATTGATATGTTGTCAGAAGTAAATTTATTTAGCCTTTGTGTAAAGAAACAGCTATTTGTGACTTTTTAAGCATGGGAAATGAATTTTGTCATACTTTTTGTACTATTTGAAAGTTGGAGACTGCCTATGCCCACCTAATAGTTGATTGTTTTTAATGTTAATATTCCTTAAAACTAATGGAACTAGAACTATTTCTGCTTTAGACTCATTCTTTATTCATGCAGTTTTAAACCTTTTGGTTATTAGAGATATTTTTATATGTGTTATAATTTTTTGACATTTTTGGAGAAAGCAAATGTCTTGCATTTGTAATTTTTTTGGCTTTCTAAGAAATTTATTGGCTATTATACTGCTTTACTGATAAAAAAAAAAGTATCTGTTAGAAATATTTTATAAGATGGATGTATATTGTAATTGTAAGACCTAAGCTTTTAAGATGAAAAGAAAATGATTATTTCTAATTTACAGGATAAGAAAACTCAACAAAGAACAAAGAAAAGTGTTACTTGTTGAAAAGCAGAAAAGTTCTGCCTCAGAATTTATTTTAAGTAACTTCTGATTCTCTAATTAGACTAATGGTTGTATAGTACAATAACTTCTAGGAGAAACTGCTATCTGAATCGTTAGTATGCAGTTGGACCTTTTTCTAGTTGTCCTGGTCATGGTAGTTTATCACCTAAGGCTACTGCCACATGGTCTTTGTTGGCATCTTCTAGAGTACACAGACACAATCCCTCTTTTGAAAATGCTGATTAATTTAAAACATTTAAAATGGTGATGGGTTAGATTTAAATTGTATTCATAATTTCATAAAAATAAGGGAGTATGTGTGATATAAAAACAAATAGTAACTTAAGCCCAGGAATTATCAGAGTCTCTTATAACTTTGAGAAAGTCGACCTTCAATATATGTCCTTTACAACTCTGATCTTTGCAAATAACATTTTAGCTACTTAGGATATTTGAAAAATTAAATATTAAAGTATTAATAGTCACCATTGTATTACTCAGTTCTCTTACAGTTTCCTTTGCTTATCTATAAAAAGGGAAAATTCTTCACAAATTTGATATTTTCATGGTCAAGCAGGATAACTAATATTTAACTTGCTGTTTTAAAAAATAAACATGTTTTCCTTTTCCTCAGAGCATGCTAATATATGTCATGTCAATTACCTGTGAGAACTTTAGTTTCATGAATAACTTCTGTGATAGCATTTCAGGATTTTGTTTTTATTAAGGACCTATTCTTTTTTTTTTTTTTTCCTTGAGATAGACTGACCTGGAATTCACTATGTAGTCTCAGGGTAGCCTTGAACTCACAGCGATCCTCCTACCTCTGCCTCCTGAGTGCTGGGATTAAAGGTGTGCGCCACCACACCCAGCTAGGACCTACTCTTAAGATATACTATAATTGGTAATTTATCTTGCTATCCTTTAATTGATCAAATAATCAAAAAATTTATTGATCAAAAATATTTTCATCAATTTTTATTAATGAGTTACTTTTGCTCAGAATTTTTAAGACTATCTTAAGCTTAGAGTCCAAGATTGGCTACATTCTATTCACAAAATTGTTTTAAATTACCTAACATTAATTTTCTGATATAATTTCTTTTTAGAATGAAGCAGGATATTGGTTCAAATCACTAGTGTTCATGCCCTATCCTCATGGCTTACCATGTCTTTGAAATATTTTTTACTAGTGAAACATTTTTTATTCTGCAATGTGTTATATACCTTTATATTGAGTAAAATAATTGTTTTTAGTTAAAGTAGCAAAAATTTATTATGTTACACAAATTTTATTTAAAATTGTCATTACTTACGTGCATTTAAGAAAACTCTTGAGTCTAAGCTATATAGGTTTAATTTTCCCTTTTTGTTTTACTTTTATTGTGGTTTTTCAAGGTAGGGTTTCACTCTAGCTCAGGCTGACCTGCCATTCACTCTGTAGTCTCAGGGTGGCCTTGAACTCATGGCGATCCTCTACCTCTGCCTCCCAAGTGCTGGGATTAAAGGCGTGCACCACCACGCCCAGCTAATTTTCCCTTTTATAAATTTAGAAATTCAGAACTTCCAAATTGTTACTCAGGAAATATATGTTAAATTAAAAATATTTATTTTACTTATTTATTTTTATGAAATACCAGTATTAGTTACATAAGAACTGAGAAGGGTCTGTCTGGAGTTGATTGAAAGGTAACCAGGATTGCAACTTGAAGGCCTGATTTTGGTTAGCCAGATGTCATGCTCAGTGTTCATTATAGTAGGCTAAGAAATTTGTTTTGGATGGTCTTAATACTTAAAACCTCATGGAATCTTCCGTCATGTTAGTATTTGGCACAATTTTAGGTACATCTAATTTCTAATCTGTTCAGTTTAAGTAACTACATGAAAGACTGCTGAAAGGAAAAACAATGTAGGAAGAGTGTAATTCAGAGAATTCATTTGTATAAAGTGTAAATTCATCTTTGGTACCTGATACTAATGATTGAAAGGTGTATCCAGTCTATTTTTTTCTCCTATTCTACAGATGTGTTCAAAGCAACATTGTTTTGTTGACACAAGCCTTTAGAAGAAAGTTTGTCATTCCTGACTTTATGTCTTTTACTTCACACATCGATGAGTTATATGAAAGTGCTAAGAAGCAGTCTGGAGGAAAGGTAATATTTTGATATATATATATTTCCCAGTGAAATCACCTAATAAATACTCAATTTCATGGGAAGGGTAAGCCAGTATATTGTTTTCTAGTTAAGTAATTGGAAGCCAGCTGCAGAGTTGCACGCCTTTAATCCCAGCACTCAGGAAGCAGAGGTAGGAGAATTGCTGTGAGTTCAAGGCCAGCCTGAGACTACATAGTGAATTTCAGGTCAGCCTGGGCTAGAGTGAGACCCTGTACCTCCAAAAACCAAAAATAAAAAAAGAAGTTACATATGGATACTTCATGTGTTGGTACCCCTTTCTCTTGTCCTGCCACCATTCTATTGGGGATGCTCCTCAGTGGGGTTGCACGTATTCCCCATGGGATTTTAGTTTATGCGTTGTGGGAAAAAGCTAACTTTTAATTGTCCTGGCTAAAGTGAAACCCAAGTATAATAAATTGGAAATGATTGAGATGCCTTTTAAAATCTTATAATTTATTTATAATAAAATAACCTTATTGGGAATTTCTAGAGATCTGATATCCTTGAACATTAAGTGAAATGTTTCTAGTTTTAAAAAAATCCTTTAGAGAAAGCCTGATGTAGCACACTCCTGTGATTCGAGTACTTGGGAAGTAGAGGCAAGAGGACCAGGAGTTCAAGGCTAGCCTGAACCATGTGAGATCCTGTTTCTAAACACAGACAAAAAAGCTCTGTATAATCACCAGTTAACAGTGGTGTACATGGCTGAGTGTACATGCTCCAAGTGTTGGGTTCATTCCTCTGACCCTTCATCTCTAAATCATAATAGGGAGTATTTTATATAATCTCTATGTTGAAAGCTTTTATTTTGTTCCAGCTTTTATTACTTAAAAAAAATCCTACATTCCTACTTTAGATCTGCTTTCATATTCTTCTGATTTTTGCTTGCATACAGTGTGGTGTATACACATGTATGTATCCTTGCATCGTCCCATACACTAGCCTGTGTTGAGGTGTGTTCACCTATGCTGGCTAAGGAGAAAATCAGGTGTCCCACTCCATCACTTCATACCCACCAGATTTTGTCTTAGTCTCTAATTGATTTTGGAGCTTGTGGGCTTCCATGATGGTCTCTGCTCCCTTACAGGAGTGAGGATAACAGGCATGGGTGGCCATCCCCAGCTGTTTACATGGGATCTGGCATTTTTAACCCTGGGAGTCTCAGGTCTTCACAGGTCCTCATGGCTGCAAAGGCAGTGCATTTAACCTCTGAACCATCTCTCCAGCCCAGAATCTGCCTTTTGTTTCTACTAAAGGAAGAAAGAATGCTTTGGAAATCAGAGTGATACTGTTGTAAATATTTGTATAAAGTATTTGTATAAAAGACAAAACTACAAACCCTCCTAAGTCATAACTAGTTAGTTACTGGTAGAAGCTAAGACATTATTTGGTAGAAGAAAATGCCTATATTGTATTTGTTAATTTCTTTCCAATATTTTCAATAGGTTGCAGATTATATTCCTCAACTGGCCAAGTTCAGTCCTGATTTGTGGGGTGTATCTGTTTGTACAGTAGATGGACAGAGGTAAGGTTATTTTAACTCTATGAAACCCACCTTTAGATCTTAAATTTTGTTGTAACAGTAAGCATGAGATAGAAAGGTACATCTTTTAAAATGTAAATCCGTCTTAACATGACAGTTTCAAGAAGTTGAATGAGTATAGATTTTAATAAAATACCTCAGCTGAACTAGTAATTTATATTATGTTTTTTTTTTAAAGACATTTCATTCTTGTTTGGTTTTGTTTTATTTTGGAGTTGGCGTCATATAGTCCAAGCCTTGAACTTGTTATGTAGCTATGGCTGGCCATAAGCTCCTGATCCTTCTGCCTCCACTTCCCAAATGCAAAGATTACAAGTATGTCCCACTGTGCCTGCTGTCCTTATTTCAGGTTTCATCTGAGTTTTAGTCAAGTACCTTTAGTGAATGTACACTTATGTATATGTTTAAGAAAAGTAGACTTGTTCTTTAATGACTGAAAACTAAAGTAGTCTCTAGTTTCAGCTTATCTTTGGTTGCTCTTACTATCTTTGTTCCTCTTGTTCCTAATATCACTACCATAAAAGACCATGATCCATTAACCTTTCTCATTATCAGTCATTTGCAAAGTGAAAGTCAGCTGCAAATCAAAGGATTTTGATGAGCCTGTGAAAACCATACTTGGGAAATCTTCATATTCCAGGCCCAACCCCTAACAAATGAGGATCCTCACAGAATTATAAGAAGGATAGTGAGATATAAAGGGTATATTCAAGAGAATGGTTTATCTAAGACCCTTGGAAACATGGTTAAATTCTAGAATATTTTTTTCAAGAATGATTGTAGGAAAGTCAGTTGTAAAGATTTATTATCATGTTTTGATTTGGTTTTGTCAGAAAAAAATGCCATAAAAGAAAAAAAATCAGTATTTTTCCCATTGAAAGTTTTAGCTTAGTGCTATAATCTATTTTTATTGTTATTTAATTTTAACATTAAAATACAACTTAACATAAAAAATATATACTACTTGTATGTTGTATATCTTGATTTTTATATACTTTTATCCTTAAAAAATGTTTTTTAAAAATTTATTTAAAGACTAGATCTCTCCATTGTAGCCCATGCTTGTCTGGAACTTATTTTGTAGCCAAGGCTGGCCTTGAACTTGCCATCCTCATACTTCTGCCTGTGAGTACTGGGATTACAGGCATGTGCCACCCCATGCCTGGCCCTACCCTAATTTTTTTAGACTGAGTTATGTGAACTTAATTTTAGGTTTCACTTTCCATTCCCACATCTATTAAGTGATAACTGGGAGGTACAAGAAGAGAGGAGTTTTTCCTCTTGTTTATCTGCCTAGTAATGATGACTGATCCATTAGTGTCAGCTTTATGAGGTTTATAAAACCTATTCCATCTATTTGAAATTTTTATCTTGTCTGTCTTCATTTGAAGTGTTTTTTATTTTTGTCATTTTCCTCAAGTATTTACAGTAAAAAGCATGTGATTTAGCCATTTCTTTTGAAGGTAAGAAATCTGAGGCCCATGGTTGACATAAACACCTGGGTCTCTCTATGTCTAGTCTATTCTGCTTTTCCTTGTTGCAGGCTCTGACTCTCATTTGGGCCCATAAGATGTATGAAACACTGTGTTGAATTATATGTTCAGCACTATCAAAGGACACAAAGAAATGAGATGACATGCTTTATCCATGGAGCAAATTCCAGTAGGGAGTAAGATTTCCACTTTTACTTATTGAGTAAATCATTTATCATGTAATGACAGTTTTTTTTTAAGTTTGGAGAAAATTACATGGAGTACGTATACATGATTTTAGTCAAACATTTTCTGTTTTCTAGTTTTTTTAATGTAGAGGATTCTGAAAGTTGACTTTGGATCTAGAATACATATATATTTTTAAATTAAGATGTAACAAAATATACTTAAATTATTAAAACAAGTACTGTCAGAGTTATTATACTGAGAAGCAAGGTGGTTTGATACTCCTTGACCTCTGAAGTACCTCTGCCTGGGGTAATAATTAGTAAGGCACAATTTCACTGATTTTTTTTTTTTAACATGAATGAAGTAGCGCCTGTGATATATTGGGGCTTGTTCAGAGCACTTAGCATATAATAGTAAATTAATATGAAGATCTCTACCCTGTGAGGCTTAGTTATAATTGGGTTAGCCAGATTTATTTCATTTTCACGTCTAAGGTATGTGATGAAGAGTCGATTTTTGTTCTGTTGTTTATGTGCATAATAATGATGACTCTTAGTGATATCTCTGTGAGGCTTATGAAATTAGTGGCCATTTCTTCTAATGGGAATTGGGAATAGAGGTGGCTTATGAGATAAGGCACTTGTAAGACAGGGTGTTAGAGAATAGTATTGAATCTAAACTGAGCTCTGTTAATTTTTAAACTAGCCATGAATAAACCATGGCTTAAGGTTATGATTTTTTAAAAATGAAATAATTTCTAAAAGGCTCAGTACACTGTATGATTGAATACAAATAGGATTAAGGAGGGCCGTTTCATACCCTCTTTCTGCCAAAGAAAGATTTTCACATATCATCTTGTTTAGAACTATTTTTTTATTGAGTATTGTAAGCTTTTTGCCAGTTTCTATACTGTTCTTAAATGTTTTTAATATGTAAGCAACTTTTTCTGATTGAATTATGGGGAAACTTTTTTACAAATTGGAATCAACATGTAAAAAGCAGGCATAATCATGCAGTGAACAGTGCTTTTCTGGCTGATCTTAATTATTTTTTAAATCTACTTTTAATAGGCATTCTATCGGAGATACCAAAGTTCCCTTTTGTCTTCAGTCCTGTGTAAAACCTTTGAAATACGCCATTGCTGTTAATGATCTTGGAACTGAGTATGTGCACCGCTATGTTGGGAAAGAGCCAAGTGGATTAAGATTCAACAAACTGTTTTTAAATGAAGATGGTAAGAATTACCTACAAATTGGTTAGAAAAAGAAATACCTCATTTCTCTAGATAAAGCTATGTAATTAAAACTTATAGAAGTAAATTAATTTCTACTTTTTAAAATTCGCCATGGATTTCTATGAAATCTATGAGATAAGTTAATCATTTGCTTTTTAAAAAGACAGCAGTGATGGGGCTGGAGAGATGGCTTAGCAATTAAGGCACATGCCTGCGAAGCCTAAGGACCCCCGTTCGATTTTCCAGGTCCCACATAAGCCAGATGCACAAGGTGGTACATGCATCTGGAGTTCGTTTGCAGTGGCTGGAGGCCCTGGCGTACCCATTCTCATGCTCTCTCTCTCTATCTCTCCCACTCTCTGTCTCTAATAAATCAACCAATAAATAAAAAATAAAAATGTAAAAATTTTTAAAAAAGCAATGATTATTGCCGGGTGTGGTGGTGCACCTTTAATCACCTTTAATCCCAGCACTCGGGAGGCAGAGATAGGAGGAGTGCCGTGAGTTAAAGGCCATCCTGAGACTACATCGTGAGTTCCAGGTCAGCCTGGGCCAGAGTGAGGCCCTACCTTGAAAAACCGAAAAGAAAAAAACAAAACAAAAACACAAACAATGATGATTGTAGTCATCTCATGGCATGAGGGAGTAGAGTAGGGTGTAGCACTCAGGTGGGGGAGGGAGAAGGAACAAGAACTCAAGGTTCAAGTTACATCACAAGTTTGAGAGGAGACTGGGCTACTCAGAGCTGTCTTTTTTAAACTAAAAAAAAGAAAATGAAGGAAAGAACTTCACTTTGCATGAGAACCTCTCATGTTTAAGTAAAAATAATAATTAAGAAAAAAAACAACAAAGGAAAGAACTTCACTTTATAGTCACCTAAAAGGAATACATGAGTACTGGGGAATCAACTCCAGGTCAGCAGGCTTTGCAAGTAAGCATCTTTAACCACTGAACAATCTCCCCAGCTCCAGCTTAATATTTTAAAGGTTCATCTGTGTTGTTCCTTTATTCCTAACTGTAATATTCCATCCCATGTACATCTTAGCACATGCTGTGCTAGCTTTATCAGGTTAGGTAGGAGCTTATACACAAAGAAGTAAATCACTATTACAAGTAGTAGTATGCTTTATGTTTCTTTGTTTGTTGAGGCAGGGTCTTCTGTAGCTTTACCTGGCCTTGAACTCCTGATCCATCTGTTCCTCAATGTTGCGATTATAAATGTGCTCCTCCACCCCTGATGGAAGTATGCTTTTAAAATAGAAATTTCTACTCTCCATAGAGTTTTGTGTTGTTATTTTTTTCTATGCAATAATGGGAATGTAATCAGTTGTACTTTGAAAATTCTATTTATCTTAAGAATCAGAAGAGGTAGGATTAAGGATGAACTTAAAAGTTTACTGTCAGGATGAAGTTCAGCACTGAGACTTCTCTATCATGCTTTCCAAGGCTCAGGGTCCGTTGCGTAAGAGGTAGAGGAAAGAATGTAAGAGCCAAAGGAAGGGTAGGACTGCTTACAATTCAGTCTGCCAGACACAAAATGACCTGGATATCCATGACCTTGCAGTGCCTGGCACTACCTACACAGACCTTGGTAATAAGAGGAAAAGATAATCACATTAAAATAAGAGAGACTAACTGAGAGGGAGAGGGGAAGTGATGGAGAGTGGATTTGTGAGCGGTAAGTGGGGGAGGGGAGGGACATATCATGGTTTATTGTCTATAATTTTGGAAGCTGTCAGGAAATGGAGAAAGCATAGAAAGTATAGTTTAAATCTCCTATTATGTATATTATTTGAGTTGTATTTTCTACGTGTGTCTGTGGGTTATTTTTACATAAGTACAAAAATGTTTTACAAAGCAAAATTGGGAACATACCAAATAATGCCTTTTTCAAAAGTCATTTTTATAGTAGTAATATTATTCAAGTACTTAAGTTAGTTATAGTCACCTTTAAGCATTTCATGAGCCTATATTCAACCATTGTTACTGTGGCAGATGTGCTATTTACAGATGGGGAGATGGAAACAGTGAAGTTGTTACTTTCCCAAGGTCACATAGTAAATGACAGAAGTAGGAATTTGGATTTTTTTTCCTATGTATACTCTTAGGAATCCTTGTTTAATGAAATGACTATTAAAATAGAATTTTAGATATGAAGAATTTGCTTTGTCCTGTATAACTGCATTCAAATAAAGGATGTTCCCTACAAAAAGCACCTGTGGGTCAAAGAAAATGGTATCAAGTATTTGAATTAATGCTATTGCTTTTATATTTTATAGATAAACCACATAATCCTATGGTAAATGCTGGAGCAATTGTTGTGACTTCATTAATAAAGGTAAAATGTTTTCATTTCCTTTTAACGTACATAACTGTTTAAAATAATTAAGACATAAGCCTGAACGTTGGTTTGTTTATTTAGGACTACAGAAAGTTTTCTTTTGTAATTAAAAAGTTAATCTTGTTATTTATGGTTAAATTGTTTACTTATTACAAAAACAAATGATGTAATAACTTCAAAGTCAAAGTGAAAAACAGATGACTCATTGTAAATCCCAGTAATTAGTTACATCTTGATTTAAAGATTTGGCAAAGATTTCAGACATTTTCTGATCAGAAGAAGTGGAAGTTTTTCTTTTAAATGTTGTAATATTCTTTGTTTCTTTTTGTTTTGCTCCTTGTAGAATAAATAAATGTTAACAGAATAAAAAACATTTTACTATGTAAATTTTTTATCAGCATATGTAGAAGTAAATGGTCAACTAATTTGAGTTTAAGACAAAGTATTTCTGTTGAGTAGTCCTTAATTCTCTCATGAGCTGGAATCACAATTTTCATTTAAATTTGTTTCATTTGTTTTACTTAAACCATGCCATAAATTAATGAAGTAAAACTTCTTCCAATTATTAGGCAGTTTTTCTTAACGTTTGCATTATATGTTGACTTTAATGTTTCTGTTGCCTTAATAATTGGAAGTTCTTATGTTTTGAAATAAGTATTTCAAAATGGTTCTATTATATGATAGATTTTTACATTTATCACACAATTTTAGATTTTTTCCTCATTTTTTCCATTTTAAATTTATAAGTGTTACTGTATTTAAGTAACTTTCATTTGTGTTGGAGCATT
Organism: Orientallactaga sibirica; assembly: GCA_036365145.1. Taxonomy (NCBI): domain Eukaryota; kingdom Metazoa; phylum Chordata; class Mammalia; order Rodentia; family Dipodidae; genus Orientallactaga; species Orientallactaga sibirica. The sequence continues at coordinate 27,499,221 of JAEOAD010000004.1, read as the reverse complement.
TATAAATTTTCTTTAGTAAACTTGTGCCTGTTTATTATTCCAAGATAAAATAATGTATAACTCCTGGCTTTTGTACATGGATGACTATGGGTGGGGTACCTTGGCTGCATAAGGAACATTTATGGATAAATTACATACCTGGCCAAATTTACAAAAATTTATCCATTTTGTATACTAGAAATCTTAACTTTAATGAGTTTTATACCTTTATGCGGGAAAAAAAAACTTTTTAAAATAGAATACTACTTTAACAACATAATTTTTACTTCAGGGCAATGCTTTTGTTAAGCATTGGCTCACTTAATTCTAATTAATAAAGTAGATATAGGTTACAAAAGTTTTTATTTTGCTTGTTATAATATCTAGTTAGTTATTCATGACTTTTGCATAAGAGATTTGTTACTCTGAAGTGAAAAAAACTATTTTAGAAAATAATAATGTACTTACATGAATGGCACAGTCCTGCCTTTTAGGTAGCTTATATTGTATATGGAATATACACAAGTAAAGGAGCTGTTAAAATTAAACACAGTAGAGCTGCACATGGTGGTGCGTGCCTTTAATCCCAGCACTTGGAAGGTTGACGTAGGAGGATCACCATGAGTTTGAGGCTACCCTGAGACTACATAGTGAATTCCTGGTCAGCCTGGACTAGAGGAAACCCTACCTTGAAAAACCAAAAAAATAAAAAAAATAAACACAGTATATGTTTTGATGAGAGAAAGCCTCATTAATAATTCAGATTTGCAAAGTAGTATAAGTCAGAAATAAGGAGAGTTATTTCTACAATGTGTTTAAATCTTGATTTTCAAAGAGTAGAATAGTTTGAATGTTTTGAGATCTTTCCAGAAAGATGTTTAATTACCATAATTTTACACACATTTTAATAGGCTCACTGGCCCTTTATACATGATCCATGGTTCCTAGTTTATTCCATGGTTCCTAGTTTAATTACTCTTACATTGGAGAAAGATTAACATGGCACACCAATCGTGTTTTCAAAAGAGGGTATTTGTAAATGATTAATAGAAGACTTCCTTAACTGCATGCAATTAATAATCATTTTGTTTGAGTCATGTGTTTACTCAGCTACACTGAAACACTGCATGTGAGAACTGCATGTCTGGTCATATCACAGCATTTCATAAGTCTCCACATGTTCAGTCATAAGTCATAAACCACATCAATCCACATTAGAAACAGTGAAGGTGGTGCACACATCGTTCATGCGGTTCAGTGCTCAATAATGCAGAAACTTCTTGGAGTCCTCTTGCATTTGCTCATTTGATCAGTGTTTTTAAATTTGTAAAACATTAAAATTTCTTGGCAGAGTTGGAAAGTGACTTTGGGATATAGTTCAAATTTAAGATTCATAGTAACTCACTTTTGAGTTTTTGTTTTTTCCAGAATATGTTTCCGAAGTGTTACTGTTTTTTCTAACTGGGTCTCATACAAATAATAGAGAAAGAGACTTGATAATACTCTTAACACTAAATGTACCAGAAAGTAAAATATTCTTAGGATATCTTAAAGAAAATTCAAAATGCATTCAATATCTGTGTGCAATCTCTGCTACTTGTATAATTATGTATTTATGAATTGATAATAGCTTGAAGTTGAGGTAATAAACATAGCCAATAGAGCCCAGTCCTCTTATGTTGTAGGAAGGTGATATTGGATGGGTTGTAACCACAGTAGAATCTGGCTGTGAGATAGATCTCTGATCTCTTAATATTCTGTCTGTTCATTGAAATTAACGGTGCCATATTTAACACAGGTGATTGCCATTTCACTTGGTGACATCATTGATTTTAGTATGTATTCCTAGAAAAAGCATAAATGCCATGTCAATTTTTAACTTGTATGAAAGATACCGTTTTATTGGCCTAAAAGCTGCACTTACTTTTTTATAGGTGTATTCTGTGGATATTAGTCAGTGCCTGCTATCAATAAGGAAACAGGCTTTTCCCAAGGAGTTTATATTTGAGTGCTAATAGCATGCATATTTTACCATGTCTACTAGATGGAGCCGTGTTCTTAGCTCTTCTTTTGGTTGACTCTGAAGGCTGTTTGCAATTTTTTTTTCATTCAAAGTTCAGGGCTTTTATTATGGTGCCATTGCAACAAATCTCCTCATGTTACTCCTTCCCAAAAACCAGAAATTAAGTAGAGTCTTTAGTAAGACTCTTTATTTCATAATTTTGTAGTATTGATATTTTTTCCTTGTAGGATTGGTGGTGATCCTCAGGAAATGGGGGAAGAGGCAGAGCAAATGTTCAAAAGGATTAGCAGATTGTGGAAAAAAGGAGGATTTGGACAGAAGGAACCTGTTGCATAAATTCTTAACTACTAAGCTTATAGGAAAACTCCAATATTTAAAATTTTAAACAAAGCTATATAGGTAAATACCTTTTTAAAAACAAATGTCATTTTATACTTAAAATGCACATAATTACAAAAACATAAGGGTTGATTTCTTTGTTTTTTCTCTATGGCAGTTACTAACTTTAAGGGAATATTTTTGTTGCAGTCTGGTTTATTTCATAATGATAATGTGTGATCTGCTTGATTTAAAGAAAAGAATAAAAATAAAATTTGAAAGGAACATTTATGTTTAGATGAAACAGCATTATTCACATGTGTATGTTATTTTTTCAGTTGTAGTGTAAAGTTGGGTGACTTAGGGTTAGGGTGGGATAATGAGGGCAATATGCTGCAAAATAATTGTCAGTTCTGACTATTTTAGAAATAGAGTAAGCTATATGATCTTCTATGTTGTTTTCTACTACAGTGGTAGTTTTCAGGTTTTATCACTTGAAGTTCAGTATTTATTTTTAATCAGAAATATTTTTTAATTGAAAATAGTTGAGATCTTAACTTTTTCTTTCTAAACAGTTAATCATACTCCATGAAAAATTATGACAAAAGTTAACATGTAATGCTCTGTTTGGTCATGTTAGTAGTCGTGATGCCTGGACTGGGCACATTGGTGGAAGATAGGGGTATATTTATTAGTTTGTTTACTTCAGGATTATATTAGCTGACAATTTGAGGTTTTTGTTTGTTTGTTTGTTTTTTTAATGAAAGGCAGATTTTTTAATTTTTATCTGTCTGCCAACTGAATTCATTATTTTATTACTTTATATATTTCAGGTCAAACTGTAAAAATATTGGACCTAGAAATTACGTTTGACCAGTTTCATCTATTTTTAATCTTAGTACTATTTAGCTTTGAAAGATTTTCTGTGGCATGATGTAATCCAAGAACACTTTAAAAATCATTTTCAGTTACCTTTTTAATTAGTTTGCATGTTTTTTTAAATGACTAGAATCAACTAAGTTTAAAATAACTCTGATTAATGCAGTTTTTAAATGAGTCATTTTTTAATTCAAAGATTTTAGCAGGTGTTTTTGTTGATAATTATGTGAATTAATTCATTAGTATGTTATAAAGATAGAGTATAAAATACTCTAGTACAGTTTACATTCTTGTAATCTTGTTAAAACTCAGTGCATTTTCATTTTGACTTACACTTTTCTTCAAAAATATAAATTCCATAACTTAATAAGCATGTTTGTAGAAGATAAATTTGTCCAACTTTCTTACATCAAAATCTTTTTATCGTTTACCAACAAACAACCTACTTTGTTTTTATAAGACATTTGGTGAGGTGAGTGGATTAGAAATTTTAGTAAATATATTTTCCCAGTTTAGTTTTGAAAAAACATCCCTATTGTGTTTACTGCAACTTTTTGTAAATCTTTCAGAATTAAATTAACACAAATAATATCTGTATTACATTTTTTAAACTAGATAAAATATGTCCCCCAAGTACAAGAGAGGGATAAAGGAGTAGGCAGCGACAGTATAAGAGCATTAGTTTCCAGGTGTGTTTCCAGAAGTGCCTTTCTTTTAAAACTAATTGTCCTTTGATGTAGGTAGCTCCCATTTTCCACAAGAAAGGGTGCACTGCTTCAGCTTGTGCAACTTTTTGGGTACCAACAAAAGATAGTATTTTGACGTCCTGAAGCTAGTGGTATTGAAAATGTGAACTGTATTAATGACTGGTAATAAGTCCTGTTCTATACTAGATTGTTGCAGTTTGGGGATATCAACAAAAATGATGTAGAATTTAAACAAGTCAGGTAATAGCATTACTGTAATATTTGAGGATAGATTACTATGTGACATTGACATAATTAAAGAACTGAGTGATAATTGCTGTAACAATTCTATTTTGGTTTGCTAATCTATTAATTTTTACAGATGCAAGGTTTCACATGCATCTGTAAAAATTAAAACAGGAAGAGAATCTTACCACATTGACCTAGTATTAGATAACAATTATTAGATATCAATTATATGAACTACAATTATGATTTTCTAGAGGAAAATGCTCACAAATACAATCTTCCAAAATAATGTGGGAAATTATTAACAAATTAACACATTAGCATTTTGCTATGAAAAGTTCAAATATGAACAAAATAGGCAGAATAGAATAGCCGTCCTCCTTACCCCCTTGCCTGTTGCCGGCTGTAGTTACTATAGTATCTGCTTCTGCACTTCTCACCATGCTACTCCTTAACAATTGGTTATCCTTTCGGTTTTTATTTTCTTGGGGAGAGCATATTTACTCTTAATTTAGTTGCATGTGTCCATGTTTTTTTTTTTTTTCCTAAGAGTTATGTATAAGATTTTCAAAATTAAAATAACATCCTGCTGATGATTAAGTGCCACCTATCTCTGAGTTATAGGAATTTTTTCAAGAGATACAGGAGCAAATACATCTTAGTGATTTAAGCCAGATGACATTTCCATTAATTAATCTGACGCCTTTACATTTAAATGGGGAAGTTCAGAAAGAGATAGCGCTTTAGTTCACATAATCATTTAGTATTTTATTTTGCCTTATTAACATAAACATACCTAAGACATTTAAAGCAGCTCAACAAAACATAATATCTAATAAAAATGATGGAATATTTTTTTTCTTAAAAACAACTTAAAAGCAAAACTCAAACTGTAATTTAGTCAGCCACAAAATAGATTAAGTATGTAACCATAATCTAGCATCAAAATGCTTTTTATTTTTCTTTATATTAAAACTTGACAGCTTAACAAGTGAAACTTGTATTAGTTTTACAGGCTACGGCATAGGTCAGAGAATGAAAGTACAATATAACTTGTTTAGTTTACATTGATCAGTTGTATAACAAGTAATTACCCACGTTACATCCCAGTACAAATACTGACATCCTTTTCCAAAAGTTGCTTTTTTTTTTTTTTTTTTTTTCCTTCTTTTTCTTTGTGCTTCTAAGGTTAAAAAGGTTTTGTGGCTTAAATTTTGTTACATATTTTACAGCATTAGGATCTATGGAATATTTTGACAACTGCAACCGTTCAATGAAGTTGGTAATTTCTTCTTTTAATTATTTTTCATTGAACAGCTTTGGAGTTACAATTCTACATTTTGATTTCTAGTATAAGAAAGCTTAAAATGTCAGAATATTTTTGAGAAATTGTGTACATAGGGATTCCAATCTAGTTGTTGCTAAGTTATCATCACTTAAGTTCTGTTAATGTCTAATTTTGATGAATAGTGTGATGCTCCTTCCATTTACTGATTGTATATTTGTGGTGGCACTTTTTTCTTAAATATGTTGATTTGTGGGACTTCATATATTATTGGCCATAAGCTAATCTCATATAATGGCAAATAAACATATTTTTATATAGCTAGATAATACTCTAAAACAGATTTTGCCCCCTAAGTTTTATGCTTTGGAATTTTGAGTGTAGAAATTTAAAAATTTGCTTTTAAAACTGGTTGTAAAATTATTTTATCTGAATCCTGTTTTAGAAATTAGAGATGTATTGTTTCTATTGGGTGCATATCACCAATTAATACGTTTGATTTCAGATCTACAACTTACTGCTTTGTAAACTTCGCCGAGGTAAAATGAAACCATTTGGCTACTTGAACTGATCTACATTGCATAGGTTTTTGTCCTAATGACACTTGTAGATGACATGTCAGAAATAGAAGTGATGAAACAATACATCCTCCACACTCTGATTTGGCATAATGCTAAATACAATTGGAGCTACTTTTTGGGAGACAATGAAATACGTGGTTTTTTTTTTTTTAGTCCAAATATTATTACAGCAAGTGAGAGCTACTAAGGGTAGGGCTTTGTTCATGCTAGTAAAATGTATCTAGAGTTGTAGACATAGTAGAACCTAAAAGAACAATCAGTTTTATAGTAGCACTCAGTTTTCTAACTCAATTAATACTGCTTTAAGAGTTTATTTTTTAATAGATTGTTCTTAATTTAAAAATTAAGATTCATATATTCTTAATTTTTATTTAAGGGTGAACTTTATTTTAAGTTCTTAAAAATGAAATTAAAGAACACATTTTAGCAAATTGAAAGATAAGGGATTTTCAGAGTAACTTGTATTCTATGACTTTGGGTTGAGTAAACATATACTTAAAATAAAGCATTCCCTTTGATTTTTTTCTCAAGATATGGATGTTAACATGTATAAAAGTTTAAATATTAAATTACCTTAGAAGGATCTCCTAGATGTAAAAGTACTAATGCAAGCATATTAATGATAATGGTAGTTACCTGAATTTTTGTATTACATTAGCTTGAAACTGAACCATACTAGTGTCTATGTTAACATAGTCATGTCTCTTATTTATTTGTAGCAAGGAGTAAATAATGCTGAAAAATTTGACTATGTAAGTACAATATTGAAATCTATTTTCATGCTTTATTCTTTAAAGATTTGGTGTTTGGTTACTAATACTTCTAATTTTGGTTTATAGGTGATGCAGTTTTTGAATAAAATGGCTGGTAACGAATATGTTGGATTCAGTAATGCCACGTGAGTGCAGTTTGTGACTTGAACTTTTATAGTTGGCCAGGCTTATTAACCAAAAAAAATTTAAGTTACAGAATTATATTTTTTATACTGATTTGCTACTTTTCATATATATACATGCAAATGTATTCATAATATTTTTTAGAATTCATATGGTTCCCCTTGTGTCTTCCTACTTAAGTGAATAAGTAAATACTGGAAATTTGGTAATTACAAGGAAATGAATGATTTCTAAATTACCTGACAGGAACATTTAAATATGCTTTAAATCGTTTTAATAAATGTTATATAGCTAGTCATAGAATAAGAAGAATCCAGAAATTAGTGTCAAATTCCTGCACTTATTCAATTTGCTCTTTGTCTGTAATACATCCTAACCTCATCTCTCTGTGCTTGGATAACTTGACTTTTTATTTCAATTTTTAAAAAATATTTTATTTTTATTTATTTGAGAGAGAGAGGTAGGGAGGGAAGGAGAGAATGGGCACACCAGGGCCTCTAGCTGCTGCAAATGAGCTTCAGATGCATGGGCCACATTGAGCATCTGGCTGTATGGGGGTCTTGGGGAATCGAACCTGGGCCCTTTGGCTTTGCAGGCAAGTACCTTAACTGCTAAGCCATTTCTCTATTCCCTCGATTTTTTTTTTTTTTTTTTGATTTTCAAGGTAGGGTCTCACTCTGGCCCAGGCTGACCTGGAATTCACTATGTAGTCTCAGGGTGGCCTCGAACTCTCAGCAATCCTCCTACCTCTGCCTCCCGAGTGCTGGGATTAAAGGCATGCGCCACCACGCCTGGCAATTTTTTTTATGTTCAAATTTAGTCTGTAGAAAAGTTAAAAGAATATACAAGAATATCTAATTTTTAAATTTATATTCATTTTCTTAATATTTTGTCTGATTTTTTTTCTGTCTCTGTAGATAGCTAAAAATATGTCTATGTCTCACACCTGTATATACATATACATACACATATATGTAACTATAGTTGTACCCAATTTTTTTCAGAATTATTTGAAATTATGTTGTATATATCATTATACGTCACCTTTAAATCAGCCAGCAGCATGTATGTCCTAAGAATAAAGATAGTGTCCTACATAACCACATGACCAATAACACATTTAAGAGTGTTAACAATGTTTAAAACATGTTATTAATTTATGAATGTCACCAGTTGGCCTTTGAATGCCTTTCACAGCTTTTAAGTTGTGTGTGTGAGTGTGTGTATGTGTGTGTGTATAATTTAGGAGCTAATCAAATTCATGTATATTTCACTCTATTTTGTCTCTTTACAACAGAACAATCCCCCAGCTCTATACCCTTGCTTTAAAAAAATTTCTTCAAAGTTTTGGTGCTTTTTTTGTTTGCTTATTTTTGTTAGTTTATTTATTTATTTCTTTTCGAATAGTTCAGACCACTTATAGGGATAGGCAGACTTTCTTTAAAGAAAAGATAGTAAAAAATTTTAGCTGTTTTGGCTATTACATCTACTCAGTTCTACTGCTCGTCATGAACATTTTCAGGAAGACTGTATTTTTTCTGTGCAATTCACATAACCACATTAACACATTTAAGAGTGTTAACAATGTTTAAAACATGTTATTAATTTAAATGTTTTGGCCTTTGAATGCCTTTTTTTAAGTTGTGTTGTTTATTTGTTAGTTATAATTTAGGAGCTAATCAAATATTTATTTCACTTATTTTGTCTCTTTACAACAGAACAATTCAGCTCACCCTTGCTTTAAAAAAAAATTTCTTCAAAGTTTTGGTGCTTTTTTTGTTTGCTTATTTTTGTTAGTTTATTTATTTATTTCTTTTCGAATAGTTCAGACTTTAAAGAAAAGATAGTAAAAAATTTTAGCTGTTTTGGCTATTACATCTACTCAGTTCTACTGCTCGTCAGCCATGAATATCATTTTCAGGAAGACTGTATATGGCATTTTTCTGTGCATTCAATAAAAAAATTTGTTGTTAATTTTTTTTTTTCTTTAAATATTGCAAGTTGGATCTGGACAGTCCCAAAATCCCACTTACTCAGAAGGCAGAGGGATAAAGATGGCAAGTTAAATGTGTGTCCGGGCTGTAGAGTAATTTAAGACCAGTCTGGGCAAAGCCCTATCTCAAAATAGAAAATAAAAATAGGGTCTGCGACAACAATTCAATGATAGAACAGTTGTCTAGCATGCCTGAAGCCCTCAATTCAGGTCTGAGTACTGGGAAGGGAGAAAGGGAAGAGTTAAAAATTTTACTATATTCATTTTTATCTTTCTGACCATAGAAGTATTAAAATGTACAGATATCTGGTACTTCACCTCAGTAATGTACTGTATTTCATCTACTGTTGGCAGCTGTCTGCCCTTATAGGTTGATCTCTCAAATGTAGCATAAATGCACTTGATATGCATAAAAACTCCTTGTTTCTTCTCAGACTGCCCTAGGGATCCCTGTCCCTTGGATGACACCCTCTTAGCAGCCGTGTGTTAGACTCCAGACTTTGTGCCAGCCTTCACCTGTCTTCCATGCTTCCCATGAGTGTGAAAGACTTAACCAAAGGCTTGCATGTCCATTCCTGTCACCACAGCTTTATCTCAGTCATTTTCTACATCACTCACATTTCTCTTCCCCTTTTCCAGACTGATGTCAATATCCTAGGTCTGACAAGGAGACTTGTTGGAAGCTTTCAGTCTTTGTTGTGGTGCTTACTACCTTAAAAAGTTTGGTCCTGGACTCTGCTAGTTTGCAGTTCCTCCATTCTTACCCGTGTACCATTTCCCCTCACATATCAGTTAGTCTTTGCTGTTGACACTTAAGTTCTGTCCATCTTTTATATTTGTTGTAATTTTGTTCCTACCTTATAGAATTTGACACTGCTAATCCAGTGAGTCTGATTGGATTCATTTTTGTGACTCTGCCCTGAAATTTCCATCAGTTCCCTCAGTTGATATTAAGAGTTTATTGGATTTTGGGGGTTATACAAGTTTTCACTATATTTTAATAATGTAAAGATTTATAAAGAAAAATGGTTCTGGGTTCATTTGAAGTCTTTGTAAAGAAAATGGGCCTGTTGATAACCAAGTCTGTAATTGAGACTGGAGACTGGAGCATCCCTCTTAGTTCACTGTTCTTTCTTCTGAATATACTTTGTTATACAAGTTAAACTAAAGAACAATTAGGCTGTTAGAGAAAGAAGAGTGATTTTGTACTTTTTTTCCTTTTAGGTTTCAGTCTGAACGAGAAAGTGGAGACCGCAATTTTGCAATAGGATATTACTTAAAAGAAAAGAAGGTTTTTAAAATTTTGTTTCTATTTCAAATTAATTTTGTTTAATACATTATGATGACATGCTAAGAACTTAATGGTCTTTTCTTTAAGGTAAAAAAAATCTTTGCAGAGCACTTTTGAGTTAATATTAACAAATTATTAATGCTAATAGTGATTTGTGTCCATCTGATAGTATTCAAATATTTTACTAGTTACATTAATTCAAAGTCTGCTTAAAGACTAGTGAATTTTTAAAAAAGTATAATGTCATTTATTAATTAACCTTGATTTTTTAAATCTCTTATTATTATTATTTATTTAAGGGAGGGAAAGGCAGAGAGAGGGAGAGAGAGAAGGGGTACGCCAAGGCTTCCAGCCACTGCAAACGAACTCCAGATGCATGCTCCCCCTTGTGCATCTGGCTTACATGGGTACTGGGGAATTGAACCAAGGTCCTTTGGCTTTGCAGGCAAGTGCCTTAACCACTAAGCCATCTTTCCTGCCCCAAACCTTGATTTTTTTTTTTAAACTAAATGACTGGCCCATTAACTTGGTGTATGAGTTATGAATATGTTTATCATTGTCAAATTCAAATTTTAATTTTTGCTGAATTCTTTATTTTATTCTTTTACCCTTTAATAGACTCTATGCTAGTTTGTTCTCAAAATGAAATATTGTGATACTTTTTCAATTTGATCTTGATATATCTTGTTTATGTGTGTATTTTACAGTGTTTTCCTGAAGGCACAGACATGGTTGGAATACTAGACTTCTATTTCCAGGTAATCTTTTCTCATTGTATGAATGATGTCTATAAATAAGGATGGTAAAGATTGAAAAATATGGAATTCTCAGAAACCATGACTCTAAGACATGAGGAAATTACACCTTTTATCTCCTAAAAATTCACACTTTGGAATGATACTGTGAAAACTGTCTGAAAACATTTATGAAATGATAATACAAAGTTCTAGAAATTGGTTTCTCCTGATTATAATAAACTGATCTCTGATTCTTAGTTTTATTATTTTTGCTGAGGGAAAGCTATTTGTTTCTTTATCTGAAGGCTTGTATTCAGCTTTTGAAAGTGTCAGTTTTCCCAGCTGACTTGGTATCTTTTATAATCTTTGTGATTTCTCTATGCTGGCTTAATTGGTGCTCAGAATACCTGCTTAGCACATTCCTTCCATGTCACGTGGTGTGGTGTTCCTCTGTACTCAGTATTCATGGGTGTCAGAGAACTGCCAGCATGGAATTTGCTTTTTGTAGACCTCACAAAATTCAAGCTCTAGCCTCACCTATAGCCTTATGATCTAATTTCATGTATTGAGACCAGGTTTCATTACCTAGCAATGGACTTGATTACATTGAAGATAACATGAGATGACATGTTTGAAATTCCTTGAATCCTTAAAAAAATCTTACATGAAATGCATGTAGCATTTTACCCTTCTATATGATAACTTTTTTTTTTTTTTTTCCCCTAACAGATACGAATTTTCTATAGTTTAGGTGCTTACTAATCTTTTGTGGAATTTCTATTTTTCAATGCAGAAATCAAGAGAAATTTCTGGAGGTGTTATTTCTCTCTCTCTCTCTCTCTGTTTTTAACAGAGGCTACATATTGCTAAGTGTAGCAGCTGCTTTCTCGTTACTGGGGCACTCAAGCAGAAGCAGTGTATGGGAGATGGGGTTTATTTCAGTCTTAACAGTTTCAAGGGAAAGTTTCCTTATGGCAGAGGAAGCTGAGTGACCACATCACACATTCACAGTAGAGAGAGAATAGCAAGCATGAGCTGGCTGTGAACACAGTAGGCTTGATTCATCAAACCCAAGGTCAACCCCCAGCGACACATCTCTTCTAGCAAGGCTCCTTCTCTCAGACACCAGCCGGGGACTAAAGAGAAAGCTTAATCAAGGATAATAACAAGTGCCTGAGGCTATGAGGGTCACTTTCATTCAAACCTCACCAGAAAAACTTTTTATGGATGTGAGGGAGGTGGGTACTGTGTGTCTTGTGTGCATGCCGTGGCACTCAGGGTGGTCAGAGGACCTTCCACCTTGTTTGATGATTTCATGTTCACTACAGTATTTGCCAGGTTAGCTTACCCACAGTCTTTTCTCCCTATTTTTGTTGCACTGTTAATTAAAATTATGGACATAGGGTTAGAGAAATAGTTCAGCAGTTAAGGCATTTACTGTAAAGCCTAACAACCCAGGTTTGCTTCCCCAGTACCCACATAAAGCCAGATGCACAGTGACTCATGCATCTGGAGTTCATTTGCTGCAGCAGCTGGAGGTCGTGGGGTTCCTATTCTGTCTTTTCTCTCTCTGCTTGCAAATAAATTGAAAAAATATGGAAATATTTATTGTTTAAGTTTTAGAAGTAAATTTGGGTTTGATGTGGTAAATTGTTTCTATTACTGATGCTACTTTTGCAGTGCTGAGGTTTGAAACTAGGGGTTTGTGCGTGCAAATCAAGCATACTACCACCGCATTAAATCCCCAGCCTTTGTTCTTATTATTTTTATGATTTTTAATTGCAAACATTTTATCCTTTCTGGGCTTTCTCTTGTTTTCATTTATCACAATATGTAAATTGTTTGTAATAAATACTAATAAGAGAATACTAAGAGGGTCACATAGCTTAGGTCAGGGAACAGCTGCACTAGAGCTGTCTTAGAATGTTCTTCCTGCTTGGCCTCTGTAGGCAGTGTGTAAACTGGGGATGCTGAGCTTTGCCCTAGGTGAAGTGTTAGATATATTAGCCTTTTCTCCCCTTCCTGGTCACTTCTCATGTACTAGCTGATTCTCATGATGCTGATGTGTGTTGCTTTTTCTTAAAAATATATTGGGCTTATTTCTTCCCGATCACATTAAAATAATGTGTATAACCCTTTTTTGGTTCATAAGTGTGGTGATTTTTTTGTTGATGCCATAATGTGACATGCATCTCTCATGAACCTTATTATGTAGACATATTCCCACTTGAGGTGGAAGAAGATAATATGAGTAAGGAAATACATAAAAGTAATGCATATGTAATTGACAGAAAGAATTAAGCAAATTTGAGAATCACAATAAGCAAAGCTTAATACTTAGAGCCTGTCTCTTTCTAATAAAATTGGATTACTAAAACACTAAATCTGGACGAGTCCAGATAAATCTTAGGTAGCAACTGTCAAATGTCATCAAGTTACAGTAAAATTGTCCCTTTGGAAAAAAAAATTCAGATTTGCTGGAATACCAAGTAAAATAAATTGTCTTAGACATCAGTTGTACTATTGAAAATACCATGAAACTAAAGCTTCAAAAATCCAAATTTATCTTTGTTTTAGCTATGTTCCATTGAAGTGACTTGTGAATCAGCAAGTGTGATGGCTGCAACATTGGCCAATGGTGGTTTCTGCCCAATTACTGGTGAACGAGTACTTAGTCCTGAAGCAGTTCGAAATACACTGAGCTTGATGCATTCTTGTGGCATGTATGACTTCTCTGGGCAGTTTGCTTTCCACGTAAGTAATTGATGGTTAGTCTTAATTTCATCTATCAAGGAAATTTGCAGTCTAGTGCTTTTAAAAATGTAATTTGAACTTAAGCTGTACTGGATCTTTTGAGAGAGGTTTGTTTTGAAGGTTAATCGGTTACAAATTGGTAAGGAATAGAGTTAAACAGTGTCCATAAAACCTTGGAAGCTTAATTTATAGAACCTCTTCAAGTCAGCTTTTAAGACATTTCATGATACAAGGTTAGTACAGACTTTCTCTGCTTTTTCCCCATTAATGTTTTGCATTATGCTGATTACGTACCTCACACATTCCTAAGCTTAGAAATGCATAGATGTGATGTTTAGTATCTTTGGTTATAGCAGTTGGTATTTTAAACAACTCAAAAGGATACCGAAGTTTTCAAATGCACTTCTCTCAGTTTAGCTGTGTATTTGGCACTGGTGAAATATGTAGGCATTTATAATTTGATACTGCTCTTCTAATGTCATTATGCCCCCTAAAATTGATTTTATTTTTACAATTTTCAACCATAGTAAAACAGAAATGGATTTAATGTCATTCATCACTCAGTTTGAATAATTCTTAATACATGACCAATGTTGTTTCATCTAAGTCGATACCTACTCTTCCCATCTTGTCACATTCTTCTGGGGAAGTCTAAAAATAGCAACACATAACAGCATCATTATTATATATAAAAATTTAACTGTTGCATGTAAGATTGTTAATGTTACTGCATTAGATAGCAAAATGTTAGTATGTAGATTTTCTGTGTTATTTTATTTTATTTTACATTTTTTTGGCTTGGGATATGAAGTAGCACCATCCACTGTGATTGGTCATATTCCCCCCCCCCCTTTTTTTTTAACTGTATACATCTTCTTGATATTGCTGTCTCTTTGTTACTTTGGCTGGGAAAAAAAAAGAATTATTATCCTGTATATTGTTAAATATAACACTTATTTTAAACATTTTATGTTTACATGCATGCCTCTTGTATTACATTATTTTCAGGTTGGTCTTCCTGCAAAATCTGGAGTTGCTGGGGGCATTCTGCTAGTTGTTCCAAATGTCATGGGCATGATGTGCTGGTCTCCTCCTCTTGACAAGATGGGCAACAGTGTTAAAGGAATTCACTTTTGTCATGTAAGTATAATTCCTTAATGGAAAGAGAAGTCATATAAATTGAGCTATCCAATGAGTTCTCCTTTTTACTAATTTGTGGAAGGTTTTTGACTCTTGTTCAAAAAGGCCAAGTCCCATAGCTTATCTGGGCTAGTTAATGGTGGCACAGGAAATGATTGTAAAGGTGGTTTAAGTTGCCCCTACCAAACAGGTCCTGTGTAATTATTATTGCAGAAAACTATGTTTGATGCTTATGTTTTAATTTTCATGGTTGCAATTTGTTTTTAGTTCTTAAGAACTTTTAAAACCTCAATAAAAATTAAGAATTAAAAGAAACATTTTAGAAATTGCCTTCATTTTAGCATTTTTGATATGCATAGTCAACATGAAGCCTTTTTGAGGAAAAACACACAGAATAAAAAAGAAGGCCAGGCATGGTGGCACATGCCCTTTTAATCCCAGTACTCCAGAGGCTGAGGTAGGAGGATCACCATGAGTTTGAGGCCACTCTGAGACTACATAGTGAATTCCAGGTCAGCCTGGGTTAGAGTGAGACCCTACCTTGAAAAACAAACAAACAAACAAACAAACAAAAAGAATGAGAAAGAAGATGGGGACTGGAGAGATGGCTCAGTGGGTCAAGTGATTGCCACACAGGTATGAGAACTTCCTGAGATCCCTAGCTCCCACATAAGATATGGGGAATTGCAGCATGTGCCTGTCTAATCCCAATGCTCATACTGGAATCCCTGAGGCAAGCTGACCAGCTAATCTAGCCCAGTCAGTGAGCTGAAAATTCAGGGAAGACCCCAGTCTCAAAAAGTAAGATGGAGGGCTAGAGAAATAGTTTAGTAGTTAAGGAGCTTGCCTGCAAAACCAAAGGACTCAGGTTCGATTCCCCAGGACCCATGTGAAACAGATGCACAAGGTGGCTTGTGCATCTAGAGTTGGCTTGCAATGGCTGGAGGCCCTGGCATCTCTCTCTCAAATAAATAAATAAAAAGTAACATGGAGAGCAATTGAATAAGACACCCAACATTGACCTCTGGTATATGCACACATACACGTGTGTGTGCCTGTGTGTGTGTAACTGTACACCTGCATGCATGCCTGTACCTACACATATGAACAAACATACACATACATACTTCACACATAAAATGGTAGTGAATTTTTAAAATTGTTAATGATTTTTTAAGCTCATCTTGTTATCACCTAGTTCTTATTACTGTTTCACCTTGCAGGGTTCATGTTGAGTACCATCATATTTTTATACATTTTTTTTTCCAATTCTGGACCATTTTTTAAGTCTTTTGCTGTCTTTATAAAATCTAAAGAATGACATCATAGTACATATAAAGTAGTTTACAATAGATGACAACCCATATATATATAATGGTGTTTATAGTTATTTCATATAACTATAAAATGTGGCTTGTTATTATAAACCCCATTTTGTAGAAAATAAAAGTTATATAATTAGAGTTGGCTGAGCCTTATGATCATGTGAGTAGTAAGACTGTTCCTGGAATTTGAATCTAATCTTATTTCATCTTCCAGATACATTGTATTGTTTGAGAGCCTACAGTGGTGGTTCTATAAAATCTTAGTCAAGCTGGACTGTATAAGCATAATTTGTTAAAGTATGAGTAGTGAGTGAGTGGGCAATTTCTTATACATACTCTCTACAACTCTGTACAGGATCTTGTTTCTCTGTGTAATTTCCATAACTATGATAATTTGAGACACTTTGCAAAAAAACTGGATCCCCGAAGAGAAGGTGGTGACCAAAGGGTAAGCCAATTTTTTTTCTTCTGCATTATTCTTTTAACAGAATATGAGATCCATTTGTTTAAATAAAACTTAAGGTTCTTAGTGGTTTCCTGTGTTTATCAATCACAAGTGAGTATAAGTAAATGTTGACATTTTAATCTCGGGTCACTAGTCCATTGATAAAAATACTGAGGTCAGGGCTGTTTTTCTGATGATTTATGCAAGAGTCTTAGAACTGGTTTTATTAAAGGATATTGAAAGGTGTTCTATTCTGCAAGTCCTATTAGAAAGTTGTTTATACTATTAATATTGTCACCTATAATTCTGAATTTAAAGTACTTGCCTTTTTTGTGGATGGATATGTAAATGAAAATACTTTAATATGAGCCTTATGAAGCCTCAGACATTTTAAAGGGCACGTAGACACAGTCCTCTTTCTGTGACTGTAACAAGTGTTCACTGACATGAAAGTGTCAATAGAAAGTACTTCCATACTAATACCGTAAGTCTTGTTGATTGTCACTATGTGTGGCTTCATATTATTATGAATAGACATTATGCTTTTAGTGCTAGTATTAAGAATCAGGCTTAAGTATTTGGCCTGTGTAGTTTTCATGGGACCAGTGGACTTAAACTCAGAATATTAGTCCAGTCTTTTTGTGTCCCACAAGAAGTGTTTCTAGTGAAATTACCTGTTGGACCATAATGCACTTGTAAGTAGTAAAAAATTTTAATACATGCTGAGTAACTTTTTGCCAGCTCCAGAGTAACCTGATAGATAGCACATGAGAGTCAGTAGTGTAGGAACTGTGATGTGAATAGAATAAGTAACCTGGAGCATGATGTCAATGGTGGAGGGTGAAAATGTTAATTGATCTTAATAACGTTCATTGAAAAATACCATTTTATAGCTTGGACCTTTCTTCACTCAAGTGCACTAATAATTATGTATGTTGCTTGAACAACTAGCATTCCTTTGGACCATTGGACTATGAAAGTCTCCAACAAGAACTTGCTTTAAAAGAGACAGTATGGAAAAAAGTGTCACCTGAGTCAAATGAGGACATCTCTACAACTGTAGTGTATAGAATGGAAAGTCTGGGAGAGAAAAGCTAAACAAATGGGTTCTAGATTCAGAATGTTTCTTCATTTAACTTTTGAAACATCTTTAGCATTTGTTTATTTTTGCAAACTCTTGAGTATTTATTTGAGTTTTTTTTTCTCTCATCTTTGAGTGCTGGAGCCTTAAACCTTTTTTTTTTTTACAATCTTTGTATAAAGAAATAAATTTTAAAAGATTTGGTGAAAGAACACTTACAAATAAATGAAGCAAGTTTGCTTTGGTTTTTTTTTTTTTTAATTGCAGAAAGGAAAAAACTTTTTTTATATAGCCAGATTACCTCATTAAGTGTCATTTCTAAATTCTAAAACCCACAAAATGAAATCATAAGTTTTGTTATTTTTTTTTCTAGTTTTAAAGTTGACATAATATTGATAGAGGCAATAGAAAAGACTTCCATGACTAAAAAGGCAAAATAATTCCAAATTATTTTAAGAGCAGTAGATTGTAAAATTAGCTTCAGTTTATACATCTGTGTACTGATTGGCTTTACATTTTTTAAATTCAGCTAAAATTTATCAAATTTAAAAATATATCTCTTCTTTGCTTTGCTATGTCTGTGTTTTATTAGGATTTTCATGTACAGTAGTGTTTTACATGCCCAAACAGTTCAGCCAAAGAATTGCAGATGTAAGAGAATGATTCATGTTTCATTGTTATAAAGCTATAATGGTTACTTACTCAGAGGGAGAGACAATGAGTGTCTTCAATATGGATCTTATTTTCATATTATCTATGTAACTTCTGTTATATTTAAGTATGAATGATAAATTTTGGTTATTAGTATTTTTATTATCATAATAGTTTCATAAGTGCTAATCAATATTTCCTTTGTGATAAATTATGACATCCCATATTTGTCATATTTGAACTTTTAGAGTACTTAGGAAATGAATTTAGTCTGAAGGTATTAAGTATGCAACTAAAATAGCTGTTAAATCTGAGTCCTTCTGTTTGGTTATAAAAATGCAATATTGAGAATCAAAACTCATTTTCAAGAGAACCATAGGTTCTATATAAAGTATCTTGGCAAAGTAAGTGTAAAGTACTGTAGGATTTATTCACATTTCTTCTTCCATATATGCCGTTCTTGTTTTTCACACAATTTTGTACTGTGTGTGTGGTTTTTTTTTTTTGTTTGTTTGTTTTTTGTTTTTTTCCTAAATTCATTGAGAAGGAAAACTTACTGGCTTCTTAGAATTTTGCCATATGCAGTAGACTGGGAACTTTGATATTAGAAAAAGAAGTTCCTTCCTAGAAGTGCTAGTCCAGAAGCCTTGTGGGCCAATTAAAGTACTAAATTTAACATTTAAATAATTACATACAAGTTTTATATAAAGCTGTTCCCAAGGATTTTATGGTCACTTGACTACCTTACAGTTCAGATGCATTTCCTAACTGGATGTTTCTCAAAGCCTTGCCTCTGCTGCTCTACAAACAATGCCACATTTATTTTAGTTACATCAAGGCCCTGTGATTCAGATAACTCAATGCCTTAACAGAAAGAAAAAAAGGTCAGGTTTTTTAATCCATGCTTCCAATTGTTACACCTTACTATTTCATTCAGAGGTTGGTTACTTTATAAAAAGATTTAATTTTATTGTATAGATTTTGAAGTGAAATTGTTAATTTGTAATACTTCCTATGTCAGGAAGTCTGGAATGCAGATTAAAAACAAAACAAAACCCCTATGTTCAGAGGATGGTGCTAGAACAAGCAGACAGAAGGTTTTTGTAGGAAGGTATAAGTGGAAGAAGAGGTAAGAACTGTGAATATCCTGTAAAACTGCCAAAAAAAAAAAAAAGTCAAAAAAGAAAAACTTTGCCAATTTTGAGGATGTATTTTGATTCCTTCAGTATTAATGTCTTTTCAAATAAACTTTTTTGAAAAGTACCCAGTGTTATGGGTTTAATTTTTGCCGTTACTGATTCTTGATATTCAAGCATTTACAACATAGCATATTTCTTTTTTTTCTGTTTTTCTTTCCTTTTTCCCTGTTTTTTCATCAACATTTCATTTGAAATGCATATTCTTCCTGAAGTACTTTGCTTTTAGCATAAATGTTGTGCATTTTATCTTAGTGTTTGGGTTGAAACATTTGTGTTGTTTGGCTTTCTTTCATTTGCTTTGTATATTTAATAATGTACTTTATTTTCCAGTATGCCTACTTTTTGTATTGTACAATAAATTTATTTTAAGCCAATTTTATTGTTTTTTTTAATGTCTATTAAAAACGACTCAACATTTTAAGTACAAAAAAAGAAACATTTGGGGAAAAGACCTTTTATGAAGATACATTAAAATGTTTACTATTCTGAGGCTGCCTCTAAGGGAATCTAAAAATACTCAGAAAGCCTTCATTTGATTTATTTTTTTAATGCAGTATAGTAGTGGGTCCTTAAGGGGGGAGAGTTTTTCTTTTTCTTTTTCTTTTTCTTTTTCTTTTTTTTTTTTTTTTTTAAGCTTTACCAGAATTATTTGGGGAAAAAATAGAACTTACCTCCCGATTTTTATTATTCTGATAGATAACTTAAAAAAAAAAAAAAAAAAAAAAAAAAAAAAACCATACCCTGTTTGCAGGTTGTTTCTGCTTTCTGAGGAAGATTGATGTTACTTACTGTGTAGCTCTTAATTTTATCTGTTGTTTATCTAGCAGAGGGAAAAAAACATCGCTAAATGAGTGAAAAGTAGGCCTTGCTTCAGAATAAAATCATTCTCAGAATTTATATTGAGTAGAATGATCGTAATATAAAAATCCATCTTCTTTCTTAAGATGTTTAATTTTCAGAAGGAAACTTCTGTATATTTCCAAAATGTGGCTCAAATTATCCGAATTACACATACTATGGGGATGCATTGTAGGCCACATGCATTTCTCCAATTGGTTAATATTGCAGTTCATATTCTGGAGCTGTTTCACCAAATAGGTACAGAAATTTTAAAGCTTTGAAATTCATTTTCATTAACATGGATATTATTTCTTTTGACTAGTTTGAGTAAATGTAATGTATATGATAAGTTACTAGTTAAAATCATTTGCTTTTAATGACACATTGGTTTTTTTTTTTTTGTTTTTTTTTTTTTTTTTGTTTGTTTGTTTTTCACCCACTGGAAGCAAAGGAAAAGGAGACCGAGTACTTGGTGCTTATGGTCTGACAGGGCAGCACTTCATAGGACTTCATGTTTGGAAAGAACTACTGACAAACACTGATTTTATATGTACTGTATGTAGCTTGTGTGTGTTTGTGTATTTATCTATCTATGTATTTAAGGATATTCTGAAAATGATAGCTGTTCTTTCCACATACTATATTTTACATAATGTTTTTTTCTTGATCTACCATATTCCTAGTCCAGGTTGTGTCATAAAAGAACTTACAGAATGTTTCATAGTCTCACATTTACAGAACATATTCTTATCTACATTGACTGCAAAGATGTGGTTTCTCCTGTCACTGTTGTGTTCACTCCCAGCAGTGTCAGGGCAAGAGAGTAACAGTGTTGAGGAACTCCAGAAAAGGGAAGGCAGGAGCATCTGAATCCGTGTGCAATTTGACTTAAACTCTACCTAGCCTTTATTTAAAAGTGGGTTGTATTCGGTTTAAAATTAGTCACACATGTCTCAGGTTGAGTGGTTTACTTTATGGAGTGGTTTAGGTTCACTGTGTACAAATTTTCATTTTAGGAATCTAGTATTGTAATAATTTTGGTTTTTCTTATAGATGGCCTTGAAATTACTGAATGCATTTTTGTTTGATGTGTTGTTCTGCCCCTCCCCACAATGACATGTCTACCATTTTATGTTTTGCATATACATTGTATAGCAAAACCAAAGCCAGGTGCAGATATGAATATAACTGGAAGTTTATTACCAAGCATTGTGGCCCTACTGTTTCATTTATAATTACTCTAAATGGACTTTATCATAGTCCATTCTCAGACATGGAATCCAAAATTACATATGAACATATATTCAAGTTTTTTTTAGAGAATTTCTTTTAATATTTTACTTATTTATGAGAGAGAGAATGAGCACACCAGGGCTGGTTTTAGCCACTGCAAACAAATTTTAGATGCATGGGCCACTTTGTGCATCTGGCTTTACATAGGTATTGGGGAAATTGAACCCAGGTCCTCAGACTTTCAGGCAAGTGCCTTAACTGCTGAGCCATCTCTCCAGCCCTACATTCACATTTTATTTCAAATTATAATGCAATTTTGTTTCTTACATGTCTTAGAAATGGAAGGAATTTAATTGGATTATGAGAGTTTCTTTTCTTTCCCTCCCAATACAGCAGTTTATTAAAATGAAGAAATTTAGAAAGCTACTAAAAGGACATCTAAGGCAAAATCTATTGAGTGTAAAATTGAGCTTACAAAATTTGATATTTTTTAGAATTATTAACTTCCTAAGTAGTAATAGAGAAGATACAGGAAGAGTGAATAAGTAATTATGTTACAATGGTCTGCATGCTTTCATTTCCATATATATATTTTGTGAGCAAATGAAAGGGAAATTTAAGAAATAGGCAATAGAGAGATGATGGCTCAGAAGTTAAGGTGCTTGCCTGCAATGCTTTTAAGGACCCTGGTTCAATTCCGCAGTACCTACATAAGCTAGATGCACAACAAGGTGGGACATGCATCTGGAGTTTGCAGAGCCCCTGGTGCACCCATTCTCTTATCTTTCTCTCAAATAAATTACTTAATTGGAAAAGTTTTTTAAAGATTTAAGAAATATTTACCAGTTCTGTTTTGTAGATTGTAACTGTACTTTTAAATATTTATTTATTTGAGAGAGAAAGAGTCAGAGAGAGAGGAGAGAATGGGCACACCACAGCCTGTTGCCACTGCAAACAAACTCTAGTCATATGTGCCACCTTGTGCATCTGGCTTACATGGGTCTTGGGGCATTGAACCTGGGTCCTTTGGCTTTGCAGGCAAGTGCCTTAACTGCTAAGCCATCTCTCCAGTCCTGTAATTGTACTTTTTATAACTTGTGATTAGTAGAGATCTTTATACTACTATATGATATATATGTAAAGCTATTTTGCTTAAAATTCTTATAGTGGCTTCCTAATCCCTTAATCATTAATTAAAATGAATAGGATACTAGTTAACTTTTAGGTGTGTTGCTTTTCTGGTATCTGGTATTTTTGTATAAATTATGTCTAGCAATAACTTATAAGACATATGCTTAAAATGTGTTAAAAATTAGCTATGGGGCTGGAGAGATGGCTTGATGGTTAGGGTGTTTGTCTGCAAAGCCAAAGGATCCTGGTTTGACTTTCCAGGACTCACATAAGCCAGATGCACAAGGGGCACAAGCACCTGGAGTTCGTTTGCAGTGGCTTGAGGCCCTGGCGTGCCCATTCTCTCATTCTCTCAAATAAACAAATACATTTAAAAAAAAAATAACTATGGACTTGGCCTTCTGAAAACTCCAATTAGGGAAATTGGGGAGCAGCTCAGTAGCACAGCATGTGCCTGGCATGCATGAGGCCCTAGCTTGGCTTCCCAGCCCTAGAAAACAAAGCTCCTATTAGAAAAGGTGAGCTGGAGAACTAAAATGACCCCAATGTGGCTCAGGGAAACTCGTGGAAGAGGGGGCAGAAAGATTGTTAAGAGTCACAAGTTGGGGCTTTATGCACAGAGACTGGGGCATACCCCCCAGAACTCTTGACTAACATCACATTGCATGACCCACATTCCCCATTGATGAGGGTCCCTTTGAAAGTGGGAGGACAGGGAGGAGGACAATGGAACCAATGCTATGAATATAAAATCAGAATAATATAAATAAAAAATATATATTAAAAAAAAGAAGGAAAAAAAAGTGAGCTATTGCTGGTTTCTTCTGGTAACTGATCCTATAACACTGCTCAACTTCTAATTCTTAACTCATTTACTAATTCTGAAATGTTTTTGTGAAGATTTTGTAGACCAGGTCTCAGTGGCAATGTATATTTTAAGCCACTTTTAATATTTAAAAACATGATTTTTCTGCCCACAATATTAAAATAATGATCTTTATTTCTCTAGATTATCTTGCCAATTACTTTTATTATTATTTATTTATTTGAGAGAGAGAGGAAGAGGCAGATAGAGAGAAAGAGAGAATGGGCACGCCAGGGCCTCCAGCTACTACAAATGAACTCCAGACACATGCAACACCTTGTGCATCTGGCTTACGTGGGTCCTGGGGAATTGAACCGGGGTCCTTATGCTTTGTAGGCAAATGCCTTAACTGCTAAGCCATTTCCTCAGCCCTTGCTAAAATACTTAAGTCCCAATACCTGAGATGATTAAAATTGTCTATTTTGAAAGGCTTAACTCTTTGGAAGGAAAATTTTTTACCTGAAATAGTCTTTCTGTTTTCATATCACATTTCTGGTGATTTTTGTTTCTGTACTAAAAGTCTTCTTGGTCCTGCACACACTTGGAACTATGAGTTATAATAAATACTGTATTCTGTAAAGATTTGTTGGATTGTTTGACTTCTGTGCTGTGTTCTAAAACACAGTTCAGCCTTTGTGGGTCTTTGATATACATTGATTTACTGTGATCTTACATGATGTTTTATTTTAGAATCACCCCATTGATCTAGAAAGATTTTCCAGGCTTCTTATCATCCTGGTTGTTCTATTAATATATTTATAATTTTTTCCTACTTTTGATGGGTTGATCTATTGTATGCTTTGTTTGGATAAGCTTTATTTTTATGGAGACACATAATTGGCAGTGGTGAGATTAAGTTACTTGGCAGACTGATTGTACCATTGGGGGTTATTAAAACTATTTAATTGTATTCTCTAGTAAGTAATCTTGCTGCAGTTAATAAAACCTACTAAGGGTAGATGTGAATGTTACAATTATACAGTAGTTCTAAAAATAAACATTACCCTGGAACCTTTGTGAGAAAAGTAAGTATAGCAGAAGTGCGGCTCTAAAAATGAATGTTGTGCCACTGCCTTTTACAAATGAATTCCTTTGGAATTAGATTAAATGTAAGTAAAAAGATTCTAAATAAATGAAAGGGTATTCAAATTCATTATGATCATTTGCAAAAGAAAAATGTTTTCTCTTTGAACATTAGCTTTTTCCAGACACACATAGAATAACTATCTGCTTCTCTCATTTTTGTTTTAAATAGATCTGTGAAGCAAAATTTCCAATGTTTATTTTGTCCATAGTGCATGTTATCTTCCATATAAGTCTCTATTCTTCCAAATGTGGACTTTAAAAAAATTATCAGAAAAAATTAGGTACTTGAAATATGTTAATTTTATGTTTTTTTGGTTTAGTTTTTTTTTTTTTTTTTTTTTTGAGGTAGGATCTCACTCTTGCTCAGGCTACACTTTAACTCATAGATCTTCCCACCTCAGCTTTCTCAGAGCTGGGATTAAAGGTGTTTGCTACCACACCTGGGAGGGGGTAGGAGAGAGAGCACACCAAGGCCTCTAGCCACACTGCAAACAAACTCCCAATATATACACCACTTTATGTATCTGCTTTACACGGGTACTGAGGAGTTGAACCCAGATCATTAGGCTTTGCAGCAAGTATCTTAACTGCTGAGCCATCTCTCCAGTCCAAAAATGTGTTAATGTTTTAAATCCTTTATTGACTCAAAATGCCAAGATTTAGTCATTCTTAACAAAGTATTAGTTTTTGGTAGAGGGTGAAGCTCTACTGTAGAATGTGTGCCCAGCATCGATGAGATCCTGGGTTCTGTCACCATCACCAAGAAAAAGAGAGGGGGAAAAATATATTGTCTGGTTAGCTCATCCTTCTGAAAGTTTCTTGACCTGCAAATTTCATGTTGAAGAGACTGTCTGTCCATGTAAACTCTGCCTACTTCCATATGTACATACGAAAATAAGAATGATGCTGAAATATTAATATTTAAACATTTCCACTGTAAAATCTCTTAACATCTTGATTTTCTAAATCATTTTATAAAGCTTATTCATAGGTTCGAATTACCAGTACATTATTTTGTGTGTGGCTTCCTCAAATCATTTCTAAGGGATAATATACAAAGTGTTATTTATGGGGTCAATATATGCAGTTAATCCTTAAGTCTTGACTTTCTTTCGTTAAGTGATGTATAAAACCATGGCATAAATTACTGAACTCTACCCAAGCTCTGTCCTCTCTCTTGTCTATCTTACAATTTGAAAAAATAAATGAATCAGGTACTGGGAAGATTGCTTACCAGTTAAAAGGCACTTCCTCATAAAGTCTGCTGGCCCAAGTTCAATTCCATAGTCGCACACAAGATGGACACAGAAAGTGGTACACTCATTTCAAGCGCATATGCACATGCACACTCACACAAATACATAAAACAAAAATCAATCAAGCCGGGCATGGTGGCACATGCCTTTAATCGCAGCACTCCGGGAAGTAGAGGTAGGAGAATCACCATGAGGCCACCCTGAGACTACATAGTGAATTCCAGGTCAGCCTGGGCAACAGCAAGACCCTCCTCGAAAAACAAAAACCAATAATAATAATAATAATAATAATAAAATAATGCCTGAAATGAGTATTAGAATTGAGACAAATAAACATTTTCCATGAAATTTTGTTGGCATCTTGAGGAAAGTATAGGACAAGTAATTGTGTTCAGTTTCTAGGTTGACATACTGTTAAACCCCAATCATACCAATAAAAGGGTTTTTCTTTTACTGTTAATTGTCTCAGAATATCAATAGAATGATCTTCAGGAGGGGAGTAGAGCCTAAATTTCTTTCTATTTATTTATTTATGAATGAGAGAAAGGCAGAGAGAGAGTGAGAGAATGGGTACGCCAGGGCCTCCAGCCACTGCTAAGGAACTCCAGATGTGTGCCTCCTTGTGCATCTGGCTTACGTGGGTCCCGAAGGATCGAACTGGAATCCTTTGGCTTTGCAGGTGAATGCCTTAACCGCCAAGCCATCTCTCCAGCCCTAGAGCCTAAATTTCTATTACCTGTTTGTGAAGTAGTTCAGCTTCTACATGCTATTTCAACAGAGTTAGGAGAACATATTTGGTTGTCTTTTACACCAGAAGGAGAATGAAAGGAATTGGTTGTATTTCTAGCTAGGTGGTAAGGGCTCATGCACCTTCATTTTTATTCAGGTTCTGTTCAGCAAGCTTACTTCCCTCCACCTGCCCTGTAGCCAGTGTGATGGGCTATTTGGTGGCCCTTGCATGCTGGTCTTTGTCGTGTAGTCCACTTTCTTGAGTCTCAGTGCAGTTTGCTAGGACCTGAGGCTCAGTGTAGAGAGAGGGCTGCTGTCCTGTTGCACATTATGCTTTGGTAGCTTTGCAGAGTCTTACCAGGGGCCATTGTGAGACAGGTTAAAAATTTAGATCATCTGCAGTTCTTTCTACACAGTAGAAAGTAGGTGCAGTTGAGACTTCTCAGTGTCTGCCCGTGCTACCGTGACTTCCCTTCCCCACAAGTGTTGAGTGTTGGGATCCAACTAGGCTGGCCAGTATGGCCCATCACAGGCATGAGTGTTCATTCTTGTTTTCTGCCTTAGAAACCCATTAAGTTTCATCATAGATATTTTAAAAGTATATTTTTTATTTGCAAGCACAAGAGAAAGAATAGGTGCACCAGGGCCTGTAGCCACTGCAAACAAACTGCAGATGCATGAGCCACTTTGTGCATCTGGCTTTACATGGGCTCTGGGGAGCTTAACTGGAGTCGTTAGGTTTTGCAGGCAAGTGTCTTAACCACTAAACCATCTCTCCAGAACATCATTTTAATATTTTTGAAACAATATTTACTATTTTGTAAATAAGGTTTGTTTTTTTTTTTTTATCCCAGTCTGAATAACATTGTGAAGAGATTCCATATTTCTCATATTTTGCGGTGGTGGGTGGTTTGAGGTAGAGTCCCACTCTAGTCTCGGCTGACCTGGAATTCACTTTGGAGTCTCAGGGTGGCCTTGAACTCAGGGCAATCTTCCTACCTCTACCTCCTGAGTGCTGGGATTAAAGGTGTGCACCACCATGTCCTGTTCATGTTTCTTTTTTTAAAAGTATATTTTATTTTTATGAGAGAGAGAGAGAAAGACAATGACAATGCAAGGGCCTCAAGCTGCCACTGCAAACGAACTCCAATTCATGTGCTTTTTTGTACATCTTGCTTTATGTGGGTGCTGGGGAATTGAACCCAGACCAACAGGCTTTGCAAGTGCTTTTAGCTGCTTAGCCATCTTCCCAGCCCTATTTCTCATTTATACATAATTTTAATTAAAGATTTGAAATAACCATGTGTTCCTATAATTGGCACCAATTTAAAATGGAAGAAAAATATGTTTTGCCCATGCCTGTTGCTTGAACCAAGGACCTTAAAGTCTAGAATTCTTTGATATCTATCACAGAAAACTTAGCATTATACAGACCTGAGCGATTACACAGTGATCAGTCCTCAACAGTATGGTCCAGGTAGCCTGGGTTTGAAGACAGTCTAGATTGCTAACTTGAGTGATAAACTTTGCTGTAAATTTCCCCTTTGCTTCTAATGTCAATAATTTTAACAAACTCTAGCCAGCAAAGTTCACATAAAATACTTGGAGAAACCATCCATGTAGCATCAAAGTTTGAATAATACAGCTTCTGGGATCATTGTAATAACATTTGTTGTGCTTAATCTGGGTCATCCACCAATGTAGTAGTGGTGGGAAGTAGACAGGATATTAAATCCAACGTTGATTCTTTTTTTTTTTAAACTATTTTAACAGTATTTATTTTAACAGTATCTTAACAGCATTTTAACATCATTTTAACAGTACTCTACTTGCTACTCAACCTTCCTATTTGTAGCAAAAGATAAGTATATTAAAACAAAATACTGGGCTGGGGAGATGCCCACCTGTTAAAGGATCTTGCTTGCAAAGCCTGTCAGCCCAGGTCAGATTCTCTAGTAATCACGTAAAGCCAGATGCACAAGTGGTGTGCTGTACAGCAGGAGTCTGTTTGCAGTGGCAAGAGGTCCTGGTGCACCCATTCTCTTTTTCTCTCTTGCAAGTAAATAAATAGTTTCCTTTCTTGTTGTTTTTTTTTTTTTTTTTGTTCATTTTTTTATTGACAACTTCTATACTTACATACAAAAAACACATGATATTTCCCTCCCGTCACCCCATTCCACTTTAGAACTTCAATGTCCATCATATCCTCTCCCTCTCTCCATTAGTCTCTCTTTTAATTTGATGTCATCATCTTTTTCTTCCATTTTGAGGGTCTTGCGAAGGTATTGCTAGGCACTGCAAGGTCATGGATATCGAGGCCAATTTCTGTCTGGGCAGTTGCATTGTAAGAAGTCATACCCTTCCTTTGGCTCTTCCATTCTATCCGCCCCCTCTTCCACAATGGTCCCTGAGCCTGGGAGGGTGTGACAAAGGTGTTTCAGTGCTGGGCAACGTTGATTCTTTATAGACTGTGAAAAGGTAGTTCTAAACTTACCATTAAAATCATGTTTAGCTTTCTTTTTTTTTTTTTTTTTTTATTTAGTTTTTCGAGGTAGGGTCTCACTGACCTGGAATAAACTGTGTAGTGTCAGGGTGGCCTTGAATTCATGGTGATCCTCCTACCTCTGCCTCCTGAGTGGTGAGATTGAAGGCGTGTGCCACCACGCCCAGCTATGTTTAGCTTTATCATAGATGTGTTTTTCATTGTTTAAAAATGTTCATACATATTAAATAAAATTACTATGTTAGCACTAAAAGTTGATGATTATTTTTACTTTAAAAATTATTTCAGAAAAATTTCTTTAAACATTTTTTATGGAGGGGGGATAATCTCAGCTGGTAAAGTGGTTGTCTTGCAAGCAGGAGTACCTGAGCTCAATTCTCAGTACCCAAGTAAAACGCTAAACATGGTGGCATGCATGCGCCTGTGGTCTCTGGACAGGCAGAGACAAGAGGATCCCGTGAGCTTGCTGGCCAGACAGTCTAGACATTTAATTGGTGAGATCCCAGCCAACAAGAGACCCTGTGTCAAAGAAGTCAGCGTTGTCCCTGAGGTTAACACCAAGGCCTGTCCTCTGCCCTTCACTTGCACACACATGAACACCACACAAATGGAAGACTTTCATTTGCCTCCCCCAAATGTCTCAGCTAAATTTATTAAAAATCTTCAAATTTGGGGCACTGGAGAGATGGTCCGTGGTTAAAGGTGCTTACTTGCGCAGCTTGCTGTCCCATGCTCATTTCCATAGTGTCCCCCCACAAAGCCAAAGTGGTGCACGTGTCTGGAGTTGGTTTACAGTGGCAGGAGGCCCTAGCACAGTCTTTCTCAAATAAATAAAAATGTTTAAAAAATCTTCACCTCTGATCTCTTAATATCCATGTGTCCTTCATACAGTAGTCTTGGAGCTCTACATACTTGCTTCCATCTGTACTTGTTTTATGCTTCATGTGTTGGATAGAAAAGCTGGAGTGGTCCAGTGATGAAGATGGGGTGTCTTTACCCTCATTGAGCCATTGTAGTTATCCTTGTGTCAATATTTGGCTCTGACCTTAGTGACTTAAAGATTAGCACACTCACAACATAGGGTGCCCCACACAAACTGGACTATTAAAAAAATAGTGGTAAAGCATATCTTTTCTGTGTGGTTACAGGTCAGCCTGGGCTAGAGTGAGACCCTGCCTCAAAAACTAAAAATAAATAAATCTTCTGTCCTTCCCTCAGGTACTCTGGCAAATTAGCAGTGAGTGTGTCCACTTTAAATTGCTCTTTTTCTGGTATTGCTATGAAGTTTGTTTCCCACTTGTGTGACTAATATATAATTACCACATTTTTTTTTTATTCTTAGTAGCAGGAATTTTAGTTTTCTCTTGTGTTGTTTTCTGTTTCTGTAATATGTATGTAGGTCCCCTACTAGTGTCCAAATTTTGATCCCCCTATATATAATAAAGATGTGTAACCCATTAAATTATTTCATTTAGTCTTTCCTGCCAAGTAAGAATCAAAAGGAAAAGAGGTTATTACCCCCTCGTAGCATGTAACTAGTTTTAAGTAGCACACAATTAAACTATTTAGTCAATTTCATTTGATGCAGCAATTCAGATCTACTTAAATTAACTTGTCATTATTACTGTGTGATGTTTGTTCATGGATTCGGTCCTCATTCAGCCAGTATTTATTTCTTACCTATTATTATGTGTCGGAAATTGGAAACACACAGTGATAAATGAGATATTTATCCATCCCAGGAGAGACAAAGAATAAATAATTACTAAAATAATTTAAGTGGTGGTAAAGTGGTTAAATACTGTTGATTGTAGACACTTCATTTTAAATATAAAGAAAGAAAGTGACAAAATACTGTATCTTACACTGGGCATGGTAGAGCACACCTATAATCACAGCACTTGGGAGCTGGAGGGAGGCAAGGAAATCAGGAGTTTAAGGTCATCCTCAGCTACATAGTGAGTTGGAGGCCAGCATAAGCTTTATGGAACACTAAATACACAATATAGTTAAGCATGCAATACAAATCCTACCTCTGGAAGAAAGGAATAATCAAAAATAGTCAGTGATGTCTTTACTGTTTTAATTTGTAAAAATGTAATTGGATGGGATAAGTGATAGAAAGGTAGGGTGCTGGGAGGGGGTAGTAAGGCTTCATTAGTCTGGGTGGTTGGGTGTAGCTTTCCCCTGGAAGGTGGTATTTCAGTTTGAAGGTTCAGGAAGGTAGAGGGGGATTGATAGGATAGTTGGCTAGAAGGGCTCGAACACAAAGGAGATGAGCACATTTGAGAAGTTGCAAGAGACCAAGTGTGAGGAGAATGCAGTATGCTGAGTGTACAGTCAGGCTGAAGGTAGAACTACCCTGTGTAGAGTGGATGGATTTTCTCAAATTTTAATGTATATCAGAACTGATTTTTAAGGGGCTGGGGAAAAGGCTCATTGGTTAAAGGCACTTGCTTATAAAGTCTGCTGGTCCAGGTTCCATTCCTTAGCCACCCACATAAAAGCCAGATGGGCATTTGTTTGCAGCAGCAAGAGACCTCAGCACCCCCCCCAAAAAAAAATCAAGTTTTAAAGAAGGTCACACGTAAACACTAGGAAGTACAGTCGAGGGAGAAAAAGACTGTAGCAGACAGTCTTGGTGGCTTGGCTAGAGGGAGGCCAATGGAATGTGTGTTTCAGAGCTAGGATAGGCACATGTTAGAATGAATGAGATGTCAAGGTGACTGCCAGGTTTTTAATAGGAGCACCAGGGCCAAGGTTGCTGTGCTAAATAGCAATATTGGAGGAGCCAATCTTAGAAGGATGGGAATAAATTAGCTTGACTTGGGCCATTATGTCAGTTAAGTATCTGACTGTAGGTTATCAGGAGGTTGGTTTATACTGCCTTAAACAAATAGGCTTTTGACTAACCACAATCTAAGGGTAGAGATTACAGGACCAGTGCCATCAGTAAAGTGAACTCTGCCAGCCATAGTGGTGAAGTGTGTTGGCCGTAGACCCCACACCGGTCACCTTAAGCTGTAAGCTCGCTGTTCTAACTTTGGGAAATGACAGAAGTGGAAGAAAGGAGAGAAAAGAGTGACACCTAATTCAAGGGGAAAACGGAAACAGAAAACTTTTTCAGAAAGCTGCCTATAGCACTGCCTGGTCTATGACAAGGGACTCCAGGAGCCCATGCTATCCCTGACAAATAGATAAGCATTAAGGAAGTGGGACAAAGTAGATCCAATCAGCAGTGCACAAAAGCTCCTGTCCAACAACTAGTGATGTTCAGTGAGCAGTTGGATGCAGCTTTGGGGGCAGGAGAGGATTGAGGTCTGTGGGCCTGTGTGACACTGCTTAAGAAGAGATTGTCAAGTGAGAAATAAAGAGTGCAACAGACCTCTGCGGGACTCCGAGAAGGGATGCCCACCAGGGGAAACTTACCCATCAGAGAAGATCCAGGGTGACCTAGAGTCAAAGAAGGAGCATTGAACCGAACTCTGCAGAGAATTAGCCAAGAGGGAGACTGTTTACATGCTGCCTTTCCCCTTGTTTTTCTACTCATAGTAATAATAGTAGATAAGGTCATTTTTATTGTAGGGTAACCTGCCCTCTCCTTTTAAAAAATTGTACAGATTTGAAATGTAAAGGTCAGAAAACTTGGCAGTAAGGAATTGGGGCTTTAAGTGGAAGAGAGAGGAGAGAGGGCCAGACCATGTACAGAGACAGGATGGCCAAATAAGGCCGTGCCAAGGAAGAGAGCTCTCAGATAAGTGGAGGATTAGCCTTGGCTGGGAAGAGCACTTTCAGTAAAACAGGACAAGGAGAGGCAGGTGTTTTACAGACTGGTGGGTTTCCTTTCTCAGCCTCTGTTTGCCCAAAGAGTGTGAAGGGAGGTGTTCTGTGGAGAATGAGTCATGGGGTTGGAGGTCGACTGCAAGGTTTCTGAGCACAGAGCAAGTAGAGGTTTGTTATTGCACAGGGAGAACAGGAGAGTCGGCAATGTCTTCAGAATACTGAGGTGGTAGCCATGAGTCGTAGCCACGGCAATCTCCTTGTTCTACTCAGTACCCTGTGATTGCATCTTGAATCTGGGTTAAGACAAGTAGAATTTCAACAGGTTAGATGGGAAAAAGCTTATGCCTTATTTTTAACAACAGGCTTTAGAATCTATGTTAGACTTACCACTACACAAAAGACAGTCTTATAGAGTTGTCACCTTGCCCCTTTTTAGAATGTGGTTCTACTTAAAGAAATTTGACCTGCCAGGTTTGGTGGCACACTCCTTTGATATCAGCACTTGGGAGGCAGAGATAGGAAGGAGGATCGCCGTGAGTGCAAGGCCACCCTCAGACTACATAGTGATTCCAGGTCAGCCTGGGCTAGAGTGAGACCCTATCTTGGGGGAAAAAAAAGAAGAGGAATTTTGAATTATACACCAAGTGGGTTGTGTATATAAATTGGGTTATGTGCCGTGCCCAGACATCTTATATACAGAATAAAAAATACTGCTGGTAAGAATTGTAAATGCTAGGCATGGTGTGATGATGCATTCCTGTAATCCTGGTACTAAAGCAGAGGCAGGAAGATTACAACCAGTCTGAAACCAGTCTAGGCTATTTAACAAGACCCTGTCTCAAAAGAATATATTGTAAATGTAAATGACAAAGCAATGATAAGGCCCTGAGAATGGTGCTAGAATGACATGCATACACAGTATACCTCAAACTTTAAACTGCTTTATTGTTTTCTAATTTTTATTTATTTATTTGCAAGCAGAGAGAGAGAGAGAGAGAGAGAGAGATAGAGAGGCACACACAGAGAATGGGCATTCCAGGGCCTCCAGCTACTGCAAACGAACTCCAGATGCATGCGCCCCCTTGTGCATCTGGCTTACGTGGGTCCTGGAGAATTGAACCGGGATCCTTTGGCATCGCAAGCAAACACCTTAACCACTAAGCCATCTCTCCAGCCCTAAACTGCTTTGTTTTTTGAAGAATTTAAACCATGACATTCTCCAGCAGAGTCCTGTATAATACATTGGAGGAACATGATATTAGAGTGTTAATAGTGATCAAATTATAATGGCTGTGAAAGCGTTTTGCAAGAGCACTCAAGAAACACATCTTTGTGTGTGTCTTCTCTAAAGCACACATTGTAGAGCTGGGAAGCAAACAAACAGGGCTAAATGTGGTTCTCTGTAGACCAATGAATGTTAGGGATTTTTTCTTTTGTTTTTTTTGAGAGAGGGTGTCATCCTAGCACAGGCTGACCTGGAATTCACTATGTAGTCTTAGGGTGGGCTCAAACTCACAGTGATCCTCCTACTTCTGCCTCTTGTGCTGGGATTAAAGGTGTGCACCACCATGCCCAGCTCAGGGATTTTTTTTTTTTTCTAACATCAAGAAAATTAGTAAGTATATGTTATGATTGGAATAACTAAGAAAATGTGTGTCCAGTTGCCCTGTTTTGTTATAGCAGCAGGGTCGGAGACATTCTGAGGGAGACCATGAAATTCTGAATTGAAACCAATAACCCGCCCTGTTACTGCTGCTATGACTTTGTTTTTCAGCAAAAATAGAGCTGTCTTTCTTTGTGGGGAATCTTGTATTTATTTTTAATTTACCCAAGACAGGGTCTTAGCTGTATTTGGACTTGAATGGCCCTGGTTTTTTCTTTGAAGCAACACACAAGTATTTGTGGACCCATTCCTTCTTTTCTGATCTTACCAATACCCTTTAGTTCTATGACTGTGGAAATTTTATATGCTTCTTTTTCTAGTAATAATAAAAATTGCAAGCAGACATAATACTTTCTCATTCCCAGGCCTTGTCCTCTGAACATATACAAGTAACTATTTGTGTAAGGGAGGAAGACCAGGAAGAGAGTGAATGAGGACTGTTGTCAGAGCAGTGCACATACTCTGAGGTCCGCCACCGGAACCTTTGCTCGTTGCTTTACACTTGTAATTCTGCTCATCTGCTCCTTTGCTTAGTTGGGAGTGTTTTGTAGAACACACACAGCTATATTATTAGCTGTGTCATAACCCATTGTGAAAGGAGCAACATTCTGAGTGCCCTGGCATCTTCAGCCATTGGCTTTACTAAAGGAACACGAACTGCTGAGATAAGAAGCTGTGGATTTTCTGCTGATGCTGTGTAGCTGTATTTTTTTTATTCACATTAACCCCAAATTCACATTTCACGTTTAGAGATCACCATGCAAAGAATCAAGACAGTCTTTAACATCTTGCCACTAGTTGTGGTTTTGATCTATCAAGCTGTATTATTTTATTCCCCTGTTTAAAACACCTTTGGGTAGCACATCACTGATCATTAGTACCTCTACTTTCTCTATAAATCATTTCTTAGCTGCAATTTTCTCTCACCACATATTCCCATCTTTGTATTGTACCACTGAGGAAGTCCCAGACTTTGCTAGGGAATCTTTTAGCCCGGTAGATAGGCAGAGGTCATGAGCACTGACCTTGGCATCCGTCAGGCAGACTCCTCTGCCACTTTGCCAGCTCTCATATCCTGCTAGAGGTTTAAGCAGCCTCGCTTCAGCTTCCTAGCCTTTGGATAATAACAGACAATAACACTGAAAGCCCTTGGCTCAGCCAAGGAGAGGAAGTGCTTTGTATTAATTTTTATTGTAAATAATGTATCTCAAGATTTGTGCATAGTGAGATTTTTACATAAAGACTTCGTAGTTATCACATACAATTACTCATTGAGAAACTTTGAAGATGGTTTAAGAGTTTATTAGTTAGCTAAGTGAAGAGCTGAATGCAGTGTTTTGAGTTGCCATCTTTGACCTGGTATTTTTAAAGTGAAATTGCTGTAAAGTCAAAATCATTACCTTCAGAGTAAAATTTACCA
The DNA here is from genome assembly GCA_036365145.1 of Orientallactaga sibirica. Lineage (NCBI taxonomy): Eukaryota > Metazoa > Chordata > Mammalia > Rodentia > Dipodidae > Orientallactaga > Orientallactaga sibirica. The sequence goes on along the minus strand of JAEOAD010000004.1, from coordinate 27,463,200 downwards.
CTTGACTTCTCTATTGAAATTACCCTATGAGAAGCTTTTGTACTTGGGTGAAAAACGGGAAATATGTTCATGGAATTGCTGCTTGGCTTTGCCTATAAAGGGTCATCTCTTAATCTTCTGATCCGATCATGCCATTTTGGATTAGTTTTGTCTATATATAGTATATTAATAGCTCTGTCCCAGTAAATCACTGGCGAGCTTAGGAACACGTGGCCTCAAACCGAGGCTGTATCTAACCATAAAGCACTAGTTTTGTTTTATACATCTTTGCAAATCTTAAGCTTAGCAGTGAAGGAAAGAGGGACTGTCTTTGATCACATGCACATCACACAGGGTTCTTTATCTACCCTTGTTGGCAAGGCATTTAATCTACATATACTGGTAACTTAATTTTTTTCTTTACAGTGTAATGGGTTCGTGTTTTTTAAGCTTGACAGAAAAATATTCATGAAGTCAAAGCTTACTGTCATTTAAAAGCTATAAATGGCTGAATTTGAGTGAGGCTTTTAAAACAAATTGGATGTATAGTCATGATTATTTATTTAACAGATGCAAAACTATCCAATAGTGAAAGCAGATACTTCAGAGAGCTGGAATTGAGAGCACAGTTTACGTCAGACTGCAGGTGATAGAACAGAAGAATGGTTTTCCAGTTACCTGCTTTTATTCATTAAATCATCCCAACAGTTCTAAATTAGTCTTTGTATAAAGACAGAAACTAAGGATGAAACCAAGGGCAACCTCAGCTTTGCAGCTGACAGTTAGAAAACAGTGTTAAGATAAAACAATGACTCAACCTCCCTTTCTTCCTTTCCCATTCTTCTTCCCTCCTGACTTTTATGAATTAGTTAAATGCTACTTTTGATTTCCTTCTGGTCTTGAGATAAGAATATTTGGTGTTTCAGCATCATTATGATTAAGTTGTACAAGATATCACAGTTTGGTCCCAGCCATATCACTAATTCATGTTATGCAACCTTGAGCCAAGGGTCTTAATCTCAGTGGTGGTCATAAAACAGCCATCTACATATTTTACATCCAGCCTCTTAGAGGTTAAAAAGCCATTTTAACTTTTAATGTCGAATATGTATGATAATGTTCCACTATATAAACAGAAATGTATGATTATATAAGTGATAAATACTGCTGTAAGTAGAGAGTTACCAGTATTTTGGAGACACAGACAAAAGTCACAATTCAACTTCTAAAGGTGATAATAAAGTGGTGGGGTTGAAGAATTCAGGGTGTGTTGTTTTAGACTAGTAAGCTTAGGAGAATCTCTGCCCTGCTTCTAACTGCTGGGGAAAGTGAGATTTTGACATGCCAGGCATGTCAGTGTGAAGTGAACTCGTGAACTGTAACATTTTTGTCCCGCTGTTGTCATGACTTTGTACACATAAACCCAGATAAGGCTGTCTGGTTCTGACACGTTTCCTCAAAGAGATTTGATAAGGGAAATGTAGTTCTGGAAAGTCTACAAGATGAAGGGAACATTGTTAATATTTAATTTATAAATTTTTAATGGCTGCCTACCCAAGTGGAGTTTTTCTTTACCATGGGGAGGTGTGTATTTAACACCAGAGCCCTGGGCGTATGCTGTTACTGCTGTGAGTAGTCTGTTTCTGTGTTACTAAGTAATGGTTCGCCAAAACACTGTTATGCCTCTGGCCATTACTGTTAACCCAATGTTTTCTGGAGCTTGGCTGTTTTGTCTTGGCAGGTGTTGTAAAATGAACTTACCTCCAGTATCTAGTGGGAGGGAGGGAGTTAGCAATGACCCACGTGAAGGCAAGCACACCTGGCTTCTTTGCATGGCCATGGTTACATTCCACAGTGTGCATCAGTTTACCTGGCAGTGTCTGTGGAACTTTAAACAGACCAGGAAATAGACTGTCTGTAAGTAAACTGAACAATCCATCAGTTAGTTGTTTTGAAATTGTCAGTTTCATTTTCTAGCTCAGCATCTTGTTCACAGCTCATTGCATGATGATTTATATAAACTTTTAACATGTGGGTGATGTGGAGTGTGATGGTACATACCTGTAATGTCAGCACCCCACAGACGGGGACAAGAGGATCTAGTTTGAGGCCAGCCTGGCTACATGTGGTGCCCCTTTTTCAAAACAAAGTAAAATGTGTGAGAAAGAAAGTGGTGTATGTGGTTTCATTTCTAAGTGGTGGCAAGCGTGTGCTGCCTTGTAGCACTTGCCTGTCACTCACCCATTTTGTGATGGAACAAACTCCTGTCTTCTGGCCTGGACCGAGATTAGCCCTTTTGCTTTCATGGGAAGAAATTGAGCTTCCTCAATTACTCTTCAGTGCTTTGCATCAAGGCAAGCTCCTGCCCTCTCCCTTTCTTTCTTTCTTTCTTTCTTTCTTTCTTTTTTTTTTTTTTTTTTTTTTTTTTTTTTTTTGGTTTTTCAAGGTAGGGTCTCACTCTAGCCAAGGCTGACCTGGAATTCACTCTGTATCATCAGGGTGGCCTGGAACTGATGGCAATTCTACCTACCTCTGCCTCCTGAGTGCTGGGATTAAAGGTGTGCGCCACCATGCCCAGTTCTCCCCATATTTCACAGAGCCTTTGTACATTCAAGTCTTCTTTATTCTCTTCTTTTATAAAAAAAAAAAAAGTAATTTTATTTATTTATTTATTTAGAGATAGGGAGAGAGAGAATGGGTGTGCCAGGGTCTCTAGCCACTGCAAACAAACTCCATACACATGCACCACCATGTACATCTGGCTTATGTGGGACCTGGAGAATCAAACTGGGATCCTTAGGCTTCCCAGGCATGTGTTTTAACCGCTAAGCTATCCTTCCAGCCCCTATTCTCTTCTTTTTTAAAAAAAAAAAAAAAAAAAAAAAAACTTTATTTATTTATTTGATAGAAAGAGGGACAGAGAGAGAAAGAGAGAGAGAGAATGGGCACTCCAGGGCCTCTAGCCACTGCAAACAAAATTCAGACACATGTGCCACCTTCTGCATCTGGCTAACGTGGGTCCTGGGGAATCAAACTGGGGTCCTTTGGCTTTGAAGGCAAATGCCTTAACTGCTAAGCCATCCTTCCAGCCCCTTTATTCTCATGTATATTTGTCTCCGAGCTTGAGAACTGTCCATATACCCTGGATAAGCTAGGTATAGTGTCAGATCATGGGCCTGATAAGAAATTTCTCTTAGTACTTTTAAGACAAGTGAATAATTAAATGACCAAATGATAAATAATATCTGTAAGGAAGCTTGGTCTAAATTGAATACTTGAAAAGGCATGGGTGGGATGGGGCATACAGCTCTGTGGTAGAGCACTTGCCTAGCATGTGCAAGGCCCTGTGTTCAATCCCCAGCACTGATAAGATAGAAAAGAATCAGTAGATGGTGTGTGGTTCATGTATACAGTAACTGGAACTGTGGATTTACTGCTGACAGAAGGACTGATATTTCAGGGGAACTATGAGTAACATATTAATGGTGTATCTATTGGAATTTGGAGTCTTTTTTCAGTAGTGGGGAGATAAGATACACAAGGCAAACCAGAGGGTCCTATGTGTGTGCTAAAGTATACCGTGGTGAAGCACATGCAGGGTAAGATCATTTCCAACTCAAGAGACAGGGGTTGTGTTCCCAGAGGAAGGGCGGGATAGCATTTCAGTGGGGTGGGCACAGGGAAGACATTCTCAGGGATGCGCACACACTCTGGCTTTGGGAGCAGAAGCTCTGTGGGAGGGAGTGGGAGACAGGCATCTACCAACGACCTGTCCTTCATGCATGCTGTTTGCAGAGCAGGTAGTAGTCTGGGTGGTTTCAAAAGGAAGAGCTGAGTCACCAAGCCAAAACAAGGCATCGACACCAACTTTGCTGAGAAAAGCAGGGGGGCAAGACTGAAGAACCATACAAGTTGAATAGTTGTTGCTTTGGAGAGAATATTAACTTGGCATTTTTTTGTTTTGCTTTGCAATTTCTTTATGAGAGAGAGAATTGGTACGCCAAGGCCTTCAGCCACTGTAATTGAACTCCAGACATGTGCGCCACCTTGTGTGCTGTGCTACCTTGCATGCTTGCGTCACCTCGTGTGTCTGGCTTACATGGGACCTGGGGATTCAGACATGCTTCCTTGGGCTTTTCAGGCAAGCGCCTTAAGTGCTAAGCCATCTCTTCAGCCCTTGGTACTTTTTTTTTCATGAGAGAGAGAATTAGCACACCAGGGCCTCCAGACACTGCAGTCAAACTTTAGGCGTGGATGCTACCTTGTGCACATGTACTACCTTGAGCACGTGTTACCTTGTGCCTCTGGCTTATGTGGGATCTGGGGAGTCAAACATGGGTCCTTAGGCTTTGCAGGCAAGTGCTTTAAGTGCTAAAGCATCTCTCAGGCCCAGCTTAGCACATTTTAGTGGCCATGCATGATGGCCACTGGAGTTACAGTTGGGAAAGAGACACAAGGGATTTCTGCTTACACAGGACTTACTATTTAGAGGGCAAAGACAATGAAGTTAGGAGTAATAGTTATCCCGAATCAAAAAACCAAGGTAAGGAAAGGGAATGATTGAACCTCACAGTAACATTTCAGTAGAGACATGAACAAAGGGAAGGAATCTCCCTACTACTGCAGGGGGATGGCTCTGAGTACAAGATCAGCAGGAAGAGTGGCTGGGAATGAGACATGCACTGTGAACAGGGAGTAGGATATTCAGAGTTCCACCACGGGTCTGATGGGAGGTAGGGAACTGTGCTGCTCTTGTGCAAAGACCCATTGTAATGTTAAATAGCAATAGTGCGGCTATCCAGTCCTCCATGTGGGATGAGGCTGTGGCTCAGACAAGCTTCCAGCAGTAGTGAGAGATGATGAGAACTGGTTGGACTGCAAACATTTTGGAGGTACAGCAAGAGGTTCGATTGACGAGCTAGATGTGGGTCATGAGGAAAACAGGATGTGATTATATGGTGGCTTCATGTGAATCATTAGTTCTTTTTCTAGAACCAGGAGAGCCTGCAGTAGTTGAGTGCAAGTGGGAGAAGGCCAAGCAAACCAAGATCTATTTTGGACATAAGGGTAAGATGATTGTTCTGTACCCTGGAGACAGTGGCAAGTAGGCAGGTGGACTTCTGGAGCCTGGGTAGGGAGCGGCCTGGACTATTGCTCTTTTGAGTATGAAGTGTCAGAGGGACAGTGAGGTGCAGTCATAGGGTTGGAAATTAGGAACAGTGATTCAGATGAAAGGTCTGAGTCATTCCAGTCACAGGAACCTGTGAGCCCACAGGACATTATGCTAACAAAGAAGGAGACTGACTTTTCAATATGAGTAGGCCATGGAAAATGGGTGTACAGCATCGAACAGGAGGAAGCATCTCAAAAGAGGCCACGAGAGGATGAGGTGCTGGGAGGTCAGGAGTTGGCTTGGGAAGGCTGCTGGAGCTTGTGAGAGTGTGGAAGTGAACTAATTTCAGAAAACACTCCAAGTTGGAGACAGTAGCATCAAACATTTGCTTTTCTAACTAGGACAGACTTGTGTCTGTATTAAGGGAACTGAAGGAGGGAAATAATGAAGCTGCTAGGAGCAAGACTAGCTGAGGTCGGGGTGATAATCTGCAGCGCTACATTTCGTGAGTTGGTGAAAAGGAGTCGGAGGCATGAAGAAGGATAGGTACTTTTTGATTGGAGGTTTGTGTTGAAGGAAGAGAGAATAGGTATTAGAAACACGTACTTTGCATAAGAATAAGGGAAGCAGGCATGGTGGCCTTTAATCCCAGCACTTGGGATGCAGAGGTAGGAGGATCACTGTGAGATTGAGGCCATCCTGACACTACATAGTGAATTCCAGGTCAGCCTGGGCTAGAGTGAAACCCACCTCAAAAAAGAAAAAAAGAAAAAGAAAGAAAAAGAAAGAAAGAAAGAAAGAAAGAAAGAAAGAAAGAAAGAAAGAAAGAAAGAAAGAAAGAAAGAAGAAGGGGAGAGATGGGAACAGATGTTTCTGTCTGTTCAAGAAATATCAAGTCAGTATCAGTTGTTTTGGGGCCACCACTGGGATTAAAGGCCTTGGAGGAAAGAAAGATAAAGCAAACTGGTGAAAACAGCAGTCACACAGTGACAGAAGACCATCAGGAAATGGGAACAGTCTGTAATAGGCAGGAAGGCTTCTGTGGCCCAAGAGCACAAAGGGAATTGGGGATTTAGCATTTGATCCACTACAAAGAATTTAAGGGGCCCTGAAATAGTGGTTTATCATCTAACAGACCACATGAAAGTTATCTTGAGACTGGAAGAAATCAGGTTTCCTTCCTTTCCCTAAAATGTGTCAATGTGAGCTGTAGGGGTCAGACAACTAGACATGGAAGGAGAGATACTTATATATGCCTTTGGAACATTCTGGGTGAAGTGTCTTCTCCCATCACTATGGAAAACACAGCTGTGGGCCAGCAAGGATTGACCAGCAGAGCAGTAATGGACGGCAGGAGGGAAGCCAGTGGCGGAAGGAATGGGCATGAGGGGTATTGGCAGTCGTACGATCCTAACTGAGCTGAGGGGCGTGAGGGGCGTACGGTTCAGGTAGAGATGGGTTCCCATACTACAGAGCTCCACAGGGCCTCTCTATGCCCATGAACCTCCCACGTTATGTAATAGTTTAAGAACACGTCCAACCACACAACCCTTATTTTCACAGAATCTTGGGAACTAGGGTTTCCTAAAACACTTTGGAAATGCTAAATCAGAGATGTCCAGCAATGGCCATCTGCAGGCAGCTGAAAAGCTCACAGGCTGTGGGTGTCCACATTCAGATTTGGAAGCATGGCTCCAGGCTTGTGCTTTGTTCCCCAAGAGCTGTGCTCCCCCCCCCACTAGACTTCTGTGTCTGTCCCCAAGTCCTAATCAGTAGAGTCATCAGTATGCATGGTGAAGTGGCCAAGTGTAACACTGCGAGTGGAGGAACCATTACAAAACCTCTGTGATCCAGTGTCCTAATTTTTCATGAACAGGTTTGGGTAGTCTTGGTAAAAACCAGCCAAAACTCAGTGACCTTTCGGATAACGAGCCTGGACCAGTTTAACTACTAAGAGCAAGAAACGGGTAACTGTCAAAAGTAGATACACCTCAAGCCTTGGAGCACTCAACAATGACTTAACATCTGCGGAGTTCACTCACCTTTTAAGCAGTGTCATAGGGTTGATAGATTATGAGAATGACCCAGTTTGTATCAAGGGGCAAAAATGCAAACTCTCTGAAGTCCAGCCTATTTTTGAGTTAAAGGTGATAAACACTGACTTTGTCTTTGGGTTTGCAAGGTAACCAAGAACTGTTGAGGACAGTGATTGCTAGCAGGGGTCAGACAGTATATGCCCTGGTAGAGGTTTTTAGGAAGGTGTGAGTGTGTTACCAGTATACACACTTGCTCAGTGCTAAAGACTTTTCAGTTGCCCCAGCCATGTCAATTTCACAGGGTTGCAAGTTTCCAGTTTGTATCATCCCATCCCTTCCCACAGGCACCTCTCAGACCTGTTAAAACAAAAATCCACGTACATTCATCTGGCTGTGGATGTGTGCTGGAGATAAGGTTTTGTCCATGATCCAAGCTGAAATGCCAAAGCACATGAAAATAACTTACCATGACAGCTGGACTTGATGCTTATTTTCTCCCATGGATATCTGAATTTTCTTTTCTTCACAGGTAAAGTCAGTGATAAACCTGTTGTTTGCTGCGTATACTGGAGACGTGTCTGCCCTCAGAAGGTAGGTTAACAGGTTGGATTTATTTGTGTCTAGGCAAGCAGCCATTTTAAGGCTAAGTTTCACTAGTAGCATTCTCTAATAAAAACCAACTAATGTGCAGCTTAGGGTACCCACAGTGCCTTCCCACGCCATCTCTGGTGAGAGAGGGGGCACCTGGTGTCATGTAGGTCACCTGATTAGAAAGACCATATACTACTGGATATCTAGTACGAGTTCTCTTTCATAGAGTTGCAACTGACCTTTAAGATTGAAAAAAAAAAAAAAAGCCTAGGCTTACTTTCTACACTTGTTTTAAAGTCTGATTAGTACTTGTAACTTAGCTGTCAAAAGAACGGGAGTCTTAGTAAAGACATGGCTGCTGTATGTATGAGTTTCTTCCCCTTTTAAGACATATGCTTTGGCGTAGTTGTGCCACTACTCAGGAGCCTGAAGAGTAACATGCCGAAGCTTAGTTCTGTGAAGATGGACAGCTCATGTTGCATCTTAAGTAGCAAAGCTAAGGGAGGGAGGTCAACTGGCATTTGCCCACAGTGACTTTGTACAGGGTGCACAGGACTCTGGTTAACCATTAACGAACCTGGTGAAGGATGGCACCTGTAGGCCAGACAGGCCCTTGGGTTGAAATAAAGGTGTACATGTTATTATGTGTAATGAACAGCTATGTTCATGATCTTTCAGGTTTGCTTTGTCAGCCATGGACATGGAACAGCGAGATTACGATTCGAGAACAGCGCTCCATGTAGCTGCTGCAGAGGGTAATATATATATATGAACCACTTGTTTACATGTGTCCCAGATTGAATTCCTACCCAATACTAAAATCTGCTTTTTTTTCGGTGGATGGGTATAGGTCATGTGGAAGTTGTTAAGTTTTTGCTGGAAGCTTGCAAAGTAAATCCTTTCCCCAAGGATAGGTGAGTACTTTCATTACCTTTCTTTTTTTTTTTTTTTTTTTTTTTTTTTTTTTTTTTTTGATGGTTTTCAAGGTAGGATCTCACTCTAGCCCAGGCTGACCTAGAACTCACTGTATTCTCAGGGTGGTCTCGAACTCATGGCAATCCTCCTACTTCTGCCTCCCAAGTGCTGGGATTAAAGGCGTGCACCATCACACCTGGCTCTTCATTACCTTCTAACAATAACTTGTTATTGTTTTTTATACAGGATTATAGTGTTCAAGTGATGGCTGTATGTAGATTCACTGAGATGTTTTTAAGTCTGTGGTGTCTGAAAAAGGAAAGAGAATTGTCTCTCATCTCATTTCTTACCTAAGAGTGGTATATCACTTAAAAATTTTCAGGTTGACTGTCTGTCAACACATTGTATGAAGAAGACAGTTTCTTCCTGAAAAGAGAAAATAGGAATTCTGTCTTCATGGGGCTTTTAACCACATAGGGTAGAAAAGTTAAACACAAAGAATGCAAGGTGTGTAAGAACTGTTAAAGAACTATAAATGAATGCATTGAAGCTGGGATTCCTGGTCTTGGTAGAATGCATTTTAGAAGGCTTTGTTGAAATGGAACTGTAACGGTGCTTTTGGGGAGATGAGATTTGAAGGCACGCCATTGTTTGCTCCCATCTCCTCCTGCCCACACGGAACTGCTGATCATCCTCCAGCAATGCTGGCACCACAGTGGTGAGGGCAGGCTGAGCGTGCCGTGAAGCACGCGTGTATGTATGTACAGGAGACTGGGCCCACATACTCTGCAGTGGAGTAATGAGAAGAGAGGTTCAGCAGAACGCAAGGCAGAACTTGGTAGGGGGAAGATTGAGAGGTGTCAATAGAGTTTGGAATGAAGGATGAGAGTTGCCTCAAGTTTGAAGTAAGTTGAGTGCTCTCTAGCTATTAGATGTCTACTAAGCTCTAGTTAAAAAACAAATAGGGATTTCTCATGAGAAGTTACAGTGTCAGTGTCTGAATTGTCACCAACTTTGTTAGTGGTAACATTTTGACTTTTTGAGTTTTTTTTTTTTTTTTTTTCAAGGTAGGGTCTTGCTCTGGCCCAGGCTGACCTGGAATTCACTCTGTAGTCTCAGGGTGGCCTTGAACTCATGGCGATCCTCCTACCTCTGCCTCCCCAGTGCTGGGATTAAAGGCGTGTGCCACCACGCCCAGCTTGCACTTTTTTCCCTATAGTTATTAAAGAGTATGATTTAAGTAACCTTTGTAGGCAATATGCCAGAACCTAAAGTTAGGGTGACAGTCCACTTACCCCAAAGGCAATGCCTGTTTCAGTTCTTCCTAATGCCAGAAACTGAAGGGTGTTTCCTTGTTTCTATATTGCATGTAAAATTGCTACTTTGCATATTGGAATTCCTGCCCTCTAAATTGGCCTCTAAGAAGGTAGAAATAGAAGTACCCTTACAGGCAAAAGTGAGCTAACTAGCTTGCCAACTGTTCCAGACTGGAATCCAGAGAGTCAAGAGTGTTTTATCTGTCAAACATAATCATCACCTATAATTACAAAGTCTGGCACTTTTCATTATGTCATGGAAGAATTGTAAAGAGAGGAACTTGCATTTTGGCTTTTTATTTTCTAAAAAGCCACACAAATAAATACATGCTGTTGACGATGGCTAGAGAGTCCCTGCTTACAGCCACCAACAAGTAAAAAGCCACTAATGGAGCTGTTTTTTTGAGAAAAGCAGAGACATGTAAAGTGTTACTTACCTGATTTTAAAAATTAAGAACAAGACACAAAGCAGGGTTAAAATCAAGACTATTTTAAGCACCCAGATCTTTGTTTCATACTGTGACACATGGGGGTAAAAGGCTTAGGACAGAGACAGGAAGGACAGAAGGAAATGAAAGGAAGGTGGGAGGGAGGTACACAAATGAGTAGTTGATAGCCAGGAGCCATGGAGAAGTTGTTTGAAGTAGGGAGCAGGGCAGGACAGGCCCTGGTGTCGTGAAGGATTGGGGACCAAGGATTGTAGCCTGGCCTGTCGTGGAGCTGTGGGATTTATGGTGCCGCCTCCTCCCTCAAGAGCCTTAGTTCATTCATTGCGGCTGGCTACTCTTCATCTGCCTGTCCACAGCCCAGCCCAGCCCAGCAGCACACCCAGTGTGGAAGGGGAGTCACTGCTGTGGTCAGGAAGCAGGCATGGTGAGCCTGCAGCTTCCCATCCATGCTGAACACCATGAGAATGTCACTTCCTCTGGTCCGATCTTGCTCCTCTTAAGTGCGTTCAAGCTGTCAGGATAGGTGACTTCTAGACTTCTGAGGTTTACTGTGATTTTTGAATTCACACACACATTTTGGGTCAAAGGCCAGGGTGAGGCATGTTATTTAAAAAGACACTTTCGGTTTCTAATTGAACTCTAAAGGTATCAGCACTTGGCTATGTAAAGAAGATCTTTTTGTTTATCCTATGCTCATTTCCCAATTTCTCTAAGACCAGTTTTTGAATTATAAATCCTTTTCTGCATTTCTACAATTTTTACTTGTGCTGTTGCTCAGATTGGAGCATTTAATCGACATTTAAAACCCAGGGTGCTAGATTGTCAACTTTGTTCAGCAGTCACCCCTGTGCTGACCCTGTCTACCCCGTGGCTTGTTTAGGTGGAATAATACTCCCATGGACGAGGCGCTGCACTTCGGACACCACGACGTATTCAAAATCCTCCAGGAGTACCAAGTCCAGTACACACCTCAAGGAGAGTCTGACAACGGGAAGGAGAATCAAACTGTCCATAAGAATCTTGATGGATTGTTATAATGGGCTTAAATCCCAAGATCCAAGTCACTTACCTATTTAGTTGTGGAAAATGATTATGAAGAACGTGTGTGTTTATCTGGTAGTGATGTATATTTTACAACATTTGTCATTTCAGTGTTACTGGAGTTTTCTTCATTGTGCGCACAGGACAAATCTGATTTCTTTGGGAAAAAATAGAAATAAACAATCTCCCTCCATAATGTGAGCAGTCTTTACCTCCTGCATTGTATAATTTGATGTAAGAGAAGTAGTTACCAATGCTAGCTTAACTGTGTGGTCTTTATGATTTCTCTGTGCGTTTGGTGAATTTTCAATTTCAGGCATGATGTGCTTATACGCATTTACAAATTCAGCTCTGTCGTGCAGTCTGTCCAGAGGGGTCTTTAGAAGCAACAGTGTGACTTTCAGACTTCAACTATAGATCTAGCTTCAGTGTTTGCACAACTATATGCACTTATGGTTGAGTGTTTAAATTGTCTCCCATCACTCTCACTTCAGTCTCTCTCTAAAAAAAATAAAATAGTTAATAACTGTTACTAGAGTAGGCCAATTCTGATTAAATTTTATCAGGGAATCTGTTTAAGATATGTTTGGTGACCAAAATACATGTGTGAATACAGTTATACTACTTTTGAATTTTTTCCTTTTTCTATATTCCCTTTGTCCAGCCTCTCTCCCCAAATGTTTAGTTGTCTCTTTCCTTTAGCTGGGCAAGCGAGTGCTGGCATACTATGCAGCTTTCATGTTTCCACAGTAAATCAGAAAATGCCTCATCTCTCTGGCATCAGAGCTAGAACTTTGCCCTTTGTTTATAGACGATGCACCAGAGACAGAATTACTAAGTATCAATTAGTAAACTCATCAGTGCAATGAAGGCATGTGCTACCACAGCTCTGTATGAAGTTGTATTTCAGCTTCTAGGCTAAAGACAAATCAGAAATGCTTTAAGCTACCAAAGTAACTGTGTGGGAACTGCTACAAGTAACATTTGTTTTTAAACCTGCTATTAAAAGTCTCCTCTAGAGGACCAGTGGATCACTCCAGATTTCTTCTGATTCTCTGTTGCCTAATTTTTGGTATGTAGTTCAGTAAGTGAGGGCTGTTAATTTAAAATTGAGACTCACCTTTTCTTTGTTTTTGAAGTAACTCATGATTTAAGAAAACAGGTAAAAGGAACTTCAGAAGGTAATGAACACAATTTTCTAGGAATTGCATATATACTGTATCCTATCATACCTCAAAGACATAAAGAGGTATGTCAGTGAGAATTTCTGATATTAAGCACATGTGTGCACTTGCACACACGCACACAAATGGACTTCTTTGAAGCGGTTTTGTGAAATGAACAAAATTCTCACCTGCGTGAATGCTAGTGGTCAGCAGATTGCTGAGCTTTCCGTGCCTGGTGGCACCTTATCCACTCCAGTACCCCCAGCTGCCTTGATTCTGCTTCCAGTCTAAGTCAGTGCTTCAGCCAGTGCCCTCCCACTCCCTAACCAGTGTTCCTCCTCTGCACCAGGCCCCGAGCTGCTCCCCAGGTGCAGCTTCTGTGGAGAGGGCAGTGGGATGGCAAAGCCCCCAAGGCCTCTCAAGCTGTATAGGAGGGGTGCCCGCACAGGAGCAGCATCACGCCCTATGGCATCAGGGGATAGACATGCTTTCATTGAAGTCAACTGCGAGAACTCTTCAAAGAGCAGCTTGCTCTGTGTGATTCAATTGTGCGCCTGGAAGACTACCAATGACTTTTGGGACTTCTCTCTAATAGTGAGGTTCTGACTCTTGGGAACATGAGTGTTTTAATCTTTTCTCAGATTAAAGATGTTTTATAGAATCCTGTGGCTTAAATATGCCCTCAGTTACCCATGGTATTCATGACTATGTGGCAGGTCTTGCTCTGGCTGTTTCTACTGATTGGTAATACAGAGGCATAGCTTTGTTTAAATGCTTAAATGTGCCGTTAATTGCTGCCGTGAGTAAACTCCAAAGACCTCCTGTTTGGCTGTAGGATCCTATGTAATTTTTCTGTATCATGAAAACTGTAGGAGATGGTCATTGTAATCTAAAGCTTTGTTATACTGTTGCTTTTGCTGTGTTGGTTCCAATGGTGCCATTTTGGTGATACACTACACTCACTGCTGCCCCACACTGCCCTGGAGCTGCAAAGCTGGGTTCGCTGTTGATGCTGTTGTCTGGCAGGGACTGAATGGCCTGATGTTGGATTTAGATTCTTCCTGGGGATTACACAGCTATGAATGTATTTACTTACATTTCCCAAAATGAAACTGATCTTAAAACTATAAATTGTAAGTATTCTGAAACTGGGAAATATTTATTTTAAATGAAAATCAGGTAGTGTTGCTTTTTACAGCATAATAAATACATGTATCCCCTCAAAAAAAAACTGTGTGAAAAATGAATTTTCTTAAAACTAATGTTTTCTCTGACAGTTTTGAGTTGGGAACTAACTATTGTGCATAAGGACCACATCCAGCATGCGCATCCTGGCTGACTGTGAGCCACGTAGTATACAGACTTCAGATGGGGGTACCCAGATGAGAAGCCTATGAGGAACTGAGCCTTCAAGGTGAGGGTGAGAAGGACACTTCAGTCCTCTGTTGGTCAGTGCTATGTTTCTACAGCTACAGAGTGCTCAGTACCTTCTGCACTGAGCTGTTGGATATGACCTCCAGTGAGAGGTCGTTTCCACAAAGCCTTGCAATCTATGAAAGAGTTGATCCCTGGTTGCCACACCAGGATCAGAGCTGGACCGGCTGGCAGCTCACACCTAGTGCTTCACATGTGTGAATGGCGTTTACTTACTTCCGATGCCAGTCGTTATCAAAACATGCAACAGTGCACAGCCAACAGATGTGTGGATGACCCACATCATGATGTTGGTGTAAAAGGGTCATTTTATTTTAATGAGCTTTTAGGAGTTGAGGGTCTTTTTAATTTTATTTGTTAACCCTCATAATAAAATGAGTAAATTCATAAGTCACAGCCGAAGACTGTACTAGGTGGCTTTTGGGGTAAGGGAAATTACATGCTTACATATAAAAAGATGTGATTTACTGGATGACTGAAGATAGATGTGTGTTGGGAAAGGAAAGACGAGACTTCCATTAAGGCACTTATTTTTAAAGGGAGTGAAATGAGGTAAAGCAACTGGATGGAAGGCATTAAAGGTGGAGTTTGAGGGTTACTTTCTATTCTGTAGTCTGACCCTGACTCCAGTTCTCATGTGGCCAGCTGTACCTCTTGCTGCCTCTCCAAATGACTATGAAGTCAGACAAGCAGTCATGACACTAAAATATCAAGACTTCATGTGCAAGACATGAGGAAAGGCTACAAACAAGATGCCAGGCACTGGTAGTAAACTGTTAAACGTGTAATAGCATGAAACACTAGAGTTCCCTGCTTTGATAATAGCATCTGACAGCTTTCTCCCTTTCTGGTAGCTTTATGCTCTTTGTATACCCCGTGCAACTTTAATGAGTAGCTGTGGCTCTTACTTTCTATAGTAAACCAAGTGATGCATTTACTCCTCTGTGAGTACAGTAAACGCACAGCCTGCAGTTAGTTCACCAAAACTTGAAAGCTGGGTATCATTGAAAAGTTACTTTAGAAGGCTTCAAATGCCTTTGTACATCTACTTTAAGTCTCAGGTATTTCCATGCTTTAAGTATTAGTTGTGTACACTTTCTATAACATTTACTTTATTTGCAATGCTTGGCTGTGGGTGCTTCACAAAGTCTTTGCTACGTTCTAATAAGTACAGTGCACTAGAATATAGGGTTCAGTGTTTATGACAGCAGGCGTTATTTGTTGGTTTACTAGTGCTTTCCAAGCATCTCAATAGTGTCTGATTCAGGGCAGGTGCTCACAATATTTAAGTCAATGAACAAATCTTAACCAACCAGAAGATGCCATTCAACTAAATACTCTTTACTTGAAGAACAGTAATCCAAGTTCCACAGGTAGGTAGGAGAAATTTCAAACTGTTTTCCAGTTTTTTCCTGTTTCCCCTGGGACAGTTGTGATAGGACTGCTTAGTTCATTAAGCCTTGCCTTCACATTCCACTGCTCATTTAATGCTATCTCAGAATATTCTCTTATCTTAAAAAAATAAACTTATCCCAAGTGCTATGTGTGTGCTCTGTGCTTAGAAAACACCATCCCAGACATACTCAAAACACACAAACATCCCTTAAGCCAGGACATGGTTGGTGACTTTTTAGAATGATCAATTACATAAGAATGGAAACTAATTGCTTCCAATGACTTTGTTTTCTTTTTGGGACAGGGTCTCATCTAGCCTGGGCTGGCCTTGACTTGTTATATAGCTGAGAATGACTGAATCCTGATCTTCATGCCTCTGCCTCCCAAGTGCTGGGACGACAGGCATGCGCCGCCATAGCTGGCCCTCTCTTAATCTGCCACAGTAATTCTTATGACAAGCAGGGTTAGTAAGGGCGACATAAGAAAACAGTGTTAATATTCATATTTTAAAATGAGGACTGATCTGTAAATGAGATGTATTGTACCAACTCACAATGCCAGTAAGTTTAAATATTTTTATATTAAACACCAGTAAGAGACTAAAAAGTTGAATACTTTTTAAAAATAAACAGTCTCAGCTAGTGCAACAGAATTAAACTATGCCAAATGGTTCTCAGTGGGCAAAAAATACAACAAATAGTTAAATCCCAACAAATAAAAACAGCAGATCTTTTAAAATGTTGCCTTGTTTCTTAGTCATTTCAGCTTAAAATGTCAAGTAACTCCAAGCTGGTTTATACTATCTTATGTGAAAATAGAAAGGAGGGTTCAATTTATGCACAGTTCCAAGGAAAGCACTGTGTTCATGTTACATGTAATGCAGTTCACAGACTAAGCTTTAACTTTAAAGTAGACTTGAGAGCTTTACCTCCATGGAAGACAAGCAAGGTGTTTATATAGCAACACAATAGCAGGGTTGATAATAGAAACCACCTGTAGCTGCAGTGTCTTTGCAAATTGCCTAAAGGAACCCTTGTCAACTCATCCTTAAACCACTGTACTGAGTGAATATGAATGAAGAAAGAAAAGCCAGAAGATGCCACTAAACATCATTCACTGGAAAAGGTGTCTGGAAAACACAGGAGAGATCATGGAGCTATTTGCAAATGTAACTGTCAAAAAACACATTTAGTCGGGCGTGGTGGCACATGCCTTTAATCCCAGCACTCGGGAGGCAGAGGTAGGAGGATCGCCGAGAGTTCGAGGCCACCCTGAGACTACATAGGTAATTCCAGGTCAGCCTGGACCAGAGTGAGACCCTACCTTGCAAAAAACCAAAAAAAAAAAAAAAAAACATTTATCAGTGAAAAATACGTAGTTCTATTATATAGGATGAGTTTTGAAATTATTTCATCCTCACATTATTTTTAAATTCAAGTTGTAACTACTCTTCAACCAGCTAAAACAACAAAAAAACATTTAGTAAACAGGAACTAAACTGGTAGTTTTATCTCTATCTGTCATTTCAACGTTTTAAAAAAAGATTTATTTTTATTTATTTCTTAGAGACAGAAGGAGAGAGAGAGAGAGAGTGAGTGAAAATGGGAGCGCCAGGGCCTCTAGCCACTGCAAATGAACTCCAGATGCATGTACCACCATGTGCATCTGGCTTACGTGGGACCTGGTTCCTTAGGTTTCTCAGGCATGTGCCTTAACTGCTAAGCCATCTCTCCAGCCCCATTTCAACTTTTAAGAAAATAAGACTTGCTTAAAGAGAGCTGGCACAGTTGACAGAGTAGAAAGGCAGTTTCATTCAACTGGTGACTAAGGTGACAGCAGGAAGCACCCAGCTTGGGATATTAAAGATGAAACAAAGCACACTCAGATTTGGAATGGCTTGCTTCTGTTGATAGCAGCCAGTATCACTAAACCATGACCAACAAAGCAGCTCCTTCTCTTGACAGCAAGACGGTGTCTTTAGTTTCAAGTGGTCAGTGTAGAAAACGTAAGAGTATTCCCTTCTCAGGTGAAGGACGCCTATCCTAAAGCACTGGTGTATTGTTACACATTAACGTGGCTTTGAGCTGTGGAACAGATAAAATAATGGAAGACACCCGCCATACTCGAAGTAGAAGGGAACATGTAAGACTTGTCCAGGGTACCCAAGTAACTTAATCTATCCCATGGCCTGTAACAGCGGACACTGACTTTGCAAAGTTCAGAATCAGCTAGATATTGCTACACTCTCACCTTTCCCAAAGGACTCTTATTCTAGTCTTGAGGCCTTGGGTGTATCTGGATGGTTTCTGTTTGCAAAATCCACTCTGTGTAGCATGACTTTCCACTTCTCTTTCAATACAATGCATGAAGTCCTTCAGAGGAACATGTTTCTGAACTAGAGATATATTTGCTTGCGTTCAACTGGTTATAGCCAATTTCTTGTCTTTTCTTGCATTTCCCTAGAAACAGTATGTGAAGGAAAAGCAGCAGTAGGGAATCACAGATGGGGAGAAAATAAGTCGCCAGAGAAGATGAGAGAAATTCATGTTTATACTGCATTCATCTGTAAAAAGACAAGACATAGTTAAGTTCATTACATGGATCTTGGGACAAGCAGACTCATATATTTAACATAATTATCCTTTCTAGAATGAAACAGCAGGAAGATGCTTCCACCAGCAAATAACCTCCATGGAATTAGAGGGCCTTCAACATGTCCTGTCTTTTCCCTGCGTTAATCAAGACCTTTTCTATCATCTAAGCTGATGCATTATTACTCTCCAGCCTGCAGGCTTAATTTTGTGACTACCCAGACAGACTGTATAAAGCTTTCTGCTGTTATGCAAGTCTGGGGACAGAGCAATGGGACAAATCTGTTCATGCAAAACAAGTGTGAGGAAATGCTGAGCTATATGCCACAGGACGGGTGGGTAGGATGCGAGGGAAATGATGAATTTCCCTTTAAGGCCACTGAGTAGGCAAAATAAACAAAGCTGGTGCTTCAGATATAGGCCAGAGAAGTAAAATCATGTAGTAGTAGTGGTGGTGGTGGTGGTGGTGGTGGTGGTGGTGGTGGTGGTGGTAGTGGCAGTAGCAGTAGCAGTAGTAGTAGTAGCAGCAGCAGCAGCAGCAGCAGCAGCAGCAGCAGCAGCAGCAGAAGCAGAAGCAGCAGCATTAATTTGGTGCTGGAGACCAAACTCAGGGCCTTGTGCTTGCTAGCCAAACACTTTGCCACTGAGATAAATCCTCAACTTGCAGACAAGTAAAATCATTAGGAATCACTCCACAATCCCCATTGGTGTCCTTTTCCAGGCTGGCTAGAGTACAGCAATTGTTGTCAGTAAATTACACGTCAGAGACTACTGTCCTGCCACTGACTACCTGACTTCCATACTAGCAGGACGTCAGACCAAATGATCTTGGGATGATTTTGTCCCCTGCACTGTTGGAGGGCATTTCTGACTTCGTCGTGACTAGTGTGGCATGTCTGTGCTTCTGTCGGGTACAGACCAGGGATGTAAGAGACACAGGGTGGGAAGGAATACTTTGGGGCATGGACCTCCAGACAGGAACCGACTGATGCACTCATGACCATGCGTGGTTACTCTTCCCCTATAAGACTTGCACTGGCCTGAGTCAATCAGCACTTTGACATGGAGGATGAAGGAGGATAAAAGGATGAAACAAAACAGAGAAAGGACTGCCTAGAAAGAGGAGGATCCTCACTGGGATTCGAGGGGGAGGGATGGGAACTTGATCCAATTACAGTATGTACAATAGGTTTGTAGGCTCATGCCTTTAATGCCAGCACTTTGAAGGCTGGGGTAGAAAGATCACCTTGAGTTTAAGGACAGCTTGGACTATAGAATGAGTCCCAGGTCAGCCTGGGCTACAGTGAGACCCTGCTTTAAAAAAAAAAAAAAAAAAATTACAGTATTGGGATGGGGGGTAGATTGCTCAGTGGTTAAAGGCACTTGCTTGCAAAGACTACTGGCCCAGGTTCAATTCACCAGTAGCCCCATAAAGCCAGAATCACAACATTGCACCTGTGTCTGAATTCATGTGCAGCACAAGAGGCTCTGCCGTGTCCTCCCTCCCTCCCCCCTTTCTCCTTCCCTCCTTCTCTATTCTTCTCTCCCTTTCTTCCCCTCTCAGAGAAATAAATAAAAATATTCTTCACTTGCAGTATGTTCACACATTAAACGTTCTCAATTTACAAAACCAGAGTGTCCTCGTGAAACCTCCCCTTGTAACTTCTAGTCAGTTGTTACAACTGAAAGCGTCTCAGGCATCAAATGATAAGGTCAAAAGTAAGTAACACCTTTCCAAATAAACTATTTTGCAGCTAAGCAAACAAAAAAGCAGAGTCTTTTAAAGAGTTTTAGGTGAGAGAAAAGGACAATGTGTTTACACATGAGAAGCAGGCATTGCCGAGGCCCAGGCACAGCATCCCCTGACCAGTGAAGGCTTGCTTAGAGACACTCCTCAGCCTCCCTGTCATCCCTCTCTCTCCCTGACTTCCTCTCTTGTTACTGAGCATATATTTTTGCCAGGTACCAAGTACATAGTGATGAAGAAAGGCCAGCAATGGCTAAGAGAATTATTTTAAAAGCATCAAACAAGCTTTGAAAAATCAACTGGAAAAGCTCCATGTGGAGAAAGGGCTTAAAATTAAATAGCATCAGCAAAAACCTAGCCAATGGAACCAAATTTTTAGGATGAGGGATCTCAGGCTGAAAGGCAAATAATACTATTTGATCTGCTGAAAGCATTCTACTGAAAGAAGATTCTCTCTCTGGCAAACAATCATGTTTCTATTTCTATGGTGAAACCCATTAACTCTCATTCCCTGAACAGGTCATTCTGCACAAGCCCTCCACAGCCTCTGGAACTGGCAGAACAAGTCAGTTCTCAAACATACGGCAGGAGAAATTGTTTCATTGTTGCTAATTAAGTATGTATAGCTCTGTAACTCTATAAGTACCAAACATTAGTCTCTAAACATCATGCCCCTTCCTGAGGACAAGACTCTTTCACCCAGACCGAGGGATGAAACAGCAGGCCAAAGGAAAATGTTGGCTTATCAGAAAACTTAATTCCTTAATATGTGAATTTTTTTGTTTGTTTGTTTTTTGTTTTGCGAGGTAGGGTCTCACTCTGGCCCAGGCTGACCTGGAATTCACTATGTAGTCTCAGGGTGGCCTCGAACTCTCGCCAATCCTCCTACCTCTGCCTCCCGAGTGCCGGGATTAAAGGCGTGCACCAACACGCCCGGTTAATATGTGAAATTTTTACATGGAGAGAGTTTTCTATTTCAAAGGAGAAGAGAAATATATGTATTTGAAATATCACCTTTTTCTGGAGGGTGTTAAATGCTAGGAATAAAAAATCTTGTGGCTGAAGCAACTTGTTAAAACACAGTAGACTCGTGCCCTTGCCTTGGCTCTGCCACAGGCTCTTTTCCCAGACAGATCTACAGCAGTGCCAGCCTGCCTCAAAGGGCACAGCCCCGCCCCTAGGGTAGGAATACATGTATTAGGGTACTCACTAGGGTACTGTCAAACTCTACAGGGCCCATTATCTTGGACACCTCAGCAAACTCCTCCAGAGACATGGGGAGCAGGTGGTCTGTAGTCTGCAGTCGAGATGGGTGTCTAAAATGGAAAGGAAAAGGAAATGTTAGCCTTTAAGTTATGAAGACAGCTATGCAAACTCAAGAATTGTACCTTTTACCTAGGAGGGTATGATCACTTCATATTTTTATTTCAGAATAAAAAAAGAATGCTTTACAAAACACACCTGAAAAAGTACAGATCACGGGAGGTTTATGTCCTCAGCCCGGCCCCTTGAAATGAACTAGACTCAAGCAGACATGGGTGAGCTATAGCCAGACTGTCCCTATACCACTGTTGAATGGTGACACCTCAGTGTAGCAAGTGCTGTGTCACCCTGGGATGACAGACTCACAGTTTACCCTGAACAGAAAAATACCGGAAAATATCTGGGGAATCCCTCATCCCTACCTTGAGGTTTGTAGGGAGATAAAGCTGCTCCAGAGTGTTTTTACATGAAGGCTACATCCATTCACCCCAAGACAGTGCTGCAGGCCAAATAACTGACAATGACTTTCCAAAACTTTCTACCTTTTATGAAATGAAACAACAAAATAAAAGCAAGCGGAGATGTATCTCAGTCATTACTTTGGCCTTTTCTAAATTGAAAAGAACTACTTTGCCACTCATGAATTTTTGTTTATTTTATTTTTCAAAGTATCAGTTTGGTGAGAACGTATATACCTTACATAATTGTTTTATTGTTTGGTTTTTTTGGTTTCTTTCAGTAAAATGCTGGACCTCTACTTAGGATCTTTCCAACAAGTCTGATTGTGGGACAATAGCAATTACAACAGAAAAGCAAAACGTAAGCAAATACAATCAACAGGCCCTAGCCAGGAGTGAGGCTGGCTCGAGGTTCTGAACATGCCACTCTTCCGTGCTCACTTACACTTCAGACACAGAAATCAACTCAGTCTTGATGTATCCAGTTCGTTTGGGGTCATCAAGTTCCATTGGTTCTGGTGCTAGAAGCAAGCACATCAAATACCCCCTTATTAGTAGAAACTATACAAGAATTAAAACAGTTATGTTGAGGGGGTCAAAGCTATTTTACTTGATAGCTTAACCTATTGAAATTCTGAGGGGTTATGGCCTCTTGGCCTGAGTTGCCTGATATTTGGGTGGGAATGCAAAAGCAACTAGATGAAAGTCTGGAGTCTAGCCAAGACCTTTTCCTTCCCAATGCTTGAAATCCCACAAGAAGGCAGAGCCCACACATGCAGAGCCGTCTCTGGTTTAGCTGATCACATGCGTTCAGCTGTCAAAGCAGGCTGAAGGCATCTGAAAAGCAACGACCCTAAGGCCAAGTCTTCTGATTCTGAAAAGCAGCGAGCTTTGCTGGATGTTCCAAAGCTGGACAGGCTGAACTTGAACTTTCCCAAATGCAGGCCAGGGACAACTGAGAAGCCGACTTGTACCCTGAGGCCAGGCCTTCTGCTAGGGATGGGTCATTGGAACAACAATAGGCTCTAACAAGTAGCACAGCGCACGCGGACAAACCACAGCACGTCTAGACCATCGTCCACTCCATTTTAACTCAAGCCCGCTGGCAAAACTCAGTCAGCCACAGGTCCTACTCTGTGCCTCTGTCATGTGCCAAAAGTAATTTACAAGACTAGAAATGGACTTTTCTAACATCCCTAAGATAGGAAATTATATATTCAGTTCTTACTAGCTATATCGGGACAAACCATGCAATTCATTCCAACTATGCTGAGTTTATAGCACCTTTTTGAAGGCTTTCTTTATCGATACAAAAGAGTAGGGGCTTGGTAACACTATGAGTTACCCACCCTTGTCTGAGAACAGTAAAACCCCACCAGGGAAGACTTTGCTGTTCTTTTTTGCAATGGGGCAGTGACACTTACCTTCCTTTGGCCTGGAATAATACTTTCCAAAGGCGTGGTCTTTGTCAATATTGGGATACAGGTACTTCAGGGGATTCTCAGGAATATTCTCAGCAGCCATGACTTTGTAATTGCGAATAATATCAGGGAAGGTGACGGCAGAAAGTTCTCTCTTCGTATAGGGTTCAACTGCATGGAATTCAGGTTCTAAAACAATTAAAATTTGGTGAGGTCAAAAGAATATCCCAAAACAACAAGATAACAGTAAAACACTGCAGACAGAGAGCCTGCTGAAACTACCTACCATCTAGTAACTACCACATAGTTAGTAGACCTCTCTTTCTAAATTAATGATAATCCTGGCTTTGAATGAGGAAAAACACAGGCAATTTTTATTTTTGGTCACAATGCTTTTGTCAAATTTGCTCAGATTTATAAATCCAGCCAAAAGAGGTTTGTTCAACATCTTTAAAAGCCTGCAGCTTTAGCAAAACACATGCCCATGGGCAGATAAATAATTACCAACTGGGTCACCTTGACTTAAGCTACAGATTATGTTCTTAAAAATAAGTTCACTTTGTTTTTCTTTTCATACTGAAAAAAATTTTTAATTAAAATAAATGAGGATCCACAGAAAACAACTTGTGAAACAAAAACAGATACTATATCCTACTTTCTCTACTGTTCTTATGCCTAGCCCTAACCTGGGGCCTTCGTCTTCATTTATCCAGTCTCCCACATCTGCATATGCATCTTCCAGTGATCTAAAGCTCTCCCTGAATCCTGACTATACTGCATCCTGATTAAACTTTCCTGCTTGCCAAGCATTTTCTTCCTCTTTGATTGGTTTGTTAGCTCCATTTCTCAACTGGTTCAGGAAATGAACTATCAGGGCAGAGACATGAGGCAGGCTCCAGCATCTCCTGCCTACACCAGGCTCTGAGTCCAGCCCCACTACTTTGTGATCTGAAGAAAAAAAAAAACACATAGAACAAGAAAAGCGTCCCATTTCTGAGTCAATGTGATGAAATCATAAAAACCATGGGACACATCAGCTTTCCCTCCAGGCCTCTGAGTGATGTACAAGCAAGAGTGAAGTGTAATCAGCTTGCTTGTCATCGCTGTGTGTTCATCTGTCTGTGCCACCAGCTTCATCACCAGAAATGGGCTTTGTAACACCAAGGTTTCTGAGTGTTTCAGTCATTTGTTTAGACAGAATTTCAATACATGATTTTAGAGCTAAATATGTGGCTGTTCTGCTCGAGGGTAGATGGAGGCTGCGGCTCATTCCAACAGCCCCACTAACAGTGTATGGAGAAAATCTACAGGCAAGTCTTCTCATGGAGCCTGTCCTCCTCTGGGCCTTTTATTCTGATATGGGTGAGTATGGACCCACGCTGTGGAAAACATGACCCTTCCAAGAACTGGGTACCAATTACACTGACTCATATCCTTGATCTGCAGATAACAAATTGAGAGTAAGGAAAGAACTTGGCCTTGTGTTTTAAAAAACATCATTTCCAAAATATGTTCCAGGTAGTGAATCACCAATATTCACCATGGTTTAATAAATTCCATCTGGGGGCTCAGATGGATAAGATCCCCAATTTCATGCCCAAAGCTCTTTTCTCATATGGAATGAGTTGCAGTAGTGGAGGATTTCAGACCCTGTGTGTGTTTGTGTGTGTGTGTGTGTGTGTGTGTGTTTCTTCACTCACCCCCTCCATTTTGGGAGTGCTCCACCCATGTGAATGTGATGGCCCCTTCCCGGGAGCTCTCGCTGAACCGAAGCAGGAATGTCCCTGGCTGCTGGTCCTTGAGCAGAGCCCGTTCTCGCTCTTTGCTGATGAAACCCATGATACACCTGGACATTGAGGAGATCAATGCAGATACTTTGTATTTCAATCATAATTCTAATTTCCAGAGTAACTTACACAGTCCGAAAATGGCTGCAACATGATGAGAACAGATGACAAAATACATAGACTTTTAAAATGGATTTAATTCACTCGGTGTGGTGGCACATGCCTTTAATCCCAACACTGAGGAGGCAGAGGTAGGTGGATCACTGTGAGTTTGAGGCCACCATGAGACTACATAGTGAATTCCAGGTCAGCTTGGGCTATCGAGACCCTATCTTGAAAAACCAAAGATAGATAGTTGATAGATAGATAGATAGATAGATAATAGATAGATAGATAGATAGATAGATAGATAGATAGACTTAAGGAAGCAAGTGAGAAAGAAAAGTAATGTGAACATGGTATCATTAGTATTCCACAGATACTCAGTAATATGAGATGGGTCAATAAACCCTTTGTCATTTGATGACTGTAAACACATGAATACGTGTGTGTCTATGCATCTCTTATACTGGGGAGGAAGACTCAGACATAGTCCATATTCCAGCACTCTTATTATTCAGATACCAGCTGATCCCAGTGTAAATGAGAAGAAATAATTTACCAAGCTGAAAATGGAGTTTTTGTTTCTTTACCAAGGCAATACAATAAGTAGATGCTTGGAATTTTAATTGAATGGGTGGCTCTCAGAGTTTTTGTTTTAACTTAGATTTTCAAAAATATATACAAGGACTAAGAATATTTAATCATATGAGGTTCCCCTAATGCAGCCTTGAACATGGAGGAATGCATCTCTGTAAGGGACACAGAGCCCATCAGTAATGAAACCCATCTCAGAGTCTATCTTACAGCAAGGAAGCACATGTTGAAAGTCTTTCAAAAATGCATCTATCAGTTGTCCTTACCCATCATTCCAGAGACAGAGCAAGTGCTTTTTAATAAGTTCCAGGATGGTGTCAATCCAAGGCCAGAAGGAAAAATTTTTATCATTAATATTCTCCTGCAAGTATACAAATACATAATTAATAACAAATCCAAAGCAGTGACTTACACCTCCGACCACGGTCTTAAACTTGCAGAGAGGCTCCAGCTGAAGCAAGGAGCAGCAAGGGATGCTTTTCCCTCACTGGCAACCATGCCTGGAGCTCTTCCTTTCCCTGTGTAGGGCTGTTTCTCTCTCCAAACAGTAGCACAGCAGCAGGGAGTGACTCAGGGAAACAAAAACTGCCCTTGGCCTCGCTCTAGTGAAGCCCTGGAGGGAGAGCTGCTCAGCAGTATCTGGGGACCCCAGCGGGGTCTGCAAAACTCAGCAGGTAGTCAGGCCAAGCACACATTTCACATGGCTGTGGCCAAAACACTGCTGATCAAGAGACTGCTAAGAGGGGACTGAAGACTCAGTTCGGATATGAAAGAATGTTATCACTCAGGCAGGTGCTTCCTGTCAGACTTCTGCTCTGAAGGAAAGTAAACAACTTGCCCTAAGGGCTCCGAGGGCTGATAAACATGCCAAAATAAGCAAACAGTTAACTACCCCAGCTAGAAATATGATAGCCTTCCCAGACAGGAAAGCACTGAGGGGATATAAAACCCAGGCAGTACCCACCTTACAGAACCTTGTCCATGGAATAAGACCATCGGGGCCAACATTAGGACCTAAGCAAAGAAAAATTATCTTTTGGAAAATAGAACTTGATTATAAATCTATGGTTAGACTAAAGGAAAACACGGGTGACACTCTCAGGTATATTGATTCTAAACTAATTGAGAAATTATTATATATGCTGTAAAGGACATAAAGTAGTCTAAAATGTGTATAGTGGTTTTAATTTATTCCTTCATTCAGTTATTTTTAAGATAGGGTCTACTTATATAACTTATTCTGGACTCAAACTCACAATGATCCTTCTGCTCTACCTCCGGAGTACTAGGATTACACCAGCTGGTCTGTTAGTGTGATGTTAATGGCACATGGGAATGTGCAGATCACTGGGCATCTGGTGATGGAAGATCCAGGGAAAGCACAAGCATCGCGAAGCTCACTATGAGCTCCCTCTTTGGCCTCTCTGGCAGAGAGGGTAGACCACTCCAATCCTTTTCCGCCTTAGCTCCTTTCCAAATTGACTTGGACTTTGGGATTAAACCAGTCTCTGCAAGGCTGTTTCTCCTTATCCAGTATCATTTCCTACTGTTTCCCCTAACTGCCTCAGTGCAATCTCCTCTCCCACAGGCCAGCCTACTCAAGCTGAAGAAGCAGCTGGACAGAATGGTTAGAATCTTGTCTGAAGCTCAAAGTAAGAGCAAGATAGCCCCTAGGCGATCAATTTCACTGATATTTGACTTGATAAGCTTACTTTAGACATGAATTACCTATCTCCCTTGGCCACTCACAAACAGGAGAGAATCTCAGACTGATGCAAATCATAATCTAGAGGACAGGAAAGCTAGCCACCATTAGCTACACAATTAAGCAGCACATGATATAAGCTGTGTCAGGTACACTACCTATTTTTGATAAAAACCAGAAAAAAGCCATGGCAAGCAGAAACACTATGGAAATGGAACAAGGTGATCTTATACTTTTTAACTTGCACAGCTAGGAGAAGGCCATCTGGTTAGGAGGGACACACCAGTGTCTGCAGTGTATACAGTCCTGCTGCCCAAAAGGCAAATGTAGACAAGCCATCCAAGAGTTTTCAAAACATGGTTAAGACACTGCTAGTCACTGCAAGCTCTGATGCTGACTAGTGAGTCTTTAATTAGTGTGAAGACTACTAAACCCACTGACATGAGCCACTGAAAGGGAATGGTCTACCATGGCCTAGACTGACAGATCAGACAACAGTGCTGGTCACAAGGGCCTTCTCTCATATAGATTGTCTCCTGTGACCTGGACCCACCTGACACAGAAGTGTTTTGAAGTGTAAGACCTTACTCTTACCACGTAAGGGACTTTCTTTTTATCTCTGTAAGGATTATAAGACCTTGCCATCCATCAATAATATGTTCTAGACACAAGTAATAGTTTCATAATCCAAAAACTTTCCTTTAGAATGTCTTCTCAGAAGTGTTACTATGAGACAATAAGAATAAGATTCATTCTGTTTTACCAGGTCTATTTCTCCAAGGAGAGGTATGAATCTCACTTAGCTAAAGTAAGCTGCAGCTTAAACAGCCAACAGATTTTAACACTTTCTACTTTGGTAAAATAGAATAAAGAGGGATGAAAGACAAAAGTTGATATTTGAATGATTTTCAATTTTTACACACTCAAAGAGTTAATATGCGCATACCAAGAAGTTTTTCTCCCAACATGCTCAGCTGGTCTGCGTTGAGACCTCTCTTGGTGACTGATGAAAACTGCCAGCTCAGCACCTCTGAAAGCTGAGACCATCTTGCGCATGGTGGGTTCAGGAAGAAGGACAGATTCTAGAAATAAATCACCCAAAAGCTAGGGGTTATAGAAGAGACACAAGAAAAGCACCACAGCATGGGCCAGTCCAAAGTTTGGTTCCAGTTTATGTGACACAAAGACATTTTCACATCAAGATCAAAATTTTCAGTATTACATTCATACCTGAGCATCTCACTAAAATTTACTTGTAATCCCATAATCAGCCCTCAAGGCATCTCTGCAGTCATTTGGAGACATGCCCACGCAGAGTGGCACACATTTATGTTCTCAAGTCAATGGAACAAAACAATATTCTGGCTTTTTGGTTCAGCTTTACCTACTGCAAACAAGTGTCCTTTGTACACTTGTGCAATGCCAGAGTTTTCAAGCTTTTGTGACTTTTGTTTGTGATTTCATTGTTTAAAATGGCACTCTAGTAAAGTGCCAAGTGCCATCTGAGCTCTCTAAGGACAAGAAAGCTAGGGAGTGCATTGTGGAGAAAACTGTGAAACAAGCTTTATGCAGGCCTGAGTTACAGTGCTTTTCCTTTAAAAATATTTAAAGATATTCTGTTTATTTATTTGCAAGGAGAGAGAGAGACACACACAGAGACAACGTGTGCAAGAGAGAGAGAGAATGGGCACACCAGGGCCTCTAGCCATTGCAAACCAATTCTAGATGCATGTGCCACTTTGTGCATCTGGCTTTAGGTGGGTCATAGGGAACTGGACCCAAGCTGTTCAGCTTTGCAGGAAAGTGCCTTAACCACTGAACCATCTCTCCAGCCCTGCAGTGCTTTTCCATAATTTCAGTGTTAATAAATATATGAGATGAGATGAGATGCCTTTAAACAGAAACATAGGTAATATGGATAGATGGATGGATGGATAGACAGACAGACAGACAGACAGACAGACAGATAGATATAATTGTGGTGATCAGAGGCTCAAATGAACCTAACCCTGTATTTTCCCTAGAAACAGTGATTATGTATTGGCTTAAGCAGTGTTCCTGATGACTTTAAAAATCATGAGTGTTTTAAATAATGAGACTCAAGGTGACAAAGCAACAGTGTATCCATTCTAAGAATGCAATATGTAAATTTAACAGATGCATACATGATTTTAAAATATCACAATAAAAGACCTCCTCTACAATAAAAGATGAAAAAAAATCAACTGCCTGAGTTCATTCACATGAAAGGAAAATCACTGTTCTCATTTCTAGCATGCACATGCTTTATTTCTAATTACCCAAAATCCTTAGAAATGCCATGAGTTTGTCACCTCTTCCTCACCAGCTGGTCATCAGGAACACCTGTAAGTGGGGTCAGCCCCTAATAGGAAATCAAATGTATTTTCCATACCCTGGGTTCCGCCACCAGCATGTTGTACCACAGGATGGAGGCCCAACCACTGGGAAGCTGGCTTACATTGGAGATCACCACGATGGGCAGAGAGGTCGTCTGAAAGTTGACAAATACCTTGAAATCACTTCAATCACAGATCTATCACCTTCAGACAATAAGTGAGGGAATATTCATAATTTTGCATGGTTTACACTTCAAAATTAAAATGCAAGGTTGTATTCTTTTGCTCTCAGCTTTTTTTTTCTGATAGCTCTTTGAGTAAAGGAATAAGACCCAATGCCTAATGTAAAAGAAGTATGAAAGATGCTGTCTTAGCTGTGACATTAATTACAGAATATGAAGGTTACTTCAATTCTCTAGCTTGCTGGATCATTAAATTAATGTCAAGACAGCATTACCTAGAATAGATAATTATTTTAGCAATTAAATATTCCTAAAATAAAAACTGAAAAACAAAAGTCCATGCAATAACCAGTATTGAAATAAGTTGCTTTCTACCTTATGAAAAAAAAAAGTCTTACCTCAAGGTCAATTACTAAGCCTGGCTGGCATAACTGGGTTTCAAAACTAAGTGAGTGAAGCTCTTCAGTAACGATGAGAGGACCCTTAGAAGAGAAAGAAAGAACGAAAAAGAATATAATAATTCGCTCACTGATCCTGCAACTCTAAAAACCCACACAGTCTGTAGAGATTCTGAAGTTAGGCATTAGTCAGGAGACTCTGGAAATCCATTGTCTATCCCAGACGTAGCTTTTCAAAGCTGCTCAGTGTTCTCTCAACAATGTCTGAAATTATGGCAATAATTCTCTGAATTATCCATTCAGGGAAAGGCACATCCCTGGGGAAATGGCAACTTCTAATGGGCTTATTCACACCTAAGGCCTCCTAGCCTCTGCAATCTGTCTGCCCACATGGTATACCTTGGGTGGGGGTGGGGCAGTAAGTATCTATTTAGGTGTGAACTTCTACTAGAAGAGCTAACCCACCTAAGTCTAGCAGGTCATAAAGTACTTTAGTATGGGTATAAACAAGATTTTTCAAAGTTCTTTCACAACGTCTTAGAACTACAGAAGGGCGGCTGCAAGACGGTTAAGGTGCAAAACAGGATCTGTCATGCACAGACCAGCATTTGACTCATTGCTCCAGTGACCCCCACTGGTCATGGTGTGCAAGGACAATAAACGTTTCAATCCAAAACAACTCTAGACACTGCGTCCCTTGTCTTTTGCCCATTTTACAATGTACCACAAATATAACTCTTCAGGGCTCAGCAGTAAAATGAAAATTGTGGAACGGCAATGCTGCTGGTAGCAGATGCAATAGCAAAGCAACCCTCTACAACACAGTCTTCAGATCAACCATTTTTAGGCTCTCCTTCTAGCTGGTAAAAATCCTCTATGTACTCTTAATGAAATCGTGCAAATTCCCTGGGCCACAATTTCCTCACCCAGAAGATGGGAACAGTACAAAAGCCACCATCCCTTCCATATAACTGTCTACGTGAGTCCACCCAGGTTGACAGTTTTGCAAAATCATTTGTTAATGAAAAAAAAAAAAACACAAAAACAAAGTACTTTTGCCATTATAAGGTTCGCTAAATGCTTCCTGGGTAAATCTGAGCCCCCTGTAATGTGTCCTGAGCCACTCGAGGCACTGGCCTGCCTACACTAAACACACCAGCCTCATAATCCAGACTCCTACCTCATTTGTTCTGTTGCCAGCATTTTTCTGTTCTTTCAGTTGCTATAAAATAAGAAACTATTTTAGTAAATGGCAAGTTATTCATCAGAGTTGATTTCTTGTTGTGCAAACCAGACCATCAAGTCAAGACTAGAAAGAAAGAAGGATCTGAGAATGGCTTCAGGATATAGAACAAGAGGAAAAGTTCCTCCCCTAGCGGTTTGCTGGGTTTGGAGGCACAGGGTAGAGGATCTCAAGGAATGGTATCCCATCCTTTCTCTACACAATGATGCCCCCACGGAGCTCACTAGATCTTGCGTGCCCCAGGCTGAAGGGAGCTTCTCTTCTGTCCCTTACATAACCTCCCAGGCTAAGCCCAGCGTTCCAGGATCCCCTCACGGACTTCAATCCTTTATGTTTTAAGGATAGCTCTGCTCACCCCCAACTCCCAAGCTGGGCTAAGGCTCTGGCATGTGTATTTGCCTAGCTATGAGGTCTGCAGGTTCACAAGATGGCAGTCAATGAAAAATGTGCCTTTAACCTCCCTTCAGGTTCAGTACCAACACTGGGAGCCTCAGAACATCTGGTAGTTCCTCTTTTCATAGGGAAGAAAGATGGTATCATCCACTTACAGCACCCCACTGGGTTTCTACTGCTTAAACAAATAAACCAACCAACAAAAACAGTCTTGGGCTAAGAGGAAGAACCAGGATGCTCCAAATGCTGGTGGTAAGAAGTGCCCGCTACACTCTGGGAAGTGTGAGGGAGGTCTTCTACAGCATAAACTGCCATTAGGGTCAAAAGTCCTAAAACAGTCAGGCATGATGGCACACACCTTTAATCCAGCACTTGAGAGGCAAAGGTAGGAGGACTGCCAAGAGTTCAAGCCCATCCTGAGAATACATACTGAATTCCAGGTCAGCCTGGGTTAGAGTGAGACCCTACCCCAAGCACCCCCCCCAAAATAAAAGGGCCATAAAATATAGGCCAGACAGCAGTAAAAAGGAAAAGCGGCTTCCCTACCAGGTGTCGAAATTCAGCTGCCAGACATCCATTGGTGGACTCCTCCATATTCATCACTTTTGTGTTTGTACCCAAAATGTTGAACTTTCGAAATCTATACAAATGCAGGATAGACATACTTAAAAGGCTTCAAGCTACTAAGCAAACAAGATAGCAAAGTAAGTACAAAGTGTTTAACGTACCCCTTTACTGTAACTTTCTCATTCACATCTCTGAAAAAAAAACAAACAAACATGAGGAACATCTGAAATAAGCTTTAACAGAAACATAAAAGTATGTTTGCAAATAAGAGAAAGTAAATCTACAGACTGCAAGTGGCATTTTAGTTAATGCCCAACTCATTGTCCCCTTACAATGTACTCAATAAATGTTTCTTCCTTCAAAAAGAAAAATAAGGGCTGGAGAGATGGCTTAGCAGTTAAGCGCTTGCCTGTGAAGCCTAAGGACCCCGGTTCGAGGCTCGATTCTCCAATACCCACATAAGCCAGAAGCACAAGGTGGTGCATGCATCTGGAGTTCATTTGCAGTGGCTGGAGGCCCTGGTGCACCTATTCTCTCTCTTTCTCTTGCTTATAAATAAATAAAAATAAAAAAAGAAAAAGAAAAAGTAATCTATAAGCCAGGAATGGTGGCACATGCCTATAATTCCAGCACTCAGGAAGCAAAAGCAGGTAGATCATGAGTTCAAGGCCATCCTGCCCTACAGAGTTCCAGGCCAGTCTGTCTACACAGCAAGACTTAAAATAAAAATAAATCTACGCCGGGCATGTTGGCGCACACCTTTAATCCCAGCACTCGGGAGGCAGAGGAAGGAGGACCGCTGTGAGTTCGAGGCCACCCAGATTATACAGAATGAATTCCAGGTCAGCCTGCGCTAGAGTAAGACCCTACCTTGAAAAAAAGAAAAAAAAATCTATATTTGTGGTCCTACTGCCCTCTCATTCACTCAATCCCTTCCCACTCAAATAGCACTCATATTAACTATGCCAAGTGTCGCTGAATGAGCTCAGGCAAACAATTCTCTTTGTACAACAAGCTAATAGTACCGACCCTACAGGACACTGTGAGGAGTAAATAGCTGATGGGAAGAAAGAGCCTCAATAGGCTACTGCTTAGTAAGTACTCATTTTGTGTGAGGTGCTGTTCTCGGGAGTACAGATGCAGCAGACAGCACAGCTCTGCGACACAAAATCCAGAGGCCCTTCTAACGCCACTGCTTCATCCTTATTTTATTCTTTGTTATCTTTAATGCTCATGTGAAAATACAGAAGAGTCAATTATTTGGGAAAACAGGGAAATTTAATGTGAAAATACAGAATAGTCAATTATTTGGGAAAACAGGGAAATTTAAAGTTTGAGGTTAAAGTGTTTGTCTATTGGTTGACTGACTTACTGACTGACTGCAGTGATGGTATTGAACCCAGGGTCTCTCATGCTAGGTAGGTGTTCTACCACTGAGCTACATGCTGACACCCAGTTCCTCAAGGTCTGAAGTCAAAACGTGAAAGACTCTATGTAAGTATAAATTCAGTGATGACTTTGCCATGCTGTGGTTCTGATATGGTTTTCCACGGAGGTGCAAATACTAGAGGCTTGCCCAAAGTGGCAAGCTGAGGTGGAACCTAAAGAGAGATGGTTAGGCCACTAGGACACTGCCCTCAGATGACAGTGCTTGCATTACAGGTTTTATGGAGTTGGAATGGCAGCAACCAGAGTGGGCTGTCATAGAGGGAGTTTGGCTTTCTCTGGTTGCTCTCTTGCTTCTTCTATGTGATTCTAGTGGCCCTGCTCTGTGATGTCATTCATTGAGGTCCTTGCCAGTTCCTGCCTCTACACCTTGAACTTCTCAGCCTCTAGAACTATGAGCTAAAATTAACTCATTTCATTACAAAGAACCTACTTACAAGTATTTCATTATGTCAACACAAAATGGAGTAAGATGGTCTTGTTCTGACCAAATGATATGTGCCAATGGCGTATATAGAGAGTATAAATCATTATCTCACTTATTTCTAGCTCAACTAGAAGGTCAATGTTTTTGTGAACCAAACTTTCTAAAAAACAGACCTATTGCTCCATTTGAAAAGAAGTAATTTAAAATAAAAGCAACACTGTGATATAGAGCTGCCATGTGAAAGATAAGCAGAAAACCCAGAGTCAGAACAGACCAAAGAGATAAAGACCAAGGCAGAAACCACAGGCTGAGAGGGCGGAGCTAAAGCAGAGAGAGGGCAGGATGTCACCTTCAGTGAGCACCTTCTCACCCCTGCATCTCTGCTGCTCTGGACATGCTTCCAGCAACAGAAGGTACAGGCGTGATGCTGCGCAAGTTCCAAGGTTAGCCTCCACAGGCTTTGTATGCTTGGGAGTTGTCACATGTGAAAAGATCAGGCTAGCATCTTTGTGATCGTGAAGACAAACCTACTTATTCTAACTGAGACCGCAGATATGAGGAGGCTGTGCTAGAGCAGCCAGCTCTGGCCAAGCTAGTTCAGACCCAAAAGACCACCTGTGGTTCACCAAGTACAAGCAATAAAAAACTTTTGAATTTTAACCACTGAGATTATTTTTTATTGGCTGGGGGGTGTGACTTGATACGCAGCAAAAGTTAACTGACAGAGACAGTGTTATGGCAGGAAAGGCAAAGACGGACTGACTGCCACAGGGAAGAAAATTATTAAAGCAGTGGAAGGAATTATCATCCTAGAGGGAGGTTTGAATTATCACATACTGTTTTGAAACTTGCAAAATCAGCATGCAACATAAGCTAACAAAAGAGTTTACTCTATCTGGAGAGGGGTGGCAGTTGGAGAACACGTTGTTCATTATAATGTAAATAAGGTGGCTAGGTCAGTGCCAGTCCAGATGTAGGCTGTAAGGGTAAAACAGGACATGGCTATCAATAGGATTTGGACCCCAGTGAGAAATCCTGTCCGTTCCTGGGTTCTCAGTACTCAGAGTAGAATGGCACCCAAAAGGTTGCCACCCTTACTCCAGAAACCACCTCACAACTTGCCATAGTCAGGTAGCCCAAATCTTTAGCTTTGTGGTTGAGCAAGGGGCTCTGGTCTGGGGCTATGCTACAAAGCCCCCTGGTTTGAGACTTGATGACCACAATTTCATCTGCTCATTCCCTTATTTATTTCAGTCTAAACAATGCACAAATAAGTTGCTACCAGCTCTGGGCAAAGGTCCTGTTACCCAGAAAAGGAGCCATTACTTTATTCTGGTAGAGTATTTTGCAATGACCCTGCTGGATCTACCTCTGCTCATTGGCAGCAGTGGCAGTCTGGGGCTTAGTCCTTCTAGAGTTAAGAGTCGTTTTCAACATCTGGTGAATCAGCTCATTTAATGGAGGGTATCCACATCTGGTTTGCAAAACCAGCATTTCAATTAATATATTAGAGAATATTAAAAATATCTTACTTATCAAATGAAACTTTGACTTTCAAATTGTAATTCAGCTCTTGTAATTTCACCAACAGTCTAGAAAGAAAAATAAAAGTCATTAAAATTGTTGACTGAAGTTTATTTATTATGTTAATTCTCCATCTTATGAGCATTTATATAAACCACTCTTCCCCCTTCCAAGTTTGTATTATAACAATGAAATTGAAATATTTGTATGTTACTTGGCCTTTTGTTTTAAAAATATTCGTAGAATCAATTCCTAATATAAAATTGCTGGAGTAAAATCATAACATCAAATTCTGCTGGAATACAGCACTAATTTTACATTAACATGGAAAGTGAATATAGGGCTTAGCCATTAAAGCGTTAGCCTGCAAAGCCAAAGGACCCAGGTTCAACTTCCCAGGACCCATGTAAGCCAGATGCACAAGGGGGTGCATGTGTCTGAGTACATTTGCAGTGGCTGGAGGCTCTAAGCACCCATTCTCTATCTGTCTCTTTCTCTCTCCATCTCTCTCTCTCTCTCAAATAAATAAAAATAATTTTTAAAAAAGAAAGTGAGATCTGGAGAGATGGCTTAGTGGTTAAGGCACTTGCCTGTGAGCCCTAAGGATGCTAGTTTGATTCTCTAGGTCCAACGTAAGCCAGATGCACAGGGTGGTGCATCTGGAGTTTGTTCACATTGACTGGAGGCCCTGGTGTGCCCATTCTCTCTCTCTCTTGCTCCGTGTGTGTGTGTGTGTGTGTGTGTGTGTGTGTGTGTCTGTCTGTCTGTCTGTCTGAAATAAATATTTAAAAATTTATTTGAAAAAAAGAAAGTGAATATAGCTGGATTTCTTATATAACTTGTCAACACAGGGTTTTTGTCAAAATTTCTACTTTTTGCCAATTTATATGACAAAAAGCAGTGAATGGTACTATTTATAGAACTTATATTAACGTATTGCATGGTGCCTGCATGTGTGTGTGGTGCCTACATGTGTGGAGGTCTGAGGATAATGCCTTCTACCTTGTTTGACACAAGGTCTCTCGTGTTATTTTTGCTGCTGTGAATGCAGACTATCTGGCCCATATGCTTTGGGAGTTTCCTGAGTCTGCCTCCCTTTGCCAGACACATGGGATTATGAGTGCATGCGCCACCATGTTCAGCTTTATGTGGGTTCTGAGCATCTGCACTCTGGTCGTCAGACTTGTACAGCAATCATGTTTGATCACTGACCCACCCCCACAACTTAAAAACATAATTTTCTATCCACTGCAAGAATGTAGAAACTGTCACTCATAATTAGAAAAAGCAGGGGCACCCTAGATTTTTTCCAAGGTGGTGCAGAAAGGTGGAGGGTAGCAGCACTGGGCTGGCTCCACGTGCCTCTGTTCTACTAGCTGGAGACTGTGGGGAGGAACTTCAGGTCTCCGGTCAGCTCTGCTTAGGGTAACACCTAGGTGATGGGCTTCGATTTCTACCCCCCTGTCAATTGAGTTCTGGATCCTGGGTACTGTGTGTGATGCTGGAGAAGCAGCTACCTGT
Organism: Orientallactaga sibirica; assembly: GCA_036365145.1. Lineage (NCBI taxonomy): Eukaryota > Metazoa > Chordata > Mammalia > Rodentia > Dipodidae > Orientallactaga > Orientallactaga sibirica. Next base: position 27,426,039 of record JAEOAD010000004.1, on the reverse strand, counting down.
GGACCTGAACCTGCCAGCACCTAGGCAAAAGATGAGCCCATAGCTTTCAGGGTCTCGGTGCTCATCTCCAGAGCAATGATGCAGCCACTCACTAGAATAACACAAGGCCACATGCTCTCACAGGGAACATTTGTACAATTACACCAAGGAAAAAAGCAGGCTATAAAGCCATACACACACACGCACACATATATGCACATACACACACAGGTAATAATAGCTTTAAAAATTGAAATACTAATAGGTCATATATTTTGTGTATGTGTGCCTGTGTATGTTATATATATATGTAGTCATTATACATATATTTTTAAAATATTTTATATTTATGTATTTATTTGACAGAGAAAGAGGGAGAGAGAGAGAGAATGGACACGCCAGGGCCTCCAGCCACTGCAAAAGAACTCCAGACGTGTGTGCCCCCTTGTGCATCTGGCTAACGTGGGTCCTGGGGAATCAAACGGGGGTCCTTTGGCTTTGTAGGCAGATGCCTTAACCGCTAAGCCATTCCTCCAGCCCCATTATACATATTTTATGTGTGTGTGTAAAAAATTATGGGAGGATAGAAACCAAGCTGCTTATTGTGGTGGCCTACAAACATCCAGATCACAGACCATGTTAAATCCTGATGAGAGCCAAGAACTCATTCACCAGAGAAATGTGTACTTCATAATCTACATTCATACACATAATACTTTAATGTCAGGGATTAATAAAGCTCTAGTTTAAAACCTATGCTTAACAGGGACTGTGATAGCTTGAACTTATGTCCCCTAATAGACTCAGGTATATTAAAATTGAGTTTGCAGTTTCTTCCGCTAGCAGACAGAGTCCTGACACAGTGGGGGAGTGTTCACTTGGGGTGGATCAGAATTCCAGCCTAAGGTATGTAGAGTGCTTGAGCTCAGCCTGGGGTCCTGGAGTGTGCTTGCTTGTGCTGTTGGCAGTGGATTTTCTCCACGTGAGGATCTGTGACCTCACTCTCGTTTCTCCCTCCCGGCTCCCATGGAGATGGGACGCCTGGCGCTAGGCTCCTGCCATATTTCCTAGCCATGATGAAACTGTTTCTTGGAACCATAAGAAAGAAATGAAAAATTTCCTTCCATTAGCTATTTCTGGCTGGGTTTTTTGTCTTAGCAGTAAGGAAGTAACTTAATACACTGTCTATCATATATATTTCTGCAATTCTGGGTTCCTTTATACTCTGAACATGGACTATACTGATAACAGGGAAAACTGGGTGTGCATGTGAATCTGCATGTACCTTGGTTACACTTCTATTTTGAACATCAAAGATAGACCACTGATTACTCTAAGTAAGCACTCATATTTAAAATGCTTACTGAAAATGTTTTCCCCTAGAATATAACTTTATAAAAAGACATTAAAGAGCTGGGAAGCTGTTATCCCAGTACTTGGGAGGCTGAGGCAGGAATACCACAAATTTCAGGCCTATTTGGGCTATACAGTGGGGGAAAAAAGGGAGCAGGGAATTAAAAGTGCAAGTGATGGGACAGGCAGCATATGGAACTCTATTACCTCAACTTCACAGTAAACTGTACCCCTGTCTTCAAGACAAGCGGCCTCTGAGGGTGAGTCGGCATGCACGGTTGTCTTTCCACCACAAATGAGCTGTGAGACAAATTAGCATTTCCATCAAGGTTAAGGCAGTAAAAACTAAATCATTTTCCCTAAAGAGGAAATAGTGTTGGAAAATTATATTGAAAGTACTTGAAATCTGAAAAATAATGTGAAAGTCTCACATGATGAGCAAAATGATGTTTGGTAGTTAGCAGAGAGACCTGGCAATCTCACCTACACTCAACAAAGCCAGAGCACTTATAATAATGACCTGTGACACTAAGCAGTAGTGAAAACTCTGAATTCAATTACGTTTGCAAAAACATTTTCAATATGCCAAGTTAGTATAACAAAAAAGCAGAAACCCTTGCAGTGTGAACTCGAATCTTCAACTTAGTGACATTCATCTACTACATATGGTTAGAATACCTACTGTTACAAGGTACTGTGCTGGGCCCCTGTGGGGGACACAAGTGACAAAGGTATGTCCTTGCCTTTCAGAACCGTCCAGTGGTAACCAAGATAACAGAACCACATGAAGTCATGTAATAAAAGGCAGGATGGGGCTGGAGAAATAAAGAATTAACAGTTCAAGTCTAGAAAGGAGGCAATTCCTGCTTGGGAATTCTGGGCAAGAGTTAAGGTTTAATTTAAAGATTTAATTTAATTTAAAACAAACTTTCCAGATGATACAATCTGGATAGCACGTTTGAAAAGAAGCCTGTGAAGTAGAGGAAAGAGCATCAGGAGAAGTGTGGGAGCAACTCTACAACAGAAGCCTCGGAACCAGCAAGCAGTCAAGTTTGCCTAAAAGTGGGATATGTGTAGATGCTAAGTATGGAGTGGCTGGTGGGCAGTGACAGTGGGACCATGAATGTCCGGACGAGGACTTCACTTGGTTAGCAGGTGCTGGAGAACCAGACCAAAACCCAATCCGGGGTCTCAAGGCCTGGGTGGAAATGTGGGAAGGAGCACTTGTCAGAGTGGAGAAAACAAGATTTGAGAGCACGAAGTATGATGAGGTCAGAGTATGGGAAGGAGATGATAAGTAGACATGCTAGGTTTTGGCACACACTGGCTAAGGGACAGAAAAAGGGATGAAAAGTCTTCTACTTTCTAGCCTAGGTGGCCAAAAGAATGAAGAGCCATGGCATGAACAAGGCATTCCGGAAAGTCAACTGCCATTAAAATTTATATGGCCCATGAACCTTTCTAAGCTATTCGCATTGCCACAGAACATTCCTCTCTGGATACACCAGGTGTGGTGGCACGTGCCTTTAATCCCAGCACTTGGGAGGCAGAGGTAGGAGGATCACTGTGAGTTCAAGTACAGCCTAAGACTACAGAGTGAATTCCAGGTCAGCCTGGGCTAGAACAAGACCCTACCTCAAAAAATAAAAAAATAAAAAAGAAAAACAAAAAGAAAGAAAGTTCCTCTGGATTAAACAACTATAGAAATGGATGTCAGTCTCCCCAAAGTTACCTCTGAATGAGCTGCTCGAAGAGGGTGACGGTGCGATCCCATAACACCTTTTTGTTTTTTGTGATAGGGTCCTGTTCATGGTTGAATTTTTGTTCCAACTCTTCCAGTTTTTTAAGCTGCTGGCGAACCTGCTGCAGACTCTCTGCCACCATGGTGAACCTGGGAGGGTGCAAGAAAGATACAGGGTTCTCCATCAGCAATGGTACCAAAGCAGCCTGATTAAAGAGAAGCACAGGAATCAAAAAGGAGGGGCTGAAGAGATGGCTTAGCGGTTAAAAAACAAGCTTGCCTTTGTTCTCTAGTAGGAGCTGGGCAAGTCCCCTGTTCTCCTGACACTTGTGTCCCCACCTATGACTCCAGCCATCCAGCAGGCCACCCTGCACATCCTCACTGCCACACCTCCACCAAGGTTTCTGTCTCTGCTGGAAAGAACTCCTTCTCCCCATTTCCATACACACCCGTTCACTCTCAGGCAGGAAGAAACTACTCAGGGAAAAGCCCTAAGAATCAGTCCTCTGTGGGCATGCAGGTCCCAGGATTCTGTCTGCCACACAACAAGCATCTCACAAGCACTGACTGACTGGATGGATGACTAAACAGACATCTGTTATAAACTATCATTTCATGTAACCCTAGAAAATACCTTAAGGTAGTTTACATTTAATAAAATGTGAGGACTCAAGTTGCTGAATATGCTGTGTAACAACTGTTGCTGAAGTCTTGGTACATTGACATGATACATCTTCACACCAGCAGATGTGGCTCAACTCGACAACAATCATGTGGAACTGCACTTACCAAGGTTCCCAGGAGGCTGCCTTCCATCAAACCCCAACTGAAATGATGACATGAACCCATTCAAAGATGCTGTTTATTAGTGGCTATGGTCAGCCAGTGGAAAGGCTGCCAATGTTCACTCCAGGAAAATCTTACCAGCTCTGCAGCTGATCAAGGCAGGCGTTAGGCGGTCCCCCAATGCACGCACTCTGCTGTCTCCGCTTCCACTCCACGAGCTCATTGTTAATCAGGATATTTTGGGTAAGTTCAGTGGCATTCAACAGCTCTCTTATTTTGTGAATAATCTCCTACGGGGTTAAATAAATTCATTTTCAATCACTGAATATTTGGAAGATTTCTTTACAAAGCAAAACAAGTATCTCTTCATTTTCAAGTGGAGCTTAACTAAGTAAAGTGGTCATAAAAATAATTATTCCTCTGTTCTAAATTTCAAGCCCATCATTTATGGTCCATGATAAAAGCCATCTGGAGAGCAATCACAATACCTTTCTCTTATTGTCAAGCATTAAGAACATCTGGCGGAGTTGTAGCTGTTCTTGTTTCTGGTCATTCTTTGCTACACCATTGGCTTCACTTTCTGTGAATTGAGAGACAACAGATAACTATAAATACGTAAGAAGACAAACTCAGCTCAAGTCAAGATTAATCTAAATTTAGGTGAAATATGATAGGAATGCAAAGTCTGATCACACTGATCACACCTTCCTATTAACCAAAGAACACTGGAGTACACACAGCACCCTCTGTGTTCCATGGCATGCTCACTCTGGGATCACTTTTAGTTGTTCCTATCATTAAAAACAACATAGAGTGAAGCTGCTTTAAAACACAAGAAAATGCCAAGCTGTTCTGTAGCACATGCACATGGAGCTGCAGTGTTTGAAGAACTCCACTCAGGTACCATCCCGAGCCAGTCAGTGGCCAGGCAATCAAATAAAGTGAACAATACATAGGCAGTGGTTTTCAACTTGGGCTCACTTCACTGCCCACCCCCGAGTACATGAGATAATGTTGGGATGGTCACTTCTGGAGGCTAGCGGGCAGTGCTGCAGGCATCTGGTGAGTAGACATCAAGAGATGCTGCTAAGCCATTCACAAGGCATGGGAAAGCCTGACAACGAAGGAGTGTCTGGTCCAAAATGTCAACCAACAGCATGAAGCTTTAAAAACCCTCACGTGGATCATCAAGAAGCCAAAATTAACTCAGAAGCATAAAACACTTTGTAAACATACTATCTAGTGTAACTAGAAAAAATATAGCAACGGGCATGTTTCTTACCTCTGTTCTGAGAGGTTTTGCATTTAAAGTCATATTCATCTTGTAAATCTTCTAGGGTCTTGATTTCATGTTCTATGTTCTATAAATAAAGATAAAACCTGTTTCCCAGCTTCGTGAAGGAGGATCAGACTTGCAAAGCTCTACTTGCATACATGAATAATATGTACTGCATTAATAAGAATGAGGTGACATTTTTCAAAAACGGAAATTTTAACAATTCTCAAGCTGCCTTCACCTAGTTCAAGGCCTAAGTTAAGATTTTTGTCAGTTTTGAGACTTCCTCTAAACGGGATTTCAGAATCTCATTGTGAAGCATACAGCAGGAAGGAACAAGCTCATGGAAAAATCTCACTCCATACAAATAAGAGGGTGACCACACATCCCTGTTTACCTGGGACAGCCCTGGGGTAACACCTGCTGTCTTGGTCTAATTATTAATAAGGCCCTCTTACTCAGACACATCTCAGATAGGACAATAATTGTATGTTCACTCTACAAATAAACTTCATTTTGCTCAGATTTGGTCACATTTCTAAACATCCTTCAACTGGATTTCCAAGGGTGTTTCCAGATCAAGGTCACTTGCTATTTCTACTTTAATGGACACACTGCAGGATAAAGCTGCTGCGAAGAATCTGCAGCCTTAGAAAGATGCTTTCTGAAATACCTGAGTCCAGGCCTGGTTCCTGTTAATTGTACCTATGGCATTTCTGTCCGTCTTGGCTAGAAGGCCTATTCCATGAATAATTCCTGGGAGAGGGCAAACAAAAGCGTGTCCTAGCAGTTATTTGTTTCCATAAACTATGTTGGAAGTTGTATGTTAAAATTGCCGTGGATACCTGATTCTAATCAGAAATGTATTGGATTTTTCTTTCAATGACTTTTATTGTTCATCTTCTAAGTCTTATAATAAAGCAGGTACTTAGGGAAAAAGGATCATGTTTATCTTGGGGCTCTGTGTAAATATAGGAACACACTGATTTGAGAGGTGTGGACATAAAAGGCCACTTAACGCCAAAAAACAAACAAACAAAAAAAAAACCCCTAGTTCATTCAATAATGGGGGCAAAATCAACATTTATTGCATGATCTCGAAGGAAAGAAAAAGTAAGCCCAATGTTTAGAAGTCACAAAGGGGCCAAAAGATGTCTGGTTGGTCACTTGTTTTCCCAATTTGTTTACTTCTGGATTAGCATAATTTTCTCAACCACTTAAGACTAGTTACTAAGTCTTCACTCAGGACAATGGAACCTTCTTTTCCCCCTACAGAATGGTATATTTTAAAATGCAGTTATTCAGCCGGGCGTGGTGGCACACACCCTTAATCCCAGCACCCGGGAGGCAGAGGTAGGAGGATTGCCATGAGTTTGAGGCCAGCCTGAGAATACATAGTGAATTCCAGGTCAGCCTGGGCTAGAATGAGACCCTACCCCCGCCCCCCCAAAAAATGCAGTTATTCAGTCAATACTCACCATAACTTGGTCCTTCACATTTCTGACTTTGCTGTCAAGCTCCTTTTGTTTGTCTAACATCACAGCATTCTGAATATTCCCCGACTGGGCCTTTAATGTGAAATGCATGGTTAGCAGCCATCATTTATTTTGCTCTATTTATTCACTGGTTATACTCCAAAATATAGTCCATATTCTGAGCCCTACATACCTCCCACATATTCTAAAGCTTCCTGCAGGCTTCCTATGTGTGTATCAAGAAGATTTCAAGGCCCTGGAAAATGCTGGCAAATTACTAACAACATTACAAAAAGTCTAGGTATAGTTCATATGTAAAACTGTATTTCTATTTTCTTTTTTCAAGGTACATGGTCTCACTCTAGCCCAGGCTAACCTGGAATTCACTATGTAGTCTCAGGCTGGCCTCAAACTCACAGCAATCCTCCCATCTCTGTCTCTCAAGTGCTGGGATTAAAGGCATGCCGACCACAGCTGCACCTGGTTCCTAAAATAGTATTTCTGAAAGTGTCTATTCCTCACACAGCTGAGTGGTACCACTTAGCCATTATTTCAGGTCTCTCAAGTTCTGTAATACAATTATTTACGTTAGTCCTCTGTTTATCTTAAAGCCTTGTGATTCCAAGTGTGGTCCCCAGAGAAGCAGCATCTCATCACCTTGAGAGCTAGTTACACATGCAATCTCATCCTAAAGCAGACGTGTAAAGCAGAAGTCTACTTCAGCTCCATCCTAGGTGATTCAGAGGTAAAAGTAAGTTGAAAAGCACTGCCACTAAGGGCTCTCCTAACACACTGCTAGGTTACAAAGTCAAGAATGAATGTAAACTCAGACTTGCCCCGGAGCAGTCAAGCCTATCAGAGGACTCAGAAGTCAGCACCTTTGATCATTACACCAGTGGATGCTGATGGACTCACCCAGCCCATACTTATTAGTCCTAAGTAAACGCCAATGCTCTAGACTCAGGAGTAAATAAAACGGTACCTGTTTTTATAAAGATCAAATTCTAGAAAGATACTATGTTTGCTTACAGTTCAACCCCACATAGAAAAAAAAAATCTGTCAATCTTTCTTGCCATGATCTTCACAGAATAGATTTTCTGTGGGACTTTCCTAATTACTTAGATTTCTCCTCATATTATAAAGTGTTGGTCTATTGAAAGACATAAAGTAGTTTATCCATTTTTCCCTAGTATTTTCATGTCTTCATTTTCTTCTATTTTTAAACAAGTATCATCTCTTCATGGTGAAAACATTAAATAGCACATATCATTCAATATTCTCTAGCTTTCTGAGCTATATATTAACTTATAATTATTGTACTGTGCAATACAAGAGAATTTATTTTCTTTTCTGTTTTTCTTTCTTTCTTTTCCTTTTTTTTTTTTTTTTTTTTCTTCAAGTTAGGGTCTTGCTATCTAGCCCAGGCTGACCTGGAATTCACTATGTAGTCTCAGGGTGGCCTCGAATGCACAGAGATCCACCTACTCCAGTGTCACAAGTGCTGGAATTAAAGGCTTGTGCCACCACACAGTTTCAGAATTTCTTATACTTTTGTTTGGCTTTGTTTTATTTTTTTAAATGTCTTTTTAAATTTTTATTTATTTGGAGAGAAAGAGACAGATATAGAGAGAGAATGGGCACATGAACTCCTCTAACCACTGCAAACCAACTCCAGATGCATATGCCACCAGGTATATCTGGCTTACGTGGGTTCTGGGAATTGAACCTGGGTCCTTAGACTTCACAGGCAAGTGTGCCTTACCCACTAAGCCATCTCTCCAGCCCTGTTTTTTATTATTTATTTTTATTATTTTATTTTATTTTATTTTTTTTTGAGGTAGGGTCTCACTCTAGTCCAGGCTGACCTGGAATTCACTATGTAATCTCAGGGTGGCCTCAGACTCATGGTGATCCTCCTACCTCTGCCTCCTGAGTGCTGGGATTAAAGGCATGCACCACTACCCCTGGTTCTGTTTTATTTTGTTGAGGCAGGGTTGCACACAGCCCATGCTAGCCAAAAAATCATGTAGATGAGGATGACCCCTGACTCTCCTGCCTTTCCTTCCCAAGCACTGGGATTATAGGAATGTACCACCATGACCCGCTTGAAGTTTACTCCTAAATTTAATGTGAAGTATAAGTCCAACTAACTTTTTTTTCAACTGGCCATAAACTTATCTCAATTGTATTTAGTGGAAATTCTACATTTTTTCCCACTACTTTGAGCTCCCATATTCTTTGTTTTTTTAAAGGATAAATTTATTTATTTATTTAAGAGAGAGAGAGAGAGAAAGAAAGAAAGAGAGAGAGATAGATAGATAGATAGAGAATGGGGAGAATGGGCATGCCAAGGCCTCCAGCCACTGCAAACAAACTCCAGATGTATGTGTCACCATGTGCATCTGGCTTACGTGGGTACTGGGGAATTGAACCTGGGTCCTTAGGCTTCACAGGCATGTGCCTTAACTGCTACGCCATCTCTCCAGCCCAGATCTTCCATCTTTATAATATAAATTTCCACATATCTCTGGGCTTAGTTCTAGACTTTTTCCATTCCAATTTGTCTGTTTCTCTGTTTGAACCTCCTAACCATGCTCAGTTACAGAAGATGTATAGTATGTTAATAGAGCTAGTCCCATTTCAATACCCTGTTTTTTCAGGCATTCCTGGCTTATCACATTGATTTTTATATTAATTTCAGATCCAATCCACATAGTTTTAGAAAAAAAATTATGATTTAATTCAGTAAGAGCTCATATTTTATGACGTTTTAAATTCTTAAGCTTTTTTTTTTTGTTTATTTCTTATTTCTTTATTTGACAGAGAGAAAGAGGAAGAAGGAGAGAGAATGGGTATGCCAGGGCCTCTAGCCACTGTAAATGAACTCCAGACACATGTGCCACCTTGTGCATCTGGCTAATGTGGGTCCTAGGGAATTGAACCTGGGTCCTTTGGCTTTGTAGGCAAACACCTTAACTGCTAAGCCAACCCTCTAGCCCATACTTGTTTGTTTTGTATGAGATAAAGTCTCACGTAGCCCAAGCTTACCTTAAACTTGTTTTGTAACTGAGACTGGCCTTGAACTCCTGATCTTCCTGCCTCTGTCATCCAAGTGCTGAGAGCATGGGCACATGCCACTTGATCCAGCTAATTCTTGTGCTTTTAATGGCTTACTCTTGTCTAATTGTTTTGGCTGACACCACTAATACATGTTAAATAGCAGTGGAATTAGTAGACACCCTTACCGTGTGTTTCTGACTCTGTGGAGTTGTTAAAGTAAAATATCCTCTAGAACATGAAGGCATGAGCAGAGATTACATTTTAGCACATCAGAGAGATATCCAGCAATTCCTACTTATGAGGTATTTTATCAAGAATGTGTACTGGAGTTTGTCAGAACTTTTCAACATCTATGAAGAAAAGCAAAGGCTTTTCTCCTTACATCTATGAGATAGCAGATTATACTAATGGGCTTCCCAGTCAACATCTGTCCTTGCTGTGGAGGTTTGAATGAAATGGACCCCATAGGCTCATGTATTTTGAATACTTGGTGCTCACTGGTGGCAATTTAGGAAAATTGTGGGCCTTTGGGTGGTGAGTCTTGCTGGAGAAGGTGTGCCTCTGGGGTGGCCCAGCATGCACACTACTTCTCTTCTGCTGCTGTGGAGATGTGACTGAGGTTCCTGCTTGGGCCTAGCATGCTTTCGCCACCATGATGAAGCTTTCTCTCTATGAAGTGGTTTTTGGTTTGATGTGAGTTCCAGCAAGAAGAAGGTAACTACTATACTTGCTATCCTTTAATCTGTAATAAACCCTACTTGGACATGATATATTATTTTCGTAATGCACTATTTAATTCTGAACACTGATATTTTACTTTTATATAGATATTACATAGACATAAATAAGCAAATCTGGTCTACAACTTTGACTTTTGTTCTAGCTTTGGCAAAATTCAGTCTTCTCTTTTCAAAGAAATCTACCTTGAATTTTACATACTTTGGGATAGTAGAAATTCAAAGCATTTGAACTCTTATCAGCTATAAAAATATGTATCAGAACTATATAAAAATGACTGCCATCCTAAGTCCTTGAGGCCACATGTCACAAAATAATAAAAGGGACTTCTCTGGCCATTCAAAATGATTTACTTACTTGTGCCACTCTGTAAGGTTTCCTTCTTATGCAAGGAAAACTTTGCTGTTATCTACTCTAAACCAGCTGGCGATGGATGCTGTGTTCTATGGACTGTTATAGAGGGACAATATGCCCAACAGAAAGACAGACAACTAGAGGATCCTGACTTCCTGCCTCTCTCCCAAACCATCAAAGTTTAGTTTAGTGACCTGGGAGATATTTAATAATGTAAGAATACAACTACCTTCCTTTCTTGCTGCCGTAATGTCAGATGCTGCTTAATGGAAGAACCCTGGTATGATGGGTGAATGTGAAGTGTCTCCCATAGCCTCATGTGTCTGTGGTTAAGCCTCATGCCTGATCCACAGCTGGTGGAACCTTGGAGGAAGGTCTTGGAACTTTATAGTTCAGGCCCCTTTATTAAGATTAAGCTTCCTACTTAGTCTCCAGCAGGTAGAGCCCTGCTAGAGAAGGTGTGTTACTGGGGGGCAGATCTTGAGTGCTGCTTAAGGTGTGTACAGAGCCAGCTTGAGGTCTGGTCTGCATTCTGTCTCTCTGCTATGAATACATGATGAAGTGAGCCAGGTTCTTCGGCCATGATAAAGCTTTCCCTGGAATCTGTAAGTCTGAAATCAACCCTTTCCTCCCATAAGCTGCTTCTGGTAGGGCATTTGTCCAGCAATGAGAAGGTGACTACAACACTCCACAAACCTCTCGCATGCATGGCAGGTTGGAAACAGGCATTCTTCTCTACAAGGAGCCAAAGTATCCAGCTTTCCCCACAGGGTTGATGTGCAGCTTTGCTCTTTAGGGTAGGCACCAATCTAACCAGCTAGCTTAAGGTTAGGACAAGTAATCTTGACACATTGAGTACAGCACTGTGCTTTCAGTGTCACAGGGAGACAGTAACTTTTAAATGCTAAGGAAAGGACAGTGTCCTTGGGGATAAGACAAAGGCCTTTGCCATCACAACTTCCATCCATTTTCCTTGCCCACTGTGACACAGTTCACTTTGCTATCTGTGTTCCCTCTATATTCTCCCTCCACAATGGAATGGTGTGGCCAGAACAACTCGTACCACAATGGTTTCATAACTGTCTGCTCAATATATTGTTCTCACCAAGGCACTGCCCAAGAAAGGAATAATTAATGCCATTACAGAACAGAACAGAACAAACAAACAAAAAACCCTGCAACATGATTAGTAAACCATGATCAAAAACCTTAGTACTGAATCACTTACTGTTTGGATGTCCTGAATATTTAGTAGGTATCTCAATCTTCTTTTCTCTCCCAATCTGTTTGTCCTGCAAAAGCCTGCTTCTACCCACTTCCCTTTCTTCTTAGCTCAGTAGATAACATTACCAATTTTCAAATGACTTAAGTCACAATTACTGAAATTCCTGAGCCATTCTGGAATTTTCATTCTCTCACTTCCACCAACAGCTGATCCTTCACTAAGCCTAAACATAACCAGTGTGTGTACTCCTTACCACCCTTTCTCTACTTCCTTGAGTTATGAAATCAGAGATCTGAGTCTTAGTAATATTTGTGAAATGATTGAAATTTTATTATAATTGCTAGTACTCAATTAGAAAAGGTACCTGATTAAATCTCTGTGCATGTTCCAAAATCTTTCTTTCCTCCTTCAGGCAGTTATAGATGATCATAGACATTTGTATTGGGTCTTCTTGAAAACTAACCTAGATAGAGGTGGTTAAAATAGAAATAAAGTTCAGAGTGTTCACACCAAAGATTCATAAACTGCGGGTTGCAGTCCCATACGGGCTAATGTAACAGAATGAGGGAGTTATGAAAAATCTGGCAAAAGTGAAGGGCTTCTGGATGCCCAACAACCAAAGACCAAATACGGAATGAATTTGAGGTTGTTGCTGCACTGCTTGCCTATGTTGCCCCAGGCAACTTCACCACAGCCTTGGTTCTGAACATGGACACTTTGCATTATACGTGCCATCATATTATTCAATGCCAGCACAGCCTGCAATAATCTTGGCTCAACTTCTAGATAACTGTATGCCATGAGTTGCATTGTTTCACTGCATATACCAAGGTTTCTGCATTTCCTAATTTTATGCACATGTGTGTACACAGGTGCACATTTGCATAGGCCAGAGAGCAACACAGAATATTGTTCCTTAGGGACATAAATCTACCTTTTTTCAAACAGGATCTTTGGTTGGCCTAGATCTTGCCAATCATGCTAGACTGATTGGCCAGAGAGCCCTAGGGATCCTCCTCTGACATCTCACCCAGCATTTTTCAGGGACTGAACTCCAGCCCCCATGCTTGCCAGGCTAGCACTGTACTGATTGGGCTATCTTCCCAGCCTTGAAGCCTTCTTCTCTTATAGAAACATAATAGTTTAATTATGTAAAACAAAGACTTTTAGTATTTTCTTGCCATGATTCCTCAGCTTGATTCCAATTAGTGCATCTTTGAATTGCATTATGTTAGCCAAATAAGCACATCCATCTCATTAGCACACAAACTTACTCTCATCTTTAATAAATGGTAAAATTATATGTATATATTAAACAAATAAATTTCTTTATGACTTATCAGTACATGTTTGGTGGTATACCCCTTTAATATACCTACATCCCTAGAGCAAAGTAAACATTTCTCAAGTGAAAAGGAACAAACATACGGGCTGGAGAGATGGCTCAGTGGTCAATGCACTTGCCTGTAAAGCCTAAGAACTCATGTTCAAATCTCCAGGCCCCATGTAAGAAAAATGCACAGTGATGCAAGTGCACAATGTTGTGCATGTGCACAAAGGAACACATGCATCTAGAGTTCATTTCCAGTGGCTGAAGGTCCTGGATTGCCCATTTTCTCTCTGTCTCTCAAATAAAAAAAAATTTAAAAAGGAATATAAGCAGAAAAAATTATGAAGTCCTGGTATACATCATGTCTTGTAAATATATATAAATCTGATTACATTCCTTTGAGAAAACTCATTTTTAACCTATTAAATTTAGAATGAGCTATTTTTGTAGAAATCAGGATATTCTTTTTATAAACTAGAACAAATTTGCTTTACCACAGTTAAACAACTTAATTTAAAACCAAATTATGTGGTTTATATGGTTATTTATTTTGCAGTGTTCAGTACTGAATCTATGGCCTTGAGTATGCTAAGCATGCATGCTTGCCACTGAACCACACTCACAGATCTTCACAAATACTTAATTTTATCTTTTTTTTTTTTTTTTTTCGAGGAAGGGTCTCACTCTAGCCCAGGCTGACCTGGAATTCACTATGTCTCTCAGGGTGGCCTCAAACTCATGGCAATCCTCCTACCTCTGCCTCCCAAGTGCTAGAATTAGAGGTATGCACCACCATACCTGGCTCTTTCTGTATTTCTTTCTTTCTTTCTTTTTGCAGTATTTTGAGGGAGGGTCTTGCTCTGGAATTCACTATGTAATCTCATGGTGGCCTTGAGCTCTCAGTGATCCTCCTACCTCAGCCTCCTCAGTGCTGGGATTAAAGGCGTGCACCACCATGCCTGCCTCTCTTTCTGTATGTCTTAAAACAAATTATCATACATTAGGATATTACCTAATAAAAATAATATAAGAACTATTCATGATACTCAACTAATGTGTGTTAACCTGTACTTTGAATGAGACCAAAGATATGAATCTCAAATTTTTCTGTTTTCACTCTCATTGCTACTTTGCAAAATTCTGGGTGAGTTGCCTTATAATACTTTACAACCCAGCAAATTCTGAATGATAGCAAGTTTCTAGAAAAAGTTCACCCGATTGCTTCACTCACTGGTATATGGTTTATAGGTAGATTCACAAAGAAAAAAATTAAGCTTTCAGTTATGTAAGGTGAAATATTTGGTTGCCTTGTATGAAACCTTTTGTTTCTATTAAAACTGAACAGTTCTGCTAATACAGAATAAATATGGACATGAGTCAAAGGGCATGTTGGGAATATATGTGAAAAGTTCCTATAACTCTGTAACAGAGTCTCTTGGATCTGGATTATCCTTCAGCTTTCTCCTCCAGTGGAAAGCAACTCCACCAGATACATAGCAAGGTAGAGTCTAGTCCAAATTACCCCTTACTACGGGGCCTGAGGTAAGTCAAACTTCTCCGGAGTTATTCCTTATCTGTACAACAAGGATTCAAGACCTACCTGACCACTAACATGCCTTGGAGCTAAATGTGTTACCACGTCTCACTTCTCTTAAAAGGAGCCTCTTTTCTTTGGCTAAAATATCAACGATTTTTAGCAAAACAAGGTTACAGCATCACATTTTTCCCAGAATGACTGAGACCTATCAAAATGGTATTTTCTTTTATTTATGCCATATGAAGAGTTTACTTCAATCTCTGTAATTTCTTTAAATGTTGATGAGTTTGTGAGTGGGAATATTTGCTGAAAGAAGAAAACTGTTGTAGGTAACCATGGCAACACTCGCCTGAAGCACAGACCGGGCCATACCTGAAGATTGCGCTTGCTTTTCCTTATATTATGCTGCAACAAAAAATTATTCTCCAGAGAAAAGCGGCTGTACTGATCATCCAGCTGGGACAAGAGGTCATGGAAGCGGATGGTGGCAAATGACACATCAGTGGCAGCATGCTCCCTAGAAGGTTGAAATTTTACACACCTCACTCCAGATGCTACTTAAATCAGACAAAAGAAACATTGCTTTCCTTACTGAAATTATGAAAAAAAAAGAGTTTCAATTATTTTTCAGATTCGATTTTCTTCTTTTCTACCTGACATTGTTTGTATTAGCAGTTTGTACAAGTGTTTCTATTATATTCAATTGGCACAAAATTTATAGAAGGTGCCTGGTGTGGTGGCACATGCCTTTAATCCCAGCACTTGGGAGACAGAAGTAGGAGGATCACCATAAGTTCGAGGCCACTCTGAGACTACAGAATGAATTCCAGGTCAGCCTGAGCTAGAGTTAGACCCTACCTTGAAAAACAAAACAAAACAAAAAAATACAGAAGGCTTAAGAAAATGTATAGAAAACTATATAATAAAAAGGTGTGCTGGAGAGATTGCTCAGTGGTTAAGGTACTTGCCTGAAAAGCCTAACAACCTGGGTACCCTGGGTTTGATTCCCCAGTACCCATGTAAAGCTATATGCACAGGCAGTTTGTATACAGTGGCTAGAGGCCCTGGTGCACCCATTCTATCTCTCCTTGCAAATAAATTAATAAATCAATATACTAAAAAGGGGACCTTCACTTTTTATGTCAAATACTTTACAAATGCTTAAAAATTTTGCAACCAGCATACAGTAAATTGTAAAATGGAACACAAAGCACTTAATGACTAATGAATTTGTTAGGGTTTTTTTTTTTTTTTTTTTTTTTTTTTTTTTTTTTTTTGGGCCACTGGTGATATTCATTTTAGTTACTTCATTGACAAATGTTTTTAAAACATAAATTTCTTTCCCTAACCAGTGAGTTTTGCTTACCAGTCTTGATTTTCTATCCACTGAGCCAGGTACTGTCTGATTTCCATGGGAAAACTGTCATCATAAAGCTGGTGAACCTGCTCCAGGAACTTGGAGTCCAGCTGCTGAAGTTCATACCACTGAGACATCCTACAGGAAGAAAACAAATGAGTCACTAATGGACACTTACAGGTCACAGCAGTTCTGTTTATTGCTTAATCAAGACATAATTGTCTCTGAAATATATTACTTAAATAGTGTCTATAACCAAAAATGGTCTGTTAATGAGTTTTTTGTTTGTTTGTTTTGTGAGGTGGGGTCTCACTCTAGCTCAAGCTGACCTGGAATTAACTATGTAGTCTCAGGGTGGCCTCGAACTCTTGGCGATCCTCCTACCTCTGCCTCCCGAGTGCTGGAATTTTTTAATGAGTTTTGAGAGCAATATTTTTTTCTTCCACAGGAGATGCATCTTTAAGTCTTAGCTGCCATGTTAGCAGTCTATTCTGGCCACCTTATTTAAGTGGCAACTACCTCTGCCCTAGAGAACATTATAACTCTACCCTGATATGTTTTGCTCCATAGCATTTACCGCCCCCTGACTCACCACATATTTTCTTTTTTTACTTTATTGCTTTATTTTTTTGTTTTACTCTAAGGAAAGGGAGGACTTGGGAGGGAGGATTTTGCTCATTGTTATATCATAAGAACAATACAAGGAACAATGTATCCAATACATATGACTTTAATGTGAATCTAGACTTTTATCAAATAAATAAATAAATAAAAAAAACATTAGAATAAAGAGAAATCACAAGTACACTCGAAAAACTGTTCTACAAATAATGATACATCTGTAAACTGGTATTTTATATTTTATGATTTATAGGGTTGATTCATATGGTTAATTCAATTTTTTGTTAATGCCATTTAAAAGAAATACATTTTCTTTTATGCCTACTGAAAATAATAAATCTGGCACAAGGAAGTCTTAAATCTCAGTAATGATTTTTAAGGATTACACACCTGTAATCCCAGCACTTTGAAGGCTGAGGCAGGAGGGTCATGAATTCAAGGCCAGCGTGAGCTACATACTGAATTCATGCCAGTGTAGGTTACACAGTGAGTCACTGTCTCAAAAAAGGCAAGGGCTGGAAAGAAGACTGAGGAGATGGCAGAGCAGTTAAAGATGCCAAGCAGGCCAGCTCAGGTTTAATTCCCAAGCCACCCACATAAGGTAGATACAAAAAGCAGTGCATCTGGCATTAATTTGCAAGGGAAGAGGCCCTGGAATTCACTCACCCATACTTAAATAAAACAACATTAAAAAATAAAAATAAAACAGGAGAAAGATTGAAACACTGTTAAACGTAAATTTGAAAGAATACAGTAATGCTTTCAGATAACTATTATTTAGCCAATTCTAAAGATTAAAAATTACAACAAATCCTAATTTAAGTTTTAAAATTTATCAGGAAAACAAAGACTTTTCAGTGATCATCACCTAACTTGGGATTTATATCCACACACACTGGCATCAACACATGGCTGGCAACATTCAGAGTGGTACAAATGAATCTTATCCTGCCAGACCTCTGAGGAAGAGGTCCATATTTTCAAGAAGAATATGGAAGTGTGTGGGGGCATACATTTTGTCAAACACATATGTACAGGTATCAAGCCATGTCCGTTCCACTAATGTTCTTCCAGAGGTGAGCGAGGAAATGTTTATATTACAAAGCTAGTTGCCATCAAAATACCAGTAAAAACTGGATCCAAGCACACACCTGTGGCATGCCCATGTAGCAATTTGATTTTTCACTTCTATTTTATCTACACAGAAGGTTCCAAATCACTGGGTCTCTCCTTCCCTGCTAGTGACGTGCTTAAAGCAAATAGGGCACACTTAACCAGAGGGGTCTATGACACCACTTAGTAGTCAAGTGCTCAGGAAACTTACTCCCTGATAAGCAGGTGGTTGTTATGACAGCATGTCCCTGACATAGACACAGAACCTGCCACAGAATAGGAAAATCAACAGATTCATGTTAAGAAATCCAGAATCAATCTCATCTCATAGTCACATGATTCAAACCCCAGATCTAGGGTTGATGTCTTCCTGTCCCACCTTAAGACTAGCTGTTCCCCTGCCTCAAACATCTATTCTCCCAACCCAGCCTCTGCTGCAGAGCCTAGAGGCCGTTACTCTCCTGTGCCCAGCGCTACAGTTTGTCCTCCTAGGTTGACTGTCACCCATCTCATTTCCACCCAGCAGCAAAGCAACTCAAGAACCAAACTATTTACTGTTTTTCACCTGAGCATCTCCACCTGCCACTCACTTTTGCAAATAGCTATCCCATAAATTTCTACCTATTTAAACCCTACCAGCAAAATTCCCACAGAAGTGGCCCTGCTTCTGCAAAACTGTCTGAGACTTCCCACCAATCATCTTTCTTTGACCTGTGCCTCATGCATTTTGTACTCCTATTAGAACATTAGCTCTAATCCTCCCTGTAAAGTTCTACGAAGCAGCCCATATACTGTATAAACTCCAGGGAAACTTTCTTTTTAACATGCCTCAAACCGCAAACAATGGCCTGTACATGGCTTAAATCATAAGTGTTACTGAACACGTGACAGCTTGCTTCTATTGAAACCTGGTATATTTCAGATGGAATTGGAAAGCAAAAGCCAAACCTTATGATGATCCCACAATTTTGGGTCCAGCGTGCTCATTAAGCATTGGTGCACAAAAGATTGTACTACTGGGGGGTTCGAGTCTTACTTGTGTCTGATAAAAACAACAAACGTCAAAAGCACTATTAGCCACACATCCATATACCTACCCCAGGACTCTTTGGTCGTGTTTCGAAATTGTTTTTAAAGAGTAAATCACATTATTTGTGGTTCTGCAGGAATTAATACCACTTTCAAGTCCCAGGAAAACCGTCAAGTCTTCATCTTTAAGCACAGACACATAATTAAGATTTTACGGCCGGGCGTGTGGCGTACGCCTTTAATCCCAGCACTCGGGAGGCAGAGGTAGGAGGATCGCCGAGAGTTCAAGGCCACCCTGAGACTACATAGTTAATTCCAGGTCAGCCTGGACCAGAGTGAGACCCTACCTTGCAAAACCAAAACCAAAAAAAAAAAAAAGATTTTACATCCATTCATTTCCAGGAACATTTACTGACCTGCCTCCTGGGGCCCCACGAAGAGGCTGGGGATGCGATGCAAACAGCTGCTATATATAGTAGGACAGGTGCCAAGGCTGCTGGCGTTGCGTGCACTGGGTGTCAGCGTCTGTACCCGGCCAGCTCTGGGGTGTGTGGGGGGGATGGCACGGGGGCGAATGAAACTTCTGTGAAAAGAAGAATACGTTAGGGAGGCGGAAGGGGCGCGAAGCGAGGCAAGGGAGTGAGTGAGTACACACGGGGGAAGGTCTTCTGCGGAGAGATTGCATTGCACAAGTCATCTTGTTGCAGTCACAGAACGACTGGCCGGAGCAGCAGCAGCAGTGCCATCCACCAGAACAGGTGTCCCTGATTGCACTTGGGTATCACGGGACCCGCAACCCAGGGGGCTGACAGTTCACCTGGCTGCAGGGCCCGGGTCGCGGGGGTCCCACCACTCCATCCTCACCCTCGCGCTCACTGCCGCACGCACCGCCGGGCTGGGCGCCGCGGAGCAGCCGGTCCTGGGTGCGCGGACTCGCCTCCGCCGGTCCGGGGTGGGCTGAGGGGCGCGGTCCCCGGATACCGCCGGCCACTTCCGCAGACTTAGAGCTGGAAAACGAAAGGACCCAGCTGGAGAAAAGTCCCCGCGGGGCGCCCCGCCTCCTCGGACATCCACCAATCAGCGGCCTCCTTTCGTGCTCAGCCAATCGGACGCGGCTGTTCCGCGGAGCGCCGACTCCCTCCGCGGGTCCCCAGGCTTGGCTGATAGTCCCCAAGAGCCGAAGTCCAGAGCCCCCTTCACGCGTGAGACATGGGGTGCTGCTGTGTGTTGTAACCCACAGACTGTCGGTTCAGTTGACAGTTTGGGGAAGTAAAAGGAAGATCTGTGTTTGCAGAAGTCAAACTTGGAGATCCCTGCATTAATTAGCTCCCTCGCCGCTGGGAACTTAAGCAGGTGACAGAAATGGGGACGTTGTCGTTTAGAAACTCACTTTAGCTGTTGAAACGCAGGGTTTCCTCTTCATTCGCGAACCACTGAATGAAAGGTCAGGTCTCTCCCTCCTCTCCTCCCGTCGTCAGCGCTCCTGAAGGTGCATCCTGCCCACGCCCCTCGTCCAAGCTCCACGCCCACCCCTCCAGCATCCTCCACGTGGCTCTACTTGGATAATCTGCGAGCTACTGTAAATCAGAACCAAAGCCATTTTCCTGTTCGAACTTGCCCTTTGTCTAGAAACGGTGCATGTCAAATACCTAGAAGTCTTCCTTAACGCTCCTTCTCCCTGTCCCCCCACACCTGGCCCCTAAGTCTTTTTGAGCCTCCCTTCCCCTAAGTCTTGTTTACTTCTATCTTTACTTCTGCTGCTCTCTTCCCTCTCGTCTGGATTATTGTAAACAACAGCCTCACTTCAACCCTTCGCACCCATGGAATTCTCTCTCCACACAGCAGATTTAGTGATACTTTGCTTCTTTGCAAAGTCGATCATGTTATGCGCCAATCTGAACAACCTGCTTGCCCTTATACAATTAAAATTTCTAAATACATCCTACAAAGCCACGGTTCCCCTATCACTTTCTCTCATCCCATCTTGTGTCACTCTTTTCTTTGCTTATTTAAGCATTTTTATTCTTCACATAAGCCAAATTCTTTCCCGAACTTAGGGCTTAGAAAGTCCCTTGAGCCAACATCTCTGTTCCACAACTTCTTTGCTGCATAACTGAAATCTAAGGTTAAATGTCACTTCCCCAGGTAGGTACCATTGTGGCCTTAATAGATTTTGGAATTTATTCCTATAAAACCAATTGATCCCTTGACATAGATGGAATTTAAGTCACTTTGAAAAAAAAAAAAGGCAACTCTGGGTAGGAAAAGTACGTAAATAATTCCCCAGGGATGCATATATATACATGTGTATTGTAAGCTGTAGTCTATTTTCTTGTAATATGCACCCTCACAAAGGCAATCGAGAACTGACTTCTAGCTTGAATCCTCCACAGTTGTCCCTACTTACCTTTCCACCAGCCTTGTTTCACATTAACTGGTCTGTGGCTTGCTCTCCCCTTCATGCTTTTAAATTTATTTCTTCTTTATTATTATGGTTTTTGAAGTATCTGAGTTTTATCCCTTTAAGATTCAAAGTTTCTAGAGAGAAAACCATATTGTAGGTGTGACTATACAATATCTTGGCTGCTTTAAAAAAGAATCAATCTTCTGGGCATAATGGTGCATGCCTTTAATCCCAGCACTTGGGAGGCAGAGGTAGGAGGATCACTGTGAGTTCGAGGCCACCCTGAGATTACATAGTGAATTCCAGGTCAGCCTGGACTAGAGTGAAACCCTACCTCGGAAAAAAAAATCCAAAACCAAAATAGAAACCAAAAGGTCCAAGAAATATCCAGATCCAAACATATAACTGTCCTACAACATTCAGCATTTGTATCATCACATCAATAACAGCCAGTTTTCAAAAGATACAAAACTAGAATGACATGTCTGATAAATTGCATTATTTTTAAGTCTTTTCATTACCTTGCTAACCCTTGGCATAGGTTCCCTAAGGGTAGCATATTCCTCTGTGCCCTATCTGTAGCATTGGCTATGTAACTTTCTCTCCTAAAGAAATGCTGAGAATTTGGATGCTTATGTCCTTTGTGATCAGCTTGTCCTCCTGTGCTCCTTTTTTATGCCAGGAGATGGCATGGCTCTAGGCTGATCCAGGAAGAAGAGGCATATGACATCCTGGGGCCTGTGCCTGGAGGACCACTGCAGCTGACCTGTTTGCCATCAGGGTGGATCTCTAAGATACCCCCTTTGTTGAAATCAATACTCAACAGGTGACAAAATTAAAGTTCCTAACTACCTGAACATTCTAGAATGCTTCTGGGCTAAAACCAATGGGAGTAAAATTTAAAACAGTAAAATCAACAAGACTTACATTGGATTTATAAGAAAGAAAAGATGACAAATGACCAACAAAAGTCTCTCTTGTCACTAGTAATCAACCAGAAACAGCAGGCAAGAGGAGGTTTATCCTTCCCATTCCTGAACTGGTGTGTAAATCAGAGAGTCAAGGGTGGTAGGAGTCTAGAAACCACATTGTACAACGAATGATGAAGGCATTAGAGTAACCCATAGATTCATGCAGTGTTGCAGTGGAAAGCCTCTTAGGAATTCATCTAGACCTCTCATTTCAAGAAAATTTATTTTTTGCTTGGAGAAAGGCAAGCATGATGATTCCTATTCCTTATTCACCCCTTGTCTTCTGTAATCACCAGTTGTATTAGTTGGTTATACTATCCTTGTTGCACAAAGCATTTAAAATAATTGATAACAGAATATTGACAACTAGAAATATAATATCTAAAGACAGCTATGTAATCTAGAAGCCAAAGCAAAAAAGATAGATATTGTCAGTTATACAGCTCTCATTATATAAAATTTAGAAGATGATTTTCAATAATGATCACATTATTCTTGTCTTGGTTACACCACTTTGTAATATGACTGTGTAGTTCTCAAAGTTGGTAGGATCGGTTTCCCTAACCATTAAGTCATAACTGGCTTGTGATTTGCTTCGACCAACATTATGGAACAGATGCGTCACGTGTCAGTTGGAGGCTAGCTTTACATAGTCTTAGTCTTGTCTCCATGACAAATGAGTCTAGTTTTTTGCAGAGTGAAAGACTACATGGTCCGTGATTGGGTCAGTGCTGTTGTCCAGGCTTTGGGTTCAGACATGACAATGCCCAGACAAGATCAGATGAGCATGACCCAGATGAGCAGAACTGTGCCCCGACCCTAGAATCACAATGATAAATGGTTGTCTTACCTCATTAAGTTTGGAGATTATTTACATTATGTGCATGAGTGTGTATACACACATACATATATAGTACTGATGCAGGATTGAGCTCTTAATGAGATTAGAACTCCAACCAAGGTCGTATTCATGTTTAGAAAACAATTGAAAAAATGTTAAAGGGTAAATTATTAAAGATTTTAAGGAGAGTTAAGACGAGAAAGAAAGCAAAGCAGGAAAGGGCTCGAGCCAAATGAAATTTCCCCTTTTCCAGCTTGGATGGAAAGGTAGAAGGAAGTCAGAGAAAATCTCCCTCACATAGGGAAGGAGAGAAGAGAGTTACAAATGTGTTTCAGGCCCATTTATATGAATCAGAGATCCAATTAGAAGGAGTCTCAACACCAGGCTCAGGTGTGTAGGGAAGAACCTGATTGGTTAGTGGGCCCCGGAGAAACACTAACTTAGGAGGGTCCCAACCATGGAAGCTTACTTAATCCCATGAAACTGGGGAAGAAGCAGAAGTTATTGTTGCTGAGGAGTCATTGCCTTCAGCCATCTTGACTGAGTCAGACGCAAGTTCTAGTCCTGCCAGGGCAGATAAAGTGGTACCCATGTTTCTGTGGGCCAGTCCTCAACGAACTACGTATCAGGAAAAAGCTACATTGCTCCTATCTGGTATTAATACTATATATATCACCGATATAGATCTTATGGGGAGGGAGGGCAAAGCATCCAGGAAATGAATGCTAAACAAAAATTCTCAAATGTAACAGGCCTATTGCCCTTTCCCACTGTGTTTCCCTGAAGCCGCTCATCTTCAAGGCTTTTATCTTGTGTGTACTTATCACACGTCATCAAAACACTTCCTAATTTGGGGCTATTTCTTTAAAGCCTTGATATGTTTTAAAAGGAGAGCTGAATATCTGGATCAGACGTCCCCTCATCTCTCAGCTAGCTTAGTGTAGTTTACTATAAGTTCTTAATGTCTGTAGTGCCGCTGTAACACAAGTATCTAATAGTAGGTATTTCTAAAAATGCTCATTGCAAGCCTTGCTACTATGCAACCCTGAGACTGTCAATCAGTGTGAGCACCGATTGTTCATCTGCAACACGGTGGAATGGAAATAAATGAATTCAGAAATTATTTGAGTTCTTTGGATTTGCATTTTGTATAATTCCTTATCCTGGTATGTATTTTCTTCCCAGTTAATAACAACTTGTAGGATTCTCCCATACACAGCAGCTTGTTAAAATGCAGAGGTACATGTCAGACATTAAACAAAATTGCTGTATGTACATGATACATTTCTTCCCCATATAGAGGAGAGCCACGAGTGCTTTTGGCAAAATGGCCACTTGCAAACCAAGTTCTTTTCATTAAGAACACGTAGTACATGATGCAGAATTCTATTACAGGTTATAATATGGAGAGTACAGCCACACTCAGAAGACTTCTTCAGTATTCTTGGAGTTAAAATAGTAGGAAAGCTATCATTAAAAAATGATCAAATGTGGATAAAAGGTTTATACTGTTTATTGTAGCTCTGTTTATAATTGTGACAAACTGGAAATAACCTACTTTTCTGACCAGCAAAGAACAATTCAGATAACAGAAAAATGTAAACTATTGCTTCCAAAAACCATTTAATCACATTGGAAAGCATCCACTTACAAAGTTAAATAAAAATGAAGACTATCAGGCTGGAGAGATGGCTTAGTGATTAAAGCACTTGCTTGCAACACCAAAGGACCCAGGTTCAATTTCCTAGTACCTACTTAAGCCAGATGCACAAGGTGGCTCATGCGTCTGGATTTCCTTTGCAGCAGCTGGAGGCTCTGGTGCACCCATTCTCTCTCTGTATCTCTCTCTCTCTTAAATAAATAAATAAATAAATAAATTAATTAATTAATTAATTAATTAATTAATAAAACGAAGAATATAAAACAGCCAGTATCATCTTATTTTTGTAAGATTACAGAGACACATCATTCCACATAAATGGAAACATGACAAAAATATGTTAAAATGTTGTTTCTGGGTGTGGGTCACGTCCATATAACTTTTATGTGTTTACAAGAAGCAGTAACACATGCAGAGTCTGATCCCTTCAGGACACCAAGCCTGGTAGGCGTGCTTTAGGACCCAGGAGTCAGCCGGGAGCGGCGCTGAGACAGCCGCGGCGGGAGGGACACCGCAGCTCGGAAGAGCCGCCCCACGTGCTTTCGGGGAAACGGGCGGTGACCGAGAAGCTGTGCCTCTGAGGGGAAAGCGAAAGCAGCGGCGGAGACGCAGTGCGCAGGCGCGGTCCCGGGGTTTTCCCACAGTGCGCACGAACTTCCGAGAGATCCAAGGGACTGAACCCCCTTCTTTCTTTCCTTCGCCTGAGGCCACTCTGTCCACGCGTGCGCTGACTCAGCTCCCCCAGCTTGGGAGGGCGCCATGCGGGCATGCGGGTGTGGGATATGGGCTTTCTCCTCCCATGGGGTCTTGATGCCCCCTGCTTCTCTGGGTGATTATGAAATAATTATGGAAGGTGGGAGGCATGGAAATTGAGAGTCTGCTTTTTTAATGTTTTTTTTTTTTTTGCACTGTGTGCATGCTAGGGTCTCTAGCCTCTGCCAGGTGCTTGCGTCTTTTTTTTTTTTTTTTTTTTTTTTTTTTGAGTCTGCCCTTACGTGGGTGCTGAGGAGGCAAACGCAGGCCACCAGGCTTTGTAAGCAAGCACCTTTATGCACTGAGCCATCTCCCCTGGAAGTGTTGAGATTCTGTAGGTTCCCCTCAACTAAGAAGGCTCTTTACCTATGAACTTGACATCCTCCAGTGTGTGAAAGGCCCTGCTACCATTCTGCCCCACACCCTCAGATCTCGTGTGACAGAGGACCGGACCCTCATAGCCAAACCTCAAACATGCAGTTTACAGAAACTCCACAATACA
This sequence comes from Orientallactaga sibirica, assembly GCA_036365145.1. Classification (NCBI taxonomy): domain Eukaryota; kingdom Metazoa; phylum Chordata; class Mammalia; order Rodentia; family Dipodidae; genus Orientallactaga; species Orientallactaga sibirica. The sequence continues at coordinate 27,399,933 of JAEOAD010000004.1, read as the reverse complement.
GCTTAAGTTTCCACTCTTAAGAAATCACAGGACCAGCTGTATAATTTGCTGGGCCCAGTGCGAAATGAAAATGCAGGGCCCTTTTTATTCAAAACCTACTAAGAATTTATTTATTTATTTATTTTGTTTTTTCAAGGTAGGGTCTTGCTCTGGCTCAGTCTCAGGGTGACCTCGAACTCATGGCAATCCTCCTACCTCTGCCTCCCAAGTGTTAGGATTAAAGGCCTGCGCCACCATGCCCGGCTCCTACTAAGATTTTTAAGAAGGGGATAGCAGAGAATGACCACCAGAACAGAGCCCTTCTGCACACTCTGACCTGTGTGGAAACTACACTACACCTTATTAGATGTTCACTTGACTAAAAACAGATATAATGAAGAAAACTCACACTGCTACTGTCATATTTTAAGGTCTTCTATTCGCTTTCCACAGCGTTTGTTAAAGAACCCAGAGCCATTAGCCTTCACTATGAGGTTCTGCTTAACCTCTTGCTCATTTTATCCCTCTCTCCATACTTCATCAGTCTCCTCTCCCTTACTTTGGCCTCCTTCTATTCCCTGAAATTCTATTCCCAGTTTTTACCTACTGAGTCCCGAGTTCATGAGCTGGTGCCTTCCCTTGTTTTAGGTCTCAGCTGGGCCATCTCCTCAGAAGAGACCTTCTCTAGTCACTTCTAGTGACGCCACATCACATTTACAAACCTCATATTGAATCTGCTCCAGTGTATTACCTGCATGTCTTAAACCCAGTGCTCCAAGGCATCTGTGTGTGCAGTGAATCACTTCTCACGCTGTCCTTGGGAGAGCCGAGAAAATAGCCAGGAAAGTCACTTCTGTGTCGTGACTCAGATGGCAAACTGACAAGAAAGTCAATGGCTGACAAAGTAGTTCTGAGAACCCTTGTTTGAAAAGATGGATAAACAAGCCACCATTAATGCTGGTGCAGGACCCACAGGTTAATTTACCATTCAGACTTTAGCCTAGGCTCTACAGGAATAATGAACGTGTATATGCTGAAAAATCTACCATCAAATTTTATTGAGGCATTCATCCACACCCCTTCCACATTCACTGCCTCTCTACCTTACCTGGGTGACCCTAGATTTTTTTCTGTCAGTAACATGCTATTACATGGTTAAGGCTCTGTCAAGTGATGTGAGAGTGTTGTGTAAGATTTTTGACTTGCATGAATAATAATGGCCCTGAATTTAATGAAGGTTGGAGTTAGGGGAGATTGCAAGAGTATTTGGTTCATCTATGAGTGGGGAGATGTTGTCCACGTTAGGCAAACGTGGAATAATTCCTAAATATGGTGGTTTCAATCAGATGCTTCCCATAAACTCATTTATTTTCCATGCTTGCTCTCCAATGGGTGGCAATTTGGGAGCTAGAGCCTTGCTGGAAGAGGTGTGTTGCTGGGGACAGCCTTTGGGCTGTTGTAATCTAACTTTCCCCTCGCCAGAGCTCAGCTCACTCTTGCTGCTATTTTCCACCTGCCATGATGCCCAGCCTGTGCTCTACCATCCTTTCCCTGCCATGATGGAGCCTCCCCTAGAGGCGGCAAGCCAGAGTCAACTCTTTCTTCCCATTTAGCTGCTTTTGGTTGGGTGATTCATCCCAACAATGAGAAGATAACTGCGACACTAAATCAGAGAGAAGTTGGAGTAAGTTAACAAACACTATGAATCAAGATTATTTCTACAGAGCTCGGAAATTAAGGGTGAGGTGAAATTGAGAGGAAGTTCTATGTTTTGTTTTTTCTTCTTCAAGATATGCACACTGTGGTTAGATGGGATAATGAACAAGAGACTGTTCTGAGTTTAGACTTTGGAGGTATTAGAGAATTCGAATCTTTTTTTGCAGGCAGACCAAGAAGTAAAGGGAAGGAACTGACCTTTGTCTTCCTTGTGTACAAACACTAAATTGGGAACATTTACTAAAGTCAGATTGTGATGGACTCTGAGATGGAACTGTGCACACAGCTGTCTTTGTCTCTTACATGCAGAAGGCGGCAGGTGATGTGCATTGACAACCAACTGAGAAACACTGTGCTGAGGGACCTAGAGCATGCATGCTATGACCTTCACCTTCTCTCCACATGTATGCATTTGGCAGGTAGGCTCTCCTGAGTGTGAAGCATATGTGAGCATAATCCACATGAGAGGGTAGGGGTGGAGACTTGAGAGGATGTGGCAGAGTGGGGTGAGGGAGAACATGGGCCATCAAAGAAACTGAAAGTAATTGTCAAGCTTGTGTATTTCTGTTTTAGAGGATGAGAACACTTGGGGCAGAAGTGATAAGAAAGATCTGTTGAGAATTATGGTCTTTATCCAGAGCTAGAATGTTAAACATAGTGTTGATAGACCCTTTTGTTCATTTGACAAACCATATAAATGTCCTCAAAGAATAATGTTTTTTTTTGTTTTTTTTTGTTTTGTTTTTGTTTTTGTTTTTTTTGGTTTTTCGAGGTAGGGTCTCATTCTAGCTCAGGCTGACCTGGAATTCACGCTGTATTCTCAGGGCGGCCTTGAACTCATGGCAATCCTCCTACCTCTGCCTCCCAAGTGCTGGGATTAAAGGCATGCGCCACCATTCCCAGCGAGAATAATGTTTTAGTTAAATAAAATGCATGATTAAAAAGGAAACCAGTTACACTGAAATACAGATATGAAACTAACTTTGTGAAATAAAAAAATATTGAAACCACCTTTGTAACATAGTATAAATGTTTCTTAAGGACATTAAATAAGATCTAGCATTGGGCCTGATTACTACCATTTCCAAACTGTGCTTAGCATACACAGAATCTGGAGATAACTGAACACCAGTAATATGGTAGAAAGGTGATGAGGTTATGATTGGCTGTCCTTAATTCAACACTGATGTAAATCCTAAACTTCAGTTTAATTCAGTTAGAAGTTAGTGGAAACAAAGCTTTAACTTTTGCCATTCAGTTTTATGAGCACCTGAATTCTGTCCATATACCTCAGTAAGAATGGCAATTGTGGTTTCAAAAGTCACACATTTCAAACATAGAGCCCTTTGTCTACATAAGAAGTCACATGGGGAGTTGTATTCATTGTGAGAAGAGAGTGCCCTGCACATTACTATATTCATTACAGTTCATAGGCTGACATAATAAAATGGTGAATTTTACAGTGTATTTATACTGATAAGATATCTATATATATTTGAAGTAGAGTCTCCCTCTAGCTCAGTCTGACCTGGAATTCACTCTGTAGTCTCAGAGTAGCCTCTCACAGTGATCCACCTACCTTTGGTTCCCCAGTGCTGGGATTAAAGGCGTACACTACCATGCCTAGCAAGCCAGATATTTTAAATGCAATCATTCAATCAATAAATATTCATGGTTGGAAACATGTCAGAAATCAGGAGCATATGTTCACAGATCCCAGTTTGCTCAGTCTGGGCTGAGTCATTATCTGCTGCTAGAGAAATGGCCTAAGCTTCACCCAAATTTCTGTCACCTCTACTGGGGAGAATACATGGGCTTTCTGAACCATATGAGGTTAAAAAAAAAAAAGTCCCTGGCTTATCAGGTGTATTTCATTCTGTATGGTTCCTGGAGGGGCCTTCCTTGCTAACTCAGAGTTGGAGGAAATTCAGTGTGATAGCTGCCACCTTTGAGCATTTACTCCTGCTAGAAGTATTGGCTCAAGTGATTACATTAAAAATAATTTGGATGAGCCAGGCGTGGTGGTACACACCTTTAATCCCAGCACTTGGGAGGCTGAGGTAGGAAGATTCCTGTGAGTTTGAGGCCATCCTGAGACTCCATAGTGAATTCCAGGTCAGCCTGGGCTAGAGTGAATCCCTACCTCAAAAAAGAAAATGATAATTTGGATTGAGGGGAGAAGTGAAATGTGACTTAATATTCTTAAATTAAATCTGTATTTTATTTCATTAAAGGCAGTTTGTTACTAGCTTGTTATAGACTAAAGGTTTGTGCCTCCCAAATTCATATGCTGCAGTCTTCACCACCCAAATGATGATGGCAGGAGATAATCAGGTCACATTAGGGATTGATTTTGAAATGTTCACCACAGGCTTACATTTTGAATGCTTGGTCGTCAGGGTTATTATGAAGGCTGTGAATCCTTGAAGAAGTGGGGCCTGGATGGAGGAAGTAGGTCACTAGCCTTTGAAGGTTAGATCTACCCCCTCTCATCTCCCACCACCAATTCTGGCTTGCTTTGTCTGCCTCCTGGTCTGCCATGGTGGGTAGCTACCCCTCCGCCTCATGTTCCTGCTGAGCTGTTCCTCGTGCCCCCCGCCCCCCACAATGGATTGAAATCCTTCTGAAACAGTGAGCCAAATAAATCTTTCTTTTCTTAAGTTGTCTTTGTCAGGTATTTGGTCATACAGACAAACATGTAACCAATAGAAGTCACAGAGTAACAGTTCTCAGGAATGGGATTAGCACCCTTGTAGAAGAGTCCCCAGTGAGCTCTTTGTTGTGTGAGGACACAAGCAGATGGAGTTTCTTCTTTCTGCAAACTGAAAGAGGGCCTTCATGAGAACCTGTCCCTGCTGACCCGTTCTTATACTTCCAACCTTACAAATGTAAAATAAATTTTTATTGGTGGAAGCATCAGATGCATGGGACTTTCTTAGCCATCTAAACTGTCAAGGTTGGCAGAAAAAGAATATTCAGGGGGTAGGATTTGGTGGAAATATAGTCCAAATTCCATTTCCATTGAATTTACCAGCTCATGATGCATGCTTTAAATTGGACTAAACAGCTAGTCCCACATACCTCTGGCAAAACCCCAGTGTTCCACAAAGATGATTTCTGCAGTACAAGACTCACATTTTTGGGAAATACCTCACTACCCTGGCTTCAATAACTTAATTTTGATTTTCTAGATCTAAACGAAAGTAGCCATACTGGACCCTTTAATATAGCCTCTGCCTTTACTATAGAGAACAAACTGCCAACTTCCATGTACTCTGTAGCCCAAACACCAATGGTAGGTGTGATCATACAGGAAACCTTGGCACTCTGTTGTGGGGCTCTACATTGACAAGCTTTTAAAACTTCTGCTATGTAGGGAAAAGTCATGATAGACAGGGAATGAGAAGCTTCTAAAAAGCTTTTTTTTTTTTTTTTTCTTTTTTTGTATTTAAATCCTATTGTTTCAGTACTTCCTGAGAGGAAATTACCACTTTAAAGAAAAACAAATGTGATTATCCTGACCAAATGAATTTCCTCCCATTCTGCTGTCAGTAGATATGTATGTTTCGGGCTATTTCAAAGATGATCTGTGGAAGGAAATGACCCGAAGTTGATGTCATTCTCCATCAAACAGATACCTTTGATTACACCTTAGATTACTGTCAGAAGCTTGCATGAAAGGAAGGGAACTAGCCTTGGGGTAAGTGGGGGACAATCTAGGATCTAGCTAAGTCACCAAAGAGTGGGAAGAAAGGACAAGGTTGAATGGATAAAAAAAAGGAGGCAATAGTAAAAACTTCCCCCGTCCTCTCAACTCTTCCCTTAACTGTGAGCCTCTGCGTGTTTGGTTTGCCTGGAAGAGGAGACATGGGTGGAAAGAGGAGAGGAAGCTGTCATCTGTGGTCTGCAGTCAAGACTTGCCTTAAAAAGCAGTCTTGAGACATTTTCAGCAGTTGGTCATGGCAAAGGCCTTGGCACTTCAGCTCCCTCCCTCATCTGGCTTTGCAGACACAGAGAACTAATTCTCCAGGTCTTGAGCAATGGTGCATCCCTCACTATTGCTAAGGGCAGTTATCTGGGCCACAAGCCTCCAGTCGGGCTGAGTGAAGGACCAACATACACCCATAGCTCATCTCTTCCTCCACATCACCCAGAAAAGCACCCATCCTTGCTTTTTGCCACAGAACCTTAAAGGGTAGAAATTCTTGCATCTTTTGTAGTTTCAGTTTGACAGTGCCGACTAGAGACCAATGGAGCCAGAAAGAATTTCTAAGGCCATCTCGTTTTCTAGACGTGAACAATGTGTGAGCCACAGATGACACCAGTCATCGAAGGTCACATTGCTTTGTGCCTCTGAGTCTTCATTGCTAAGATTTTTACCCGTGTGTCTGCTTTTGGTGTCTACAGCATCAGTACAATTTGCAGTACCGGCAATGTGCAGGTTTAGGGTTCACCCCTGGGGGTCCTGTGAATCTCTGCTGATAAAGCCTCACCATCTCCCAACCTTGGATCTACTGTGATAACTCTTATTTGGCTTTTCCACCACACTTTCCTGCTGGTTTTTAGTCTGATGCAGTATTCCTAACCTAGTCTGAAATGTCAACCCACCTTCTAGAGCCAGAATCTCAAGGAACTCCTGGAAAAGGATATCAGAAAAAACACACACAAATGAGTCTGTTATATTGTTACTAACATTGGTTTCTTACAAGTTGTCTTATTTTGCAAATTTATCTGAAGCATTTTTTTTTTTTTTTTTTTACATTTTAGTTACAACACTCCAAGTCGAGGGTATCTCTTCAGTTAGGAGAGAGCTTCAGACAGTTACCATTTTCCAGAAACCAATATATACAAAGCTGAAGAAATGAGTTGGGATCTTTGGCAAAGAACAGTCTTTTACTTGATCATTTGCTGCCTTTTCGGGAGTGTCAGCCCATCCTGTCATTCAGTAGAATATGGAGAGTTCATCTAAAATTGAAAATGAAAACAATTGCTGAGGAAACTGTTGCCTTGCAAATGAATCTCTATTTTTGAGGGAGTTAGACAAATATTTCTTTGCCTGCTAAGCAATTCACACTCTTTACCAATTAACTAAGCATTCATGAAATTTGTTGAGGCCAACTAGTCTAAAAGAAAAAGTCACCTTTCAAGTAGATTAAAAACTATGAGCTGGGCATGGTGGCACAGGCAGAGGTAGGAGGATTGCTGTGAGTTCAAGGCCACCCTGTGGCTGCATAGTGAATTTTAGGTCAGTGTGAGCTAGAGTGAGACCCTACTTTGAAAAACAAAACAAAACAAAAAACTATGTTAAGAAGTCCATCACAAAAAAAAAAAAAAAAAAAAAAACCTAAAAAAATTAAATGTGACGAGGGGTAATATACTAACAATTTAGTTAGACATAAATAGCTTAGTGAGTTAAGGACAACCAACATTGGTATAAACCACCCCTGGAATGTGTGGATTTTTCATCCCTGACAATCTTTAAGAGAAGGACTGAACACCACTTGACTTGTAGCTAGATACAAGTGTGTGGTCACCGTCATGGAAATTGGAGGTTTGGACCTCTTGACCGTACTGGGTGATGAGAACATGTGGAATAGATTCCGAGTAACATCACATGTGACCCCCGTTCTCAGGATGAGAGTCCTGCTATGATTATTACTCATATTCTTCTTGAAGAGGCCCCACAGACTGGTCATGCAAGTGACGATCAGGAGAAATTGGAACTTGTGCTTGAGTTTTTAAAACTAGATGTCAAAGTAGAATAATAAACACTGACTAATGAATGCTGTTAGCTAGTGGAGAGTCTTGGGGACTGATGTGGCCCATGGATGCAGCAGGGATTTCTTCTCAAGTGGCATATGGGGATATTTTGCCCTCTGGTGGTTTTTGAGTGAAACATCTTAAAGCAGTTTTAGTTAGAAAATCTTTGCCAGCTACACATCTGACACATATCCAGAATTTACAAAGAACTCAAAAAGCAAAACAATAAGAAATCAAACAACCCAATTAAAAATGGACTATGGAACTAAATAGAGAGTTCTTATTGGAAGAAATAAGATGGCATATACACATCTAAAAAAGTGTTCTACATCCTTAGACATCAGGGAAAAGCAAATTAAACCTACTTTGAGATTCCATCTCCTGTCAGAATGGCTGCCATCAAGAAAACAAATGACAATGGGGCTGGAGAGATGGCTTGACAGTTAAGGCATTTGTCTGCAAAGCCAAAGGATCCTGGTTCAACTCTCCAGGACCCATGTAAGCCAGATGCATAAGGAGGCACAAGCATCTAGAGTTTGTTTGCAGTGGCTGGAGCGTGCCCATACTCTCTCTCTCTTTCAACCTCTTTCTCTCTCTCAAATAAATAAACAAATCAATAAAATTTTAAAAAATGACAATAAATGTTGGTGAGGATGTGGAAAAAGGGGAACCTTTCTACACTGTTGATGGGAATGTAATCTGGCACAGCCATTGTGGAAATCAGTGTGGAGGTTCCTGAGACAGATAGAAATAGATTTACCATATGACCCAGCTATAGCACTCCTGAACATATACCCTAATGACTCTTCTCACTACCTTAGAGATACTTGCACAACCATGTTTATTGCTGTTCTATTCACAATAGCTAGGAAATGGTACCAGCCTAGATGTCCCTCAACAGATGAATGGATAATAAAGATGTGGTACATTTACACAATGGAGTTCTATTCAGCAGTAAGGAAAAACAAAATTATGAAATTTTCAGGGAAATTGATGGATCTGGAAAGGATTACATTAAGTGAGGTGACCCAGGCCCAGAAAGCCAAATGTCGTATGTTCTCTCTCATATTTGGATCCTAGCTACAAATGTATAGACTCGTGTGTGACCTGGAACCAAAAATCAGTAGCAGAGGCCAGTAAGCTAGAAAAAGGTTATAAGGGAAGGAGGAGAGGGAAGGACTTAAGGAGACTGTATTGTATATATGTAACAGAAGAACAGATTACAGGGAGTGGAAAGGCCTAAGCAAGGCCCGGGGAAGAGATTGTATAAAAGAAGGGCAGGGGGGAGGGTCAATCAAAATTCAAGATATTCTGAATAAGACATATGAAAACCTACTTTTTTGAATAAGGGCACATCCAGAAGCCATAGATTGTTACCAAAAAATTTTCAGTGCCAAGAGTGGGATACCTTCCATTGAGTTGTTGGCCAGGAAGGTCCCTGTGGCCTCCAAAACATTATAGTCTATTGCCAAAGCCCTTGGTTTCCCTTGAGAAACAGATGGTAAGACCCCATTGCTGAAGACTTCACATGCCTGGGCAGCAAGGTTACTGAGAAATCAAGCTGGTGCTGAGCTGAAAACCTTCTCCCTGTAGACCAGCCAACTGAAATCTGGAAAAAGCTGCACTGTATGCAGCTCTATGGCAGACAGAAGTCATCAGCAGTGAAAACAGTGGACACTGGAAGCCTCAAGTTTGGCCAGACAGACCGAATGACTGAATGAGTGCAATAGTGGCATGTCTGCTCTGGGGGAAACCAACTATTCTCTAATTGGACTGGAAGCCCATTCTATGGGAGAGAATACATGTCTGGTACTGAAAACCTAATCAAAAGCCTATGGCAGGGGAGGTCATGAGCCTTAGGGATACAAAGCCTGCTCTTGTCTGGCGAAATGTATATATTATTCTCACAAAACTTCCCTGTAAGCACTACACTTAATGTTCCTATTCATATATTAATGTTACTCTCACTTTTGGTTAGAGAAACTTCTCTTTTCAGATGGTGCTGACCACTGGGATGACCCAAAAGGCAACATGGTGCTGAGAAGAAGGGATGGAGGAATGTCCAGCACTGAAACATCTCTGTCACACCCTTGAAGGCTCAGGGTCCATTGTGGAAGATGGGAGGAAAGAATGTAAGAGCCAAAGGAAGGGTACCACTCCTTACAATGCAACTGCCCTGACAGAAATTGGCCTCGATATCCATGACCTTGCAGTACCTAGCAATACTTTCCCAAGACCCTCATAATAGGAGAAAAAGATGATGACATCAAACTAAAAGAGAGACTAAGGGAGAGGAGAAGGGGATATGATGGAGAGTGGAGTTGTAAAGGGGAAACTGGGGGAGGGGAGGGAAATATCATGGTTTATTGTCTGTAAATATAGAAGTTCTCAATAAAAAAAGTTAAAAAAAAACAAAAACAAAAAAAAAAAAAAAAACAGTGGCTTTCAGTGTCCACAAACTCAGCAACTGCTGAGTCAACTCTGTGTGATGCTCATGCATTTGTACAGTGACCATGTTTTCCCCGTGCCCCCAGCACACATTAGCTCCCCTCTCCCTGGATTTGTACCAGTAACCATGTTTTCACTGTGCCCCTCTGATTCACAGGCCACCTTTGCTTCATTGCAAAGGCCCTGGACCAGCAGTGGAATGGAACGGGAACATACTGCACTTTCAATTGTCGTGGGACTCAGGTTTTCTCTGAGCACAGCATATACACTTGGAGACATGGGGAGAAGGTCCGATGGTGAGTGCGGCTCTGTGGAATCGTTTCGGCTTAAAGAGATAACAGGAAAATATTGCAAGGATTAGAAGATAATAGCTCATGGTGACTTGCTGTGCCTGGGCTCACTTCTAGTGCTTCTCTATTTGTGACACTGAGCTGCCTAATTCATCACTTCATATCACAGCCTTCACCTTCTATGGGATATATGACATACAAAAGGGCAGCTTTATAATTCTGGTCATAATAGACTGTAGTAAGTATGCCCTGAAGACTAGCTTTATGTGCTAAAGAAATGAGACATAAAATGCTTTATTGAGCATTAAAAATGTTTTATTCTCAGTTATCTATACTCTGTTCTACCCTTAAATCTCATTTAGGAAAGCTTGTTTACAAAAATCAATTCAATAATAAATATTTTACACATGACTAAAGTTACTCACATTGTTGAAATGGGGATAAAAACTGAAGGAACATAACCTTTGTCTCCCCTTTCTGTGGGCCTTGAAACTGAAAAAGAAAGTTGCAATATCAGGAGAAATGTTACCAGCGTTTTTTGTAACATAATAAAGAAGTCTACAAAGAAACAATAAATGCTATAAGGAAAAGAAATAATGTAATTATTTAGTAATTCACAATAATTTTTAGTTGAATGAAAGAAACAGCCACCAGGATAAACACAAAATGTGAAAGAAATAAATCTCTTGGCAGGCCTAATCTGACTTTACATATTAATGTCTCTAAACGGTGTGGTAAAAATTGAAAATCCACTTTATTATCTGTCTTTTTATTTTAGACAGAGAGAAAGGGAGAGAATATTGGTGTGCCAGGGCCTCAGCCACTGCAATTCGACTCCAGACACTTGTGCCTCCTGGAGGGCATGTACGACCTTGTGCTTGCCTCACCTTTTGTGCATCTGGTTATGTGGGATCTGGAGAGTCAAACATGGGTTCTTAGGCTTCATTGGCAAGTGCCTTAACTGCTAAGCCATCACTTCACCCCTATTAACTGTCTTTTATGTTGCATTTAAGTTTGATGATAGCATTTGATTCATTTGAATGTCAAGGAATTTAGAAAACTAAGATTTTGTATAAGTGTCCCTCAAAGGCCCATGTCTTAAAGTTTGGAGATCAGACTAGAGGAAGATGTAGGCTTTCAAGGGATAGAGAAAAATAAAAGGAAGTTAGGTGACTGGGGATGCATCCTGGAATAGAATATTGGAACTCTAGCCCCTCTTTCAGTCTCCAGGTCACCATGCAGACAGCAGCTTTTCCCACACACTCCCATCATGATGTACTGTTCTCCTCTTAGGTCCCAAAGTGACAGGATCAAAATCCAAAACTGTAAGCCAAAACAAATGTGCTTCTTGTGTTGTAGTATCAGAAAGCTGACTAACACATATAGCAACCCAGGTCTTTTCATTAAATTAACACCACTCATAATCTTTCTATTACACACATGCTTTAAAGCACAGACATTGGCTTTCCTAGGAGTAACACTGAACTGTACTAACAACCAGTACTGTAGTGTCAGCAGTGGGCTCATTTCACCCTGGATACATGCCCTAAAATTCTCAGGTATCCTGAACTGATTTAGTGCTTGGTCCAACCATCCCAGCTTTCTTTGATGCTTCGACATTACTTTTAAGTAAGCAAAGGAAATTATTTATATATTTATTTGAGGGGAGAGAGAGAGAGAGAGAGAGAGAGAGAGAGAGGAAAAGACTGATAGGGAGACAGAGAATGGGCACACCAGGGCCTCTAGCTACTGCAAAAGAACTCTAGACACATGTGCCACCTTGTGCATCTGGCTTTACACGGGTACTGGGGAATTGAACCTGGATCCTTTAGCTTTGCAGGCAAGCGCCTTAACTGCTAAGCCATCTCTCCAGACTGGTTTTGACAATTGTATGTCATTCTATTACATGTGGAATATACTTAAAGGCCATTGTTTTTTTTTATTTTGTTATGTTTTTGCTTTCTTTTGTATTTTTGTCTGTTTCAGAAGGGATGACATTCTAGTTATTGTCTGTGACAACCGTAGGATAGTCCACAAGATTGTGTCCAGAGAGTTAGTCACAAAAGATGCAGATCTTTACAGGCCACTTGTCCCTTTGTATCCATGAGGACTGGTTCCAGTAACCCCAGTGGATACTGAATCCATGATGCTCACATCATGTACAGAAAATGGCGCAGCATTTTCCTTGAATCTGAGCAATTCTCCTGTATAATTTAAATCATTTCCAGATTACTTACAACATCTCCTACGATGTACATATTAATTAAATGGTTGTTATGCTATCTTGTTTAGGGAATAACAACAACAAAAAGTCTTTACATGCTCAATTACAGATGCATTATTTTTGAAAGTTTCTTTTTCAGATGCAATTAATTTTTTTCCCATCCTTGATTGATTGAATAAACAGATGTGGAAACTGCGGAATCAGAGGGCTAACTATGCTTTCATGAACGAAACACAATGGTGTACTTTGCTTACACTCATATAGAGAATTTCATAAATATTCTTTCATGTTATTCAATATTACTGAATGTCTATTTTGGCCTTAGGATACATGCAGGAAAAGTAGGCTAAAGGAGGAGGAGGAAGCACAGACCTTCTGTCCCTTTTCTCAGAGAACAAATAAGATTACAAATAAGCTGGGATGTGGTTTAGTGTTAGAGCATTTGTGTCAAGTCCTGAATTTCATCCTTTCATCCTTGCCACCACCACCCACCCACCCACACACCCACACCCAGAATATAATATATAATATCATAAAGTGAAAAATATAACACTTATCAACTCTCAGGTTCCTTTGCAAAATATAGGTTTGCCATATATTTGTTTAAATTTGTAATCACTGTCTCTCCTTTATTTTCCTTTCTCCTAGTCATAGAAAATAGGAAGAAGAAACTTTTAAGTTCTATGAGTGGCCTGAAGGGCCCCCTTGGCCCTGGTGAGGTCTGGCTGCAGCTACTGAACACCACCCTGCTGGCGTGCAGCAGTTCCAGTGGGCTCTCTTCAGGAACCACTGACAGACACACCACTTCGTTTCTCAGGCATTGACCTCCACATGCCCTTTCACTCTTACAGAGATCAAAACAATCCACAAGAGGAACTGCATTCACTTTGCTCTGACTTGGTGCTATTTTCCCAAAACCTCCGGAGAAAAGTAAACAGACAAGCTCACCTTCGCAAGGCTGGGAGCTGTAGTGTTTACCGAAGGCTTTGTCTTTGGGAATGTCAGGGTAGAGGTACTTCAGAGGGTTTTCAGGAATGTTTTCAGCCATGATAACCTTATAATCTCGAAGGATGTCGGCAAATGGCAGAGCGGACAACCGGCCTTTGTTGTAGGGCTCCACGGAGTGGAATCTCACTTCTCCTGGAAAAGCAGAAACTGGATTCGTCAGGCTCCTGCGCACATTCCTTGTGGCCATGCTTTCTGCCCACACACTCTTCCTGGTTAAAAATGTGACCTTCGCAGTCTGTATAGTACAGAGTGTGCATGTGACAGAGGGCCACACACCAGCTTTCAGAGCTCATGGGTAATCTGCTCTGGGACAACTGTCTCAACTAGTATTAAGACCCAGTGAACACAGGACGAAACGGATGAACAGGATACACTGCTTGGAAACTGAAATCCCAACAACCAAATGCGAGAAGACCCAGGGCACGGGAATAAGCAGCAGAGCGCTTGTACCATTTTCAGAGTGGTCCACCCAGGTGAAGGTGATTCCTCCAAGATGGCTCTCACTGAATCTCAATAAGAAGGTCCCAGGCATTTTATCCTTTAGCAGAAGTCGTTCCTTTTCTTTGCTAACAAAGCCCATGACATACCTAAAATCAGAGCAATGCATAGTTGTAGCTGATCATTATTGCAGTTTCATTTATTTCATTAACAAAGAACAGAGCTAAAATTTGGTTTGCATATAATCAAAGGCATCCAAATCCAAAAACAATCATATGTAGATATACACATCAATCCTTCCTGAAGAATGTCAAAAACTACAACTGTCCCATCCTCCCTCCATTGGCACTAAACATTTTTAAAAGAAATGAGAAATGGGAAAAAATAGTAAAAATAAAAAGCTGGGCATGGTGGTGCATGCCTTTAATCCCAGCACTCGGGAGGCAGAGGTAGGAGGAGCACCGTGAGTTCGAGGCCACCCTGAGACTCCATAGTTAATTCCAGGGCCAGAGTGAGACCCTATCTAGAAAAAAAAAAAAAAAAAAAAAAAATAGAAAAAGATTGAAGTTGAAGTAAAGGAATGGTGGAGGGAGGGCTAATCAAAATCCAAGAGGATATTAAAAAAGTCATATGGAAACCTACTTTTCTGGACAATGGAACACTCAGAAGCCATAGATTGTTACTAGAAAATTGTCAGTATCAGGGATGTGTTTTCAGATGGTGGCAACCTTGGGATAACTCAGAAGGCACCATGGTGCTGAGATGAATTGACAGAGGAGTGCTCAGCACTGAAACATCTCAAAGCTACCTTCCAAGGCTCAGGGTCCATTGCAGAAGAGGGGGTGGAAAGAATGTAAGAGCCAAAGGAAGAGTGCTCCTCCAGACACAAAATGGCCTGGATATCCATGACTTCACAATGCCTGACACTACCTATATGAGACCATCATAAACAGGAGGAAAAGATCATGACATCAAACTGAAAAGAGAGACTGATTGAGAGGGGGAGGGGATAGGATGGAGAGTGAAGTTTCAAAGGGGCAAGTGGGGGGAAGGAGGGAAGTACCATGGGATATTGTCTATAATTAAAGAAGTTGTCAATAATAAATAAATAAATAAATAAATAAATAAATAAATAAACAAATAAATAAATAAATAGAAAAACAATGAACCTAACATATTAAAAAAAAATGAAGCCCAGGGCTGGAGAGATGGCTTAGCGGTTAAGGCGCCTGCCTCCTAAGCCTAAGAACCCGGTTCCAATCTCCAGGTCCCACGTTTAGCCAGATGCAAAGTGACGCAAGGGCGCAATGCCGCACTTGCCCACAAGGGGGCGCACGCATCTTGATTTCGTTCACAGCAGCTGAGAGATTGCTGTGCATCCATCTCTATCTGTCTTCCTCACCCTCTCTGTCTGTTTCTCTCTGTGTCTCTCTTCAAAAATAAATAAAAATTTTAAAAAAGTAAAAAAAAAATGAAGCCCATATCTCACCCATCAATCCAAAGGGGAAGAATATGTTTCTTAATTAGATCCAGTATTGCTTCAAGCCATGTCCAAAAGGTGAATGATTTACCAGGCAAGTGTTCCTATCAGAATAAAGAGGCACATGAGGACAGTAGTTGTACAAGTAGTAATGACTCAAGTTCCTTAAACACACACACACACACACACACTAAAATGTTTCCTTTAAGCTAGAAAATGCCTTACTTTTCCTTTAATAACTATCATTGTACAGGAAATCTTCAAAACCCCAAATAATATGGAGACTTAGACAGGAACATTATACGAAAAGACTTATATAAATGACATTTCCCCTCTCTTATTTGTACCTTGCAGAACTTGGCCCAGCTGAGGTGACCATCACTGTAGCTAGACTGAACTAAAATGAAAGGGAAAGAAGTAAGATTATTATTATTATTATTTTTTAGTTTGACAATGAGACTTTAATTTTTAACTCAGTTTAGATTTTTTTCTTTTCCCCTTGCAGGCATTTTTTTTTTTTTTAATGCAAGTGCTATGGGTTTACAGTGTATGCATGCTACCTATGGGGCAAAATTATCATCCTTGTTCCTAAGAAGTTCGCTGTCCAGGAAAGAAGCTTTTTGAGGGAGGGGCTAACAATGACTCCAGGAAGCTCCTTGAATGGGCAGAATATAAATTGGCTGAAGAGAGAAAGGAAGCCACTCCAAGGAGCAAGAAAAACGGAGGATAAGGAATGGTAGAAAAGAACGTGGCTCCTATTGGAGATTGGAAGAGCAACTTAATGGTGGCAGCTAAACATTGTCTGATCAGTCATGGGAGTTTTATATGAATACAACGATAATATTACAACTGTTAAATTAAGAAACACTAGATTCCCAGGACTCTTGCCTATTGAGATTAAAAAGAAGGGACTTAGCAGGGCGTGGTGGTGCACGCCTTTAACCCCAGCATTGGGAGGCAGAGGTAGGAGGATTGCCATGAGTTCGAGGCCACCCTGAGACTACATAGTTAATTCCAGGTCAGCCTGGGCCAGAGTGAGACCCTACCTCGAAAAACCAAAATAAATAAATAAATAAATAAAAAAAGAAGGGACTTGACATCTATTAGGCAACAGGGAGCCATCAGCCTTTTGATCCATAGCAGTGACAACCAATTCCTAAAATTTTAAGGAAATTATGTGGATAATGTTGTTAAGTATCTGAAAGGATTTGGTTGCTATCTATACTACTTTTATATTTCCATTAACATATCAATATCCTATTTAAATTTTTTTATTCATTTAACAACTATTTTTAAACACCTATTATTACTGTGTAGGAATTAAATAAAGATTAAAAAGAATCTGCAATAAGTACATTTTTAGCATGTCCCAAGGACTTGATTTATGTGAATACTCATTGGTCAGCTAAGGCGTAATTGGTGAGCCAGTGTCACAGAAGTCAAACTCATCACCCAGATTCCGCTGCAAGGAAATGTAGCTGTGGACCTACTTTAACTGGAAATGCCAATAGTAAATCTGAGCTCTCCTTTGTAGTAAATGTGTTAACTATAGGTTTGCCAACATACAAATATCTTTTAAAAGATTTTAGACATAGCTTAGACTTTAGTCAGTAAATATAGTACCAATGATTTGCAAAATTCAGAAATTCAAAGCTGAAAACTTTCTTGACGTGCAGAATTAAGTTATTAATTTTGAATTTCTATTAAATTTCCTACACTTGGAGAAGAAATCCATCATGTTCCAGTTGGTTAATGTCAATTGAGCTATTAATATGAAAGGTCAAGGGACCATTAAGGCTTCACAGCATGCCTAGTGGAAGTGGCTGAAGAACACCCGCATGCTGGAGTTTGAGATGGAAACGAAAGGCTTTAGAATCGTACTGGTGTGGACTGGGATGTGGCTCTGGCTACCTGCATAGCCATGCAGCAGGACAGTCATTTCATCTCTGCACTGCAGAATCCTCAGCTCCAAAATAGATCAAATAGTCTTGGCCTTGAAGAACTTTTGTGAGAATTAAATATAAGATAATATTTAAGCCTATGCTTGACAGCATAGTAGGCATTCACTGAGATGTTATAATAATTATGGTATAATTACTATCACCAGCAGCAGCATTCTGGTTCTTTGAAACAGTGGAGTGCCCAAGGCAGAGGCAAAGCCTCTGTGTCTTTCAGCTCTCACCTGTGAGCTTCTCTGCCAGCATGCTGAGCTGATCTGAGTTGAGGCCACGGCCAACGTAGGATGAAAACTGCCAGCTCATCACTTCGAGGAGTTGACTCAGTGTGGCCAGTGGAGGGTTATTAAAGAAAACCAAGTTCTGAAATAGAGGGATGGTGACTACATTTCTTAATTACATGAAAAACGTACATTTAATATACAGCATTCCTGATTTTTATAAACTCTGAGCCAAGCTAACAAGACAGAATATACTATCATTCTATTCTTTTTATGACTTGTTTTTTTTTTCCTCCTAGAAGGATCTTCTGTTCCTTGAATGTAATAAAAGCCAGGGTTCCATCTTTCCCAACAGATTATTTGATGTCTCTTAACTTCCTCTGGGCTATCAACTATCAATCAACTTACATAGCTTTATTAGCACTGCCCAACAAATGTCTGGGCACATACTCCTTTCTGAAATATTAATTTTAAACAAAACACATTGTTTAAGCAGACACTGTATCTAACAAAGAGTGGAAGGCAGGACGAGGAGGAGTGATGATAAACACTTTCTAGGGTGCACTTTTCCTTGTATATGAGAATTGTGTCTAGAAAAGTGACCCAAGGTATTAAGTCTAGCGCTTAGGTTTTGAGCACAATAGAACTAGTAAGCCAGTTTTCGAGTCTGGTTCTGCAAGGAGGCCATGACTGCAGTCTCCAGACTGTCATGCGGGAGCTGAACAACTCTGGGATGGTTGCAATGATGGTCTTGGTGGCTTTCTAGTGAAGGTTCTGATGGAAGCCAGGTGCAGTGCTTCACTGTGAGGTTGAGTGAGAGAGAAGCATCCTGCACTCCTCCTAAACCCTGGCTGGTGTTGGGAGGAACACCACACATGCACCACTTAAAGAGTGTGCATTTAACCTCAAAGGCTGTTCTTAAAAGACAGATGAATTCTCTAGCGACATTGCCTTTTCTCTTGAGACAGAGTGGAAATGGGCACAGGGCACTCGGGCAGCCTTCCTCTCTAGAGATGGTCTATCTCAGCTGCCAGGGCATCTTGGGCTGAAGAAAAATAAGGCTGAGTCATTTTCTATGTGGTTTCCTTCTTGGGAACGTTGCAGTAAAGGAAAAGAACATTGAAAATTGACCAATTTTGGGATAGGTTCTTACTACTGGTACCTAACAGGAAAGACTGCTTTTGGAGGAAACATTTGCTTTGAATTAAGAAGAAACAGAGACCTGGGTAGATTGCTCAGTGGTTAAAGATGCTTTCTTGAGTTAAAGAAAAATAAATGTTATTTACATTTGAGCTGTTTTCTCTAGACGTAGTGGGTTCCAAAACAGTGCACAGGTTTCTTTCTGTTGTTTGTTTGTTTTAAGAGTCATGCCTGGGGAAGTGCTGATCCATCTATTTTTTGCCATTCCCTCCCAGGTTCTCTTGTAAGAGCATCTATTAGTCACTTGCTCAGACTCAATTTTTTGGTTATTGTCTCAAAAGAACCACCAGGTGGCACTAGAACCCAACATAAGCCTAGAAGGAATAACAATCTGTACCTAATCAACTGAAAAATTTGTACTATCAGAGTACAGTTAGGCAAGATTCATGGATATTCTAATTACTTATTTGAAAACTAATTTTGTGCCTTTGATGGGCCCAAAAGACGTTCAGGTTGTCAGATACCAAGTTCTGATAGCAATCTAACACAAAATTCTGGTACAAGGATTTCCCAGCGAAACTGTCCAATTAACAGAGCTTTGGAAAGACTCTAGAACACTCTGTGATGTACACACACATGCAGCTAGCTGTTTAGACCTGTAAAACAGCCAAACACCTGTCACTTTAGATGGGCAGCACTCTTTCAGGATGCACGTATGGTCTTGGTGGCTTGTCACTTTATTATTGTTGTTACTATTATTTTTTTCTTTTCTTTTCTTTCTTTCTTTTTTTTTGAGCCATGAATGTGCTGTGTAACTCAGGCTTGACTAACACTTACTACAAAGCCCAGGGTGGTCTCAAACTCACAATCCTCCTGCCTTTGACTTTCAAATGCAGGGTGTCCACCATCACACTGGACTTGAATAGAGCATGAGTAGAATTTAGAATCCCACAAACAAATACCCATCATCCCCAACATATGCACATTTTTGTTGAGAAAAAAAACTAGTCAAATAGAATGAGCCAGGGCAAGATAGAAACTTTACCTGGGAATCATTGGTTGACACGTTGTACCAAATGATGGATGCCCAAGCATTAGGTAGTTGGCTGACATTAGAAATCATCACCACAGGTAATGAGCTGGTCTAGTTTAAGAAACAATAGTTATTACAGGCAGTCCCACCTTGTGTTGGTGTTACTCTTGACCATCTCTTTTAAAGAGACAGCTCACACCAACTCCATTCTTCCAGTGCTGATATCTAGGCAACCTGGTTACTGAAACACATTGTGAAGGCAGAAGAACTTTCTGGGCATCATTGAACGGGTACAGTGCAGAATGAACAGGACTCCTTTCAGGGTGCAGGACCCCATCAATAAGATAGCTTCCCCAGAATCTTCCCTGACATTGATAGATTTCTATATTTTCTAATGTCACATATGGCCACAAATGTAACTAAAAATGGGATTGATTTAGTGCAATTCCCCTTTTTATGTATTAAAGAATTTGATTTTAAATTTAGGTTGGGTATGAATCAGTAAGTTCAAATTATGACCTTGACCTTACATATAATTAATGCCAGTAAGGGAAGTGGGCGTTTTTATTGTGAAAGCTGGAGAGAGAAGCTACAAGACCTGGAGCCACCTGGTCTTTATCTGCAGAACTCCATGTAGTACTATTGGTAATATGGTTTTCTATCTTATGCAATAACCAGGCTTTCACAAACTAGCCTGGGCAAGTTAATCAATGTACAGCCGTCTCTCTTTTATTGAGAGAGGAAGAGGGAGGGAGGGAGAGAGAGAGAATGAGAACAAGTATGGCTGCACCAGGCTCTCCAGCCACTGAAACAAACTTCAGACTCATGCACCACTTTACCTTTACATGGGCGCTGGGGAATTGGGCCAGGGTCCTTAAGCTTTGCCAGCAAGTGCCTTAAGCCCTGAGCCATCTCCCCAGCCTCAGTGTACAGTGATCTCTTTCCAATAACAGACCTCACATTCTTTAGATAGTAAAACACCCACATGAATATGTTCTCAGTTCATGCAGAAGGTTAGCAAAAAGATGGAGGGTTCCATGTTTGCATGCATTGCAATGAAAGATGAAAGACAGAATTCTAAAACAATATATTCTGCAAGTAGAATCATGTTCAAGATACATGAAGTTGTGTTTGTTCAATGAACACATACTGAGCAGTTACCATGTGCTAAGAATTGTGCACTGATGATGGGATATAAACGAAACCCTCCTTCAAAAAGCACAGAGTTAATATAATGCTCAGCTTAATATCAAATTTTTCTTTATTCTTTGAGTTCAATGGTGATTGTTGGAAGAGGATCAAAACAATGTACTGTCAATGTTCCTATCACATTTCATTTTCATTACATCAGAGAAACCTTCCTCCTAAGAGATTTTTATATAGTACTTAAATTTTTGAAAGTATATCACTACGTGTCATGGTTCAAAGATACTCATTTCTCTTTTGGCTTTCTACTGAGTATTTATGACTCAGAAAGTAAAAAAAAAATGTGTACTGCAAATTATTCAACATATATTGAATTCACAATGCTAATGATAGTTTTTGTCATTCATATTTAACCAGGACAGCTTGTTAACTATTTAATGAACATTTGAAGCATTGCCTTTCTAAAGTAAAGCAGAACTGATACATGTACTAAAACCTAGAGAGACTGAATTTTCACCTATCAATTCTGACTGATTACATTAAACATTACTAGATAATAGATGTTCCTTGAAACACCCACCTCTAAATCAATGGTCAGGCCATAGAGGCAGATCTGTGTCTCAAAGGTTATGGAGTGGAGCTCCTCAGTCACCATGTGGCAGCCCTAGGGCAGAAACAAATGAATGGTTTTCTCGCAAGTGCAAACTTGTTGCTGCCTGAGACCTGTTTCTACAAAAATTTGTAAACCTTAAAGTTAATGTCCTCAGACATTCCTGTTAGTGAACATTCCATTTTAAAACAACACAGAGTTGGAGAAATCTTCATTTCTACAAATAGAACAATTTCAAATCTCCAAAACATGAAGATTCTGGCTTTTAAAATTCCAGATATTTTCATTAATTGAAGATAAAGTTCTTTATTCTAATTATTTGACTATTAAATCATTTTGATTTACCAAACATTAACAAAATAAGCTATGCATTTTAAGTATATAAAAGGAACTTAGTATCTCATAATGAATTTGACAGGAAAGTAAGCAAGATTCCCTTCTGCTTAAACATGGCAGGTGAGATACATACATTGTCTTCTGTTTGCTCCAGAAACTTTAATAAGGTAACAGTTGGAGTTTTATCTACTTCCCAGTAAAGCAAAATTGTCACCTAGATTTCCAGTGTGGAGTTAGGGTAAAAATAAGAACCCAAAGGTTGGAGCTCTGAACTGTGCTGAGGCTGCAGCATGGAAGAGGGCTAACAGGGCACATGCACGTGCATGGAATGCATCATCTGTACACACCTATCTGTACATATAAGTACACCATGCCAGACATCACACACACACACACACACACACACACACACACACACACACACACAAACGGTACCTTTTGTACTTGTGTTACAAATAGTTTGTTCCTAAACACTTTGCACTGTTTTTATAATTTTTTATAATTTATTTTTGTTTATTTATTTGAGAAACAAGAGAGAAAGAGAAAGAGAGAAAGAGAGAGAGGAGACAGAGAAAAAAAGGGCATGCCAGGGCCTCCAGCTACTGCAAATGAACTCCAAACTCATGTGCCACCTTGTGCATCTGGCTTATGTGAGTCCTGGCAAATTGAATCTGGGTCCTTTGGCTTTTCAGGCAAGGGCTTTAACTGCTAATCCATCTCTCCAGCACACAAACACTTTATACTGTTTTTTATTGTACTTTCAATTTTTTCATTTAATTAAAAAATTTTATTGACAATTTCCATAATTGTAGACAATATCCCATGGTACTTCCCTCCCTCTTCCCCCTTTCCCCTTTGAAACTCCACTCACCACAATATCCCCAAATTTTAATGAAACAATAGATACATATTTACATTTACTTTTCTTGCTTAATAAAATACTTTTGATTCTCATCTCTCAGTTGATTCATGTCTCAAACCTCTTTTCCTGTAACAGAGTTTCTCTAATAGACAGAAAGTCAGCTGAGGAAGAAGAGGATGTAAAGCTAATCAGAAAAAATGAGAACTCCTTAGCAAAGACGTGAAAAAATGTCGAACACAAAATCCAAATCAACCAACCAAACACAAACCAAGTAAGTGCACAAGAAGATTAGAAGTAACCAGCAGGCATTATAGGAAGAAATTATAGTGCTTCCAGATGCATATAGCTATGAAAAAAAAAACAAACCTCCCTCACAGATTGACATGTATAACCTTATTGTGAGGAATTTTCTAATTCTAATGGAAAGCTTGGGACTACATTAGTGACTGGTATGTGGAATAAATCAAGTAAAAAAAAAAACCTCAAGGAAACTATTATATTTACATAAAACTAAGCAATACAATAATAGGAACATAATCATAGTATGCTATGTGACTCAGCTGATCACAACTTTTCTATAACCATAACCATGTAACACTGGAGATGTTGACTAGACCAAGACAGGTTTCATTACAATATTGGAAAGATGGGGAAACATATATATATATTAAGAGTTCTCATATGCATCATAGCATAATCGTGTATAGAACAAATTCAGTTTAGATATGCAACACTTTAAAATCAGAAATATCAGTATTAGCATGTTATTTACAACCCCAAAATGAAATCCTTCAGGGGAGAGGGGTGAGCGGGAAGTAGTGGGAGAGGAATTGCCATCTTCCAGTACTCTGCTAAGCCCCAAACCAGCAGCACTGTCACCGTGTAGCAGATTCTCTGGCCCAGTATTACTGGATGTGATTCTGTGTCTTAACAAGAACTTCGGGAAGCATTTTGAAAGCAATTATTTTTGATGTGTAGATCCACATTTCATTTAGCCTCAAAAAGGGATGTAGGAGATTTTTGAGACAGAAAGCTTATTTTTTAACAGAAGTCCAAGGAATGTGTGAAGAGAGGTGGAATTATATAACTAGAAAAGAGGGTGGGGTGAGTGTGACAGGGTCTCCTTGGGAGAAAAGAGAACTGTATCAATAACAATTTCAAATCCATTTGCATTAATTCTGAAATAATAAAAGTAAAATATGACATGAATATAGTGATACTAGAAAACTTTATTGATAATGAAGATGTTAAATAGGAGTTCGTACTCAGAAGGAAGCACAGGATGAAAATCCTCTTCTCCCTCCTGGGCTAGATCATTGTGGTGCATTAGACTGCCTGCAGGGAGTTAAACTGAGGAGACTAGGACCACTTTGTACTGAGCTGGCAGAAAGTTATGTATAATATTGTTGTATGAAAATCCCTTAGACCATACCTAAAAGTATTTCCAATACCTTAACATACCTAATACTCAATCTCTCCCTACCATTCTCAGTGCCGAAATAAATTGCTGTGGTCTTGATTGAACATACATTGAAGTAGCTGGCTTTTCTTTTGACATCAAGTTGAATTAAAAAACACATTTATAAATATTAGAAAATCGTACTACCTATGTGGACTGCCTACAGCATGTATACGTCATACGTCTGTCTGGGACAGAACTGAAGAACTACAA
This sequence comes from Orientallactaga sibirica, assembly GCA_036365145.1. Taxonomy (NCBI): domain Eukaryota; kingdom Metazoa; phylum Chordata; class Mammalia; order Rodentia; family Dipodidae; genus Orientallactaga; species Orientallactaga sibirica. The sequence continues at coordinate 27,375,615 of JAEOAD010000004.1, read as the reverse complement.
CTTTCATTTTATGTTCAAAAACGTGTGTCCTTCATATTCTCAAGTTCAGTGGTGGACAGGATGGTGCAAGCACGTACATGACCCCAGCTAGCATGCAGGTGGAGATCCAATACCATATATTTCAACATATAACTATAACAAACAAAGCTAGCAAACTGTTAAAATAGGGTCTGGCCTCTTACCCTGACATATAGCCTTCACAGAGCTGATTATTTTGAGCTCCTGAAAGTTCCATGGAACATGGTGTAGGTCACACACTGCTGTGACTCTTCTACAACTGTGAAGGGCTTCAAATGATAAGCATGGCTCCCAGGCCTCTCTGTGTGCTAAGAAATGTTTGCCTTTATGGTGTCATCTGCGCTCACCAATTAGCCTTGAAGGGGCTTGAGGCTTTGGAGTCTGGAAATTCTGGGGTCCTAAACATCCCACCTTGACTCTAAAGATCTTTGTATGAAAACTATAGCCAAAAAAAAATGGCCTTCTTAGCCGGGCGTGGTGGCGCACGCCTTTAATCCCAGCACCTGGGAGGCAAAGGTAGGAGGACTGCCGTGAGTTCAAGGCCACCCTGAGACTACATAGTTAATTCCAGGTCAGCCTGGGTCAGAGTGAGACCCTACCTAAAAAAAAAAAAAAAAAAAAAAAAAAAAAAAAAAAAAAAAAGGCCTTCTTGAGTGTGAGGCCCTATGACATTGTGGACTAGTAAGACATACACACCTGGGAGTAATTAGAGCATTTCCTATGCAGGCACGATGCCCTGAGTTCAGCCCCAGCACTCACAGAAAAGGTCAGGCATGGCTGCGCATGCCTGTACCCTCACTCTTGTGGTGGTGGGGAAGCTGCGGAGACAGGAGAATTGCTAAAGTTCACTATTCATCCAAATATGATCTAATACAGCAGCTCTGGGGCTGGTGAGAGACTCTGTCTCAAGGAAACTACACGGAAGAGTGAACGAGAGGACTCCTGACTTTTCTGGACTCTGCATGCTTTCACATAGGGCGTACATCTGCACACACACATGCATACACTATACATGCACACCACACACACACACACACACACACACACACACACACAAAGAAATACACACCTAGTCTCTACCTCTAATCTCTGGGACAGAGCTTCTAACACATTTTTAGATAGAGGTGCTAGAAGAATCTTTTGTTCTAATACTTGGTCTTTTCTTCTGTTTTTTTTTTTTTTTTTTTTTTTTTTTTTTTTTTGACACAAGGCTTATTATTTCCTGAGTGACAGGCGCATCTCTTGTTCTGATGAAAAGAGTCTGAGACTTTTGCATGTACCTAGAATGGGGATGGATGCCTGGGAACCAACCACATGGCTAGAGGTGGGAACTTTCAGCTCAATCCCTAACTGTGAGGAGGGGGAGGGATTAAGGTTGAGTTATCACCAATGATGATATAGTCTATGATGTGTACCTAATGATCCTTCCATTAAAAACCCCAAAGGGGGCTGGAGAGATGACTTAGTGGTTAAGGTACTTGCCGGCAAAGCCTAAGGACATGTGTTTGATTCCCCAGGACCCATGTAAGCCAGATGTGCAAGGTGGTACATGCATCCAGAGTTCATTTGCTCTCTCTGTATCTGCCTCTTTCTCTCAAATATATAAATAAATAAAAATATTTTAAAATACCCCAATGGATGTGATTTGAGGAATTTTCAGTGAGTGAAGGTCCCTGGCCCTTCCACGGACTCTGCCCTACACATCTCTTCCATGTGATTGTTCACCTGCACCCTTTACACTAAACTGACAAATGGAGACAGGTGCATGCCTGACTTCTGATAGCTGCTCTGGTAAATTAACTGAGCCTGAGAAGGGGGCTGTGTGACCCTCTGATTTAGTTCCTGTTGGTCAGAAGCACAGGTCACAACTGGGACTTACCATCGACATCTAAAATGTGGGGAGAAGTCTTATAGGAATGAGCTTTAACATCTGAGTAAAGCCAGTTGCACCCACTTGGTGCCTGCTAGAGTACTGGTTGTCAATAGTGAGAAAACCCCACATAGATTGTGGAGATTAGAGGTGTGCTATTGTGTGCTTAGGGAGCAGAAAAGGCAAATTTCAGGTACCTTCTCTCCTTCATTAGAGTCTCTGTAGTTTAATTTATATAATTACCCATGCATTTGAGAATTCACTGTGGAGAGTTTCCTCTGCTTTATTCTTAGGACACCATGTAAATGCAGGGTCCTGGAGAGAAAGACACACAAAGCTTCCACAGGATAGGGCAATGATAGGCTTGTCCATTAACTTTTGAGAAAGAACATACTTTAGATTTCTTTTACTGAATTAAAGTGTGGGTGATGAGAGGTTTTCTTGGTGTTTCAAACTAATTTCTGATGTTTACTTGAAAATCCCTGGTCCACTGTGATGAACATTTAAAACAAAATCCAGCAAGGAAGTCAATATCCAATACGCATAACTGGGTAAAAGAAGCTGTGACAGAAGGAAACAGGATGCATTTGCGAAGATCCACGGTCACCATTCATTCATAGCCTTCATTGCTGTGTCAGTGAGGTCTCGGATGGAGACACTATTCGGTTTCACATTCCAGGATCCACCTCTTACAGATCAGGAAAACTCCATAGAGACAATACACTACTAATGTCTGTATCATAAGCTACGCTAATCATCTGGGATGATTAAAGCTTTAATATATGCATATTCATATATATATTATAACATTAATATGACTACTGTATTGATTAGTTCTTCTTTGGGAAATTGACCATTGGATATTGTACTAAGGAAGTAGAAAACTGGACAAATGACTTGAACAGAGATCCACCTGAGGAAAAATATACAATCTAATGAAAGTTATATGTAGATGTTATCATATTATTATTATTATTTATGTTTTCTCTGGAAGCTTAGATAAGATGAGCAAATATTTAAAAGAAAATCTCAAGTTTGAAAAATTTCTCATTTGTTTATTTTTTGCTTGTCTGTTTGAGACAGAGGCTCACATAGCTTAGGCTGGTTTGAACTTCCAATGTTGCCAGGAATGGTTTTGCCTCTGATCCTCCTGCCTCTACTGATCAATTGCTGAAATTACAGGCCTGCACTGCCATTTCCAGCTCTTGCTTATTGCTTAGCAACCTAATTGCACATGTAAAATGGTGTGATATTTAGAAAACAAACCAAACAATCCATTTAACAAATTAAAAGGATTTTTTTTTTTTTTTTTTTTTTTTGCAATACTAGGGATTGAACACAAAGCCTTCTACATGCTAGGCCAGTACTTTACCACTGAGCTATATAACCCCATCGTTTAACAAATATTTCTTTCTTTATATTTTATTTATTTATTTATGAGAGAGAAAGAGAAAAAAAGAATGAGCACACCATGGCATCCAGCCACTGCAAATGAACTCCAGACGCATGCACCACCATGTACATCTGGCTTATGTGGGATGCTGGGGAATTGAACCTAGGTCCTTAGGCTTCACAGGCAAACACTTTAACCACTAAGCCATCTCTCCAGCCCTTTTTTATATTTTATTTTTTTAAATTTTATTTACTAGAGAGAGAGAGAATGGGCATGCCATAACAAACATTTTTAAAATACTTTTAATGTGTTTGAATTTAGTGTGAAGAGAAGGAAAGTGTACAATCACACAAGACTCCATAGTCCCAGAAACATAAGAAAGGAGTGTAAGATGCTACATTATTAAAGGACTGAATTTTTAAGGATGATCTTATATAAGTGTTACAACTCCTTCAATTAGTTCAGGAGAGCAATTTGCTGCGAAATGCTGGAGTTTGCTGGGGTGTGAGCACTGCGCCTGCCTGTGTTTGAGAACACTGGACCTTGACAGAACATCTGTTTGGCTGTTTTGTTAAACGAAACCCAAGTCACCCAGGCTTTACTAATAGCTTCTTTGTACTTCATGACTTTCCACCACATAAACAAAATCACTTAGCCCCTCAGTCTGTGGCTGAAACACCCACTTATCAGTTAAACTTTCAGGCAGGAGCAAGCTGGAGACACTGCAATTCCGAGGTCCCTATTCAGACAGTTTTTCTGAGGTAGGGATTCTCTCTATCCTAGGCTGACCTGGAATTCACTATTAGTCTCAGGGTGGCCTCAAACTCAAGGCGATCCTCCTACATCTGCCTCCCTAGTGCCACCACATCCTACTGGGTTTCCATTGTTTTAATCATGAAACATTTTTGAAATTTACCATCCAGGTTCCTATTTGTAAAATACATCAATTAAAGCTGCTCTGATAGAAGCAGGCATGAGGGACCAAACTCCACAGGCCACCAAGCCCAAGGTCAAGGGTGGCTCTTCAAGCACCTACTTAGTCTTTCTGAATTTTTGGAAACAAAATGGGTTTCCTGCAACTTTCTCCCTTTACTTAAACCTAAAGCCAGAGCCTCTGACTGGTCCTCTCACAGGGTGCTGCAATTCTAAGGCCATGTAGAATGGCCTCCTTAAGAACCTTGAGGACAGCTTGCTAAGTCCTCAGTCATTTAATCTCTATGCAATATGAGCCTTGTAGTGACAAAAACAGAAGGACTGAAAAGTGTGCATGTAGTAGCTTCCTGGTGGAAGCAGGAAGTTCAGATGTGGACTTCCAAAATGCGGCCATACATGCAGAGCAGTCTGAAGTTTCAGGGATCTGGAACCAGAGCAGGGAAGTGTCCAGAGTCCTGTGAAATGGACCATGTCTCCAGGTCACCATGTGGCAGGTGGGCAGAAAACAGTGAGAGTCAGCAGTTGTCTTAAGTGAACATTTGAAGCCAGGTTCCCATCGGTGTAAGGGACAGCAGGGAGGGCTGAGCAACAAGAGCCACAGCCAACCTGTGACATCAGCATCACTCACACATCATCTCGCCTGGTCCTCCTAACAGCCTTAAGAAGTGTAGGGCTACATGAGCCCCATTTTGGTGACAACGGAGTTGACATTAGGAGAGGTTAAGTGCCTTGCAGAAGGTTAGAGTTCCTATAAGAGGCTGACCCCAATCAACTGCTGTTTCCATTATCTCCTCAAGTTACAACTGCATTGCAAAAGGGGACACAGTAGATAAGGAGGGGGCACTGACATTCCCTAAGGAAGCATGATGTTAATTTCCTTCTCAACTTGGCAAGGAGTTTATGGTGAGATAGCCCTGATTTCTGAGCTGCCTAGAAATGCGTGGACACTTGGTGGCAGGGATCAAAGGGAAGCTTGGCCCTCCCAGGGAAGACACCATGCCAGAAGTGGTATCGTAGAGGGAAGAGGCACCTAGACAGCCAGAGTTTGAATCTTGGCCCCGTAACTGACTGGGTAATCTTGCATGAGCTTAGTTCTCCTAAGTAAAATAAGCGTGCAACAGTACCTACTTCTAAAGATGTTGCCCAGGTTACAGACGTCAACATTAGAGACGTTCTTAGAGTTTTCAGCGTGGAGTATATGCTTTGAAGGGTTTGTTAAATGAATTCTCAGCAGGATGTGCCCACTTGCCTTAGGTGCTCACAGATAAGCCTTTGAATCTTGAAGAACAGGTTATGGTACCCCAGCTTCCCGTATTACTGACATTTATGAGCTATGATTCCACTATTCTTTCATGACTTTCCATTGGTCATCCCACTGACTGACCAAACCCCTGACGGTGGGCTCATCGGCCTCCATATATTTCCTACCTTTCAACCAATTTCTTAGCACATCGAACAGTGTTCAGTCCTATGGCTTGTTCTACCTACACAAGACCATCAGAATAGGAGGAAAAGATCATGACATCAAAATGCAAGAGAGACTGATTGAGAGGGCGAAGGGGTATGATGGAGAGTGCAGTTTCAAAGGGGAAAGAGGGGGAGGGAGGGAATTGCCATGTGTTATTGTCTACAATTGTGGACGTTGTCAATAAAAAAATAAATAAATTGAATTTTAAAAAAGTATTTTGGAGCCATACTAAGAGTCGATCAATAGGGGGAGCTCGAAGAATAGCTTAAAATGCATTGACCCTGCTTTAACAAATCTCAAAGGAAAAACAACAAAAAATAAAACAAATGAAGTCACAGTATGGCTGTATGGTTTTGTTCTCAACTGGAAAATAAGAGGAAATAAATTTAAAGCAATATAAGTAGACAGCGCTAATGAGACAGTGGTTGGTTTTTCTATAGTGGTAGATGATTTACTTTGACTTCTGTCTTGAGGGAAATCCAAGTCAAGATTTTGCTTTTACTTTGATAAAGATGACAATGTACTGCAAGAGTTGAGCTATTTTGATGTATTCCCATTGGATCTGGTTTGCTTAAGAAAAATTCAGAATAATTGTGCTTAGTTTGTTTGAATTCATAAATAATAGTATCCAGGGATGTCAAGTCAATGAAATGTTACAACTTTGTTCAAAATTCTACTGAGATATATATAAAAAGAGCTTTTATTTGTAACGTGTTAATGTTTAGGAAGTTTAGAAAACCTTGATGGGGGAAGCATGCCTCCCACCTGTATGTCTCACTGGAGCCTCCTCACACTCAAACGCTCTGCTCATGAGGCATCACTGGTAGGAAGACCTGCTTGGGGTTCTGCCTGAAGCAGTGATTCTGTTCTGTGGGGAAGATTTGGCCTAACCTTGGTGGGGTATAATACTTGGTAAGTGAAAAAGTTTTAGAAGGGAACATGACATTTAAACCTCTTGTGGTAGATCTCTGTGGTTTTGAGGATGTAATAGAATTACATGTCATTGGATGCAGGGATTGGTGGGCATTACTCTCCTGATCTCTTACAGGGCAAAAATGCAACATTTCATCATTGGATCCTTTGCCAATGATCACATTTTTTAGTCACCATTACAGTGCATGAAGACTCAAACCCAGTTTTCCTACTTTTCTTTCCTTTCTTCCTCCCTCCTTCCCTACCTCCCTCCCTCCTGTTCTCTCTCTTTCTCCCCTTCCTTCCTTCCTTCCTTCCTTCCTTCCTTCCTTCCTTCCTTCCTTCCTTCCTTCCTTCCTTCCTTCCTCCCTTCCTCCCTCCCCTTCCTTTCTTTCCCTTTCTTTCTTTCTTTCTTTCTTTCTTTCTTTCTTTCTTTCTTTCTTCTTTCTTCTAGGTAGGCTCTTACTCTAGCCCAGACTGACCTGGAATTCACTATGTAGTCTCAGGGTGGCCTTGAATTCACAGAGATCTACCTACCTCTGCCTCCCCAGTGCTAAGATTAAAGGTGTGCGCCACCACGTCTGGCTGAATTTTCCTACTTTAAAATAAAAACATCATAGCCAGAAGAATGCCTTATCTTCAAGCAAGTGCCTTTGACCTCTGAGTTATCTCCTCAGCCCATAATACCCTATTTTCTAGGTCAACCCAGTAGATGATCTCCAAAGGCATTTCCAGCCCAGGCCTCAATCATCTAGCTGGAATGTGAGTGCTGACACATCAATTAGTCTTTTATCCAATTTGCCTGGCAGAACACAAACCTTAGTGAGCGAGAAAATACCACAAAGTCATACGATTGTTTTCACCTGTGATTTTCATGTAATGTATCATTATTTATGAGCCTTATTTCACATCTGTGGAAAAATGAATTATTTTAAGATAGTTTACCATGATGGCAGAATGACTAAGGAAATTAAGGGATACCTATAAAATTCAATAGAAGTCAAAGTTCAAATTATGTTCATCAAGAAGACTGAAAGTTATGGAATGCTATTAACCATGCATTGCTGTGTCAAATGAAAGGTGATTAAACAATGGATATGATATATTTTAAAGTACTAACACAATACAGTAAAAGACTAAAATGATATGTACCTAAATGTTAAATAGTTATTGTGCTATAATATGCTATTTTATTTTCTTTTAAAAAATCTCCAATATTGCCTGTGATAATCAAGCTTTATGCTTATATAATCAGAGAAACAAAGATTTGATATAAAATTAAGCAGTTTAAGAGCTTTGCAGAAATCAGATATTATAAGATTATTAATTAGAAAAATTCTCTAGGAAGAAATATTTCCTACCTCGTTTCCTTTATTTCCAGCACTGGACTTCATTTCCTTTGGTTGCTTTGTGAAAGAGAATAACGGTGTTTAGATGGAGAAGCATTACCAGCCATGTATCAAGTTGGTCATGCCTGTTTTATCACTTTCATGGTCATAGTTTGGCTTCTATAACAGTCACCTATGTCATCTAACTCACTAAAACCTCACCTAATTCCCCAGATTTAATAGAAATTTATACTGAAAGCAAAACAAAAGCAACAATAAATGTATAAATTTGTGTATGCAGATTTTTTTTCTGCTAATCACTTTTTTTTTCCCAGAAAGCAGTATTTTTAAAGCTGATTCAGCAGTGCCCTAACATTCAGATGAGGTAATTACTAAAGGAGCTGGGGCATGCCTTTAATCCCAGCAGAGATAGGAGGATCACCAGTTGTTCAAGGCCACCCTGAAACTACATAGTGAATTCCAAGTTAGCCTGGACTAGGGTGAGACCCTACCTCGAAAAACAAACAAAAACAAAACAAAAAACAAACAAACAAAACCCAAAGGAGTAACTTGTTTCTGGCAAGAACAGCAATGGGATCTTTGGGACTCCTAACAGATGTGCAAAGAATTAGGAAGAAGAAGCCGGGCGTGGTGGCGCACGCCTTTAATCCCAGCACTCGGGAGGCAGAGGTAGGAGGATCGCCGAGAGTTTGAGGCCACCCTGAGACTACATAGTTAATTCCAGGTCAGCCTGGGCCAGAGTGAGACCCTACCTCGAAAAACAAAAAAAAAAAAAAAAAAAAAAAAATTAGGAAGAAGACAGGAAGGGGACTGTAGGTCAAGAGGAAGTGGTAAACTCGAGAAGCAGCAGGATGGTGCTGGGTTAGAGCTTTCTAGACATGCCAAGGCCAACTGAACAATTTCTGTGTCCTATTTGCTCAATTATTCTCCTTAATAAAAGTGCTTTTCGTCACATGCATTATCACTTCTTGGGGAGATTTTAAAAATGAACTAGGAATGCTAGCTGTCTTTGCACATTACATCTGTCATTATCACCACAGCATATTGGCCAACCATCACCAATACTTCGGTCTGAACGACATGGTTGCTGTTAAGAGCTCATGGTCTGAGGGGAGACTCAATGTCCTCTCTACCATTTTAAGTCTTCAGTGAGGGCATGTCTTACTTCTCACTATGCTCTTTAATCGCATCTAAGCAACACTTAAAAGGCCCATATGATTTTATTTGCTAAACTTACCAAATGTCTAAACTCTACTGAGAGACTTCCATTGGAAGTTTCTTCAATGGACATTGCTTTGATGTGAGTTCCACAAAGGACAAATCTTCGACTACTGGAAAGGAAATTGGAGCTATTTATAAGGTCTCAGGCAAAATATCTTTATGAGGATAGTAAAAAAAAAATCTATAAAATATCTTACCTTAGAGTTGAAACATTCCTGTAAAACCAAGAAGATTCTTTAAAATGATCTATTTAAAATAATCTTGTAAAAACACACTCTAGGCTACTTTTAATGGCAGCATATGGAATTTCATTTTAAGTCTTCATAATAAACTTTAAAAATTAAATTTCTTTGAACTTCAAGGCCAAATAGTTAAAGTACATTGATAGATAAAGTTTGAAAAATAAATTGTAAGGTTCAAATTTATTTTATAATAATTAAAAAACTTATGTTATAATAATTTGAAATAAAAATAGAAAACTTACTTGTCAATTGATGCTTTAACCTTTACCTGATAGTTTAGTTCTGGTAGTTTTATTAGTAGTCTGGAAAGAGACATTAATAAAGGACTAAAGATAAAAATTTGTAAGTAATAAAAAACTTAAAAGAAATATATTTATAGTGTACACACATAAACAAATACAGTAACTACACTTACAAGTTAACAAGTTTAAAAAATGTATTATTCTTCTCCAGTTTGCAGTGTTACTTTTGATGACATTGGTCACAAGATCATTATTCACAAATACATGTATATTCCTTCAGTTGATGTTAGATATACCAATTTGCTCTATTTAGCTACATACTTTGGCTAAAATCCACATCTTGCAAAAATAGGTTCTTTGCAAGTCTATTCATATGGATATATATATATGTTAAATATTTTATTTATGTGTGTGTGTGAGAGAGAGAGAGAGAGAGAAAGAAAGAGAGAGAGAGAGAGAGTAGGCACACTAGAAGCAGCTAGCCACTGAAAAAGAACTCCAGACGCATTTTCCACCTTGTGCATCTGTCTTACATGGGTCCTGGGGAATTGAATCTGGGTTTTAGACTTCGCAGGCAAGCACATTAACTGCTGAGCCATTTCTCCAGCCCCCATATGGATTAATTTTATCATAATATTATGAAAAGTAATTTTTAAACTTACTAAAACCAAATATTTTTTAGATATTTAAAATTTTTTAAATTTATTTTCAAGGAGAGAGAGAGAGAGAAAGAGAAATTGTGAGAAGGGAGGCACCAGCGCTTCTAACAGACTTCAGATACATGAACCACATTGTGCATCTGACTTTATGTAGTTACTGGGGAATCAAACTTGGGTTGTTAGGCTCTGTAGGCAATCACCTCAGCTACTTAGCAATCTCTCTAGCCCAAAACCAAATATTTTGATGATAACTTTAATGGTAAAAAAATGTTAAGAAAGACAAGGCTTCTGAAGTGAATATGGAAAATCCAAATTCAAGTACATCTATAATCTTTAAACATATATTTGAATAATGACAAAATTTTTCATAACTAAAATGACCCAATTTCAAATAAATGATCAAAGTTTAGGTAGGAATTCCTTTCATTCCTTCTGCATTGTGACATTTCAGATCTGTGGGTTTCAGAGTAGCTGTAGGCATGTTTGTTCATTCACTCACTCATTCCCCCATTCATTTTCGCATGCATGCACCTGTCTCACACTTTATGAATTCATTCCATATATATTGAGTTTCTCCTACTTATCTAGTAGAGACTTAGATGCATGGGGACTGGTGGAGCAAAGATTGGGAAAGAGGGAAAGGTGTGTGTGGCTATCTGTATGAAGAAGAGTGGAGCCAAGCAGATGGAGTATAGAGAGAGTGGCCATAGCACACCAGCATCAGAGAAATGAAACCATAGAAAGCCTGAACAAAGCTGTGCGAGATTCCTTACATGTCCCACACAAAGCACATGACTAGTGTCAGGGTCTGGAGGCTATGAATTGCACAGTCAGTAGTGGTCACATGACATATGGCCAGATGCTTTTCTGTCTTCTTTATCCTAATTCAGAAGGGATCTGAGTCACTGAGAGATGCTGATGCCTGATCCTGGGGTCTCATGCCACCTTCCCTTTGAAATAGGACAGCACAATGCTATGGTAGAAAGAGTCTTTAGAGCAAAACCCTTTCACAGTAAGTAAAGGCTGTCTATCAAGAAGGGGTATAGGGCTCAGCAGAGGAGAATGAGGACTTAGCAGTCAGACTGAAGAGACAGGACCCTCACACTGGGGACTAGTGGTCTGTGTTCCTGGACAGTTACTTTAAGCACATGCTACCTGTCCAGGGACCTCTTCCACTCAGAATGTTTTGATGAGCAATCCTTAGTATCTCCCCTTCTTCTCACAAAGCATCTCAGACTTACTATGTCATCCACAGGGGTGTCTCAAGGAATATCTACCTACCACCTCTCCATATTACTTCCTTTGTTATTGTCTCCTATTGGCTTCTATAGGAATGACTAACTTCTGAGATGAATAGAATTGTGAAAGAAACCTGGCCTCTGCCTTCTGTTTGCTGGTTTCCTATCTTGTACAAAATTCACACAAAGAAGTTGAAAGACTCAGTGCCTTCCATTTAAAAATGGGGTTCTGATGTTGATAAGTGATCAGGTACCCCACAGTAAAACTCATCACCATCTCCTGACTTGCCAGTCTATAGCTCCTGGTTTTCAGAAGTGACCTAGTGTTTAAGAATTGAATGCTTTGAGCCTTGGAGTTTAAAGCACAACAAAGATAATTGAGAGTAAGAACTGAAACTCATCATTCTAAATGTTATTAGGGAAAACAAGTTCTGATTTCTCATGCTAATGGAAAAGATCAAACACACAGCTAAAGCAATGCAAAATCCCACACAAACCACATGTCTTCAAAACAGGTGCACAGCAAGGTATACTGAAAATTGCAGTGTTCAGAGGATTTTTTTTTTTTTTTTTGTGGAAAATCCAATAAGCCAGTTACTGGGTAATCACAGGGGAAGAATGTGCCATTACATTTCCTGGATAGGATATTCAAAGTCTTCCACAATCTGTCCCCCATCTGTCTTTTCTATTCCATTTCTCCCTGTTCCACACTATTACAAGACAGACTCTCAAAAGCTATCATTTCAGTTCTCTCACTCGGCTGTGATCCTCCCCTTCTCCCTCTCTCCAGTCCTCCCTCAGGTTAACCTTTTCAGCAATTAATCCCATCGTGCTTAATATCATTATTGTGTACTTTCATGCTAATATCCCTTATGTCCTCATTAATATCCCACACTGTCAAGCCCTTGACAAGCAGGTCTCTCATCATAACATTTCTGTGGGGAATTTATCAATTATAGCAGTGGCTATAATTCTGCAGATGTGAAATAATCATAAAATGTGGTTGGCCTACCTCAGTTTTACAGTGAACTGAATGAGGGTTTTAAGCACCATCGGCCTCTGAGGGTGCGTTGGCATGCATGGCTGTCGTTCAACCACAAATGAACTAGGTGAAAAGAAAATCAAGTGTGTCATTTGGAAATGTTGCAAGTACGGACAGGATGCAAACCACAGAGCAACAGGGTCCTATCCTCTCATAAAGTCCAAATTTTCTACACCCTGAAGATGTTGAATCCCCCCATTAAACTGCAGTCTTCCCGGTACCTTTTCACAAGACAATAAATCATTATTATAAAATAGATCATCCCTAGCAAACAATAGCAATTCTTAATTGTTGAAATGGACTCAATAAAGGCCCATGTTTATCATACACAACAAAGCAGAGAGTTAATTTCATAGCATTTTTGATTAAATATTGAGACTGCTGGTATATATTAACATTTTTTTTCTTAAATGAGCTTATAAACACAAAAATGTCCCCTGCCTTTCATTTCTTGGAAAAACTCGCAAGGCAAAGCCCTTGAAGTCCTTTCTAACATGGGGTGTGGGCTAGCTCCTGGAAAATGGAACCAGCAGCTGGGAAGAGCACTGGTGGAGAGAAGAGCAGAGATGTGGCTGAGGAAACTTCCTGGGGCTCTGTTCACTGTTTCTGGGGGCTCCCAGTTTATCACTCCCAGTTGCTCCTTCACCTAAACACCAAAACCTCTGGCAGGGGTACCACAGCCCTAGGAAGCCAAGCAAGTGCTATGTTCATGACATCTCACTTACTTCTTGAAAAGTTTGTAGATCAAGAAGGTGACTCTTTCTAGCAGCTGTGTTCTCTGCACAGGAATGGGGTCACCATCATATGTCATCTTGGTAGATTGCTCCTCTAATTTCTCCAGTTGCCTTCGGAGTTGGAAAAGACTTTCTGCCAACAGGGTAAAGCTATCAAACAGCAAATGATAGGTTTTTTTCCCTCTTAATGATCAAGATATTTAATAATTGATCACATTTCCTCAATAATAAAGCAATTATTAAATTAAAGAAATAATCCAATTCCAATTGAGATTAGACTAGTTCTGTTTGTTTGTTTGTTTGTTTGTTTGTTTGTTTGTTTGTTTTTGAGGTAGGGTCTCACTCTAGCCAAGGCTGACCTGGAATTGACTCTGTATTCTCAGGGTGGGCTCGAACTCATGGTGATCCTCCTATCTCTGCCTCCTGAGTGCTGGGATTAAAGGCGTGTGCCACCATGCCCAGATAGACCAGTTCTTTTTATATTTTCCTAAACCATTTCTTTTTGAATATGCATCCTATACTAAAATGTTTCAAATTTATTTTCAGTTACAGACATTGTTTGAAATTTTGCCATTATCTGGAAACAAATCCCTTTTATAATTGGCCTTTAAGCCTGTTAGCATAGTGTGTTAAGAATATGCCATTCACTGAAAGGCAAAGAAATAACAATTTGAACTCAAAATACGTGCCATGAAAAAGGTTATGTGTTAAGAATACTGAAGAAAAAAATATAAATATTGGGCTGGAGAGATGGCTTAGCTGTTAGCTTGCCTGTGAAGCCTAAGGACTCAGGTTTGATTCTCCAGGTCCCACATAAGCCAGATGCACGTGGTGGTGCATGTATCTGGAGTTCATTTGCAGGAGCTAGAGGCCCTGGCGTGCCCGTTCTCTGTCACTCTTTCTCTCACTCTCTCTGTTTCAAATAAAAATAAATAAATTAATTAAAAAATGTAAATCTACCTCTCCCCCGCCCATATATATAGATAAAATTTATCATTGTTAAGTGTTAGTAGAAAATGGCCAAAAGATAAACAATGTTTAAAACTACTCATTTCTGGGGCTGGAGAGCTGGCTTAGTAGTTAAGGTGCTTGTATGCAAAGCCAAAAGACCCAAGTTTGATTCCCCAGGACCCACTTAAGCCAGATGCAACAAGGTGCCACATGTACTTGGGGTTTGTTTGCAGTGGCTAGAGGCTCTGGAATGCCCATTCTCATTCTCTCTCTGCCTTTAATCCCAGCATTTGGGAGGCAGAGGAAGGAGGATTGCTGTGAGTCTAAGGCTACCCTTTGACTACATAGTGAATTCCAGGTCAGGTCAGCCTGAATTAGAGCGAGACTCTACTTCGAAAAAACAAAAACAAAACAAAACAAGCAAAACAACAATAACAAAAAACCTATTTGAGACTTTTGAGATTGTCATAAGGAATTTTTGTACATTCTGAAAAAACTTCATTTTCCTTCCCAAAGGAGTGAAAATGAAGAACCTTTTGTGATTCCATGTTTTGTGTTCAGTTGTTGGGTTCCTAGCTGCTCACAAACCATCTATAACTCAATGTCAACCTACATTTTCTGGCTGGGCCACACTGAAGTTTGTACTTCCTGTGGTTTTCACTAGAAACTCAAGTCAATTTGCTTTACCAGTTCTGCAGCTGGTCCAGCCCGTTGTGGAGCGGACCTCCAATGCAGGCGATCTGCTGCCGCCTCCTCCAGTCCTGCAGCTCCTCCATCAGCATGCTGTTCATCAGCAAGTCCGTCTCATTCACTATCTGTGTCATCTTACTGAGAGCTTCCTAAAACCGGAGAGGACCACCACGAGAAATCACCAGTGTTACTCATAATTCTGCTCATTGAACAATTTAACCTGACAGATAAAGGCTTGATTAAAATTTTAATCAGATATTTATCAATAGCTTGTTTCTATTTGCCATAACAATGCCTTCTTAAACAATTACATTACTGCAATTAGATAATTCCAGGAAGAAAGAGTAACCACAGTGTGACATTCTCACAATATGTTCAGTCTAACTATGACCAACAGAAACTTCTGTGACAATATTGACCCTTGGAGTCCTAAGTCATATATTTGAAGGTTATGTACAATTGTTATTTATTTTGTATAAATATGATTGTCCACTTGTTTGCAAATGTTTTGACTAAACTTGAGGCATTTGGGGGTTACTTTTTAAAAAGTATTATTTTAAAAAATATTTTGGTTTTTCAAGGTAGGGTCTTGCTCTAGCCCAGGCTGACCTGGAATTCACTATGTAGTCTCAGGGTGGCCTTGAACTCATGGTGATCCTTGTACCTCTGCCTCCCGAGTGCTGGGATTAAAGGCGTGTGCCACCATGCCTGGCTAGTCCAGTACTGCTTTTCATTAAGATGTTATTTGGGCTTGGGGAGGCATAGTGAGGAAACATAACTGTCAAAAGCTTAGGGTTGAAATAGGATTTTCTGTTTTAGTTGTGCCACAAGCTACGTGAACTTGAACAAAGCATTTAGCCTTGTCAGAGTCGAGTTTTCTTATCTTTATATACGCATATACCTGAACTGTTTTTGAAAGCAAAATAAAATGGCACGTGTCTAGTTAGATTTATTATACATAAAAGCCTTAATTTTTTTGGATTAACTACATGCTAATAGTCTGATATATATTTGTTTAAGCTTAAAATTAATTCAAGATGAATACAAATTATACTTACTTGTATTGATAAATTTAGGCACAGAAAAATGAAGCTGAACTTGTAGAAATGAACTATTTATTCAACAGTTACTGGTTAAATATCAATTGCATTTGCTTTCAAAGAGAGGTTCTAAATTGAAATAGAGATATTTCTCCTTTGAAAAACTATTTCATTGAACCTCCCCAAAAAAAGGTTCTTTGGGACAAGGTTAGATTAGTTTAATTTGCACTTTTTTGGTTGCCAATAAACTATTCTAAAATTTAGGGAAATGCTTAACCCAATGTCATTTCTCATAATAGAAATTAGAACACTTATTTTTTTCAATGAATTTTAATAGTCGTCAAATATTTTTAATTATATGTGTGTATTGGAACCCACCTCAGCATATTAAACAGCTATGTCTAAAACAGTCAAGAATGAAAGTTAAGATTTTCACCTTGAAATGATTCCTGCCTTCAGTAAGTGAAGGTAGGATTAGTGGGGTCTGGGAGGTTTGGCTTTTATTTCCTTGGAAATATGGCACTGAGGGGCTGTTCCTAGAAACACTGCTGTTTTCTCATTCAGTGTAAATGGAGCTGATCAAATGCGAGGACTTTGTTCTCAGAAGGATTAGGTGTAGGAAAAGATGAAAAACAGGCAAATGAACAAGTTAAAAGGTTTTTCACCAACCTTTCTCTTGAAGTCCAGGCTGTTAAGCATTTCTTGGAGTGTCAAAAGTTCCTGATTCATGAGGACACTATTCTTGTCACCTTGATCTGCAAAGGAAAAGAGATGAGATTGGAATCCCCAGGGCAGAGTTATTACTGCCTCAATCCACCTGGGAAACCCAGCTCAGCACAGGAGAGGGCGGGGCCAGGCTGTAAACTGGATTTGAGCTTGACAGTTCAGTCCAAGAACATGCTCATTCTGCCAGGAGGAATTCCAAGCAAGCATACAGAAACAGGGCCTTTATCTTACAGATCTTGAGGGAAGATAGCTCAGCAGTCTTTTTAAGGTTGTGGGCCATGGAGATTTTTTTTTAAAGTTTTTGTGACAGTTTCTTACTGCATACATCTACATTAAGGAAAACATTGGTTGTTTGCGTTAAGAAAGGAGGGAAGGGAATTTTGCTTTATGCTCATGATGACATCATATTTGACTCATTCTATCTTTATCCAATTCTCCCTGGTTCTCAGGCCTTATGAGTAACTGCCTGGGAATATTAGGTTTATGTTCTTAGCCTCAAAAGCTAATAAAAAACTAAATCCTTTACTTTCCCTTTTTCTTTGCAAAATGGGCTAGATGTACAAATGAGGGAGAAATTAAGAAAAGTACCTAAAGCAAAACAAAATGACTTGTCTCTTTTAAATGGGAAGACAGTTAATAAGCAAACATCATGTGGTTCAGTTTGAACATTAGACTCAATTCATATACACCAATTGTTTGTATTAACAATGCATGTCCAAAAAATGAGGGATGGAGTTGCTGATCTGACATGTCTAGTTATGAAAAGATGCCCAGGAACACCGGGAAAGTTCTCTACAAAGCAGAATCAGTCTCCAAGCTATCATTCCTGGTCATAACACTCCAGAAACTTTCTATACAACTCCTAGAGCCTGTGAAAAGCAAAATCTTATTTATGTATTTCTTTATCAAGTGAGACTTCATTAGCCAATACTTTCCAGTCTTCTCTATATTTTTTCCTTGTCATTTTTAAAATTTCACTTATAACAGAGTAGGACAAATATGTGTTGATTTAGGTGATAAAGATGATTCTTTTTTTGTTGTTGTTGTTGTTGTTTTTTGGTTTTTCGAGGTAGGGTTTCACTGTGGTCCAGGCTGACCTGGAATTAACTATGTAGTCTCAGGGTGGCCTCAAACTCACAGCGATCCTCCTACCTCTGCCTCCCACGTGCTGGGATTAAAGGCATGCGCCACCACGCCCGGCTCCTTTCGGTTTTTTTGAGACAGGGTAACTCAGGGTGGCCCCAAACTTGTTATGTGGCAGAGGATAACTTCAAATTCCTGCCTCCACTTCCCACATGCTGGAATTACACAGGTGTGCCATCACACCTGGCACATTTTTTTAATTCTTTAAAATATACATGAAAACTGAAAAGTATTGAAATAGTTCAAATCATAAAATACTGTGTTCAAAAGTTTTACTGTCTTGTGCAGTTTGTTATATTTTAAGTCTAAAAGTTGGTACTCTACATGGAATTTGGAATGAGTCTATGATGCTTGGTGGAATTTATAGTTCTTCTAAAACCCCTCTACCAGGATGATGAAGCCTTTTGATAAATGGTTGAACCCAGGTGTGGACCATTTCTTTTGAAACAAAAAATTGTACATACAAATAATCGTGAATATTTTGACCATTCATGGAAGTTAGGACACCATAAAAATGTCAGAAGAACAAAAACATCTTACTTCTTACTTCTGGAAAGTTAAAGATTTGATTACAATCATCTACACTCCCTTAAAGATACACATTAGCATGTGAGTTGTTCAAGGTGATTCTGTAAATCAGGTGGTTATAACTGATCTGTTTGTAAAAATTATTTTGAGAGTCTGGGTAGACGACTCAGTCAAGTAAAGCACATGCTGCACAAGTGTGAGGATAGCACCCACATAAATATTGGGTGGGCATGGTGGCTGCCAGCAATCCCAGCACAGGACGCTGAGGGAAGGAATTCCTGGGACAAACTGGTTAGCTAGATTAGCTGAGTCCAGGAGCTAAATAAAGAGACAAGCAATTGAGGAACACACCCACATCAACCTCTGGCTTCCACACATGTCCCACATGCATACATACACATAGATGCAAAAATAAATAAATGATAAAAAAAATTATTTCAAGAGCTGGAGAGATGGCTTAGTGGTTAAGGCACTTGCCCGCAAAGCCTAAGGACCCAGGTTTGATTCCCCAGGTCCCATGTAAACCAGCTGCACATGGTAGTGCATGCATCTGGAGTTAATTTGCAGTAGCTAGAGGCCCTGGTACACCCATCCCTTTCTCTCTTTCTCTTTCTCTCTGAAATAAATCAAAATAAAAAATGTTTAAAAATATTTTGAAAACTTAAAAAGTTGCAAAAGTAATACAGAGTTCCTATATTTCACTATCATGTTTCCTCTGTTGTGTGTCATAAGCAGAGCACAATGGTCAAAACAGTAAACATTGGCACCGTTGCATCAACTAATATAAACCTAATCAGAATTGCACCAATTGTCCTGATAATTGCAGGTTTCTATAAACTGTTGATTCACTCTTGTTTGTAAATCTTAGGTCTTATAAATATGTTCACTGATCCCCTCCATTCTTAAATACATCTAAAAAACAAACTTAATATTTAACAACAGGGAGAATCAAATAAATTTCAGTGTCTTTATGTTTTGAAAGTTTTTTAAAATATGTTTTACTTATTTATTTATTTGAGAGAGAGAGAGAGAGAGGCATAGGGAGAGAGAGAGAGAGAAAGAGAGACAGAGAGGGAATGGGCATGTCAGGGCCTCCAGCTACTGCAAATGAACTCAAGATGCATGCGCCCCTTTGTGCATCTGGCTTAGGTGGGTACTGGTGAATCAAACTGGGATCCTTTGGCTTTGCAGGCAAATGCCTTAACCACTAAGCTATCTCTCCAGTTCTTTTTTTTTTTTTTTTTTTTTTTTTTACTTTTTACTAGTTTATTGAGTTAAAAAAGATTGAAGACCCCGCTTTTTTTTTTTTTTTTGGTTTTTTGAGGTAGGGTCTCACTCTGGTCCAGGCTGACCTGAAATTCACTTTGTAGTCTCTGGGTGGCCTTGAGCTCACAGCGATCCAGACCCTGCATTTTTAAAAGGCCCTTTTACAGAAAGTAGAATTTCTAATTAACAGATTGGGAAATCAGTCTGCACCAGACACACTAGGGATGCAACACACAGATGAGACCTCCACAAACATACGCTACTTTGACATGAATCTGATGCCCTCCCTCCAAAGAGTCTATAAAAAATTGCTCCAAAGCCCCTTTGAAATTGCAACAGTGCAGCAAAACTACAAGTAAACAACTGCCTGTCAGCCTGTTCTTTCAAATATAGACTGGAAGCCAACAGGCATTTTTGTGCGCAATGTTTAAAAACAAATCGTAAGTTGAGGTTCAGGATTGGCACAGTGTTGTTCCTTCACAGAAGGCAAGAAGCTGGCTGCATCAAGTCGGGGGCGGTCCTCGGTGCTGGAGGCTGTGAAAGTGGGCCTCCTTCAGGGTCTGGTTGATGCAGAAGTATGGCCCTTGGCACAGCGCAGACTGCTCGGGCACCGGCTGAGGGGGGTTGGGGCTGAATCCCGGGATGACCTGGCTCAAGCTGCCCTCTGGCCCGCTGGCCATGTCCGGGCTGCTGATGCTACTGCTGCTGCTCCCACCACCATCACTGCTGGAAGACTGTGTCCCAGGACTCCTGAAAGACAGGGCTTCTACTACTCCTCTTGGTCAGTGCGGGGGAGGTGGCTGTCCTCCTCATTGCCATTCCTTCTCCTTTTCCTTTCCACAGCCATTGCAGTCTGCAATGGGAAGTCTGAAAACCAGTACCCTTCATCACAAACTTGAGCAGACAGACCTGGGGCGGAGGTGCTCGCTCATGGCAGCTGGTGTAGGTGAAAGACGCGGAACCGCCTCTCTCTCCAGTTCTTTTGACAGTTATATAAGTATGAAAATTATGTTTTAGAAATACTTAGGAATAAAATTTTAGTTGAACATGTCGTACACAGAATTTTATATGTCTCTCATTTTTTAAAAAATAAATATACATGTTTGTGAGCAGAGAAAATGCTAGAAGAAAATACATTTTGACAGTTTATTTGTAGATTGAGATTTTATATAATTAAAAATTTTAATTTAATTGAATTTATTTGAGAAAGAGAGAAAGAGGAAAAGAAAGAGAAAGAGGCAGATAGATAGACAGAGAGAGAGAGAGAGAGAGAGAGAGAGAGAGAGAGAATGGGCACACTAGGGCCTTTGGTTGTTGCAAATGATCTCCAAACATATGCGCCACCTTGTGCATATGGCTTACAAGGGTCCTGGGGAATGGAACCTGGGTTCTTTGGCTTTGTAGGCAAGTGCCTTGACCACTAAGTCATATCTCCAGCCCAAGATTTTGTATAATTTTTAATGATTTTACCTATTTTCCAAGATTTCTCTATGAAATATATTTCTAATTTATAATTCCAGAAAATTATAAAAATGCATTTATTACTAGTAATTCCCAGATTGTATTAGGGAGTTATTTTTGCATTCATTTGTTGTGATTTTTGCAGGTGCATGTGTATGGTGTACATACATATGTATATGTGTGTCCATATATTTGTGGGTGCATGCGTGGGTGTGTGTGTGCAGGTAAATGTGCATGCATATGCACATGGAGGCCAGAGGTCAGTGTTTGTTGTCTCCCTTAATCACTTTCCACTTTATTCATTTATTTTTAAAACTATATTTTATTTATTTATCTATTTATTTGAGAAAGAGTAAGAGGCAGAGAGAGAGAGAGAGAGAGAGAGAGAGAAAGAGAGAATGGGCACACCAGGTATCCAGTCACTGCAAATAAACTCCAGATGCATGCTCCTTCTTGTGCATCTGGCTTACACGGGTCCTGGAGGATCAAAGTGGGATCCTTTGGCTTTGTAGGCAAACGTCTTAGCCCCTATTTATTTATTTTTAAGTCAGGTTGTCTTACTGAAACAGAACTTGCTGATTGCTACACTAGCTAGCTTCAGGTCATGGGGTCCTTCTGTCTCCACCACACCAGTGCTGGGATTACAGGTTTGTGCTTACCATACTGTGGTGTGACACCGGGGGTGCTTGTTGGCACTGGTGGGACTTTCCTGTGATGGTTGGAGCAGAGCATCAGGTGTCTGGCTCTGTCACACTTCCACACCTTTTTCTTTGAGCTGGAGTCTCTTTACTGATTTAAAAGCTTGGGTCTCTGCTCTCTTGCAGGACTAGGGTTACAGATGCATGTGGCCATGCCCAGCTATTTAAATGGGATCTGGAGGTTCAAACTCTGGCTATCTAGAGCCCCCTCAGGCCCTCATGCTTGCACAATAAGTGCACTTAATTGCTGAGCTGTCTCTTCAGCCTTTACCAGCTTTGACAATGGTCCTCACGTTTGTGCAACAAGTGCTCTGCCTATTGAGCCATCTTGCTAGTTCCCCTTCTCTGCTTTTTAGTCTTTTGAGAAAGTTTCCTGCTATTTAACTGGCTTCCAATTCTCCATCACCCCACTTTAGCCTCTCAAGTGTTGGAATTACTATACCCAACCCTGACAATGACATGTTTGTTTAGAGACAATGTTTATAGCCCAGGCTGTCCTCAAATGGCCTTGAATTTTTTAATTATTTATTATTTTTGAGAAAGAGATATAGAAGCAGACAGAGAGAGAGAGAGAGAGAGAGAGAGAGAGAGAGAGAGAGAGAGAACAAGCGAATGGGCATGCCAGGGCCTGCAGCCACTGTGAAAGAACTTCAGACATGTGCGCCCCCTTGTGCACATGTGCAACATTGCATATTTTTGTCACTGTGTGTCTGGCTATGTGGGACCTGGAGATCTGAACATGAATTCTTCTTGGGCTTCACAGGCAAGTACCTTAACCGCTAAGCCATCTCTCCAGCTCTGACCTTGAATTTTTGATCCTTCGGCCTCTACTTCATGAGTGCTGGGATTATAGGCCTGAGCCACCATGTCCTGTTTTATGCAGTGCTGGGAATTGAACCCAAGACTTCATGTATACTAGGCAAGTACTTTACCAATTAAGCTACATCCCTAGCCCAGCAATGATTCCTTGATTCCTTAGGAGAATGTTATTTGGGGGGATACATGCTGCAATTGATGTGATTTCTCACATAATTTTAAATTTTGTTTTGAATTGGTTGGTCAATAAATATGTGTGTGCGTATGTGTGAAAGAAGAAGCAAAAACAAACATTTCTTGCCTATATTCTCTGTCCAAAAATAAAAAGGGGTGAGGGGCTCACTAGGCAATTTGATCAAATTTACTTCTCAACTCTTGTCAGTTAAAAGGATCCCTGAATATCATGCTGCTTCTATGCCCTTATATCGAGTTACAGACAAAACAATTACTTACCCATTGTCTGGATTGTTTTATACCTGTAGTCAAATTCATCTTGCAGATCTTCTAAGTATTTGGTGTCTTGTTCTGTCATCTTTATACAAAAGAAAATATCAAAGTATGTTGCAATGTTCAAGTATAATCAAAAAAGCATCAAATATATATTTAAGTTTTATTTATTTGAGCAGAGAGAAGAGAGATAGGCAGAGAGAGAATGGGCAAACTAGGGCCTCCAGCTGCTGCAAATGAACTCCAGATGCATGAACCACTTTTTGCATCTGGCTTTACGTGGTTATTGGGGAAATGAACTTAGTCATTAGGCTTTGCAGGCAAATGACTTAACTGCTGAGCTGTCTCTCCAACCCAACATCATGTATGTTTTTATTTTTTATATTTTTTAAAAATATTTTTGTTTATTTTATTTATTTATTTGAGAGCGACAGACAGAGAGACAAAGAGACACAGAGAGAGAATGAGCACACCAGGGCCTCCAGCCACTGTAAATGAACTCCAGATGCATGTGCCCCCTTGTGCATCTGTCTTACGTGGGTCCTGGGGAATCAAGCCTCGAACTGGGGTCCTTAGGCTTCACAGGCAAGTGCTTAACCGCTAAGCCATCTCTCCAGGCCCCATGTATGTTTTTAAATAATAGCCTGGCATGGTGAGTCTCCAGAGCTTCTCAAGACTGTAGTGAGGCTGTGCTTCAGAAGAGCTAATTCAACTCACATGAAGGTTGAATGATGCTGGAAGAACCAGCTTGAACTTTCTCTTCCTTTTTCTCCTGTTTGAAGATCTCTCAGTGTCTTCTTTCACTGTCATTCCTCAATCAGTTGCAAATGTCGCTACTTACTTAATCTGTTTTTTTTTTTTTAACTGAAGGCTCTTCATATACTGTCTTGCCTAGTCCACACACTACTCAGAATATTCATCCTCACTCTGAGATGACAAGGAGATGCTCACCAATGTAAAATGACTGCTCTAAACAGTTTCACAGTGAAGAGTGTGGAGTTGTCTGACAGCCCGACATTAAGCTAGAACCAGTGCTTCCTAGACACAGCCTGCTTCCCTTTCTTAGAACATCAACATTGCTACTGCCTGCTTAGTCCAGTGGGTCTTCTCTAAGACAATATATGTCTTTCTCCCACTCCAGCCCTTTCTCCACAAATTCCCAATGTTAGCTAAATTACTAGTTAAGAAAATAGCAATTTTTGGCTCAGAGAGTCTGAACTTGTGCCCCATGCTGTGACTTATTAGCCTGAATGGACTTGAGCCCATGTCTGTGCTTCAGCCCCCTGTTTGAAAATGGAGAGGGAGGAAGGAGAGAGGGAGGATAGCGCCTATGTCTGCGTCATGAAGTTGTC
Organism: Orientallactaga sibirica; assembly: GCA_036365145.1. Classification (NCBI taxonomy): domain Eukaryota; kingdom Metazoa; phylum Chordata; class Mammalia; order Rodentia; family Dipodidae; genus Orientallactaga; species Orientallactaga sibirica. The sequence goes on along the minus strand of JAEOAD010000004.1, from coordinate 27,351,176 downwards.
GGGTCAAACGAGCTATTTTGCTTAAAACAGTACTTGGTGCTAAGCACATGTTTCATGAGTTTTAATTATGATTTCTCTTTCCTGCTTATAATGTCAGGCTCTAGCATGACTTTCTTGACAGTTAGGAGTCTAAAAAAGAAACAAAGCAGTAGCTATTGACTAGCCATGGTATGCTATTTTCCTGGTGATAACACCTACAATGTTCTTCTGAGCAACCTCTGCTATGCCTAAGACTTACACTCACTCCCTGCATCCTGCAGCATAATTTATTTCCATTTTTTCATGTGAGGAAATTCAGACTGCCAGTCATTAGTAATAAATAGTCAAATTGATATTCAAATCCTATTTAGAAGCTTGGCGTGGTGTTCCACCACTCTGGAAGCAGAGGTAGGAGGATTGCTGTGAGTCTGAGGCCAGCCTGGGACTACAGAGTGAGACTCGGGTTAGCTTGAGCTAGAATGAGACCCTATCTTACATAGAAATTTTAAAAACAAAGGTGCAAATGTTATATAGATCAAGGCGAGCTCCAGTCTTTACTCTTTTCACTACTCTTCAATGACACCTGGAGCATCTCATGTCCAAATTAAATCTCTCACCGGGCGTGGTGGCACATGCCTTTAATCCCAGCACTTGGGAGGCAGAGGTAGGAGAATAGCCGTGAGTTTGAGGCCACCCTGAGACTACATAGTTAACTCCAGGTCAGCCTGGACCAGAGTGAAACCCTACCTGGAAAAAAACCAAAAGCAAAACAAAACAAAACAAAACAAAAAAACAAATTAAATTTCTCAAGCACAAATGCCTATGGAATGTTGCTGGCTACTGAAAGACAAGCAACTCACATGTCTGGGGAAAATGCAATAAAGTAAGTAAAGAGATATACTGTCTGTATTTCAAACTTAAAAGTGAAAAGAAGATGGTATCTTGCAGAGTCTTCTAAATGAAAAGTATATTCAGCCATGACTTTAAAAGTAATCTAGGTTAAAGCCACCTATGGTGGGCTCATGCCTATAAACTAAGTACTTGGGGGTTAAAGTAGAAAGGTCATCATGAATTTGAGACCAGCCTGGGATACAGACTGATTTCCTGATCAGCATGATCCAGAGTGAAACTCTGTCTCAAAACAATACCACCAAAAAAAAAAAAAAAAAAAAAGCTAAAGTAATTCAAAGGCTTCAGACATCAGTGACTGTAAAATGTGACCAAGGAGAAATAATTTATAAAAGTTAATATGATGGTCAGAAAAATCTTTAAGGGAATATCAACACTCCAGAACGGAGAGATGGAGGTCGTGGCCTAAGTGGCAGAGTGCACTGATTGACAAGCACTGCCTTGCCTGCTGGGCTTGCTGGAACCAGAGCTTGCTATGGAGGCAGGGTGTAGTGATGTGGCCAGGGAGCATCCTCAGGAGAAGGACTTACAGCAGACAGAGTAGAGGAAGGAGCTAAGCAAGCATGTGGTCTTCACTGGGGTCTAACTTTGATCTCATGAAGGACCCAGGAGCATGATCTTTCCTCCTAGACCTTGCCTCTCACTGGATCCCCAAGCTCCCTGGAAAGGCAACCCCACAGGAGCTCTTAGTAGCCAGTGCTCACAGAGCCTGGGGTGATGTACAGGCCTGGGGAAAGAATTGGGTTGGATCTCCAAACGGAGGGTCTTGGTTACACCATATTTCTCAAGAATTAATAAGGAATTTGAGGGCTTGAGGATGTAGGTCAGTGGTAGAGAACTCATATTCCATGTGTTATGTCCTAAATTTGGTCCCTAGCTACTCTACCCGACCCCACCCTCAACCGAAGCTGGGTATAAAAGTCATTTTTGCACTTGATTAATGTGCTCTTACTATGATAAAACAAGTACTCTCTGCTTTCACACACTTGCAGAGTCAGCAGAGCCCTGGGTTCAGCCTGATCATGTGTGGAAGCATGTTACCTTAGGCCCATCTTAAGAGCTTGATTCTTGTAACAGTGTGACCAGAAGCTTGCATGTTCATTTTATGTGTTATGGAGAGGTCTGGGAACAAATGCTCAGGAATACTTTCATTTAAACCTTCTGCCTACAATTCAGACAATGTGTGAGACCATTTGCTTTGACTATAGTTGATTTAATTTTGGGGAACTATTATTTCAAAAATATAAAAACATAAATGTGGGGCTAGAGAGATGGCTAAGCAGTTAAAGCCTAAGGATCAAGGTTCAATTCCCGAGTACCCACATAAAGCCAAATGTACAAGGTGGTGTATGTGTCTGAAGTTTGTTTGCAATGGCTAGAGGCCCTGATGCACCTATTATCTCTCTCTATCTGCCTCTCTTTTGCAAATAAATAAATTAATTAAAAATATTAGTGCTTTGTTGGTTTGAGAAAGAGAAATTGGTGCTCTATTTTATGACATAATGGATCATTAGTCTACTTAAAATCTTTCCTCGATCAACAAAATTATTAAGTCTGTAGTAAGACAGATGGGAGAGAAAACAAATTTACTAGTATCAAAGGAAAGGAGTAACATTATGGATTCTACAGATATTCAAGACTATAAATCATGAACAATTTTATGCCAAAAAACTTAGTGAAGTGGACACATTGTTTGAAACATGTAAACCACCAAAAGTCATTTAAGAAGACAAAGGTCATCTGATAGTGGCATACCAGAGAAACAAATTTGAGTTAAAACCCTTCCTACGAAGAATCTATCCTTTTCATATAGCCCAACATGTGAGGAATACTTAGTAGCAAACTGTCTTGTGACTTCAGAATGGGGACAGTAGTGGGCCTTTCTAAGTATCTGCATTTGACCACTCACCTGCACACTGTTCTTAATGGCAGCCACTTTGTGCTCCACGTTTCTCTGTCTTTCTGAAACTGAAGAACTTTGTAAGGATTTCTCCAGAGGTCCCTGGAAAAGGAATGCCTTGAGATTTCACTGTTGTTGATAAAACTGTTTCATGATAAGACAATTTATGTATTATATTCTTTGATTTTAGGTTTGGATCAATGTACCATAGAATAAATTTGACAAACATTAAAAATTATGCTGCAAGGGCTGGAGAGATGGCCTGCCTGCCAAGCCTAAGAATGCCCGTTCGATCTCCAGGTCCCACATTTAGCCAGATGTAAAGTGACACAAGTGCACAATACCACGCTTGCCCACAAGGGGGCACATGCGCGTTCATAGCAGCCGAGGGGCTGCCGGTGCGCCCATTCTCTCTCTCTCTGCCTCTTCCTCTCTGTCTCTGTCTGTCTCTCTCAATAATAACAATAATAATAAAAATTATGCTGCAAGAGCTGGAAATGTAGATCAGTGGTAGAATTTATGCTTAGCACGCACAAGATTCTGGGTTTCATTCCCAGAACTGAAAAAAACACACTCATATTGTAGAAACTATTAAGTGACATAATACAGACAATGTTACAATCTGAGCAAATGAGCAGATTATAAAAACACCATAGATATGATTATGGTTTATATATGCATACATGTTTATAAATCATATCAATATATGTTTAGATATATGTAACTTAAATATATTAATTGGAGTGATATGTACACCAAAATGTAATGTATGTTCTTTCTAACTGAAATTATAGATAGTTTTATGATTTTTAAAATGTTCCTAATCTAATTTTCCATAAATCTGTTTTAGTTTTGAATTTCTTCTTCTTTTTTTTTTTTTTTTTTTTTTGGAGACAGTCAGAGAGAGAGAGAGAGACAGATAGAGAATGGGTGCCAGCAGCCTCTCAGCCTCTGTGAACGAACTCCAAACATGTGCACCCTCTTGTGTGTAAGTGCGACATTGCACTCTTGCCTCACTTTGTGTATGGCTAAATGTGGGACCTGGAGAATTGAACGGGCATTCTTAGGCTTAGCAATCAGGCGACTTAACTGCTAAGCCATCTCTCCAGCCCTACCTTTGAATTTCTATAAAACTGATACATATACTTTCAAAATTGATCTGATAAAATGACATTAAGTTGGATTTAATTCAATACTGAACCTACTAAACTGGGATAAGATTTATTTTCACTTTAGAAAAAGGGAGATCACTAAAGAAAATGCAAAAAATATGTCAGTCTGGGTGAGCATCATATCTCGGCCACTCTAATAATCCAACATTGAGTGTGGTCTGTAAATACAAAGCTCTCCATAAATCTAGAGACGAGGGGGAGACATATAAGCCACCCCTTTGTCATCTAGATGAGCAGGGAGTGAGGGGTGCTGACTTGACTCGGATCCACAGGAGATCAGTGGTGGCACCTCAAGGAAAAGCCATGTTCTCAACTCTTAATGAAGTCTTCTTCAAATACACCACATCCTTCAGACTTGCGAAGCCTTTATCACAATTCTCTTTCTCTCCTGTTATTGCCATTATTTGGAGATCTGTTGAAATTTTGGAAACAGTACTCCTTTTATGGTAGCATGTGGCATCAACAGATTATTCTCAGTGTAACTTCGATGATGTACACTCAAATGTTTCAGTTTGACTGATATTTGACATTTGAGGGAACAGAAATACAGAAATGACTAGAGATGGGACAGATACAAAAATGGACAGCTATGTATTTATGGTGGCATTATAATTGTTATTCAAAAGGCTTTGAAACAAACTATATGCACTTTAGAAACATATTACAGTTTTTAAGTTAAATAATATGTTATTAAACTTCAAAGTCCTCCAGAAACAGCCATAACCTGACAGTAACTGACCTTGAGAATCTTCAATAGTTAAAAAAAATATAGCAGGGTGTGGTGGCACACGCCTATAATCCCAGCATTTGGGAGGCAGAGGTAGGAAGCCACCCTGAGACTACATAGTGAATTCCAGGTCAGCCTGGGCTACAGTGAGACCATACCTCAAAAAACCTTATGACTTCAAAATTGATTAACTATATTATAGAGTCTGTCATTTAGAAAATTTTGCTTTTTGTAAGGATTAGCTGCAAATGTATTCTTTAAAGATTATTGATTTCTCTACTTGTCTTTGCCACAGTGTCTGAGTTCATTTAGGATAGTGGGACAAAATGTAATCTAAAATACATTAGGGCAAATGGCAGTCAACCAACAAGTATCTGTGTCATTTCTGCAAGGCAAAATTCCTGTTGGTGGACTTGCTTCCTCTTGTGAGATGGAAAATTGAAAGGTCCTGGGGGATTTCAACAAGATCTGCCTGTGAAGACAGATGTAGTGATGAGGCAGAGTCCAAGTGGAAATTACGAATTCTTCTGAAAGGTGGTGATTGTATTCAAAAGTTCATGTGTAATATGTAATGTATGTATATGTGTGTGGGAGTGTGGGTGTGGGTACATGCATGCCATGATACACGTGTGGAGGTCAGAGGACAACCTTCAGATATCGTTCTTTGCCTTTCACCTCCTTTTGAATAAGGGTCTCTGGTTATTCATTGTGCACTGCTGCAATTGCCAAGCTACCTGGTTCATGAGCCTCCAGGAAATTCTCATTTCTGCCTCCCATCTCACCCTAGGCATGCTGGGATTACAAAGCCTGCCACAGCAGCTTCTGGTTTTTTTTTTTTTTTTTTTTTTTTTTTTTTTTGGTTTTGCAAGGTAGGGTCTCACTGTGGCCCAGGCTGACCTGAAATTCACTATGCAGTCTCAGGGTGGCCTTGAACTCACGGCGATCCTCCTTACCTCTGCCTCCCAAGTGCTGGGATTAAAGGTGTGTGCCACCACGCCCAGCTCAGCTTCTGGTTTTTACACGGAGTCTGGGGATATGAACTCAGGCACTCATGCTTACACTGTCAGTGCTTTGTCCCTTGAACCATCCCCCTAATTTAATATTGCAAGATCCAGGGCCAAAATGAAGTCCTGGAAACAGAAATGAACACATAAATACGAATCTGGAGTAGCCAGGCGTCATGGTACACATCCACAATCCCAGCACTTGGGAGGCAAAGGCAGGAAGATCAGGAGTTTAAAATTATCCTTGGCTACACAGTGACTTTTTTTTGGCCAATCTTGGTTACATGGGGCCATGTCTTAAAACAAAATGAGATTAAAAGCCCCAAAGAATCTGAGAAAACTTGGAGTAGAGACAAGGAACTGCTCAAAGCCAGTTCTAAGACCTTAGAATACAGGTAACTGAAAAGGCAGTGGCACCACGGCCATAGATAGAAAAAAAAAAAAAAAAAAAAAAAAAAACTGGTTCTTTTAGTGGAGAATGGACTCAAGCAATAAAACGAGCATAAAATATTACCTCAGAAATTCTTACCTGCACAGGCATGTTGGCTGCAGCCAATATTCGCCTCTCTTCCCTTAAACAATTTGAAATAACCACAGCTACATGCATTGGATTGCCATGAAATTTTCCCTGAAAGAAGGGCGAGTAAAATCAGCATAAGACTTAAATTTATACATCATAAGCAAATGTCATTACTTGAAAATCAACACTAATCTTTCAATAAGTTTATGCAAATATTTGTCATCCACTCTAATAACCTATTCCTTTACAATGCTACAAAAATTCATATTGCAAACTTGGACAATGGGAGAATATTGCTCTCTTTCAAAAATTACTTTAAATAAAATTGTTCGTTAGCATTTCTTTAAGAAAGACCCTGAACACACTGGAGGGTCAGTTGTATATAAGGGCAGGTTTAAGACTTATCAGTTACTTCCCCAAGAGTTTTCATGAGACAGGATGCTCTTAACTGTGTCGTGCCAGCGGTGTTTCATGCTTAACGCATTGGTTGTGGCCCTGTTTGCTTGTATTCATCCTCAGCACTATATTGTACTCAAGTGAAACTACACCTACATTTCAGCAATAATATTATTTTATTTTTATTTATTTATTAGAAGGAGAGAAAAAGAAAGAGAGAGAGAGAGAAAGAGAGAATGGACACACCAGGGCCTCTATCCACAGCAAACTCCAAACACATGTGCCACGTTGTACATATTGCTTATGTGGGTTCTGGGAAATTGAACCTGGGTCCTTAGGCTTCACAGGCAAGACTTTAACCAGTAAGCCATATCTCCAGCCCCATGCAATAATATTTTTGACATTTAAACATACTGTCTTTTATTGCCAAAGTTAATGATGCAGATATTGTCAACTGGCAGCCTGAGGCTCTAATTCAGCCATCAGATATGTTTTGTAAATTAAAATCTTGAATACCTTCATGGGATCTTATACCACTTATGGTTGCCATAGCACCCACCAATGAATGAGCCTTGCACTTATTTATTTTATCTGCAAGGCCCCTGAGTGTCAGTGTTTTCTAGCCTTCATTTCCAGGACTAATCAGAAGGACATCCTCATTTTAGTCAGTAGTGCTAAAATGTCATCACTAGACCTTTCCCAAGGCAGGTGAGCAGGAGACACACACTAATGTACTAACGGAGTTTGTGCCCTCCTCTCTCTGTGATGCCAATAGCCATGAAATGACCAAAAGGCCAATACCAGAAACAGTAAAATAACGCTCACTAATTGAAAGTAGATGATACAGACGCTAACCCAAAGGGTCTTTGTGGGGAAAGTGAGGTGATTGATTATCAGCATTTTTATGGCTGTGACTTCTGCCCCAACTTATTAGGTGATTCATGTCAATTTAACATTTCCATTCATGACATCAGGGTAATTGCCAACTGTCTGGATTCCTGCTCTTCTATATTATGTAATCTTTAAAAATATTTTTTTGTTGTTGTTTTTGGTTTTGGTTTTTCGAGGCAGGGTCTCGCTCTAGCTCAGGCTGAGTCCTGGAATCCACTATATAGTCTCAGGGTGGCCTTGAACTTTCAGCGATCCTCCCACCTTTGCCTCCCAAGTGCTGGGATTAAAGGTGTACGCCACCACGCCTGGCTTAAAATTCTTTTTCTTCTTTCAAATTAAATGTTCCAGAAGAAAAAAAAATAGATTGAATTAAACTCAGAAGGATGGCCCTGTTTAGTAAGCAGGGATATCACATTTTTTATTTCTGCATGTTGAAAATTTCAGATTCTATTAGAATTTATTCCTATTAATTTTACCACGTGTTGATTTTTTAAATATAATTTGCCCTTAAATCTCCCCCAAAGCAACATTTTCTCATTTTTACCTTCAATGCATTAAAAAACACCTCTATGTTAACAAGAGAGACATATTTAGGACTCACTTGAAAGTTCTGGTATTAATGTAAAGTTGACAGCTTGTGCCATCTAAGACCAGGACTTCCTCTAACACCTGCACAATTACCAGCATTTGTTTTTCTCCTGTTGTGGAGTATTTCCAGGATCATTCAGATACTATCTCTCAACATTCTCAGCTTTGTTGTACAATTTCTCATTTTTTTCTTAAGCTTCTTTTATCTTTCTTTTCAGATTTAGTTTCCCCATGTCTTGTGAGGTTAAATTACTCATTTTCCCACCTTTGTTAAGAGCCAGGAACCAATACTGTTTTTTCATCCAAGAATATCTCTTCACTTTCTTCTTTAATGTCCCCTAATTTAGTGCCTCACTTAAATCCATGAGACAAAACACCTTATGGAAAATTAATCACTGTTGATTCAGTATCAAATTAGTGCAGTCAGTTTCCTAAGCAGATGGATCTCAAAACAACAATAAAACAAAACCCCTATGCATGTTGATGGGAAGGAAAAGTAAGTGAGAGAAAGGGAAACGGTTCCTCGCTATTGTGTACTACTTTCTCTCAGGCAGAAGTATTGCCAAGGTCTCCGGCTCTCTTATGTGCATCTACAGATTTTTATTGCAGTAAAGTCAGATTTATTCATCTTTTCCTTTATGGTTGGTGTTTTCCATGCTGTGTTCAAGAAATTTTTCCCTAAGCTACAGTTGTGGCAAATTTTTTTCCTATATCTTTTTTAAGTCTAGGGAAACATTAGGGCTATTGGTTATTAACATTTCTGTGGCTGTGACTGCTGACACAATTTTATAAGGGGATGTTTATTATCTAACACTTCTATTTGTAAAATTAGTTTAAACTTGTAAAAAGTAAAAACAATAAAAACCTGGGGTAAACTCTGTTGTTACTTGCAATTCACTTGATGTTTGTTAGTTAAGGGAAGGTTCTTTCACATTTGCCTGCTGGATATACTTTCAACCACATCAACTGAACACTCTCTGTGTTCCTCCCTGCTTGCTGGGCCACCTCTGTAAAAATCCTGTGGCCCCAAGAAGTCAGTCATTTTCTGTACTCCATTCCACCTCTGCTTCATCAACAGAGTAGAGCTTTATAAGTTGTGATTTAAGGAGACTAGGTTTTCTTTGTATCTCCATATAAACTTTAGGATAAGCTAATGAAATTACACACACACACACACACACACACACACACACACACACACTGTAAGTCAAAGAAAGAGAAACTGCTCGTTTCTACGGTGTCCTACTTTCTCTCAGTGATAGTAAATCTTTAAGTTTTAGTGGTATTAAATCTTTGTAGAAATTTACAGAGATGTAACATGGTTATAATTTTTTTGAATCCAGTTATTTAGGCTTTCCTTAGTGTCTCTCTACTAAACATTATAATTTTCCATGTAGAGATCTGAAACATCTTTAGCTAGGGTTATTTGTATGTGGGTGGCATTTTTGATATGATGATAAATGGCTTCTTTTGTTTTTCCTGATATATAGACATATGAATCTGCATATTGATTTTGAGCCAAGCATAGGAGGTACCAGAGCCTCTTGCTATTGCAAATGAATTCCAGATAGATGCACCCACGTGGTATATCTGACTTTATGTGGGTACCTGGGAATTGAACGTGGACCAGCAGGGTTTGCAAGCAAGTTCCTTTAATTGTTGAGCCATATCCCCAGCCCCTGAACTCATAATCTTAATCCCCTCAAAGATATTTTTTGATCCCTAGTACTGCAAGCAAAGTCTTTTTGATATTGATAATGTAACTTTAAATCTTGCCAAGGTAAAACACTCTTGCACCCCCTTCTAGCATTACCTATTTGACTAAACACAGATTTTCATTTTTCCTAAATGGCATCATGCTGGAAGTTAAGTGCATTCTGAGGAGTCAGCAGGATGCTTCTGATACACAGATGTACATCTTAATGATAATGCTGTGCAATGCACAGTGTGCCGACTCTGGAGTCTTACTGTGCTGAAATTTCTTTCACTTCTTATGAGGGATTTGGCAATTTCTCTTGCCACCTTTGCTTTGTGTATGATATGCAATCTTTTTTACATCTGCTTAAGTACTAAATATAATATTTTATCTATGAATTTCTTTCTCCTATAAAGCATTCATCATCACTGCTTTCTAAGAAAATATGAAGCGGGATGGTTCACTGCCATAGTATTTGTTAAGCAAATATCAGATTTGTGTCCTGTTGATTTGTTCTCCACTCATTCCATATGCATATCTGTTTGTTTCAACTCAAAGTTATACTGTTATATTTTGAAGACATTTTAAACATTAATTAAGTAATGTATGCTATTCCAACAGAGCATATAATTTGAGTGAAGTGACAGCAACATGAATGACTATGGCCCAGTCTCACAGCACAAACAATAACAATGACATTAGGATTGCCACATGGCAATCACAAGGTGTCATTGACTATAAGATGCATGTTGATTTCAGGATGCTAAAATGTGTACGTGCCCAAAGGGATTTCCATCTATTGCTGATGGGAATATAAAGTGACAGAGATTTTGGAAGATAGTTTTGTAGTTTCTTTTCTTTTCTTTTCTTTCTTTCTTTCTTTCTTTCTTTCTTTCTTTCTTTCTTTCTTTCTTTTTTTTTTTTTTTTTTTTTGAGGTAGGGTCTCACACTAGCCCAGGCTGACCTGGAATCACTCTGTATTCTCAGGGTGGCCTCAAACTCATGGTGATCCTCCTACCTCTGTCTTCCAAATGCTGGGATTAAAGGTATGTGCCACCATGCCTGGCAGTTTTGTAGCTTCTTATAAAACTAAATACACTTTTATACAATATGGCAGTCATACTCCTTAGTATTTACTCAAAGACTGAAGATTTACTTCCATATGATGTCTATCCATACATGGATGTTTATAATGGATTTATCCATAATACTGTATTTTATTTTATTTTATTTTATTTTAATTTTTTTGGTTTTGCAAGGTAGGGTCTCACTCTGGTCCAGGCTGACCTGGAATTAACTATGTAGTCTCAGGGTAGCCTTGAACTCTTGGCAATCCTCCTACCTCTGCCTCCCGAGTGCTGGGATTAAAGGCGTGCATCACCACGCCCAGCTAATACTGTATTTTAAAGTAGCCAACATGTCATTCAACAGGAGAATTGGATAAGTATAGTGCTATATATCCAGACAACATAAGATTATTCAACACTAAGCTATGGAGACATGGAGAAAACTTATATGCATGTTACTAAGAAAAAACTCAATCTGAAAGGCTACATAATGTATTTCAATTTTACTATATTCAGAAAAACTCAAAAATAGGGAGATAGTAAAAAGGTCAGTGATTTCCATGGGTTAGGAGGGAAGGAGAGAGCACAGGGGTGGGAGGGAAGAAAAACTTACTTGTATAATACTAAAGTATGGATACATGACATCATGTATGTTAAAATTCATAGAACTATAATATGCATTAGAGACCTTAGCAATAATTTAGTATTGATGCATCAATTGCAACAAGTGTGCCATATTAATGCAAGATGAAAATGAATTGTCACACTGTAAGTGAATAGCAGACTAGCTGGCTGATGATCATCCAGATTCAGGCTTCTGTATTCTCCTGGCTCTGCCTCCCATTGTCATAGGCTCATTAGAAACACATGCATGTACCACTTTACATCGGGTGGTATGTGTGCATTGGGAAAACTGAATGAGGACTGGCAAGCTTTATAAGGCAGCACCTTTAACGTCTGAGCCATCTCCCCGGACCTGAAAGAATATACGTCTAAAAGGCATCAAATATGTTTTCTGTAGGTTCTGAGTATGTTCTCTGCAGAGTGTTCTGTCTGTGAAGATGTAATCTATCGGAGACAATTGCTATTCAAAGCAGCACAAGAGCCCTTTGCGTAAAGTCATTCAGGGGACCTGACGTTGTGGCTTAGTCACTAGCTCCATGGGTTTAGGTAAATCACTTGTTAATCTTCATTGCTGTAATTGCCCCATGGATGATAGTAATACTTGCCATTCACCAGAGTCATTGCAACGAGCATGACAGATAGTTGAGAGGTAGCTTTGTAACTTAAGAAGCACTCTAAGTAGACATTTTGACGGACTGGGTATAGCTCAGTGGTAGGGCATTTGACTACACAAATTTTCTGTATTGCTTCAAGATGTTGGTGGAAGAGTTTCAAAGCTCATGATCTTTTGACAAGGTTCTCAGCTGCCCATCAGAAGGTAAGAACCTACTGCTGAAGACACATAAGCTTCGGTTGCAGGAACCTTAAGACATCAAGCTAGAGCTTGAGCTAGAAGCCTCCTCCTTGCAGACTATCTATTATAGTGCTGGAAAGTGCTATAAATGATTAATACTCATAGCCAGCAGTGTAGCCTGTAAGCTACACAACTGGCGAGGCAAGATGTGTCCACTAGTACATTATGGCATGCCTGTTATGGGTTAGAACTGCTCTCTGAATTTGAGGCCCACTCCATGAGAGGGAATTAATGCCTGATACTGAAAACCTAGTCAAAAGCCTATGGCTTGTAAAGTCATAAACCCTAAGGGGGAAGTGATTACTGTTATTTGGCCAAATAGGTATATTATGCCCTCCAGACTATCTTCTCAATATTTTATTTATCTATTAATATCTATTAATGCTGCTCTCACTTTTGATTCGAGAAGCTTTTCTTTTCAGATGGCAGTGACTACTGAAGGGGCTACTGAAAACTCATGAAAGCGCTGAGAAATGACACTTGAGTGTTCATCACTAGGTGAGATATCTGCCTCACATCCTTCTGGCTTAGGTACCATTGTAGAAGATGTGGCAGACATTTTTTAAAATCTCATGTGGTAAGAGGCAAAAGATGGGGAGGAGTGCTTTAGAATGCTGTCTTCCAAACACAAAGTGGTGGTTGCATTCTGGACCTCACCATGGCTGACATTACCTGCACAAGATCTACATAATATTGGATCCACCAACATGTGGTTGTGGATGATGGAGGGGGAAAATGACATCAAAATAGAAGAGGGACTAGTTGGAAAGAAGGGGTTCAGTGGATGGGGAGAGGAACAAAGGAAGGTGGTGGATAGGATTATGATTGCATTATGTACATATATGGAGGCAGTTAATTTAAATTTTTAAATCTCATGTGGTAAATCAACAATAAAATAGGAAAATTATATTTCTGTTAGTTTGACAGAAATGACCAAAGCTGTTATGAAGACAGTGAAATAAGACTGAGCTAAGTTCCAGGAAATATACTTCTATAAATATAAAAGAAACTCCATAAAAAGGAAGATTGTATCTGAGGTATCTGAAACATTAACAGTGGGGACTTTCCTGGCATTTCTTGAGGACTGACTCTCATAGGCACACAAATGCACTGAAAGCTGCTTTGAATATAAATTTACTCTCAAAAGGCAGCAATTAGAAATAATAACACAGTGTTTCCACCTAGCAAAATTAATAAATCTTTGGAAGAGAATCGTGAACACCATGCTTGCATTGCATAGAAAAAGACCTAGAAGGCACAGGCCAAACTCTTGCCATTAATAATTGTCTTGGAGGAACAGACATGGGATGGATATTTTCACTCTAATTTCAGTTCTGTAGCCTTAGAGTTTCTTTAAGATAAGTAAGCATGCGTTAATTTTGTAATCAAAGCTAAATGACAAGTGATGAATGTTATATATATTCTCTATCAGATCCTTCTTTCTGCTTGGTGTTGTTAGGAGAATTTGTAAAAGATGAATGTTGGCTTTGAAGATGTGTCAGTTACATGAGGAGAGTAGAGTTGGAGCCTGGTTAGGCCAGTGTGACGACTGAAGCCCACTGCTTGTGGGGAATTCAGAGCCTTGTAATAGATAAACGGCTCACTTCAGAATGACAGGAAGAGTCTAAAGGAGATGCTAACAAACTGTGCTCACCATAGACGTTTAAACCCAAAATAGACTCTGCCATCTACTGAGTACCTATTATGTGCAAGGTGTTTTACAGACCCAATTAATCCCAGTGATAACCTTCAAACAAGGTGCATATTAGGCAGCCCAGATGTTATACACCTTTTGAAAACTCAAAGAATTAGAGAATTGGGGGTAATGAATACTTCTCTACCAGGTGCTTCTCCTTTGGACTTTCCATATCACTACTACATTAAAAAAATTAAACTGGTTACTTCTTTGTGAACCATTAAGATGCAACTAATTTATTTTCCCTGGACATTATATTATTTTTTTAATAAATCTGTTCAAGGTAACCATTGTTTATGGAACCTCGAGACACCTGCAATGCTTCAACAAAGCAATAACAGTACCATGTGTTTGATTATAAAGTGAATTTGTTTGGATGAAGGGACCTAGGTTACTACCCCTGTCTTGCTGTTGGTAAAGGCCATTGGTCAATGCCGCTGAGCGACCCTGTGTTATCTAAGAAGGTACCCAAGCATGAAAGGCCCTAGCCACTCTAGACTGTTGCCATTTCTCTGATTTGTGTTTGTAGTAGGCGACCTTGAAGAATGACATAGTGTCTCTTCCTAGCCAAAGAGTGGACCTGCTTTTTTAGCCATAAAAGCAGGGAATTCAACTTCAGCATTCCTCTCCCATAATATAACCAAGCATACAAAAAATTGAGAGTGGGCTTAAGTGTCACCTTGGTAGGAATTGGGGACACAAAGAACCCATGCAAAGAATCATGGACTCTGACTTTTGTGGTGAGTAATAAAGTCTTTCATCTCTCATTCATAAATCTCATGTCTTCTAGCGCCCACAAAACAATAACAAGCTAACTTGTTATTTTGCAAGCGAGATAACACCCAAGGCCTTGCACAACTCTTGCCACCTGCTTGTGTTGTAACACTTGTCACACTGCATTCACACTATGTCTATTTTATGATTTCCCCATCTCGACAGAGGGACTGCTCTTCTGGAAGCAAATCTTACAATAGCTATCACATTACAGAGACTTCACAAATGCTTGTTAAATGATCATGGGAAAGGGTGAATAAATCTTTGTATTCTTCTCCTAGCTAAGAGGAAAATGGAAAATATCATATTATTTGCTCTTCATGTTGGTAAATACCACTATCATTAAATCTGTCTGGAGTTTTTATTCATCCCCACTAGCTATAAATATATCCAACCAGTCCTGAGATTTGTGAGAAAGGACAGCAGGGTATAAAATTCTCCTAGAGATGCTGATTTTGCTTTTCAGAAGTTACATGGGATTCTTCAATGGTTCCCTGAGCAGCCTTGGGCAGAATTGAACAATGAGGATCATTCTTCCAGTGGGGATGATATGCTGGGTCACCTGCTCCATATATACTAAGACATTTGTCATGACTGATCAAAAAGGGATCTGTGTCCTCTCATGTCTTATGGGATCATTCAGTCATCCTTTCCCCCACTACCCTCAGAATAACAGTGCATACATACATCCTCACTATTAAAGAGCAGTTAGACAAAACTGGGGAAAAAAGTGAAAATATTGGTAAGGAAGGTATACATATCTCTCTCTTGATGATATAATGGTAAATGTGTAGGATGAAAGGGGCTGTTAAAGTTAAGAACAGTGTGGAAGAGGTAGAACAAATTGAAGAGCTGGAGGGTAGAGAGGAATGCTGTAGAACTGTTTTGCCTGGACATGACAAGCCCACTGAATTCATGAACCTTCAGCAGCAGGTGTGGCTAATTGAACAAGACCTGTGCAAGACAAGGTAGATCAACATCCTGCATGGACATCAGAAGGCATCATGAGGCCAGACTTTCCCCGAGATGCTAATGATGTGGATAGTTGCTGGGGAAGTAGGCATCATGCTCTTTATTGGTACATCCACTGGAAAGTGGTAGGAGGCAGAAGGGGTGCAGCAGAGGTAGGAGGGAGATAAGAGAGGGTAATGGGGAGTCCACATGTTCAAAGTATGACACATATGTATGAAATTGTCAAACACCAAATAAAAATTATACATGAGCCTGGCATGGTGGTGCACGCCTTTAATCCCAGCACTGGGGAGGCAGAGGTAGGAGGATTGCCGTGAGTTCAAGGCCACCCTGAGACTACATAGTGAATTCCAGGTCAGCCTGAGCTAGAGTGAGACCCTACCTGGAAAAACAAAAAAAACAAAAAAAAATTATACATGACTATACCAAATCACATGGTATTATTCTCTTCCTTGGCAAGGGTAATCCAGAGCTGGAAATAGGGAATGAATATATTGCACTGAACATAATTATTAAAATTTAAAAAATTTAACACACAATAAAGAAATGATAGATGTTAGAAGAGATAAGTACGTTTAATTTAATGTGAATATTATGCAATGTATATTCACACATTCCATAAATATGTATAATTGTATACATTTATGTGTCAGTTGAAAACAAATTTAAGTTAAAAACTCAATAAATTTAACAAGAAAAATATTGGCCTTAAATGAATGAAACAGAGATTATATTGAAAATGTTAATTTGAGAGAGGCATAAATTTAAAACAACACATTCTTAGATATGAAACTTAGTATCATAAAAGTGTTATTTATCACAAAATGGACATATGTATATAGTACAATTAAAGTTAGATGGCCAAGAGTTGCTTTTGACGGCCTAAGGTTTTAGGGATGATTTAATGAAGTGATCGTACAGTTTATGTGGAAGAAGAAATGTGTAGTAGTATCTACAAATATTATAAAGACCTTAATTTTTCAGTGCTTAAAATATGTCAAAGACTTTACTGAGCATTCTCTTTTGCTTTAGTACCTCTCCCAGCTGTCTGTGACAAATGCTATCATCTGAGTTTACAGATAAGTAAGCTGAGGTAGAGCCATGTTATAGGACTTTAAACTAGGATTTTATTTGATTCCAGAGTGCTGAGTTTCTTGTAACAATCCAAGTTCACTATCTCCATGCTGAGTGGAGGCATTTGGCATATAACGTATTGAAATGTGTCCTAAACTCCTTATGCTATATTGAGGATAACTGGTAAAACTGACATATAACAAGACTAGCAAAACATAAGAAATAACTGTGGAAAATACTGGATAAAAAATTGCAGTATGATAGAATATTATTTTATTTAGTGGTGAACATTCTTTATTTGAAAAAAAAAATCTTAAACCAGATGTAGCAGAGCACACATCTATTTTTCCAGCACTCAGGAGGCTGAGGCAGGAGAAGAACAAGTTCAAGCCAGCTTGAGCTACCCTGTCTCAAAAAAGTATCTTATGTAAGTATCTATCAAATCAGAAGAAAAAGTTAGGCCTCTAGATATAGAATTCCATGTAGATTTAATGACTAACTTTTAATTAATTAATTAATTAATTTATTTATTTATTTACGACAAAGAGAGGAAAAGAGAGAGAGGGAGAATGGGTACACCAGGGCCTCTAGCCACTGCAAACAAACTCCAGACCCATGTGCCTCCTTGTGCATCTGTCTTATGTGGGATCTGGAGAATTGAACCAGGGTCCTTAGGCTTCGCAGGCATGTGCCTTAACTGCTAAGCCATCTCTCCAGCCCCAATGATTAACTTTTTAAAAAGTTAGAATAGGGCTGGGGAGATGGCTCGATAAGTAAAGTATTTGCCTTGTAAGCATGAAGACCTGAGTTTGATCCCAAGAATCCACCTAAAAAAGCCAGGTGTGGTCATGAACTTATAATCCTGGTGCTGGAGAGGCAGAGATAAGTTGAATATTGGGGCTCACCAGCCAGTCTAGCCTACTTAGTGAGTTTTAGGTTAGTAAGAAACCCTGTCTCAAATGAGGTAGATGGCACCTCAGGAATGAGTCTTGAGGTCCTCTGGCCCTGGAATGCATGTACCCCCTACATATACCAGTACACACACACACACACACACACACACACACACACACACACACAGTAAAATTCAGGAAATCATACAAATAATCTAATGGTTGGAGAGAATTTTTTTTATTTGACAAGCAGAGATTTAGGTATCATTCATTCTGGCATTTTTCTCTTTAAACTGACAGAACTCCCAGAATCTATATTTCTATATTAAAATAAGATGTACTTTTCATTAGATTGACAGGGGCTTTGGGGCTGGAAAATAATGTGATAAAAAGACACATGATCACACTATGGAAATATTACTCATGAATTATTAATTCATGAAAAGATATCTTTGAAGCAATAAGTTTAATATGAGGAAAGAACCTTTAGAAATTGATGGGAAATCACAGTGTAAGAAATAGAGAATTCACAAAAAATATATCTTAATGTGGGAAAGAATGCCCAGCCTCACAACAGGCAGAAAAACACAGGTTTGAAGTAAAAGAGAATTATTACCCAACAATCACATGGAAAAATAAACCAAAATGGTACTATCTATAGTTAATGAAGATATGGGAATCAAGGCCCTGTCTATATTGCTGGCGGAAATGTGAATTTTATAGCCCCTTTAGAAAGCAATCCCATAATATCTCTTAAGATTTAAAATGCCTATACTTATGACTATAGAATATATTTCTAGGGCCTTACCCCATAAAAATAAAAACATGGATTCATAACAATATGTAAACCAGGTTTCTGGCAATGTTGCATGCGGTGAGCAAGTGTTGCAACTGTTCACTGTACAGAAATGGCACTACGAAAAGCACTTGCTTCTACCCATACGAGAGGATCTCTGTGAGTGCAATTTGCAAAACAGAGAAATGAGTGATAATAGTTCATTTTTGTCAATGACAAAATATATATGTTATCATTGACAAAATTCCACAAACATATATTCACATGGGCATACATTATATATTTTATATTTATATCTAGCCATGGCAATTATAGATATGAAAGCATGTATATCTGGTGGTTAACACTGATGTTTTTAGGGATAATAGTGGACATGGAAGTATGAGAAAAAGTTTGTAATAAAAAAACTGTATGGGGCTGGAAAGATGGCTTAGCAGTCAAAGCATTCGCCTGCAAAGCTGAAGGATCCCAGTTCAACTCTCCAGGGCCCACATAAGCCAGATGCACAAGGGGGTGCAGGCATCTGGAGTTCATTTGCAATGGCTAGAGGCCCTGGTGTGCCCATTCTCTCTCACTCTCTGCTTCTTTCTCTCTCTCAAATAAATAAAATGTTAAAAAACAGTTGTATGTATGAGATGGTCTACTTTAGTGGAAATGACATGAGTGTTTATGCAGTAAAAGTACAAAATGATGGTGACCCAAATGTTAATAGTGGTTGTATTAGTTTGGTGGAATTTCAGGTAGTTTTTTTTTTCTTCTTAGACTTTTCATCATTTGATTTTTCATAAGATCTATATTATTTAAGCAGTCAGAAAAATATAAAACTATTTTTTATTTAGCCTAACAAAAATTCCATGGGTAAAACTTTGAGTTATACAATATGCAAATTTTTTTAGACATTTAGAACTCCTAAGGAAAGAAGTAGAAAATGGCTCTAATCAAAATAAAGCCACTCTGAGCTGGGCGTGGTGGTGCACGCCTTTAATCCCAGCACTCGGGAGGCAGAGGTAGGAGGATCGCCGTGAGTTCAAGGCCACCCTGAGACTACATAGTTAATTCCAGGTCAGCCTGGGCCAGAGTGAGACCCTACCTCGAAAAACCAAAAAATAAAAATAAAAATAAAGCCACTCTGAGCACTGTTGACATTTGTGAAACCACCCATATACCTCATAAAATTTCCATTGAACAAAAATGTGTGCCATATTTCAACTGTGGCACAAATGTTCGTACTATGAAGCTACTGAGAAAAATAAAACCAAAGCGTTTGCTAATGGTCCACACATAATGGAAGGTTGGGGCTTGCATGACCTTAATAAAGTTAACTGGGGACACAAGGACAGAACCACACTCTCTTGAGTCTGAAGCTGGCTTGCCAATACCCAGATGTCACTTCAGTGACCTTTGTGGGTCTGAAATGTGCACGTGTTAAACACCTTTTTTGTTCTCTCAGATCTGCTGCAGAGAAGAAGCTGACTAGGCGACATTTGTCCCTCAAGTGTCAGCCTTTTAACTGAATGGCTCAGCCCCCACCACCATGATTTCTACTTTTAATGTCCATGCAAATTGTTTTGCCTCAGGTGCTCAGTCCTTGCTGATTAGAGTCCATCAGTCAGATGTGTTCATCTCTCTCCTGTCATCTTGGAAGCAAGCTCCTACTGAGCCATGCATCCATGTATTTTGTTTTGTCCAGAGGTGACAGCCCAACCCATCAGCGTATGGTTGACATAGAAGAGTCAACTGGAAAGACTTCAGGAGTTGAGGTCCTAAGTCAAGGGCTTTAGGTGCTTTGTCATCATTAATTATGACATTTGAAGAAAAGCCTCTTTATCTCTCTTAAGATCTCTCCCTATGAAATCTCTACCCTGCCTTTTCTGAGTGATGAGAACCAAGTGGGGTTTTATATGATCAGAATCAATCATTAAACCAAAGTATATTATATTGGATTATAGAAGTAAAAATATCCTTGATAGGAAAACTTTAAAATACAAAATCACTAAGATTCATGAAAATTCTTAAGGATGTAAAAATCACCCATAATTCCCATATCACAAGATAATCTATTTTAACATTTTGGTACAGTTCAGTATAACTTATTTCTCCATGTGTATGTTCAGATATATTAAGAATGTTTTAAAGACAAATTTCAGAGTATACTGTCTATATCATCATATATCTACTTTTTCACTTAATAGATAATATTTCAAAGTCATTAAAAATTTTCAATACCATAATTTTAATAGTATAGTGATTTTAGACCTAGTCTGATATATTTAATAATATTTCCATTATTGGAATTTAGATTATTAATATTTTTCATCATCAAAATATTGTTTATTAAAACCAACCTTATTAATCTATAATACTTAGATATTGCTCATTTATTTATGATTTTTGCCTAGGTCAAAAGACTGAGAAATATGTATATAAAATACCTCATGCTAATATCTTTTTGTATTTTTAATTTTCACTTCATACGTTGATTCAATATTACTTAATATTCCATTAATTCCATAAAACTAATTCATAAATGTTCATTTGACATAGTCTTTTCTAGTGTTATAATATTTGCTATAATTATTGCTATGGAGCTAAATTTTGATATTAACAACTTTATCGGTATCATGAGCATTAAATGAAACATGAGACGATTTTAGTATCAAATTATATCTCTTTTCCATTTTAGGTTACTATGATATAACATGGTGCCCGCCCATCCTTTGCTTTATATGCATTAGTCTGATGCATTTTTGCTCAACCTTTTACTCTGAACTCTTCCAATACCTCATCCATTATGTGGTAGTTTATAAACAGCACAGTCACATTTTATGTTCTAATTCTACGTGAGAATTTTACCAACTTGCATTGGTTGCCGTATGTAATATGTCTTGCTTTACTCTGCCAGTTGTTTTTCTACTCCCTTGCTCACTTTTGCTCTGTAGTCTGTACTTCTTTTGCTGTTTCCATCTCCACTATTTTGGAAGGTGTACATAGTTCATCATATTAACAGCAGTGACTATTTAATCCATCAAAAGTACTTTCGCTTTCAATGTTTCACAACTTTGTATTGATGCCATCTACTTCACGGGTAACTTCACACCAGCATGGTCTCTGCTTGTGGCTGCTATGTTCATAGGATGAGCTGTGGTTTATGCACAATTCCTGCTTCCACCATTTCCTTAGTCACCTTTTCACCTACACCATTCACAGTGCACCATGGAGGAGGTCACTGCCATTGAAGCCTAACTTTACTATATGGACTAATGTTAAAATTTCAAAATTGCTACACTAAGATATTTTCATAAACCTTTTCATGTTCTGTTTTTAAAGTTTTAATTAATTTTTATTTATTTATTTACTTGAGAGAGAGAGGGCAAAAAAGAGGCACGGAGAGAGAGAGAGAGAATGAGTGTGCCAGGGCCTCCAGCCACGGCAAATGAACTCCAGACGCATGTGCCCCCTTGTGCACTTGGCTTACGTGGGTCCTGGGGAATGGAACCAGGTCCTTTGGCTTTGCAGGCAAATGCCTTAACCGCTAAGTCATCTCTCCAGACCAAATCTTCCAATTTTCTATTTACATATTTCTTAGCCAACCTAGGAAAGCGTTCTAGAATACATTTTCAATTTTCATTATCTTTCTATTCCTTTTGTGTTTTTCTCCACCAATTACCTGTGTGTCAAGTCTTTTGCACCCGATCTCGTATACCATTTTCTTTCATATTCCCACACTGTGTTCTTCAGGAGTTACCCCAACATCATCTCCATGGTTGGTTTCAACTGTGTCCAACATGGTTCTAGTTATACTCCTGTTTCTCTTCTTTTTCTTTCTTTCTTTCTTTCTTTCTTTCTTTCTTTCTTTCTTTCTTTCTTTCTTTCTTTCTTTCTTTTTGAGAGAGACAGAGAGAGAGGGAGAGGAAGACAGATAGAGATGGGCACACCAGCAGCCTCTCAGCTGCTGCAAACCAAAATCCAGATGCATGCGCCCCTTGTGGTCAAGTGCGGCATTGTGCCCTTGCGTCACTTTGCATCTGGCTAAATGTGGGACCTGGAGATTGGAACCGCTGGAGATTGGAACCAGCGTTCTTAGGCTTAGGAGGCAGGCGCCTTAACCCCTAAGCCATCTCTCCAGCCCTGTTTCTCTTTTATTCCAACATGGAATCCTTTCCTATGCTAGCCACCATTTCCCTCTTTTCATATTCTTTTAATTTCTTGTTTGAACTGATTTGCTCCTCTTACATTTCTGCTCCTATTTAATATGTATTGACTTCCTAGAAAAATCTTCAACCAGTAGAGGAGATCATTTTCAGAAGTCCTTCTAAAACATCAAGGTGTGCTTAAAGTCTCTTCTTGTGTACTACTTTTTCATAAGTGCTAGGCAATTATCTTTAATGTTTTTAATTTATGAGAGAGAGAGAGAGTAAATGAATTGACATGCCAGGGCCTTAGCCACTGCAAATGAACTCCAGATTCAAGCACCACCTTATGTGCATGCACCATCTGTGCGCATATGTCACCTTGTGCATCTGGCTTACATGGATTTTTGGGAGTCAAACCTGGGTCATTGGGCTTCGCAGGCAAGTATCTTAACCACTAAGCTCTCTCTCCAGCCACAATTATCTTTAAACAATGTTTTGTTAGAAAAAAGCTGGGCTGGTTTTTTTTATTTAGTTTTATTTGCCTAATCCCGGTATAGATTTCACTCATATTTTAACATTGGAAAGAAAGTCCAGTCATCTTATAATTTAATATTATATGGATTAGTTTTTTTCCCCTGTATGTTATCCAAAAGTTTACAGAGGTTTTTATATCAATTATAGACCTAAAACCTTCATTAGCAAAGATATGGGTATAAATCCCAGGTCCTGTGGGATACTGCAAAAGAACAAGAGGGAGCTAAGTGCTTTATCAGAGGCCCTGTGGTAGTTTGAATAGATGTCCCCCAATATATTCAGTGTTTTATTAGTTTGTTGTTTACATCTATATCCACCTGGCTGGAGGCAATGTCACTGGGCAGATTTTAAGGTGTGGTGGTGGGTTTGAGATTCCATTGTAAAGATATGCAAAGTGTGCCTAGCTGGAGTTCCTGAGGTGTGCTGTGGAGGCTTTTGGCTATGGCTTTTCTGTCTGTGTTTGGTATTGTAAAAGCAGGCCAACTTCTTCTGCCATTATGGATCTGTAAGCTTCCATAAATAATACCCCTTCTTCCATAACTGTGCCTGGTCTGGAAGTTCATCTCAGTGAAAACCTGAAGCTGTCTGCTATAGGCCCTAAAATCAAAACTGGAAAGCCTTCATCCTCGCACCCATAGAGCTAATTCATATTTTCAAGTTAAAGCATGGTTTGCTTTTAGATTTAGAAAAAGGGGGTAGTCACTGTTAGGTTATCTAGGAGAAAATATATCAACTCTTAACATATGATACCTTAATCATTCTTATGAAGTTTAAATGAAGAAACTCAAGCATTTTTAAACTTTTTTCAACACAGTCCAACAATTGGTTGTTTCCTTTTTCCTCTGAACTTTGAAAAAGCTCATTGAGATACTAATATGCCCTTAACATCTATTATTTTGGGTTTTAAATTGAAAGAAATTGTTCAGACAATGAGATAGCTCTGGATGTAAAGTACTACTCAAAAAACAGTACAATACCATTTTGGGGAGGAATGCATTGCTCCAACTACAACGCAGTCTAACAAACTCAGGAGAAATGTAGGCAACCATAAATAGTGCTGACATACTCTGGGTAGGCATTATCTATTCTTTTTATCATTTTTTATTTTCCTCATGCTCTATCATCAATATGTGCTACTTGTATGATTTGGAGAAATCCTCACTCTTCTGACTGAACAAAGCTTTGGTGATAAAGAAATTTACCTAATGAGTTATGTTTCCCTCATGTTCAACTCAAACTAGCATTTGTTTTCTGAAGACGTTGAGAACAGATTATAGGTTCAAAGATTGGAATTACTGGTCATTTTATCCAGTTATCAAAAATTAAAAGAAAAATTAAATTCACAATAGACATACATGAATAAGATTTTGTGAATCAGTTGGCCTGAGTTTTCTAGAGTTGAGATTTAAAATGTACCCTAAAACTGCAGTAACTCTGGGGGCTGACATAAATATACTGAAAGGAAATGCCATAGCCACCACCACACCATCCTATTTTTTCAAAAACACCAATATTCCTTCTCAATTGCTGAAAAGGTTACATATTTTCATAGCATAGAGAACTATCCTTTCAAATGTCTTATTATTTATTTATTTATAAGGAGAGAGAAAGAGAGAGAAAGACAGAATGAGTGTGCCAAGGCCTCTAGCTTCTGTAAACAAACTCAAGATGTATGCATCACTTTGTACATTTGGCTTTATGTGGGTAGTAGGAATCCAACCCAGGTGGTTAGGCTTTTCAGACAAGTGCCTTAACTGCTGAGCAATCTCTCCAGCCTAAAAGGAATACTTTTAAAAAAACACTATTGTTCTATCCTTTAAAGCCTCAGATGAATACTTTTCAGAGGGGGCGGATAGTAAAAACACTGCCCAGACAGAAATTGGCCTCGATTGTTCTTGGACCCTAAAATTATTCATCAAAATAGCTAATGGTGAAAGGGAAAGCCTCAAAGTGGAATGGGGAGATGGTCCCAATAAAAATAAAAAATAAAAGATGGTCCCTAGCTGTGTGTAAGACCACCATGGATAGAGGCTTGGGTCTCTTGGTGCTTGGGCTTTAGTTAAAAGGTCTCACTTCATCTGGCTCCAAAGTAAAAGAATGACTGTTGAAATAGGGACAAGTGTTTGAGAACAAGATATAAGGTCAGGTTTGGTAATGTTTTAAAGAGAAGGCCTATTATCCCAACGCTTTTGAAATTCATAGTAGTTTCTATGGCTAACCCTATAAAGGGCATATTTAAATCTCCTTAGAATAGATCACAGGTTGTGGGAAAACAGTTTCTAGAGTCTGACATCATGCGAGATAATTAGCCAGAACCCAACCCTTCTCACTACTTTTGCCATGAACCTTGTCCACCTGGCTTGCTACTATTTTCAGACTCAGTCTGCTGTCTGTGTTCTTGCCTCCCATAAGGTCACTTCAACATGGCAGCCAAAACAACCCTGTTCAAATATAAGCCGCCATCTTCCTCTCTAAAACCTCTATCGGTGCTTTCTCAGCTCAGAACAAAAGCCAGCGTTTACATTATCCTACAGAAGCCAAAGCATTGTTTAGATAGCAGATAGCATGTGCCAGGTGCATGCTTTCACAGCCTTTCTAAAAGGAAGGTAGTTTTTACAGCTACCAACCTTTCTTTCCATTGATTCTGAGCACATCAATCTTTTTATAAAAAAATTGTTTATTTTTATTTATTTATTAGAGAGAGACAGACAGACACAGAGAGAAAGAGGCAGAGAGAGAGAAAGAATGGATTACCAGGGCCTCCAGCCATTGCAAACAAACTCCAGATGCATGCACCACCTTGTGCATCTGGCTTACATGGGTACTGGGGAATCAAGCCTCGAACTGGGGTCCTTAGGCTTCACAGGCAAGCACTTAACTGCTAAGCCATCTCTCCATCCCACATCAATCTATTTTAAACAACATTCTTTGTCTTTCAGATTACAGATAAAATGCATATCCATTATAGGAAATATGAAAAATAGAAAAAGCATAATGGGAAAAAATTAACTCAATTTTACCCACTAGAGATAAGTGCTAATGACATGTAAACATATTTTCTTCCAATTTAATAGTTTTTATAAGGGTTGGAGACATGGCTCAGTAGTCAAAGGTGCTTGTTTGAAAAGCCTATCAGCCTGAATTTGGTGCCACAGTACCCACGTGAAGCGAGATGCACAATGTGGCACAGGTATCTTGAGCTTATGCTAAATGGTAGGAGGCCCTAGAGTGCACCACACTTCTCTCTCTCTCTCTCAATTAATAAATAAAATATTTTTTAAGTTTTTAAAAAATGTATATGTGCATATGAACTTTGGACATATGTTTACATTCCACAGTTTTCACTAATATGCTACTTTAATCTTCAAAAACAGGATATTTAGGTCACTTTCATGCCATGACCATTATGGCTGTTTATGACTCTCATATTTAGTATTTAATCACTTTTTTTTCCAAGGTAGGGTTTCACTCTAGCCCAGGCTGACCTGGAATTCACCATGTAGTCTCAGGATGGCCTTGAACTCATGGCAATCCTCCTACCTCTGCCTCCCAAGTGCTGGGATTAAAGGAGTGTACCACCATGCCCAGCTTAATCATTTTTGTTAATAGATCAGAATGGAAAATAAACAAGCCCCAACATCTACAATAGGTAAATGTTGGCAACAGCCGAAGGGCCTGGTCACTGTTATCAGATTGTAGGTATATCACTGAGATGGTTGTTAAGACCATAGGGAAAGAGCAAGGGCCAAGGAGAGGCCTTTGGGAAAGCTTTTTGTTCTGAGGTCAGTTGCAATGGCCTTGATTGAATCATCCGTAACATTAAGAATTGGAGTAAATGGCACTAGCATTCCAGCTCTCTTAGTTTTTCTGTTTTGATATCAGCCTATCTCTAGCCAAAAGTAATTATCCATCCATTAGAACACAGATGCTGCAAAAGGACCTGTAACTCTCAGAGCTTCGTTTGTGTTTTTGTGGCTTTTGGGCCAATAAACCACTTGGCCTGGGAAATTTTCCAATTTGGCACAGCAGAAAACAAATCAAAACACATGCCCAATTCTGTTTAAGTTTCATAGTGGAGTGGTTGCTTAGAAAAATAAAATTAAATATATCCAGTTGAGTAGCTTTTTGGAAAAAAAATGTGAATGAGTCAATAAATCATTTCAGGAAGTAAACAGACGTCCTTCAGGAATACAGCAAGGCTGTGCCCAGCATCAGAATTCAGCCAGATCCTCGTGTTAAGAATATTGTAGTAAATTCTGTTTTCATGAGAAATCCTCAGGCAAGCAAGGTACTGTAGAGCAAACCAAGCAAGGATATTGCTGTCTAGGGAGATGAGGCATTCCAGGCTTGGTGAAACATTCAGTCAGGTAACCTACAAATGTGTGTACTGAGCTCAAGTACCCTACATACTTGCTGTTATCAGAAGGAGCTTACAGCTGCACGAAATAAAACATCAATGTTTGTCGCACAATTCCCAACGAGGTCAGTAAGGTGAAAAAGGATAAAAGCTTCAGAAATCAGTCTTTGTTCTGGTAGTCTTTGCCCTGGTAATCATTATTTTAATGCCACCGTTAACTAGTGTGTCTATCTCAAGATGTAGGCAAAGTATGCTTAATTACTAACAGCTACCAACCTATCTTTTCTTCTCTAGTTTCCTTCTAACTGATAATACTAGAGAAACACATCATATGCACTCAGTTCAAGATGGGATCGTGTGTATGGAATGACACATGTCAAGGACTTTGTAAGTGGCAAGCTCTTCGTGACCTGTGCCATGCAGTCCCTATAACTTCCTAATGGAAATGGGCACAGCACATTCCCTATTCTGCAGGGAAAACAGGAGATGAAGGTTATGGGAGGGGGAATGTACCTTGCCAAAAAATCATGAAGCCAACAAACCAGGAGCTAGGGTTCAGACATGAGTAGTCTGACATGAACACATATACATGTAAACATTATGCTAGTCCTTTCATACTAATTCCATAATTTGACTTTTTGTGGTATATTTTAATTTAATTTATTTTAAATATATTTTATTTCTTTATTTATTTGAGAGAGAGAAAGAGGGAGAGAGAGAGAGAGAGAGGATGGGCACATCAGGGCCTCTGCAAACAAACTCCAGATGCATGTACCCCTGTATGTATCCGCCTGACATGGGTCCTGGAGAATCAAACCAGGATTGTTTGGCTTTGTAGGCAAATGCCTTAACTGCTAAGCCCTTTCTCCAGCCTCTTATTTTATTTTATTAAGAATCTGCAAATGTGGCTTCAGGTTTTTCAGACCCAGGGAAAATATTCAGGATATAATTTCTGAGCTTTTCGACAGGAAGTGCTATCATCCTTCCTGATGTGATCATAAACAACAAAGAACAGCTAGGAGGATCTCAATGAGGGATCTACTTTTTCAACAAGAATTATTCTTATATAAATGCCCAGTCATTTCCATGGTCACCAAAGGCTATCATTTTGATCCATGAGTTATATCAAGGATAAAAGACAGATATTTTCCATCTGTATTATCAGAAATAACTTACTTAGGAAAAAAGGTAGAACACCATAAGTATAAAGCGAATATCATCATTTATTGTAACCTCTTAGAAACAGATATTCTCCCACATATACCCAAGGATGCCTTGAGAAACAGATGTGGAAACTGACTTGAGAGTGTTTAGGACAAATCAGTCAAATACAAAAGGAAGAGGAGGCGGCAACTGGGGGCAGGAGAGGTGCAGGGGACGTGTTACTTGCTGGTTCATGCATACATTCTGTTATACAACATTTGAAAACAGACAAGTCTCTCTAGTTAGGAAAGGAAGAATTTTTGGTCAGTATCAGCAAAATGGGTGATGAATAGTTTAAAAGGGACAGACACGTATGTTGCCCTGGGACTACGATTCTGTGGTCAGGCCTGACAGATTCAACACAGTTGAAAGGTCACAGCCAAAACAAGAACTATTTACTAATGGAAAGCCCCCTAAATTTCTAAAATATTTGGTATATGCCATTCAATGTGTGATAAAGATTCACTAACAAAATAATTTTTCTTAATTAAATGTTCCATACCTACCAAAATACCTGAAAAATAAAAGTGTTTGCATAATAATGCTTTTTCCATTTGGCAAAAACAGAAAGTTCTTGGTTTCTACTGGAAAATGACTAAATATCTGCCTTATTTTCTTTCCTATTCATTACAGATACTTGCCAACTGTCAGGATTGTTCACACACTGACAAGTACTAACTGTGTGCTAGTGTGTTTCTGCTGTGTGAAAAGCAGCATTGTAGATGTCTGTTGAACACATAGATCCTCTGTGGTTCTCAAAGTAACTCTGGAAAGAAAGTAGAAATATCCCTACTGTATAGATGCAATCGAGACAAAAAGGAGGTTTTATGAGTTTTGATTTTTGAAAAATTCAGTTTTGTTGCAAACTTACAAAATATGGTTAAAGCTTTCTTTAAAGAGATGGGGAAAGCTAGAGTGATGGTTTCCATTTGTATAGATAAGAAGTCTTCACGCGGTCATCTGACAAATGTCTACTGAACACCTATTGTGTGCTAGGTTCTGTGTTTGGTTTGTCTATCCTACTCTTGTCAAATGTCTTTTGAATGGTTTGGTAACATAGATACTGTGGAGCTCCTGTTCATAGACAAAACTGAGAACTGGTGAAACGAATTGACTCCTTGGGGTTATAGACCATGTAAGAGACAGACCTGACTGCGCTCTCCCTCCACCCGTCCTCGGACTATAGTGTAAGGACTTCTCAGTCATCCTTCTTCAGTGTTGGAGGTGTGTCCATGCTTCTTACCTTAGGAATACTTGACCTATTTTCATCCTGCTGTATTCCAAGTTATCTTTCCACAACAGTCCCACTGTTGGCTTTATGTGGTCATGTTACAACTCAACGTGGTCCACTTTCTAAGTATTTAAAGTCTTAGCAGGTTCTCTTGGTAGTCCGTCCTGGCGATCTTCTTGGAGTTTCTCACAGTTATGGAGTTTTTCATTTAGTAATTATAACTTTTGAGGATATGCCAACACTCTAGCTAGACTAAATGCCCTTATAATAAGCTGTTACATGTCTCAAGGGGTCCCATTCATAGAGAAAGGTCACAATACCCAAAACTCTGGTGTCCAGTATGAGCTGTTACCTTCCACCTGGAATCAATCACTGTATCTTCCCCAAGGCGCTGTGGCAGATGCTGGCCACAGCAGCCTGTGCAGGGCATACTTTGATGCTACTGTAGAAATAAGATCACAAACAATCCCTTCTATTCCTCAGTAGCCTAGCCTTGGATTTGGCTTGATGCCAATGCAAGGAAGAAAAGGTCTCCTTCAGGCCACTATTCAGTGATGTTCCCAGTTTAGTGGTAACTGTTGAGAAGCATAGAAAAGTGTTAAAAACATAAATGGGTGGCCGGGCGTGGTGGCGCACGCCTTTAAT
Organism: Orientallactaga sibirica; assembly: GCA_036365145.1. Taxonomy (NCBI): domain Eukaryota; kingdom Metazoa; phylum Chordata; class Mammalia; order Rodentia; family Dipodidae; genus Orientallactaga; species Orientallactaga sibirica. The sequence continues at coordinate 27,320,542 of JAEOAD010000004.1, read as the reverse complement.
CCCAGCACTTGGGAGGCAGAGGTAGGAGGATCACTGAGAGTTCGAGGCCACCCTGAGACTACATAGTTAATTCCAGGTCAGCCTGGACCAGAGTGAGACATTACCTCGCAAAACCAAAAAAAAAAAAAAAAAAAAAAAAAAAAAAAAAAAACCATAAATGGATTAAAGCAGCCCTTATGTCTCAAGGTACTAAGGAACTCGTCAGAAAAAAAAGAAGAAGTGTGGGGATTAGGGTGATGGCTCACTTGGTAAAGACACTTGCTTCACAAGCCTGCCAGCTGGAGCTTGGACCTCCAATACCCCTGTAAACTTGGGCACAAAGTGGCACACACATCTCTAATCCCAACATACTTATGACAATGGGAAGGAGAGAAAGGCGAATTTCAGTTTGCCGGCCAGCTAGTTTGGCATTCACATCAGGAAGCAACAAGAGAGAGAGACCAGTGTCAAACAAGGTAGGAGAAGACAAACCCTGAACTTATCCTCTGACCACATGAGCGTGTGTGTGTGCACACTCGTGCACACACGTGCACACACACACGCACACACGCACACACACACATGAAGAAGGAGAAGGAGGAAGAGGAGAAATGAGGAAATGAGGTGCTTCCCCAGGATAAAATTAATAAACACCTCCCATGTGTGATGTGGTCACAAATGTTCTTTTACTTCAGGTCCAGGGTAGCCTTCCAAGATAGCTATGAACATTTTAAAGGCAGGAAACTGATGCTAAGAAAGCCTCTCTGATATTCATGGTTCTCTCTAGAGTTTCACTTGAAGCTAGCTGTCGTCACTTTTCCTCTACCAGTGGAAGAAAACAGCTACCCGCCTTCCTTTAAAATGGGGGTCTTTTGGAGCAGAAAGTATCCAAGGTGGGAGAATTTATTGGGTGCTTACAATTTTCATCAGAGAAAATATATGAATCTCACTGGTAAAACTGAAGCAACATAGATGAGTGGTTTTATAATTTATAGCACCATATATAAATACAAAATATCAAATGTAGAACATTATATAGACAATGCAAAACTGTAACTTTTCACATGCATGCATGAAAGAGTCATGCCAAAATTACTTCATGGGTTTTTGTTTGTTTTGTGGTAGAACCCAACACCTTGTGCATGCTAGGCACATGCTTTCCTATTGAGCTCTACCCCTATTCACTTAATTGATGATCCTGAGTGACAGAAGTACTATCACATCCAGGGGATATCCCTTACTCTTCCTCACTCTTATCTGAATTTCCTATCCAGTTGTTTTAAATATGAATATCTATTCAATATCTCAGAGATGTATGTGTTATAAGTATTGATAAAAGAAATATAAATGTTTGCATGTGTGGTATACATACATGTGTATATGTATTTGTATATAAATGAGTACATGTATGGGAGAGCTATGCCTGCAGATGTGTACAGATGCACGTGGAGGCCACAGGGTGACATGGAGTCTTTCTCAGTGTCTCTCCTCCTGATTTTTTTTTTTTTTTTTTTTTGGAAACAGGATTTCTTAATTTCTATTTGGCTAGACTAGCTGGCCGGCAAACCTCAGGGATCCTCCTGCCTCCACTCCCCAACACTGAGATTTCAGAAGTATGCTGCCATCCCTGGCTTTCATGTGAGTGTTGGGGATCCAAACTCAGGTCCTCATGCATGCATCGAAAGTACTTTACCGACTGAGCCATCACCCCAGTCCCCAACATGATATAAACTTAAAAAACAGAATTTTATCAAATTAAAATCTGGTTCATGTTCTTCATGCATATTCCAGAGTTTACAGAATTATTAAATATGGCCATAAATAAACAAGTGTGTGTGTCTACACAATGGAAAATTACTCAGCAATAAGGAGGAGAGTCTTCTCCTCAGGGAGAGTCCCTGAGGCTTGCTGGCTACTAGTCTAGCTAATTTGTGACCTCCGGGTTCTGTGAGAGACCCTGTCTCAATAAAATATATATATATATATACAGTGGAAGCTGGACATGGTGGCAGTACCCCTTTTATCTCAGCACTTGGAAGCTCTGAAGTAGGAGGATCATTGTGAGTTTGAGGCCAGCCTGACACTACATAGTGGGTTCCAGGTCAGCCTGGGCTAGAGTGAAACCCTATCCCTACCTCGAAAAACCAAAAAAAAAAAAAAAAAAGAAAGAAAGAAAAAAGAAAGAAAGAAAGAAAGAAAAAAGAAAGAAAAAGGTGGAGGAAAGTGATTGAGGAAGATGTCCAACATTGACCTCTGGTCTCCATATGCATATGCATGTGCATGTGCACACATACACACATACAAAATAGTAAAGTACATACAAATGCACACTAGTGTGTAGTGAGCAAAAGCAGGTCAGTAGTTGCCTGGAATGGACAACAGGGTGGTACAGGTAGGGAGGACAGATTGTAAAGAGGTATTAGAAAATTTCAGAGGTGATAGGTATTCCATTAACTCGACTGTCGTGATAGTTTCATGTGCATATCTTTATGTTGAGATCTGTGAAATTATCATTTTCAGTATGTAGTTGTTGCATGACACCTTGATAAAGTCTGCAAAATATAAAACTATAGGGAAGAAAGACAAAGACAGAATTTGGGTGAATTACCTACACATATAACACTTTGGGTATAGGATCTGCATTCAGAAAAACAGATTATCTTAATACACGGATCTCTAGTGGCTGTGTGACCTTTCCGAGTCTGCATTCCTCATTTGAGAAGTGGGGGAAAAAACAATAAGCACCTGCCAGGAGGTGCCTTACAGGATGATACGAGGTGATAAAGTCCTTTCTGCAGCTAAGCAAAGGAAAGCCTGGGATTGGCAAAGTCACCCAGCTGTGAAAAGCAGATTATTTTCAAACCTCAGACTCTCCAGATATACCAGAGAGGAAAATTTAAGGAAATTTCTTGGATATAAGAATTATTTATTTTATGACTCAGAATTAAACACACTAAAGCTATGGAGATGGCTCAGTGGTTAAAGGCACTTGCTTTCAAAGCTTGCTGGCCCAGGTTCAACTCCTCAGTACCTATGTTTTAAAGTCAGGTGCACCAAGTGGCTCATGGATTTGGAGTTTGTTTGAAGCAGCAAGAGGCCCTGGAAACACCTATTCTTTCTAGCCTAGCCTGGCCTAGCCAATCTATTTAATCTATCTACTTGCAAATAAAAAAAATAAAGATTAAAATAGAATCTGCGGAAGAGGGGGCAGATAGAATGGAAGAGCCAAATGAAGGGTATGACTTCTTACAATGCAATGACCCAGACAGAAATTGGCCTTGCAGGGCCTAGCAATACCTTCTCAAGACTCTCATAATAGGAGAAAAAGATGATGACATCAAATTAAAAGAGAGACTAATGGAGAGAGGGAGGGAATATGATGGACATTGGAGTTCTAAAGTGGAATGGGGGAGGGGAGGGAAATATCATGTGTTTTTTTGTATGTAAGTATAGACGTTGTCAATAAAAAATAATAAAAATAAAAATAAAATAAAAAAGATTAAAATAGAATCAAGCACACAATATCCCATATTAAAGCTGATAAGATACAAACAAATATTAAGAAGCTAACTGCTTGGCCTTCCATTGCACATGTGCTCTTACATGAAGGGAAATCTCCCCCCTCTCGGTGGCTTGTGCCTGCTTTCAGATACTCACATGTATGAACCAAGTGTGCCTGAAAATTCCCTAGTCCAAGCTCCAAGTCTCTTGAGCCTTCATACACAGTGCCAGGGCCCACCTGTAACACCTTTGTTTGTGACCATCTGCCCCTTAATGCTCCAAGCCAGTCCTGAAGGACATTCCTGATGCCATCCATCCAATCATTTGGTCAAGTTTTTGTTGCTTTCAGCAATTCTTGCCACACAGTGATTTGGGTGCCACTAAAACTCACACCAAATAAGCATCAGTTCCTTTATTTTTGTCTTCTTTGAAGTTGACCCTTAGCTTGGTACCCAAATTATAATGGATTCTTTACTCTTGAAGCCACAACAGGGTCACAGTTTATGGGTTGAGTCATAAAAATGTGTTGGAGAGAAGGAAAAGTACTATATCTGACAGAATAAAAAAGCACTTCATTTAAAATAATGCTTAGAAAACCTCACCCAAGTTTGCTAAACTTGAATAGGTTGAAATGGTTTAAGAGACTCAAGCAAACTGTTGGTCTTCCAAAGAGAGGCCAGAAGGTAGTTAATACCACTAGAGCCAAGTGTACCTTTTGGTTGCACCAAAATGTGTCAAAGAGGGCTGGAGAGATGGCTTAGCGGTGAAGGCGCCTGCCTGCTAAGCCTAAGAACCTGGTTCCAATCTCCAGGTCCCACGTTTGGCCAGATGCAAAGTGACGCAAGGGCGCAACGCTGCACTTGACCACAAGGGGGCGCACGCATCTGGATTTCGTTCACAGCAGCTGAGAGACTGCTGGCGTGCCCATTCTCTATCTGTCTCCCTCTGCCTCTCTCTCTGTCTGTCTCTCTCTGTGTCTCTCTCCAAAAAAAAATTTTTTTTAAATGTGTCAAAGATAAAATTTAGAGAGTGCTGCACACTGACATTTCAGCAAAAAGTATTGAAGCAAAACAACTACAGAAACCAACATGACAAAAATCTGCAGGAAATCTTCACTTTTAAAAAGTATCTTTTTCATAGAGGAAGTTCCCCAAACAGCAGCAGAGAATATTACATAAATGTTACAAGTTTTAAAACCTAGCAGAAATGAACTATGCGGAGAAAAATGGTTTCATACCATCCTTTGTGATAGTCCTCTCCCTTCTGCGCAAACACACAAACAAGACACTCCACGGGAGTGTAGGGCTGATCAGAGCCTATGTGTAAAATACATTATTTCTGAAGAAAGCTGTGGTCTGGGCAAAGGTGTGACATACAGGAAGCTGCTGTTATAATTTGGTCTGGGTTACAATTGTTTTACCATGTAGGTACCTTGGTAGACTTGATTCATCTCATTGAACTGTGACGCAAGGCAACATTATCAACAAAAGTAATGACAAACCCAATCGAATGCAATGCTAAAATGCTACTATCATTTTTAAGGTTAACCAAGACATAAACTGTAGAGCCTAATATCCTGGCAGTCATGATAAGCCATATGTCCTCAGAATGTTTCTTTCCTAAATATGGTTACTGGTTGCATACATATTAATTATTTTTAAAACAGTCCGCGTAGAGGGTGCTAGCAGATAAGACAGTGTGCTCTATATGGCATGGAATAATGGTGAAAGCAGAAAGGACTCCTGAAACTGAGACGCGCTGAAGCAGTTTCTCTTATTGTTCTCACCTCCTCCATAAAGCTGAACAGGAAGTCACACCTCTCAGCTGTGCTTTCCACTCTCTTCATAGTTTTCAGCTGATAATCTTATAATATTAAGTGAGCACAGATCACAACACCTGGACCGCGCATGACATCACTTCTGTCTGCCAAGCACCGCGGCTCTCCTAACAAAATATCTAACTTGCTTCAGAGCCTGTGTTGTGAGGGTCATGCCGCCTCCAGGCTACAGAGATTTAGGGGTTTCCTCCAGAGCAGAGAGACAGGAAATGGGAAAGTAGATGACAGATTTGGGCTTCAAATTCAGTTTAGAAGCTACACGGTGTTGGGTTGGGACAATAGGAAGGCTTGTTCCCACCATCACTGACAAAAATTCATGGTTTTTGTTTATGTGTTATCATGGTTGCTATTTGCTTTTCATTTTCAGAACTGAAAACCTAATGCCATAACTTATGTGATTTACAAGATAAATTTGTTGATTTTTTTCAATATTCCTTATTTTGCTTTTTTTTTTTTATAAGCAAGGAAATGTAGCATTTTTATAGACAGAAAAAAAAATGACTTGTCTGTTTCCCCCAACACGTTGGACTATCTGTTTCATGCTAGATAGTGCGTTAAGTTTTTGGAACCCACAGATGAAAGAGATGTAATTCCACCTCCAGATCAATCCATCAGAAGTCAGTTCACCAAGAGCCCATTTATTAAAGTGATTTCTGGCTATTCACTCTCAAAAGCTCTCAAGCTAATAGAAAATGCAGACATGTAAGCAGCATAATATGGCTGCTTTATTAATAGCATGAACAAAGCAATAGCTCAGAACATAGAGAAGAAAATCATTCCTTGGAGGTTAGGCCTGGATCCCTATGTGGGGATGATTTGATCTGGGCTCTGATAAAGGAGTTGGATTTATTCTGTGTCCTGTCTTTTTTGAAATATTTATTTTATTTTATTTTATTTTATTTGAGAGAGAGAGAGAAAAGAGACAGATAGAGAGAAAGAATGGGCGTGCCAGGGCCTTCAGCCACTGTAAACAAACTCCAGATGCATGCACCCCCTTGTGCACCTGGCTTATGTGGGTCCTGGGGAATCAAGCCTGGGTCCTTGGGCTTCACAGGTAAATGCCTTAACTGCCAAGCCATCTCTCCAACCCTGTTCCCTGTCTTTTAAGGGTTTTTGTTGTTGTTGTCATCATGACTTTCGGCAAGGTGACAAAAAGAAAATTCTGTTTGGGTTTTTGAGACAGAGTCTCACTATGTAGCACAGATCTTTAATTCACAATCTTCCTGGCACAGCCTGCCCGATGATGGGATTACTGACAAATCCACTATCTCAGCTAGCATGAATAATGTTTAAGGCCAGTTTAATAAGATCCACCCCCAGAATTCATTCCAAACTAAGAAAAAAAAGTCTTCCTTTATTTGTACATTTTCGTCCTGTGATTACAAGAATTTTTTTAGAAGTATTTGCACGTCTCTTCACGCACACAAGACTCACTGAAGCAAAAAGAGCAACTCACTCTCAAAGCTTCTGGCCATTGGGAAAGTCATTCAGATCTCTGAAGCTGTTCATTTTGAAGGGACCAAAACAAACTTGATCAATGTTTGACTAATGTGACTCCATTTTGTGTACTCCACCATTTTGTGCTTAACTCCTCACCCAGCCCCAATTCCAAGAAAAACCACAAAAAATTTCCCTTGAGCTAGAGACCAAACAACTCCTGCCTCCTGATAAAAATAAAACCTTGAAGTCTGTTGGTGCAAATAACATTGGGGGGGCTTCCACCAATCACGTTAAGGGTCACTCTGTTCTCCCTAGGTAAAATGTCCTTGCAGCTGTTTGTGGGTTTTCCTTTTAAAAACCCTGCTCCCCTACCGTTGGGAGAGCAGTTCAGTTTCCGATACTGGCTGCTTCCCTAATCGATTGGTTTCCCGTGGCTTTAATAAAATTTTATTATCTTGAGCTCAACCCTCCGCCTCTGTCTCCATTTCTGCTCAATTCTGGAACCCTAACAATTTTTTACACTAGGATGTCTCTTTGAAGCAGTGTGCTCTCAGCTGGTGGCCATGTCTTGCCTTTATGTGAGTCAGGCTCAAAGCACCAACCCATGTGCTCAGGGAGCCAGGTGTGTCTCAGCTGGTGAACAGCGGTGATTGACTCATAGATCACAGAGAACCAAGGTAGCGGCTAGTGTCACGTGACAGCCATCTAGACAGTGACTCCAGGACACAGCTTTGGGAGAGGGGTATAGGTTGGTGTTCTGCTCACCTACTTGTCTCTCTGCCTGGTCATGAGTGCTGGACAAGATGTCAGTCTTACTCTGAAGCCTTGCAGGGTTCTGTTGCTTTGGATTTGATTCTATCTTATTAGAGTCCCCCAAAGCTCATGGGTCATTTCAGTTTGGCCACTATTCATCTGTGCATAGCTGGACAAATGCTATTTTCATTGGAGCAAAATTATAATTAGCTGTGGCTCCCTATTTGCAATGAAGACCTTAGGTGGCACTGGTTGTCTCGTGTATGTGTATGGACTTGGTACAGATGTGGAGGTCAGAAGACAAACACAAGGTGTCTGGCCTCTCTTTCCACCTCCATAAGGATGAGTCTCTCTGCCTCCAGAGAAGCTGGCTAGAGACTTTCTTGGCTCTGCTTCCCAATGCTCTAGGTCACTTTGTGACCAGCTCAATGTGGCTTCTGAGGTAGGGATCTAACTCGGGCCAGCAGGCAAGCAAGCAAGCACCTTTAACCACTGAGCCATCTCCTCAGCCCCCAGTGCTAGGTCCTTTGTTGACTAATCACACACGGCTACATGAAAAGTTCACGTAATACTGTATCGATTAGGTGGTACTGCTGGGGCAATTTGCTTGGGAACGTGGAAAACGTTTAGGATGGTGAGAAGTTTTCAGAAAACTTGCATTTCTTATAAACAACTATCCTCATGGAATGAAACATGAGAAGGGCCATGGCTCAGTTAATGGTATACTTCATTGCTTCCAGTGACAATGTGAAGTAAAGGTCACGTGTACTTAGGCTAGGGATGGACTTCAATAGTGGAATTTTTGCCTAGCGTGTGAGAGGCCCTGTGTTCAATCCCTAGTGCTAGGGTGGGGGTAGGTTTAAAGGGCCATGTTGCCTCATACCTGTAATACCATCTTAGGAGATTCAGGAGACTGAGGCAGGAGGATTGCCAAAAATTCAAGACCAACCTGTCTACTTAGTGAGTTTCAGACCAGTCTGGGCTATATAATGAGACTTTTTCTCAAAAACTGAAAAAATAAAAATAAAAAAAAAAAAAAACATGTAACCTTTGTCCACTCGTGTCCACGAGCACTGACAAGGGAAGAACGGCCTGGCAGTGCCATGCTTTTGGACCCATGTTCTGCTGGCCCCTCTCTGAGGACACGTTCACCTGCTGTATGTACCCCAGCCTGCATTCTGCCTTCTCCACCACTCTTATTGCTATGCAATTACTTTGCAAGCTAAAGGGTAGATGAAGAAAAATCTGCTTAGTTTAATAAAAAATAGCTTAAGGAAAGTTGATACATGTTATTTCAGGTTACCAAAAAAATACCCAAGTGACCTATAAAATAATCCACTAATAAAATCAATGTAGATTTTGGATAAATTCAAAGCAATAAGCCTAAAGATTTAGAAACCTTTTCTAAAAACCATCTTGCATTCAATTTAGACAAAGGCAGCAGGTTTGGGGAGTGGTCCATGCTGGTTGTCTGTCTTGGTTGAAAGCAAGACACCAGTGAAGCCTACTTAAAGCGATTTGCAATTACTTGTTAACCTTCTGCCCACTCGGGTAGGTTACACCAATCACAAGGGCCGTGGGGACCCCTGTTGTCATGTTGTATCCCCACTATCAACAGAGTCCGTGCAAAGAACTCCCCAGTATACACTTGCTGGATGGATGAATGCCTAGAAGTAAATCTATTCCAACTTGTCAGAAATGACAAGAGGTATGGGCAGACAGTTAATAAGTACTTATGAATCCATCACGTCTACAAGGAAGACAGCGCAAACATTCCATCTTTTTTGAGGCAAAGACTAATGACATGTATGTGACGTCTGTGTATTTGTTTTGCATTACTTTAGACAACGAGTCCATCTTGGCTACACTTTCTAATCACTAATGGAACTTTATGTTTGTTTTTGAGACAGGGTGTCTACAGAGCTGCAAATGACTTCTGATCCTCCTGCCTCTACTTCACACGTACTGAGATTATAGGTGTGAACTGAAACAGAATCTGGAGTAGGGCTGTGCATGGGTAATTTTTAAAGATGTCTCTGGAGATTCTAAAACCTAGACAGTGTTGAGAACAATGGTGGAGAAGCCCTCTTTCCCAAACTGTCTCATCCTAAGAATTCCCTGAGCTTCACTGAGCACTAAATTCATACTGCATGTTTTTTATAGCCAGAAGGTGACAATTTATTATTAGTAGTGGCAATATATATATTTATATATTTTAATTTTTTATTAACAACTTCTATACTTACAGACAATAAACCATGATATTTCCCTCCCTCCCCCACTTTCCCCTGCACAACTTCATTCTTCATCATATCCACCCCCTCTCTCCATTAGTGTCTCTTTTATTTTGATGTCATCATTTTTTTTCTCCTATTATGAGGGTCTTGTGATGGTATTCCTAGGCAGTGAGAAGTAGGGTCTCACTCTAGCCCAGGCTGACCTGGAATTCACCATGTAGTCTCAGGGTGGCCTTGAACTCACAGCGATCCTCCTACTTCTGCCTCCTGAGTGCTGGGGTTAAAGGCGTGTGCCAGCAGGCCCCGCCTGCACATAGTTCTAATCTTTAACTTTTGGAATGTAAAAAGTAATCTCAAGTCAGAAAGGAAACACTAGTTTCTAATTCTATAAGGTTGTTCTGACTTCAAGTTTCACCTTTTAAAATGTGTGCGGCTTCTACTTCCACATCATCACAGATGGAATTTATCACAAGACTTTTTCTCAGCTATTCCCAGGCTTTCTTTTTGTCCTAAAATAATAGCTCAACAGCCTTCATTAGACTATATCTTTATTACTATAAGTCGATTCTCATCTATCTAAAGTCATAGCTGCGTGTAATCAAGTGTCAGGATGAGTTGTTTGGACACTGAGGGCTGTAATGGCAGAGGAGGAAGCGATCGATGAGGATTTTAATGGCATGCAGAGCAGGACGTGGGCTGAAACCTGATGGACAGGGGAAAATGGGCACCTGTGTCCTGGGCAGAGGACATGGAAAGAAATGTGAAAGAGTTGACTCTAGCAACACAAAATGCTCATTTTAATTGTGAGCTTCCTGCCTGAAGTACACCACACTGTAAACTCCCCCAATCCTACCTAGCCTGTCCTCATGTCTAAACCCTGCCTTTCAACTGCTCCATCAGAATTGCGAGTGAGGCTGCAAATCTGCATTTTAACAAGTTCCCTGAGTGATCCTTATTATGAAACACTAACCAAAGGCGATGAATCGACCTGCACAGTTCACAAGGAAGATAGATGGGACAGAATGGTTCCCCCAAAGAACCAAGTGCAACAAACCCGCGCTTCTGTCGAAATAAATCAAATCTGCCATTTTTCATTTATCAAATTGGCAAAGATTAAAACACTTTACACTGCTTGGTGCTGATGATGGAACGAGCTTTTATACACTGCCAGTGGGACTGTGCATTGGCATATACTACAGGACAATTTGGCAAACCTTATCAAAAGCCTTGACATTTTTCACAGCCTTTGACATAGTAATTCCACTTGTAGAAATTTATCCTAAGGCTGTGGTTTCAACCGTGGCAGTTTATCAGAGTCACCATTGGAGCTTTATGAATTACAAATTTCAGGGCCCCACTTGATGTCTGGGAATGAGGTCTGAGGATTTGGTGTCTTAAAAAAAAAGTGTAATTTGAGCTTTTTTTTTTTTTAAGGTCAGGTAATAGAAAAGTCAGCAGTTGATGAGCATTCTATCTTTCACTTTCTCCCTCACTGTCTATGAACAACCGCACTTGACCCAGTTCAGTGTTTTTAAATCACTAGCATACATTATAGACCAGTCATCCTGCCATTTCAGTACATAGTCAGGTGACTTATGATGATGTTTCCGTCAACAACAATGGTCACATAAGATTACTATAAAGCTAACAATCATACGGCCTAGTGACATTGAAGCTGCCATACCATCTTTATGCACTCATCATGTATTTGTTAAACAAATAAGACCACTGCACTGTGTTGCATAAAGGGACAACACAGGTAATAGTGTATAGTACATGCCTGATACTGCTAACAAACAATGGTGTGGCTGGTTTATGTGCTTATTTTATCATCTTAGTGTGAACTCCCTGTACTTGTAAAAAATTAAACAAGAGAGGCTGAAGAGATGGCTTAGCAGTTAAGGCTCTTGTCTACAAAGCCTGAGGACCCAGGTTTGATTATCCAGTACCCATGTAAGCCAGATGCACAAGGTGGCACAAGCGTTTGGAGTTCGTTTGCAGTGGCAGGAGGCCTTGGCATGCCCATTCTCTCTCTCTCTCTCTGACTGCCTCTTTCTGTCTTTCAAATAAATAAATAAAAATTAAACTTAAGCTAGAGAGATGGCTTAGCAGTTAAAGGTTCTTTCTTATAAAGCCTGCTGGCCCAGGTTCAATTTCCCAGTACCCATGTAAAGGCAGATGGATAAAATGACACACACATCTGGAAAACATCTGTTTTCAGTGGCAAGAGGCCCTGGAGTGCCCATATTCTCCCTCTCTCTCTCTCTCTCTCTCTCTCTCTCTCTCACACACACACACACACACACACACACACATACTCTTAATAAACAAAATATTAAACAATAAAATTAATAAAATAAACTTAACTGCTTATGTGTGTTACACAGGCACTAGCTTTCTATGTTTCGTGACTGAGTCTCTTGATTATATCACAGGGCCATATCAAGTGACAGATCTATACCATTCAGGTTTCTATGAGTATACTCTATGATGAAATTATTAAGGACACATTGCTGAGAATGTGTTCGTGTCATTCAGCAATGAATCATTGTATCTATTTTTGTTTTATTTGGTATTTTATGATATAGATTCCCTTTCATTATACATGAGTCATAATCAACTTTACTTGTTTTAAATGTATTCTTCACAGTGTAAATTGCAGTTAGCAATTTGCTGTAGATTCATTAAAACAGGTCTTATTTGAAGTTACCATAAATGAACTCCAGACACTGAAATAATTTATCCCAGTATATTATGCTATTGGGATTTTAATATTTTAATAGAACTCTATAATATGCATAAAGTACTCCAATTCAATCTCCGAAGACATTTAAGGATAACCATTCCAGATCATTTCAAATTTTTATTATGACTAATAAGAAAATGATCATTCTTGCATGTCTAGCCATCCCTTTCTCAGTGTGAGAGATTTTACAGGATACATATGTAGAAATGGACTTGCTCAGTCACATTAAACTTGGAATTCAAAATGATTTTTACCAAGTGTGGCAGGAGAACCTAACTAATTTCTGCAAAGATTCCTGCTTCCTCTTGTCAAAGGTGCTAGGTCTTGGCAAGTTGGCAATGGTTGGCAGGCTTGCTAGTTACACTTCCTGCACCCTTTGTAGGGTTGGGGAAAAGTGTTACTAGTTCCTGCCAAAGGGATGCAGATAGAATGTATACAGCCAAGGCGTTTAAGTGTAGCGGTGCCTTTACCCCTTTCTCTCCTTCCTGTCCACCTGCAGAGGCATCCTGGTCCCTGGGGAATTGCTGAGCTACATGGGGGAGGGGCCGGGGAAAGGATCTCTGAATCACCATGAGAATGAAAGTCACTCACTCATCTACCAGTGAATTAAGCATTAGAAAATACAGGGGGAAAGAGTGAGTAATGTGATAATTTTGAAGTGATAATTTAAGATTCTACAAAATTTTACATAGTTTGTTCATAAAATAAGAAAGACTCACCTAGAACACTGTGAAACATTGTTGAGAAGAATTAAATGCCTGAATAAGTGGAAAAATGTTTTATGTTCATGGATTGGAAGGTAAAATATTATTAAGATGTCCATTTTTTCCTAAAATGACCTACATGTCATTCAATGAAATCCCAGTAAAAATTCCAGCAGACTTATTTGTGGAAATTGACTAGCTAGTTCTAATGTTTATAAGATTGTATTGAAGCAGAAGACCTAGATTGTTATTAGAAACATTTCAGTGCCAGGAGTGGGATAATGTCCAGTGAATATTTGGCCAGGGAGGCCCCTGATGTCCCCAAAACATTGCAGGCTTGGTTGCTGCCCAAGAAACTGGATGGTAAGACTCTATTGCTGAAGAAAAAAAACACATGCTTGGGCTACAGATCACTGAGAAATCAAGCTGGAGCTGAGCTGGAAACCTCCCCCCTGTTGACTAGTTGTCAGAAAGCTGGAAAGAGCTATGATGCAGGCAGCCTTTTAGTAGATAGAAGTCACCAATAGTGTTAAGCAGCAGTGGACCCTGCAAGCCTGTAGCTGGCCAGCCAGGCCAAATGTGCCAACTAGTGCAATAATGGCATGTCTGTGATGGGGGAAATCAACTGCCCTGTAGACTTGAGGCCTCCTCCATGGGAGGGAATTTGTATCTGATACTGAAAACCTAGTTAGAAGCCTATGGCTGAGGCAATCATAAGCCTCAGGGGAATAACAACTGACTAAATGGATATATTATGCCCACCAAACTGCCCTCTAAACACTTGTGTTTATGCCTATATATTAATGCTACTCTCACTTTTGGTTATAGAAGCTTCTCCTTTCAGATGATGGTGACCACTGGAGTGATGCGAAACTCATCATAGTGCTGAGAAGAAGTGACAGTCGTGTGTTCAGCACTAAGTAAGACATCTCTGTCACACCCTCCAAGGCTCTGGGAACATTGAGGAAGAGGTGGTGGAAAGAATTTAAGAGCTGCTGGGTGTGGTAGTGCACGCCTTTAATCCCAGCACATGGGAGGCAGAGGTAGGAGGATCGCCATGAGTTCAAGGCCACCCTTAGACAACATAGTGAATTCCAGGTCAGCCTGGACTAGAGTGAGACCCTACCTCAAAACAAACAAACAAACAAACAAACAAACAAACAAATAAATAAATAAATAAAAATTAAGAGCCAAAAGAAGGGGAGGACTGCTTACAATGCTGTCATCCAGACACAAAGTGACCTTGATATTCATGACCTCAGTGGTTGATGCTACCTACACAAGATCTGCATAATAATAGTAATAGGCAAAATATGATGGCATCAAAACAGCAGAGAGACCAGTTGGAAAGAAGAAGGGATTCAGAAGGGATTCAGTGGAGAGGGTGTTGGGAGGGGGAAATGAGGGGGGTTAGAGGGGATTATGACCATGGTATGTCTTCTATATTTATGGAAGTTGTCAATAAGTAGTTAGAAAAATAAAAATTAGGGCTGGCGAGATGGCTAAGTGGTTCAGACACTTGCCTGCAAAGCCTAAGGACCCATGTTTTACTCTCTAGGTCAAACTTAAGCCAGATGCACAAGGTGATGCAAACACATAAGACTACACATGCGTACAAGGTGGCGCACATGTCTGGAGCTTGGTTGCAGTGGCTGGAGGCCCTGGTATGCCAATTCTCTCTCTCTCTCATAAAACAATACAAATAAAATATAAAAATTCAAACAGTATTGGGCTAGGGTTAGTGGCATAAGCCTGTAATGCCAGCACATGAGAAGTAGCCATAGGAGGAGAATCAGGAGTTTAAGGTCATCCTAGCTACACAGTGAGTTTGAGGCCAACATGGGCTACATGAGACTCTGTCTTAGTAAAACAATAGAACAATACCTCAGTCCACTTGTAACTCACTGGGAAATTTACAGTCGTCAAATAAGTCTACTCATAAAAATGGACTTGCTAACTTCAATAAAAAGCTTTCTAAAAGTTCAAAATAAAGAGAATTATTTGGGGTGAGGAGATGTCTCAACAGGTAAGAATGCTTGCTGCACAAGCATAAAAACCTGAATTCAGGCCCCAGACCCCATGTAAGTGCCAAGCGTGGTTTCCCATGCCTGTAACCCCAGCACCGAGAGGTGGGAACACTGGGCTTCCCCTGGCCAGCCAATCTAACACAAAACCGGAGAGCTCCACGTTCAGTGAGAGAGACCTCAGAGAAGCCACACAGAAGGGTGTTGAGAGAGGACACCAACATCTTCCTGTGGCCGCTGCACACATGAATATGGAGCGCACGTGCGTGCACGCACATACACGCCCCTCATTTACTACACACATGCACATGGAGCACACACACACACACACCACTTACTACACACTTAATCCTGAATGTGAACAATCCCTAAGGAAATCAAGAGGAATGTCTTTGTCGTCAAGGTCAAACAGAGGTTTTAACAGTCCACAAATAGTAGTGACCATTCTGAAAATGGGAAAATTAGGCCTCATGAAAATAAGAAACTTTATTCTTCATGACAGCGAGTACAATAGCCTGCAAATGACAGGCACGGTGTGGAAAGTGTTCACCATATGTGTCCTCGGAATAGGGTCACTTAGTACATACAGAGGAATACAAATCAACAAAACAGAAACACACAACAATTTTAAAATGGGTAAAAACTTCAATGAGTACTAAAAAAAAGAGGATTTCAAAATGGCAGCTAAGCAAAAGTCTCAACATGTTTTAATCATCAGGACAGAAACAATAAATAAATGTTTATTTATTTTTAATTTATTTGAGAGGGAGAGGCAGCTAGAGGAGAGAATGTGTGTTCCAGGGCCTCTAGCCACCACAAACAACTCCAGATGGATGCAACACCATGTGCATCTGGCTTTCGTGGGTACTGGGGAATTGAACCTGGGTCTTTAGGCTTCACAGGCAAATGTCTTAACCACCAAGTCATCTCTCCAGCCCAGGACAAAAAAAAAATTAAGTTGGGGTTAGAGAGATGGCTTGGCGGTTAAGCACTTGCCTGTGAAGCCTAAGGACCCCGTTCCGAGGCCCGATTCCCCAGGACCCGCATAAGCCAGATGCACAAGGTGGCTCCTGCATCTGGAGTTCATTTGCAGTTGCTGGAAGCTCTGGTGAGCCCATTCTCCTTCTCTTTCTCTCTCTCTCTGGAAAATGGTAAGATGTCGATGACACCTGATGCTCCAACACATCTACCTCTTAGAATACCACCAAAAGACACGAGCATTTAGACCTACTAAAAGATAACAAGAATGCCCTCGAGTCTTATCATAATAAAAAGTAGAGATGGACAGTTTCCACCCACAAGAGAATGAATAAACTGTACTATATTTATGCCACAGAAACTAGGCTGAAACTTAGGAAAAAGGGAACTCTAGATGCGCACATCTGCATGGATCAATTTATCACGTAGAATGAAAAATCTAATCCCTAAACGATTCTTCAAAATGTCCTTAGTATGGGAGCTGGAGAGATGGCTCAGCAGTGAAAGGTGCTTGCCTGCAAATCCTGCCAGTCTGGGTTTGAGTCCCCAGTACCCACATAAAGCCAGACCACATAAAGTGGCAAATGCATCTGGAGTTCATTTACAGTGGCAAGAGGCCCTGACATGCCCATATTCTTTTCTGTTCTTCTCTACCCTTCCCTTCTCTTCTCTGTCTTGCTCTTCTCTCTCCCTTCCTTTCTTTTTCCCTCCCTTACTTCCTCCCTCTCTAATCTCTCCAGAGTGAGTTCAGGGCTAGAGTGAGACTTTCCTTCAAAAAATCAAAAGAGAAAATGTTCCATACCTTGATCTGGTAGTAGTTATATGGGTGTACCGTTTTAAAATTATATTGGGCTATATAATAAAGATTTGGATATAGATATGCACATACATTATATATTGACAGAAACATCTTTAAAGTGATACACTTTGCTATAAAATAGGACACAGTGGCGACTTCTGTCTTCACCTTTCTATTGAGGATCCCACGTTAGCATGAAAGCAGAATGGGCAGTGACAAGAAATATTTCTAGGTAAATCTCTAAAGTCACTTTGTTGCTGTACTGCATTGGGGTATGAAGAGCTTCAAGACCTTCTGTGTTCTGTGCCCATGTGCTCTTGACTTAGCTCGTGAGAAGCTGCCGTGGCTTCTGGGGTGATTGTCTGTGGCTCTCTTCCACTTTAGCCCTCCCTCTGAAAGTTTTCCCAGCCTTCCTGCTTCCGCCCCATCGAGCCTGACCTTTCCCTCACACGCTGGAAGTTCTAGACACACCGCTTTGCAGAGCTAGTTTTTTCCGTTCTTAGAAATTGATGGCTTTAAAAGCTCATAACCTAAATTGTTCTTAAGAACCCTCTACACTGCACTGTGACATTCTCTCTGCTAGTTAAGGATATTCATTGCAATAAGGCAATATTCATGCTTTCAATGTTGGCTCCACGGTGCATTTAGTAAAGGAAGCACAGAGCCCCTGTGATGCACTGTGTTGGGTGTTAAGTACCGGGAATGCAAAGATCAACGCCCTGAAGGAACTCAGCCTTGAGGAGGAGACAGGCAAATGTATGAACGTGTTAGTTCCAGTTACTTCCTATTAATCTTCTACTGTACGTCACTTAAAATATGTCAAACTCGTCTTGTTATCCACCTCCCTTCCCAACCCTCATCTCCATTATGCATTAGCATCCAAGTAATAACTCAAACTAAATGGCTAAGTCATCTCTTATTTTTCACTCCCTCACACATTTCATGTCTATTTCACTCATCACATGGCAATTCTTTTACTAAATTATCTCACAACCCCAGCAAATATTCGTCACGCTCATTGCCACTGCCACACTCAGAATCCTGTTTTTCACTGAACTGCTGTAATAATGCCTAAATAGTACTCGATCAGTGCCTGATACACTAACCCCAGTGTTACCATGGAGATCTCTATCTCTTTTCCTGTTTCTCTGGGAAGTCTGTATAATTCAGAGAAAGGAAAACAAGAACCTAAAGGAGATAAGGTGAGTTGATGAGGGGCTCAGCTACAGAAAGCCATTAAGATATAATTTTTTTCCAATATAAATCCTCACAGCTAGGGGTTGAGAGAGTTTTGTGCGTGTGTGTGTGTATGTGTGTGTGTGTGTGTGTGCCGTATGTGCACTTGTGTGCACGCAAAGGCCAGAGGAAAAGCTTGGTTGTCACCTCAGGAGCCATCCACCGTTTTTAAAGACAAGGTCACTTCATGATCTTCAGCTCACCAAAGGCTTGCAGAGAGCCCCAAGGATCCACCTGTCTTTACCTCCCTAAAACTGGGACTGTAAGTGCATACCACCACCACCAGACCAGGTCTTTTAAAAAAAAAATACTCTTGGGATTGAACTCAGGACCTCATGCTTGTAAGGCAAGCACTTGCCAATATCTCTCCAGACTCCTGGAATTCTGCTTTTGGGAGGGGGAGGTCATTTTAGAATGTATTAGACTAATATATAGATACTTAATAAATGTGCATGGATAAATGAAGGGGAAAAAGCTACAATTTATTTATTTATTTACTTACTTACTTATTTATTTTTGGTTTTCTAGGTAGTGATTCACTCTGGCCCAGGCTAACTTGGAATCCACTATGTAGTCTCAGGGTGGCCTCGAACTCTTGGTAATCCTCCTGCACCTGCCTCCTGAGTGCTGGGATTAAAGGCGTGCGTCACCATGCCTGGCTCTAAAATGTTTTGGGTTTTTTTGAGTTTTTTTTTTTTTTTTTTGAGGTAAGTCCAACAGACTGGCCTTTTATTTTTCTAGCATTTTCTCTTTTAATATCTTTTATCAACTGGGTTTTCATCTTTTTTATGTTTATTATTATAACAACATATTTCATATGAATACATCATGTGTTGGTACCCTCTTTGCCCTCTTCCCTGCTCCCATTCTCTTGGGGACCCTCCTCAGTGGGGTTGCAGGTATTCCCTACAGTTTATGCATTGTGGGAGCAGCAGTCAGTTATTTTTGGTGGGGAGGGAATGCCTCTGGGCATGATGTCTCAACCTGAGGGTCTTACAATCTTTCCACTCCCTCTTCTGCAAAATTCCCTGAGCCATAGTGGGTGTGTTTTAAGTCTACTTCAGTGATGAGCTCTTAGAAGCCTCTGGATCTCTGCTTTGGTAGGTGTTGAGTATTCTCAGGGTCTGTCTCCTACACCCTGGCGCTGATTATCAGGTTCAGCATGGAAGCAGCACTGTTGCTTGTTGGCCTTTTGTGTGTGTGTGTGTGCGAGAGAATGAAAGTGAGAATGAGAGTAACAGAGAGAGAGAGAGAGAGAATTGGAACACCAGGACCTCTAGCCACTGTAACAGAACTCCAGATGCATGTGCCACCATGAGTGTGTGTGTGATCTTGCATGCTTGTGTCAACTTGTGCATCTGGTTATGTGTGACCTGGAGAGTCGAACATGGGTCCTTTTAAGGAGAATTTCTGTCCTACCTTTTCTTCAGAGTTTTCATGACTTCCAGCAGTGGATGGTAAAAATCAACATATGTTATTCCATAAAGAAGCTCCAGATTCTATTGTGAATTTCAGAGGTCCAGTACCCAACAAAAGAACAAATCACTATGGACGCATAACTTAGAGTTATTAAATGGTTAATTGTTTAATTATTGAAAAGGGCTGGGGAAATGGTACAGTAGGCAAAGTTGTTGTGGGCAAATACAAAGACTTGAGTTTGAACCCCCAGTGCCCACATAAAATCCTGAATGTGGGAGTGAGCCCCGTAATCCCAGTGCTGGGAGAATCCCTGGGGCTTCCTGGCTAGCTGCCAAATCAGGGAACTCTAAGTGAGAAACCCTGTGTCAAAACATAGATGAGGAAGGGTAGAGGAAGACATCCAACATTGATCTCTGGCCTCTACACACACATATTGTAGTCAATAATGGCCTGATGTTAAAATCCCTGTAGAGAGAGTTGATTAACACATATGGTACATCTAGATACCCAGTGTAACAGAAAGCAAATGATACGAGCACACACACACACACTCCCACACACATGTGAATACACATACACACGTATATATAGACCATATACATACTCATCCACCAAAAAAGTTTTTTTTTTTTTTAAGTAAAAGAACAATCTAAACAGTCTTAGGTAAGATAAAAGTAAAATGACTGAAAAATGAAAGTTGAGCTGTTTGTGAACGTGGGTTAACCAAGGTGGATTCCAGTGTGGTGTGATGTGCCTAGGGCAGGGAATTAACATGCACACCATCCCCCTTCTGTGGACTAGCTCAAATTAGGCGGCAAATAAAATGTTGACAACTCACCCACAGCACAGACGTCTCTATGCATTTCAAATATGAACACCATGATATTGGTTTCTGATAATCATCTCAGAGGAAGATAGATTTTGACGAGCATTTGGGATGAGCTCAGGAAGTATCTGGGCTAACAAACTGCCAGCATTGGTGGCAGGATGGCCTGAGAAGACTGAACCCTAGACTAGATCTGTTCCTTCGAGGGCTTTGACTGAGCCCATCTCTGTACTCTTCCTGTGTGAGTGATACACAGAGGGGAGGGAAGAGGAGTGAACTGAGAAATGGGTCAGAAGGTAAGGAATGTTAGGTCCAGGGAAGTTCTGGATGTCAAGCAAGGCTTTTGCATTTATTCTGTTGTTGGTGTTTCTACCTTTCTTTCTTGGTATTACAATCTATGTGTCTATCTCATCTCTGGTCATGTTAACAGTATCACATCAATGACTGTTCAGAACCAAGAACAGTATTCTTACAAACTACACAAAAATAGACCCATCTTTGGTTCAACTTTCACTTCTAACACATTTTTATTCAAGCACACCCAGATGACCTCCAACAAAGAAGCCACGGTAAGGGAGAGCGCAGGATATGTGAGAGAGGGTTGTGACACTTTCCCGTGCCCCCTTGCTCATTGAGTTTAAACTCTCACTAATAAAGCCATTACTCCCTTGGTGGTAGAATTAATTACTAACCACAGAGTTAACACCAAAACTCTCAACAGAGCTTTCTGATTGACAGGGAAAAAAAAAAAAAAAAAAAAAACCTATTATCGGACAAGATTATGACAACTTGATTGCCCCATTTATTATCAGACAACATCACTGGTGCCTGTTTCCCCCTTTTCACTAACACTTTTCAGGAATAGCCATAAAGTTTCAAGTAATTTAAAAACCAAACAACAGGAAGTGTGAACTTTGTACACTGTAAACTTCATAAAGTCCCCCAACAGTATTGCCAGTGCTTAAAATATGAACCAAGAATATAGCAAGGACTCATTGACTACTTTTGACTAAATAAAAATTTTCATATAATAGTTACAAGATGTAATGCAAAATGAGGCAAAAGGCATGAAAAGAGATGGCTTCACTTGCTAGTTAGCAAGTGACAGTCAAGAGGAAAACACACGGTACCATTTTAGAATGATAAATAGTAAGTGGGCCAAAGAAGTATATTTATATTGACTTGTAAAAGTTCTGTCACCAAAGAGATTATCTTGTACCTATGCTCCTTATAGTACCAAAATATATCAAGTAAAAAAAAAAAAAAACCCTCTAGAAGTTCAGGGGAGATGATAAGTCTACAACCACACAAAAGACGAGAGCACCAATAGAATTTTCCAACAGCTCTCCCTGCTTCCTTCCTGGCCTATGAAAGTTTGTTGACCAGCCAGAGTGAGGTTTTATACACAGAAATCATACACGTCATGTCCCTGCTCAGACCCCTCAAAGGCTTCCCCTCAGAGCTCACTGCTTTTTCATTACTTCATGCATCCTTATAAAAAAATTTCAATTTACAGCTGTTCAATTTTGTTCATTTAGTATATACTATTTCATTTTTTTCTGATAGCTTTTTTGTGCTTTCAATTTCTTGTACACTCTTTTTCCTTGTTCTAGTGGTATTGTTGAGATTTTTATCGTGTTTGCTTAACTTTTATGTTTAATTTCCTTTAGTAGCCTGTTCTATGAGTATATCGTTGCGAATTGTCAATCCTGTGTAATAACTTTGCTAGGTGCAGAATTTTAAGTTAATAGATATTTTACTCCAGCTTCATGAAGAAATTGTTCTAACCTCTCACTTGTTCATGTTTTGTACTTGGTTTTTTAGCCTATTTCTCTGTATACTGTCTGTTTTGCCTAGTAAGGTGATCTCTTTCTCTGATGTCCTGCATTTTTTTGTTTTTGTTTGGAATTTTATTTGTTTTAGCATACTTGGAGCCTCTTATTTCTAGAATCTTTAAATGTATGGAAACCATCATGACTATTACTTAATGTTGTTGTATAGCTTTTTAATTTTTTATCCTATGATTTCCCTTAAATTTTGATAATCTTATTTTTGCATTTAAGTCTGTTATAATTTGTCTAATATTTATATGCATCTTATAATGGAGTAGTTTTTAATTTTATGTAGCCAGAAATAGAAGTGAAAGATGGAATTATGGATTGTTTATATATAGCACTACACATTAAAATATACAAAAATTACCCTGTTCAAAATGTGATTTTAAGGGGCTGGAGAGATGGCTTTGCAGCTAAGGTGTTTGCCTGCAAAGCCAAAGGATCCTGGTTTGATTCTCCAGTACCCATGTAAGCCAGATGCACAAGGGGGCACATGTATCTGGAGTTTGTTTGCAGTGGCTGGAGGCCCTGGTGCACCCATTCTCTCCCTCCCCATCTCTCTCTCGTGCTACTTTTCTCCCTCTCTCAAATAAATAAATAAAATATATTTAAAATATTTTTAAAAATGTGATGTTAAGTGCATTAATGGGAAAGGAAAGGCTAAACATAAGTAAATATTTAAAGAAAATCTAGGAAAAGTATACAAAGATAAACCAAAGAACTAAGCTAGTTATACCAAAAATAGGCAGCACAATTAAAGATGCATAATCCATGACTCAGTACACCGCCATTGGGCACACATGCCAAAGAATGTCTTACCCAGGTTCACCAAGACACACACACAGGAATATCCAAAGCAATGGTGTTTAAGCAGAAAATATAAGTAACTCAAGTGATCATTAATGATAAAATGAGTCTGTTTTGATATATTCATCTGTAGGAATACTGTATGGCAACAGAAATGAAGAAACTGCTATGGAGGTTGACGATGAATCCTGGGAACTGGGTGCAGTGAGGAAAGCGTTGGTGAGACTGACAGTAGTACTGTGATCAGCTCAGGAATCCAGCAAACATTAAAGTCCAACTCATGCAGATTTATGAAAGAGCATTTGTTTCTGTTTTGACTTATATTCAGTGAGTATCAGTAAAGCTAACCAGTTGTTGGGTCTTATGTGTTTTTTAACAAGTTGGTACTTGCACTATTTTAGCTATGAAGAAGCTGCAGCCTCACTCCAAAGGGCAAATATCTCATATACTTCTGATCATTCTCCAGCATCTGTAAAGTCTACAGAAAGCTACCTAAGATTTTTTTTTTATGCCTAGTCATGATGTTTTAAGTGTGAAAGTTCTCAAATATTACCTCACCAATGAGACTTTGAAAAATCTAGTCAATGAAATTTAGGTTATTAAAGGTGAATTAAAATTTAAGTTTACATAAATGAAGAAGCAATGATACAAGCAGTTCTGGAGAGCAATGAACCTATTTTAATATAAAATTAAAGAAATATAGAATTGTAATCATATAACAGAATAATAAACTATAACACAAATTTAGATGGGGATGACAGGTGAATGCAAATGAAGAATGTTAGCTTCCTCATATTTAATAGAATAAAATAAATAGACAACTCTCTAAAAGTGAATACATAATTTAAGAAGCACTAAGCAAGGGTGGGGAAGATGACTCAGCAGTTAAAAGTGGTTGCCGATGACCTGGATTCAAGTCCCAAGGCACCCATATAAGCTGATGTAAAAAATGGCACAAGCATTTGATGTTCAGTTACAGCAGCAAGAGGTGCTAGTGTGCCCACACACACATACATGCAAATAAGTAAAATTTCAGTAAAAAAAGAAGAAATACTGAGTACATGCCATTTGTTAATACAATTCAACATTCAATAAATACAAATAAACAAAGTTATATTTTCAAAACATAAATATATATATATATGTACCATAATTTCGTGCTTACTCCAAGTCATGCTATGTTGGTATTTATTTACTAACAAATTATTTACTGAGCCCCAACTCTGTGTCTAGGTACGATTGAGTCACTAAGGCCATAAGAGTAAATGAAACAAAACTCTGTCCCTTAACGGAGATTATATTCTTATCACACAAAATAAGTAGATATAGAGGCAATCACTAGTTGATAAAATCAATGAAGGAAGGAAAAAAAGAAGGTAATGGATATGGGGAGTTTGTGATGCATGTGTGTGCGGGAGAATCATCTTCACGCATTCATGCTTGCAACAGGAGTGTCAGACATTTGAGATGGCAATTGCAACCTACTTTATCTGAATATCTGCAAATATACATGTATAGAGACATGTCTGGATTGATGTATATCAAACAATAATATGCCTGTTTCTAGGAAGTAGATTTTGGGTTATGTCACACTTCAATTTCTTATAATTAGTATGCACCATTTGCATTCTATCTGAGAGCAAAAGACCGAGAGGAAATTGAATTTTTTTTTTAAAAGGCTTACAACAGGAAGTCCAAAAATAACAATGTAGAAATTATGTTTCTAGGTCATTACTTTAATTTAAAACTTACACTCCTGCACCTGAATACTAATAGTAAGTTTATTCCAAATTGCCAAACATAAATAAAACTGTTTCACACACCCGTATAAGGACTATTCCTCAGTCACAACAAGCTTTTAAACCATAAAAGAAAATGGATATTGCTAGATGAAAGAAGTCTGTTTTAAAAGGCTACACACTATGTTTGTAATTTCAAGGCAAAGTCTAGGACATCAGTAAACAGCACTTTTCCAGCACTCTGTGAAGGGAGGGAGGACAATGAAACTCACTGTACAGTGTTGTAATGGTGGATACATGATGTTAGGTGTTTGCCAAAGACCATAGACCTACTTAATTTTCCTTAGACTTTAAGTTGGTAATAATGCATCAGCATTCGTTCGTCAGTGACAGCATACACCTATGATGCTTCCTTTTATGAATGAGAACAACACTGTTACACAGAGACAAAGGCAAGGAAGGGACAGCAGGAAACGAGCAACTTCAAAATCTGTTCCACAACATTGGACTAATTGCAATGAGTCAACAAGCCAGTGGATATGGATTCAAATGTTATGGAAGTCAACATTTGCATAATAAAATATAAGTGAGCAGAAATTTTTTAATGGTGTGAGAACCAAATTGTTTTTTACCCTTAATTCTGGTTTAAAAATAACATAAGGCTATATGATTGATTTTTTTTTTTTTGCACAGAATTTAAGACATACATCTGAATATTTAGAAAAAGTGTTATACAATCTTACCTGAAGGACTTTTCTAATTCTTTTTAGATTATGAATCAAGAGTAGGTTTTTCTCTTTGGAAACCCGACCTAACTGTTCATCCAGTTGTATCAACAAGTTCTGGAGAAGAATTGTTGCCATGGTCTCATTGTTAGATGCTGCCTCCCTAGAAAATAAGTGTTATTGCTCAATAAGACACAACTTAGTGAAATATTTACATTTTTAACATATAATTTTTAAAATGTAAAATCTATTCTACAATGATAAACATTGAGAGGTTTTTTAAAAAGAATTAATGTATTTGCACTTTGTGTGTGTCACACATGTGTGCATTCCAGGACCTCTTGTCACTACAAACACCAGACACTTGTGCCACTTTTTGTACCTGGCTTCACTTGAGTGGCTTGGGAATTGAGCCTGGCCTGACAAACTTTGCAAGTAAGTGTCTTTAATCTTTGAGCCATCTCCCTAACCCTAGAAAATTTTAAAAATTAATTTCTTTTTAAAATTTTTATTTATTAATTAGAGAGAGAGAGATACAGAATGGGCACACCAGTACCTCTAGCTACTGCAAAGGAACCCAGATGCATGTGCCACCAACAACATCTGGCTTACATGGGTATTGGGGAATTGAACCTGGGTCCTTAGGCTTCACAGGCAAGCACCTTTAAGGCTAATCCATCTCTTTAGCTCCCTAGAGAGGTTTTTTTAAAGAATTAAATTTTATAAATAAAAAAGATGTCCAACACAACTAAACATTAGAGAATTGCATAGTAAAGCTACCATAAGACATCACTTCATACTTATTTGCATATAAAACTACTATATCTGGGCTGAAGAAATGGCTTAGTGGTTAAGGCACTTGCCTGCAGACCTAGGACCCAGGTTCAATTTCCCAGTACTCATGTAAGTCAGATGCACATGGTGGCATATGCATCTGGAGTTCATTTGTAGTGGCTAGAGGCCCTGGTGTGCCATTCTCTCTCTCTCTCTCTCTCAAATAAATAAATTTTTAAAAAAGAAAAAACATGCTCTATCACTTCATCCTCATTTGAGTGTGTGTGTGACAATGGGCATGCCAGGGCCTCTAGCTACTGCAAACGAACTTCATGTGCCATCATGTGCATCTAGTTTATGTGGGACCTGGAGAATTGAAGCTGGGTCCTTAGGCTTTGCAGGCAAGTGCCTTAACGGCTAAGCTATCTCTCCAGCCCCTGAGTACCTATTGTTAAGACAACAAACAAAAGCAGAAAATAAGTCTTGGTGTGATGGTTAAGTTTGTGTCAACTTTATTTGTTTAGGAATCCACAGACATTCCTCGTAAGTGTGTCTCTGAGGTTGCCTCTGGGAAAAATCCTTCCCCCAGGGTGAGCCCTTCCCCCAGAGTGGGCAGCCCCTCTTGGAGGAGGGGGCTGGTTGATAAAAAGAAGCTCTGGGAAGAAAGGCCTCTCTCTCCTCCCACCTGGCTGTCTGTGCTGCTCGCTGTTCTCTGCTTGGTGCTTGCTTCTTTCCAGTGTGGACTGAAGAGCAGCGTCTCTCCAGGACCTCTTCAGGCCTTCAGTGCCGGACTGGGACTTTTGCTGAGGCATCCGGCCATGTGGACTGAGCAGCTACTGGGTTCCTTGACTCTTGGGCCTGCAATCTGCTATTGCTGGACTGTTGTAAGCTAATCCAATAAATTTCCTTTTCATACAATTCATTCTATCTGTTCTGTTCCTCTAGAGAACCCTGACTAATACACTTGGTAAGGATTTTGAAAAAACTGAAATCTTTGTGCATTGCTCATGAGAATGTAAAATGAGGCAGGCAATGTGGAAAACAGGATAATAGCTACTCAAAATATTAATCATAAAATTACCACATGACCCAACAACTTGGCATTTGGGTATTATATGCAAAAGAACTGAAGAGAGGCTAGAGACATGGCTTAGCAGTTAAGGCACTTTCCTATAAAGCCAAAGGACCCACAGGCTGGAGAGATGGCTTAGCAGTTAAGGCCTTTGCCTGCAAAGCCAAATGACCTAGGTTCAGTTCCTCAGGACCCATGTTAGCCAGATGTAAAAGGTGCACATGTATCTGGAGTGGCTGAAAGCCCTGGGGCACCCATTCTCTCTCTCTCCCCCTCTCTCTCTGTCAAATAAATAAAATTAAAATTTTAAAAAGCCAAAGGACCTAGGTTCGATTCCCCAGGACCCACATAAACCAGATACACAGGGTGACACATGCATCTGGAGTTCATTTGCTGCAGCTGAAGGCCCTGGCATCCCCATTCTCTCTCTCTCTCTCTCTCTCTCTCTCTCTCTCTCTCTCTCTCTCTCTCTCCTCCCTCTTTCTCTGTCTCTCCCTCTCTCTCTCTCAAATAAATAAAAATAAAAGACATTTTAAAGAAAGAATTGAAGGGACTCAAACACATATTTGCACACACTGTTCACAGCAACTTTACTGGCAACAGCCAAAAAGAGAAATAACCCAAATGTCCACTGACTGGTAGACAGATCCAATGATAGATGGCATGTCTATATAAAGTAATATTCTTAGCCTCACAAATGAAAAGTCTGATACCTGCAATCATATGAATGAATCTCAGAAACATTATATTAAATGGCATGTCAGTCACAAAGTATGAGTATTATGTGATACCACTTGCATAAAGTATGTAGTATGCTCAGATTCATAGACAGAAAACAGAGTGGTCACTGTCAGGGGCTGAGGGTGAAGGAATGGGTGTGATTGCTTAATGAGCCAGAGATTCAGTTTGGGAAGATGAAGAAGTCTTGCAGATAAATGCTGGTGATAACTGCAGAACAATGTGAATATATTCAATGCCACTGAACTATGTACTCAAAAATGGTTCAAAATGAGGAACTTTATGTTTAATTTTGAGGGGATTATTTGCCTTCAACTTGCTCCAATTAAATAGCTTAAAGAGATCCAGGGACAGGGGAAGAGTTGTTTAGGCACACATTCCTGTAGACTGCTGGGGGCAGGATGTGGGGCACTTGGGGAGGAGGAAAGCTTCCTACAGAAGGCAGAACAGGAATTCCTAAAAAGATTTATCAATAATGAGTCTGTGAGAATCGAATTCACACATTTAATAGATCTGCTTCTTGGGATTTTTTTTTATATTCATAAACATGGCAGGGGTGGCATGCTTGCAGAAATACAATGCACATTAACTTTTCATGTACAGTGGATGAAAACATTAAGGATAATTGTCCCCCTTCCTTGAGAAGGATTGCCAAAACCTTAGGGGGGAAATGTGTCTATATGTGTGTATGTGCATGTGTGCATTTTCATCTGCGGGTGTATGGGAGCACGCTGGGTACATGTGACCGTGTGCATGTGGCAGCCAGAGGACACCTCAGATGTTGAGCCCAGGAGCACTTCTTTTTGATTACAAGGACTCTCATTGGCCTAGAGCTTACCAATTAGGCTAGACTGACTGACCAGTGAGTGCTAGAGATCCTCCTGTCTCCACCTGCCCAGTGGTGAGACCACTAGGATTACAGACACGCACCACCATGCCTGCTATTTTTATGTGGTACTGAGGATCAAACTCAGGTCCTCGTGCTTGTGATGCAAGCACTTTATTGACTGTTCTATCTCCACAGCTCCTGGAAACCTTTTTTAACCTGAAAAGGTTGCATCTAGTGAGTCAACAGTGGACCACAAAAGAAACACACGTGATCAGAGAACAACGCATCTGTACATCAACTTCTGGGGAAAAGACATTTGAGCCTACCAGTCTTGATTCTCAATCCACTGGGCCAGTAGATGTCTGATTTCCATAGGAAAGTTGTCATCATAGAATTGATCTACTTGCTCCAAAAACTTGATTTCCAATTGTTGGACTTGATTCCACTGAGCCATGCTATTAACGAAAAGGGAGTGAAATTAGGGTTGTAAAATGTTGCTGACTGGCAGCTGTGTGACATGTTTTCTTCTTTCCTTAGAACCCAATCAGATTAGCTGATGTCACAGTTAAGTAATTGGAGGAAAATTTTCTCCACTTTTATCCTCAAAGACAGGAAAGACAAAACGCTGTCAAGTCAAAGGTACAGCCATTCCTCTTAATGTTTAGTTGTAAGTAATCCCTAGTGAAGGGGACAATCTTCCTCCTCTGCCCCCAAACCACATCCTTCCTTGCTCTTACATGACCTCCTGTGCTGCTTCTCCAGGAAGTTTTCACTCCCCTCCCCCAAGCACCCCATGCCCTGCCCCAACTCTCTATATAGAATCTAAGACAACATTCTCAGCCAGCTCCTTCCATGTCCCTCACTATTAGAGCAAATTGCAGGCAAATATCCTATTCAATATTTACTATGCCTCCCAAACCCTCCTAAGACTTACTGATGAAAAATACCCACCCAATCCTTCCATTATAAGCAACTTCCCAAGCATGTTTTTCCTTTTTAAAATTTCTTTATTGACCATTTTATACATGTAAATAATATATTTTGGTCATATTCTCCTCCCATTACTTTAAATCTTGTCTCCTACCCCTTTCCTGCTGAAACCCTTCTTCCCAACTCGTCCTTCTTGTACTTTGATGTTTAATTAGGGGTGCTGGCATGACAATGGGGGAGAGCATGGGCAGCTTATCGTGACTATACCACTGAAGACAACGTTTCCCCCCCCTCCTGTCGTCCACCAGCAGCAACCGTTAATTGCATCAGCATCTCCTTATGTGCTCCTTCCTCATCCATGACAGAATGTTGGCTGACTCAATCTTGTGCAGATCTTAGCAGGTAACAGCAGCCACTGTTAATGAATGTGTAGTAACACTATGTAGTATGGGACAAAATTAGCATGAAAGTTTATTACAGAATGCAATGGCTATGTCATGTCTGGAAGATAGCATATGTTGCCCAAGACTGTTTTTTTTTTTTTTTTTTTTACTTCATATTTGTTTTGGCTTCTAAAGTCAACTTTATGTTCCTGACTTTTAATCCAGTTCTCTAGTAGGTTCCTGAATAATTTCATGTATATATTATTTTGTTCTAGTAGCAGTTCAAAATATTTCTGAAGCAATACATGTTTTTATTTCTCTCTGTAGTGATCTACTATGGTTGGGCAAAGTTTTTAAAGTCTATCTCAAAATCCTCTGTGATGTGTTTCTGACAGTGGTTAAGCTCTGAAGTTACTTAGAGATAAAGAAACCATGCCAGATATATTTTACAGCAATCATAAAACAAAAGTGTGTGTGTGTGTTTCCCTTGTAACACATCTGGCCAGTATAGAAGCTGTAAAGATATTTCTTAGATAAAATAGTGTGACATTCTTTCCTTGAAGGTACACTATTTTTCATTGTTCAGATTCAGAATTCTTGTTTGGTTAGCAATTCTACGTCAAAGGGAAAGACTGTCACGCAAATTAGCATCAGAGTATCAACATATCCTGAAGCTAGGGTAAGGCTTCCTTTGGCTGAGAAGTATCTTAACAAATTTCATGTGCACATTCTTATTTTTGAACACTTTTCCCTTGAGTTCCCAGTAAATGCTCTCAAATGTATAAAAAAATTTTTTTTAATGTTGCAGGGACTGGAGAGATGGCATAGTGGTTAAGGCTAAGGTTAAGCTTAAGGCCTGCTAAGCCTACAGACCCAGGTTTGATTTCCCAGTACCCCCGTAAACCAGATACACATGGTGGCACTTGTGTCTGGAGATGGTTTGCAGTGGCTAGAAGCCCTGGCATGCCCATTTTCCTTCTCTCTCTCAAATAAATAAAAATAAAATATTTTTAAAATGTTGTAAATGTTTTTCTAAAGAGGAAGCATTTGGGGAAAGAAATAATCTCTAATTTGCAGATGGCTTTATTTTGAGAAAGATCTTTACAAGTGATCATGTTTCATTAAGTGCTCGGCGAATGCATGCTAAATGAAGAGTGAGTGACACCCTGATGAGAAGCAGGAGGATATGAAGTATCTCCTCGCTCAAGGAGACCTGAGGCCACAAGACATGAACTGACTCAAGATGTGCAGCTGTCCAGGGACAGCCCATCTTCCTGGGAAAACTCTCTAGAGCCTGGAGATATATATACACTTATATATTATATTAATTATATTATCATTTGTGAGATATGTATATACAATACATATTTTATGCATTCAACCCCCTTGGGACTATCAACATAATGACAAAAGAGAACAAACAGCTACAGTTTGACCATTTTCATTGCTATGATTGTTAAATCCTTGTTATGATTTGGATAAAAATGTTTTATATGTAAGAATTTATCTTTTTTTTTTTTTAATTTATTTATTTGACAGCGAGAGGTGGGGGGAGAAAATGGGCACACCAGGGCTTCCAGCCACTGTAAAGGAACTCCAGCGGCACGCGCGCCACCTTGTGCATCTGGCTAATGTGGGTCCTGGGGAATCGAACCTGGGTCCTTTAGCTTAGCCAGCAAACCCCTTAACCGCTAAACCATCCCTCCAGCCACTAAGTAGGAATTTATCTACCATAGAGTTAAACCACTTGGGAGAGATGGCTTTTCTTCCAAGAAGCCGAGCTCAAGGCTGAGAATAGGAAAGAAAGGTGTAAAATAGAGCATTCTCCTCGACAGCCCTGGGATCTGCGATAGTGTTTCTTTGCTTTCACATTCCAAGAGCTAACTCTCCTAACTCAAGACAAGGGGGTGGGGATGGGGGCGCCTGGCTGCTCTTTGGGGGCTATTTGATTCCACCTACGGGGAGCCAGAGGTGCTGCATTGGCTTTTTTTTTTTTTTTTTTTTTTTTTTTTTTTTTTTGGTTTTGCGAGGTAGGGTCTCACTCTAGTACTCTAGTCCAGGCTGACCTGGAATTAACTATGTAGTCTCAGGGTGGCCTCGAACTCTCGGCGATCCTCCTACCTCTGCCTCCCAAGTGCTGGGATTAAAGGCGTGCGCCACCACGCCCGGCTCTGCATTGGCTTTTTGACCCTTTTGCAAAGAGGTGACCTGCCCTAAAGTATCACTCTCGCACTTATCAAAGCCACAATCGCCAGTTACCCTAGCTGGAGCTGTTGTGCTGAAGCCCAGTTAGAAGATCCTATCTATGTCAGACCACAGCTCTAGAAATTAAGTAAAGAGGGGCTCACTTTCAGCCCTGGAGGGAGGGACACACCTCAGTAGCAGCCACAGCCCCCCACCCAGCCCCCAGCTTCAAGGGGACCCCGCAGGTTTCCCCAGCCTTGGTGAAGACCCGAGCTGGAACGACCTGTGCGTCTCCGCGTGGGACCCTTCTTTGTATAATCAACCATCCCCAGGCACGTTCGAGTGAAGCAACTGTCGCAAGGCCAAGTGCAAAGCAAAGCCCGCGTCCTGCCAAGGTACTTCCTCTTGGGGAGAGAGGCGGGCCGCACGGAGATGCAGTCTCCCTCGCTTACCTGGCTCTCTCAGCCCAGGTCCCAGCAGCGCTCAAGTTCAAAGTCAGAAATGCCCCTCAGGGTCCCCCGGCACAGCCTCTGACGCCATGCCACCCAGGGATTTGCATTTCTCCACCCACCTGAGGCTTTCCTGTGCGTCAGTGTTTGAGCCTCTGGGACTTTACTCTGGTTGGTTCCCACCCACTCTCTATTCTAGAAATGCTAAAACGCGGAGTCAAGCTCTAGTCTGGTACAGGACGCCTGCCTCTAGCATCCCTAAATTAGCCACCCTTGCCACTGCAGATAACCCAAGAGTACCAGAAGAAATTTTCCCTCCTCCACCCTTCAACGTAGTCTTTCAGACAATCTGAGAATCCCCTGCAAACTTACCTAAGCTAAATTCCCTGGTTCTATCTTCCTGGTATCCAACTCCACTCGTAGT
Organism: Orientallactaga sibirica; assembly: GCA_036365145.1. NCBI lineage: Eukaryota > Metazoa > Chordata > Mammalia > Rodentia > Dipodidae > Orientallactaga > Orientallactaga sibirica. Next base: position 27,287,174 of record JAEOAD010000004.1, on the reverse strand, counting down.
GGTCAGCCAGCCCCTGGGATTGAAGGGCTGGTGTGTGGGGGGGGGTGGAGGGGGGTGCCAGGATCAATACACCCACCACGGAGGCCTCGTTGTCCTCCTACGGTGTTTGCTGGCTGGGAGGACAGCTTCGCGTGGACCAACTCCAGCGTTGGTCACTAGTGTCTGAACTCTCTGGCCAGCATCCTTCTACTCCAAGTAGTCCTGCACCTGGTAGCTAGGGTGAGTGCCTCTCTCTTTGTGACATGAGTCTGTTCTGGAACCCCCGGGGCTGGATGGAGCTTGGGCCCGGTCCTGAACAAGGGAGGGGGCCAGGCAGTGCACAAGGTTACCCTGTGAATTAGCCATGGAGCCCCGATAAAAGCTCTTGTGTCTCCACTTACATGCCCCTGGTCTTTTCAAATCATCTCCTTACTGTTAGATGTTAACTTTCTGGAGCCCTGATAAAAGCTCTTGTGTCTCCACTCACATGCCCCTGGTCTTTTCAAATCATCTCCTTACTGTTAGATGTTAACTCCTTGATACGAAGAGTTATAGAACTGTTTAGCAAAAATAAGACAGGCCGACTGAAAGAAAGGGAGAAAGCTGAGCTCAGTCTTATTACACACGTACCTAGAGCAACATACCATGGCAGAAAGTCTATGTCACCCCTTGCTGGAACAGCTGTCATATAGGTGTCCCCTCTGGATTCTTCTCTCCCAGGTGGCGTTATAATCTCCCTCTCTCCCCCACTCCCACCGCAGTAAGTCTAGCAACCTTTCCGTCAACTTTATCACTCTGACTTGACAGCTAGCTCTGGTAGGCCTGTCCTGACTGCTTGTCCACAGGGATGCTTCTAGGAGTTTGTGATGCTCTGTCCCCACATGAAGAAAATTCTGTCAGGTAACCCAGTAGCTGCTGGAAGAAGTCTTGTCTCTTCTATGAAATGGTTCCTGCTTAAACACCTGTAGTGCCATATTTTTGGCCCGCGAGGTTCAGCTCAGTTCGGTCCCCACCCTGTCCCAGAAGCTTTTCTCCCCTACAGGAGTCTGTGACGTGACCCAGGTCAGGCTCGAGACTAACCTGTCACTAGTACTTCACTGTGTCTCCTCCCCACATCTTCCTCAGGGTCTGAAATGCCATCCTTATTCCTGGTGAAGATTTCACTGAGGCCCTAACCCCATGACACCTTTTCCCTGTTCCAAATTCCTGTCACACCCTTGCTCAAACCAGCGCTGCCAAAGGAAATAAATGTAATTTTAAATTTTCTAATAGATGCATTTAAAAAGGGAAAGTGGGCAGATGAAATTAATTTCAATACTCTAAGTAACCCAAACATATACAGGAATGTTAACATTTCAATATAATCAATACAAAAAAAAATTCAAAAACTATTGTGATGGTTTGCATTCCTTCATACTGACTTTCTGGAGTGGTATCTGCATCTGCACTTCCAGCACACCTCAGTTGGGACTGGTTTCATTTCCAGTGTGCAAAGCCACAGTGGCTGGTGGCTGCCATTCTGGACAGTACAGATACAGACCACTCATATGACACCTTTCACTTCCTGCCTTGGAGTCAGGCCTCTGGGTTTCACATGTCTTATCATCATTGCATTAACTGTTGAGTGCCTGCTGTTCAAAGCAGAAGTGTTCTCTTTATCCTTTCAAGGGCTTTTCTTTGGGTATTCCCCAGTTATCACCAAACTGGTCCTTGAGACACTTTCATACTCATAAGAATTTATGTATTTATTTATGTGTGTATGTGCACCATGGTCTCTTGGCATTACAAGTGTATGTCCATCTGACTTTACATGGGTGGGTAGGTCAACCAAGGCCAGCAGGCTTTGCAAGCAAGCACTTTAACTGCTGAGTCAGTTCCTCATCCCCCACTATCATACTTTTAAAAAAAATTGTTGACAGCCCCCTCAATGTTTGTGCATTACAATTCTGCATTTTTAAAATTTCTGTGTTAAAACTCAAATCTGAGAAGAGTGACTCATTCATTTAAAATTCCTGTAATATACCCAACTATGTGTCAAAATAAATGTGTTCTTTAAGAATAAGTACGCCTTCCAATTCAAAAGCATAGTGAGACGAGTGCATTGATTTTCTTCTCTCTCCCTCTCTCTCTCTCTCTCTTTTCTTGGTTTTTTGAAACAGGGTCTCATGTAGCCCAACCCAAAGTTCTGGGATTATAGGCATGTGCCACCAACCCCAGCCTGATTTATGTTTTAAAATTCTCTTTAATATCTGCCTTGAGAGAAAATAGATGCATCCTTATATGTGATGATGCATTTAATATGTTGCAAAATGTCATTTTGGTTGAGATGTTTGAAGAAAATCCAGACTGAAATAGCTATATAGTTGAAAAAGAACGCATATTATAATGTAGCTCTTTGTTATCAAACCCAAACTCTACAAATTGTAGTTTGTTTGTTTATTTAAGGGCTAGCTGCATTATGGAACTTGAAACCTGATCAAAAAAACTTCATGTATAGGTTCTGCTAAATGCCATTGGTGTGGCTTATACTTTGTCTTGGTGTGTGCATGCATGTGTGTATGTGTGTGCGTGTGTGTGCATGTGTGCATGCGTCTGTGCATGTGTGTGTGTGTGTTTCAGAGCTGGAAAACCCAGGGCTTTGCTCATGCCAAGCAAGTGTTCTATCACTGTGGTGGTTTGATTCAGGTGTCCCAGATAAACTCAGGTGTTCTGAATCCTAGGTTCCCAGCTGATGGGGATTTGGGAATTAACACCTCCTGGAGGCAGTGTATTGTTGGGGGCAGGCTTATGGGTATTATAGCCAGTTTCCTCTTGCCAGTGTTTGACACACTCTCCTCTTCCTGTTGTCCACCTGATGTTAGCCAGGGGGTGATGTCCACCCTCTGCTCATGCCATTGTTTTCCCCTGCCTTTGTGGAGTGCCCTCGAGTCTGTAAGCCAAAATAAACCTTTTTTCCCCACAAGCTGCTCTTGTTCGGGTGATTTCTACCAGCAATGCAAACCTGACTGCAACAGTAAAGATGGTACCAGAGGAGGGGGATTGCTGCTAGACACCTGACTGTGTGGCTTTGGCCTTTGGAGCTGATTTTCAAGAGGAATGTGGAAGGATTTGAAACCTTGGCCTAAGAGACACCTTGAAATGCTGTAAATACAGCTTGATGGACTATTCTGGTCAGAATTGAAAGACCTGAATGCAGTAAAAACTATGGACTGTGAGGTTTGGCTTATGAAGGTGAGAAAGAGCTTTGCTTGGACTGGACTAGAAGCAGTTTGTGAGAGGCCTTCTGTTATGCCCATGTCCTGAGAATTTGTGCAGGGCTGCAGTGCGTAGAAATGGACTGGTGTGTGCAGAGGGATATGGCAAAGAAATGAAATCTTTGGGCTGAAACTGCTGCCTGTTCAGCTGCAATTGTATGAGAGATTACAACCATTGAGATTGGACCAGCTGACCTGCATTGGGACAACAGAAAAAATACAGTCCTTTGAAGGCGCCTTGAATGCTGAAGCAGTGTCCTGTTCTTCAAAGTCTGATTTACTGCCCCCTAGATTAACAAAATGGCACCCTACCTGGTATTATGGAGTATAACAAATGCAGGAAAGAGAGGGTCATTGAATTTGCAGCACGGTTTTGTGTTTTGGAAATGGCCATGGGCAGTGTGAAGCAGGATTGCCTGAATGGAGACCCAATGGAGCTGTAAGGATGGACCCATGGGCTGCAGTGGAGACCCAGTGGAGATGCCAGGACCAGGAGATGGCTGATAAGGAGAGCTGCTGGCACCTGATGAAGTTTTCCAGGTATGTGAGTAACCTAGCTAGAGAGGCAGAATTGGAACTCCAGAGACTTGTTGCTGGTTAGAATTACTGGACTTGGAGATTTGTCACTGACTAGAGTTTTGGACTTGGAGTTACAGAGTTTGATGTCTGCCCTGTTTAATTTTGTATTGGCTGAATATTTCCTTGCCATGCTCAGTGCCATATTTTGCAGTGTGAATGTGTATTCTGTGCCATTATGAGTTTTGGGGGGTGGATTTTTTGGTATTATGGCTCAGTTTAAAGACTTTGGATTATAGAAAAGTTTGGACATCATTAGGATTGATAAAAATTATGGGGACTTTTAAAGTTGGGCTTAATGCATTGCATTTTACATCATGGATGGTTATCAGTTTATGGGGTCTGGGGCAGAATGTGGTGGTTTGACTCAGGTGTCCCCCATAAACTTAGAAGTTCTGAATGCTAGGATCCCAGCTGATGGAGATTTGGGAATTAACGCCTCCTGGAGGCAGTGTATTGTTGGGGGCAGGCTTATGGGTATGGTAGCCAGTTTCCCCTTGCCAGTGTTTGGCACACCCTCCTGTTCCTGTTGTCTGCCTGATGTTGGCCAGAAGGTGATGTCCACCCTCTGTTCATGCCATCATTTTCCCCTGACATCGTGGAGCTTCCCCCTCAATCTGTGAGCCAAAATAAACTCTTTTTCCCACAAGCTGCTCTTGGCCAGGTGATTTCTGCCAGCAATGCGAACCTGAATGCAACAACTTCTGAGCTACATCCTTATACTTTTCTCTTGTATTTTGAATGGAACTTTTGGATACCCATGGTTTTATGGCACATTGGTCCTTTGGAAACTATGGGTCCATTGAATTATGCACGTCTCAATTCCCTTACATTTCATATATAATACCAAAAATTCACATTTGGCAATATCATCACTGAGCTCATCAGAAAAGCACTTTGGAGGGCTGAGGAGATGGCTCCATGGTTAAAGGCATTTGCTTGCAAAGCCTGCCAGCCCCAGAGTTCAATTCCCCTGTATCCACATAAAGCCAGATGCACAAAAAAGTGCATGTATCCAGAGCTTGTTTACAGATGCAATATACAATATACCCTATCATTCCTGTAGAGTCTCCCCCACTCTCTCTCACACACATACACACCATACATTTATATATATACACATATACACACACACACACACACACACACACATATGCACATTTAACTTTTGAGATCTTATCAAGCTGATATGAGGAATATAAATTTTCCAAATTCTAATTTTGCTTGAAAGGTTGCCAGTTTCCATGAAGGACAGGCTCGCTTTGACAACTCAAATCCTACGATGCTTTTCCTTGAGATGACAATTATGCTTTTATGTGTGACTTCCCAGTTCACCATACACACCATTAAAGAGATATGCTCTCAAGGTCTAAGACTTAGTAAAAATTATTTTTTTACAACTCATCAATAATATTAAGTCAAACAGATTAAAAATTTTAAGTGTGTGATATGAAGAGTCCAATGACTATATTATTTGGCATTGTTTTCCTTGTTTCACATTTCAACATGATGTTAGTAACATGAAAATATCAACATAGTGAAAAGCAAAACTGTATTACTATTATTATCAAAATAGCTTAACTTTTCAGATCCCCTGAAAAGATGCTGAGGGCCACTTGCAGGAGATTGCAGATTGAAATAGAGAAGCCCTGCTTTAGTCATTCTATCTGCCACCATCAGTTTCCTGAGGTGTATTCACGAGACTCTGCCCAAAGGAAAATTTGTTTTCTTGGCTGAAGTGTCTGCCCCGATCTCTTGTCTCCCTACTTCATTAACTGAAGCAAACATCTTAGAAGAGTGTTACTGTGTTCCTTTTTCTGGAAATCAAGTCTAACAATCCTCAGCCATTTTGTCCCTAAACTGCCCTGGTCCGCCATTCCCTCAGAGCCAAATAGAAGAAAGAAAAATCCTCCAACCAAAACAAACTAAATACTAAAATGAATTCTCTATAAAGTTCTCCAAACTCAAGAGCCCCACAGATTCCCTCTTCTCCCTAAAAAAAGCTCCCTCCCCTTGTCTCCTGGCTATAAGCCCTACACCTAATGTTCTGTGACTTTATTTCATCCCAAGAAGGAAACTCCAGTCACAGGCTGTCAGCAGAGTCCAGTGCTGGTGTGTCAGTTTCTCCAAGTACACGGCTGGATAAGTCACCCGAACTCTCTAAGCCCAAGCTCCTTTCTGGAAAAATGGGAATATTGCATTCTGTGTGAAATTGCTGGGAAGCATCAAAGATCTGATGTAGGTAATGAGATAGGGGAATTCCTCATCAATAGTAGCTATGAGCAACTGAACAGTAATCACATTGTGAGGAAATGTTGAGGTCTTACCATTAACCCTCCACTTATCCTTTCTCCCTCATTAGATAGGTGGATAAATGAAGGGTTGAGTCAGGAGCACATGGATATATAAAAGGAGGGGTCGCGAGCAGAGGCAGGTTCACATTTGCCAGTGAGCAGCCGAACAGATCCCATGGCCCCTCTCTGACTGTATTTTTCCACTCTACTATGCAGACTTATTTTGAAGGGAGGGAGAGAGGAGAGAGGAAAAAAGAGAGAGAAATGGAGGGAGAGAAAGAAAGAGAGAATAGCATTCATATTGCCAGTCAGAGAAGTAAGCTCTCTCTACCTCCCAGCTCTTGCACAATGAATGTAAACATTTGTTGATTTTCATCTTTGAGGTAGACCCTTACCTCATCTCAAGCTCCAAGCTTCCTTTATTGTATTTATGGAGGAACACGGAGGGGGCTGAACTTGACTGTTGGACAGACAACATATATGGACATTGCACTGCACAGTACCCATGAGTGGTACTGCAAAGATTACTGGAACAAGACAGTCTAAGTGTTTTACCAGAACTTCTGTGTACAGGTCACTCAAGCTTTATCAGAAGAGAGACAATGTCAGTACAGACCATCTCATCTAGTTCCCGATGAGAGCGCTCCCTCTACTGCACATTTGAAACATTGCACTATACAAATCAGTATTCTTTCCATTATCAGTAGCACTTAATGAGCCCCAACTTCCTGTCCAGTCGGCAAAACTTCATCTCCATTGTTTGACCTAATCCTTGCAACATTCTATTGCTGCACCCAGTCCTCACAACACTCACAATAGCCTTGGCTAGAAATGAAGTCTACCCACTCCTCAACATATCACGATGGCAGACATGTTATCAGCAGACTTCCAAAACAGGTGGCATGTTATGTGGTTCTATAGCATTGCTTACTTAGAAAATAGGATAGAGTATTTGAGTTGTAGACTCTTCTCAAAAACTTGTTTGTCCAGTCAGTTGAACAGTCATTAACCACTTGTGTTTACATATCTGCTATGTGCTGGTCTCTCGGAACTGAATACTTAAAAGGTCAGGGACTCAGTATCTGGTTCAGTGCCTGGCATACAGATGAAGGGGCTTGATGGAGAGCTCTGTTGAGACAGATTGCCATCCTTGGAGAAAGCATTCTAGTGACTTGTCTTGTCCAAGTTCTTCACCCCCACCCAGACTGTTTCTGCAATCAATACGTATTAGTCGATCTCACATTTGTAAATTTATGAATAATTACCTAAAGTTGACAGAATTATTATTGTGTGTCATACCAAAGTAAGGACAATACTTGAGATTATCTTACAATGTCTCCCTTCTCTCAAATATTTTAGGAAGAGAACTTTACTTAAGAAAATGCCTTGGTTAACTAGCTTAAGGTGGTAGGAGAAAAAGAAAAGATAGCTAAAGAACTCCACATAAAAAAAATTAAGTAGATTCTGGAGAGATTGCTCAGTGGTTAAGATGCTTGCCTGAAAAGCCTAATGACCCAGGTTTGATTCCCCAGTGCCCACAAAACACCAGATGCACAAAACGGTGCATGCATTAACAGCTCCTTTGCAGCAGCTAGAGGCCCTGGGCATGCCCATTCTTTCTCTCTCTCTCTCTCTCTTTCTTGTTCTACTTGTAAATATATAAATTAAATTAAATCTAAATAGAATCTTAGAAAGTAGAACAAGCAGAAACAGAGAAAAGGAGACAGAAAAGGAAATATAGAAAGAGAGAATTAAAACAGCATGAAACTTGTTTTTAAAAGGGAGAGGCAGAGGATGAACAAGTAAAAATTTTCTAGTGGGCCTAGCATGGTGGCACATGTCTTTAATCCCAGCACTCAAGAGGCAGAGATAGGAGGATCACCATGAATCTGAGGCCACCCTAAGACTACCTAGTGAATTCCAGGTGAGCCTGGGCTAGAGCAAGACCCTACCTTAAAAAAAAAAAAAAAAAAAAAAAAAGTCTAGTGGGAAAGTATGACCCTTGTCTAATGATTCTGATGGTTTCCATTTCAAGCCTTCTCTCTACCCCTCCCCCCAATGACCAAGATTGTATTTGCTGTGATGCTGTTAAAAGAAATGAGAGTGTATTTTTTAAAGATTTATTTATTAGAGACAGAGAGGAAGGGAGAGAGACAGAGAGTGAGAATGGGCGCACCAGGGCCTCAAGCCACTATTTATGAACTCCAGATGCATGTGCCACCATGCGCATCTGGCTTAAGTGGGACATGGAGAATTGAACCTGGGTCCTTAGGCTTCATAGGCATATGCCTTAACTGCTAATCCATCTCTCCAGCCCTAGAGTGTATTTTTAAGTGTGTTAGAACTTTGATTTCTTTCATCAATGTAAAATTCTGCACAAATTTTATTAAACTTATGCCAAATTATTTCTCTTTTATTGCAATTGGAATAACATCATTAAAATGCTAAATTCAGGCCTGGAGAGATTGCTCAGTGGTTAAAAGCACTTCCTTGTAAAGGCTGGCAGTTGGGTTCAAGTCTCCAGTACCCACATAAAACTTGATGCACAAAGTGGAGCATGCATCTGGACTTCATTTGTAGTTGGCAAGAAGCCCTGGTGCTCTTATTCTCTTACCTCTCTCTGTGCCTCTCTCTCAAATAAATAAATGAAAGTATTGTTTCAAAAATGCTAATTTCCCATTGTTAATTTCAGTTAAATTTTGAGTATTAGCATTGTATTATGTGATCTTGCCAAACTTCCATATTCTAGGGGTTTTATTGTATAGACTTTGGTATTGTCAACATGCCATATTGACATATTTTCTATGAATTAAAATAATTGTATTTCTTCCTTTCCAATCTCTGTGCCTTTTATTCATTTTTCTTACCTTATTGCAGTAGCTAGAACTCACCACATAATATTGAATAGGATTTATAAGAAAATATACCCTTCTATTGTTCCTGATTTTAGGAAAAAGTATTTGCTCTTTCACCAGAAAATATCATGTTGACTTTTCATTTTGAATATATCCTTAGTTGGGCTAAGAAAATTCACCAAAGTTTTTTGAGAATTTTTATCATGAATAAATGTATATGTTTATCAAATACAGAGTGCTGATATAGTTTTTGTGTTTAGTTGCCATGATCAATTAAATTGATTTTGAAATATTTAAAATAGTCTTTCATTCCTGAACTAAATCCCACTTGGCTATGATGTATTATTTTTTGAACAAATTGCCTCATCTCATTTGCTATTATTTTTAAAAAATTTTTATTTATTTCAGAGAGAGAGAGAATGGGCATGCCAGAGCCTCCAGCTACTGCAAACAGACTCCAGGTGCATAAACCACTTTGTGTATCTATCTGGCTTATGTGAGTCTTGGGGAATCTAACCTGGGTCCTTTGGCTTTGCAAACAAGCGCCTTAGTGACTAAGCCATCTCTCCACCCTATTTGTTATCATTTTTAAAGGACTTTTGTCATCTATTTTCATGAGACATATTTGTCTATAATTGTCTCCTTTTTTTGTAATGTCTGAGAGTTTGCTATTAGGGTAACATTGATCACAGAATGAGTTAAAAATATTTCCTTCTTCTTTAATTTTTCTGGAAGAAATAGTTATAATTACTTCTTTAAAATCTGAATATTGGGCCTGGAGAGATGGCATAGTGGTAAAGTGCTTGCCTGTGAAGCCTAATGGACCCTGGTTCAAGGCTGGATTCCCCAGGACCCTCGTAAGCCATATGCACAAAGTGGCACACTCATCTGGAGTTCATTTGCAGTGGCTGGAGGCCCTAGCACACCCATTCTCTCTGTCTGCCTCTTTCTGTCTTTGTCTCAAATAAATAAATAAATAATAAACAAAAAAATTAAAATGTGAATATTTTTACAAATTAAGCTATGTCTGTTCAGAATTTTCTTAATAGGAAAACTTTTAAACTATAGAGTTATTGGTTAAAATTAGCAAAAGGACTACTTAGGTACTGTTTTCTCTTGGATGAACTTTGATAGCTTATGTTTTTCAAAGAATTAAGCCATTTGACCTAAGATGTTATTATAGGCATACATTTATTTTTAAGTGCCTATAGGATCTATATCACTGCTCTTAGTTCTGAGATAGGAAATTTGTGCTGTTCATGCCTTTATCTTTCCAGGACAATATGACTTTCATTTTATTAATTTTTCTGAAAAGACCAAGTTTGGGTTTAATTATTATTATTATTATTATTATTGCTATCTGTTTTATTGATTTCTACCCTTATTTTTGGTCTTATGTTTACTTTTGTTTCAATTTTCTTTTCTTTCTATATGTCTAAGATCAGTGGTTGGAACCTTCTCCTTTCCTTTCCTAATAGAAAGGGATGTCTTTCTTTAATATATTTAATTATTTATTAATTAAATAATAAATAAATAAATAATTTATTTATTTATTGAAAGAGAGAGAAAATGGTGCACCAGGACCTCCAGCCACTGCAAATGAACTCCAGATACATGCACCCCCTTGTGCATCTGGCTTACATGGGTCCTGGAGAATTGAACTGGGATCCTTTTGGCTTTGCAGGCAAATGCCTTAACCACTTAAGCCATCTCTCCAGCCCCAGAAAAGGATGTCTTTATTTCTCCCATTTCACTGCTTAAGCTGTGGCCCACAAATTTTGATATATTACATTTGAATTTTCATTTATTCTGTTGAAAGTACTTTATAATTTCTTTTGTGATCCCTTCTTTAACTTCTGGGGTTTTGTGGATTTTCCTTTGTTCTATTTTGTGGTTCTAGAAGTGTGCCATTTGGTTTCCAAATCTTAAAGATTTTCTGGATTTTATTTTAACATTAGATAACTTAAAGTTTTTAGAATTATTTTAACTTTGTTGAGTGTTGCTTTGCAGCACAAAACATGGCCTCCCTTGGTCAGTGCTGAGGATGTTCTTAAAAGAAGTGTCCCCGCTGCTGCTTTGGGATAAAACATTGTGTCACTATTAGGCCACATTGGTTGATAGTGTTCTTCAAGTCTTCTACATCCTTCTTGCTCGTCCTCCTCCTCTCCCTATTAAAGGGACCACTGAAATTTTCAGCTGTATATTTGTATTTGTCACTTTCTCCTTTTAGTTCTGCCACTGTTGTTTCATATAGTCTGAAGTTCTGGTATTTGGTGCAAATGTTTATTTTATTATACTTTTTTTTGTGTTGCTGGGGACAAAATCAAGAAAGCACCGTATATCATTGAGCTAGCGCATGTTATGCTCCCTTGATCGTTATGAAACAACCATCATTTCCTCATACTCTATTATGACAATATGACCCTCATTATCCATGGGAATACTTTTTCCTCCAAAGTCCATTTTAACTTTCTTTTGACTGATATGAATTTGATATACCATTTTCAAATGTTCTCTTTTAATATATTCAATTTTTTATACTTGAAATGGGTTTCTTATAAGTAGCATATAACTGGGCCTTTAGTTTCTATCCAATTGAATAATCCCTGGCTTTCTCATGCCTTATGAGATGTCTTCATTCTGGGTATTGTGAAGACAAACTATGCCCAGCCTTGTGTGCGCTGTAGAAATTGCCCCTCATACTCAGTGTTAGTGTTCTCTTCATCCCCCACCCCCAGCTCTATGTGGTTCTCTCCCCACAGGCACCAGTCCGCACCTCGCTGAGGAGGCAAACAGAGCTTGTCATCTCCTTTCTGGTATCCTGCCCTGCAAATTCTAGCACGCTGGGCTTCTGCAACTCTTGACCTGTCTCCCAGCTCAGAGTCATTGCCAGGCTCTGTGTCAGTTCGTTCTTCATACTGGAGCTTCATAGTAGCAAGTACACCCAGACAGTCACATCGGTTGCCCATCTTGTTCCCTTCTCTTGTACTGCCTGTTTGCCATTGTCTGAAGACCAGTTTCATTTCTTTCTTTAAAAAAATATTTTATTTTTATTTATTTATTTGTGTGTGTGAGAGAGAAATAGGCAGGGAAAGCGAGAGAGAGAGAGAATGAGAATGGGTGCACCAGAGCTTCTAGGCACTGCAAATGAACTCCAGATGCATGTACCCCCTTGTGCATTTGGCTGTACGTGGGTCCTGGGGGATCAAACCTAGGTCCTTTGGCTTTGCAGGCAAGTACCTTAACCTCTAAGCCATCTCTCCAGCCCTCTTTCTTTCTTTCTAAATTTTATTTATTTATTTATTTATTTGGTTTTTTAAGGAAAGGTCTCTCCCTCTCTCTCTCTCTCTCTCTCTCTCTCTCTCGCCTAGGCTGACCTGGAATTCACTATGTAGTCTTAGGCTAGCCTCAAACTCACAGCCATTCTCCTACCTCCAAGTGCAGGGACTGAAGGTGTGTACCACCACACCCAGCTGTTTTGTTTCTTTTTATAGTTGTTTAAGATGAGCTATAAATCTACCTCTGGAATGGCTACCAAAGTTAGCAACAAATAACTAAATAAACAAGACTCCCAGTTGAATTTGAATGTCAGGTCAGTAATATGTTTAACTCTATGTATGCACATATTTACAATATATCTAGATTAAAATTTAGGTGGGTTTCCTGGACTGTATCTGGCAAGTGTAATTATCATACCCAAAAGCAGAAGTTCCCTAAGACTCTTAGGTATAAGGCTATGCAGTTGTTTAGAAATCTATTTAATTCACTATGAAACATATACTGAGTGCCTACCTCATGCTCACCATGATGGCAATAACTTGGGGTACAATTAGCAGAAAATGCAAAATAAGCATTGACGGGAAACTGTGCTCAGTTGAATGACAATACTAAGCGTGAACACCACAGCAGTTCCGAAGAATGAAGGCCATGAAGCATGGTTGGGAAGAAAACCATGTGGACACGGATGACAACAAAGTGTGTAAGAGAAAGGTGGGGGGGTAATACTCATCCTGACTACAAGGCAAGGCATTATGCAGGCATTATCCTTAGTAGGGCCTGCAAATCTCAGAATTTGGGCGGTGGAGGCAGGAGGATCAGGAATTCAAGCTCATTTTCAACTATGGTGAGTTTGAGGCTAATGTAGGCTACCTGAGACCCTGTCTCAAAATATCAATCCATCAGGGGCTGGAAAGATGGCTCAGCAGTTAAAGAAGCTTGCTTGCAAAGCCTTCCATCCTAGGGTTCAATTCCCCAGTACCCATATAAAACCAGATGCACAGCAGCGTATGCATGTGGCATTCATTTGCAGTGGCTACAGTCCCTTGTGTGTCTCCCTCTCTTTCCCTTTCTCGCTCTCTTAAATAAGGGTATTTAAAAAAAATCAATCAGCTAATCAATAAAGTGATCAAATTGGGTCCTTTGGGCAGCAGGTAAAAGAACTTCAACACAAGGTTCTATGAGAACATCATTCTTAGTTTTAAAAATATTTATTTATTTGCAAGGAGAGAATGGGCATACAAGGGCTGCTTGCCACTGCATACAAACTCCAGATGCATGCGCATGTGCCACTTTTGATCTGTCTTTTCATGGGTACTGGGGAATCAAACTGGGCTGCCAGGCTTTGCAAATGAGTACTTTTAACCGCTGAGCCATCTTCCCAGCCCAAGAACATCACTTTTTTTTTTCTTGGTTTTTTGAGGTAGGGTCTCACTCTATCTCAGGCTGACCTGGAATTCACTCTGTTTCTCAGGGTGGCCTTGAACTCACAGCGATCCTCCTACCTCTGCCTCCCAAGTGCTGGGATTAAAGGCGTGCGCCACCACACCCAGCAAGAACATCACTTTTTATTTGTTTTATTTATTTATTTATTTATTTATTTATTTATTTATTTATTTATTTAATTTAAAGAGAGATACAGAAATAGGGCCAGGGCCTCCAGCAACTGTAAACGAACTCCAGGTGCATGCGCCCTCTTGTGCATCTGGCTTACATGGGTCCTGGAGAATGGAGCCTTGAACTGGGGTCCTTAGGCTTCACAGGCAAGCATTTAACTGCTAAGCCAGATGCACAGGGTGGCATATGTGTTGGGAGTTCATTAGCAGTAGCTAGAGGCCCTGGTGTGCCCATTCTCTCTCTTTCCTCTCTCACTCTCTCCCCTTCTCTTTCTTTCAAATAAATAGATAAATAATTAAAAAAAAACATAAAAAGAAAGAATAGCATTCTTCCTTCCACAGAAATGGCCAGTGATTGTTCAGCTTGAAAATTAAGAGAAACCAAACTAAATTAGGTAGTTCCACAGAAGGTTTCATGGATTCTAGGTGTGTTGCTCCACTGTGCTTGAAAGGAGTGAATTCAGTTTCAGACGTTAAGTTTATGTCTTCTTTTTCTGAAGTAGTTTCTTTCATGGAGTCACACTATTCCTAACTATGTGGAATTGATGATGTATTTCCTGTTTAGCTACTACCTCCAAGTCCCCATGGGACTTCCAAGCTCTGGGTTTCATGCTAGACCAGGGAACTGGGAAATAGTTTTACAGGGACACAGTTTAAATAGAAATGCACCGTTTTAAGGATGGCTTGTTCTATCGCACAAATTAATAATTGATATTGATCAATTGTAAATGATTTCCTTGCTTTGGCCTGTTCTGAAGACTAGAACACTAATCAAGCACCAGAGGGCACTGTTCTCACATGGAAAGTTACTCAAGGAGTGTGAAAACTGAGCCAGGAGGCTTATTGTGCGTTTATCTCTGAGTTCCTTTCCATTCAGCCAGATGGGTGTTATTCTCTGGCTGTTTGTCATCTGTGTTTGTATAATGGATTCTCCACGAGGCAACACAAGCTATATAAAATTAGTCAGCTAGACCCCAGCAGCTTGCTTTATGACTATGGCCAATGTATTGGCATCCTCTATACCAGGATGGATGTGGAAGGGAAGAAAATTCAGATCAAAGGGTCGTGAGGATTTATTCTTAGCATTGTTTAAACTGGATACCTTTCTAGTTACATTGGTTAAGTTCATACTTGTAAGAGACCACCTGAGCTAGGTGTTTAATAGGTATGTCAAGCTTACAGTGTGCTGATGCCAAAAGAGGAATCCTAGCTCTCCAGTCTCTCCAGAGTGTACACATTTCCCCCGTCCACACATACAATGAGTCATCTAAATAAAGATGGTGGGGGCTGGAGAGATGGCTTAGCAGTTAAGGTGCATGCCTACAAAGCCTAAGGACCCTGGTTCCATTCTCCAGGTCCAACGTAAGCCAGATGCACATGGTGGCGCAAGTGTCTGGAGTTTGTCTGCAGTGGCTAGAGGCCCTTGTGCACCCATTCTCACTCTCTCTCTCTCTCCCTCTTTCTGTCTCAAATAAATAAATAAATAAATAAATAAATAAATAAATAAATAAATAAAAAAAAAAATGTTAAAGATGGTGGGTTTGTTCAGCTTAGACAAGTTCCCTGACTATCCCTTCCAAATAAGTTGTAGCTTTTAAGATCTTTATTTAGAGAAATTCTAGAGTGTTGGTTTGTTGATTGGTTTTTCTAGAGATTCTCTAATATTCCAATTTGCTTATTGTATAAAAGGCGTGACCGGCACATACACTTTCTCAATGATCCAAAGTATAGGAAAATCCAAAGGAGTGGGCTTTAACGAGTCCTTCGAGGTATGTAAAAGATCGATTAATCAAACTAGGGATTCTAAGACCCTTGATAATGCACCAAAGAGCTGTCTGTTCAAGGCTCCCTTTTAGATGGTGCTCAGCCTGCTGATTCCCTCCGGGTGGAGAAACTGGTCATGTCTGGCCCTGTCGGAAGCAGCCAGTTAATGAGCTGTAATGTGAAACTTCGACATAACCGACGGCGCAGCGGCGAGGTGCACTGTAAGCGCATTGTCCTCGTGCCCACGCTCTCAATACTGCCCCATTGTAAACAAGATGTCTGGCTTAACGGAGCTTTCCACTAAAAATGTTTAAACTAACACAGAAACTGACATCACACGGGCAGGCTGAGTCCTCCGTGTTTATATTTCTAACTATCTATACCATTTCCAGAAAATTCCACAGGATGCTATTTAACACTTAGAACAATGGATTGCATACAGAGATTGGCAAAGAGGAAAAGTGATTAGATCATCCAGCCAACTGGCCTCTTGGCCAAGGACAGAATCTCCCCATCAGGACTCTTATACTGACTGCACTCTGGGCAAAGGGCCCGGCGTAAGGAACACACTGACTGCTGTCTTCTCTCACCGTCCTGACTGAGCACTGACTCTGTTTTACTTGGCTCTACTCATGCCCCACTTAATTCCTTCATCAGGAGCTCCTGACACAGTGCTGCCCTTTGCTTTGCAGATAACCACTGGCGTAAATGCTATCTGGTGGAAGGCAATTACCTCTAGTCAGTGATGCCTGCACTAAACTCAAGGTCAGGTTTCAGCTGAGAATACCAAGGCCCACCTGGGGATAAGTCTCACAATGCTGTCTGGAGCGTTTCTCACCTTCGCTGTGTAACTGTATTGTGTAAACTCTGGTTCAGAAAGGGCTATTGTTACCTGCTTATTTACTCACCTGATTGGGTTTACTCAACAGCACAGCTGAAGCCCTTGGTCTCTCACCCCTCTGCTCTGGTCTTTCTAACAACTGGATGACTTGGCTTGTACCTGGATATATGTTACGCTTACATTCTGACTGTGGTTAATTCAAATTTTCAAAGTAAATTTTGTAGTGTCTGGATAAGGGAGGCTAGAACTTTCCAGCATAGTTGCTAGGTTCCCACTTCCCTGTGGGCTTTGTTGTCAGGAACATAGAAACTTCAGTCCAGCAACACTCTATTCCTTACAGTGACTTATGTTTGGGCTCATGTGTTTGGGCCCTGGACAGCCACTCTTCCTTTGCAATTGTGAGAGGTGAGGACCACGTAAGCCCTGAACTTTCAGAGCTTCTTCCCCTCTCTACTGATGATGCTGTTGAGCAAAGACACCTATGTCCTTTGATTTAGTCATATCTAAAGTGTGTACACCTGGACTTCTCAGTTAACCTAGCAAACACATTTGTTCTCTCTCTGTACCCCTATCCCTTCAACAACTTGGAGCTGAATTTCTGTTGCAAGCAGCTAGCTAGGGCCTGGATGATGTAATATGGGATAGCACCTCACTGTGGACTAGAGGTAAGGTTACAGAGCATCAGAAAGACAAAGACACATGAAACAGGTTGTTTATAAAGAAGTCACACTCAAACAATCAAGGAGTAAGACTTACTTTGCATGATACTTGCTGAGTTGGTTGAAATTTTTGCAGGGTTACAGCTGTTTAACATTTCATGGAGGGTTGTGGAAGCAACTGCACACTGGGAAAAGAGCCAACACAAAATGGTTGTGGAAAACAGTGGGGAGAGGTTTAGTATAAAAATTAAATACCTATGAGTTCAGGCCTTAGTGGTTAAGGCACTTGCCAGTGAAGCCTAAGGACCCATGTTCAACTCCCCAGATCCCACCAAAGCCAGACACACAAGGTGATGCATGTACAAGGTCGCACATGCACACAAGGTGGCACACGCATCTGAAATTTGATTACAGTGGCTGGAGGCCCTGGCATGCCAATTCTCTTTCTCTCTTTTCCGCTCTTGCTCTCTCTCATATAAAAAGGCCACTCTGTTGGGCTTGCCTCAAAAAAAAAAAAAAAAAAATCTAAGAGTTAAACTTTTATATCAGGGAAGAAAGTCATCATAGAGAATAAATAAGATGAATGGAACAAAAGCCGGGCGTGGTGGCGCATGCCTTTAATTCCAGTACTCAGGAGGCAGAGGTAGGAAGATCGCTGTGAGTTCAAGGCCACCCTGAGACTACATAGTGAATTCTGGGTCAGCCTGGGCTAGAGTGAGACCCTACCTTGATAAAAGAAAAAAATAAGATAAATAGAATGTACTAACTTTACATAAACTAAACTCCTCCCAGACCAATCTAATATTTCAACCTACTGAGAAATGATAGACAAATTATATCTGAGGACCTGAGCTGGGACCATAAGTGCCTGGTAGAAAATGGTACACAGCAAAGCCTGAGAAATCAGGCGACACTGGAATCTGAAGGGCGCGGTTGTGGAGGTACAGAGAGCTGGGGTCACAGTTGAACCAGGTTCTAAACCTAAGAAAATTAAGAGCATCTCAGATATTGTGCCATCTTCTGCCTTTAATAAAATGAATTTGGGTTGGGGAGATTGCTCAGTGGTTAAAGGTGTTTGCTTGCAAAGCCTGCCCGTCCAGGTTCAATTCTCCAGCACTCATGTAAACTCAGATGCATAAAGTGGTACATGTGTCTGGAGTTTGTCTGTAGCAGGAAGAGGCCCTAGCATGCCCATATTCATTCTCTCTCATAAACAAATAAATATTAAAAAACATGAATTTGTAATCACAGATCAATGAAGCTTGGTTTGCTCTTTTGAGATGCTGGACTTTAAGATAAATAGCTTTCATTAGCTGACTACTTTAAAAATTTCTTCATTTTCTTTCATTGATTCATTCATGCACCTAATATTTATTAAATGCCTTCTTTTTCCAAAATAAGTTACCATAAATAAAATAATAAAAGTGATAGAAAATTGATTAGCTACCTCCCTGATGATAATGGTATTGGAAAGCATTTTGATTATGACATCACCTATTGATTTTTCTATGAAAATTATCAAGAGATTAATGGTTACAAAGTAACCAAGTCCTGATTAACTTTCTCAACTTCTTTGAAGATTTGGAATAATCTAGGATAAAAATTGAGAGAAAATTTGATGTCTTAAAGCAGCTCTTTTAATCACAACTTGGCTACTGTATTCTTCTTTAAACCTAGTTTAAAGTCGTGAGAGCCAAGATTTCCGAAAGCACTGTTTTACTTACTGTTCTGTACAGCGTTGATGTGTTGTTGCTAACCAGTGCCCTGTTCCCACCAACAAAAAGTGTTATATTTTATATGCAACTTTACTTTTGTCACGGTCAGAAATAAAACAAACATAAAACAAAACATATGGAGAGAAGATTATTTCAGTCTTTTCACTGTTCCCTTCTATTTTTATCTTCCTTATAAATCCATAAAATGTTATTCTTAAATGCATGTTTCTATATCACTCCCACCTTCTGCGGCTTTCTGTTATTGTACATAGAAGTTCTCTTGCAAAATAATTCATTAAATAAACTTCATTTGAAGATCTCTGGCAAGAGTCTACATCTTAACAGAACTCTTGCATTTCATTTATGAACTTGATATGAAATGCCAAGCTGAATAGTTACTAAACAATTTCCTTACAGCTATATTCAGATGCCTACAAGATGACCCCATTCAGTTTGTTATATGGTGTCAGCATTAAACAATGACTGTAGTGTGTTAAAACCAAGTAAGATACTAATTTGTGCAAGGTACACACCTTACTTCAAACTTGATTCTAATTGCTGGAAGAGAGAAACCTTAGAGTTGAACATTTATACCTCAATATAAGGTAATTTATAAATCTCATTAGGTCATTTGAAGGCTAGATAGAGATGAACTGTAAAAGGTGGTTAGGATCTCTGGTAAGGACTAGGAGAAGACAGCGGAAGTGAAGAGGTAGGTGTGACACCAGATAAGCAGGGTGGAGCAGCCCCTGGGAAGGTGACTAACCTTCCCAGGCAGGCTCACCAGTGCACAAGGGCAGCAACGGATGCTTCTTACTGGTGTCTAGAAATGACTAACACTGATTGCCATGAGCAGTGAACGTGGTGTGGTGTCTCGAGTGCCAGGTTCATGAATTTCTGTGGCCCAAATGTCCTCTCCCTTCCCCTGTCTTCATTCTCAGCCACTCTGGCCTATCTTCAAAATGTGGCCAAAATGATCCCTCTAAAAAAATGAAGGTAAGAACATTGTGCATCTGGCTTTACATGGGTACTGGGGAATCAAACCCAGGCTATCAGACTTTGTAAGCAAGTGTCTTAGCCAATAATCCATTTCTCCAATCCTAAATTCAACATTAATAATTTTTTTTTTTTTTTTTTTTTGGTTTTTCGAGGTAGGGTTTCACTCTGGTCCAGGCTGACCTGCAATTAACTATGTAGTCTCAGGGTGGCCTCGAACTCTCAGCGATCCTCCTACCTCTGCCTCCCGAGTGCTGGGATTAAAGGCGTGCGCCACCACGCCCGGCTAATAAAATATTTTTATTTACTTATTTACTTGAGAAAGAGGCAGACAGAGAGTGAGTATGGCATGCCAAGGTCTCCTGCCACTGCAAATGTACTCCAGATGCATGTGCCACTTTGTCAGCTGTACATGGGTACTTGGGAACCAAACCTGGGCCATCAGTATTTGCAAACAAGTGCCTTTAATGGCTGAGCCATCTCTCCAGCCCCAATTCAACTTAAAAAAATTTTTTTTAACTTTTCATTTATTATTATTATTATTATTTTTTTTTGGAGAGAGACACACAGAGAGAGACAGAGAGAGAGAGAGAGGAAGACAGAGATGGGCACGGCAGCAGTGTCTCAGCTGCTGTGAACGAAATCCAGATGTGTGCGCCCCCTTGTGGTCAAGTGCGGCATTGCGCCCTTGCGTCACTTTGCATCTGGCTAAACGTCGGACCTGGAAATTGGAACCAGTGTTCTTAGGCTTAGGAGGCAGGCGCCTTAACCCCTAAGCCATCTCTCCAGCCCTTAAAAATATTTTTAAACATTAAATTGATATCTAGAACTCAAATTTTATGGAGATTTTCATTTCTAAAATCTGTGCTGTATGTGTTGGAAAAAAAATATGTGTGTGTGTGTGTGTGTGTGTGTGTATATATATATATATATATATATATATATATATGGAATAATGTCATATATATATTTATGACATTATTTCATTTCATTTTGAGATATTTCTGGCAATATTATTATTATCATCTCCATATTACAGATGAGAACATGGAGGGCCAGAGGGTTCAGGTTAGTTATACAAGTTCAAACAACAATGAAATAGTAAAATGGCTTTAACGCGGTTCTATTTGCTACCATCTCTCAACGCATAGATGTGAGAGTAGGGTTTGTGAAACCTAAGACATGGAAGCAGAGAAGCAGAGAGCCAGACTCATCTCCAGTACTTACATCTGCCTGCATCCCTCCAGACGAAAACTGTAGACTTTGGTCTTACAAAATTGGGTTTGCATTTGAGTCAATAACATTTCAAATCTTCTCATGTGCCCTTAAATCTGCCTAGTTCCTTACTATATTTTCACCCTCTTTAAACATTTCACATTTCCAGAGTTAAGTTGAAACAATAAGTTCTTTTCTACATGGAAGGAAATATGTTTTATAGAAAGAGCTTACTACTCCCCTGAAACACCGGAAGCCAACTTCAAATGCCATTCTCACTGCTGGTGGTTCCTTCCCCTACCACACACCTCTTTCAAAAATAAATAACAGCAGCAACAACCAAACAAAAAAAAATCAACATAATTTGGTTCCGTCCTGCTTGAAGTATCAACCAGATCTGCTTGGTTTCCCAGCCAAAGCGGCGGAAGCAGTGAGCTGGTTACAAGACCTTCACAGTGTGAAAGAACAATGGAGTGGACAGCTTGGAAATTGGAACCATACGTGTGACAGGAAACAGCTCCAACAGGTGCTCATTGGCAAAGAGCTCCATGTCTGACAGGATTTGGACAAACACAGGAGCCCCTCATGCATGGATGGAGACAGGCCTCCCCTTCTAGCAAGAAGACAAGTATTAACATATCTGGGACTCTGGACACCCCCAAAGGCAAGGGTTCTGAGGGTGCTCTCAGTTTGGTGGCTACATAGGGAGGAGTCCCTTGCTTTCCCAGGAATCCTCTACAAAGGGAAAGGCATTGTGTAGAATGTTCCTGAATACAGTAAATGTCAGCACATTCCCAGCCAGAATGGCATTCTGTTTTTATCAAACGAAACTGACCTCCGTGCCCCAGCATGTTCTCCTTGTTCATCACTATGATTAATTTCAAGTGCACAGTGATGCAGTTTCTAGATGACTCGCACAGCCCACTTCAGATGGCAAATACTGTATCTATCTCTGGAATCTCCTCACCCTTAGAAGAGGTTATGTGCTAGCTTATAAGAATGAGGACTTTAAAATAGTTGGCTTGCAGTCAACTCTGCATCCTACAAAACGCTGTGCCCAGACTAGCCCTTCTCCACTCAGTTGGCAGCAGTCCACACCTTCCTACTCATTTTCTATCTGATACCATCAAGTGGGAATTGCAAGCAAAATGAAACTACCATATAATTCAAGATTTTGCAGTATTTTTCAGCCAAGGGAAGCAACAAGATTCATGAGAGTTCTAGAACTGACATTCAACAAACTCCTGAGTCAGGCTTAGGCACTAGAGATCTCAAAATTAATTGTCCTGATCTATGCTACTGCAGTTCCTCCAGTGAACAAAACTTTTATTCTATTTGTCATCACTGTCAAAGGGAATGAAATATGCAAACTATAAAAGCTGGTCAGAAATTGTTGCTTGTGTGAGCATTTCTGCTTCAAAGTGAGCTTCAAAATCAGGGGAATATAGATTCCCCCCCCCCAAAGTTTTTTTTTTTTTTTTTGTAGACTCTAACTGGTTCAGGTCATAGGAACTGAACTATTTTGCATTTTTACTTTCTCCTTTTTCAGACTTAGGAGTTTTGAACATTTTTTGAGACTGTGTTGTGCAGGCTAGCCTGGAACTCCCAGGCTCAAGCAGTCTTCTTGCCTTACATCTGAGTAGTTGGTAGGATTACAGAAGGGCCTGCCCCACTCAGGGTAGAAGCCTGTGGTGCCTTTCTGACTTCCAGAGGTGAGACTGATGTACCAACAGGGCTGAGGCCATGGTAGTTTGAACTTACACATTAAAGTTCTCATTCTTTAAACTTAAAAAAGGTGAACGGAGAGGAGGAGAAGAAGCATTTTCATAATTAAAAGTGAAAGAAAGGAGCTGGAGAAATAGTTTAGTGGTTAAGACACTTCCAAAGACAAAGGACCCAGGTTCAACTCCCTAGGGCCCACATAAGCCAGATGCACAAGGTGGCATAGGCGTCTAGAATTTGTTTGCAAGGGTTGGAGGCCCTGGGCCTATTCTCTCTCTCTCCCCTTTTGTCCCTCCTTCCCTCCCTCCCCCTTCCTCTTTCTCAAATAAATAAAAGATAAAAAATATATAATGAAAGAAAATATTGATGTGTTTGCACATAATACAACATTCAAGGTTAAAGTATCCAAACTTATGTCTACCTACATAATTATTTGAAATATTTTGTGTCCTATCGTTTTGTTTACTTAAAATATTTTACCAGTAGAAAGAACATTTTCTTTGCAAAACTTTGTGCGAGTGCCCAATTTATAACTAAATGAATGGGAAGCTATTCAGGTCAGCAGACAGTGGGAGGTTGGTAATACATCAGCGCCACCCTGTCTTTCCCTTCAAATGTTGCTCCAACTCTCAGGCAGTTCATGGCTTTCATGTGTGGACAAAAAGAAGTTTTAGAATCCTCAACCATTTTCTACATACCACTTGAGTGACTAGGTCCAGGTAGCAGACAATGCCATGTGAAGGTGGCAGCTCTGTATCTTTGCCCAGGTGGAATAATGTGGCCGGGCAGGAGGACGCTGGCCACGGGAGGACCCCTCCTCGTTGTCATGGGTGCTGCTATGACCTAGAGGAGGGCGGGACCAGTCACAGACATGGCTGAGCGGCTCCTGCAGAGCCCCTGCCTTTTGTCCTAGGAAACCACCAAAGCAAATCATGAGGCCGAGCCTTAATTTAGATGGGAGTGGACCAAAATGGCTCCTGCTCAAGTCTCTGAGTACCCGCAACAGATGACCAAGCCTCCAGGGGCAGTGCTCTGGGGGTGCTCCTCTGCTTCTTTCAGGGTTCCTTGCAGTGATGGGCAGTTTCACAGGGGTGGCTCCCATCTGCTCAAGCATCATCTATTGCTAGCATTAGCCACGCCAAAGTCTCTGCTCCTTTAAAGAAGACAAGCAGGTCTTCGTTAAACCTGTGGTCCCTGTGACCCCTGCACTGGCTTTCCTAAGACTGGGGGGGAGGTCCTGAGAGCACCAAATTTTCAGTATTCATGTATAGAAAGTCCTAAGACCACCAGAAAATACCAGCATCTCATTACAGCCCACCAGCACAAACTGCAGCATGTTAACTAACCTGTAGTATTTAGGGACAGGCACTATTCTTAGACTTCACAGAAAATCCCTTTTATGTATTTTACATGTGCTCTCTAACAATCTAGGCAAAACACATATGTTCTTCTTGTCCCAAACAAAAAATAACAATCATTGTCTTGATTCACAAAAAGAAAAAGTTAAAAATCCAGTTATAAATACTTGGACATTCACTTGCTGCTTGTGATGGTTAATTTTATGTTTCAATTTGACTAGGCATGGTGCTCAGCTGTTTAGTCAAATATCATTATTCTAGATGTTGCTGTAGAGGTATTTTTAGATGAAGCTAACCTTTAAATAAACTCACATTTAAATAAGTAGACTTTGAGTAAAGCAGATTATTTCCATCATGTAGGTAGGCTTTATCCCACCAGTTGAAGGTCTAATTAGAAATTACACTGAACTTGCCTCCTTGTGAAGAGAGAATTCTGCCAGCAACCCACTTTTAGACTTCAAGCGTAGCTCTTTCCTGGGTCTCTACCCTGCCAGCATTACAAATATATGCCCCAATTCATTTTTTAAAAAATCTGTATATCTTGCTCTCTCTCTCTCCCCCTTCTTCCCTCCTTCCCTCCCTTCCTTCCTCTCTCTCATCTGCCTGTGTTTACATTCAGGGTACTAATAAAAAATGTTTTAGCTGGAGACTAATAACCTGCAGAAGTTATCGGTTCAGATCATTGGAAGTTCAAAGGAATTTCTCCGCAGTTTTGCAAGAACTGCTTTTCACACAATGAATATTTATGGAATCTTCTTTATGGGTAGCAGGACCCCTGAAAATAAACTAAGAGAGAAACTTCTGGCCTGGAGCCTATAAGAGATGGGAAGGGGAGCCTGACTTTTCCCTCTTATGACTATGGCTTTTCCTGGAAACCTGACTGCAGGATGTGAATAAGAAAACTAGGGGCCTACACTTATGGCAAGGGATCTATTTTTTCCTTATTTCTCCTTCCCTAGAGGAATTTCCCTTCCCTAAAAATCTGAGAGAAACATATGAATAAGATGACAAAGCCTGATTGTTACAACCCCCCCGCCAACCCACAGACTAGTGCATTCTTGACCCCGCAGTGAATACCAATAGCTAGGGGAGAGGGGCTATAAGGATACAACTCAATAGGAATATCACCAATATGCAATATGTTCATACAGTGAGTTTACAATTACTTAAAATAAGATTTCAAAGCCTGGACACCTGGCATTGGAACTGGACTGACCATGTCAGCCCCCAGGTAGTAAATTCCTCTAAAGGAATTTGTGGTAGTTTGACTGTATGTCCCTCATAGACTCAGACGTTTTATTAAAGCTTGTAACTTGGGTCTCCAACTGCCTGGCTAGAGGAGGTGTCACTGGGAGTGGGGGGAGGATTCTGGGGTCCAGCCCTAAGGCATGTAGAGCAGTCTGAGCTCTGATGGGCTTCCTGCTGTTTGCTACTGGTTCACGCCTCCTGATTTTGATGTTTACTGGCCGTTTGATTGTCTGCTTGGATGTACTGGAAGCAGCTTGTCCCACCATTGATGGAACTTCCCCTCTGGATCTGTCATCTTGAAATAAATCCCTTCCTCCCCTAAACTGTGCCTGGATTTGATGTTCATCCCAGCATCGTGAAACACGGTCACCAGTAGGCCTTTCCCATTTTCGCCTCTCCCCTCTCTGCACTATACAGGAGCTCTGTCTTCTCTCTTCTTAATGAATTCTTTCTAAGTTCGCCCTCTACGGTCTGTGGGTTTCATTTACTGAAATACATAAGGCAAGAACCTGAAGACCACTGGCCCAGTGGCAGTGTTGTGCGCCTGTGAACATCTACCACCCTAACTCCTGGGTTACAGCCCAACAAAGAACTGAGAAAAGCACTGTTGTGCTCAAAGACACCCCAAATTTCTGTATCAATAGTTCATCACACATTTGTGTGTGACTTACTTCATACATGTGGAGGTATGCCCCATGCAGAAGCATCCTTTGTAGACACCCATCTGAGTTCACTAAGACATGCCCCATGGACTGAATCCCTCTTAGCTCATTAGCATCATTGTTTTTCCCTTTCTTACTTCCAAGTACAGCCTTCTATGGCCATCTGACCCTCTACGTAGTGGCTTAGCAGCTTAGAGATTCCAACAATTAACAGAGTTCCTCCTTTTCTTCAGTTCATATTTCTACAAACTGATGTGTTTTTCTACACTTTCTGGAAAGTTAGAGTTTTCTTCTCTCCAAGATTACTGATATACATATACATACATACATACATACATACATACATACATACATACATACATATGGACTCTCTCTCCCCCCACATGCACCCACTCATGCACACTACACACACACACATTTTTAAAAATATATATATTTTATTTATTTATTTGAGAGAGAGAAAGAGGAAGAGAGGGAGAGTCGGGGACAGAGGGAGAGAATGGGCATGCCAGGGCCTCCATCCACTGCAAATGACCTCCAGATGCATACGCCCCTTTGTGCACCTGGCTTACGTGGGTCCTGGAGAGTCAAACCGAGATCCTTTGGCTTTGCAGTCAAATGCCTTCCTTTGGCTTTGCAGTCAAACACCTTAACTGCTAAGCCATCTCTCCAGCTCCCCCCCCCACTGAGTTTTTAATTTAACATGAACAAAATGTGCAAAAGGTAATGTTTTTTCTCTTTGCTGTCTCTTTTCTCTACACATTTGGGTTCTGCAACAGCCAATAAATCAGACAGGACGTCTGTTCTTGCCCTGGTGACTCTGCATTTCTTGGAGGAACTTAAGGAGCAGACTTCACACAGCACGCCTTACTTCTCCTGCAGAGCGCTTGAGATTCTGAGCCAATTACACCCTCAGGGTAGCATGAGCAAACTCATCCTGTTTCTAGAACTAAGGTTGGAATCCAGGTGGGTCTTTAGGGGATAGCAGCTTCAGGGCATGAGCATTTCTCAGCTGATGTGGCTCTCAGACCACCCCACACCCTCTGCTCAGAGCTTCCCCTAGCTCCAGTGTCGCAGTTACCTCCTCATTTCTGGGGTAAAGCACCTGATCAAAAGCAGCTGATAGGAGGAAACTTTTTATTTTGGCTTATAGTCTCAAAAAGAAGCTCCATAATGGCAGGGAAAGCATGGCAAAAGCAGAGACTGGACATCACCACTGCTTCAGCAGGTGGAAAAGAGCCGCAAGAGAGTGAGCCAAGCGCTGGCAAGGAGGAGTGGTCTATAACACCCCTTAAGCCCACCCCCAACAACACACCTCCTCTAGCAAGGAGCCACTTCCCAAATTGTTACCAGCTAAGCATTCAAAGCATTTGAGTTTATGGGCGACATCTGATTTCAACCACCACATGCAGCTTGTTATGACACACTGGGCTGGTTCCCAGCACCAGCTCGGGTTCTCACCTTGGTAACACAGCGTCATGACAGAGACTGAGGGTAGGAATCGTTCTGGCACAATAGTAGATCTCCTTTCACTAGCAGCCTCAAGAGGGAGGAGGCTCAAAGCCTGCTGCAAACCTTCCCTTGTGCCACGAAAGAGCTGACATGCAGCTCTCATGTGATAATGATGAGCAGGAAAAAGACATTGATCAGCACTAGGGAGGAGAGAGCTGGAGGATAAGCAGTCCCCGACAGCATTGTCAGCCCTGCCCGACCCAAGACCAGTGTATTGTTATGCTCCCTTCTTTTTTCTTGTCTTCTTTTACTCAATTCTTCTTTTTAATCTTTGAAACAGTAACAAACTAATGAACACAGATGCCTATAGACTTAGGTGACCAGCCATTTCATTAATTCCTGGAAGTGTACACCTAGCCTAATCCTAGCAGAGTCACCAGGAGGGGACAGATGGGTAAATATCACGTTAGAATTTATAGCTGTGCTGACTGTACGACAAAGCCCACCTCTCCTTCTTGATCTCACCAGGTCACAGGTGTGTGTAACAATGTAAACATGTCCCCCAAAGACTCATGTACTTGAATGCTTAGTCCCCAGTTGGTGGCACTGTTTGGGAAGGTTATGGAACCTATCAGTGGTGGATCCTTGATGGAGGAAGTGTGTCACTAGAGACAGGCTCTGAGATTTTTTTTTTTAACTTTTTTATTAACAACTTTCCATAATTACAGAAAATAAATCATGATAATTCCCTCCCCTCTCCCACTTTCCCCTTCACTAATCCACTCTCCATCACATCCTCTCCCTCGCTCCATTAGTCTCTCTTTTTTGTTGATGTCATCATCTTTTCCTCCTGTTATGAGGGTCTTGTGTACATAGTGCTCGGCACTACGAGGTCATGGATATCAAGGCCAATTTCTGCCTGAACGATTGCATTGTAAGCAGACCTACCCTTCTGTTGGCTCTTACATTCTTTCTTTTTTCTTTCTTTCTGATATTTCATTTTTATTTATTTATTTATTTGACAAAAAGAGAGGGAGGGAAGGAGGAAGAGAGAGAGAAACACACAGAGAGAGAGAATGGGCATGCCAGGGCATCCAGCCACTACAAACTAACTCTAGATGCACGCGCCCCTTGAGCATCTGGCTTACATGGGTCCTGGGGAGCTGAACCTGGATCCTTTGGCTTTGTAGGCAAATGCCTTAACCACTAAGCCATCTTTCCAGCACTGCTCTTAGATTCTTTCGGTCATCTCTTCTGCAATTGACCCTGAGCCTTGGAAGATATTAGAAATGTTTCAGTGTTGAATATTCCTCTGTCACTTCTTGTGAGCACTATGGTGCCTTTCAGGTCATCCGAAAGGTCACCACCATCTGAAAAAAGAAGTTTCTATAATCAAAAGTGAGAGGAGCATTAATATATGGGTGTGACTGTTAAGAAAAGTGTTTATAGGGCAGTTTGGTGAGCATAATACATGCATTTAGCCAGACAAGAGCAGGCGTTACACTCCTAGGGCTCATGACCTCCCCTGCCATAGGCTTTTGATTAGGTTTTCAATACCAGGCATGTATTCCCTCCCATGGAGCTGGCACCCAATCCAATTAGAGAGCAGTTGGTTTCCCCCATAACAGACATGCCATTATTGCACCTGTTCAGTCATTTGGCCTGGCTGGCCAAACTTAAGGCTTGCAGTTTCCACTGTTTTTACCACTGATGGCTTCTGTCTCCCATAAGGCTGCATGCAGTGTAGCTTTTTCCAGGGTTCTATCAGCTGGTCTATAGGGAGGAGGTTTTCAGCACAGCTCTAACTTGGTTTCTCAGAGACCTTGCAGCCTAGGCATGTGGAGTCTTCAGCACTAGGATCTTAGCATCTATTTTTGGTGGGAAGTCAAGAGCCTTGGCAATGGCCTGTAATGTTTTGGGGACATTAGGGACCTCCCTGGCCAACAACTCCCTGGAAGGTATCTCATCCCTGGCACTGAAATCTTTCTAGTAACAGTCTATGGCTTCTGGGTGTGCCATTATCCAAAAAAGGTAGGTTTCCATATGGCTTATTCACAACATCTTGAATTTTTATCAACCCTCCCCCACCCTTCCTTTACTCAATCACTTCCTATGACCTCACTTAGACCATTGAACTCACAGTAATCTGTTCACCTACTTACATATATACAATACCACGCCCTGAAGTCCTCACCTCTCCTCCCTCCCTCATAGCCCTTTTCTAGCTTACTGGTCTCTCTACCAATTTTATATTCCAACTCACATGTAAGTGTAAACATTTGTAGCCAGGATCCAAATATGAGAGAGAACATGTGATGTTTGGCTTTCTGGGCCTGGGTTACCTCACTTACTATAATCCTTTCTAGAGCCATTCATTTCCTTGCAAATTTCATAATTTAATTCTTTACCACTGAATAGAACTCCATTTTATAAATGTACCACATCTTCATTATCCATTCATTAGTTGAGGAACATCTAGGCTGGTTCCAATTCCTAGCTACTGTGAATAGAGTGGCAATAACATGGTTGAGCAAGTATCTTTAAGGTAGTGAGAAGAGTCCTTAAGATATATACCTAGGATTGGTCTAGCTGAGTCATCTGGTAATCTTATTTTTAGCTGTCTCAGAAACCTCCGCACTGATTTCCACAATGGCTGGACCAGATGCATTCCCACCAACAGTGAAGAAGGCTTCCTTTTCCTTCCTTTTCTTCCTGCATCTTTGCCAGCATTTATTCTCATTTGTTTTCTTGATTATAGCCATTCTCACATGAGTGAGATGGAATCTCAAAGTAGTTTTTTGTTTGTTTGTTTTGTTTTTTGAGGTAGGGTCTCACTCTAGTCCAGGCTGACCTGGAATTCACTATGTAGTCTCAGGGTGGCCTTGAACTCATGGTGATCCTCCTACTTCTGCCTCCCGAGTGCTGGGATTAAAGGCTTGCGCCACCACACCCAGCTCTCAAAGTAGTTTTAATTTGTGTTTTCCTGATGGCTAAGGATATAGAACTTTTTCTTTTTCTTTTTCTTTTTTTTGCTGTTTATATACCATCTATATATCTTCTTTTGAGAACTCTTTATTTAGTTCCACAGTCCATTTTTTAATTGGGTTGTTTGATTTCTTTTTATTTAGTTTTCTGAGTTCTTTGTATATCCTACATATTAATCCTCTGTCAGATGTATAGCTGGTAAAGATTTTCTCCCATTCTGTAGGTCACCTCTCTTCTCTATTCACAGTGTCCTTTGTTGTACAAAAGCTTTGTTATTGCATGAGGTCCCAGTGATTGATTAGTGGTATTATTTCCTGAGCAACTGGGGTTATGTTCAGAAAGTTGTTGCCTATGCCAGTATGTAGAAGTGTTTCCCCTACTATTTCCTCTAGCAGTTTCAGAGTTTTGGATCAAATAGTAAGGTCTTCGATCCACTTGAATTTTATTTTTGTGTATGGAGAGAGATAAGGATCTGTTTTCATCCTTCTACATAGATATTCAGTTTTCTCAGCACCATTTGTTAAAGAGGCTGTGTTTTATCCAATGAGTATTTTTGGCATTTTTTTTTTGTCAAAAATCAGATGTTGGTAAATGCTTGGATTTACAACTGGGTCCTCTATTCTCTTCCATTGACTTACGTGTCTGTCTTTGTGCCAGTACCATTCTATTTTTGTTAATATGGCTCTGTAATATAGGGTAAAATCAGGTATAGTGACACCACCAGCCTTATTTTTGTTGCTCAAAATTGTTTTGGCTATGCAAAGTTTTTTGTGCTTCCAAATGAATTTTAGGATTGTTTTATCTATTTCCTTGAAGAATGCCATCGGAATTTTGTTGGGGATTGTATTAAAATGTGTAGATTGCTTTTGGTAAGATTGACATTTTCACAATATTGGATCTTCCAATTCAAGAACATGGGATGTCATTCCATTTCCTAGTATCTTCTGCAATTTCTCTCTGGAGTGTTTTAAAGTTTTCATTAAAACTTCACTTCCTTCACTTCCTTGGTTGGCTTTATTCCAAGGTACTTTTTTTTTTTTTTTTGAGGCAATTGTGAATGGGAGTGATTCCCTGATTTCATTCTCAACATATTTGTTATTAGTATATAGGAAGACTACTCATTTCTGTGTGTTTATTTTGTATCCTGCTATGTTGCTAAAAATGTTTATCAGCTCAAACAGTTCACTGGTAGAGTCTTCAGGTTCCTTTATGTATAGAATCTTGACATCTGCAAATAATGATAATTTGATCTCTTCTTTTCCAATTTGTATCCCTTTTATGGGTGTCTCTTGCCTTATTGCTATAGCTAAGTGCTATATTAAATAAAAGTGGAGCTAGTGGACACCCTTGTCTTGTTCCTGATTTTAGTGGAAAAGCTTCAAGATTTTCCCATTTAGTATTATGTTGCCTGTAGGTTTGTCATAAATGACATTCATTATGTTGAAAGATGTTCCTTCTATTCCCAGTTTCTTTAGGACTTTCACCATGAAGGGGTGTTGGATTTTGTTAAATGCCTTTTCTACATCTATTGAGATGATCATGTGATTTTTTTATCCTTCAGTCCATTTAATGTAGTGTATTACATTTCTTGATTTGTGTATGTTGAATCATCCCTGCATCTCTGAGATAAAGCTTACTTGGTCAGAGTGAATAATTTTTTAAATATATTCTTGTATTCTGTTTGCCAATATTGTGTTGAGAATTTTTGCATATATGTTCATGAGGAAGATTGGTCTATAATTTTTTTCTGTCTTTGTCTGGTTTTGGTATCAGGGTGATGCTGGCCTCATAGAAGGAATTTGGTAGTATTCCTTCCTTTTCTATTTTATGGAAAAGCTTGAGAAGCATTGGTGTTAGTTCTTCCATGAAGGTCTGATAAAATAAATCTGGGCCTGGATTTTTTTAGTTGGGAAATTTTTTATAATTGCTTGGCTCTCCGTACTTGTTGTATGTATATTTAAATGGTTTATCTCATCTTGATTTCATTTTGGTAGGTCATATAAATCTAGGATATCATCCATTTCTTTCAGATTTTCAAACTTAGTGGAGTATGTGTTCTTAAAGTACGTCCTTACGATTTTCTGAATTTTTTTTCTATCTGTTGTAATAGTGCCTTTTTCATCTCTAATTTTATTAATTTTTGTCTCTTCTCTCTTTCTTTTGGTCAGATTTGCTTAGGGTTTATAAACCTTGTTTATCCTTTCAAAGAACCAACTCTTTGGTTTCATTGATTCTTTGTACAGTTTTGTTGGTTTCTATTTCATTCATTTCTGCCCTAATCTTTATTATTTCTTCCCACCAACTGATTTTTGGCTTGCCTTGTCCTTCTTTTTCCAAGGCCTTAAAGTGAAGCATTACATTGTTTACTTGGTCTATTTTAGAGAATGTTCCATGTGTTACTAAGAAGAAAGTGTATCCTGCAGCATTTGGATGGAATGTCCTCTTAGAGATCTGTTAGGTCCGTTTGTTCTATGACCTCATTTAATACTGATGTCTCTCTGTTTATTTTTTTTGCTGAGATGACCTGTCAATTGATGAGAGTGGGGTGTTGAAGTCACCCACTACAATTGTGCTTGTTGTTATTTGTGACCTTAAGTCTAATAGTGTTTGTTTGATGAAATTGGGAGCACCTATGTTAGGTGTATATATGTTTAGAATTGTAAAGTCTTCCTGTGGAATTGTTCCTTTAATCTATATAAAGTGACCTCAGTTCTCCTGTGGTTGCTGGCACTGGCAGTTGGGGGCAGAGAGGCTGCAGAGGACACCTGAAGTTGTACCTGAGCTGTGTAGCTGCTCCCTGTGATTCTGTTCCTTATGAGCTCAGGTGTTCCCTGCTGTCTTTCCCTTCGGGTTTCTTGAGTTTGTGAGGAGGCTGGAGTGAGTGGAAAATCCCTTCTCCCAGCTTCTCCTGGCAGCTGCATGGACAGGCACTGCGGCAAGAACTGGTTCCACCTGCTTCTGTGGTTCCTAGAAGCTCGGGGTCTCTCCTGTTTCTCTGCTGAGGTTGATAATTTTTATACACCTTCACTTTTTTAGTAGCAAAGCGTGTTTTGCTGTTTTCCTGCTTTTTTCCTCCCTAGGCTGCTTTGGCGTGGCTACTATGCTGTCGTCTTTTCCGGAAGAGGCTTTGAGATGCTATTGTGCAGTTCTACTTGCGTTCTCGCTCTCTACTTTCTCCCTGCTTCACGTGACAATGTGATGGTCCCACCATGTTTTCGCCACCATGACGGAGTCTCCGTTTGGGAAGTGTAAGCCAAAATAAACTCTCTCGTGTCCTAAGCTGCTTCTGGGTGGGTATTTTGTCCCAGCAACGAAAAAATAACTGATATACAAGATAGCTTTCAGGCTTGTAATGAACTCTCCTGTGGCCCGATCACAAAGATGAATGTGACCAGATCCCTGATTGGAAAGGAGATACACAGACACCTCATGGAGAATGACAACTGGGCCAGATTACACTTCTCCATATCTCAGTCCAGTCATTTTAAAGATCACCTCATTTCTCGAGCCAGAAAACCTTTCAAACCTGGCTTATGTGCGTCCTGGGGAATTGAACCTGGGTCCTTAGACTTCACAGGCAAGCCATCTCTCCAGCCCCAAAATCTCTCCTTTAATCCTCCTTGTCAGTATGATTCTTTCTTGAATTTTCAAGGCAAAGGACCTGGAGCCTGTGACTCCATGGAGCTTTGGTGACCCTACTTCCTGAGTCCACCTAAGAGCTGACATAAGGCTCTGCCACTCTCATTGACATTTTATACTTGCCCAGCATTTTGTCTGGTTTTATTGTTTGCCTGATGCAGGGACACAGACCTTCATTGCTGAGGGTTT
Organism: Orientallactaga sibirica; assembly: GCA_036365145.1. NCBI lineage: Eukaryota > Metazoa > Chordata > Mammalia > Rodentia > Dipodidae > Orientallactaga > Orientallactaga sibirica. The sequence continues at coordinate 27,252,879 of JAEOAD010000004.1, read as the reverse complement.
TCTGTCCTTAGTTGCCTTAGTCTTAACAAGTCATTTTTATGCTTTTGTCCTTTGATAAATGTTGCTGATCACAGAAGAGCTAGAGAAGCCCCCAGAAATTCCTTGGATTCTAGACATACCCCTTATTTTTGGCAGCCACCTTCTTTCCTCAAGGGACTCATCAATCACACCTGCTAGTATATAGAAATCACTTTTGTGTGTGCTTGATGACTTAATGAGATATAGAGCTCAAAGTGGCCAAGTCGTAGCTGTAGCCCCACATTCAGTAAATCACATAGCAGAATAATTTTTACTGTGGAAAATAGCCTGTCTAATGAGGCAGACTGACTATGAGGGTTGAGAAGCTCAAGTTTTGAAAGTAGATCACTTGGAGTTATAGTGAAACAGGATCAATCTACAGGCTTGCACTAACGATCATCTGTCATCCTCTATGTCATTTATCTGTCTATCATCTGTGTCTATTCATTCATCCATCTTCTCTTTTCCTGGCATCTTAGCTCATTCCTAGTTACTTCAGAGTGATAGGATGAATGCGTTTTAAAACAATTGAACTTTATGGCCATGAGCCCATTTTTTTCATGTCCTTTGCAATAAAACACTTTCCTCTGAGGAAATGTGATATGTACAATGCTAGTAGATAGGGCATTCTGTAGGTCCCTTGTGATGTTACTAACAAAGACTGTAGGCAGAGTAACATTTCAGGTCTAAGTATGAATCTCTGCCCTCTCTAAAGTGCGAGGGGTCTGATATGATTGACTCACCACCAGCTGTCTGTCGGGTCTTTCCAAAACTGGCCATATCAAAGGCTCAGCATCAAGTTCTGCTCCTGGCAGGGTGGGAATTCACTGGCAAGGACAGCAGCCTTAGGGAGAGGAAGCCCATCAGCGTTGTTTGGTCCATGTTTGGTTTCTGTCTTTGCCACCACAACATCATGGCCTCACTACACAAATAGCACGACATCTCAGTAAGAAGCTAACAATATTCAAAAGATAGGCCATGCTTTCTCTTGCTTTTTGAGAGCTTTGTATGAGATTGTTAGACTCCGGTGGATATTGATATGAAACAATAGGTCTGCACACAGAGTGTTATATTACTCAACTTTACTGAGATAGAAATACCTGACAAAAATCAGTTTAAGGGAAGAAGGGTTTATTTTGGCTAACAGTTTCAGGTCACAGTCCATCACAGTGGGGAAAGCATGGTGGCAGGAGCTTGAGGGAGATGGTCACATTTAGTCCCCAGTGAGGAAGCAGAGAGCGATGAGTGCTGCTGCTCAGCCAGCTCTCCTTCTCACATGCTCCAGAAATACAGCCCATAGAATGGTATTGCCCGAGGTGAAGGTGTGTCTTCCCACCTCAGCAAACCCAATCAAGATCATCCCTCACAAACAGGCACAGAGGCTAACCTAATCTACATAATCCCTCACAGGCGAGTCTAGGTTTTGTCAAACTGACCATCAAGTGTGCCCACCCCCTTAAGTCTCTGTAGTACAAACGCCCACTCAGCACACGACATACATATGCTACGGAACCAAAGTCAAGAAGCCACCATTGGACCCCTGGGCCGTCTCTTCAGCACACAGCAAAGACATGTGTCATAGAGGGGGGCCACCAGCGCTGGCAGTAGGGCACGAGAGGTCCTCCCAGCTCTCTGGGTTTGATTCATACGGGTCAGGTGGTGTTTTAAGCTGCAGTTGGTCCCGTTCTGGTGAGTGACAGAAGTTCAGAATGGAGCTCAGAGGAGGGGTCACTTAAGCGACTCAGGAGAAGGTGGCTCTTCCAGCAGATGGGGATGGTGCAGAAGAAGTTCACCTCCAACACATCCTGGGAAAGCAAGCAGTGGAAACGAGATTCTCTCGCTGGTGTTCTTGAGGCAGCCTCTTTCTCCTGGTGAACAAGATGGCCTCAGGCTGAGCTTGTAAGAGGGCAGCTGGGTTCAGGCCGCACGGCACGCCTGCGAGGACACACATGAGGCTGGGAAAGGCGCTGCTTCCTGGGCTGTTCCACTTGCCTGAGGAACTGCTTGAGATCCCATTATACATGCTGGCCTCACATGGGACAAAGTGGCCTCCCATGCTGGGAGAAGAAAGGGGCCATCGAGAACAGAAGTTGTCTCTTGTCCAGGAAAAGGAAGCGGGATGCAGCCAGTGTCAGGTGTGAGCTGAGCAGCAGGAAGTGAGCCCACGGAGTGTTGACTGGAAAGTGGGGCCCAAGAATAAATGATGCCTCTGCTATTTCCTCTGCTATTTTGGTTCTTCAGTTAGGGGAGACTTTGAAAGCAGTTTTGACCCTGTTTCTGCTCATTAATAAACATGTCTAAAGATGAAGCAGTAGCTCTGGGGTCTGTAAACAGATAGGCCTGGCTCTCAGGGGTGAGCCCTGACTTTGTTGTGAGAGCCTTCGCCAGCACCTGGGCTCCAGCTGTCCATGCACGCAGCAGGGAGCTCTCAGCGTGCTCATGGTGCTGCCTGCATTGCTTCCCATTGCCTCTTAGGAGATGTCTGTTGCTGCTGAGAGGCCTGGCTGAGAGGAAGTTTTGGTTGAGGCCAGTGCAGGGCAGCTTGGACGACTGGAGAACGGCTGAGCGGAAGAGCAGCCCCCATGTATGGGAGCAGTAAGGGACAGGAGCATGATGGAGATTGGGGTTCATGGAGGCTCTCTTTTTTGCTTGCATGATGGCCACGTGGCCTCCTTTTGCCAGGACTACCTACCCAAGGCCTCCCAGAGTGGCAATGCTGGCCTGGGAAACCCCACAGGCGGCTGTCACCGACTGTGGTCCCAGGAGAGACTGGTGACAGCCCTAGGGTTTAAATCTCTGGCAGAGTGGCCCTTTGGATGGAGGACAGTCAGTCTTCTGTCATCAGTGGAAACATCATGTGAGTGCTTAGGAGCCCAAGGGGACTAGGTGATGGGTGGGCATATTAGGACACTGTGTGTCCCGGCAGGCAGCCTCCGAGGGCAGCCGAGTCAGAGCTGGGCATGGTTGCCTTTCTTTTTCTTTTTTTCTTTTTCTTTTTCTTCCTTATAAAATGTGTGTGTGTGTGTGTGTGTGTGTGTGTGTTTTTAATGTGACAGGTAAGGAGAAGGAGTGTCTCCTGAGAATGAAGTAAAGTTATCAAAGTCAGGCACCCAATGCTGTGGGAAATCACTTCCACCTTAGCGGGTCAACTGTCAGATGGTAAAATACTCTTTTGGAGATAAACCTGGAGAAGGTGTGGTCAAAGATGAGCATGTCGATGCCTCCAGGAATCGGGGCCTTGCAGTGGTCGAGTGGCAGTCCTTCACTCTGGGTCAGAGAACATTCCGCTGCCTGGCTCAGCCAAGACGATGCAGGATTAGACTATAGGTGCCAGGCCTCGCAAACAGCTACCTCTTGCCTTCCCCAAAGCTAGCGATCATGTCCACTGTGAGGAGTAATTTCATCACACTCCTGGGTCCACTGCCCCACAGAACCAAAGTGCAAGAGCTAGGGGCCTGCAGCCATGTCACACCCGCCCATGACGGGGCGTAACTATGACTTCCTTGTATTCTTCAGGACCAAGGGTGAAATTGTGTGTGTGTGTGTGTGTGTGTGCTTGGAGGTAGAGTCTCACTACCTGGAACTCATTCTGTAGTCTTAGGCTGGCCTTGAACTCACAGCAATCCTCCTACCTCTGCCTCCCAAGTGCTGGGAGTAAATTATCTCTGGCCTGTGTTGTGTGCAGTTTTGCGAACAAGAGAGTTGTATTCTGCCACAAAAGAAGATATGGCTTAGCTTCAGAGTTCTAAGGTCTATGATTTTTCCATGGAGACTTTTGAGAGGTTTTATACAGTATTCTGACCCTCAAATACCTCTAGCAACATTAAGCCAGATTAATCAAAGGGCTTAACGGGCAGGGTAGTTTTCACTGCTGCCTGGGCTTGCTATAGATCCCTCTCTTCCTTTGGGCTATATTTGAAACTGGCTGGTGTGCATGAACATGAGTGTGTGTGTATGTGTGTGTGTGTGTGTGTGTGTGTGTACATGCACTCATGGTGAAGGAGGAGAAAGGTGAATGCAACATTTTAGTTAGTTGGCTGTTTGCACATCTCATTCTTAGCCATCCCATAGTCCTCTATCCATCACTGCGATTCCAATGGATCACGGTGCCTCCCTTCCAGATTATTCCGAGATGTTATCATGATTACTGGCCTGGAGGCAATGAGGCAGAGAAGCAGACAGGCCTTGGGGACTCCTGCCTAGCCTTCCAGCGTGGCACTGGTACAGTCTCCAGGGAGTATCCGGGAAATTTGGACATTCAACATTTTCAAACTTATAAACCCAAATGCTTTCATTCCAGATAACGATTCTTTCCTTATCAGGGCCTTCATTTTCACATTGGAGATATTTTGAGGCTTGGCTTTTTTTTTTTTTTTCTCCTTGTAGTTTTGCCTGTAACATGGGTTCTGGACATGATTTTCTTCCTCATCTGCTCTGCAGCTGCAGGAGATAAGAGGATTTTAAAGCTGACATAGAGGCCCCTCTGGCTTTCACAGCATCATTTAAGTAGGCAATTATCTTCCCCGAGCCCCTCATTTGTTTCTGTAAATATTCCAATGTCATCGAAAGCAACTACCCCATAACACCATCTTAACATGGCCGACTGTCCTGTACTCATCAAGTACCACAGCCTCCAGTTCATACGCCAATAGCTAACCACATACCAATCAAGCCTGGGTGGATGTTTTAAGGGCTGTACTATCATTGCAGACATGTGGGCTACTCAAAGCTCTCACTTGGAGGTCAGCTTTCAGAAGGGCCTCCTAATCACAGTACCTCAGCCTTTAGAAAACAGAACTGGAAGAAGAAATGCAATGTGCTAATATATTACTATAGGGTGGACTCCAGGAAAAACAAGAGATTTGCGGCAGAAAATGAGGAAGAGCAAAGAGAATAAGTTACATGGCCAAAGTGGCCAGAGCGTCCCAATAAACTTATTGATTGCTTGGCATCTGACAGAGACATCTACAGAGGACATGTGGAAACCATGGCCCCTGGAAACGGTCTTTAATGCAAGCACCAGTCTACAGAGGAAGCGATCACGTGCACTTCTCTCATTTCTCATCTCTCATTGGTCAGGGCTCACCCACAGCATCTATAACCCCCTACCTCTGAGATGCATCAACCCCACTTCAGGAGGCGCTGGTAAGGAGGAATTAGGTAGTTTTACTGTCAGGTGAGGGCCCAAAGAGGGAACCAGAAGAAGGACCAGGGACCAGCATTTGATCTGGTCTCATCCAGTCAGCTCTCTCTCGCCCCCTACTCAGCTGTGCTGACCTCTTCCTGAGCCAACCGCTGAGTCCAGACCAATCAGCTTTCTCTCAAACTGACCTAAGCTAGAAAGTGAGGCCCACTGGAATAGAATATATAGAGAGATTATATGTAGGATTATATATAGGAGGGCAAGGCCTCTTTTTGGCTGTCCATCTTTCCTGACTCCTGAACTTCCAGGTCCCTGCTCTGATAAGCCCCCTGTTGACCCAGCCTGGTTGGGCTGGGATGAGGTGGGAAGGAGACCCCTACTCTCACGTGGGCTTTTCTACCCCCTCCTGCCTTCCACATGGCAGAAGCTCTCTGCCCTTCTCTTTCCTTCTCTTATTCTAATAACAACATCTCTCTGAAAATTATCCTCTGGTCTGTGGATTTTAAGTCTTTCAATTCATAAGACAAGAGTCTGGGGATATCCCAAATTTATTGGTGCATTGGCATATTGGGGTATTAGTAAGGCACTCCAAGCCGCCCATCACACTGGGGCTTCTGAGGCCCTGCCTGCTCAGCAAGTGGCTGCCATCTCCTTCCTCAGTCAGTGGCATCTGCTGATGATAAGACTCTGAGGTGGTAGTGATGAAACGAACTGTTGCTGGGGTCTTTTTTGTTAGGGAAGAAGACCAGTCACCAAAAGGGAATTGACACATAAACTGTATTTCCTTTAAGCAAACAAAGCTTTATGTAAAAGTGAGCCCCGCTGTCAAAGAGGCAGCTACCTGGTGCGGGGCCTCTCTGTAGGAACCTCTCCTCACTTCAGAGCTTCTAGGCCCACAGCACTAGAAAGGTCTAGAATCACTGCATTTCTTGGCTGAGAAGCATGAACTTTGGAAGCCTCGAGTGACACTCTCAAGTCAGGCAGTAAACAGAGAAGGCGAGAATGCCACCCTCCATTCCAGTCTTCATTCCACAGTATCACACTGATAAGGCAGGTGGGAAGGGTGCCAGCACTCCACTGTAGTTTGTATCAGTCTCTTATAGGTGTTAGTTCAGTGAGGTAATGTCTAAAAGCTATCTTGAAGGAAAGATGTTATATAATTTCAAAATACTATTCTTGTTGGTTTTGGAGCAAAAATTCTTGAAGCAATACCAGCCTTCCTTGCGGATGAATCCGTGCAAGTGAACAGAAACTGCGCATACAGGTGAGGCAGAACCACATCTTTAGAAATGAAGTCGAGTGTAATGCAGGGATGGACGATTTGCAAACAGCAAATGGCCCTAATCCTATTATGTTAAGCAATTCTCAAGGGAGAGCTCAGGGACCTTCTTAGGGCTTTTGCCTAGTCCTCTGGGCTTTCAGCACAGCTAGCAAGAAGACATTCAGATCTGTCCTAAGGCTCAAAGCGCATGCATGACAGGAACTCTTCTCTCCTGAAAGCAGTCTCATGTCTAGCAATCCAGGTGTCTTGCTTTGGTGGACACGCGAACTGTGTTTGCATCTGGACATTCTTGCCTTCCTCACACCCAGGGTAAAGGCCAGGGCTGAACTCTACCTTCTGTCATCCTTAATTTCTGTGGCTCCCAAACTTGTCATTAGATGGAACCATCTTTTTGTATTCCAAACACTAGCCCATGAAACATCTTGTTTTTATTTTCTATCTGAGAGGAAAAAAAATTAAATTCCAGCATGCTACAATGTGTTTCCTACTATGTTTTAAATTAGCCTGGCAATTTAGTTGCTTAAATATCTGCCCCGGCTCTGTGGGAGGGAACTGATGAGCTGGCTTTGAATTTCCAAGAGTAGATGCCAAGCGCCATGTGCCCTGGTGCTGGCTCCAGGTGCTTCCTGCCACAGGGAGCCTCACTTCTGATCTCATGGTGAAGCAAACCCAGGATGGGAAGACAACAGCAACAGACAGCCTGGGAGCCCGTCTCCCACCCCCTGCCTAATACAGAGGGATCTGCTAACACGTAACAGGAAAACTCAGACTAAATGTAGTTCGGTGAAATGTGAGGAAAAGCCCAGTCTGTCCAGGCAAGACTGTCCTATCAGCAGGGCAAGGAAAGCACTAGAACTCGTGTTTCCACCACTGAAAGGAGCTGGCGTCCAGGGCCTACTAGGTACTACTCTGGAAGCTCAGACAGCCTCTCTGGAAAGGGAAGCACTAGCCACTTCCTGGCCCACATGTGGACAAGACTACTGCCTTTCTGTGGCATCATGAGGCCGAAGACTACGAGATAGAAGAGAATACACTTCTGGTGTTTCCTGAAGGATGCCAAATGTGCTTCCCAGTAACTTCTTCCTCGGAGGCCTTCTAGAATGTCAAGGTCTGTTACCTGTGGCTCAGGAAAATCCTTTACAGCTTGCACAGTGCAACCTAAATCTAAGACTTTCCCTACCAATGGGAAAGAGCAAGGGTTACGCACTGGATCCGGCAGGAGCATGTTTTCTTGGCCTTTTTGAAGGAGGCTTTTTGAAGGAAGGCACATGCTTCTCAGACCCAGGCAATAAAGTAAAGCCCCAGAAGTCCAGGAGGACAAACCCTGAAGCTTTGATAGACGCTGGAGGGCATTCGGATATACACCGTTAGCAGAGCAATTTGAGCAGCAGCAGTAGCAATGTCGACTGTGTCTGAAGTCACAACAGATACTACTGCCAAGCATCAGAATGTTTCTGAGCACTGCCTTGCAGGAGAGGAACCCCGTTATGCTGCCTTGGTGTAAATACAAAACTCTTGTATAACATCCTAACCTGCTGGCACTGATACAATCCACTAATATTATGAAAAAAGCCTAAATTCTTTAAAAAAGAATAGATTCTAAGAATCAAAACCTCAGCTATTTATGAAAGCATATTCATTCTCTTATTAATTATATTACCAAAATTGAAAAATTAATTATATTATGGCATGTTTATATAGCAGATTATTCAGATTACTATTGGGTAATAGGGTTAGATGCAATTTTTATTTTATTGTTTTCACTTTTACTTCTAAAGTTATTCAGTTCATTTCCAGACAATATTATCTTTATGATAAAGTTTAAAAAGCTTTTGGAAAAGAAAACATGGGCTGGAGAGATTGCTCACTGGTTAAAGGTACTTGCTTGCAAAGCCTGACAGGCTGGGTTTGATTCACCAGTACCCACATAAAGCCAGATGCATAAAGTGGTGTATTCATCTGGAGCTTGTTTGCAATGGCAGGAGGCCCTGGCACTCCCATTCATTCTCTCTCAACCTCTCCCTCCCTCCTTTCCCTCTTTCTCTCAAATAAATAAATAAATAAATAAAATATTTTTAAAAAGAAAACAAGGTTCTTTAGGCATGGCGTGGATAGAGTTTGAAAGAAAATAAATGAAAACTTTAGAGGAAGTAAACATGAATAAAATACAAATATCTAGAATGATCAGAATTATCATTAAAGGGATTGGTTTCTTTTTCTTACATGATACACACGCACACATGTTTGTAGGTGTTGATACTCCATCAAGTCACACACACACACACACACACACACACACACACATCACCACCACCACTATCATACATGGATACCTACATAGGTACCTTAAATTGAGATTATTATTACATGAAATTATAAACAAAGAGCTCCCTTGTACACTTAACCAGTTGCCTCTAATGGTAACATTCTGGTAAACTATAATGTAACCAAAATATTAACATTGGTACAAGCTACTGATTATATTCAGATTTTCCCCAGTTTCACTTGTATTTATTCTTTTGTCAATGTGTGCATCAGGCTATGCAATTTTCTTACCCATGTAGGCTGGTGATTTGCCCTATGAAAATAAAAATAAACATATCACATGACCTAGCAGCAACGGTACTTTTTGCAGGATTGTTGCAGACAACCAAAAATGCATGTTTACAAAAAAAAAAAAAAAAAAACCCTGTACACAAGTGTTCACGGCAGCCACGTTTGCAACAGCCCAAAGCAGGAATCAGGTATCCATCCATCAGTGGATGCCTAAACTGTGGCACACACGTTATGTGGAATGCCATTTAGTAGCGCAAAGGAACAGAGCATGATTTTAGTAAGAAATCACCAAGAAGTGTTCCAAAGTGCCTGTGTCATTCCACAGCTCCCAAGGCAACATGCGAGTGCTCCAGCTTCTCAGAACCCCACATTTGGGTCCTCTTACTCTTTTTCCTTTAAGTCATTCTGATAGGTGTTTGTTCAAACCACTCATGTGGTTTGAACGTCATAAGTCACACTTTTTATCAAAAGAAAACCATATGGCTGCCTCTTACTTTGAAGGACAGCAGTGGACAAGCCCTTGTCCATGAGGCTGGAAGAAGCCAGCACACTGGTGGGCTGCCGAGGAGCCAGTCACGTGTGCCATCATGCAGGGAGTCATCCCCCTTTGCGGTTACCTAGCTGATGAGCTTTGTGTTCCTAGGTAGGAAAGAGAATGAGAAACCTGTGGAGTTCCCAGTCTATGACTCACTTTCTGGATAAGCTGGGCCTCTTTTCTTCCTTTTCCTGTCTTTTTACCCATACTCTGAGCTTACTGTTACTCACCAGCCGGAGCATGACAACGAAGCCAGAGGAAACGTAAAGCAAGAAGTGCGAAGTCTTTTGTCTCCAGCGTGCTCCCTGGGCCTTGGGCCACCGCATAGGAGAGCCGCTGCCGAGGGCCACTGTCAGACATCTGTGTCTTAGTATCGCCTAGTGTTCACAAGCTATACAGAGTAACTCTTCTTAGGAGACAACGTCTGGGCCGTTTGAACAGCTTTAGATGTTAGAAGTGTTAGAAGTAAGTGTGGTGGGTGGGGAATGTAGATGAACCAATTTGGCCAACATCCTCAGCAAGCTTCACTTACATCTGCTGTTCTCTTTTCCTCCTGCATCTTCTCTCTCCTCAAGAAACTGCTCTTCTGTGAGAGCAAAAGGCTGAAGGAAGTAGAAAAAATAAAGCTTTTGGTTAAATTTCCCTTGCTTATTATGAACCTGGTCAGACTCTCCTTAAATTTTTGGTTTCTCAGTTTTCTTCCTCTCTCTCTTCCTCCCTGTCTTTCTCTCATCCACTCATTTATCTATCCACCCAGCATGTACATGAGTGCCAACTATGTCCCAGGCCCCATACTAGGCAACTAATGAAGGAGATATTTTTTTAAAAGGAAGCTATGGGCTGGAGAGATGGCTTAACGGTTAAGGTGCTTACCTGTGAAGCCTAAGGACTCAGGTTTCATTCCCCAGAATGCACGTAAACCAGATGCACAAGGTGGCACTTGCTTCTGGAGTTCATTTGCAGGGGCTAGAGGCACTGGGGCATCCATTCTCTCTATCTGCCTCTCTCTCTCTCTTCTTCCCTCTCTTCTTCTCTCAGATAAATAAATAAAATATTTTTTTAAAAAAGGGGGGGGCTGGAGAGATGGCTTAGTGGTTAAACACTTGCCTGTGAAACCTAAGGACCCCAGTTCGAGGCTCCATTCCCCAGGACCCAAGTAAGCCAGATGCACAAGGTGGCATGGCACGTGCATCTGGAGTTCGTTTACAGTGGCTGGAGGCCCCTGAACACCCATTCTGTCTCTCCTCCACCCCCTCTCTCTACCTGCCTATTTCTGTCTTTTTCTCTTTCTTTCAAATAAATAAATAAAAATAAAAACATATTTTTTTAAAAGGGAATGAAGCTTTGAAATAAGGAACATAGTCTTTGCCTTCATGGAGCTAAGAACTTTTATGGGAAGCAAATATGATGATTCATGAGACAGGAAGAATTCTGGCAATGGAAGGGTTACCAGAGAGCATGTAGCAGGGACGTCTACTCCTGGAAGGCCAAGCGCTGAGAGGACAGTTTCTGTTACTTTGTGTAAATATGGAGTTGTAGGATTTATTCAAATGGTTTTCTTCTTTAACCTTTGCTCCCATTGTTTGTTGTGTTGCCATGTTTAGCTCTATTTGGAGAAAGGCAAGTAGCCAGCAAGTTCTCTGTCAATTTCCCATTTGTAATAGGTTTTCTACTTATCTGGATTTGGCTTGAAGAGCAAGTTGCCCCTAGGCCTCCTAATCCTTGCCAGAAAGAGCTGGCTCTGTCCTCATCTGTATAAAGTATTGCTCAAGTGAAAACTTCACATGATTTTGGATTACAAAAAGAATATGAAAGAAAACAAAAACTTTTCAGGAAATAAAATGAGGAAAGGGCAACCTTTTAATTTGTTGTCACCAAGGTATATTATTTGAGATTTTTATGTTCTCTATCACTTTGTGGTATTGCTTTAACTTTTGTAGGAAAATGAACATTCAGTTGGAATGCAGATGGAAAGGAAATTATTATACTTAAGTATCAAACCATTGTAACAAGATAATCCTTACACTAAAATTAGCAGAGTGTCAAACCAACAAAATTATATTCAATGAAAATTCATCTATTCTGCAACCTAAAAAAATGCTATTTCAGATTACAGAACTTCCATAAAATGTACTCCTTTTACTTATTATTTCAGGAAGAAATTTTAAAAGGCTAATATATTTTGGATAAAAAATATTCCTATGGTATCTCTTATAGTAGACATATTTTTTCCTTGTTTAAATTTTTAAAAATATTTTTTAATTTTTATTTATTTGTTTGAGAGAAAGAGGTAGCTAAAGAAAGAGAGAGAGAATGGGCCCACCAGGACCTCTAGCCACTGCAAACAAATTCCAGACACATGCACCACTTGTGCATCTGGCTTATGTGGGTACTGGGGAACTGAACCTGAATCCTTAGGCTTTGCAGGCAAGCTCCTTAACTGCCAAACCATCTTTCCAGTTCGATTTTTTCTTTTCTTTTTTTTTTTTTTTAAAGTGGGGCCATGCTATCTTTGTTAGTTCAGGTGATTCTATATTGCTATGCTTGGCATCGACTGAAGAGGCTTAGGGGAGTTCTTCTGAACAGGAATAACTCCACGGTTTTGCTTTGAAGTTATTTCCATGGAAATAAGTTTAGTTGATTTTCTTTTCTTTCTTCCTTCTCTCTCTCTCTCTCTTTCTTTCCTTTTTTCTTTCTTTCCTTCTTTCTTTCTTTTTTGAGGTAGGGCCTTACTCTTGCCCAGGCTGACCTGGAATTCACTATGTAATCTCAGGGTGGCCTCAAACTCATGACAATCTTCTTGCCTCTGCCTTCCCAGTGCTGGGATCAAAGGAATGCACTGCCATACCAAGCTTTCTTCCTTTCTTTCTTTTAAAAATTTTTTTTATTGAAAATTTCCAAATTATACACATTAAGCCATGATAATTCCCTCCCCTCCCCCATTTTCCCCTTCACAAATCCACTCTCCAACATATCTCCTCCCCCTCTCAATTAGTCTCTCTTTATTTTGATATCATCATCTTTTCCTCCAATTATGAGGATATTGTGAAGGTCTTGTGAGGTAATGGATATCAAAGCCAATTTTTGTTTGAACGATTGCATTGTAAGGAGTCCTACCCTTCCTTTGGCTCTTACATTCTTTCCACCACCTCTTCCACAATGAACCCCGAGCCTTAGAAGGTATGATAGAAGATGTTTCAGTGTGAATACTCCTCTGTCACTTTTTCTCAGCAGTATGGTGCCTTTTGAGTCATCCCAGGGACCACCACCAACTGATAAGAGAAGCTTCTCTAACCCAAAATGAGAGTAGCATTAATATATGGGTATGAACATTAAGAAAAGTACTTACAGGGGAGTTTGTAAGCATAATATATGCACTTAACCAGACAAGAGCAGGAGTTACACTGCTAGGGCTCATGACCTCTCCTGCCATAGGTTTTTGATGAGGTTTTCAGTACCAGGAATGTATTCCCTACCATGGAGCTGGCATCCAGTCCAATTCGAGAGCAGTTGGTTTCCCCCTTAACAGACATGCCATTATTGCACCATTTCAGACATTTGGCCTGACTGGCCAAACTTAAGGCTTGTAATATTCACTGTTTTCACCACTGATGACTTCTGTTTCCCATAGGGCTGCATGCAGTGTAGCTTTTTCCAGGTTTCTGTCAGCTGGTCTACAGGGAGGAGGTTTTCAGCTCAGCTCCAGCTTGATTTCTCAGTGACCTTGTAGCATAAGCATGTGGAGTCTTCAGCACTATCTTCCGGTCTTTATGTCTCTCATTATTAAGGATATCAGACATCCCTTTTCCAGAGAACACAGGCATCATCTTCTTGCTACTAGTGAATACAAAATGAACTGTTTCCTCCTTTTGGTTATGTTGAACACTCTTATTAGTATCATCAATTTGGATGCATAGATAAACATTCAGAACAAATTAACAATGGCTAGAAACAAGTAGAGGTTGATTTCTGTCTTGTGCATAAGAATTCCAGAGACAGGGGCCTGGAGAGATGGCTTAGTGTTTAAGGTGTTTGCCTGTGAAGCCAAAGGATCCCGGTTCAATTCTCCAGGACCCATGTAAGCCAAATGCATGAGGGGCACATGCATCTGGCATTCTTTTGCAGTGGCTAGAGGCCCTGGCATGCCCATTCTCTCTCTCTGTCTACCTCTCTTCTATCTCTAGTTCTCTCTGCTTGCCAATAAATAAAAATTGAAAAAAAAATACTTAAAAAAAAAGAATTCCAGAGACAGGCATCCAAGACAGGTATGGCACATCTTAAGGACTCAGTTTCCTTCTAGCTCTCTGATGTCATACACTTCAGGTGTAGCTCTTACTGTCACAAGCTAAGATGGCTCACAGAATCAACATAACACAGTTCTGGGAAGCACATTGGAAGGCAGAAGAAGTCATCTTTGTGAGGCATTTCCAGTTACATCTCATGGGTCAAAAGTTAGTCACGTTATTTTAAAAAGACTGGGAAATATACTTTTTGGTTATATATGAAGCTAAGTTTCAGATACTAAGTAGAAATAGAAGAAAGTCTGTTAGGATCAATTGCCATCAAGCTCTGCCATATGCCAACCCTAAATATCCAACATATTAGAAAGTTATGTTGGGTGATATGAATGATACTGAATGAATGCATTGATTTAAATACTTCAACTTATCGCAAAGGCTTGGAAATTTTTCTCCATTTTTCTAAGTTGTGTGATGAATGAATTTCTTACATAAATAGCATTTGAGCAACTGAGGTGCCATTATGGCTGATGTTAATTACTTACATATTCCTGCAGAAGAATGCAAGGTATTCTCGTTTGACACAAAACCCATAGCTACATTGTAAATACGGCAGCTCTCTAAGTATGTGGCCAAGTATGTGCAAGCAGTATATGTGGCCTGAACAATTCAGTTTGGCTCCTTACTTTCAGCTGCATTCAATCTCTATCACTCTTTCTCAGCTTACAAAATTCACACACCAAGCCTTCAGAAATACATTTTTCACATTACATTACAAAATTACCTAAGTATAAACATAATATTGTGTTTAGAGAATTCCCTGCTTCTTTCTAAATCTATTCCTTGCAATCTTTGAAGGCTAGGAATGAATAAAGCACATGAAAATAAGATGCCAATTTGTGTGTTTGTTTGATATATTTGCATTTGGCAAGTGTTGCCCTGGGCATTCATTCTATCTTTGCTTTCCTATCCTTGGCTTGAAGCTAAAAGCAACATTTGCATTAGCTAACCATCGGTTGGATTTAGAACTGGGGCTTGTGTCCCAACCCTTCTGAGTGACTTGGCTCTTGGGTAACTCTCATGGTGGCACATATAGTCTGATGAATTGCACAGGCTGATTTTTAACTGCCCTGATCTACCTGTACCCCACAAGTGTAGCAGATAGGGAAAGTGGAAGCAGCACTTGCCTCACTCCAGAGCTGCACTGGTTGTGTGTACAACTGCCCTGCCAGATGTCAGAAGTTTTGAATATCTCCCTGTTAGGGGAGATGAGCTCCCTGTTAATGGTTGGCTAGATTATCCTTGTTTTGTATTAGGGATTCACTGATGTAGTCTCCAGTCTCCCAAGGAGAAGGCTCCCCACACAGCATCTCAAGCTGACCACGAGAGGGGGTGTTTGGCATTCCCAGCCAAGCATGACGTCTGAGATCCAGCACACGAGGCAACATTCTTTCTCTTTCATGAGTCACATACTGACTTTCTATCACTCGACTACTGGTCTGGGTGTCCAGCCATTACTAGCTGAAGTATGTGAAGTTTTAACAAGGGAATAGATACTTTCTATTGTGTTTAAGAGTAAGCACACTTCCAGAGCTGAAAATAGGACTGACTTCAACTAAGACAAAGCAGGAAATTGTCTGGAATATTTATAGCACATCTTTGCTCAAAAGTGAGCAGAGAGAAGCCGGGCATGGTGGCGCACGCCTTTAGTCCCAGCACTCGGGAGGCAGAGGTAGGAGGATCACTGAGAGTTCGAGGCCACCCTGAGACTACATAGTTAATTCCAGGTCAGCCTGGACCAGAGTGAGACCCTACCTTGCAAAACCAAAAAAAAAAAAAAAAAAAAAAAAAAAAAAAAAGTGAGCAAAGAGGCATTGGAAGAAAAAGGACAGTATAAGTAAGCAAGAAAATTGTAGCTGGGTAGATGGATTGGTGGTTAAAGGTGCTTGCTTGCAAAGCCTGTCTCAACTTGGATTCAATTCCCAAGCCACCCCCATAAGCCAGACGAAAAAGGTGGCACAAGCATCTGGTGTTTTTTTGCAATAGCAAACACACACACACAACATTTTGTTTAAAAAAGGAAAAAGAAAGAAATAGGGCTACGGTGATGGCTCTGTCAACAAGGTGCTTGCCAAGCAATCATGTGGACCAGAGTTTAGACCCCTAGCAGTCACAGAAGTGCCAGGAGGTCTGCCTGGGATCCTAGCGATCAACAGAGCCAAGAGACCCCCAGGGCAAACTTTGGATTCAAGTGAGAGATCCTGCCTCAAGAAATAAGTGGAGATAAATTGAGACAGACACCAGACATCTGGCCTCTACACCCATGTACACATAGGTGCATGTGCACCCACATGTTCACTCTCACACATGTGAATATGCACATTACACACCTCACACATAAAAAAGCTATTGGGACAGAACATGGAGTGACCTGGCTAGAATCTGAAAGAAGCTCAGTCCCCAGATAGTTAGCTAGTCTAGTGCCAGAGGGTGCTACACTAGCAACTGGGGGAAAATGACCCACATCCATCCAAACAACTCATAGTCCAAGTTACTCAGCAGTAAACAACCTGATGTGATGCTCACACAAGTGCAATAGTGGCACACAGCCATGGTGGGTAACCAACTGCTTTTGATTTGGCTAATAGATCCACTCTGTGGAATGGAACTCATAGCTGCTACTGGGAAACAAGTCAAAACTAGGTCCAAAAAATGAGCCCGTTCTCCAATATCAAGCTCCCACCAATCGTGGGCTATAAGAGGGCCTACACATATAAAATTCTCTCTAAAATAATAATGGCCATCCCATTTATCTGCTGACTTCTCTCTCCATTGGAGAATTTGCTTCTCTTTTTCAGATGGACGCTGAACCTGAGGGGAGGATCAGCCTATCGCACCTCACCAGGGCCCCAACTGAAACCATAGAGTAACGTGGGAATGGGCAAGAGTGCAGCTTTCTTTGTGAACCTGACACCAGCACAAGGCTGATGGAGATAAACACAGAGAACACTCAATTCCTACTAAACCAGATAGCCAGAGACACAGAGGCTCCCAAGACCTCATCACTGAAGTAGACCTAAAACAAACCCAACATGGCTCAGGGAAATATGTGGAAAGAGTGGTACAGCCACAAGTTGGCTCATATGCACAGAGACATTGCCTCTTTCCCCATAGATGATGGCTACCCCCACAATGCATGACCCACATTCCCCAATGAGGAGGGTCCCTTCAGAGGAGGGAGGACAGGGAGGAGGCTACCGAAGGCACCATCATGAATGCATTCACATTATGAGCATAACTAATAAAATAAGAAAGAAAGAAAAAAAGAAAGAAAGAAAGAAAGAAAGAAAGAAAGAAAGAAAGAAAGATAGATCAGGGCTGAAGAGATGGCTTAGCGGTTAAGGCACTTGCCTGCAAAGCCTAAGGACCCATGTTTGACTCTCCAGGTCCCACGTAAACCAGATGCACAAGGTCCCACATGTGCATAAAGTGACGCTCGTGTCTGGAGTTCGATTGCGGTGGCTGGAGGCCCTGTCGTGCCTATTCTCTCTCTCACTTGCTCTGTCTCTCTTTCTCTCTCGTAAAAAAAAGAGAAAAAATAAGTAACTACATTTGAGACAAATAAAGTGCACTAATAAATGTAATATTAATTTAAAAGATCTAAGAAATAAAGGAACCAGACTTATGAGTGTTCTTGCATTCCCTGTAGAATTCTGCAATGGCTTAGTGTCATGCAAAGCATTTTTCCATTCATCATCAAAATATAATAGAGAAGCACCTTATGGGAATGAGGCTGGGAAAGGCTTTATATGATTATACCATATGGTGATAGATGTTAACAATTTGTGCTTATTATGAGGAAGGTTTTCTGAAGATTCTCCTGTTTTGCAATTGTTCTTTTCTCCTAGCTGACTCATAAATATAAATAACAAAGTTAAGAATAGGCAAGAGGGATTTGAAATTTGTCTAGATGAAACCAATTGGAATTTGTGCATATTGGCTCAGGTCTCGTTTTGATTCAAGGATGATTGGGCAGAATGGAAAGAAAAGAACTATTCCAGGAAAATATCTCCTAGAATCAATCATCTTTGCTTTTGTGACCTCTGGAGTCAATTCTTAAGGTGCATGCCAGCAGAACTCAGAGAGCATGCTCCTTAGATATTTGCATTAGAATACCATACAAATAATCCAAGGTCCACTGGGAATTATCTCCATTAATTTTTGGAGTTGCTGAGCTGATAGTATGTATATGCCAGAAGTGAAAGTGTTAAAATTGATTTCTATCTGACATTATTATTATTTTCAAATATTTTTATTTCTTTATGTGCATGCAGAGGGAGAGCGAAAGAGCGAGATAGAGAATGAGCATGAGAGAATGAGAATGGGTGTGCTGGGGTCTCTTGCTGCTGAAAATGGAGTTCACGTGCACACACCACTTTGTGCATCTGGCTTTATATGGGTACTAGGAAATTGAACCTGGGCCATCAGGCTTTGCAAGCAAGAGGTCTTAACTACTGGGTCCTATTTCCCAGCCCCTAGCATTATTATTTTTTAAAATTTCTTTTTGTTTGTTTATTTGCAAGCAGAGAAAGATACAGATAAGACACAGAGAGAGAGAGAAGAGAGAGAGAGAGAGAGAGAGAGAAGAGAGAGAGATTGGGTACTCCAGGGCCTCCAGTTCCTGCAAACAAACTCCAGATGCAAGCACCACTGTGTACATCTTGCCTAGATGATTGGTTGTGGAGCATGCAGTGACCCTATTAATTTTGAGGGCAAATCTTACCTGGGAATTTCTCAACTGACCTGCTAGACCTTGTTTGTTATACAGCCAGAGGAAGGGAAATGAAGTGTATGTGAGTGTTGCGTTAGCCTATGTGTGTATACCTGTGTTAGGTGCTTGATCAGTAAATCAGTGCCAGTCAACAAAGTTGAATACTTGCTTTTCAATACTTAACACTGTTAATGATGCCACTGGAAGTTAATAATGCATCGTACTGAAAGACATTTTGTTGCTGGAGCACTTCATCTTTGGAAGTGACATTTCTTTCTTTCTTTCTTTCTGGAGCACATTCTTTGGAAGTGACCTACATTTTTATAGATCTCCACTGATCAGATTCCTTCCAGCTTTGCATGCGGAAATGTGCTTAGGAAGCACAATTATTTATTCCAAGTAAATGCTGATTTCACTCCCTCCAACCTAATCTAAATCTCTAAATAAAATAGGTTAATGACTCTTCTGCTGATAACACTAATCATCTCCCTCGATACGGAGCCTATTTTCTGTTAAATTATTGGACCTGCTTCCCATTGGCCTAGCAAAAGACTGTGTGACCATGCCCAACTTTTATGTGTTTTTATATTGCTGGAAGATAGCAGATGTTACTGGCCCTGCCAGGTTAAAGATTTTTTTTCACTACATAAATTATTTATAATTTCTTCAAGTAAAATATTTCACTGTGCATGCTAACATTCACAACTTTCAGAACCTTCTCGAAGTTTGATTTCTAGAAGAGTGTGATCAGCACTTGGTTAGAAATGAAAATTCTGAGGTCTTTCCTAAGATCTAAGTCCAAAACTGTATGAGAGGCCTCGGCATCCTGGGCTTGAAGGGCACTGCAGTGGTGGCTCTAATGCTCATGTTGGAGGGAGTGTTTCCTATGGAAGACAATGATTTTAGCCCTGGATAGATATTAGAATCAGCTAGAGAATTCTTAAAAATTTCTGGAGCCCAGGCCACTCCCCAGACAAATCAACCTGGTCTTGATTAGCTGGAGGAAGATTGCTAAGGTTTCTGTAACTAAGGAATGTAACAAATACATTCCCCAGGTAACTGCAATGTACTTCTAATGTTTCGTGCATACAAAAATGACTTGGGGGCTGGAGAGATGGCTTAGCAGTTAAGGCACTTGCCTGCAAAGGCTAATAACTCTTGTTTGTCTCTCCAGATCTAATGTAATCCAGACGCACAAAGGTGAGACAAGCACAAGGTTGCACATGCCTGCTAGGTGGTGCAAGTGTCTGGAGTTCGATTGTAGTGGCTGAGGCCCCTAGTGGACCAATTCTCTTTCTCTCCTCTCTTTCTGAAAGAAAGAAAGAAAGAAAGAAAGAAAGAAAGAAAGAAAGAAAGAAAGAAAGAAAGAAATGAAAAAAGAAAAGAAAAGAAAAGGAAAGGAAAGGAAAGGAAAGGAAAGGAAAGGAAAGGAAAGGAAAGGAAAGGAAAGGAAAGAAAAAGAAAAATGACTTGGGATACCTGCTAGGTATATAGATTCATCTCTAAAGACTTTGACTCAGCCGACCAGTAGTGAGCACAGGAAAATAGTACAGGTGATGCAGAGAACCCATAGACCACTACTTAGAATCACAGCAGTCTGAAAATAAGCCTAGAGAAGGTCTAGGCCTACTGGTAGGAACTAAGGAGCAGATGACTGCATGGAGAAGGTAGGAACATGGAGAAGGTGGGAACAGGAATTTCTGATGTAGACAGTGAGACTGTTTAATTATGATGTCACTGTCAAATAAGTTTTACCTTCGGACTTGATGAACTCTCTTAGTAAACAAAATAATGATATGAAGAAACTGACCCAAACAGCCTGTTACATTGCACAGCCCTGTTGGGGGCAGGGGCTTAATGCATTCTAACAGTGAACCTACCAGCCAGAAGCAGAGTGGTAGCATAAAAACAACTCAGACTTTGGAGTCAAGAAGACTGGGATTTGAACCTGGGTGCAGCACTTGCAAGCTCTCTCTCTTCTGACCTGTCCAATGAGGATATTGATAGCTACCTAACAGGGTCATTATGAAGGTCACCATGAAGGGTGCTGGGCACACATTTGGCTTATAACAAAGGGTGGCTAAAGTTAGTTTCAAGAGTAAAATGTCCCATATCCACTTACTAATCAAAGTTTGTGTTTTAGTATAGGGTGCCTGTAGCAGACAGCTTCAGGTTCGCTGAGATGAACTTCCAGACCAGGCACAGTGATGGAGGAAGGGATATTATTTATTGAAGCTTACAGATCCAGGGGAAGTTCCATAATGGCAAGAGAAGCGGCCTGCTCTCCACAGGGCCAAGCAGAGAGAGAAAAGCCAACCAGCCACCACAGCACACAGAGCAAAACTACAGCCAAAAGGTCACACAGCACACTTCAGGAACTCCTGCTAGGCACATTTGCATATCTTTACAATGGAATCTCAAACCCACCATTAACACCTTAAGACCGGCCCCCAGTGACATTGCCTCTAGCAAGGTGATTGCAGATGCAAACTATAAAATAAAACACTGAATATATTGGGGGACATATATTCAAACTACCACAGTGCCTGAAGAGTTTCAGTGGCTCGGGCGTCCTGAGATTCCTTCTGGCTCCTCTGCAGTGACTTTCAGAATTCGCCACATGCAGGAACATGAAAATTCACGGCAATTCTTTTTCTATGTGTGTGTATGGTGTGTACGTGAGAGTGTGTGTGTGTGTGTGTGTGTGTGTGTGTGTGTGTGTGATGGTGTGCAGGTATGTGGAGGCAAGAGTTGGATATCTAGTGTCTTCCTCAATTGCCACTTTATGAGTCTCACACTTGAACCCACAAGCATGCTAACTGTGGGCTGGTCTAGCTAGCCAGTGTACCCAGAGGATCTTCCATCTCAGCTCACCTCCTGAGAGCCGAGACCGCTGGCTGACCTCCATGCCCACCCAGCACTGGTGGGGCTTCTGGGGATCTGAACTCAGATGCTCACATTTGCTTGGCAAATGCTTTATCCACAGAGCCATCTGCTCAGCACCCTGCACTATCTTGAAAACCAACTAAATAAAAACAACTAAGAATGTATAATCCTCAGACGATATTTTCTGTTCATATAAGCCTGCAATTTACTAAGTCCTCCAAAGAGGTTTTCTAGAGTCGATTGAATAAACTATATGCACAGCAATTTGATAAAAAGTTAACTTTTAGGGCTGGAAAGATGGCTTTGTGGTTAAGGCGCCTGCCTGCAAAGCCTAAGAATGCTCATTCAAATCTCCAGGTCCCACGTTTAGCCAGATGCAAAAGTGACACAAGCATGCAATGTTGCACGTGTGCACAAGAGGGCGCACATGTCTAGAGTTTGTTCAGTGGCTGAAAGGCCCTGGTGTGCCCATTCTCTCTATGCCTCTTCCTATATCTCTCTCTCTCTCTCTCTGTCAAAAAAAAAAAAATTAACTTGGGGCTGGAGAGATGGCTTAGGGGTTAAGGCGCCTGCCTCCTAAACCTAAGAACACTGGTTCCAATCTCCAGCGGTTCCAATCTCCAGGTCCCACGTTTAGCCAGATGCAAAGTGACACAAGGGTGCAATGCTGCACTTGACCACAAGGGGGCGCACACATCTGGATTTCGTTTGCAGCAGCCGAGACACTGCTGGCGTGCCCATCTCTGTCTTCCTCTCCCTCTCTCTCTCTCTCTCTGTCTCTCTCCAAAAACATAATAAAAATTTTTTTAAATTTTTAAAAAAATTAACTTATAGGAGTGCCCATTCATATTCTTTCTTTCTCTCTCTCTCCCTTCCTTCATCCTTACCTCCCTGTCTCCCTCCCTCTTTTTCTGTCTGTTTCTAAAATAAATAAATTAAATTAAAAAGTTAACTTAGGAAAAAATCTTAAAACTCTCTCGTTCTGTGTTCCAATTGTATGTTTAGGTAGAAAGAGTACACATACACTTTTTTTTTTTTTTTTGACTGTTGTAATATCCAGAAGAGATGCTGTTAAAGAGAATTTTAAGTGAGTCATGTCATGTTTTCTTATCTAAGAAAGACTTTTCTAACATTTTTTTCTAATTCTATAGAAATAAAAGAGAATATGGTAGAAAAAGACATTAAGTTTTAAAGGTGGGAAAGAATTCAAGGCGCCAACCCTTATACTTTTTGAGATTCAGAAAGAAAAGGGAGCCTGGCCTTTGTGATGGCTGCAGGCCATGGAGCCTGCTCTCAGCTCAGCTGGGGTTTTCGAGAACCTCACTGCTCAGCCAAGCTCTTCCCGCCACAGGGTAACAGGAATCCTTCCGTGGGTTTGGGATGGAGGCAACTGGGCCTCACTCTCTTCATAATTACCCCTTGTTCATGAGAAGATGACAATTCAGCCATCCACTGACCTCTGTTTTTTGCAGGGAAAAAAAAAAATCCAGTTCCTTAAAATTAGCTTCAAAGGCTCCATTTTCCAATCCTTGAATCGCTCTTTTTTGCCTTGGCTGGTTTCCTGCTTCTCTTTCTAGCTGTGGCTCTCAGAGCTGGGCCTGGTCTATGAGGAGGACCTGGCCTTGCTGACAGGGTTACGAAAGCCCCGCCTGTGCCCATGCTCACGAGGAGCCAAGAACGACTTGAGCAGTCGTCACCCAGCATCTTCCAGGCGTTGTTATAGAAGGTATGGAAAACTCTGCTGTCCACTGGCCCAGGCAAGAACCCAAATGTGATGGGCCAGGATTAGTCAAAAGGCAGAATACACTTACCCACTGAGATATCTTTAGCCCCAACCTCTCCATTTGTAAAACAGAAACCAAACTATGGAGACAGTAAAAATTCCGATGGTTGCTAAAAGCTGAGACAGGAGGAAGACAAGGTTAAATAGTTGCATCAAGGAGATTTTTAGAGAGTAAATTAAATGACCTTTGGCAAAATCCATAGAACTGTATAATAAAAAGCAAACCCTCATGCAAATTATAGATTTGGTTAATATATCACCATTGATTTATCAATTGTAACAAATGTATTGCACCAATACAAGATGCTAACGATCGAGGAAAATGAGGAGAATTGTGTATGGGAAAACTATACTTTCTTACTTTGCTCAGTAAAGTCTTTTGAAAAAGAAAAAGAAAAAGAAAAATTCATGGGGGAAAAAAAGACAGAATACATGGTGCCGCCAAAGAAGTCAGCTGTGCTTGGATCCAGTAGCCCTTTGGACCCTGGAGCTTGGAATGTATGGTGGCCAGCTCTTAGGATTTTCTTAGAAAAGTTGATTCAAAATCTGTTTTAATAGTTCTTCTATTGCCGGGTGTGGTGGTACATGCCTTTAATCCCAGCACTCGGGAGGCAGAGGCAGAAGGACTGCCATAAGTTCAAAGCCACCCTGAGACTACTATGTGATTTCCAGGTCAGTCTGGGCTAGGCCAAGACCCTACCTTGAAAAAAAAAAACAAAAATGAAAATGAAAACAAAAATGTTCTGCTTTTTAATGTTGTTTATCATCTCAAAGATATTTAAATATCCTATGGGCAAATAAATTATATCTAAAGACTCAATCAGATCTCTCGGCAGGCTATAACTTCTATTGCAGTTAACGGAATGAACATGAGACAGTGAGGTGAGGGCTGGGGCCAGGGATGAGTTAGGGACACAGACAGATGAAAGTGATTTACAGGAAGGAACAGCCATAGCTATTAGCAATGATAAGCAAATGTCTCTACATTTGTATTTCCCTTGTAATTCTTTAAAGTAATTGACATTTTAAACTCAGTACCTGGAGCATGGCATATGTTCATCAAATGTTTGTGGAATAGAAATCTTCCTTTTAAGCATTAGGGAGATGGCTCAGTGGGTAGTGTTTACTGAGCAATCGTGAGGACCTCAGTTCACATCCCAGCATCCACATAAAAGCCAGGTAGGCATAGCTGTGTGCGGCCATAATCTCAGGTCTGGAGAGGAAATGACAGGAAGATCCTTGGGGCTTGCTGGCCAGTGAGTCTAGCTAAAGCAATAAGCTCTAAACTCAGTGAGAGACCCTGTCTCCCAAATGTAAGGTGGAGAGAGATGAAGAAAGATACCAGACATCAACTTCTACTCTCCATGCACATGAATACATACACACATACACACACACACACACACACACACAAATTTCTTTTTCAGTAAAGTTTTGCCATTCTACAGCATGTCTTGGCCCCTCAGAACAACCATGAGATGTAAGAATATCTCTCTGCCCATTCCCAGAACCTAGAGTGGTCACTTCACAGGACTGGAGCTTTGATGCACATACATCACCCTTCATCATTCCTCCATCTTATCTGCCCAAAGGACCTCTGTGCAGGCAGGCAGGATATACACCATTCTCCTGTGTATGTGGAGTGAGCCAAAAGATTATACTTCTTGTCTCAAAAACAAAACAAAACAAATTTTAAAAACCTACTTATGTTCACATGTGGTGTGGTAGTTTGAATAGATGGCCCCCAATATATTCAGTGTTTTATTAGTTTGTAGTTTGCATCTGTAGCCACCTGGCTGGAGGCAATGTCACTGGGTGGATCTTAAGGTGGGTGGTGGGTTTGAGATTTCAATCTAAAGATATGCAAAGTGTGCCTAGCTGGAGTTCCTGAGGTGTGCTGTGCTGTGTGGCTTTTGGCTTTCTCTCTCTCTGTGTCTGTCCTGTAAGAGCAGGCCAGCTTCTTCTGCATTATGGAACTTCTCCTGGATCCGTAAGCTTCAATAAATCCCTTCTTCCATAACTGTGTCTGGTTTGGAAGTTCATCTCAGTGAACCTAAAGCTGTCTGCAAAACAAATAAAAAATAATTTAATGTCAAATAAGAAATCAACAGTGAAAAGTAGATCTCCTACCCTCCACTTTCCCCTACCACCCTGTCCTACACTCTGGTGGCAGCTTGATAATCAGATTGTATGAATTATAAGTCCTTTATGATTTTATTTGTGTATTCTTCCTACTACCATCATTCTGCATGAACAGAATATATAATGCTAGTTTTAAGACGAAAATTGCAATAACTTTCCATATCAATTCATATAGTGCACCCCTATCTTTTTTGTTTTAAGAAGGGTGTCACCCTAGCCTAGGTTGACCTAGAAGTTGCTCTGTAGCCCAGGCTGGCTTCAAACTCATGGCAATTCTCCTTTCTCAGCCACCAGAATGCCAGGATTAAAGGTGTGTGCCATCATGCACAACAGGCTCAACTGCTATTCTTTTTAATGCAGTCCCTTTCGATAGACATTTAGGTTGTTACAGTCTTTTACTATCATAACGATGCAATGAGTAGCTTCACTTTTTTTTTTTTAATTTTAGAGAGAGAGAGAAAGAAAGAATTGGAGTGCCAGGGCTTCAGCCACTCAAATTGAACTTCATAGGTTTGTGCCACCTAGTGGGCATGTGTGACCATGCGCTTGCCTCACCTTCGTGCATCTGGCTTACATGGGATCTGGAGAGTCTAACGTGAGTCCTTAGGCTGTGCAGGCAAGTGCCTTAACCTCTGAGCAGCCTCTCCAGCCCTGCAATCAGTAACTTTGACTATGCCTCCTTGCACAGAGGTGGATATTAACCTGAGAAATAAACACAAGTATAGTTTCTAAGTCCAAGAGGACGACATATATTTTTAAATAAATATTCCCTTCACTGATCTGACCATCATTTTTTATGACTGCAACAACACTGGCAAAGATGGATGGAGATGGGAACCAATTGCACCCACAGATAATGGTGGAGTTTTTCTGAATGACATATGCCTTGCATTCAGAAAAAAAGTGCCACAGAAATTCTAAGAATTTATCATTACAAAACATCAGAGATGTACATAAATATATACACACACATACACACACACTGTGCTGTCTTTAATGATAAACCAGGGTCTCTAGCCACTGTAAATGAACTCCAGATACATGTGCCACCTCGTGCATCTGGCTTATAGGGAATCCAACCTGAGACCTTTGGCTTTGCAGGCAAATGCCTTAACCTCTATGCAATCTCTCCAGCCCAAGGCACAGAATCTTTTTTTAGAATAATTTATGATTTTGTTTATATTATTCTAATTTTACATTCATATTGGTGACTCCATTATCCTCCTCCCTGTCCTCCCCCTTCCAAAGGGACCCTCATCAATGGGGAATGTGGGTCATGCACTGTGGGGGTAGTCAAGAATTATGGGGGATAGGCCAAGTCTCTGTGCATAATGCCCCAACTTGTGGCTCTAACACTCTTTCCACCCCCTGTTCCACAAATTTCCCTGAGCCACATTAGGGTCATTTTAGTTCTGCTTCAGTTATGAGGTTTTGGGAGCCTCTGTGTCTCTGGATATCTGGCTTAGTAGGAGTTGGATGTCCTCCAGCATTTTTCTGGTGTCGTGTTCACCAAGAAAGCTGTACTCTTGCCCTTCCCCCGCATTACTCTATGGTTTCAGCTGGGGCCCTGGTGAGGTGTGATTGGCTGATCCTTCCTTCAGGTTTGTCATCCATCTGAAAAAGATAAGCAAATTCTCCAATGGAGAGAGAAGTTAGTACTAGATAGATGGACTGGCCATAGTTATTTTAGAGAGAATTTTATATGCGTAGGCCCTCTTATAGCCCACATTTGGTAGGAGCTTGATCTTGGAAACTGGGCTTATTTTTTTGTACATGGTTTTGACTTATTTCCCAGTTCCAGCAATGAGTTCCATTCCACTGAGTGGATCCATTAACCAAATCAGGAGCAGTTGGTTATCCACCATGACTGGGTGCCACTACTGCACTTGTATGAGCAGTGTGTCAGGTTGTTTTCTTCTGAGTAGCATAAACTGCAAGTTGTTTGGACAGATGTTGGTCATTTTCCCCGAGTTGCTCTTGTAGCACCCTCTGGCACTAGACTAGCTAACTTTCTGGGGACTGAACCTCTTCCAGAGTCTGACCAGGTCTCTCCATGTTTGGTCTCACACGTGTATGCTGTCTTCGACAGTAAGGTCTTACCCTTAACCTTTGGTGGGTCATCAAGAACTCTGATAGAAATCTGTCTTTTTTGGGAAACCTTGTAGGTCTCTCAGATCAACAGCTCATCATGAAAGTTAACCTTGGTTTTTTTAAAAAAAAAAAAAAAAAACTTTTTTATTTTATTTATTCATTTGCAAGCAGAGAGAGAAGAAAGACAGACAGAGAGAGAATGGACATGCCAGGGCCTCCAGCCACTGCAAATGAACTCAAGACGTATGCGCCCCCCCTTGTGCATCTGGCTAATGTGGGTCCTGGAGAATCAAACCTGGGTCCTTTGGCTTTGCAAGAAGGCACAGAATCTTAACATGCATAGGGAGGGATAAGATGTGCAAGGGAAAGGAACAGTGGGAACATGGAGTCAGTCCTAAGAATGTATTGCATAGTAAGCCTTTTTCCTTCTGGAAGAAATAATTAGAACTCTGGATCTGTTCCAGATATCAAATATTCCTATGGTGTGTAATATCCTTTTATAATACTTAGGGGAATAAGGCCACAGTAGGGAAAAAATAAAACTCATGTGCCAGCTCCACACTTACGTGATGTAGCAAAGATTATATATTGCTAAACAGTTTGAGCTTTCAGCATTGCCTGCAATCAAAGAGCCTAGAAACAAAATTTATCTTGAAAAGGGTCTTCAGCGCATAGGATTGCATGAATCATCATTCAGGTTCATGATACGCTCTTCAGTGGGTAATACACAGAAACCCTAAAATACTACATTTGCATCTTAGTTGTACAGTTGTTTTTAATAATGAAACTAAATTTGTGCTTTTGACAAAAATGATCTAGTAAGTGGCATTGGACCTGTGTTTTGACTGTGAACAACTGGAAGACTGGATTGAAGACAGGCTCAAAAACCCATTTCAGATGTTGGAAAATAAGCAGTGCAGCTGAGGAACATGACACTAGAGGAAAAGCAATCCAAGTGGCCCTGTGGTCTCCCTGGCTCTCTCAAAGACAAGGAAATATAATGGGTTTGGGGAATAGCTTATTGGTAGAGCATTTGTTTAACATTAATTAGACCTGGATTCAACCCTTAGCACATGGGAGCGAAGGAGGGAATAAGGAAGGGAGGCAGGGAGGAAGGGAGGGAGGGAGGAAGGAAGGACGGATCCAAATCCACAACAATGTAAATTGAAAATATCCACTATCCAATAACCAATTATGAGCATGGGTTGGGAATGTGGTAGAATGCTTACCTGGCATTGTACAAGGCTCTAGGCTCCATCCACAGCAGAAAACAAAACAAAACAAAAAAAAATACTAGATATGGGAAAGAGTGCAACTGATGACCCCATGACAGAGAGAAAAGTAAGTCATTGGAAACAGAACAATAAGTTCTAATCAAAAATATGAGCCAGAAAGTCGGGCATGGTGGCACACGCCTTTGATCCCAGCACTCGGGAGGCAGAGGTAGGAGGATTGCTGTGAGTTTAAGGCCACCCTGAGAATACATAGTGAATTCCAGGTCAGCCTGAACTAGAGTGGTACCCTACCTCGAAGAGAAAGATAATATAATATAAGCCAGAAGATAACAATCTCTCTGACACTGGAAACGAAGACAGATTTTTCCCATTAAAAGAGAAAGTATTGAGCTGGAGAGATGGTTCAGCAGTTAAGGTGTTTGCCTGCAAAGCCTAAGGGACTCGAGTTTGATTCCCCAGTACACATATAAAGCTGCACAAAGTTGCATAGGCATCTGGAGTTTGTTTGCAGTGGCTAGAGGCCATGGTGCACCCATTCTCTCTCTCATTCACTCTCTGTCTCTCTCAAAAAATAAATTTAAAAAAATTTCTAAGTGAAAGTACTGTCTGTCTAAAGTCTGGCAGATTTGCCTTTCCAAAATGAAGGCCATGGGCATGATGAAGTAACAGAGACTAAATCACACAATTTAAAAAACATGGAAAATATAGCATTCTTTTCTTTTTCTTTTATACACCAGGCAATAATTAGTGTAAGACAGTGATCCCTGGGACAGACTTAACAAGCCAGCTCAGCTCTGGATCACCCCAGAGACATGCCAGGCCACAATGCCTGAAGGAAAAGCTCAGGGCCAAGCAATATCAGAGCCTGAACAGAAGCCCCAATATGACAATTACAATAGTGAGGAGAGCAGTGGAATGAAAACTCAGTAACAATTCAACTTTTAGGGGATTAAGGTTACAATATATAAAATTAAACTTGCGGGCTGGAGGGAAGGCTTAGTGGTTAAGGCGTTTGCCTGCAAAGCCAAAGGACCCAGGTTCAGTTTCCCAGGACCCACGTTAGTCAGATGCACAGGGTGGCGCATGCATCTGGAGTTTGTTTGCAGTGGCTGAAGGCCCTTGCACACCCATTCTCTCTCTCTCTCTTTCTCTCTCTCTACCTCCATCTCTTTGTCAAATAATTAAATAAATAAATAAAAGTAAAATTCCAACAAAAAATGAAAATTGCTATACAGGAATAATAGCTCACCTGATAAGTCAAAAGAAATGGTCAGTTAATTTGAAGACAGACCTATACAAGATGAATACAAGAAGGAAAAAATAAAAGGCTGAATAAAAAGAAAAGAGAACAAAGGGGCTAGAGAGATTGCTCAGTGTTTAAGGTACTTGCTTGTAAAGCTTGATTGTCTGTGTTTGTATTCCCTTGTACCCACATAAAGTCAGATGCACAAAGTGGCACATGCATTTGTAGTGCATTTGCAGGCACAGGAGGCCCTGGTGCACCCATACTCTCTTTCTGTCTGCCTCATCCTCTGTCTCTCTCTCTCTCTCTCTCAAATAACTAACTAAAATATATTTTTAAAAGGGCTAGGCATGGTGGCACATGCCATTAATCCCAGCACTTGGGAGGCAGAGGTAGGAGGATCACCATGAGTTTGAGGCCACCCTGAGACTACATAGGTCAGCCTGGGCTAGAGTGAGACCATACCTCAAAATAAAAAATTTTTAAAAAGAGAACAAAGGGCTGTGGATATAACTCAGTAACCCAGCAATGATGCAGTGTATACAGTGTATGAAATGATGCAGTGTATGCAGTGTATGCAATGATGCAGTGCATGCAGTGTATGCAATGATGCAGTGTATGCAGTGTGCTCAATGTACTCAATGATGCAGTGAATGCAATGATGCAGTGTATGCAGTGTATGCAAGGCTTTATGATGCATGCTAGCATTGCAGAGCACCACTGACAACAAAAGCCCACACATATGCAGATGGAGATGTGACATATGTATATGTATATATATATATATTTGTCATATGTACCTCTGTGTCATTTATATGTGCATTGATATAATGATCTGTATAACAGTGTTGAAATTCTAAAAGGAAAAATGAGAGATGAGCAAACAGAATAATTTTTTGAAGAAATAATGGCTATAAATACTTTAGATATCCTGAAAAATTTTTAATCATATTTTAAAATCATATTTATGAATTATAGCAATCACTGAGTAAACATATTTTAAAGTTATATGAAGGCATGTCATATCATAGTTCTGAAATCACTTATAATGAAAAGCTTAAAAATAAACATAGACAGAAGAACAAGAGAAAACGACAGTGAACTTATCATTGGAAATGAGGTAAGACCAGAACGACAATTCAACATCATTCAAGTATGGCAAGAAAGGAAAATAATCAGTGTACATTTCTAAATGCAGAAATACAGACAAATAAAGTCTGGGAGAATTCATTGTGAGCAGATGTTCCCATGAACACTGCTCAAAAGGTTTTCTAAGCAGAAGGAAGAAAGACACGAGGAACAGATGTGATGAATACAGCACCAAGACAAACAAATACAAAATTACTTTTCAAATATTAGCAAAACAAATCCAGCCATATATTAACTACAATAGGCTTATCATGAAAAAGTGGATTTTATCCAGGGAATTTTGTAAAAGTGGGATAGCATTAAAAATCACTAAATGCAATTCAATTCACTCACCATTTCAATATATTCAAATACAAAGTCATGATCATCAAAGTAGCTGCAGAAAGGACATTTGGAAAAGCCCACTCTCCATGCATGGTAAACATACTAACAATATAAAGAATAGAAGGGGCTTTCCCAAAATGCTAAGGCCATCTATAGAAAACCTACAGGTAATGTTACATTCTATATTTAAGTTGAAATTTTTGTTTTGTTTTGTTTTGTTTTTGAGGTAGGGTCTCATTCTAGCCCAGGCTGACCTGGAATTCACTATGTAGTTTCAGGCGGCAATCCTCCTACCTCCGCCTCCCAAGTGCTGGGATTAAAGGCATGCACCCCCACACCCAGCTTACATTCTATATTTAAAAAAACAGAATTCCTGTACCTTAAAGATTAGGAACAAAGAAAGGATGCCATTTCTTATCATTTCTGGTTAATATTATGTTGGTGATCTTAGTGAAATAAAAGAAAAAAATGGAAAGAAAGAAAATAGAAAAAAAATCAAAGAGTTACATGATTAGGAAGGAAGACAGGAAAACACAGAAATAGAAGTGTTGTCTATAGAAAAGTTTAAGGTATTTAATAATAGATACAGGAACTGATAAGTAGGTTAGGTAAGTTTGCAGATACCAGGTCAATATTCAAAGATACATGATATACTACCAACAAACAAGTGGAAATTGAAATAATTCCACTAATGTTAGCATCATAAAAATGAAGTAGTCACAGGGAAACTGACCAAACCATGAAAGTCTTGTCTAGAGAAAAACTGAAAACTATAAAACATTGTCAAGAAAAAAGTAAGATTATTAAGGGGCTTAACAAATCCATCAATGCTATGCTGTTACTATAAAGCTATAGTTATTAAGATCATCTTGTATGTGTGAAGAGGGGACCAATTGAATAGAGTCTAGCAGTGTCCCTCCACATCAAGAAAAATTGGGTGATAGCAAAAGTGGTATGTCAGTTTAGTAGGGAAAAAAATGTGCAAAAAAAGTGGTATTAGATTTGTATTTGTTTCTAACACCTGTAAAAATCAACTCAAGATATATTAAAAACTTAAATATAAAAATCAAAACTTAAAAATTCAGTAAAACTCATAAGGAGATATGATTTAGATTTGGGATAGGAAAAGAAATACAAAGTAACAATGTCTGGTGTAACAACTAATACATTATATTAAAATTAATATATTTTGTTCATCAAGAAATACTAAGAAAATGAAAAATAGGGGTTTAAGATGTAGCAATCATTTGGTAGAGCACTTGCATACTATGCAGGACGCCTTGAGTTCAATTGCAGCACTGTATAAAACCAGGCATGGTAGTATACACCTATAACCCCTCCTCCCCAAACACACACAGACACTGAAGAGGTGGAGATAGGAAAATCAGAAGGTCAAGGTCACCCTTGACTACATAGTGAGTTTGAAGCTATTACATGAGATCCTGTCTAAAAATGAAGAGGAGTATAATGAGGAGGAGGGCGGTAAGAGGAGGGTGATGTGGGAAAAACATCAAATTGAAAGGAAATATTTGTAATTCCCATGATTACTGTCAAGAAAATTCCGATTGAGAATATAGAGTTTATACCAATCAATAACAAAAGGTACATAGAAACATAAAATAAAAGGCACTTCTCAGAAAAGGAAACAGCCATCAATAAATACATGAAGAAATGTTTCTATTAGTGATTACAGAAATGTCAATCAAGACTCCAGTGACATACCATTTTACTGGAAGAAAAAAATAAAAAAAGAGATGTAAATTTTTTAAGTATTCCAGTTTGGCTGAAGAGAATATATATATTATATAGTAGTCTTGTAAGGGTAGTTTGAAGCTAACTCATAGATGTGTTAAATGTTAGTCTAGCTGGGTGTGGTAGCTCATTCCTCACACCTTGTAATAGCATTCAGGAAGCAGATGCAGGAGGATGGCCATGAGTTAAAGAAGTTTCATACTGAGTTTCAGGACATCCAGAGTTACAACGTGAGATCCTATCTACAAAATCAAAACCGGGGCTGTACAGCTGACTCGGTGGTTAAAAGTACTTTCTTACAAAGTCTGATGGTTCAGGTTTGATTCCCCAGTGTCCATGTAAAGGCAGATGTACAAAGTAGCGTGTGTGTCTGGAGTTTGTTTGCAGTGGCAGGAGGCCATGGAGCACCCTTACACTCTCTATCTCTCTCAAATAAACAAATAAAACTATAAAATAAGTAAATAAGACTCTGTCTGCATCCTCTCGCTCCGCTCTGTGATCTCTGCTTGGATACATGTGAGTCTGGCTTCCCAGCCTGGCTGGGTGGGGGGGGAAGCAGAGCACTGTTTCTTGGTCTGAGTTTTTCTGCTTGTCTCTACTTTATACTGTGGGGCTTACTTCTCACTTTAATTACACATATGATTCTCCTCTGTTCTCTGAGTCTACCACATGGGTGCTTTCTCTAAGTCTGGGCATGTTACCTGTGTAATTTCTCTACACTCAGGGTAACCCCTTGGGTGTAAGTCTCTTTACTACTCATTTCTTATCTGAATTTCTTGCTCTCTGTTTTGTTATTTTCCCTCTGCTGTTCTTTCTTAAGTCACTTTTTTTTTTTTTTTTTTTTTTTTCAAGATAGGGCCTCGAACTCATGGCGATCCTCCTACCTCTGCCTCCCAAGTGAAGAGCTGGAATTAAAGGCATGTGCCACCATGGCCAGCTAAGCCACCATTTTTTTAAATGAAAATAATTTATTTATTTGTAAGCAGAAAGAGATAGAGAGAGGAGACAGAGGGAATGGGTACTCCAGAAACTCCATGTGCCAGTTTGTGCAACTGACTTTTACATGGGTACTGGGGAATCAACCCAGGTCATTAGGTTTGCCAGGCAAGATCCTTAACCACTGGGCCATCTCTTCAGCCTCGTTAGTGCTTTTTAAAATAATTTTTAAAATATTTTTATTTATTTATTTATTTAAGAGAGGGAAAGAGGCAGAGAGAGAGAGAAAGAATGGGTGCTCCAGGGCTTCCAGCCACTGCAAACAAACTCCAGACGCATGTGCACCTTGTGCCTCTGGCTTACATGGGTCCTGGGGAATCAAACCTAGGTCCTTTGGCTTTGCAGGCAAGCACCTTAATCCCTAAGCCATCCCTCCAGCCCATATAATTTTTTTTATTGACAACTTCCTTAATTGTAGACAATATCCCATGGTACTTCCCTCCCTCTCCCTACTTTCCCCTTTGAAACTCCACTCTCCATCATATCCCCTCCCCCTCTCAATCAGTTTCTTTTCATTTTGATGTCATGATCTTTTCCTCCTATTATGATGGTTTTGTGTAGGTAGTGTCAGGCACTGTGAGGTCATGGATATCCAGGCCATTTTGTGTCTGGAGGAGCACATTGAAAGGAGCCCAAACCTTCCTTTGGTTCTTACATTCTTTCCTCCCCCTCTTTTGCAATGGAACTTCTTCAGCCTTGGAAGGTGTGTTAGAGATGTTTCAGTGCTGAGCACTCCTCTGTTCCCTCTTCTCAGCACCATGGTGCCTTTTAAATCATCCCAAGGTTGCCACCATATGAAAAGAGAAGCTTCTCTAACCAAAAGTGAGAGTAGCATTAATATATGGGTATGGACATTAAGATAAGTGCTTACTGGGCAGTTTGGCGAGCATAGTATGTACATTTAGCCAGACACCAGCAGACGTTGCACCCCTAGGGCTCATGACTACCCCTGTTATAAGTTTTCAGTGTCCCTCCCATGGAGTGGGCCTCCAGTCCAATTAGAGAGCAGTTGTTTTCCCCCTTAACAGACATGCCACTATTGCACCCGTTGGCTCATTTGGCCTGGCTGGCCAAATTTAAAGCTTGCAGTGTCCACTGTTGAGTATCTTCACTGGTGTTTTCTCTCTCTCCCACTGAACTGCATTCACTGTAGCTTTTTTCAGCTTTCTGTCAGCTGGTCCACATGGAGGAGGCTTTTAGCTCCAGCAGGAATACTCAATGACCTTGCAGCCCAACTATGTGGAGTCTTCAGCAATAGGGTCTTACCATCTATTCCTAGTGGGAAACCAAGGGCCTTGGCAATAGCCTATAATGTTTTGGGGGTATCTATAACCTCCCTGGCCAATAACTCATTGGAAGGTATTCCATCCTTGGCACTGAAAATTTTCTAGTAATGATCTTTTGCCTCTGAGTGTTCCATATGACTTATTTATATCCTTTTAGATTTTGATTAGCCCTCCCTCTACCTTTCCTTTACTCAGTCTTGTCCTCTGACCTCACTTAAGCCTTTTCATCCCCATTAATCTGTTCTTCTACTTACATATATACAATACCATCCTATTAAGTCCCCTGCTCCCTCCCTTTCTATTCCCTTTATATCCCCTTTCTAGCTTACTGTAAGCCACCATTTTTATTATGCACTTTTATCCGTTTGTTAAAGTGAGTCTCACAAATGTGCATCATTGTCGCACTTCAAAATAAGCCTATTTCCAATTTCTTTCCCCTGTGCATATGTTTCATCCCTGGCTCGTCTTCTTGTCTCCTCTAAGCTGTTGTGATTCTATATTCTATGCTTTTTGTCCTGTTATGTTTATAGAACCTCAGTACAGTGTGGAAATATCTTGGGCATGTCCTCCAAAGATTTATGTGCTAACATCTTGGTCTTCAGTGAGATGGTGTTTTGGTTGGGTACAGTGGAGGGTGACTGTCACGGGGGTCCTCAGGAGGGAGTCAAGGTGTTTTGGTGGTGTATAGTAGAGGGTGACTGTGTCACTGGGGCACTGTCCTCAGGAGGAGTGGAGGGTACCAGAGTAAGTTCTTTCACGAGGAAGGCGTCCAAAAAGTAGCAAGGTTGGTATTTTCCCCACCTCTGGCCTCCTGTCTTGCATCATCAGCTCTCTACCACTCATACGTGTTTGTACTTCGATGCTACCCATCATGTTGCAGCCCAGGCAAAGGGGCCCTCACCAGAAGCCAGCCAACCGAAGGACAGATGCATCAAAGACACCTTATCTTGGACTGGCATCCTCCAAAACTGTAAGATACATAAATCTTTTTCCTTATAAAGTATCCAACTCCCAGCACTTTTTTCATAACAAAACATTCACTAATGTGATATCTAAGAACTCCTTTAATAATCTAGCCATTATAGATTTCTAAATCTTTAAAATATAAAAAGTTTTATTTTGTTTATTGGGGATTTTATACACACACACACACACACACACACACGTGTGTGTGTGTGTGTGTTTTGAGGTAGGGTCTCACTCTAACTCAGGCTGACCTGGAATTCACTCTGTATTCTCAGGAGTCGCTTCAAACTCACAACTATCCACCTACCTCTGCCTTCCGAGTGCTGAGATTAAAGGTGTGCACCACCATGCCCAGTGTCATAGTTTATATTTTGACCCTTATGCTCATAGTTCCCTAGGTTTCCAGGGAACAGGGGCAAAACTAATGCACAAGCTTTTCCTAGAAAGTCTGCATTATGACTTTTAAAGTAAATAAAAGCTATTTTGTGTACTTTGAAGTGGGTTTAAAGTTGTGGTACTTTGTGACCCTCCTAGGCAGCTAAACCGGTATGCAGACCTTGGCTTTTGAGTTCTAAGATAAGTTTTCTCTCTGAGCCATAATGTCTTAAACTTGCTGTAAAAATTCACTATACCCAGGGCTGGAGAGGGCTCAGTAGTTAAGAACACTTTCTGTGTAAGCAGGAGGGCCTGAGGATACCTGAGAGACCATTCAAGTTCAATTCCAGGACCCACATGGCCACCCATGCCTTGTAACCCAGTCCCCTAGTGGAGCAGAGATCCAAGAATCACCAGAGCTCATGAAAAACTGGCAAACTCCTGGATCAGTACAAGACTGGGGAATATGGGCTGGAGAGATGGCTTAGCATTAAGGCACTTGCCGGCAAAGCCAAAGGACCCAGGTTTGATTCCCCAATACCCACGTAAGCCAGATGCACAAGGTGGCACATGCATCTGGAGTTCATTTGCAGTAGCTGGAGGCCCTGACATGCCCATTCTCTCTATCGTCTCTTTTTCTCTCTCAAAAAAATGAATAAAAATAAAAATACATTTAAAATAAATTTAAAAAAGAACTGGGGAATAGCCATAGAGCTGGACACCCAATGTTCCCCTCCTGCCACCATAGGCGAACCACCCACCACAGGTAAGTGCATGGGGTTCCACACACATGCACGCAAATATATTCATCCCAACCAGCTTTTCCACGTTTTTGTAAGCAAAAATATTGCCATCTTCTGTAATCATTCTATACAATTTCACTATTGTTCCCCAAGTAGTTTCTTTGCAAAGTCTTAACAATTTGGGCAATATTTGTAAATCATAATTAATTTGAGGCTGTCTACATGAAGGGAGCTTTTACCTTTACAATAAGAGGTTGGATTAGCCAGTTTTATTGAGACCAGAGCAATTAACTTGTAATTTGTGGCTGGCTCAAAAAGTTACGCAGTGGAAGGAACATGGTGTGGGGGTCTCCCAAGTCCTCGTGTCAGCTTGGATTGGGCAAGTTTAGCAAAGCAGAATGGCTTGTAAAAGGCATTTTCCAGGCAGAAGGTCACTTCTGCCACGCCAATTAATTGTGAAAGCTGTTCAACCTGCTGGGTCAGAAAGCAGCTGTGCAACAAGAATTTACAAAATATGAAACGATCACTTGTGAAACATAGTAATATCTGGTCAGTGTCTTCTTTAGAGTCAATACCCTCCCACTCTGTAATAACTTAATCAAGAAAAGTAGATTGGTTGTTCACCCAAGCATTTGGCAGACAAAGAAAGCCAAGTCTTTGGAAGATAAAAGACCTTAAATAAACATTCCCAAGCAGTGGGATTTAAAAGCTCCAGTGGTGCTACATGGCAGTCCTTGGCTATGGGCCCCTTAGTCTATTCAGTTCAATTTTAGTAACATTCATTTAGTCCTATTATGTGGGAGATCTGTGCTAGGCGGTGTCCTGTGAGTGCCAGAATAGATCCCTGATGGGCTGGGCAATGTAGGAGGATCTCAAATGGCTTATCACAGAGCTTCCTGTCTGGCTGTGAGGAGGAGATACCATTTGTCTCCCAAAACAGTTGAACTGACTGGGAAAGAGGGTGTTCACACTGAGGGAAGAATATCTATTGTCCCATCCTCCCCGGTAGAAATTTAGACAAAATTGTGTGGGGAACTTAGTGGAGAACGACTGGGTGATGCTGTGGTTCTGGGAGACTTTAGGTGGTAAGGTAACTCAGATCTCCTTTTTGATGCCAGGCAAGGAGCTCTGACTGAATCCTAACAGGACACGATGCACTCAGTTGAGTGGCCACTCAGTTAGGCTGACATGCTTTTCTTCAGCCTCTCCATCCACGTGGCCTTTCATTCTATTCGAGTATACAGTTAAACTCTGGGACGTCTCTTCTCTGAGCAGGAAAGGAAACTTTCTGGTTGAGAGAGTTGTGTTGATTTGGATTTTAAAAATGTTTAAGTGGGGCTGGAGAGATGGCTTAGCGGTTAAGGCATTTGCCTTCAAAGCCAAAGGACCCTAGTTCAAATCTCCAGGTCCCACGTAAGCCAGATGCACATGGTGGTGCATGCATCCGGAGTTCGTTTACAGTGGCTAGAGGCCCTGGCGTGCGCATTCTCACTCTCCCTCCCCCCTCTCTCTGTCTCAAATAAATAAATACAAAATTTTAAAAAATGTTTAACTGGTTGTGGTGGCTCACATCTCTTAATCCCAGCGCTCAGGAAGTTGAGGAAAGACAGTTGCCGTGAGTTCAAGGCTAGTCTGGCTCACAAAGTGAGAGACCTTATCTCAAAAAAAAAAAAAAAAAAAAAAAAAAAAAAAAAGAAAGAAATGAAAAGAAAGGAAAGAAAGAGAAAGAAAACACTTTTTTAAACCTCTTGATGATCGATGAGTAGGAAGGGAAAGGATTAGCAAATCCTACCCGTGTAATGTTTAAATCATAACAGAAATCCAGTTATGAGCTATGACCTATTATTTGGTACTGGAGGCTAACACGGGTTTAATTAAAGTCTTTCAACCTGATGCTTTATCCAGAGAGATGCTATTAGAAGCTTCAGCAGTATTTACCTCATAAAACAACCTGGTTTGTAGTGCTCATTTCTACGACAGCTGTTAAAACCATGCTTAGAACTGGGGGCCAGAAACATGATCCCCAATGGAGCTTCTCTACAGACCCCCATGGCATTGACAACCTGCATACAGTGTGGGTGGGGGAGAGGATTTTACATTGCAGAGTGATTTTTTCCATTTTTATATTTTCTTTCTTTTTTCCTTTTATACAGAGGCTCACTATAAAGACCAGACTGGCCTCAAACTTGTTGTAATCTTTCTGCTTCATTCTTTCCAAGGTACCATCATACCTGGCAGTTGTTTCTTCTTTTACAAGACACTCTCAATCCATCAAACATAAAGTTGTCCCACTCATTTCATTGTTGTTGTTGTTTTTCTAATAATCATTTGGCTACCACTCTATAAATCCAATCTCATGGAATCATTTTTAGCTAATAATTTTAAAATCAGAAAATATATTTAGTGATTTTTCTGTTTTTAAAGAATATTTTATTTTTATTTATTTATTTGAGAGAGAAGGGGGTAAAGAACATGGGCATGCCAGGGCCTCCAGCCACTGCAATCAAACTCCAGACATATGCACTCCCTTGTACATCTGGCTTACTCGGGTCCTGAGAAATCAAACCTGAGCCCTTTGGCTTTGTAAGCAAGTTCCTTAACTACTAAACCCATCTCTCCCGCCTGATTTTTCTATCTTGGCTTCATACTGTGAGACCTTCTAGAGATTGCAAAAATAAGGCTGGGAAGATGCCTCCACAATTGAAGGTGCTTGTTTGCAGAGCCTGCCAGCCCAGGTATAATTCCCAATGCACCCAGGCATTTGGTATTCATTTGCAGAAGCCCTGGTGTGCCCATATACATACCACACACACACACACACACACACACACACACACACGTGCACAAATAAATAAAAATAAATAAGTTTTAAATACAATATGCATTGGAAGGATTATACTATTCAGTAGTAACACAGAACATCTTACCATGGATTCGTGGTTAGTTAACTGAAAAAAGACAGGAGTTTCAAAGAATTTGCCTGAAAAAAATGGTGAGCCTATGAAGAAGGAACGTTAGCCAGGCCTGGAGCTAAACCCCTTCTCTCCAGTGCAGGTCTGACCTCATCTCTGATCAACCCTTCCTCTGCTCAACAATGAAGTCTGTCTCCACACTCTAGATTATTTGGAGGCAGGAGCTCTTGTCTCTCATCTTTGTTTTTTTCTTTTTTTTCATCCTGCTTAAACGTATAGCAGAGATCTAGAAAATGCTTATAATCTAAATGAAAACTTTAATCCATGTCTGATGCCCACTTCTAATATTTAACTTCCTTGTGCCTTCCTTGTTTTCAGAAGGAATGACTCCTGAGCATTCCAGAAACTGAGGTGCTTACCTTTCTCAAGCCTTAAGGAGAGAAAAGCATTTGCTTTCTTTGTGGGGTGATGAAAATAATGCCTAACATGTACTGAGTGTGTGTTGTATGCTGGGCACAGCCCTGTCACCTTATCTGGACTAATGTATTGAATTCTCACTTTGCCCCTGTGAGGTAAAAACTACCACCATCCCCACCATACAAATAAAGAAGCCGGGACATGAAATGTAAGTCTATCCATTTTCTCTTCCTATTAAAAAGAAGAAAGATGACAAAAAAAATGTCTATTTGGTTTTTGTCAACTTCATGATAGACTCAATAAAAATCAAATGCAAAAAAAGGGGAGGATTCATCTTTCAAAACCCTAACATAGTGATCAGGATATCACTGCGTAACAGCCTATTCAAACCATTCTTAAAAATGCACATGCACGCGATGTGGGGTTGTGAATGCTAAGTGAACATTCAAGAGAGCATGAAAGCTCTGTCCACCAGGTGGCACTCGTCCCCTAAAGGAAGGCCATGGGTGGGAACACAGGATTGTGCTCCAGCACCCTGGGCAGAAAGATCCAGGTACTGTTGGCCTTTAGTTCCCTGGGCCTTCTCATACAGGGTGAGTTGAGGAGCTGTCAGACAACCCTCAGGTACACTCTATTATTTTGCTAAAAGCAGAGAGTTTCCAGGTAAAAAGCAGTTACTACAGTGTAGTGGATGGATGCAGAGCTCAGCTTTAAACCTAATGTAAATGCAGATTTCTTCAAATCTCAGCTCCCAATCACTAGTTATATTGCCTCTAGCAGGTGACTTAATCTTCCTGTGCTCTAGGGTCCTCATCCATGAAACTGGGACACTCACTGTCCCTACCTCATTGTGCATCACATGCTGTAACAGGGCTGTGCCCAGAGGACTACGTGAGTGTTCCCCGAAGCAGAGTTGATGGTGGGGCTCTGCTGTGGTTGGCTGGGAAACGCAATGGAAGTTTTACTTGGCTCGGAATATACTCTCAAGGAGAGTAACTTGGTTTCAATTTTAAATGGTAAAGTAATGGTAGAAATATTTACTAGATGTATGTTGGTCATGAGAAGACAAAATATTGATTTAGCATCCTCTGCAAGCTAGTTGATTACTTCTCTTGGTGTGGCTGCTACAGTCTTGAAGAAGGCAGGTCCTAGCCCCACCCTTATGAAGCATAAGTCCAGCAGAGAAGATAAACATCAAAGCAACCATGACACAAATGTCAATAATTACAAAGGTGCAGAGGAATGCAAAGCACATGGGTCTAACTGAAGGCTTCCAAGAGAAGGTCACAGCAGGAGTGAGTCTGGCACAAATATGGTGGATCTCAGTTGTAGGCAAAAAAAGGACACATGACATGGGTAAGTTCTAAAGTGGGGAGGGAGGCAGCTACATCCAAACAACTGAGCAAAGTCCAGTGTGGCCAAGGAGAGAAAGCGTGGGACATGGGCCTGGAAGCTGCACAGTATCAGGGGCAGGGCATCAGATGCTGCAGCTCTAACAAGCGCATTTTATAAACCGTCATGGGACCAAGGTGAAGAGACTGGATTGAAGGGGTTGATGGTGTTGGAGAGCTAGCTGGCTCAGGACCTTTCCATTATTGGGTGCCAGCAGCCTAATACAAGTTTGGCAGGGCGTGGAGAGCCATGAGAGGCACTGAAGGCCTGCGGACTGGAGAGGCTTGGTTGACTAAATGTCTGATATTGAGGAGTCAAGATTCAAAAAGGAGGGTTGATAGTGCTGCCACTAAGACAAAACACAGGTGACACAGCAATTTGGGGAACAGGTTCATGTGTTAATTTCACGATGAGTCTGCGGCCAAAGAAGTATTCAAGAGGGCATTTTACATCATGAGATGGTCCCCATCATGATGTTCCCCCATAGCCTCAGCTGATGGCAGTTTTAGGAAGCAGAGCCTTGGGTGGCCTTTGGGATGTTATTGCCCAGCTTTCCCTTGCCAGAGCTCAGCGCACTCTTGCTGCTTTCTACCAGCTGCTGGAGCAAGATGTGATGTCTAGTCTCTGCTCTGTCATCCCTTTCCTGCCATGCTGAAACTTCCTTTAAGAATTTAAGCAGAGATATACATTCCCCCCATCCAAAAAAAGTATTAAAGAGGAACTGTGAAAGTTCTAATGTATGTAGAGTCCAACAGAAAGCTTGGAATTGCCTGGGCCTATTGAGATGTCAGTATACACATAAATTGAAGAATTTTAGGGGAAAGTGAACAAGAAAAAAAAAAAGATACCCTGAGTCAGAACTCTGGGAAATTCCACCACTTCCTCAATTTGGAAGACAGTGGGTTGGGGGTATAGCTCAGTAGGTGTTGTGACTGCTTAGTTTGCAGGAAGCCCTGGGTTCAACCCCCAGTGCTACATAAATCAGGCATGGTGGCACATGTCTGAAATCCTAGGAGGTGAAGGCAGGAAGTTTAGAAATTCAAGGTAATCCTTGGTCACATAGTGAATTTTGGGCTAAAACAAGCCCCATATTAACTAAGTAATGAAGTAAAAATTGTAGACATGGGGCTGAGGAGATGGATCAGTGGTCAAAGGCAAG
This sequence comes from Orientallactaga sibirica, assembly GCA_036365145.1. Classification (NCBI taxonomy): domain Eukaryota; kingdom Metazoa; phylum Chordata; class Mammalia; order Rodentia; family Dipodidae; genus Orientallactaga; species Orientallactaga sibirica. The sequence goes on along the minus strand of JAEOAD010000004.1, from coordinate 27,209,485 downwards.
TGCCTATTAGCCTAGGTTCAATTTCCCACCACCTACCTAGAGCTGTTTATAGCAGCAAGAGACCATGGCATGCTCATACATGTATGCACACACATGTGCACACACACACATGTGCAAGCACAAAATGAAAATTTAAAAAGTAGACAAGAGCAATCAGTAAACAAGAGAGAAGACAGAAAGAATTTGGTGATGTAAGGGGAAAGTCAGAAGGGCCAACCCCTCTCCCAGAAATGAAAGAGAGAGGGAGTAGTCAATGATATCGAAGCTTCTGAGAGCCAGGGAAGATGAGAACTGGAATATATTTTCTTGGACTTGATGGCAAGAGATCTTTCCATGGCACACTGAAGGCAACTTGTAGTAAGTTGAAAAGTGAAAAGTGATGTCATGAGAACGTGGTGATAACATACTAAAAACATCTTCTAGACAATGAATTAGTTGGAAAATGAGGTGAAGGCAGGGCTATTTTAAATGGGTGAAATATGACTATTTAAGTTTAAGTGATAATACAAGAGGTGAGAGGAGGAGGGGAGGGGACTCCTGAGCAGGCAAGTGAGGATGGGATCTAGAAAAATGGAAGGGGACAGCTTTCCCATGAGATGTGTGAGGGATGGGGAAAAAATCAAGAATATTTGTGAATCTGGTACCAGGAAGTTGGTTCTCAGGGAATTTATTTTTATTTATTTACTTGAAAGAGAGAAAAGAGAGAGAGAGAGAGAGAGACAGAGAGAGAAAGAGAATGGGTGCACCAGGACCTCCAGCCTCTGCAAATGAACTCCAGACATACATGCCACCTTGTGCGTCTGGGTTATGTGGGTCCTGGAGAATTGAAACTGGGTCCCTGGTGCTTTGGCTTGGAAAGCAAGCACTTTAACCACTAATCCATCTCTCCAGCCCAAATTTTTTTGAGGCACGCCCAACAGGCTGCCCCCCCTTTTTATGAGAGGGAATGAGCCCAAGAGAGACAGAGGGAGAGAGAGAGAATTGGCATGCCAGCGCCTTTAGCCACTATAATCAAACTCCAGACATGTTTGCCACCTTGTGCACATGTGCGAACTTTCACATTTGTGTCACCTTGCATTTCTGGCTTATGTGGGACCTGGAGAATCAAACATGGGTCCTCAGGCTTCGCAGGGAAGTGCCTTAAGAGCTAAGCCATCACTCCAGTCATCAGGGAATGCTATTTATTGTCTTTCAGACAAAAGGGATGTAATCTGCTGAAGGTGAAGAGGCAAGATGGCATCAGAGGTGTACTCAGAGGGGGTTTAAAATGTCAAAGATGAAAATGAAAGGAAATGAGTATCCAGCTGAGGCTAATGACCACTGACAAGACACAAATAGAGGGCATATGGTGTTTGGTAGCAGCTTTCATGGCTCAGAGGCCATATGGAGCTGGCGAACTGCTACATTAACTTACACATTAAAAATTTTATTTATTTATTTATTTATTTGAGAGAGAAAGGCAGATATATAGAGAAAAATGGAGAGAGAGAATGGGCACACCAGGACCTCTAGCTATTGCAAATGAACTCCAGATGCATGTGCCACCTTGTGCGTCTGGCTTACATGGGTCCTGGGGAAGCAAACTTGGGTCCTTAGGTTTCACAGGCAAGTGCCTTCACTAAGCCATCTCTCCAGCCCTCGCACATTTTTATTGTCTTCTCTGTGCCAGGTGCTCTGCCACATACTGGGTTCTACTGGCCAGTTATCACACCAGGAAAGTACATCCACTCCTGGTTTGTTTTCTACGAGAACAAAACTCTTAGGCACGTAGAAATTACTGCCTGTGTTTCAGGTAAAGCCTGAAGCAATTTCAGAATGTCAGACTAGAAGTAGCTGTGAGGTTTGACTGTGGAGTTTATCCACAGCCCTAAAGCTGCCTCGTTGAGTATCTCTGGTTTAGCTTGCTGTGGCTCTGGGAACGGTTCCAGAATACTTGGGAAGAGCACAACATTTCTAAAGATATTTGGCTATCCCTCAGCCCTCCCCTCACACCTCCTGACAAGCAGAGGACTAGGGAGAAATTTTGGTAACAAAGTTGGTCAGTGACTTTTAGAGGTCATTTGAAGGGGACTAATGTCCATTCAGGTAGCCCCTGAGGTAGTTCAATTCCCAAAAGCCAGAAGGGGTAGCAATCTCATTAGATTTCAGTTTGGTCACCTGCCTATTTCCCCAGGTTTCCAGCCCTCAAACTTAGAGCTGATACCATAGAAAAGGGAGTCTGAAGGCTGGAGAGATGGCTTAGTGGTTAAGGTGCTTGCCTGTGAAGCCTGAAGAGTCAGGTTCAATTCACCAGGACCCATGTAAGCCAGATGCACAAGGTGGCACATGCATCTGGAGTTTGTTTACAGTATCTAGAGGCCCTGGTGCACCCATTTTCTCTTTCTCTCTCTATCTGCCTCTTTCTCTTTCTCTCAAAAAAAAAATAAATAAAAGTTTTCTTTTTTTTTAAGAGAGGCTGAGTTGTTTCTGCCACACAGAAAATCTAATGCTGATATTAACTGTAGATATTTACTAATTTCAATATTATGAATATTATTTATTATAGAGTATTGTACAGCAGATTCTTCCAAATCGTAGTACTCCCTAAGGTGAGGGGGGAGGTTCAGGACTCAAGAGGTCAAGTCTGAAAGAGCTGAAATGTAAAAGGTTGCAGTGCCCCTCCCTAGGTTATATAAAGGGTGAACAATTGTTTGCGGGTGGGGAGGCTGACCAGCCAGGCTGCCTGCAGGTGTGAGCTCCAGAGATGCAGCTTTGCGAGTTGTCAACTAGGCTCGGGTGGGTTTTTTGGCAATGCAGTTGCCCTTGAATCACTCATGTTCCTTAATCAACCTCCCACCCTGCTCTGTAAGTAACCTCAATAAACTCGCTGGTTCACCAAAACTTGTTTTGGTGCAATCGTGTTTGGTTTGTCATCTGTGACCTATTTGAGGTGACTGGATGTGTGTTCCTGTCTCTTAAGGCAAAAATACATCTTTTGGGACTGAGAGATGGCTTAGCAGTTAAGGTGCTTCCCTGCAAAGCCAAAGAACCCCAGTTTGATTCTCCAGTATCCATGTAAAGCCAGATGCACAAGGTGGCGCATGTGTCTGGAGTTTGTTTGCAGTGGCTAGAGGCCCTGGTCTGCCCATTCTCTAGCTGCTTCTCTCTCTCAAATAAACTAATTAATTAAATAAACAAAACATCTTTTGCACACTTGGATTATGGACAGATCCACATTCCACACATGTGTTGAGAGTTGTCTTTTCTTGTATTAATGGCTGGTCTCCTTGTTCATACTGGGGTCTGTTTTGTGGGGGAAACTGTGAACAGGAAGTGGGGTTGCTTTGTTTACACCTTGTTTGCCAGAGCACCTGTGAATCTCTTGGCTCTGATTTCATTTGTATCTGTATGGTTCCCCCAAGTATTCATTTTTCACATGAAGTGATAACAAATATTTTTTCCAGTACCTACTATGTTTGAGGCTGGACTTCCATTTATCCTGGGATGTATTCCATCAAGGGGCTTGTTACTGGAAATGGAGACAAGGTATAGGTGAGTTTATTAAATGTGCATTGACTTTAATACAGTACCTGGGGTTGGGAACTTGCCTGTTATTTTTAAATATACATATATATATATATATATATATATATATATATATATATATGTATGTATGTATGTATGTATATATCACAGAAGTCATAAAAGTTTAGTGGAGAAAAACTAAATTTTACTAATAAACTCAAATCCTATATTAGAAGTAGTCAATGTTAACATTTTGGTATATATTCCTATTTAAGCTTTGTTTAAAAAGTATGTATCATGGGGCTGGAGAGATGGTTCCGCTATTAAAGGTGCTTGCTTGCAAAGCCTGATGGCTGGGGTTCAATTCCCCATTACTCACATAAAGCCAGATACACAAAGCGGCACATGCATCTGGAGTTCCTTTGTAGTGGCAAGATGCCTTAGTGCACCTATACACACACTCTCTCTGTCTGCCTCTTTTTGTCTCAAGTAAATAAATTTAAAAAAATAAAATAAATAAAAATATTTTTAAAATTTTTTATCATGACTTATCAGAATTTGTTACTCTGTGCATGTATGTGTGTTTTTCTTTCTCCTTAATAGAGGGAGGGAGGACTATTTGAAAGCTTCAGCAATGAAGTATGTGCAATGATTAAACAGCATACTGATGAAAAATATCTGAAAATGAATTTCCTATTAAAAAAATCTTTTCACATTTCTAATTGTTGGGTAGAGTTGGAAATTTCTCTAATTTTGATGTATCTATAAAAAATATTACTGGTTAATTCAAATGTCTCCTTGTCAGTGACCATATTCTGATCCTCCTGCCTCTACTTTCTGAGTGCTGGGATTCTAGGCATGTGCTACCATGCCCAGAATTATGAGATGCTGGGGATTCATGTATGCTTTGCAAACACGCTGTCAACTGAGCTACATCCCTAGCCTGTATTCATTATCTTAATAAAAATAAAGTTTGATTGTTTCTATCTTATATTTTAGAGACACAAAATAATATTATGGCTAGGTTTTGGATCTGAATAGCTCAAGTTCAAATTCCAACCTTATCGTTTGTTGTGAATTTGGCCAGTTATGTAGCCTCTCTTAACCTCTGTCCTCGTTTGTAAAACTATAGTGCAGAGAGTTTCTATGAAAGCCAAATAGGACAATATTTGCACAATACTGACCTACCCCAAGACAGTCAATAAGTAACAGGTATAATTATTATTATTGTTACAGAACTTGCCGTGTTGTGTCGTAATTACTGGTTTGGTAATGTCTCCCTTTTGGCACTGTGAATGCCTAGATGGCAGCCCTGGGTCATGACCTCTCATATAGCTTCTCTCCTCCCAGCAGAGTAGTTGTACATAGTAAACAATCTGAATGTACTTTCTGGAAAATGAATATGAAAAACACCAGGCCAAGTGCCCTTTGCCTGTAAGTCTTTTGTTGTTACTGAGATATCTAGAACAAACTCTTAGTGTAAGCTATGAACATGCTGGAATTGAGCCTGGGGTGTCACACTTGCTACGTAAGCACTTTACACATTATTACATCCTCAGCCCCAAACCTTTTATTTTATTTTATTTTATTTTATTTTATTTTATTTTATTTTATTTATTATTTTTGCCCCAAACCATTTAGTTCTTCCAATCAATGTTATAAGATCATTTTTATTTTTAACCGAAGCTACCATTATTGAGCACTTATTGCACGCCAGCTTGTGTCCCAGTGCTTCACATCTTATTTAAACTACTTTATGAAATGGATGTTGTATCTTCTTTAAGACTGAAGCCCAGAGAAAATGCTATGCACTTTCTGGTGTCCAGGGTTTTGGCAGTGTCCCAAGTATGAAGTCCTGGCTCTCCGTCCTCCACTTAACTGCCTAGACAGGTGGTGAAGAAGAAAAGCAACCGTGTATTTTCTTTCTCTCCAGTATAGAACTTCTCCTCCCCCCGCCCCTACCTCAGGGAGTCTTTCTGTTCTGGAAGAACAAACAAGAAATTCATGATTCTTCATTCGTGATTCTACCCCTGGTGAGGGGACCAGAGGAGGTCCTTGGAGGATTTCTCCCTGTAGCACCCTATTCAAGGAGGCCGATGAACACTAACTGCAACACTGACCTTCCCACACAGTGATTATTGAATTGAAATGTACTCTCAAACATTTACAAAAGAAGAAATCAAATTGTACCTTGTGAAAAAAAAAAAATCAAGGAAATCCCTGATAAATCCATAAGCATATCAGTAAGATAGATGAGATTTGAATTGGAAGGCGTTAAGACTCAAAACGGAGCTTGCTTTCAAAAGAGAGAACATTTCATCCCATGTGATCCACACCGCCATGTTAAGTCATTTGTCATGAATTTGCTCCTGTTGTCTACATGAGTGGAAGATGTGTTTTAAAAATAAGAAGAGGGGGCTAGAGAGATAGCTTAGTGGTTAAGGCACTTGCCTGCAGAGCCAAAGGGCCCAGGTTCAATTCCTTACTACCCACGTAAGCCAGATGCACAAGGTGGCACATGTGTCTGGAGTTTGTTTGAAGTGGCTAGAGGCCCTGGCATAACCATTCTCTCTCTGTCTCTCTGCCTCTCTGCCTCTCTCTCTCTCTCTCTCTATCTGCTGCTCTCTCAAATAAAGAAATAAAAATATTTCTTTAAATAAGAAGAGGGCTGGAGAGATGGCTCAGCAGTTATGACACTTGCCTGCCAAGCCTAACAACCCAGGTTCTATTCCCCAGTACCCACAAAAAGCCAGGAGTTCGTCTGCAGTGGCTAGATGCCCTGGTGTGCCCATTCTCTCTCCACCCCCTGCTTGCAAATAAATAATATTTTTTTAAAGTAAGAAAATCCTCACGTAAGCTGACTGGAATTCTTCCAGATTCCACATTTGTTCCTATTAACCAGAAGTCTTCAGACTTGGGAAAATATTTTCATTTTCCTCCCCCTTTTCTAAATGTCCTAAAAGACCTGCAAGAGGATGGGAAACATTTTATGAGTCCCAAAGGAGCCCTCCTTGGCCTGAAAGAGATAGCTGGACCATATGCTGAGGCAGGAGGGGCTGAGGAAGATGCCTCGGAATGTTTTCAAACATTGCATGCATGCGCTCTCATTCATAGTAACTGATGCCCTATGACAGACAAAATGTGATTCTAGAGAGCACTCTATTATTTTTCTTTCAAATACATCAAAAAAGATACAAAGTATAAGTTTTTTATAGAACAGCTGTATGCTGCCTGTGAATTTATTCAGTTTCTTTTATTTCTCTTCTTTTTATATTTTTTTAATGAGAGAAAGAAAGAGAATTGGCATTCTAGGACATCTAGCCACTGCAAATGAACACCACACGCATGCATGGGCCACCTTGTGTGCATGTGCAACCTTGTGCACCTTGTGCGTCTGGCTTACATGGGATCTGGGGAGTCAAATGTGGGTCCTTAGGCTTCACAGACAAGCACCTTAACTGCTAAGCCATCTCTCCATTCTTTGTATCTGTCTTTTTATTTTATTTTATTAAGAACATACTTAGTATGGATACATCATATGTTGGTGCCATATTTTCCCACTTCCCTGCACCCATTGCAGCAGAGACTACTATAATATTTTGAAAAAAAATTATTACCCTACCTGAGAAAATAAGTTAATTAAGAGGAAATGAGAAAAAGTCCACATCCTTAGAATATGAATTTTGTCTTATTTTCATTAACATTCCAATAATAATAATAATAATAACCTAAAATACATGTAGAAAAATTACCTCCATCTAATGAAACTATTTTATGATATACCAGTAAGAATTTATGTGTGAGATATGCAGTGAACTTTTTAAAAAAATTAATTTATTTTTATTTATGACAGAGAGAGAAAGAAAGAGAGAATAGGTACACCAGGTCCTCTAGCTGCTGCAAATGAACCCCAGACACATGCGTCACCTTGTGCATATGGCTTATGTGGGACCTGGAGAACTGATCCTGGGTCCTTAGGATTCACAGGCAAGCACCTTAACCACTAAGCAATCTCTCCAGCCTGCAGTGAACTTTTAACCTAATTAAATCATAAAGAGAATTGGTGCCTCCTCAAAATTAAACCAAGAGCCCTTCCTTGGAAAAAACAATGCTTTGAAAAATACTATCACTGTGGAACTTTTTCCAAATATTGAGGATGAGATTACTTCTGGCTTCAACATTTTGGGGAGATAACTTTCTAAATGGATGAAATACAAATGTGATGGACTCAGAGTGGCAGGATGCATTTGTTCCATGTACATTATAGGAACTCATCACTTGATAAATAAATGTTGGTGAATAGTGCTAGCTGGTTAAGGTCATATAGGTTGTGTTTAGAACCACCTGGAACACTGTGGAAGAAGTCAGCCTCATTTAATTACATTAGATATGAGTTTATTGCTTCCTTCGTTCACTCTATAAATACTTACGATGTCCACTATGTGTCAAAATCTGTATCTGAGAATGTAGCCACAAGCAACATCGATACAGGAGCTTAGGGTACTGCTTTCTAAAAGATGGAGAGAAGGGGCTGGGAATATGGTTAAAGCCTGCAAGCCTAGGGGTTCAATTCTCAAGCTGACCATATAAGCCAGACACAAAAAGTAGCACAAGTGTCTGATGTTCATTTGCAGTGGCAGGTGGCCTAACACACCCCCACCACAGGTGAAAATAAATAAACTTTATTCATGCATATATATGTGTGAATGTGTGTGTGTATAAAATGATGGAGAGAAAATGCAAAACCTCACCATAAGGTAGTCCATGTCCTCAGGAAGTGCCAGTCTCTGCGCTTTTTGCCAGGTTACAGCGTATTTGGTATGAGGAGCAGTAAAACAGCATCTCTTGGGAGCTCTTGCTCCCCGTCTCCCAAGCCCAGTCTTAGAGAGCTGATGGCTGAGGCTGAGCCATTCTCATCCAAAGAGCTCAGCTAAAACATCATGGAATGGAGCCAGGCATGGTGGCGCATGCCTTTAATCCCAGCACTCAGGAGGCAGAGGTAGGAGGATTGCTGTGAGTTCAAGGCCACCCTAAGACTACATAGTGAATTCCAGGTCAGCCTGAGCTAGAGTGACACCCTGCCTCGAAAAACCAAAAAAAAAAAAAAAAAAAAAAAGTCATGGAATGGAAAGAGGGCCACTGCAGTGCGGACAATGCCGTCAGGGTAATAGGCAAATATCCCGTGCCTTTTGTTGAAAAATAACCGATTCAGGCCAATTAAGCTTTAGTTGTACTTGGTTGATTCTGCTAGCAGGAAAAAAAAAGGCTCATTTAAAGTGAATAGATTTCTTTGAGACTAGTGGGTTTATGATTGGTTCTGTAAGGCAGTAATGATTATAGAGTACTCTTGTTTTCCCTCACTGCCCCCTCCTCCTTCATTACAACCCATTCTGTGGCTTAAAACAAGATCTATAGTATACATTTTCAAAAAGGATGGCTCACCTTGTCCTCCAATATCATGCGTGCCTCTCTGAAAATGGTACCATATCCTCACAACCTTTCATATCAAAATAGTTGTAATTTCAACATAATAACAAATGTACATGGCAGCAAAAATAAATAAATAAATAAAACCCTTTGCTTTTCATGGGTAGGAGTTCTTGCTCTACAGGAGGATGCTGCTGTCTAGTTGCATCTATTGCTGTTGTCCTGAGTCAGACCTGCCCTTTGAGCTTCTTCCATAGGAGGGGGGAGTTCCACACTTCAGATATCACTTTAAAAGTCTGGGCTGCTTATGGGCTGGAGAGATGGCTTAGCAGTTAAGGCACATGCCTGTAAAGTCCAAGGACCCAGGTTTGACTCTCTAGGTCCCATGTAAGCTGGATACATATGGTGGCACATGTATCTGGAGTTCGTTTGCAGTGGCTAGGGGCCCTGGTGTGCCCATTCTCACCATCTCTCTATCTCCCTCTCCATGTCTCTAATAAATAAATAAATAATAAATAAATAAATAAATAAAATCTTTAAAAAAAAAGTCTGGGCTGCTGAGTTAGAGTTCACACTTCACACCGTGAGGCTTTGATGCTTCTTCACAGCCAGTGTGGGATCTCTTTTTCAAGTGTGTGTACTACCATGGAGTGTAGTCCATTACCTGTCCTGCCCAGCAGTGGGACAGGGTCCTGAAGAACAAGGACATAGCAATGGAGCTAATCTGGCAGCTCGATGGCCTATCTCTTGTTGCTGCTCCCGGCAGGCCCATATAGAACTGGGTGACAACAGTAAAGCTGAACAACTCTTAGGAAGCAAGTCTAGCTGGCTCCATTCCCTGCCATACAGGTGGAAGAAGTATGGTTGTGCCCAATTATAATACCATGCCATGTGGCAGAGGTGTGGCATGGCTGGGAACACCAAGAGCAATAGTCTTCTCAATTAGAAGGGAGGTGGCTTTTGTGGGAGGAATGTGTCTGTAGTCTGTGAATTAAAATTCAGGACAGACTATCAGAAGCCATGGCCCAAATTAGAAGGAGGCCTTGACATGATGAACATGTGAAGAGAAGTCCCGTGACACTCCTGGAAGAATGACTGTCCCTAGGAGAAATGTCTGCCTGGTCAGAGGAGATGTAAACAAATTAATTTTAATGCTGCATCAAACATTAGTGATTATTTTTGCCTTTTAATTGATTTTTAAACAAAATTTTAAAAATATTTTTATTTTTATTTATTTATTTGGAAGAGAGAGAGGCAGACAAAGAGAGGCAGAGAGAGAGAGAGGGGGGGAGAATGGGTGTGCCAGAGCCCCTAGCTACTGCAAACAAAATCCAGATGCATGTGCCACCTTGTTCATCTGGCTTATGTGGATCCTGGGGAATCGAACCTGGGTCCTTTGGCTTTGCAGGCAAGCGCCTTAACTGCTAAGCCATCTCTCTAGTCCTTTGTCACATTTCTTAGTTTTCAGAGTTACCTAATGTGCCAATTATCCTTTGATACATAAAAAATTATCCTAGCTTAAAAAACAAACTTACCTCACACAATTTCTGAGTATCGGGAGTCAAGGAGTGGTTTGACTTAGGGTCTCTTAAGAAGCTGCAGGTGGGTCCTGGGGTGGGGTAGGGATCAACATTTGATCGAATGCTTCTGAGGTGATGGTTCACTTGCATGGCTGCTTGTAGGAGGCCTCAGTTCCTCACCACATGGACTGCTCCAAAGGCTGCCTGAGGGTCTTTTCTCAGACCAAATGACCTGACGGCAAGGCAGAAGGCTCATTTCTGCCAGATTCCATTCATAGAATGGCAGTCATTAAGTCCACCTACACTCCCGTAGGAAATGGAGATAGGGTTCTCCCTTTGGGAAGAAGAGGGATTGGAGAATTGGTGAACATATTTTAAACCTTCCACATACAGTATTTATCCAGGATGTGAGGAAATGTGGCTAAAAGATCTGTGAGACTCAGGGTGAAATAAAATGAAAAACTCCTGTGTAAGAATTACTCAGAATTTCAAAGTAGTGATAGTGGAACATTTAACCAAGTGTGGCATTGGAGCCTGGGGCCAGGTCCAGATTCCACCGATGTGAAATTAGTGCTTGGTATAGTGGTCAGTAATGTTGGCTTTGAATCCAAGTGCCACCGTTAATCTTTCTGAATCTCAGCTTTCATTGCTCCAAAATGGACATAATTAATTAATTAATTTGCTGTCACTTGGAATTATTTTAACTTTGGGCATTGAAGGAAGTCGTTATTGTGCTTAGTTTATTATAGGCACTTGATACCACAGGTATTGTAATTATCACATTTTCAAAAAGGGGTGGAGAAGAGGAAAGCTTGGCAAAGCTGATAAGTGAAATTGGTAATTTAATTAAGACCATAGACACCTTAAAGCAGGAACAGCATCTCATGGTCTCTTTCACCTGGCATGGACTCATTCATTCATGAGTGTGGAAAATGGATGTGTCCTGTAAGAAGCTGCAACAAGAACAGGTAGGAAGATATGTTTCAGAAATATCATATTTAAAGCATTATAACAGGTATGACAAGGGGTCCTATTTTAAGAAAATGAAGAGGAGGGTTTCATTGGCTGTCTTAATACTAGGCAATTTATCGGCATCCTTAGAAATGGTTGCCATGAACTACTTTCTATTAATAGCTCAGCTGATGAGACTGAATTATTAAACAGAAAGTTTCTCATAGCAATATCCTCTTTGGGTGGCTCAAAAAAGAAAAAAAAAACACTTAAGACAATTCTTGGACGAGGTCTTCCTAGTAGCAAAATTATTTTATTTAAAAGCACTTTATAGCTTTAGACAGACCCTCTACCTTCTGTCTCATGCAGCTGGGTGGGGCCCTGCGAAACCAACAATAATCCAGGCAAGAACATGTGTGCAGACCCAGCCATAACTGAGGTGTGCAGTGGCTGGGGCTCCGACCTTCCCACTGCAGGGGTTCTATTTCACACCAAACAACTGGCCTTCAAAAACCCTGTCAACCATTCCCATGTGTACCTTTATGACGGCCTGAATATAAAGTGTCACCCATGGCCTCCTGTGTGTGTCCTAATGCCTTATACTCAATTCCCTAGCTGGTAGAGCCTTGGGGAGGTGGAGCCTTACTAGTGGAAGTGTTTCATTGGGGGTGGACCTTGAGGTTTATCAGTCCCAACCCCCTGACTGTTCAGAGCTAGCTTATTCAGAGAACCTCTCCACCACCACTGCCCCCAGGATGGGACGTCTGACCGCCTGCTCTGCTATGCTCCCCCCACCATGATGAAACTTCCCCTAGAAACTGTCAGCTGAAAGAAACCCTTTCCCTTTCTTCCCATAAGCAGCCGATTCTGGTTAGGTATTTTGTGCTGGCAGTGAAAGGTAACTGCTACAACCTTCTACTAAGCTCTTACCCAAAGCATAGTGTTGAGCTAGGACATCTTTGCTCATCCGACAAAACTCCCCTGTGCCTCCCAAGAAGTGGAATCCAGAAGCACACAACAGACTTCATTGCCCCTGCATGGTGCCAGAGAGTCACCACGGGCTCCAATGTGCCGCACTGGCCTCTTCTACAAAGATGGTCTCATCAAGGTCTTGGGTGAGGAACCGGTTTGGGTACCTGTTACTCATCTGAATGAACAGGGGAACTGGAAACCTGCAGACAAAGAGTTGTGTTCTCTTCACAGATGCATTGCCACCCCAAAATAAGCCAGGTATAGGGGTCACTCTAGGTGGCGTTCTGCTCTTAGCAATAAATAATCTTCTGTTTCTCAAGGAACTTCTTTATTTATCCCCCCATCCAAAATTAGTTCCTTAATTTGAAACAGCCATAAACAAACATTTCAGAAGCGATCCCTTGGGCTCTCTTCTCCCACACCCTACCCCCACACACATTTTTTTCTGCTGTTTGTTCTCAGTTCTTTTTTCCTTTGTGCTCCACACAAGGAAGGCCTTGCCGTGGGTTTGGCTTTCTGAAATCCCTTCATTAGTTTCCTGAAAGATATTTAAATTCCATGTTGACAGGGGAGACTTAAGTTCATTGAATTCTGTATTAAATGTAAACAAACTTCAGTGACATCAAAGTGCACATTTTACTTGTCTACTGGTCTCCGAGGTTGCTTGCAATTCCATGGCTCTCTCCTGCGCCTGCTCTAGCCCACCCCTGCACACTGAACCACTGTTCCTGCACACTGCGAGAGGAATGCTCACCCTTGACCCTGCTGCTCTTTCTCTTTCTTCTGGATTTCCATTCTTTGCCACCCTGGTTTCCTGGTGTGCCCTTCTTTATTTCTCCTGCTCTCATCTCATATCAACAAAGAATCCCATAGCCCCTTAGCTGTCTGCTCCCTCCTTTGTCTTCAGAAAGGGAATTGAGGTGGGGTTTTGCCTTGGTCGCTTGGCCTTTCCCCTGCTCTGTGCTCTGCCCCTGCAGGGGATTGCACAGTCCAGCTTCCTGGCCTCTGGCTTCCCAAGGGAAACACATCAAGAGACAAAGTAGGGGTTTGAGAGGTGGGTTAGTGGTTAAGGCGCTTGCCTGCAAAGCCTAATGGCCCAGATTTGATTCTCCAGTACCCACATAAACCAGATGCACATGGTGGTACATGCATCTGGAGTTCGTCTGCAGTGGCTAGAGGCACTGGGGTGCCCATTCTCTGTCTCTGTCTTTGTCTCTGTCTCTCTCTCTCTCTCTATATATATATATATATATATATATGTATATATATATGCCTCTCTCTCTTTCTCAAATATAATTTTTTTTTTTTTTTTTAAAAAGAGCAAGGAACTGGGCATAGTGGCGCATGCCTTTAATCCCAGCATTTAGGAGGCAGAGGTAGGAGGATCGCCGTTAGTTCGAGCCCACTCTGAGACTACACAGTGAATTCCAGGTCAGCCTGGGCTAGAGTAAGACCCTACCTCGGGGCAAAAAAAAAAAAAAAAAAAGAAAAAAAAGAAAAACAAACAAACAAACAACAACAAAAAAAGAAAGAAAGAAAGAAAGAAAGAAAGAAAGAAAGAAAGAAAGAAAGAAAGAAAGAAAGGAAACATGGGGCTTCCTTTCCTCTGCTTTGAATGGCTGCTTCTGACTCCAGCTGCTTTCAAACCACCCTGTGGTACTGTTACAGCATCTGCCCGAAGTTCCCCACGGTGCTTCTGATTGCTCTCCTCTGCCCTATCTTCCTGCTCTCTAACACCATCTTAGCCTGGTATGATGGTGTGATTCCGACACCTGAGAGGCTGAGGCAGCAGGATTGCTGCAATTTCTAAGCCAGCCTGGGCAACAATGCAAGTAAGAGGCCAGCCAGGGATACATAGCAAACCCTGTCTCAAAAACAAACAGATCCTTTCCCGCCTCCCACCACCACCATCTTACAGCCAGCCCCGAGGGAGTTACTTCTGACTTGGGACTAGTGTTGATCTTTGTGTTACCCACCATCCCAGCTTAACTCCTTGGTTCTGACTTTTCCATCACCCGCATGTCAGTTCCTATAGTAAATTCCTTCTGTTTGAAATAGCTACAGTGTATCTTTCCCCTATTTTTTTTTTTTTTTTTTTTGAAGCAGGGTCTAACTCTAGCCAGGCTGATCTGGTACTCATGTACTCATTCTATAACCCAGGCTGGCCTCAGACTCATGGTGATCCTCCCACTGGGACTAAAGGTGTATACCACCACACTGACTGTTTTTCCTAATTGGATCCTGAATGAAATTGGGGTTCAAGATTACAACAACAGAGGCTAAAAATGTAGCTCAGAGGAGAGTGCTTGCCTCCCCCCCCCCACTGATAACAACAATAACTCAGATTAACAATTCTCTAGAGAGGATGTACTCTGTACTTCTTTTGGTTTTTATACACTTGATACACCACACAAAACAGCCACCAAAAGCTTAATGGTGATGGCAAATCTGAGGTACACGCCAAATGGGAACGGCAGGGGAACACAGCACCTCCCCAGCATGTACATCCTGCAGCTTGCATTCTCCCAAGCACAGAGAAGAGGACCCCTCCCTGGTCTCACTGCTTTGTGCTGGACAGTAGGTGGACGCGTGAAGCTTTCCTCTGACTCCCGTCCGTTGCAGCTCTTCCTCACTACTCCAGGAATGAGGCGTTGATGATCACCTGTTTAGCAAGCTTAAGTCTCACCTCATAGTAACACATCCTGTTCAGGACTCTGACAAGCCTTACGATAGAGCAGTGATTTCTTTCATAATATTGAATTTATTTATTTATTTGAGAGAGAGAAAGAGAGAGAGGCAACAGAGAGAGAATGGGTGAACTGGAGCCTCTAGGCATTGCAAA
Organism: Orientallactaga sibirica; assembly: GCA_036365145.1. Taxonomy (NCBI): domain Eukaryota; kingdom Metazoa; phylum Chordata; class Mammalia; order Rodentia; family Dipodidae; genus Orientallactaga; species Orientallactaga sibirica. Next base: position 27,194,269 of record JAEOAD010000004.1, on the reverse strand, counting down.
CGAATTCCAGCTACATGTGCCACCTTGTGCATCTGGCTTATGTGGGTCCTGGGGAATTAAACTTGGGTCCTTAGGCTTCACAGGCGAGTGACTTAACCACTCAGCCATCTCTCCAGCCCTAGAGAAGTGATTTTTGACACTTTGAGTCCAAGGCCTTTTGAAAGCCTTTGGTGATTGGTTAGAATCCTCTCATCAGAGGAATACGCACATGCACCATGATTATGAGTGAGCATGTGTACCCCTCTATGTGCATGCATTGGGCACACACACACACACACACACACACACACACGCCCCTTCACATGACTCTTAGTGAGCTAGTTCATCAGTCTCAGACTAAGAATTGCACATGCACCCCATATGGTCTTTAGCCATACATGATTCTCCTGTTCCTATTCAGGGTGCCCTGAGTGGTGCCTACGTATGCAACTGTAGTTTTATAATAACTTACTTTCTTCCCATACCCCTCCTTTTAAGCCATAATTTTAACTTCATAACACACAACCTGTCTGGCACTATTTATCTGTCAGACAGCTCCTGTCAGACTCATCCTGAGGCAGACATTTCCATGTTGTACTTGTGTCAAAGGATGCCTCTACCGTGACATTCAAAGTTCCTGCAGAGGAAACAGTAGTTTCCTTTGAGATATTCCCCTTTCTTATTGGCACCACATGAGACAAAGTTCTGTGACTAGAGGAGATTTATGGGGTGTTGTTGTCAAACATATGTGCATGTTATTTTCCTGTGGTGAAGGACCCATGACCCCAGACTTCCGCTTTGGGATTGATTTGGGGTCTACTGTAACATGTACACTCTAATAAGTCACAGCAAATACTGCCTATTCAGCCCCTGAGAGGCTATGTGGGTTCCAGGATGAATAATTTCGCTCATTCTTTTGGCCTTTGCTGTGGCTTGTCAGGGCCTGGGCTCATGTTCATTACTCTGAGAAGTGCTCAGCTGTGAAATAAGTACTGAAAAGATGAAATGTAATTGATCCTGAGCCTCCCTGATCTTTCAATCCCATGTAAGCAAGACGTAAGTATTTAAAGTGGTCTAATAAATCTTCTTGAGCTTGAAAGTTCAAAGATTAAAAATACTTATGGATTGACTTGGGAAGAAAAACTAGGAAAATATATGTTCTGGCTCTGAAGTAGAGAGAGAAGCTATTATGAAACGTTAGTGAAAGGAACATTTGTGATAAGCTGAATGGAACCCACGTTGTATATCTGTTTCTGCAGAATTGAGGATTGTCCAGCATTAAGATATGAAAGTGGGATATGTATACCAGAAGTATAGGAATGTCAAGTCAAGGATTGTTTTAGAGTGAAAAATGGGTATTATTTAAACATTTGAGCTATTTGTTGCATGGTAGCTATTTTGAAAGAGATTATACACAAAAATCTTGGAACTTGCTGTGAGAAGATTAATATCTCAAACTGAGGGATCAGAGCTGTGTGGGAAGTATGGAGGAAGATATTGGAACTTGATATTCATTCATGTGTATAGCAAATATTATTAATTAACTACTATATCCCAGAAATGTACTAAACCTAAGAATCAGGAAATGAAAAAACGTCACTCTGCCCTAGATTGTCTCAGTGTTGTGAAGAGGAATGATCTCTGGACAGGTAATTTGATTGTGTTGTGATAGGCCCTGTGATAGAAGTGTAGTGAACTGAAACACAGAAGAAACATGCCTTGCTTGTCTTGGGGATGGGGCCATGTGGGGAGATCTTTTCTGAGGAGGTACTGCTTTCCAGAATGAAAGACTTGCTCAGTAGCTAGGGAAGGGAGAAACATCTCAGGCAGCGAAAACAGCACATACACAAAATTAGGCCGAGAGTCCCTGGAGATCAGAGAGTTGGAATAACTTGGAGCACAAGCCTTCACAGAAGACTGAGGAAACTGAGCTAGAGACGGACGCATGGCACACGTATGTCAGGCCCACAGTGGGATACCCTGAGGCTCTAGGATAAGCAGATGAGGGCAATGCCTATAGAGAAAGGGGCCAAAATCTGGCCCACCTAGGAAGTGAATGGCAATAGAATTCCCCGAGAAACCAGGCTCAGAACATGACTCGCAGGAGTCTAGAACGATGTTTGCTTCATCTTCCTGACAAGGCTGACGACAGTTTGTTTACCATGGGAAGGAATGAAGATGAGGGCTGGAGTTCTGGTTGGGCAGAGAAGATGGTGTCTTATCCACGTTTCCAAGGCAGTTTCTGTTGAAGGTGTTCAGTTTGAGGTTGCCTGCTTGAACACATGGAACTGAGGCAGGAAATACAAATTTGGGAGTCATCAGTAGTGCATGAAAGAGAAGACCTGGAAAAAAGAACAGACACTATAGAGACATGCATGAGCAAAGAACTGCTAAGTGATGTTGAGAAAAGGCAGCAAAAAGGCAAAGGGGAAATAAAAAGGCAAAAGGGGTGCCTGTGTGTGACTAAAGGCAGCAAGAACTGAGGACAATCAAAATCTATCAAGAAGACAAGAAAACATAGCTGACTCCCTGGCGGGAGATGAGCCACCCCTCCCACATCAGCCAGGGCCCAGGTGAAACCACAGAGGAACTGGCCAGATGAGCAAGAGTGTGTTGCTTCCATGGTGAGTCTGACACCTGTGCCAAGGTGATGGAGACAGACACTGAGGGCAGACTCCAAAGCAGTCCAGAAGCTGTTGAGAACTCAACACTAAAGTAGAATTAAAACACACCCACCATAGCTCAGGGTGTGGAAGAAAGGGCAGAAAGAATGAAATTCCACAGGGTGGGAGGGACTAGCCAGAGTTATTGCCGTCCCCCAATGACTGACTGCTGCTCTCACAACCCCATGGCGAGTACCAGCAATCCCGCTATGAAGAACCCTCAGTGGAATGGGGGCAGGGAGGAGGGAAATGATGGTACCAACATATAATGTGTGCATACAAAGTTTTACTTAAATAAAAAAAGGAGCCCAGAGGCATTCCCTCTTCTACCACACACACATACACAAAACTGACTGCTGCTCCCACAATGCATATTCTACAACCCCATTGGGGAATACCTGTAACCCCATGGAAGAGGGTCCCCAGCGGAATGGGGGCATTGATGAGTGATAAGAGGGAACCAACATATGATGTACCCATATGAAATACATTGTTAATAAAAAAAAAAGAAAATTAAAAAAGGAATAATAAGAAGAGGAAGATAAGGGAGGGTAAATCCTAGCTACTAGAACACCAGGCACAGCTCAGGAGAGGGTGGAAAACAGGAGCCAGCGATGCCGGCAAGTCTGAGAAGGTACCATGGCAATGAAGCCAGAGGACACAGGACCCCAAACCACCTCTGAGATGTGGCAATTGAAATGCTGCTTAGAACACTAGGTAGATCTTGCAGTCTTCGGAGGGAAAGGCTGGGTGTGAAAAGAGGTGTCGCAATTACGTTCTCATTGCTTGGACAAAACACCCAACCAAAAGCAGCTCACATTTTTGAAGGGAAGTTTCATCCTAGAGGGGAAAAGCTTGGCAGCCAGCTCACAACCTTAGATATCTACAGGGGGAGAGACAGGAGGAGAGAGAGAGAGAGAGGAGCAAGAGCAAGCTGGCTCTGAACACCCAGTAGGCTAGATTCCACCTCAGGGTCCATCTCCAGCAATACACCTCGAGCAAGGCCCCATCTCCCAAAGGTCCTGCCAGCTGGGGGAGCAGTTAATCACACACACTTGAGACTATGGGTTTCATTTTATATTCAAACCACCACAAAAGGTGAGAAAGTAGGCAGAAACCAGATAACAGGCTTTTAAACACGGAACTGGCAGCAGAGAGAGCTTTAAGTCCCATTCAATAAATATAAAAATTTAACTGTTGGGGCTGGAAAGATGGCCCAGTGGTTAAAGGTGCTTCTTTGTAAAGCCTGACGTTCAGGGTTTGATACCCCAGTATTCATAAGCCAGGTGCACAACATGCTTGTGGAGTTGGTTTGTAGTGGCAAGAAGCCCTGGTGCACCCCTCTCTCTCTTTCCCTCTCTCTCTCCTTGCAAATAAAGTATTTTAAAAAAGTAAAACATTTGAAAGTACTTAACTAGCCTGGCGTGGTTGCACACGCCTTTAATCACAGCACTGAGGAGTCAGAGTTACCAGGATCACTGTGACTTTGATAATAGCCTGGGACTATAGAGTAAATTCCAGGTCAGCCTGGCCTAGAGTGAGACCCTGCCTTGAAAAATAAAAACAAAAGAAAAATATTTAACTGTTACTTCAAAATTCTGATCAGATGGATCCTTTCTCCCAGAAGACTACAATTCAAACTTCTAAATACGTCTACTCATTGAGCAGGCTTCTTTTTTCTAACTTAGTTATACTGTATAAGCAATATTTTCTGAAAAATAAACTGATCGTATGATATAAAGCATCACCCACTCCCCAAGATTTTACCAGGTCCTACCACCCGTTGAGGCTGCTGATGGAGATGTCACCTACACATCCAGCAGCTGACAGGAGTTGGGGGTTACAATTTTTGGGACCCATAGCCGATTTTAAAAAGCAACAAGTTATAGATAAACTGTCAAATGAAAACCAAGTAGAAGGCATCTTTGCAACTAGCTTAGGAAACAGTTGAGAATGTGGAGATTCCATACATATATGAGTTTGGGCTGCTGTGATGGAAGTAAATGGGCTGGGTGGCTTCAAACAGCAAGCATGTAATTCCCCATGGCTTTGGCAGCTGAAAAGCACTAGCAGATTTAGTGTCTGGTAACAGCCTTTCTGAGCTCATAGATAGCTGTTGCTAGTGGTAGCTCACCTAGCTAAGAGGGTAGGATCTAGAGTCTCTCTCTCTCCCTCTCATAAGGATATTAATCTCACCTCGGAGGTTCCATTCTCTTGACCTCATCTAAACCAAATGCCCCCTCCCAAAAGCCCCACCTCCTAATGCCATCCCACTGGGGTTACAGTCTTAACATAAACATTGTATGTAGGTGATGGGTCAGCAACATTGGAGATACATACACTCTCTCATCTCTATCGAAACTCTTGACTTGATTTTTCTGTTGAAGTACACCTATCAAACTGGCCCACGAACTTTGGATGATTGCCCTTGGTAAATAAGACCATAACTGTCCTGCAAGCTGGCTGTCATTGCCAATCACAAGTGTGAGATGGAGAGATTCTTTGCAGCACTTACACTAGCTACTAAGCCTCCCACATGCGGCCCACTTCCTGTGAGCACAGGGCTTAGGGAAACAGAAAGAAGGCTCTCTCTAGAAACATGTGCCATACAGAAACTCAAGGACCTGCATTAAAGAAAAAGCTCTCATGGGGTCTTGAGTATATACCCTCACTCAGCATGATTCAGTTGTCAGGTTATAATTGGAGGGAAAAAATCATTAAGTAGCAAATGTTGTGAAGGAATGGATTTCAGGAAAAAATAGAGGAAGCAGCAACATTCATTTTTTTCACAGGAACCAATTAAAAAACAGTAACAAAAAATGTACCAGCCATATATTTTGTCCATGTTGGAAACTAGCTATAATATTGTTTTCTGAGTATAAAAATATTATGTGTTGTAGTTAGCTTCATGTTACTGGGATGAACCTGCAGACCACACACAGTTTATGGGAGGAAGAAGGGATTTATTGAAGCTTACAGATCCAGGGGAAGTGCCTTAATGGTAAAAGGAGCTGCCCCCCTTTGCCAGATCCATGCCCAGAGAAAAGCAACCACCAGTAGCACACTGCAGGAACCCCAGGCAGTGCTCAAACACTCTGCATATCTTTAGGCTCCTAGAATTCCACCCACAAACACACCTCTTTCATCCAGGCAACTGGAAATCCAAAGAGCTTTAATAGAGGTTCTGTGCCTGTGCCACTGATGGCCACCTGTCAGGTCCAGCAGGCCCTGTGCCTATGCACCTCTTCAAGCACTGCGGGTAAAAGAGGTACTTCATGGTGACCCCCATTTTCCAAGCCTCAATTCTAGGGGCCTTGTGCTTGGGCCACCACTTACTAATGTTCCCTAGGTTGAGAAGACCTACACCTGCACCATCTCTCACTGCTCGGGGGATCCAGCCCCCCCTGTGCCCCAGGTAAAGAAGGCCCTAAACTTTCCTACTGTTTGCCACACCCCAAGACCAGCAGGCCCTGCACTGGCACGACCATCTGCCACTCCATGATTAGGAAGTTCTGTGCCTGCCTCACCCCACGACCTGGGTCCTGCAGGTCCTGTGCTCACAAAACCACCTGCCATGTCTGTGAGGCTCTGTGCCTGTACCAACTTTCCCTACTGGAAAAATTGGAAGGTTAAACCTGAAACAGATGTGAAAACCCCAGCAAAGGAACACAAAGAATATGAGGGGAAAACCCGCCATGACCCATTCCCAGCATGGACATCAAAATAACCTCAGATCTGAGCAGGACATAGTGGTGCATACCTTTAATCCCAGCACTCGGAAGGCAGAGGTAGGAGTGATCACTGAGAGTTCAATGTCAGCCTGAGGTGACATAACTACCTCAAAAAACCAAGACAAAACAACATACCCCCTCAGATCTACCTTAAAAGCCAGAAAAGCATAGAATGATATATTACAAGCACTGAAAGTATACAATTTCCAACAAAGACTGCTATATCCAGCAAAATTCTCTTTCAAAATTAATGGATAAATCAATTATATTCTGATCAAAGCAATTTATGATAGCCAACCAGCACTACAAAAATTCTTAAAGGAATACTGTATGGGGAGGAAGGAGAAACAATCTCATTCATGAGAACAGTGTGAGAATATCCACCATGAGGAGAACAAAGACCTGGAGATTAACCAAACATGTTCAACACAGCAAGCCAGCAAACCCCCAAAGCTAACAGGGGATGTTAAAAAGAAATATTAATAGCACAGCCAAGAAGAGCATCACCTAACAAAATCAAAGGTAAGCCATTCTCAATAATAACACTAAGTATAAATGGTCCCAACCTGCCAATAAAAAGACTCAGATTAACTGACTGCATTAAACAAGATCCAACTATTTGTTGTCTCAGAGGAACCCACAAAGCAAGCAAAGATGTCCACAAAGTGAGCATCAAAGGATGGAAATCAACCTAGAAAGCAAGCAAAAGCCACAAATTGAGCAGCTATTCTTATATCTATAAAATAGATTTCAAACTAAAGGTAGTCAAAACAGATAAAGAGGGACAGTATGCATTAATAAAAGAACACTTCAACAAGATGACATAACAATTGCAAACATTTATGCACCAAGTATTGGGACATTAAGTTTCATAAAACTAAAACTAGAAAGCATAAAATGTCATATAAGACCTGACACAATAATTGTGGGAGACTTCAAAACTACACTTAAGTATTTAGATAGCTCTTCTAAAACTAAAAACTATCAAAGAAACTGCAGAGCTAAATTATGTCATGGACCATCTAGATTTAGCATTCTACTTATGATATAGGGAAAATACATTCTTGACTTGGTGGTAACATGAAGCTTCTTCAAAACCAAGCACACCATAGTTCTCAGAGCAAGCTTTAACAAATACAAGAAAAAAAAAAAAAAACCTGAGATAATTTCATGTACCTATCATACCACAGTGGAATAAAACTAGAAATCATCAGCAAGAGAAACTTCACTAACTATACAAATACCTGGAGACTGAACAATATACTATTAAATGAACAGGGGACAATCAAAGAAATTATGGAAGAGACTTTTTTTTGGACAGAGACACAGAGAGCGACGGAGAGGAAGACAGAGAATGGGTGCGCCAGCAGCCTCTCAGCTGCTGTGATTGAACTCCAGATGTGTGCGCCCCCTTGTGGGCAAATGTGGCATTGCACCCTTGCATCACTTTGCATCTGGCTAAACGTGGGACCTGGAGATTGGAACTGGCATTCTTAGGCTTAGCAGGCAGGTGCCTTAACCGCTAAGCCATCTCTCCAGCCCGGAAGAGATTTTTTAAATTCTAGGAAATACTGAAAATGAAAACACAACCTACCTTATCCTTTAGGATACAATCAAAGCAGTCATAGAAGGAAAGTTTATAGATACAACTGCTCACATTAAAAATTCAGATAATAATCAAATAATCTAATAATGCAATATAAGGTGTTAGAAAAAGATGAGGGAAATCTTTTATTAAATATTTTTATTTATTTGCAAGGGAGAAAAGAGGGTAGGGGAAATGGGCATGCCAGGGCCTCTTGCCACTACAAACAACTCCAGACACATGCACCACTTTGTGCATCTAGTTTTACATGGGTACTAGGGAATCAAACCTGGGTTTTCAGGCTTTGCTAGCAAGTTCCTTGAACTGCTGAGCCACCTCTCCAGCCCCAAGAAGCTAATCTTTAAAAAGGAAGCCAATAATAAAGATTAGAGTAGAAGTAAATGAAATAAAGGCTAAAATAAGAATACATGGGCACAGAGATGGTTCTTTGAAAAAATTAACAAGATTGACAAACCCTTAGCCAAAAGAGAGAAAGACCCACATAAATACAAGTAGAGATGAGGGCTGGAGAGATTGCTTAGTGCTCAAAGTGCTTGCTACAAAGCCTAAAAACCCAGGTTTGATTCCCTAGTACCCATGTAAAACTAGATGCACAAGGTGGGGCATGCATCTGGAGTTTGTTTGCTGTGGCTAGAGACCCTGACATGCCCATTTTCTCTCTCTCCATCCCTCTCTCTCTGCCTCAAATAAATATAAATAAATTGTAATGCTGAAGAAAGTCATCACAATAGACCCTAGAAAAATTCAGAAGATCATTAGGATAATATGAAAATTTATATTCTAAAACAATGAAAAAACCTAGATGAAACAGACACATTTCTAAATTCATATGACATACCAAAACAAAAATCAAATCCAGAAAATATAAAGAATTTAAAGAGACCTATAATAAGCAATGAGATTGAAATAGTAATTAAAAGTCTCCTGATAAAGTAAATCCCAGGACCAGATGGATTTATTGGCAAATTCTATCAAGATTTTATGGAAGATTTAATTCCAACACTTTTCAAACTGGTCTACAAAATAGAAAGGGAAGTAGTAATACTATTAAACTCATTCTATGAAGCTATTATGCTGATATCAAAACTGCATAAAGACAATATAAAAAGAAAACTATAGACTAATTTCCCTGAAGAACATAGATACAAAACTTCTCAACAAAATATTTGCAAGCAGAATTCAAGAATACATAAGAAAAAAGCAGGAGAGATGGCTTAGCAGTTAAGGCACATGCCTGCAAAGCCTAAGGACCTAAGTTCTAGTCCCCATTACCCATGTAAGCCAGATGCACAAGGTGGTGCATGCTTCTGGAGTTTATTTGCAATGGCTAGAGGTCATGGCATGCCTATTCTCTCTACCTGCCCTCTCTACATATATAAATAAAATAAAATCTTAAGAAAGAATGCATAAGAAGATTATACTCCATGACCAACTTGGTTTCATCTCAGAGATGCAAGGTTGGTTCAGCATACACAAGTCAATAAACATAGTTTATCCACTACATAAATAAACTTAAGAACATCATCTATATACATGCAGAAAAAATATATGGAAAAGTTCAACATGCCTTCATGATGAAAGTTCTGAAGAAATTAAGAATAGATTGAACATACTTCAAAACAATAAAGGCTATATATGAAAAACCTATAGCAAACATTATACTGAACAGGGAAAAGCTAAAAACATTTTCTCTAAAATATGGAATGAGACAAGGGTACTTACTATCACCACTCTTATTTAATATAGTTCTCAGGCACAGCTAAAGCAATGAGACAAGAGAAGGACATACAAGGATAAAAATAGGAAAGGAAGAAATGACAGAATTCAATATGTAAGTGTCCCTACAGGCTCTTTTAGAACTCTCAGATTTAATAAACACCTTCAATCAGGTGGCAGTATACAAAACCAATAGTCAAATATATTCCAACAAATGAACTTGTTGAGAAACAAATTAGGAAAAATATTCCGTTAATCATATCTTCAAAAAAAAAAAAAAACCCTATGTATAAACCTTACCAAGGATGTGAAAGACCTGCACAAAGAAAGCTATAAGACACTAACCAACATACCAGATATTGGAGAGACCTTCCATGTTCCTGGATTAATGTTGGGCCCCACGTTGGGCACCTGTTGCCGGTGCTTTTTTCCTCCACCACTGGCAGGTAGAGCGGAAGAGAGAGAGAACCGGGCCAGCCGCTTCTGTCGAGGCTGAGCGGGAAGGCGGGTGTCGACGACTCAAAAAAACCTCCCCCAAGCCACCGGGGAAAAGAAAACCATATTGAGCAGGAAGTCCGTCTGGCGGAAATCTCTCCTTTATTGTCATGGGGAGGTATTTATATATTTTGAGGAAGGGGGCGGGAAGAGAGGATGAGAGAAAGGTATAAGGGCCAATATTATTTCACCATGTCAGCAGCAGCTGGGCGGAGGCAGTCTCAGCTTAGGTGCTGAGTCACTCCAGGGACAGGTCACGAAACCCTACTCAGGCTCCGGAAGCTCGACTAGGCCTCACAAGAAGCCAAGCACAGGTAAACTCTGGCTGGGCTCACCACTAGGCTCCACACCGGGCAGGGCCCAACAGATTAATAAAATCAATATTGTGAAAATGGCTATATTACTAAAAGTAAATAACAGATTTAATGTAATTCTCATCAAACTTCCAGTGACATTCTTCTCAGAATGCAAAAAAGCCCTGACAATTCATGTGGAAACACAAAAGACCGTGCATAGTCAAAGTGAGCCTAAACAGAAAGAGCACTTGTGGAGGGATCACAATGTCTGATCTAAAATATGACAGAACAATAGTGACAAAGAGAGCATGGCACTGGCACAAAAACAGGTACATAGAACAATGGAATAGAATAGAGGGCCAGAAATAAACCCACACAGCTACGGTCACCTCATTTTCCACAAATGTGTCAAAATGTACACTGGTTTAAAAAAAAAAAAAAAACGGAAAACAGCCTACTGAAAAAATGGTGATGGCAAAACTGCATATGCATCTGCAGAAGAATGGAATTATGGGCTGGGAGATGGCTCAGAGGTTAAAGGCACTGGCTTACAAAACTTGACAGCCCAGATTTAGTTCCCCAGTGCCCATGTAAAGCCAGATGCACAAAGTTGCACATGTGTTTGGAGTTCATTTGGAGTGATAGGAATACCTAGCATGACCCCCTTCTCTTCCTTCCTCTTTTGCTCTCCTTTTCTTCCTCCTTCCTTCTCGCTATCATAAATAACTAAATAAGAAAAACTTTTAAAGGATGGAATTAGACCCACATCTCTCACCTTGCACAAAGATCAATTCAAAATGAATCAAAGACCTTTATGTAAAGCCAGAAATGGCAAAGATACTACAGGAAAATGTAGACAACACACTGGACATTATGATATAGTATAGGTAATAACTTTTTGAACAGATAGCTCAGGAAATAATTCCAATATTCAACAAACTGGACTACATGAAATTAAAGTTTCTCTACAGCAAACCAAGTATGAGCAGAGTGAACAGAAAGCTTCAGAATGTGGGAGAAAGCTTTGCCAGCTAGTCCTCTGACAGGGTGAATACCTAGAATTTATAAAGAAGTGTGTTGGAGTTATTTTTCTTTGTTGGGACAAGGCATCCTACCAAATGCAGCTTATGGGAGGAAAAGTTGATTTCAGGCTTATGGTTTCCAGGGAAAGCTTCATCATGGTGGAGAAAGTGCCTCACTTCACCTTACATCCATAGCAGAGAGAGTAGCAAGTGAGTTCCGGTTCTGAACACACATTTGGCTAACCTAATCAAGTCCAAGGTCCACCCTCAGAAGCACACCTCCTCCAGCAATGCTCCACTTCTTAAATACCCCCTTCCCCAGCTAGGGGAGTTAAGTAAAAAGCTTAATCAAAAATACCTGAGGCAAAGGGGACATTTACATACAAGCCGCCACAACTATAAAAAATAAACACCAAAAAAAAAAAAAAAAAAATCCCAAACTGCAGATCAATAAATGGACGAATGAAATAAAAAGACAGTTTTCAAAAGAAGAAACACAAATGACCTACAGCTAATAAAAAAAACTGTTCAACCTCCTTTGCCATTGGGGAAATGTAAATTAAAAATACTTTGCGATTTCATCTCACCTCAGTCACTTTGGTAGAAGGAGGGCACAGTGGGGAGGAGAAAGGAGGAAACAAAAACCACAATTTGCTTGAAATACAACATTTGCTAATGAAAATAAATTAATGAAAAGGAAGCCCACTCAGTATTAGATAAAATAATAAAAGAGAGTTTGCTGGAATGATACAAACACAACTAGAAAAAAATCATTTGCATAAAAAGAAGTAAATCCGGGCTGGAGAGATGGCTTAGTGGTTAAACACTTGCCTGTGAAGCCTAAGGACCCCAGTTTGAAGCTCGATTCTCCAGGACCCACGTAAGCCAGATGCACAAGGGGGTGCATGCATCTGGAGTTCGTTTGCAGTGGCTGGAGGTCCTGGCGTGCCCATTCTTTCTCTCTCTACCTGCCTATTTCTGTATTTCTCTCTCTCAAATAAATAAATAATAAAATATTTTTTTAAAAAAGAAGTAAATCCTACCTGAAAGCCCAATGCATGTGACTGACCTGAATGCTGGAGACAACATCTGAGCTGAGGGTTGGGTGGGTTGGAGAGGCCTGGGGAAGCTTGGGAGAAGCATCGGGACCCTCCTGTTGTGGTAAGTAGAAGGATAGTACAAGGAATAAGGAGTTGTAGATCTAAGGTGTGGAAGACCTGAAGATGGATCCTACGTGCCTGGGGTGGGGGGTCACAAATTCTAACTCTCAAGTTCACCACCCCCTTCTTGGGATCCACTAGATTTTCAGTAAAGACAGTTGGCCTCCATATCCATAGCTTCTGTCATTTTTGGCTTACAACAAATGAGGATTGAACATATTCAAGAAAGTTTTCATTTGTTCTGAATATGCACCCTCATTTTTCTTGTCAATATTCCCTAAACAGTACAGGGTAACACTTATTTGCATATCATTTACTGTGTATTAAGTATTGTAACTCATCTAGAGATGGTAAAATATACAGGAAGATATAAATAAGTTATGTGCTATATGACATCACTTTATGTAAAGTGATTTTGGTGTCTATAAAGGTGACCTAGAACCAATCCCCTGTGGGTCCTGAGGGATGACTGGGCTTCTTGATGTAGAACAAGTGTCATCAACTTTAGCACTTTGTCCTGAAGCACTGGTGACTGATCACAAGATAGCAGAATGGATGGAATCTTTGGGGTTGACACTCTTATATGTGTTTGACCATCTACAGCAATTGCAGCAACAATCCCAGTGACTCAATGAGACCCAAAGTATTTTGGCGCTAAGAAAATAAAGAGCTTGGTTTTCCTTGCCAGGCTACATTTGCATGCTGACAGTAACACTGCTGATAAGGATTCTCAAAGAAAACCATAAAGTTATAAAACTTGCCCTCCAAGTCAACATGCTGGTGTACTTTTGGAAGCACGCAGGACCCTGAAAGAGAACCCTTAAGGGAGTGGACTAGTTATGAGGACACTTGAGGACAGGGAGAATTTTTGGAGCAACTTGTAGACCTAATGTTCCTGAGTGGGAACTGCTGGAACCCATGAACTATACCAAAATCATCTCAGGCCCAGTCTCAAGATTTGTGAATCCTTTTCAAGCTCTCACCCACTGAGAGGGATGTTGGAGCCTGGTATGAAGCAGGCCCCTGAAGCTGGGTGGAGTGGCCCATGCCTTTAAGCTAAGCACTTGGGAGGCTGAGGTAGGAGGATCACTTGAGAGTTCAAGGTCATCCTGGGCTACAGAGTCAGTTCCAGGTCAGCCTGGGCTGGGTGAGACCCTGCTGCAAAAGAAGGCCTCTGAGACATGGGCACCGGCTCCCTCCTCTTAGCTGTAAGTGGTTTTCCGCACATCAAGCATGCGTACCGTAGGAGCCCGGGTCCTGTCTTTTCAGTGAAGGGCATGCTTGTTTGGGGGAGTTGGGTTTCTTGTCAGCGCTCTGAACCTTCATGGCCTAGTTCTTCCATTGCATGAGGACTGTTTTGCTTTGGTGTTACTCTTTAAAGTTTTCTCTAGCTTCATTCAAAATTCAAGCAGATCACTGCTGCAAAGCCAGCAGCAAAATCTGCTTTTGCTCTCCCTCATTCTCTGAAACACAAATATTTTTTTACATATTTTATTTTTATTTATTTATTTGAGAGAAAGAGGCAGGTAGAGAGAGAGAAGGAGGATGGGTGCGCCAGGGAATCTAGCCACTGTAAACAAACTCCAGACACATGTGCCATCTTGTGCATCTGGCTTATGTGGGTCCTGGGGAATCGAACCTGGGTCCTTTGGCTTTGCAGGCAAGATCACTAAGCCACCTCTCCAGCCCCACAAATATATATTTTTTAATTGCTCTGAGATCTATCAGAATACCTTGACTGAGATGATAGGCAATACAATTTACCTAAAATAATAATAATAAAAATAACTTGTGAAATCAGTTTGTCAAGTCAACAATAGACATCAAATATCTTGCGTACTTGAAGGCTCTGGAGACACAAAAGTGGACCTGACAGAAATCACATCTTAGGGAGCTTCTCATCTTATACAGGGGTCAAGATTGAGAATGGAACTGAAACAATGAGAAAGCTTGCTATTAACTCACTTTATATTTCCAAGTTAAATTTAGGCTGATCTTACCCATAGTCACTCAACTAGGCTGCATACCATCTTAGTTGTTAATAAATTAAGATATTATTGAGATGCTCAATTCTCTCTTTTTAAAATTTGTTTATTTATTTATTTATTTGAAAGTGACAGACAGAGAGAGAAAGAGACAGATAGAGAGAGAGAATAGGCATGCCATGGCCTCCAGCCACTGCAAACTAACTCCAGATTCATGTGCTACCTTGGGCATCTGGCTTATGTGGGTCCTGGGGAATCGAGCTTCGAACTGGGGTCCTTAGGCTTTACAGGCAAAGCGCTTAACTGCTAAGCCATCTCTCCAGGCCCACAATTGTCTCTTTATTAGCATTTTCCTATGCTGATACTTCTAATGAATAAAGGTACTAGATTCAAATAAATGGACATTTAGTTTCAAGGGTTGGAGTTGACATAGAATACTGCTTCATGAGCAGGAAAGATAGCTTAGTGGTTAAGACTTTTGCCTGCAAAGCCAAAGGACCCTGGTTCAATTTCCCAACAACCCACATAAGTCAGATACACAAGATGGCACATGTGTCTGGAGTTCATTTGCAACGGTTGGAGGCCCTGGAGTGCCCATTCTCTCTTTCTCTATCTGTCTGTCTTTCAAATAAATAAATAAAAATAAAATAAAAATATCTTTAAAAAAAGAATACTGCCTCATATGTTGGCTAAACTGCTCTCCCTTTGACATAGATAGACAGCCAGTTTTTATTCTTCTGCCATATCATATTGGTTTTTTCTTGCAATCCTCAGGGAACTCAGCGACGAGATGATAAGCTCCTTAGTTCTCAATGGAAAAAATGGAAGTGACTTCTTAAAAAGATGGAGGGAAAATCGCGACATTTTCTAGATTGATGTATTGTTTCACAGAAAGGTTTTGTCACATTAGTACTAACTTGCCATCACTTGAGAAGAAATAAAAAAGACACTTCTTTTACTACTTAAAATGACAAAATGTTAAGTTATTAAATGTCAAAAAAACTCAGGCATTTCAAATTTTCTTTCAACGAGTCTATAATTCATTTGAAGCTCAGCATCATCTGAGCCCCAACAGATACATTTTGTGGAGAAGAAAAAATTATACTTTGAGTTCTGCCCAATATTCATGCTCAATTACATTGCTATATTTTTATAAAGAATAGTTGTTTTCGATTTTCAAGTAACCTAGTACCTCCATAGCATGGTTGTATTTGTGAGCTTTTTAAAATTTTTTTTATGGGAGAAATTCCATCAGTCTTTTGACCACTAATATTCCTGTAGTCATTTATCTGCAGCTTTTGAAATATATAGCTGAGAATTGTGTTTTTATTGCTGAGTCCTGGAGTCTGCTAATGCTATAGAAAGATCATTCTAAAAACAATACCTAATCTGAATTTCAAATACTACTTTAAGCACTAAGCACCTATTTTTGAAGCAGTCTACTTAAAATTATTTTCTTTGGGGGCTGGGGAGATGGCTCAGTGGGTAAAGCGTTTGCCACATAAGGTGAGGACCTCACTTCATATCCCTAGCACCCACATAAAAGCCAGGTGTGGGGCTGGAGAGATGGCTCAGACGTTATGGTGCTTGCCTGCGAAGCCTAAGGACCTGGGTTTGATTCCCCAGTACTCAAAGGCAGATGCACAAAGTGGTGCATGCATCTGGACTTCGTTTGCAGAGGCCCTGGCATGTCCATTCTCTATCTGCTTCTCTCTTAAATATATATACATATATACAAATACATATACATATATCTTCATCCTCTTTCTCTCTCAAATATATGAAATATATATATATATATGTATTAAAAAGCCAGGTGTGGTGGCATGTGCCTATAATTCCAGATCAGGAGAGGTGGAGATCAGAGGCTCCCCAGGGCATGCTGGCTAGCTAGTCTACCCACATCAGTGAGCTCCAGGTTTAGTGAGAGACACTGCCTCAAAAAATAAGGCGAAGCCAGTCGTGGTGGCACACGCCTTTAATCCCAGCACCATATGACTGAGGTAGGAGGATCACTGTGAATTAGAGGTTAGCCTGAGACTACATAGTGAATTCCATGTCAGCCTGAGCTAGAGCGAGACACTACCTTGAAAAATCAAGAAAAAAAAAAAAAAAAAAAAAAAGAAAGAAAAAGAAAAAGGTGGCAAGCTCTTCAGGAAGATATCCAGCAAGTGCCTCTGGCTGCCCCATGCATGCACATACATGAACCCACACACACACGAACACTCATACACTCATGTGTGCAGCACATAAACACATTACACACAAAGATTTTTCTTTGCGTGAAACTAAGAATTACTCACTCACTGCTTCATGTATTTCAAAGACTAAAAAAACCAAGATGATAGGTATTTTAGAGGCCAAAAAAGGAAAATAGCTAATAACTTAGAACCGATTGTGTGTCATACAGTGTGATGAAACAAACCTGGAGGGGCGAGAACTGAGCGCTCAGCTGCAGTGACTGATCCCCACGAGGCTCTGCTGGTATCATCTGTGTAACCCCGGGAAAGTCCGTTCTTTTGAGTGTGGCGTGTGTGTTTGAGGTAGGGTCTCACTCTAGCCTAGGCTGACCTGGAATTCATTATGTAGTCTCAGGATAGTCTTGAACTCACAGCCATCCTCCTACCTCTGCCTCCTGAGTGCTGGGGCGCTGAGTGTACAACCACGCCCAAATGTAAGTTGGCATTTTCTGTCTCAGTTTCACCATTCCTAAAATAGGCTAAGAATGCTAATTATCTCAGTGGGTGCCCTGAGGACTGCTCAAGATAACAGCACATGGAGCCTCAAGAATATTCTCTAGGATGGAGAAAGCTCTCTAAGATGATTTTTTCTGTCTTGCTCCTTCCCTCCCTCTCTTCTTTCCTTCTTCTTTCCTTTCTCCCTCCCTTCTTCCTTCCTTCCTTCCTTTGTTCCTTCTTGTTTTCTTTTTTTTTTTGGAGGACAGGATTCATGGGGTCTGAGGAAGATTGTACTTATTGCCAACTGACTAAACTGTAGGCCTATTATCCAGTTGGAGAGGTCAAATATTTTTACAAAGAGGGTAAGTAGGTGGGGTATGGTGGAGCACGCCTTTAAGTGCCGCACTCAGGAGGCAGATGTAGGAGGATTGCCATGAGTTCAAGGCTAGCCCTGGGACTTCAAAGTAAGACCCTACCTTGAAACAACAAACAACCCCCCCAAACAAACAAAACAAACAACAACAAAAAACCCAGGGATAATTAGAAAGATTTCATAGCCTGGAGCAAATTGCTAGCTCCAAGATTTGGTATCAAGATGGCAAAGACAGCAGGGTTCAATTTAGCACTAAAGTCAGGACAGGTGAGCACTGTGTGTTTGGTCTCAAACTATAAGTAAAGTGGGTAGATAAGGAAAGAATATGTGGCAAAAACAGAAGTTTAGAGAAGGATGGAAAATGTGGTGTGGGAGATGGCTCGGTGGATGAAGCGCTTGCTGTACAGTGTGAGTACCTGGGTTTGAATTCTCAGTATGTGCATAAATTAGATGCTGTACCAAGCATCCATACTCCCAGTGGGCCTGTGACAAGAAGAGGGGCAGAGACAGCACGTCCCAGAAGCTGTCAGGCCAGCTAACCTGGCGAACACAATGGTGAACGATGAGAAACCCTGCCTCCAACAGGTGGAAGTGAGGACTGACATCCGGGATTGTCTTCTAACCTCAACATGCATATCATAGCTCACGAGTGTTTGAACTCACACATATGAACACATATACACACACTCCAACATAAGCCTTCTGGCCCACATGGCAAAGCCAGCTCAGCCAAGCTCACTAAGGAACTGTAACATTACGACCTCCAGCCCTGCCTGGTGCTTGCTAATAGCCACATGAGGCAGAAGCCAGTGATATGGCTCTTTTGTTGATCTTTTGTCCCAGTGTTGCACTCCTTAAAACCTCTTTTTAAAGAACTTACATAGAAACAACTAAGAAAGAGCATCCTACATTATTAATAGTAACTCTCTCTCTGGGGTGTGTATGCACAGACGCATTCTCCATGTGCACATTTGGAGGCTGAAGGAGAACATTGGTGTCCCTCTCTCTGGCTTTTTTGGCCTTATTTCCTTGAGGTAGTTTCTCTCACTGCACCTGGAGCTTGCTGCTTTTTGGTTAGGCTAGTCACCTAGCTGACCAGTGAGCCCCAGCCATCCTCTTGTCTCTCTTTTGGTGTTGGGTAGCAGGTGTGTGCACTCACTCTGCTTCCTACGGTTTAGGTATTGAACTCGTGTCCTCAAGCTTGTTCTCCAAGTGCTCTAACCCACTGAGCTCTCTCCTCAGCATCCATAAGAATGCAAGATTTCAGTTTTGCCTATGCAATCCATCATGTATTTTCATTCAGATAGAGCATTGTTCTTGCATTTTTTACTCCTGTAATTTGATAATTCATATTCTTCACCCAAACCCTTAATAATAGTCTTTCTTCTTCATGTATTCTATTTCCTCCAAAAGACTAAGAAATTAAAAAAAAAAAGCCTTTGAAGTTGATGGATTTATCAACTCTTGACAACTGTTAGAACAACTTTGAGCTTCTTTTCCTAAATTCAAAAGTCCTTGATTGATTGATTTTTACAAAGAATAGTCTGGAAGACAAAAGTATTTCCAAACCTCGTGTCTTCAGAAGGTTGGATGGTGAGATTTATGAAAACCAAGTTAATGATATTTAAAGGGTGGTGACTCTGCTCTAAAGACAGTTTGCTTTGGCCAGGCGTGGTGGTGCATGCCTTTAATCCCAACACTTGGGAGGCAGAGGTAGGAGGATCACCATGGGTTTGAAGCCACCCTGAGACTACATAGTGAATTCCAGGTCAGCCTGGGCTAGAGTGAGACCCTACCTCAAAAAAAACCAAAAAGTAAATAAATAAAAATAAATTAAAAAAAAGACCGTTTGCTTTGGCTTTCTAATAATTTCCTGGTTAATCTCCTCAGTGCTTATCAGGATGAGGTTTAACAGCTCCTGGTATTTTTTTGCGCTGTTTCCCGCACTACAGGTGGGCTTCTAGAGGTAGAACTCTCTGACTCTTATAACTAGTCCCCGTCCTTCCTTGAGGCAGGCAACACCAATCCCTCCTCCCAACAGTTCTCTCAGCAGTCCTACTGGACACATGATGATCCCAACCCTACTCTTGACTAAAACCTAGCCAGCTTCCAAGATCAAAAGTTCTACAATTCCCTCACTCTCTGAGCCATGTGTTTTTGCATTTTGTATTTGAGAACCTGCCACTGGCGTTTCTGCTATTTTTACAAAGCTGGTCTGGCCAGCAGTGGCCAGAGGTTCTGTTATGCCCAACTGCTGCAAGTAGTCCCCGTGGAACCAAAATGAAAAATGTGAATTTAAAACATGTCTCCAATCCCAGCACTTGGGAGGCAGAGGTAGGAGGATCGCCATGAGTTCGAGGCCACCCTGAGACTACATAGTGAATTCCAGGTCAGCCTGAGCTAGAGTGAGACCCTACCTCAAAAAACAAAAAACAAAACAAACAAACAAAAAACATGTCTCCAAGTACCAGGTCTGTATGTTGTCAGCCATGGAAGCTGGGAACTCCGTTGTGGGGCCTGGGGCAGAGGGCTTGATAACTTGTGGGGGGATTCTAGTCACACTGTCACTATGCAGTACGTATAGCTTCATTAACACACTCTCGTTGTGGGTAATATTTCTAGACACTGACGTGGCTTAGCCAGGCTTTCTCTCTAGGTCTTACACAGTGTGGCATTCAGTGACTGACTGCAGTGATCTCAAAGCTTCACTGATTCACACGTCTAGAAGTTGATCCTGCATGTAGGTGGTATTCTCTTCTGCTACTCTCAGCTTAGACACTCACATCTGGCCTGCTGTGTGCCCAGGGCTTCCTTATAGCAGGCCAGCTGGGCTCCAATATGGCGAGAAAGCCAGGTGGCAGATACATCTCCTTTTATGACCTGGATTCAAAGTATCACTTCTGCTGAATTCTACTTGTTAGAATGCAGATATTAGTCCAGTCTATATTCAAGAGGACCATCTCACTGAGAGGCGTCTTCAAAACAAACACCATGCCACTTGGATTAGCTGGAAGACCTCTCTGTTGTAGTCTATAAAACAAAAATAATGAAGTAATTTACCTCACTGGGTTTTGTCACGATTCAATAAAAGTGGTACTTGGTACTCCCAGTGTGTTAGCTTGGACCATCATCATGCCAACTACAACTGATGCTGATGGTGGAATCAATGGTGGTATAGTTCCAAGCAGATACAGTCTGTGGAGGTCCCACCTTTCTAAACTCTAGTGGCGGCATTTGACAGACAAATCCCAGTGCCTGCAGTTCTTAGGCCTGTGGGAACAGTTACTATATATGGTCAGGATTCTTTGGTTCACCTCATTTTAGTGACCCTCTCCGGATATAGGTCAGTCCATTTAAACCTGGCCCCATTTAGGACAATTTATTTCATTACACGATAAAGTACCTGGACTCATGAGTAATAATTACTGTGTCTGCAGAGCTTTTAACACCTCAGTCAAGTCACCATCACCTCACCCAGTGAGTAAGTCTGGCTGAGCACCCTTCCCTCCTCCAGGATGGGGAAACCAGAACCCGGGTCAAGTGGCTTGTCCTCAGTCACACTACCATATGAAGAATGGGAAGCTGGAGTGAGAAGTTGGGGGGGGGGGTCCTGATTCTGTCTCCCCTCTTTTGTGACTAAGTGATGCAGACCAATATCAATCAATACTCAAGGCCACTGAATACACACCCAGCATTCCAATAAAAAAAAATACCGAGAGCCGGGCGTGGTGGCGCACGCCTTTAATCCCAGCACTCGGGAGGCAGAGGTAGGAGGATCCCCGTGAGTTCGAGGCCACGTTGAGACTACACAGTGAATTCCAGGTCGGCCTGAGCTAGAGACCCTACCTGGAAAAACCAAAAAGAAAACAAACAAACAAAACAAAACAAAACAAAAAACGAGCTACTTACAAGCCTTGTAAACACAGACACATCTTACCACTCAGAATGCTTTTCCCACCCCCCCTTTCAGTTAAATATTTTCTGATAGTTTTGGGCATCTAACCCTGCACCTAGAGGAGGAGGGACGTGGAGAAGAGGCCCGGTGTTTGCTGGTATCTGCCTGCAGGCTGACTTCTAGTGTCTGGCGCTGTATTTCACAGGCTGGCGCATCTGGGACCAGCAAAGGTAAGAGGACCGTGCCTTCCGTGGGGGGCTGCGGCGGACGCCCCCCGCGGTTCCCGGCGGGCTGGCGGGGCGCGCGGCTAGGCAGGTCTGGGCAGGCCCGCGTTCACCGGGGGGCGCTGTGCAGCCCTCGAGGCGGCCGGCTGCCGGAGGTGAGCGGCGGCCGCGGCCCGAGCGAGGGGCGAATCCCAGGCTGCGCGAGGTCGCCGCCCCCGCCCCTGGGCCGGGCCTCCGCCCGCGGGGAGACGAGAGGGGAGTGGCCGGGCCTCCGCCGCTGCACCGCTCCCCGGCCGGGCGCACTCGGGGCCTTGGGTCGGCGCGGAGGCGGTGCGCTGCGGAGCGCGGGGCGCGGACGGACGGACGGACAGCCTGGGCCAGCAGCCGCGGCGTGATCCCCGAACCTCGGGCTGAGCCCGCGTCCCCGGGGTCATCCGACAGCCGGGCAGCACCGGGAGGCGGAGTGGCGCCTGCGAGAAGAGCCAGCGTGCGGCGAGGTAGCGTGAGCGCTCGCTCTCTGGTCCCCTCGCCCCTGCCCGCGGCGGCCCCCGAGCCCTCTGGCGTCCCCATCGCTGCCCTCGGAGGCCCGGCGGCGACTGGGCTCGAACCTGCCCGCCCTGTGGGGGGGGTCGCCGAGAGTGGTGGTGGCTTCGCGGTGGCCTCGGGCGCGGCGGGAGGGAAGGTGGGCGCGTGAACTAAGTTGCTCTCTCACTTTGCCTGGTCCCCTCCGTACCTGCGCGCAGAGGGGAACCCACTTTCCCGAGGGGCCATCGTCACCTCCTCCATCCCCGCAGACCTCAGCAGTTTCCTAGTCCTTGCTTCTGGGAGGGTGGGTGGTGGTGGTGGTGGGGAAGAGGACGTTTGTGGCTTCCTCGGATAAGGAGGGTGAAGGGAGAACAATGGGGCGTCCGGGGCAGTGGGGTTCAGGTGCGGTGTACCCCGGCGGCGCAGGGCGAGTCTGGACCCTGGACCCCAAGGGGCTCCCCGCGCCTGCAGCTGCGCTCCGATCCTTTGTTCCTCCCGAGCGGAGGGGGCTGCCCCGGGTCTCGTTTCCTGCCCGGGATGGGATTGATTCACAGTTCCAGAGAGGGAAGGGGAAGGGGGCGGGGCCGCGATGGAAACCAGATTGGGAACCGGAGCCCTGGAGGGTGCTGGGCGGGGGGCGGGGGGGGGGGGTTGAGCGGGGAGGGGGAGATGAGAGTGCGTTGCAGAGTTAATTACGGACACAGCGTTGCGTCCAAAGGCCTGTGGGTTTCTGGAGCTTATTTGCGGTGCTTTGTTCAGGCTGTGGCCGAGCACTTACTGTTTGCAACAAGTTGTGCGCTTCCTTGAGTTCTAGGCTCTGGCACTGGTAGTTTGCTGAAGGCAGATTTTGTTAGTTACAGTGGAAAATGAGCTCCTCCCCCCCCCCAAGTTTTGCAAAGTTTTGCTTTTAAAGTTTTGTGTATATGTGTATCTGTGAGTCCCTGTAGCGAGTGAATATTGACTCAGGTAGGTAGGAGACAAATTTTACAGGACCATTTTTACAATATAATTTTCTCCATTGTCATACAAATACAGTATAACAAATTTCCAACTGCTTGGGGCTCTGGGAACGTTGCTAAATAAACGCATCAGATGTTGTAACATTGAATTGAAAATTTATAGTATCAGAAAACACCCCACACTGGGTTTGGGTTTTGGGCTGGGGAGCTTTCACTCTCCCTGTGTGAATCATCTGGAGTCAAAAAGAGAATACTTTGCATGATGGGTGAATGGGAGGATTTTATTTTATTTAATTAATTTATTTTTTTACTATTAGATGGAGTAGAATTAAATGTAATATGTCAGGCATTTGTTAAGTGACCCGCTCCTAGATTGGAATGAAGACTACCAGAAGGATTTGGCTGATCTGGAGAGGGAGCCTTACAGATTGAGTGATGGGTGTCTTTTGAAAAGAGGTTGACATTTCCCGGCATTCCTGGGTTTTGCCTATGGCACACATAGATGAACAAGGATCCCAAAGTCTGAGTGCAGGTATATACCCGTATAACTTAAAGGAGACATTCACTTACAGTCATCTGGCTGCAGACAGGGCTGGGAAGGGACCAGTGCTTCCTGTTTGACAAGCTCAAGAGCCCCCATGAAATTGCCACTTTGGCCGTTTGCTGTTCCAAGGAACCAAATTTGAAAGCCTTTTAACCATACGAGGCGAATTGGGAGCTTACTCTGGGGGAAAAAATGTTTCCTGCCCACTAAGTGGTCATGGAAAAGAGCTGAGCAACTACTGCTAAGGGCTGGCTTTTTTTTATGGCGATGTGGTCAGGCTTCCAGGCCAGGCTGAAGAGTAGTGGAACGTGTCCCCAGAAGCCATTATGATGTGATGTTGGCCCGTGGGACTGTATCCAACCATCCAGCTGTTGTCCATATAACTCACACCACTGCCTGGCAGGACATCATGCCATGGGCTGCCATTTACAGAGGGACTCTTGTTACTGCTGTGGTGCCATTTTAGCTTTTTCTGTAAAATATAACTCAGTTGGATTCCTCCCAAGTCTCTTTGGTCTATAAGTTCTGCTACTGGTCGCAGCAATGGGAGAATCCTTAAGGAATTGGTTTCTGGCCCCTGGCTGTCCAAGTGGATGCTGGATTGTGTGATAAGGGTGACAACAGGCTGCACCTTTGTGAGTTGAGTCATCACTGTGTCAGGGCTGGAGTCTAAGACTGTCTCTCCTTGGTTGCTGCATAGTTAATGCAAAGCAACAAGGAGAGACTGACTTGGGGAAGAGCAGGGCCTAGGAGGGTGAGAGGGTAGAAGAGTCCAGACTGTTCTCACACTGTGTGACACAGTCATGCCTTTTGCATTTATCCTTCTTCCTGCTTGGGCTCTCCTTCCTTCACCTTTTCCACTGTTTGCAGAAGCAGAGCATTTAGATTTTAGTTGGACACGCTAACACTCATTACAGTCATGTGTAGAGTTTTATAGACATCACTGTATTGATCTCCAAAATAACTTAGCAAAGTGGGTATTATTTCCATTTCACAGTTGGACCTGAGATTGTAGGAGTTACGTATGTTGCTGCTTAATGTCTCTCTCCTTGAGATAGGGTCTTATTTAGCCCAGGCTAACCTTAAACTCTTAAGTAACTCAAGCCTGGTCTTGAGCTCCTAATCTTCTAGCCTCCCTCTAGCCTCCCTAGACTTTTAGTCCCCCCCCCCCGAGGTAGGGTTTCACTCTAGTACAGGCTGACCTGGAAATCATAATGTAGGCTCAGGGTGGCCTCGAGGTATCCTCATACCTCTGCCTGCCGAGTGCTGGGATTAAAGGAGTGCGCCAACCCACCCGGCCTTAGTTCTTTTTTTTTTTTTTTTTTTTTTTAATTTTTATTTGAGAGATGGGGAGGGAATGGGTGCGCCACGGCCTGTAGCCGTCATTGCAAATGAACTCCAGACGCATGCGCCACCTTGTGCATCTGGTTTACAAGGTTACTGGGGGAATGGAACCTGGGTCCTTAGCCTTTGAAGGCAAGTGCCTTAACTACTAACTTAACTACTAAGCCATCTCTCCAGCCCACTTTTTTTTTTTTTTTTAAATTTGAGACAAGGTCATACTCTGTATCCCAGAATGGTTTGGGGCTCAGTATCCTTTCAGCCCAGCTGGCTGTGAACTTGTAGCAGTCCTTCTGCCTCAGCCTCAAGTGTTGCTAGGTGTGTGCACCACTCTGGACTCAGTGTGCTGCCTCTTGCATTGTAGTGTAGTGTAGGCAGCAGTAAGCGGCGGAGGTGAGACTCAAATGTGTGATTCCAAACTGTTTAGATCTTTTAATAATAGAAATTTGAGTATCTCCTTGATTAGCTCTTTACAGATTTTATATCGCTTTTGTGTGTATTGATCCTTCTCAAAGCCACTGTGAGATAGGTGTGGAAATCCAGATTAGTGTCATTGCTATTCATAAAATGGCATATTTATACATGTTTCTCCCTTTTTAAAAAACAGGGCTTCTCCCAGCACTTGGAAGTCAGAGGTAGGAGGACTGCTGTGAGTCCGAGGCCAGCCTGAGACGACATAGTGAGTTCCAGGTCAGCCTGAGCTAGAGTGAGACCCTACCTCAAGGAAAAAAAAAAAAAAAAAAAAAGAAAAGAAAAGAAAAGAAAAGAAAAAAAAAATCCCCTAAAAACAAGGTTTCATGTGTGTTAGGTTGGCCTCAAACTCCCTGAGTAACTAAGAATGATTTTGATTTCCTTTTTAAAAATATTTATTTTTATTTTTATTTATTTGAGAGACAGACAGAAAGAGGCAGTAGAGAGAGAGAGAGAGAGAGAGAGAGAGATGGGAGAATGAGTAGACCAGGGCCTCCAGCTATGACAAATGAACTCCAGATGCATGCTGCACCTTGTGCATCTTGCTTGTGTGGGTACTGGGGAATTGAATCTGGGTCTTTTGGCTTTACAGGCAAGTGCCTTAACCACTAAGCCATTTCTCCCCCTGACTTCTTTTTTTTAACTTAAAAATACTTTTTATTTATACATATTTGTATAGATAAAGGACCCCTTGCCATTGCAAATGCATTCTGGATGCATGTGCCTCCTTTTGTGTCTGTCTTTATGTCGGTGCTGGGAAATTGAACTTGGCATCCAGCTTTGCAAGCAAGCATGTTTAACCACTGAGCCATCTTCCCAGCCAATGTCTTTGAACTTCGCTACCATGCCCAGTGTATGTGGTACTGGGGATCAAACCCAGGGTGTAATGAACACTAGGTAAGCACTGCACTGAGTTATATCCCTAGACCCTTTTGTTGAATTTTAGGAAATAAGGGCTCACGTAGCCCAGGCTTGCCTTGAACCCTGGAATCCTTGCACTTCTTGAGCACTGGGATTATAGGCATGCTCCACCACACCCAACTTAAATAAACTTTGAATGATACTTTATTTTTAAAAAGTTGGGCTGCCAGCATTTAAAAATAAGTTCTATTTTTAAACATTTAAGAGTGGTAGAATGGAAGTTGAGCTTGTATAGTACCTAGGCATTTTCTATTTCTTTTTTTCTTTTTGGTGTTTTGAGATAGGGTCTCACTCTAGCCAAGGCTGATCTGGAACACACTCTGTAGTCTCAGGTTGGCCTCAAACTCACGGGGATCCTCCTATCTGGGCAGCCTCTCCACTGCTGGGATTAAAGGCATGAGCCACCACGCTGACACTCTATTTCTTGAAACGTATCTTAGTCCCCTTTTCTTTTTCATCTTCAAGCCTTTGACAGAACACTGCACTTTGCTCCTTAGCTGAGACCCAATGCTAGAGGGAAAGAATGTGACATAAAGAGGAAGTGGGACATCAGGATTGGAAACACACCCAGCAGCAGGCCATAGATTTTCCCAGCACATGCTTTTCTGTCCCGGCAGTAGCCTTTTACAGAAGACATTCTTCCTCAGGGAAGTGTCAGGGGTCTTTTCTTTACTGGCTCCTCTGAGATCATCACATTTCTGAGCTCTGTGGGAACACACATTCCACATGATTTCTATGCCTGTTCCTTCCCCACAGGGAAGTGAACTAGTTTAGGCATCAGTGTAAAAAGGGAACAAAGGTGACCTGCATCCTTGGGCTGGAACAGAGGGTGTGCTGGATGGAGGAACCAGATCTGAACCCAAGAGTGACCACCAAGTACAGTAGCTGGATGGAGTTTTACATTTGGCCTAATGAATTGTTTATGGGTTCTCTAAATGCTCTAGGACAAATAGAAAAGTCTCTTGTCTTTCTTTCTCTACACACACACACACACACACACACACACACACACACACATATATATATATTTAATTTCACACACACAATGTATATTTAATTTCTAAGATAGGAATTTGGACATTCACTTAATTATTTCATCCTGGGACACCATTGGGGGCCTTCAGAGTCAATGGCCTAGGTATCAATGACATGGCCCATCTCCTGCCATTAACTTCTCCTCCATTAATATTTTAGGGGCTCACCTCTAAGGGCTGACCTATATGGACCTGCTGAGTTCTCACAGGTGACCACCTCCCAGCTGACCAGCACAGAAGCTGCCTGCAGCAGGAGGAAGGAACTCTGCACCTCATGTTCTTCAAGCTTTTGGGAGGCTGCCACAGTCCTGAGTACCCTCCTCTTGGTCCATGTTTTAGTAAACACACAGTTGGTATGAGGCACTGCTTTTAGACACCTTTCAAAGCGCTGAAGGAAATCCATTGTGCCTCCAAGGACAGTGTAGCAGGGGGCAGATGGGTGTGCCCAGAGAGTGGATGTTGGCAAGATGAAGAAAATTACTATGACAGCTGTGGTGACCATGGCCAAGGCAGCACATGCTGCCAAGACAAAAGCTGCAAACAAACCGAAGTGGGGGCGGGGGCAAGGAAACACAACCCAGGTGGCTTTGGTTTTATTTCCAACACTGGAGTAGCCAGTACCGTTGGGTGGGGGATTTTGAGTAACAGGATGCCGGCCTGTCCTTGTCCCTTATCCCTTCCTCCTGGGCTCACTGTGGCTGTCAGTTCACCACCCCCTGAGGCATGCTTCCACCTTAAAGACTTTGGTAAGCAAAAGATGCCAAGTCTCCAAAGAAGACATCCTTCCCAGTTCCCATTGTGCTTTGTGACAGTCACGCTGCTGCTGCGCACGTCCTGGGTGCCTGCTTCCTGTCAGGCTGAATGCCAGCTCCCTTCTATAGATGGCTTCCTTTAATCTTCATGGGAAATATTGATAGGTAAAGGATTTGTCACGTACCCAGCGCTGGTACCCACATGTTTTCCAAGGTTGTATATGACCACTAGGAGTTTAGTAGATGCTTGGGACCACTCATTTGTTTATTAACTTATTGAGATGGGGTTTTGCTCTGTATCCCAGGCTGGTCTTGACCTCAGGATCCTCCTGCTTTAGCCTGTCTAGCACTGGGACCACATCAGTATGCCACCACACTCAGTTTAGGTCCATTTTAAAGAGTGAGTTTTAAAGAGTTAGAGGAAGTGGCAAGAGAGAGAGGGAGACAAAATTGATTCCTTCCGGGCTTGTTTCTGTTGTCACCTGGAGTCAGTGTTCTTGTGTGTGTGTGCTGGCAGGTCCACAGTGGGGGGAATGGGGTGACTTACTCATCCTTCTTTTCTGGCCTTGTTATTGACTCAGTACTGTTGTTCTTTTCCCTGAAATGAGGAAGACGTGGTTCAGCAACAAGCAAGAACTGGACACTGTGGAGTCAGGCCCCGTCTGGTATCCCTTTCCCCTTGTCCCCTGTCCCCACCATGGGTTTTTCTACAGGAACTACATGCCATCTGGGAGATTTCAGGGAGTTGAACTGACTTCTAGTTTGAACTGTGACCAAGGAGCAGGGGAGCTCCACTGTGTGGTGTGAGTGCCGCTGCAGAGCTGGGCCTTTGAGGAGACTAAACAGGTCACCAAGAAAAGAAGTGGATGTGGAATTTATAGTCTTGCAAGATAGGCAGTTTTAGAAACTGGGCCCTTCAGCAAAGAGAAAATGGACATTCTTCCTTTGTTTATTAGATGAGCAATAACATTAAGTTTCTGAAAAAACAACAACAACAACAACAAAACAGATGTCTCTTTCCTTGGTAGCCCCAGAAGCCTACGAGGACCCCAAATCTCTGCCTTCCAGGGACTTGCAGTCCAGTTCTCTGTGTACCCAAGATGCCTTAAGACAGTGCAGATGGCTTGAGTTTGCTGTCAACATGAAAATGCCATTTAGAGTTTAACTTTTTAACCTTGTTAAAAAGGAAGAAGGGTCAGGCGAGGTGGCGCGTGCCTTTCTTCCCAGTGCTGGAGAGGCTGAGTGAGGTAGAAGGATGACTGTGAGTTCCAGGCCAGCCTTGGCCACAGAGTGAGCTCCAGGTGAGCCTGGCCTAGAGTGAGTTCTTGCCTTAAGCAAAACAGTCCACCACCACCACCAGCAGCAGCTGAAACAAGAACACAAAAAAGGAATTTGGAAGCTGGGCGTGGTGGCTTACATCTTTAATCCCAGCATTCTGCAAGGCTGAAGTTGGTAGGAAGATAACAGTAAGTTCAAGACCAGCCTGGGCTATAGAGTGAGTTCCAGGTTAGCCTGTGCTAGAATGAGACCTTAACTAGAAAAAAAATGGGGGTGAGTAGATTGGCTATTTGCTCAGTGAATGCTGGATGCATTTATGCAAAATCATATAGGTTTCCATTAATATGTACAATTAATGTGTATTACTAAAAACTCAAAGCTTGGGGTTTAGGTCAGTGGTAGAGCTCTTGCCTAGCACTGCAGGGTCTTACTGTGTAGCCTTGAATTTGAGATCCTCTTGGCTCAGCCTCCTGAGAACTGGGATTACAGGTGTGCACTGCCATACCTGGCCCAATAATTCAATATCTTTAAGTAATTTTTGGAAAACTTAATTGGAGGGACAATTGACCAGATTATTAGCTGTTAGCTTTGTTGCAGCATATGTCACTGGTTTCCTGAAAGCATTTTAAAGTACTGCAGCTAACAGATCTAAAAATAAAAATTACACACCTGCTCCCAAAGAACTTTAGTTACAAGATTCCTGCTGGCCCCACTTACATTTTCCAACATACACCTTCTATCCCCTCCCTCGGTGCTCCTTCCCGTTAAATTCTATATTATTAGACCCTGCAGAGCTGTTTGCAGTGTTCAGATTGAAACTATGCTTGGTTCCTAACTAATCATTTTTTCCCTTGAAACTACTTCAAAAGAATTGCCACCATTCATTCATTTTAGAGGCACAGCCCAAATGCCTTGAGGAATAGCTTAATTTTCATAAACACTGGATTCTTGCCATTTTGCATGGCTAGTTGTTTTTGCAGTCCTCACGCAATCTACTTACAGTCGTGGACCCACAGTTAAGACTTGGGCTGATGTGATGAGCCAGCAGGGAACAGTTCTCATTTTCCTGTAATCTTCAGCGTGTTGAGAGTTATTCATAGAATGTAAACTGCCACACAGGGTCAGATGCAGACTTATTTCCATTAGTATTCTGTAACATTGGGGGAGGGAAGCAGAGTTCAGATGCCAGTTTTATAAGGGTTTGAGATACCTCCAACAGCCATAATTGCATAATGTCTTGAAAACCTCTCATGCATATATTTAAATTAATCTTGACTTATTTTTACCTTTATTACATACATATTTCCCACCTTCTTTAAAGATAAAACTTGTTGGTATTTTTAAAATATTTTATTTATTTACTTGACAGAGAGAGAGAAAGAAGAGGGAGGGAGGATGGGCATGCCAGGGCCTCCAGTCACTGCAAACGAACTACATATGCATGCACCACCTTGCTCATCTGGCTAATGTGGGTCCTGGGGAATCGAACCTGGGTCCTTTGGCTTTGCAGGCAAACGCCTTAACCGCTAAGCCA
This sequence comes from Orientallactaga sibirica, assembly GCA_036365145.1. Classification (NCBI taxonomy): domain Eukaryota; kingdom Metazoa; phylum Chordata; class Mammalia; order Rodentia; family Dipodidae; genus Orientallactaga; species Orientallactaga sibirica. The sequence goes on along the minus strand of JAEOAD010000004.1, from coordinate 27,163,087 downwards.
TTCCTCCAGCCCTGAGTTGGTATTTTGATTTCAAATCCCCCAAATTTCGAATGGCAGAATGTTACAGTTGTACTTGAGACCTGCTCAGGCTTGTAAAGGTATAGGTGGGCAGATCGAGAATTATCACCCCAAATCTAACTTCTGGGTCAGTTTTCTTTTTAGGGAGATGGCTTCCTGTTTCCTAGACCCACCTAAATCTTCTGTTCCCCTTAATGTGGTTGCTGATCCATCAGTACCATCTTGAATTTTGATTACAGGAGCCTCACCTACTTCTCTGCTTCCTGTGGCCCTTTGGGCATTCAGCTTGTTGCTGCTCTCAGCTTCTTCTCCCTTCTATTCAAATCCTTTTTCTGGTTCAGGTCTTTCAAAGCATCACCTGAAGTGGATAGTTCCACAAACAGCTACCAGATTGGAAAAAAAATAAAACTCATAAATTACATTTAAAAACGGCTCTTTGGCCAAGCTGTCTTGGCATGGCTGGGTTAAATAGTGTTTGACATGTTCCAGTCCATGCTATCTCTGTGCCCTCTTTTGGGGATGGTTTTATGGATAATACTGTTGCGGTCATTGTACTGCTTTTAGGTAGATTAGAACCTTGCTTTAATGAGGATGTGTATAACATGAGCTGTCCTTCGTTCCCTCTGAGCCATGGTGCTTTTTCTTTCTCCTTGCTCTTCTGTGTCTTTCCTGGGAGTCTCTCTCCCATCAACACATCTTTATTTTTAATATTTTATTTATTTATTTGAGAGAGAAAGAGAGAATGGGTGTACCAGGACCTCTAACTACTGCAAACGAATTCCAAAACTTGTGTTACCCTGTGCATTTGGGGAATCAAAACTGGGTCCCTTGACTTTGCAGGTAAGTGCCTTAAACGCTAAGCCATCTCTCCAGCCCCACATCCCCATACACCTTATCCAGCTTTGTTCCCATCTTGACCAGTCTATCCCTAGATTCTTGATGTGCGTCTTCTGAACTGACAGTGCTTACTACTTGACAGCTAATAAAAAATAAATTATTTGGGGACTGGAGGGGTGGCTTGACTATTAAAGCTGCTTGCTTGCAAGGCCTACCAGATTTACCAGCACCCACGTAAAGCCAGACACAAAAACTGGTGATGTGTCTGGCATTTGTTTACAGGACAAGAGACTGTTGCACGCGCGCACACACACACACACACACACTCACATAATACTACTCACACATAACTATATAAAATGTTTATAAAAAACTTTGCATCGGGCGTGATGGCACACGCCTTTAATCCCAGGTCGGAGGTAGGAGGATCGCCAAGAGTTCGAGGTCACCCTAAAACTACATAGTGAATTCCAGGCTAGTCTGGGCTACAGTGAGACCCTACCTCAAAAAATGAACTAAAAAAAAAAGACCTTTGGACAGTAAAATACTGAAAATAACACTGTACCCATCACACAAATGTTATCTTCTACATGTGTGCCAGCTACCAGTGGCTGTGTGTACACATTCCATTCTTCTCGTTCCCTCCTCACAGGTTAACTTTGCCCTTGCTGTGAGGCCCCTCCCTCAGTTTTTTGTTACTGGAATTGGATGCAATTTAAGTAGGAGTTTAGGGAGAACGGACACCTTTATAGTGCTTGGCTTCCCATCCACAAACCCAGTAAATATCTCTGCTTATTTAGGTCTTTTATGTCCTTCAATGAAATTTAATCTGTAAGTCTAGGTGTGAAACTTTTCCCCATTTTATGTTAGATTTGTGCCAGAGTGCTTTATGACTTTTGTGTTCACTGTGAATAGAATTAAGTTTTTCTATTGTACAAGAAAGGGACTAATTATCATTTATTTACCTTCAAACCTGCATTTGCTATGGGGCCCTGAAGTCAGATGGCTTTTTATTGTATTAGTTAACTAGTGAATTAATTTTGTGTGTGTGTATATGAATGAGTGCAGCCATGCACATACCTCAGGGTGTGTGTGTGGAAGTCAGAGGACAACTTTTACGTCTCTCCTTACTTTCTGCCTGGCTTTGACAGAGTCCCCAGTCCACTTTATTCACATACTTCCTGGAAATTCGGTCTCCGTTTCTCTTCTTACTGTAGGTGCACTGTGATTACAGAAACCTACCTTAGCTTCCGATTTTTTTTTTTTTTAATCTGGGATTTTTTAAGTCTGGAGATCCAAATTCAGAGTTGCTCAGCAAGTTCATTATCCACTGAGCCACCTTCCCAGTCCTCAGATAGTTTTTTAATAGAGCAAGAAATAAGCCTGCATTGGAAATGTCACAATTCACTTTAATTTTAAAGAGCATAGGAAAAGGTGACTTCTAGTTATGTAGATGTATTCATCAGCTCATTCTTCGGGTATGTGGGTCCCTCCTAAGTTCCAGTGTCTGAGGCACAGGGTTTAATAGTGGACAGAGATGCGGCTTCTGCTCTCGTGGTGTGTCAGTGGAGAAGGACGTTGCAGGGATGAACACAGATCAGTACTTTGGTAAGCCAGGCTCTTAGTTTAGCCCAGGCTGACCTGGAACCAGCCTTTACCTCCTGAGTGCTGGGATAATAAACATGAACCTCCTGCCTGGCACAGATCAGTGTGTCTTAGTGAATTGGGAGAGAGGTATGAAGGAAACAGACTAAGGCTGGAGAAAAGGCAGACAGGGAGAAGGGGATTTAGTTTAAAATATGTCTGCGCCATTGAACATTCACTCAGCAAACCTGGAGGGTGAGCTGTACCCTTCTAACATGAGGAAGAGTGGGATGGAAGAGTCTTCTCAACCGTGCAAGCAGGCTCCTGAGCCCTGAGGGGGACTGTGTTCTTAGTGGTCAGTTAATGGCCACTTCAGTGATCACTGACTAACGTTGTTATTACTTAATAACTCGTCAGGCTAGTGGTGTTTAATAGTGCTTAAGTGATGACAACAAGGAGGTCCTTACTTTTGGTCAGTATGCCCTTCTCCTTTCATGAGACTGCCCGAATAAAGGGAAGACTGCCCCTGTGGTTGAACCATTGGCAGATCCTCCTCCCCCACCACTTCCAGTACAGACTGCGCAGCTTGTCTCATGGACCCTTTGATTTGATGACGGTGACGGAGGCGATAGGCATTCGGTAGGAACTGTACTATGAACTTTAATCTTTCCCAGACTAGCACCATATGGAATCCTGCTCTGTCCAGATGCTGGGCAGTGGAGCTGTAGCTCACTGTTGGCCCTGCTGTTGCCAGCATGCACCACTCAATCCTGCCTGCAGTGTACCAACTGTACTGCTCAGCTGAGCTTCTCTATGCTGAGTGGAGTGAATGCATTTTCCACTTAGGTTAGTTTCAACTTCTGATGGGTTTGGGGGCATGACCTCAGCATAGGTTGTGGAACATCTTTCTGCCCTGCTGCCTGGTTGGCATCATGTCTTTTGGACATGACTGTCCTGTTCGGAAGTCAAGTCTGCTTTTCCTGAGAGGATCTTGAGCCCACCCCCAAGTGGCTCTCCCAATGTTTCTGCCTTCTTCCCTTTTCCCCTCTCCCCTCTCTTTTCCAAACACTGTGAGAGCTGGGGCTTGACAGCAGGGTGGATGGGAGTGGGGAGAAGTGTGGACCCAGTTCCAGGTACACACACCTGGTCCCACCAGGAATTGCTGTGGATTTGCATTTGGGGCCTTCCAGATTTCATTGGGAAGAGTCCTTGCTAGTAAGATGCAGCAGGGCCCTCTGGTTCTGGGCTGGGCTGGAAAAGGCATTGCTTTTTCTACTTAGTGTGGGGAGCCAGTGATCTTAGCTTTATAGTTCAGTCTCCATCCGCCTGCATTTCCTCATCTGCAAAATGCAGGTAATGACAGAGCTCTCCTCTGTGGGTTGTTTTAAGGGTTACATGAGTTAACCTGTGTGTGTGTGTGTGTGTGTGTGTGTGTGTGTGGACAGTGTTGGCACTGAGCCAGTCTCTGGATGTCAGTCACTCATTCTCAGATTTTCTTGAGAATGGATTCCTGAGGCCACATCTCCTCCAACCCCAGAAACTCAGATTGGTTTGAATCCAAGCAGTGTGCTTTAATTCTTGACTGATGGGAGGCTTCTCTCTGGACCAATAGGTAGGAAGGTAGATGACACAGGAAGACATGTTGACTATGATATGTAACTTTTCACCCTTAAAAAAATAATCTAAATTTTTATTTACCCACACCTAGAATTAATTAGCTGACTTGCAAACTAATTAAGCCCAAGGTTTGAAATGCACCTGCAGTCTTGGGGGACTGAACTTGGAAGGGGAGGGAAGATGGAGGAGATGGCAATGTCAAGTTTTTTGTTTTCCTTTCTGTTTGCCTATTTTACTTCGGACCATCCATGTTGCCGCCATTTTGCTATTTATCAGAATTTTTGAACTTTTCCACACTGGAAGAGTAGAATTCTGGAAAATTACCAAAGTGTATTTTTACAGAGAAACCATGCCAGATCTGATAAATTTCCTCAAAAACCTCATTGGTCTTAATTACTTTCATGAAAAGTTCAGTAAGCTTTCCACTCCTCCTCTCTTACTCCCTTCCGCCTGTAATTGTGAGTGGAGAAATGGCTTCTTTTCTGCAAAGTTTATTCTTTTTTTTTCTTTCATTTTTCAGTTTTTCAAGATAGGGTCTCACTCTAGCTCAGGCTGACCTGGAATTCACTATGTAATTTCAGGGTGGCCTCGAACTCATGGTGGTCCTCCTACCTTTGCCTCCCAAATGCTGGGATTAAAGGCGTGCGCCACCACGCCTGGCTAGAAATTTATTCTTAAGTAGTGGCATTCTGTTAGTATCTCAAAATAATCCTGACACAGATTTCAAAGGCATGTGGATTTCAGCAGTGTTGCCTGTTGCAGAGCTGTTTCCCTGAGAAATACTGCTAATTTCAGTGAGATTGCACAGCTAAGTAGAGGGTATTTGAGTGAACAGAAATAAGCTGACCCTTCTGAAACCTTATTCTGTAATTTATGTTTTTCATCTCTAGCTACAGATGGGTAATTTGGATGTAACGTGCATTTATGATGGTTCTTTCTCTACTTTTAAGGGAGTCTAGTACAACTGTAGCTAAATCTGGATTAATAGAATCTGCATAAGTAGCACCAGTTGCTTTACTTTTGCTTGTATGTGCCTAAGTAATGTGAGTGTGTGCTGTATGCATACATATGTACCCCTGTGGCGTTCCTGTGTGTGGCGTGGCTGGGGAACACTCGCCTGTGGGGTCTGATCAGAGTGTTGCTCTCCCACCTGTTCTTGTTTAAGCCGGGGTCTCTTTCTGATGCCAGTGCTTGCTGCTTTTCGTGAGTCCAGGAGATTCCCAAGTGCCCGCTCCCCTTTGCGAGACTGGGGTTACAGGCATGCGTGGCTGCATCAGCTGTTTATGTGGGTTTTAGAGATTTGAACTTTCAGGCCCCCTCAGACCCTCATGATTGCTCACAGACATGCTCCTAACTGTTTTAACTGAGCCTTCTCTCCAGTCCTATTCATTGCTTTTCAAACGACTCCATCGTAGGAATTGAGTTCTTCAAACATGTTGCACCCTCTTTGAGTAGGGCAGCAGGTATAAGAAGGCCTATGTTACAGCTCCTTGGTTTTTTTTTTTTTGAGAGAGAGACAGAGAGAGGGAGAGGAAGACAGATAGAGATGGGCGCGCCAGTAGCCTCTCAGCTGCTGTGAATGAAATCTAGATGTGTGCACCCCCTTGTGGTCAAGTGCGGCATTGCACCCTTGCATCACTTTGCATCTGGCTAAATGTGGGACCTGGAGATTGGAACCACTGGAGATTGGAACCGGCGTTCTTAGGCTTAGGAGGCAGGCGCCTCAACCGCTAAGTCATCTCTCCAGCCCGCTCCTTGAGTTTTATCACAGAGCCATGTAGGAGATGGCATGATCTTGCAGGTTTGTTCTATACACTCGAATCACATGGAGAACAATGGTATGGAGTTTAACCTGCCAAGGGTAAGGCATGGGCATGGACGAAAAAAGAGAGAAACTGTTCACTCCACTAAGAGAGACCCTGTTAGCTAACTTTAATACTTTGCCTGGGCAGCTTAAAAAACAAACTCAAAGGTACAGATAAAATGTTAAAGGAAAATGGGGCGTGGTGGCGCATGCTTTTAATCCCAGCACTTGGGAGGCAGAGGTAGGTGGATCACTGTGAGTTCAAGGATACCCTGAGACTACAACATAGTGAATTCCAGGTCAGCCTGGGCTACAGTGAGACCCTACCTCGAAAAACCAACCAACCAACCAACCAACCAACCAAACAAACAAACAAACAAAAGAAAAACAAAACCAATAACCAAAAAAAAAAAAAAAAAAAAAAAAAAAAACAAAAAAGTTAAAGGAAACAGCGTTTTACACCCTTAGAAGGTGACCTGTATCCTATCCTGGATAGGATTCCTGATTAGATCCCCAGTGGTGGATGGAGAAGATGCCCTCTCCTCACCCAGAAGTCACTGGGCCTGCAGATTCCCTTGTCTGTGCTCACTGCAGCAGCCTTGCTGTCGTACTCAGCAGCCTGTTCCTGACCATCTTTTCCTGCCACAGCCATTAACGATGGCGGCCGATGTTGGGAGCCTGGCTCTGTGGTTGTGTGTCATCTCTGTGTCCAGCTGGGTGACATAAAGTAATCTGTCTTGAGGACTGCATGCTGAGGCTTACAAGATCAGGACATAGGGAGAGACTTTATTTTTATGAGGGTTAATGTTGGCATTGCAAAAGAAGCAGCAGGGAGGTGGGATGGCAGCTGAAGGGACATAAGACTTCTATAATTTGTCCCCAAACCAAGCTATTCACAGAGTACAAGCTTATTACTAGAACTCTCTTTTGATATTTGTGTTAGAGCAGAGAATAATTTGTAGGAACAGGCTTGGAAGTAAAGTTCAAAAGACAACCATAATCCTATTTCTGTTTACATCCTGTGGTCATTTCTGAAGACTCCTTCTAACCATTCATATGTTTATTTAAAGATATGATTGTAATCGTAAAAGTCATATATTTTGTATATTGCTGTACAATTTGAGAAATAAACTTTTTGTCACATAGTTGTGATATTTATAGAGTACAGTGTGATACTTCAGTACATGTGGGATATTATGTATAATGGTCAGATCTAGCAGCTCAGACATTTTACCATTTGTTGTGGGTATGCTGTACAATTTCTTTTCTTCTTTTATTTTATTTTTTTTTGGTTTTTCATTTTTCGGTTTTTCAAAGTATTGTCTCACTCTAGCCCAGGCTGACCTGGAATTCACTATGTAATCTTAGGGTGGCTTTGAACTCATGGCGATCCTCCTACCTTTGCCTCCCGAATGCTGGGATTAAAGGCATGCGCTACCACGCCCGGCTTGCTGTACAATTTCTGACATGCAGTTTATTTCATTTCATTTATTTATTTATTAGAGACAGAGAGAGGGAAAGAGAGAGAGAGGGAGAGTGAGAATGGGCACGGCAGGGCCTCTAGCCATTGCAAACAAAATCCAGACGTGTGTGCACCCTTGTGCATCTGGCTTACATGGGACCTGGAGAATTGAACCAGGGTCCTTAGACTTTGTGGGCATGTGCCGTAACTGCTAAGCCATCTCTCCAGCCCCTGACATACAGTTTATAGTTCCATGGTATTCCACTGGAGACCACAATTTCCTGAAACATCTCTTATTATCAGGTATTTGGGTTCTTTTTGCTTTGTTATAAGTGGTCCTGTGAATGACTCTTTTGGTACCTATCACTTCTGCATTGTGGATAATTTTCTGCCAACAGATCCTGAGAATGAGATGGCTGGGTCCAAGCTTGCTGGGAAGACGTTGGTCATGTTGCACATGGTGTGGATGGGTAGAAGAGCTGGCAGGTGGGGTAACACCCAGGTTTCTGTCTTGCATGGTGTCAGGAATGTTTGGCATAGACAGGGCTGCATGTGAGAGGTTCAGTTTAGGGGAATCTGGGCACCAGAGTGGCCTGGAGCCCAGAAAGAAGCCAGGGTCTGAGGTCCCAGATAGGAGTATTATGGGTACCTAGGTGTGGTCCCAGCCGTGAATGTTGTTGACATCACTTAGAGAGTGGAGGAAGGAGAGAAGGTAGAAGCTGGGATTTTAGGAAATGTAGTTTTATGAGAAGGAGAGGAAGGAGAAGCTCCTGAAGCAAATAAAGAGTGGGGGGATGGGAAGTGGACCACCAGGTGGAAGTGGTCACGTGGAAGGCAGGTGGGATAGAGTTCCAAGGGGGAGTGCACTGGGCAACCAAGACGTGGTGACACCTTAATGGAGATGGTTTTAATGGCATGTGCTGAAAGCCTCAGAAGGATGCACCTGCCAAGGGTCGGTAGGTTGTTCCTAGAAGGGGCTGTAGGTTAGGGTGTCAGTTTGCTAGGGCTACCATAACTAAACGCCACAGACACGCTGACTTAAACAGCAGAGGTTCATTTCCTCCTAATCTGGAGGCTACAAGTTCAAGATCAGCATGTCGATAGGTCTGGTGTCTTCTGAGGCCTCTTTTGAGGGTTTGCAGCTGGCTGCTGCCTTGATGTGTTTCCACAGAGTCATCTTACCCATGTCCTAGTCTTTCCCTTTTATAAAGGTCCACTCTCATCTCCCAGTTTTACTTAATCTCCCCAGATACAGATGCATTTTGTGGCACTGGGAGTGAGGTCTTGAACATGTAAAATTTGGTGTGTGGGTGGGTACAGTGCAGACACAGTCCATAGACTGTAAGTCCAGTGGTCTGCTTGTCTTGGTCCTTGCCCCAGGCGACATCCCCCACTCTGTTGACCCTCTGCTTTCCTTTGTCACACTTTGGTTCCTTGGTGTTGGTGGCACATGTTCTGCATGTCCCCCTGCTTTAGTGCCCCAGTTCTGTGGGTCTGTTGGATCCTTGGCTCTCTTCTCTTCTTGGGCTTAAGTTCATCTGTGTGCTGTCAACTCATCGTCAATCGTAATTCAGTCTCCTGTAGCAGATAGTCAAACTCCCAGCTGTAAAATTCCTGTCAGATGAACTGTAGTGAATTTTGTTTGATGATGGGATGAAACCATTGTGGAATCAGTCCTGCCTCCATGGTTGCTCTTACTGGCTTCTCAATTCACAACTGGTGTGGGGGGGAACTTAGTGAGAACATTGATTTAGGTCAAGGTTCAGTACAACTTTATATCTTAGTTTATCTTGTATTTCACAGATTAATGTTGGGCTGGATTTCCTTTCTTTCCAAGGCCTACTTTGGTTAAAATTAGATTGAGTGGGTTGTTATCCCAGTAAAATCTGGGGGCATAGTTATTTCAGTGGATATGATATGACTGACTTTTTCCTCTCTAATTTTTTTGGGGGGGAAAGAAACTAAAGTGATGTAAATATGGAGATCATATCTGATGCCGAGCAGAGAGCCTCTGTAGGAGTCAAGGGTTACTTATGAGTAGATGTTAAACTGTGTTTGGTTGTTTTGAGTTTCTGGTGTGCATATTAATCTAATACTGGTTCTTTGGGGATTTCTGATGTGTGTGTGTGTATCTTAGTCCTACTCTGGGTAATTTACTTAATAAGGTTTATTTTGGTGTATGGTTCTGGAATTCTAAGAGCATGGTGCCAACATGTGCTTGGGTTCTTCAGGGAAGAAAGTGGAAGACAAGTGAGCCCATGTGGAAGAGAGAAGGGGCAGAGAAGCCATCTTGCTTCCTAACAACCTGCTCCTAAGAGAACTGAACAGAAAAGTACATTACTCCCTCTTAATAACCTAACTATCTTTCACAGGCCAACTACCTCTTAACACTGCTGTGTTAAGGACTTAAGCCTTTTCAGTGGGGACAAACCATATGTAACCACAGCAATGTGTGTAGATGGCATTTCTTACAGTAGGCTATTGAATATATCAATATTTTTTCTACCTGAATGATCATAACTTTCTGACATTTGCCTACATGGGCCTCACATCATCAGAATCTTTTTTTTTTTTTTTTTTTTTTGTACGTAGGGATTGAATTCAGGGCCTTGTGCCTGCTGGGCAAGTTGACTACATTCCCTGCCCTAAAGAAGATACTGTTTTTTTATTTTTATTTATTTTTTTTGTTTTTGTTCATTTTTTTTTATTGACAACTTCTATGCTTACATACAAAAAAACCACCTGATATTTCTCTCCCCTCCCCCATTCCACTTTAGAAGTCCAATCTCCATCATATCCCCTCCTTCTCTCCCTTAGCCTCTCTCTTAATTTGATGTCATCATCTTTTTCTTCTATTTTGAAAGGAAGGGTATGACCTCTTATAATGCAACTGCCCAGACAGAAATTGGCCTGTTTTTTTATTTTTTAGTATTTTGATTTATTTATTTCAGACGGAGGGAGGGAGAGAGGTATGGAGGGAGAGAGAAAGAGTATAGTATGCCCATACCAGGGCCTACTGCCACTGCAAATGAATTCCAGATGCATGTGTCACTTTGTGCATCTGATTTACTGGGGACTTGAACTTGGGCTGTCAGGGTTTGCAAGCATGCCCCTTAATCACTGAGCCATCTCCCCAGCCCTAATGATATGTTTTTGAAGAAACTGAATATCATGTTCCTAAAAGTACAGAAGTTATGGATGAATTTACTATGTGGCTACTTAGAGTAGCCACACCAGGTTTTTCTGGGGGCCTTTGTGGTCTTTTATAAAGTGTGAAATTCCCTTTGAATGCAACAGTTATCTGTTGACAATTTTAAAGATGGGCAGTTATAAAGAAGTTATACTTACAGTTATATTTAAAACTATAAAAGTTTAGTTTTAAATAGAATTGTATGTGTTTATTCTTTGAATCAAGAGCCTGGTTATGGAATGACATGTGACCCTGTGCTCTTGACTCTGTACAGCTGTGGGTTTGAAGTGTTATTTTGGTACTTCAGTGACGGAAGTACTTCTGACTATACATTTGGGAAAGAATAACTATGGCAGGTGGATATAGTTTTGAAAAGCCAGCCCTGTTTTTAGCCTGATAACATGGGAGTACTGTTTACTCTTCCCTTGTCTAGGCCCCCAGCTTTAGAAAGTGGTCCATGTGCTAGGTGTGGTGGCATAGGACTATAATCCCTGCACTCTGGAGGCTGAGGCAGGAAGATGAGAAGTTTGACATCAGCTTGGACTACATGAGACCCTTTCTCAGTTGGTGTGTGGGCTGGGGCTCGAGAAAGCAGGAGAAACATCTTTTGTTTTTGAGATAGGTTCTTCTCCTTATGCAGCCCAAACTTTCCCTGAGCTTACTAAGTAGCCCAGGCTGTCCTCATACACGTGCGACCATCCTGCCTCAGCCTCTTGACTACTGGGATAAGCATGTGCCACCCCGCCCAGCTTAGGAGAAACTCATGTTGGACTTGCTGGCTTTGTTGGTGTTCTGCTTTCGTTTGTAGATAGTAGCAGCTGGTGCTGGGGATACCCAGGTGCTCAGGGGTAGGAAGGAACCACGTGTATGCTGTTTCCTCTATTTGAGATAGATGTTTTCCCAGATACATGGTGTTCAAACCTGAGCACACCAAGTGTGCTCATTATTACAGTTTCATGTGAAGGTTTGAATTATGTGTTCAGAAAGAATTGATGTTTCTATAGAAATCTTTTTGTATGTCTTGGAAATCACCTAGCAAGAATGAGGTTGATTGTAGCAATTTAGGAGCAGCTAAGAGAACAGTAGAGGATTTGGGATAGTGTAATGTAATAGTTTCCTCGCTAGTCTTGCCCATCATTCAGAGTGGGTGGGTTAAGCTATGATTGTATGACACTGGGGATGGTAGTGGTGCCAAGCAGGAGTCCATGTTCACACGTGTGCCTGTCATGGGTCAGGTGGTGCTGCTCTGTGCCGTCCTGATCCTTACTCAAGGACACAGTCTGATGGAGAAGCAGTGTCTGGAACAAAGTCCCCGTGGATCACAGTGGCAGCACACTTACTAGCTGTGTGTGTGTGTGAGTTCATCCAGTTGAAGATTCAGAACTTAGTCATAGAGGGGCTGTTGGGCACTTATGACAAGTAAGTAATACAGGGTTCTTTTTTGTAGGCACAGGGTCTTATGGAGCCCAGGCTGACCTCAAACTCACTGTGTAGCCAAGGATAACAGAGGTGATCCTCTTGCCTCCACTGTCCTAGGTGCTAGGATGACAAGCTTGCACTACCATGCCTGGCTTTTCTAGTATCTTTATAGCCTCCTTCTTAAAGAGATTTGGACTTGGAGGATCAAGCCTTGAGGATGGTTTACATAAAAAAGGTCACAGAAAACCAAAGGACCCAAGTTCGATTCCGCAGTACTCACTCACGTAAGCCAGATGCACAAAATTGTGCATGCATCTGGAGTTCCTTTGCAGCAGCTGGAGACCCTGATGTGCCCATTCTCTCTCTCTCTCTCTCTCTCTCAAATGAATGAATGAATGAATGAATGAATAAATAAATAAATAAAAATTAAAAATAAAATAAAAAAATTTTAAAAGGCCACAGAATGTTATAGTCAAAAAAGTCTTTGGCGTGACACCAAAAGTAATAATAATTTAAAATAATATAATTAGGTTTGTGTCTTTTTATAATTTACCAATTTATTTAATTAATTTATTTATTTTTATTTTTTCTTTTTTTGTTTTTTTTTGAGGTAGGGTCTCACACTAGCCCAGGCTGACCTGGAATTCACTCTGTAGTCCCAGGGTGGCCTTGAACTCACAGCGATCCTCCTACCTCTGCCTCCCAAGTGCTGGGATTAAAGGCATGCACCACCACGCCCTGCTGACTTACCAAGTTAATTGACCTGTTTATGTGTGTGCGCAAATCACCCAGCTGAATTATGGGTACTTGGATATTTGAATAAGGACTGTATTAGTCTTCCACCTTCCTGTCCCTTTGAACCCTCCATCAGATTAGTCCCCAGGTTTTTTTTTTTTTTTTTTTTCCCTCCAGGTAAGATCTCCATCTAGCCCAGGCTGACCTGGAATTCACTATGTAGTCTCAGGCTGGCCTTAAACTCAAGGCTATCCTCCTATCTCTGCCTCCCAAAGTGCTGGGATTAAAGGTGTGTGCCACCATGCCCAGCCAGTTCTCCAGGTTTTAGGCTAATTTGTAATTTCTCTTGCACGTTCTTTGGTTTAATTTCCATTTGTTCCACTCTAGGTCCACTCCTACGCTGTTGATTTGAGCCCTGCCTGGCTTCCCTGCTGCTAGCTTGCAGCATCTTTTTGTCAGTTTCCCCCTTGTCGAGTCTGCTTTTATGCAATGCATATCTCAACAGTTACACACAGAACATGGTCTCGTCCTCCCTCAGTTACACACAGCAGTCCTCCACAGTCTCGTCCTCCCTCAGTTACACACAGCAGTCCTCCACAGACTCGTCCTCCCTCAGGTACACACAGCAGTCCTCCACGGTCTCGTCCTCCCTCAGTTACACACAGCAGTCCTCCACGGTCTCGTCCTCCCTCAGTTACACACAGCAGTCCTCCGCGGTCTCGTCCTCCCTCAGTTACACACAGCAGTCCTCCGCGGTCTCGTCCTCCCTCAGTTACACACAGCGGTCCTCCACAGACTTGTCCTCCCTCAGGTACACACAGCAGTCCTCCACAGATTTGTCCTCCCTCAGGTACACACAGCAGTCCTCCACAGACTCGTCCTCCCTCAGTTACACACAGCAATCCCCCAGTTTCGTCCTCCCTCAGTTACACACAGCAGTCCTCCACAGTCTCGTCCTCCCTCAGTTACACACAGCAGTCCTCCACGGTCTCGTCCTCCCTCAGTTACACACAGCAGTCCTCCACGGTCTCGTCCTCCCTCAGTTACACACAGCAGTCCTCCACCCTCAGTTACACACAGCAGTCCTCCACGGTCTCGTCCTCCCTCAGTTACACACAGCAGTCCTCCACGGTCTCGTCCTCCCTCAGTTACACACAGCAGTCCTCCACGGTCTCCTCCTCCCTCAGTTACACACAGCAGTCCTCCACGGTCTCGTCCTCCCTCAGTTACACACAGCAGTCCTCCTCCCTCAGTTACACACAGCAGTCCTCCCTCAGACACACAGCAGTCCTCCGCGGTCTCCTCCTCCTCAGTTACACACAGTCCTCCTCCCTCAGTTACACACAGCAGTCCTCCACAGACTTGTCCTCCCTCAGTTACACACAGCAGTCCTCCACAGACTCGTCCTCCCTCAGTTACACACAGCAGTCCTCCACAGACTTGTCCTCCCTCAGTTACACACAGCAGTCCTCCACAGACTCGTCCCTCAGTTACACACAGCAGTCCTCCACAGTCCTCCCTCAGTTACACACAGCGGTCCTCCACAGACTCGTCCTCCCTCAGGTACACACAGCAGTCCTCCACAGACTTGTCCTCCCTCAGTTACACACAGCAGTCCTCCACAGACTTGTCCTCCCTCAGTTACACACAGCAGTCCTCCACGGTCTCGTCCTCCCTCAGGTACACACAGCAATCCCCCAGTTTCGTCCTCCCTCAGTTACACACAGCAGTCCTCCACAGTCTCAGCAGTCCTCCACGGTCTCGTCCTCCCTCAGGTACACACAGCAATCCCCCAGTTTCGTCCTCCCTCAGTTAAACACAGCAGTCCTCCACAGTCTCGTCCTCCCTCAGGTACACACAGCAATCCCCCAGTTTCGTCCTCCTTCAGTTACACACAGCAGTCCTCCACGGTCTCGTCCTCCCTCAGTTACACACAGCAGTCCTCCCTCGTTCTCTCAACAGATTGAGACTATGTGAACTAAGCCTTCTTTAAAATTTTACTGTCTCTGCTGTAGTTTAAATTTGAATAGCCTTCCACAGGCCCATGTGTTCAAGGCCTGATTATCAGCCTGTGGCACTATTGGAGGTATTTAAAAGGCCTTGTCTGTCACTATTAAGCCACCATAAATTCAAAGCCATAGGGCCAAGTGACCGTGGACTGAGTCCTCTGGAACCGTGAGCCAAAATACAGCACTCCTCAGTTTAAGACGCTTATGTCAGGTGCTTTGTTACAGTAACAGAGAGTGACCGACACAGTGTCCATCCCCGCCCAGTGACGTGGTAGTGACGCCCGTCCTGTGTAGGCAGTAGCTGTCTTCACTTTGACTTTCCATCAGTGACCAGTGTCTTTTAGCAAGACTTCAGCAGCGATGTGGTAGAGAAGCTGTGCCATGTTCCCCTTCCCTCTTATTATTCCCACTACTCTGGTAGCTGTGAGTTCTTTAAGTTGGACTCCCAGCCTAACCTCAGGTTCCTTTTCCTCCCAGCCTCATTATCCACCAAGGTTCCCTGAGCTGCCATTCCATGTCGTCACTGTTACTTACAAATGTGTCACACTCGGTGCTTGAAAGATTCTATCATCTTGTCCTTCTCTGACCCTCCTGGGCCATGGTAACCACTCTGCTGCTAACCACGAGTGTTGATCATAGGATTCCTCATCCTAAGGGGCATGGATGGCATAGCATTACTCTGTATTTTTTTTCTTGTTTTTTAAAAAAATATTTTATTTTTATTTATTTGAGAGAGAGAGAGGCAGATAGAGAGAGAATGGGCACGCCAGGGCTTCCAGCCACTGAAAACAAATTCCAGACACATGCACCACCTTGGGCATCTAGTTTACATGGGTCCTGGGGAATCGAACCTGGGTCGTTTGGCTTTGTAGGGCAAATGCCTTAACCACTAAGCCATCTCTCCAGTCCTCTTTCTGGTTTTAATTGTGTGTGATCTTGTGTGTGGTGCATGTGGTAGCCATAGTACAGCCTCATATGTCATTTCTCTAGGGGCCATCCATCCTTTCCTCCTCCTTCTCCTCCTCCTTCTCCTCCTCCTTCCTTCTCCTCCTCCTCCTTCTCCTCCTCCTTTCTTCTTCTTTCTTCTTCTTCTTCTTCTCCTTCTTCTTCTTCTTCTTGGTAGGGTCTCACTCTAGGCCAGGCTGACCTGGAATTCACTATGTAGTGTTATGTGGCCTCGAACTCATGGCGATCCTCCTACCTCTGCCTCCCGAGTGCTGGGATTAAAGGTGTGCGCCACCATGCCTGGCCATCCACCCTTTTTTGAGACAGATTCTCTCATTGGCTTGGTGCTCACATATTGGTTGGTCAGCAAGCTCCAGGGATTCTCCTGTCACCGGGCATTTGGATTGCATGTGCGTGCCATCTTGCCAGACACTTTGATATGGGTTCTAAGGATCAAACTCCAGTTGCCTCATGCTTGTGAGGTAAGCACTGTCCCAGTGTGCTCTCTCCCCAGTCCTCTCTTAAGTATTTTCTTTACCCAACTTGAGTGTCACTGGCTGGGAAGCAGTCGGTCTGCCTCTCGCTCTTCTCTGATGCCCCTTGTATACCAGGTGCACGCTTTGAGCAGTGGGTGGTGGGTATCAGACCATCCAGGATGGTTTATCTTACAGGCCAGCCCTGGATGGGCGTTCAGGCTGCTTCTGACTGGCCACAGGGTTATTGACCTACTTTCCCCTCCTTATCTGTGTGCAAAATATTTGTTGTACTTGGTGTTTCTCCCTGTCACAACGAATGTTTGTCTCTCCCTTTCACATGAACTGAGTGCTAAAGTGCTGGTTAAATCAGTGGAAAACACGATGGGGAAGAAAAGCTGGTAAGCAGTTTTCATCTGTAAGCTGGGGGGACTGCATATATATGCTGTTTAGAAAGAACTCCAGTTTTTCTACCTACCTCTCTACCTATCAGAAAACATGTTTGAGGGTAGAACTTTAAATTTTAGTTTTTTTATCTTTTAATTTGTTGATTTATAGTCTAATGATGCATTTTGAAAACTTCTTTTGATCAACTACTTGCAGAGGAAGTGAACGTTTTTCATGTGGACTTTGCAATGCAGCACATTAATGAATATTTTATTACAAAAAATTCCCTCAGGGAAATTGTTTGTATGGCTCTGTTCATGACCCAGCTGATTAGCTTCAAAATGGATTTTTGTATGTCATAATGTGTGCGCCGCATACAAGGTGTGTGTGTGTGGGGGGAGCACATGTATGAATGAATGCCTGTATAAATACATGAAACTGCTGTAATCTGTAGAGCTTTTGGAAATTAGCAGATCTATAGTTCGAATTTGGTTAACATTTATAAATGTACATTTTTATAAACATAGAATTTTTTTAATAAGCATGTTTTGAGTCATTTAAAAATGATGAGTTATAGCCTGGTGTGGTGACACATGCCTTTAATCCCAGCCCTTGGGAGGCAGAGGTAGGAGGCTCACTGTGAGTTCTAGGCCATCCTTAGACTACATAGTGAATTTTAGGTCATCCTAGGCTAGAAAGTGAGAATCTGCCTTGAAAAACAAAAACAAACAAACAACAAAAAAAGATGAACTATAATGTGCCTTTTAGGCTGGTTTGTTGTATATCTTATTTCTTCATAAGTACTACAGAACACATTTGGAAGTATGTAAGAGTTATGATGCCTCTACTTTTAATTCTTCTAACATTAGAAAGAAACAAAAACCTAGAAGTCAACGCAGAAAATGCTTCCAAATTTCAATGTGACTGTTGATTTTAATCAACTTAGGTGAAGTAACCCACTGGCAAGTTAGCTATTTTCTTTAAAAATTCTTTTCAAATTACAAAGCAGTTTTGCCTTCTGAATTTATATTAGTATGGTGTTTTGGGGAATGTCTTAGCCATTTTTGTTTGATCATTTCTCAAATAATAAACATTCATGAAATCCTAATGTAAATGTATAAACATCTCTCTCTTTGTTTACATAGTGTATTGATGTTATTTTAGTAGCTAACTGATTGAGGGAGTTTTTGAATTACTATTCTAAAAATTTTTTCTTAGCCATAGCTACAGAGACATTACTAAAGCTGCACTGTTATGTAATGCATGCTTTTCTTCTTTTTCAATATGCAGGTTTCTTCCACTTGTAATCTTTTGATTTCATAAATGGATTTTTTTTTTCTAAATAGCAGACACAGTTTTGCAGTATATAGCTATAAAAGCACAGAATGGTTCACTATACTGTGATAGCTCTACTTTGGGGCATCTTGTTCTGTCTGCATCTCTCTCCATGCTGCATATAGTTAGTTCTCTAGTTCATTTTTCTTCATGATGAGGCCAGAGTAGAGAACTGCTTTCCTTTGCCTCTGAGAAAATGGCATTGAGAAAGATGTGTATGGACTTGGTACTTGCTGGGTTTTTTAAAAAAATATTTTATTTATTTGAGAGAGAGAAAGAGGCAGAGAGAGAGAGAGAGAGAGAGAGAGAGAGAGAGAGAGAGAGAGAGAATGGGCATGCCAGGGCCTCTAGCCACTGCAAATGAACTCCAGATGCATGTGCCACCTTGTGCACCTGGCTTTTGTGGGTCCTGGAGAATCGAACCGGGATTCTTTGGCTTTGCAGGCAAACGCCTTAACCGCTAAGCCATCTCTCCAGCCTGCTTTTTGGTTTTTAAACATTCTTTAGAACCTGCAAATGAAGGTACTCAAGTTTTTTCAGAGTTATGCCTGTTCTTATTAGTGTTGTCAGGTCAACAATGATGACAAGTGGGACAGAATCTTAGACAGTATGTTTGTAGGGAAACTGAGGCTTGAAGGTGGCATTGCTGACAGGTCTCACGGTGAGCAGCTTGCTGCTGAGCTAGGTCTGCACCTTGGATCTTTGGGGGTTTTAATTTGGGGAACCCCTGTGGGCTGTTGCAGGCCATAGAGTTTGTTTCCCTGAAGGACAACTTGCTTCTTCAATTCAGTACATTTCTCTCTGTTGTCACTGAAAAAGAGCTTAAACTAGGGGAAGACCATGCTTTCAAAGAAGCTAGTTAATTCCCTCCACTATCCCAGGCTGTTTCATGTGGCTTTGTTCAGCTAACTTCTCCACAGTCCAATGTGGACTGGCTCCAAACTGACCCATTTAGGAAACCCTGTGTGAATACCTCCCAGGCGCAAGTCACTGTGCTTCGCTTAGAATGGTCTGCCGTAAATGACTGATCTGATCTTCAAGGGTAAAGAGAAGAGAGGGTTGCATAGAGATGTAGCTTAGTGCCTGGCAGAGCACATGCTGGTATTAGCAAGGCCCTGGGTGTGAATCCACAAGTGGTCTAAGCACAGGGAGAGGCAAGCAAGGGGCAGAAGGATATGGAATGGAATGAAAGGAGCTTGGGATCCTTCGATAAGTAAATGGATTTATTTGGAAGGGGAGTTGATTCCTCTGGTGGCTGTACTCAGTTTAATAAGTACTCCATGCTATTGGTGCCTGTGGATCTGCCAGGGCCAGAGAGAGAGAGAGCTATTGGGTATGCCAGCTATATTTGAGCAGTTTTACATTCATCCTGGGGTTCTAGGGTCTCAGGTTTGCCAATCTAAACACACACAACTTCTTGGAATTTTTTTTTTTAAATCTGCCTTGAGGGAACAAATTGAGGAGTCTATGGGTTATAATTAGCACGTTCCCTCGTACAGCTGAGTTTGTGTTTCTGCATAGAACAGTGGTTTATAGTTTTTGGCTACCTTGTCCCTTAGGGACTCGTAGGCATTCAGACGTTAGCTCATTGATTCTCGTAACATTCAGTGTGAGTTGTATAACATGATTACAGGTTTCCCTGTTAAGCTAAGGCTGCTGGCTGCTTCTTCTGGACCTTTGGGGTAGCAGCAGTACCTCTGCTGGGTAGGGGAGGCAGAGAGAGGAGTGCTGGATGTGGCTTTCTTGGTGAGCCTTGGAGATAGGTCTCTCTGAAGTTGCTCAATGCTTCCTGCTATGGCTCTGGGAAATGCCAGCGGGGACAGTGATGTTAGGTGCCTTTCCTTCCCAGGGCATGTGCAGTTACTTTTCTTGTTGCTGTGACAGAATTACTGACAAAAGCAGCTTGAGGAGTGGAGGAAGGGTTTCTTGTAGCTCACAATTTGAGGGTGTACATAGCCCATCATGGTGGGGAAGGCATGGCGGCAGAAGTGTGAGTCAGTAGGCAACATTGCATTGGCTGTGAGGAAGCAGAGATGAAGGCTGGTACTCAGCTCTCCTTCAACTTTTGAGTCCATCCAGAACCCCTGCTCAAGGAGTGGTTCTGCCCACAATTAGGGTGGGTTAAGGTGTTTGCCTGTGAAGCCTAAGGACCCAGGTGTCATTCCCCAGTACCCACATGAGCCAGATGCCCAAGGTGGTGCTTGTGTCTGGAGTTCATTTGCAATGGTTAGAGGCCCTGGCACACCCATTCTTATTCATTCTCTCTCTCTTTTTCTCGTCTCTTTAATAAATAAAAATAAAATATTAAAAAGAAGATTAATTATCACAGTGAGGAGCTTCACAGAAGGTTATTTGCAAATGAAGCAATTCCCAAGGTTAGTAGCCTGAATATAGCTGCCAGAAGGCAGAATGGAGCTAAGCCACACAGGCCAAAAGAAGAAAGAGGCTGGCATGGTGGTGCACACCTTTAATCTTAGCACTCGAGAGGCCAAGGTAGGAGGATATCTGTGATTTCGAGGCTATGTTGAGAATACAGAGTGAATTTCAGGTTAGCCTAGGGACCTTGGGAAAACAAAACAAAGCAAAGCAAAACAAACAAACAAACAAGCCTTGGGAAAGGAGGGGACTAGTGTTCAGGGAGTTTGGGTCTCAGTCTGTGTATGCTCCTGTGAGATGCATGTTTTAATCCGAGTTTGTGGATCAGAATCTGAATTCTAGAGATGAATTTCTCTGGGTTCAAGCCTGGGTCTGGGATTGTAAAGCCTGTGCTGTAGTGGTGTGGATCCAGAGGGTCCTTCTTGACAAATGATTGCTGCAGTGCTTCTGTAACATACAAGTGAAGCTTCACTTCAAAAAACTCTGGGTTGTTGTGAAGAGTTTGTAGATTTGGGAGGTAAATTAAAGGTATATATATCACATAGTCCGTGAAGGATGACCCTCAAGCCGCTCAGGATGGCTTCATCTTTGCCACAGCCCTTCCAGATGTGTGACCCTTCCCAAGTCCACTGTTTGCTCTGTTAGAAGATTTTCCTGCAGTGATCAGGTCTGACCCCTTGCTCTTTCTGTACAGTAATCACATGGAAATATTACTCATCTACCAGAAGAGTTGGTAGCAATCTAAACTCTTCACTGTTGCCATAGCAACCACTTTTTGTGACTTAAGAATCCTTCCAGTCAGTCTCGATGGTATGTTTGTCATATTCACTTTCCTCAGCTAACACATTTGTCCTGACTCCTCGTCTCTTTACAAACTGCCAAGCCCTAGATGCTATTTTCCAGTCCTTTAGAACTGGCTTGTGCCTGGGATTGAAGGTTCATCAGCACCTAGTCAGTGTCTTTTGTTGATACAGCCAGTTTCCATGCCCAGACCCAAACCAACCTTGACCTTAGCCCGTGGTGATTCTTGGCCATCTCTGGCTCTGCAGGGACATCCTGGGGGTGTTAATTATTAGGCAACTGTAATGTTGTTGTTTCTTCTACATAGGACTTTTTGGGGTTGGAGACAACTTTTGTGGTAAATGGACTTCCCTTTTGCATTTGTCCATTTGTTTTCACTCCTTTTTGAAATCTATTTGACTTTACTGCCTGTTAATTTAATGTCATTTGTCTTATCCGAGATTTGAACATAGGCTACAGCTTTACTCTGGAAACTGCCCTGTCTCTAGTCCTGCCTGGTTCTTCCCTAACTTCAGGTTCTAATGAAAGCCCTCTGAACAGAAGTCCATCAAAAAGTCTTAGCGGAAAGCTTTAGAGAAAAGGTAGAGGTAGGGAAACAGTGGAATAAAGGCAGATAACAATTTGTGAGTCACTGTCATGGGTGGACACACAATATATGCATATATATATACCTTTCTCTTACCAAGTGTAGGAATGAAAATCAGCACCATTGGAAACATTTTGCAGGTGTGTATCTGCCCACATCTTAGATGCTCTGAGCAGCCCTGCAAAGAACTCACGTGTTCATGTGGCCCTCAAGCCCCATCTGAGAGCCATGCTGCTGCAGCAAATTGCCCTAAGGAATCCAGCTTCTTCTGTTTGCCTTTAGGTTGGCAAGTCTTGAATTGGTGTCTTGTACTTTGGTCCTGAGTCCTTGAAGATATTCCTGTGTATCCTCTGAGGCTCTCTGGTGCCCCTTGGCTGGTGTGATCTTGGTGTTGAAGGTAGACAGGATGGAAATAGTTGAGAGCAGAAGAGTGGGCTGTGCCTGTCTCCTTTTTTTTTTTTTTTTTTTTTTAAAAATGTTTCATTTACTTATTTTAAGAGAGAAAGAGACAGAAAGAGAGAGAGAAAGAGTGGGTGTGCCAGGGCCTCTAATCACTGCAGACAAACTCCAGACGCGTGCGTCGCTTTATGTATCTGGCTTGTGTGGGTACTGGGGAAACAAACCTGGGTTCTTCGGCTTCTCAGGCAAATGCCTTAACCAGTAAGCCATCTATCCTGGGCTGTTCCTCTCTTATGTGCACTTACTCATTTGCTGTGCACACTTGAACCTGTGCCAGCCACTCTGCCAGGCGGTAGGGTCTTTGCACTCTGAGAACTCGAGCCTGCTTCTTCAGGGGAGCAACAGCGAAGCAAGCTAACAGCGGTTGTATGTTGGTGTTTAGTGTGCAGAGACTACTGTGACACATGACATGTGTTTCTCACAGTTCTGGAGGCGGTGCAATCCAGGGTCAAGGTGCCAGCAGGTTCGGTTCCTGGTGAAGCCCCACCTCCTGGCTTGCAGATGCCTGCCTGGTCACCTGTGTCTCTCACCTGGGTCTCACACGTGGAGAGACCAGTGAGCAGTGGCTCTTGTTTTAAAGCTCTGAAGCCCATGATGGCCCTCCTCACCACCTCCTTTAAACCTGCTACCTTTCAGAGGACTCATCTCCAAATATCACTGGGGAATAGAGCTTCAACACAGGAATGTTTAGGGGATACAAGCATCTAGTTCATAATAACTGGCTTACTTGGAGCATGTTACCTGTGAGGAATGTCTTCTCACACTGATTTTAATCAGGAGATTTAAGTCTGGAAGCCCAACTGAACGTCGGAGGCTCCTATCTGGAATTACTTCTGAATACCTCGCATGCTCTGTCCTTGACTTTCCTTCAGAGGGGCAGCCTCTTCAGGAGTCTGGCAAGGGTCCCCGGAGTGATGCTCTGTTTGCAGTGCCCCACGAAGTTCCGTTCCAGTGCGCATGGCCACCTGACTCTAGTCTCTGTGTCCTGTGGAAGTTGTGCGCATGCAGCCCAGTTAGCTGTGGCCTGGTTGAAGGTGCTGTTGGAGGCCATTGGAGATTTTGGCATGTTTGCACGTTATGTGAGGTTTGTCTTAGGGTACAAGGACTTTTTCCAGGAGAGAGAGGGAGGGGACTGAGGAGAAAGGCAAGAGTTGTGAGGTCATAAGTTCTCTACTAAGGATTTTTTTCTTTTCTTGTGTATTGTAAAATACGTATCAGTAAAACTTACACTTTTTATTATAAGTGTGTAGTTAAATGGCATTAGGTTATCTTATTGTTCCACCATCACCATCCATCTCAGAACATTTTCTTTTTTTTTTCAGTGTGTGTCTATGCACCTGTGTATGTGCAGATAGACGTGTGCCTTTCACCCCCATGCCTATACATGCAGAAGCCCAAGGAAGGCACCAGATGTTCCCTTCTGTCACTCTTCCATCTTATTTCCCCGAGACAAAGTCTCTCACTGAACCTGGAACTCACGGCATTTTGGGTCCGACTGGCCGGCAAGCAAGTCACAGTGCTCTTCCTATCTCCACCCTGCTCAGCACTGGGGTTGCAGGCACGAGCGGCTGTGTCCTGCTTTTTACATGGGTCAAATCCATGTCTTCATACTTTCTCAGCAAGTGATCTTACTCAAAAGAGCCATCTCCCTAGCCCCCACCTGAGAACCTCATCATTGTCCCAAACTAAAACTGTCTGTACCCATTAAACATCAGCCCCTGGTGACCATCACTCTCCTCTCTGTTCTCATGAATTTGACTGTGTTGAGCACCTAATATAAGTAGACTCATACAGTAATACACATCACATAGTAATTGGCCTTTTATGACAGACTTATTTTATTTAGCATAATTTTGCCAAAATTCAGCCAGGTTGTAGCATGGACTAAAATTTTTTCAAGGTTGAATGCACTTCCTTGTTATATCTTCCATACTTGGTTTCTACCTTCATCCATCTATGGACACTTGGACTTGGGTGATGGAGGTGAACCAGTCTATGAGAGTGGTTGATGAGGACAGAAGTGAGAGACAGGGAGATGCTGAGGCTGAGAATCTGGGTAAGCTTTAGGGAATAAAGTTTTTTTTCCTTGGTATTTTAGTGTGAAATGGTAGACGAACATGTCTCCGACCTGAGACAAGTGGTATATATGATTTGATAAGGCTTGTTTTTGAAAATGAGATGGTAATGTGGGGGGGGTGCATAGGGGAGGAGGAAACACCTAAAAGGGTGGTGGTCATGCAGTTTGGCTGAACTTTAGAGTGGTGGGGGCATTAGTGTTGGAGCTCTGCACACTTACAGCTCCTGCCAATCTTTCACCATTCCTGCCTTGAGATGTTTCAACATTTATAAGATTAGTTTTTAAGATATAGTTTTATTTATTTATTTATTTGAGAGAAAGAAACAGGCAGAGAGAGAGAGAGAGGGAGAGAGAGGGAGGGAGAGAATGGGCACGCGCCAGGGCCTCCAGCCACTGCAAATGAACTCCAGATGCATGAGTCCCCTTGTGCATGTGGCTTACGTGGGTCCTGGAGAATCAAACCGGGATCCTTTGGTTTTGCAGACAAATGCCTTAACTGCTAAGTCATCTCTTCAGCACCCTGTTTTTTTTTTTTTTTAAAGGATTCTAATAAATTCAAAAATATTTATACCAAAACATGGGTGTCTTGAATTTGGCTTTTATTCTTTTTTGCTTACCTATGTTTAAAAGATTTTTTTCCCCCATAGTGAACACGTATTGTTTTTAGTCTTTAAGAAATCATTTGAAGCCGGGCGTGGTGGCGCACGCCTTTAATCCCAGCACTTGGGAGGCAGAGGTAGGAGGATCGCCGAGAGTTCAAGGCCACCTGAGACTACACAGGCTGGACCAGGGTGAGACCCTACCTCGAAAAATCGAAAAAAAAAAAAAAAAAAGAAATCATTTGAAATGTCAAACGTGGCCAGGTCTCTTGCCTCTCCCCATGGATGCACACCTTCTTGGCGTGAGGAGGTTGGAGAGAACTTAGACTACTTCCACAGTGTCAGCCTCTCAGAGGACTCCATACTTCTCACCTGGTTGAACTGAATTGTGTAGCAATTTAATATTACCCTCCCCAGAGATGAGATTTGGTGCTATTTTAAAAGGTCTAGGAAGGAAATTCCAGTTTTTCGTGGTGGCTTGGCTTGTCAGCTATGGAAACACGTGGTACAGATTTGGCCCCTCTTTTGCCTTTGTTCTTCCATGGACTTTTGCTGAGAGTTATTTTGTTCATGAAACTTTGCCAGATTGGCCCAGTTTTCTTGCTTCAGTATGTTTTTCATGTCCTTCTTAAGAGCATTGGTGACTTCATTGGGAGCCAAGCGGCACAATTCTGTTTCCTGTCCATTTGCTGATGTGATGATTTTGGAGGAATGGATCAAAGTGGCTGTGAGGCTGCCATTGTGCCTACGCTTCCTTCAGATTGCGAGGATGCGCACTGCTGGAGGACTCAGCTGTCCGTCATGAACGTGCATAGTTGTTTCCCCTCCTGTTGCACCGAGTGAGTGCCTGCTGCGTGCAAGATGCTGTGCACTGGGCATCTGGGGAAAGAAGGATGAAAAAGGCAAGCTTGACACGGAAAAGTTGGTTTTGCTAAAGGTGTTATTAGGTACACATGACCTGAATGGAACTGGCGTCAGATAAAGAGCAGTTGAAGGCCTCGTAGCTCCTGCCTCTGAGGTATATTTGTAATGATGTTATAATTGAGGTGTTTTAAATATCCTTTTTTCATTTAGTTTTCTACACTGTTTTTGCTTCTCTCAATAGGAGAAAAATGATGACATCAAAATAGAAGAGACACTAGTTAAAGGAAGAAGGGAGGGGGGATTTGGGTGGTGGGGAAGTAGGGCTGTGGGAGGGGATTATGATCATGGCATATTGTCTATATTTATGAAAGTTGTCAATAAAAGGTTAAAAACAATCATCTTGCCAGTCCTCGATGGGAGGTCCCCATGCCCTGCACCCCACACCACATGTCTTAGCTCAGATCGTCCATGCCCGCTAGTGTAACTTATAATTTCCACTTCCCAGTATCAGTTTCTTTCACTAGGTACGATGCTTTCTAGTGCAAGTAAGAGAAAAACCAATTTAATCTACTTCAACAGTTACAAGAACCGATAGGCTTATATCACTGAAAACTTTAGCGTAGGGGTGGGCAGGGCTTTAAGTACAATTTGCTGTAGAGGCTTGTGATGTCATTCAGACTCTATCTCCAAGAACTCTCAGCCATTTCCCTGCCCTGCCTGCCTCCTCCATGCCCTGTTCCCTCCTGGGACTAGTCTTCATGAAAGCAGAGATGGCTGCAGTCCTTCCAAGCGTCACGTCGGCAAGCCACTCCATCCAGAAGGACAACGAACCTTTGTACTAAATCTTCTCAGCCAAAAGTTTCAAGTTCTGGCACATTCTCAGCCTTGAATCAGTTTCAGTGTCTGGGAGATGGCTGAGGATGTGTTGATTGATTTAATGTAGATTGCATGCTAATTCCTGGAGCACAGGGTAGAAATGCTTGCTCAGAACAACTGGGTTCCCATAGGAGATCATGCACACACACACATATAACCTACACACATGTAAAAGATATTTTTTTAAATTTATTTGAGAGAGGGAAGGAGATGCTGACAGAGAGAGTCAGAGAAAGAGAATGGGCATGTCAGGGCCTCTAGCCACTGCAAATGAACTCCAGATGCATGTACCAACTTGTGTATCTGGCTTTCGTGGGTACTGGGGAATTGAACCTGGGCCCTTAGGCTTTGCAGGGAAGCACCTTAACCACTAAACCATACCTCCAGCCCCCTGCACACGCACATTTTTTGTTTGATAATACACATCTGTGCTCTGTGTGCATGCTCATTCTTTCCTATAGCCCCATGTGAATTCCTAGAGTTTATGGAAATGTTGAGTTAGTATGTGCTCCTGAAATTTGTTCCCATGGTTAGGCATAGCTTTGCAAGTGAAGGAAAAATATCAGCTTCTTTTTGTGGAACAAATATACCAAATTGTTTCATTGAACTTTCACAGGGAACTAAACTTAGGCTGGAGTCGGGGGTCTTAATATGAGTCACGATATAGGAAGTGAAATTCTATCCATAGGCAGATGTGATTTGAATGTAAAACGTCCTCCATAGACTTATGTATTTGAATCCTTCACCACACTTGGTGGTGCTGCTCAGGAAGGCCATGGAAGCTTTAGGAGGTGAGCCTTGCTGGAGGAAGTGTGTCACTAAGGGGTGAACCTTGTTACATACAGCCCAGTTCCACTTACTTGCTCTCCTTATTTCCTCTCTGCCCATGTGAACATGTGACTCCAGGTAGCTTCCTACATCTGCCATGCTCTCCCCACCACGGTGAAGGTTACGCTCCTCCTTGAAACTGTAAGCTGCAATACGCTCTGTCTTTCCCTAAGCTTCTTCTGGCCCAGTGTTTAGTCCCAGCAATGAGAAAGTGACTGTTAGAAAAGATACGGAAACAGCCTCTCATCATTTCCTCCTATTTTTCCCTATTTTCCCTTGGGAATGAGGGAAGCTATCAAGATTCATCTCCCCAAACACCTAGAGGCGAAAAAGACATTAAAACTGTGCTTGAATACCTAAATGAATCTTGATAATTGTATTTTCAGTTTGGTCTCTTTTATTGTTATAGTTTATTTTGCAAAAGTGTATCTTAGCTGGGCTGGGCGTGGTGGCGCACGCCTTTAATCCCAGTACTCGGGAGGCAGAGGTAGGAGGATCGCTGAGAGTTCGAGGCCACCCTGAGACTATATAGTTAATTCCAGGTCAGCCTGGACCAGAGTGAAACCCTACCTCAAAAAACCAAAAAAAAAAAAAAAAAAAAAAAAAAAAAAAAAAAGTGTGTCTTGATTTTCCCCCTTTTTATCAGCTTGCTGGAACTCAGCATTTATTTTACCCCCTTCTGATTATGAAGATCAAATAGAATGTAAACACTAGATCCCATGTAAACTTTCCCAAGACACGGTGGTTGGAAAGATGGTAAAGCAGGTTTATTTACTGGGGTAGAGTGGCTGCTTAATTACTGTTACCTGCAGGGAGTTGTGTTGTCATTGTGCAGCTGCTTCTATAAATAGGCTGTATACAGAAATCCGCGAAGCAGAGTTCCCATTCAACCACTTTGCTTAATTTAAATTACTGGTTTGAGGTGGCTATTTTTGAAACCCTTCTCAGGTTGACTTCCCTCTTAATCCGTAAGCCTTCTTCTCTCATCTGCCAAATGACATGTAATGCATTGAGACCAGAGTGCTTTTGGCACTACACGAGTCTGAGAACTTGAAATTTGATTTAAATGTTAATTTGTTGTGACAAAGCTTGGGTACTCACAGTCCTACTCCTGTGCGTGTCTTTCCAGGGATGTTGGCGTTGGTCCAGCTGCCTCCCTGGCTTCTGCTCCCTACCCAGAAAGGAGGATTATGTTCAGAAATAGGGCCTGGACTACTTCAGAATGCCTAGAACCATTCTCTGGGCTACCATTGTTGGGTTACTTCACCGGTGGTTGTCATGAAATTTAAAAGCATGTATTAACAATGAATTAATGTTTTTATTTCTTTTGAGTGTTAAATACATCCTTATTTGGGAACTCTTTATTTGTCGGAGGAAGACATGGTTCTGTCTTAACCCCCTCCCCTCCTTTTTGGTTTTTAGGAGCTAACATTTTTTAAGAGGCTCAGAGATAAAAGATATGTTTGCAGTCATATACATTGTTAGCAGCTAGTAAATTACCTAATTGCTAGCCCTTACCACTGCTCTTCAAAACATTCTAATAGGATACAGTTTCTTTTGCCTCTAAGCAGTCTTGATATTTTACAGACAAGTTGAGAATATTTATCTGAATAGCTAAAGCTTTAGCGGGAATCCTTTATATGATCTAGTATGTCCGGCTGACTCCTCAATGGAAAGAATTGCATGTACTTTCTGCTCAGTACTGGGGACATGTATGTCTGTACTTATTATTAGTATTCTATTACTCGGTATTATTAATATCCTGAAGGCATTTAAATTAAAACTGGTTTCTGGGGCTGGAGAGATGGCTTAACAGTTAAGCACTTGCCTGTGACGCCTAAGGACCCTGGTTCAAGGCTTGATTCCCCAGGACCCACCTAAGCCAGATACATAAGGTGTCGGTGTCGCATGCATCTGGAGTTCGTTTGTAGTGGCTGGAGACCCTGGTGTGCCCATTCTCTCTCTGCCTCTTTCTCTTTCTGTCTGTCACTCTCAAATAAGTAAATAAGTAAAAAATAAATAAAACCTGGTTTCTGCACTGGAAACAACTAGAGGGAGTGACTCAGCAAACTTAGTTTTACATCCTGGTAATAGAAGAGGAAACTTGAACATACATACTTACTTAATGCACACCTCATACACTCTGCTATGTGCGATAGTTGAAAAAGCTTTAGTCCTTTTGATGGCATTCAGATTGGGATGTGGATTAAACATTCCTCTGGGTGGCACCCCACACATCACTATATAGGGGGTAGAATGCTGCTGTTATAAAGTCTTTCCCATGAGTCAAAGGAAAACACATATTTCTCCATCTTTGTGAGCTTCAATTTTCTCATCTTTAATCAGAGGTAATAATACCTACCTTGTGGAGTTATTGTGAGGATTAAGTTGTGCATGTGAACTTCTTCGGCATAGTGTCTGGCTTGTGACCAATAGGCGCTAACTGCATCATTTTAGAAACATCATTTCTTGGGACACAGTATTATGACTCTGTCTCAGAATGCTGGGCCTATCGTGTTGGGGGAAGCAAGCTCATATAGGTTCCAGTCTTACCCTATGCCAGGACTAGAGGAAGGGGTGGTTTGGAGTTCTCAAATGCTGTTTTGCTGGAGTTTAGACAGTTGGGGTTGGTGAAAGAAGGTGATAAAAAGAAGAAAACAGAGTCTTTGGCTTCTTAGCGGCTCTTTTCTGCGGAAGCGCTTTGTCTGGGAGGGTGGACTTAGATGAAGGTTCATTTTTGGTAGCAGGTTGACATGGGGCAACTACAGCTAGGCAGCCACTTCTGACTTAGGGTGTGGGGAGGGAGCTGATGGCAAGGCAGGCGAAGGCCATTTCTCTAGTCTTGCAAAGAACTGACCTGAGTAGTTTTGCTTACTAAATTGCCTTTTCTCTGTCTCTTCCAGCAGGAGACCATGGCCAAGATGGAGGTGAAGTCCTCCCTCCTGGACAACATGATTGGAGTGGGCGACATGGTTCTTTTGGAACCACTCAACGAGGAGTCCTTCATCAACAACCTGAAGAAACGCTTTGATCATAATGAAATATATGTGAGTGTGCGCAGAGGTCTCCCATAGTGAGAGCTGCCTTTTCTACCTCAGACTTCTCTTTTTCCTCTGTTCCTAAGAGTCCAGAGGTATTTGTTTAGACCCCTCCCACCCCAAGAGTTTTGAGTGTTGGCTGGTTTGGCTCAGGAGTAGTGTTGGTGAGAGTTAAGTGAGTATTTCCCAATGGTGTTTTATGCATCAGCTGTGTGTATTACATGTGAGTTGGGGCCATACTAGATAAAGCAAGGGTCATGTTTCAGTTCGTACCTTATGAGGAGCAGTTCCAATGGTGCTTTGAAACCCACAGACACCTTCTTGGATGCCTTCATGAGATTATTAAAATCCCATGACTCAGAAGCTACTCATTACAATGCAAGGCAGTGAGTTAGCAAAAACGATGTGACCCTTTTTTGGCATTTGTTGTTAGTAGAGACTGGAATAAATTGCTAGAAAAGCCTATACTTGGTTCATGGAGATTAGGTCATGTCCTGCTGAAAGTATAATGGCACATATAAAAGTGCAATCGTCAAAATGTACAATACTAGAAAACCTTATTTTTAATGATTTTTTAGAAAGGACGTTAGAGTGCTAAAACATCAGTTATAAGGTATGGATAGGTAGTATTTGAGGGTTTTTCATAAAGTACAGCACTTGCATTTGTGAACATAAAGGTGTATGTGTAACTCAACCGTTGAAATGGGGCATTGATTCCTGTACTGGGCTGAGAAAGATGTAGGATAGATTGGATAGAGGTAGTCTACATAGATTTTTGCTTTTCTAAGGTCTCTTTGCCTCTTTTTAGTTTTTCGAGGTAGGGTCTCACTCTAGCCCAGACTAACCTGGAATTCACTGTGTAGTCTCAGGGTGGCCTCGAACTCACAGCAATCCTCCTATCTCTGCCTCCTGAGTGCTAGGATTAAAGGCCTGTGCCCCCACACCTGGCCATTTTCTTGTCTCTCAGTATGAAGAGGAAATACAAATATTTTAAAGTAGAGATTAAAAGGTGATACAGGTAGGAACCACTTTAACTTTTGTAAAACTAATGAATTATGAAGACATACAAGTTTTACTATTTCCTGTCATACAGTTTTCCTTTCTATGTAGCTACCTGTCTTAGTCCATTTGACTTGCTGTAATAAAATAACATAAATTATGTATATCATAAACAACAGGAATTTATTTGTCACAATTCTGGGAAGTTCATAATGAAGGGGTTAGCAGATTTCAGTGTCCAGTGAGGGCGTGCTCTCTGAATCAGAGCTGTTCACTGTGTCCTCGCCTGTAGGAGAAGGAAGCACTGTGGAGCCCTCAGGGCCCTAATCCCATTCCTGTGGGCTCCACCCTCTGACCTGATCACCTCCTAAAACTATCACATTGGTAATTAAATTTTAACATACCCTTTTTAGGAAGGACCATAGCGCTGAGCACATTTTTAAGGACATGTTTGGGGAATGAATTTCTTCATGAAGTAAATCATTGTCTGGAAGTTGAACCTTTTATCTTCCTTGATTGTATTGTAGGAGGTAGGGGAAAATTGACAGCACTATGGCCTGTGGGAATCCTGCTTTGATAACTGGATGCTGAGCTGAGAAGTAGTCATAGTTGGAGCTATTTAGAGTGCTGATCCAAATGGGAAAGGTCTTGAACACTGGTGCAGAGCAGGGACGTGGCATTGTGTGGCTTGGCAGAGAGGCCTGGTGTCATCTTCCCTCCCAGCATAGCTGTAGTGCTTTCAGGTGGGAAAGCCTGGCTGCTGTGCAGCTTTAATGGAAAGGGAGGTGATATCAAGTGAAAGGCAGTCTTTACACACCGGTCTCTGCGATGCAGATAGGAGGAATCAGTTATATCGTAACTAACAGTGCTGATCATTTTTCATTTTGGCTCTAAGAAGCACGATTCACTTTCAGACAAATTGAAAATACATGGAAAAAAGAACATTATGTGCATTTGAATACCTGATTTGTTGTGGCCACTAAAAAACAAAACAAAACAATCCTCTTTCTAACAAAATGCCAAGTGTTAACATTCATGAGTCTTTAGCAGACAAAATGTCCGGGTTTTAGTCCTCCATAATTTTATTTTCTAAACCATTTTTGGAATACCCTTTCTAATTGTAAAACAAAAGTAGAAAATTGATTTTAGCTTTCATATATTGCTATCAATTCATGCTTTCCATGATACTTGAGGGTTTCTATTTCTGTGAGACGTGTGCCTTCCTTCTCTAACTTTAAACATGTTATGTTAGATGGAAAGACATTCCATACTTTAAGTAGAAAAAAAAGCAGATTATAGAGTAATGTGTATAATATGATCCTATTTTTTAAAATGGAATATTTATGTATGTGTATATGTGTACATAGAGAAAAACTTGTTAACTTAGTGCTATGATAGAATACGAAGGGGCTATCAGGACAGCGGGATTGTGCTTCGATCTCTATATTGTAGGACTTAAGTCAAGCATATATTGCTTTTGTAATTAAAAAACAAACCCTGCATGATAGATTTGATTATCATGCTCCCCAGTCACAAATATCATGTATCCTGCCCTTAGGAAATCTATTTTTGGCTCTTATTTTGATTATCCTCCCGCTTTGCTTCTCTTCATGGGTTGGTGCAAAATTGTTTAGCCTGGCACTGAAGCCTAGTTAGTAATACACACAAAATCTTAATGTGTTGTGTTTCACTTTAGTTTCCAGTTCTTCCTGAGAAAATGAAGATGCAGTTAAAAAAAGAATACTTTGTTCTCTTGCTTTGGGTGACCACCTCCAATGATCCTTCACATGACTGAGGGCCAGAATGACGGCTCCCTGAGGCACTTGCTTGCAAAGCCTGTGGGGCCTGGGTTCAAGTCCCCAGTACCCATGTAAAACGGGATGCAGAGTGGCGTGGCACGTGCACACCTTCCTCCCATGTACACACAAATAAATAGGTTTTTAAAACAAGGCACGATTGACAAGGGGGCAGTGAGCAGAGGAGAGTTAGCCTATACTTTAGACTCTGAGCATGGCTATAGCCTCAGCGATCTCCTGTGTGAGCCAGCCCTAGGTCAGAGAGCTCTGGTCTTCCAGCCTGTTATTCCTCTAGCTACCACTCCCATTTTGTTTGTTTATTTATTTATTATTATTAGTTGGGCTTTCAAGGTTCTTGCTTTCTAGCCCAGGCTGACCTGGAACTCAATATGTACTCTCAGGCTGACCTCGAACTCACAGTCATCAACCTACCTCTGCCTTCTGAGTGCTGGAATTAAAGGCGTGTGCCACCACGCCTGGCACCCATCCCCTTTGCCCCCACACAAATATCAAGAAATAGGAACGAGTCTCCACTCTCACTGAGCTCTCATGAGCGGTTGCTTTGACCTGGATGTGAGCTATCAGCTCAAGAGCAGCACAACACAAGTGTTCTCTGTCTGTTGCCAACAGACTCCTATGGGAGACTCCCTGTGATCCTGTCCTACTAAACCTGAAGCCATGGGGAGCACAAGGCCATTTGGATCTAGTCAGAGTGTCTGGTTGCATTAGAATGTGTTCTTAGAAAGTAGCAAATCACTCGGTCCAACCTGGTTTAAACAATACCAGGAGATTTATTCAGCTGTGTATTGGAGAGTCCAGCAGTAGTCAGCTTTCAGAAGTGTTTTGACTTTGGCTCACTGCTAGCACCAAGGAATATGTTTCCTACTGCGTGTGTGCCTTCCATCCATAGCTGTCACTTCCTACCCAGGCTGCTAGTGGCAGAGCAGCTGCAGGGCTCTGGGAGTTACACACTATTCTGTCCAGGAGGAAAAGAGAGTGCTGGCATCCTGAGTCAGAGTCTTCAGTTCTCTGAGTCATATCCACCTCTCAGTCCATTGACTATCAGCCCAACTCATTGTCCTGTCGCATCACCTGATCTTCCTCTGGCTCCCAACCAGACAGTCCAAAGCTGTCCATTGACTGTGGTGACAGCAATGAGCTGAATGAGTGGCTTAAAAAATGTTGTCCATCTGCAGGATTGAGTTTGGTTTAGCATTTGCCAAAGAACATGGACCGTGTGTGAGCGATATGTATCTGATGAGATCTATGTCAGCATATATTCTTAGGCAGAGGACAAGGAGAACAGATGTCAAGGAGGCCTCTTACTGCAAACCCTCGCGGGTTTGGTAGGGCATCGAGTAATGGGGCGGCTTTGCTGATGGCATCACGCTGAAGGATGCTCTCCGTGGGAACAGTTGTCATGAGTTTAAGGCTCCATGTGTACCCAAAACATGCTTCCCGGGCTTCTGGACTGCGAGCGTCCAATGGCAGGAAAGGGTAAACAGGGTTTTCAGGGATCTGAAGCCTAGTTAAAGTCGGATACAGGAAGTTTACCATGTTTGCTTCCAAAAGTAATTCAAGGTTTTATTGATCTGTAACACACATGGATTTATTTTAATGTAACATATTCCTTGCAGCCCTTTGAGAAAATGCATTTTCCATGAATATCTTTTTTTAATTTTAATTTTTTGTTTATTATTTATTTATTTGAGAGCGACAGAGAGAGAGAGAGAGAGAGAGAGCAGATAGATAGAGAATGGGTGTGCCAGGGCCTCCAGCCACTGCAAACAAACTCCAGATGCATGCGCTACCTCATTCATATCTGGCTTATGTGGGTCCTGGGGAATCGACCCTTGAATCGGGGTCCTTAGGCTTCACAGGCAAGCGTTTAACTGCTAAGCCATCTCTCCAGCCCCCATGAATATCTTTTGAGGTGAGTTAACACACCTGTTTAAATAGTACTATGCTGGGTCAGTGTGTCTGTGTCTCCACAGGTGAGATCATTCCAGACTGCCTTTGCTACCAGGGCTTTAGGCTTGTGGGCTGGGAGATGAGAAAGATCAGGCAAGAGGAGCTAGGGAATGAGTTGGAGGCTAATTGCTTTTATTCCTGCCTTTTGCCTAGGTGCATTTCAATCTGGGACCAGCTGCAGGGCACCCATTTTAGTCTAGCAGGTGCAATGTGGAGTCAGTCAATAGCTGGGACATGCTGGTTGTGATATTCCCAAGAGCTTGCATTCTTGTGTGTATCTGTCTTTTGTCAGACCTCCTTCCGGCCTCCCCACCCCCGCCCGCTGGCCGTCTTACAGAAGTGGCAGAATTTCACATGGACTTTATTGTGCTGTGGGGCTTCAGAGAGGAGGTGCAGCCAGACGTGTTCTGTTTTTAGGGTGACTGGTCAGGACTGTGGTTCTGTTCAGGACAGGAAAGCTACAATTTAGGTAAGAACAAGGCCCAGGGCAAATTTGGAAAGTAAAGAACCCAGGAGTCTGTCCTTTGGCAGGAAGTATTTTTGGTACCTACCAATAAATTTAGTTTGTTTTCTATCTGAATTGTTAGGTTGAGAAACATCCCAATATAGAGGTCTGAATTAGTCCAATTTTAAGCTTTTTTTCTTGGTCTGCGTATGTGGTGTGTATATGCATTTTATGTGTTATATGTGGACACATGGGTGTGTACTCATGCATGTGTGTGTTAGTGTGCATGTGGGGGGCAAAGGTTGATGTTGGGTGCCCTCCTTTGACATTTTTTTGAGATAGTGTCTCAAAGCGAACCTAAATCTCACCGATTCAGCTGCACTGGCTAGTCTGGGAGCCGTAAGGATCCTCTTGATTCCACCCCCTTGGTGCTGGGATTAAACGCACTTGCCACCATGCCTGGCATCTTACATGGGTTCTAGGGATCCACCCTTAGGTGTACATGCTTGTGCAACAGCCACTTTATGCATTGAGCCCCCTCAGTTTTAAGATCTTCATGTTAGACTAATTACACTTGTAAGAATGGCTGCTTGAAATCTAGTAAAAGTTGACTTAATTTTTAGAAGACAAATCCCAAGAGTAGAATCCCCAAGGATGGGATCAGGCACCTTTATGAGAGATTCTCTTAAGTGCATTGCATGTTTGATTTAAATATCACAAGCTAGTGAAAATAATGCTGGTTTACATTTATACATGTATTTGAAATTCAGAAACACTTTTCATTTATATACATAATAGTCTCTACCATATGGGTATAACATATATCCCTGGGAATATTTATGTTTGGCTTAAATGATTTATATGTCCCCTATAAAACAAATTGCCACAGACTTTAGTGACTTAGAATAACATGCATTTGTCTTTATCACACTGTTTCTGTGGGTCAAGAATCTGAGAGTGGCTTAATGGGGTGCACTGCTCAGGGTCGCACAGGCTGGAATCAAAGTATAAAAGTGTTTGCCAAGGCTGCAGTCTCCCGAGACTTGGACCTTTTCCAAGTCCATGGGATTGTTAGCAGAAGTCAGGGCTGGAGTTCAGAGTACTAATGGAATATTATTCTTGCTACCTAGCTCTTCTCCAGCTTTTCTCATTTTAAACTTTCCTTTAAAAAGTCTTCAGAAAGCCGGGTGTGGTGGCTCACGTCTTTAATCCCAGCACTCGGGAGGCAGAGGTAGGAGGATCGCTGAGAGTTCGAGGCCACCCTGAGACTACATAGTGAATTCCAGGTCAGCCTGAACCAGAGTGAGACCCTACCTCGAAAAACCAAAAAAAAAAAAAAATAAATAAATAAATAAAACATCGCTAGTTTCTGATTCTGTCTCTGAGAATTTGCTTAAAAAAAAAAAAAGTCTTCAGAAAATGAATTTAGAAGAGTAGCGTGTTTCTGAAAAGCATTTCCAATAGTTCAGCCCATGTCATCTGAGAAATGTAGCTTTCTTTCATCAGTACCTCCTGGAAGCTACAGTGTTACTAGAGTGGTGTGTATTGTCCAGGTTCTGCTCATTTAGTGAAGGACTACTTTTCCTGTTCTAGAGGTGGAACCAAGAAGAGGCTCCCTTTCTGTAGAGATTCCAGACCCAGCAAGTTTTTTTTTAAACATTTTATTCAGCTCTTACATTTTACTTATTTATTTAACAGAGAAACAGGGAGAGAGAGACAGAATGGGTGCGCCAGGGCCTCCAGCCACTGCAAATGAATTCCAGTCGTGTGCACCCCCTTGTGCATCTGGCTAACATGGGTCCTGGGGAATTGAACCTTGGTACTTTGGCTTTGCAGGCAAATGCCTTAACCGCTAAGCCATCCCTCCAGCCCAGACCCAGCAAGTTTTGAGGTGGACAAGAATAATCTTCACGTCTCCTTTGGTTGCATCTAGACCAGTCGGGAAGGGGAAGGAGGAGACCCCACCAGGTCTGCTCCTGGGAAGTGCCTTGGCTGCACTGTGTTAGGTTACCAGCCATGGTGTTGACCTTCTCAGCTCAGGGAAAAGGCGGACATGGAGAACAAACCATGCATGCTTTGAGAATCATCACATTGATGTTTGGAATGCAGACACATCATTAGAAGGTTAGATAAAGCTAGTGCAAACAGTAAGTGAGGTGAAGAAAGCGCGTTGTGTCTAATTTCTGAGCACAGTCTAGCTCTTGCAGTTTTATAAACCATTTATAAAGTTTAAGAAAAAGCGGATAAAGTCATAGGTTGTCAGTTTCAAAGCTTACATAAAGCCTTTGGTGATTGGAAACATCCCTTTTTAGTTGATACACACTTATCTATCATCTGCCAACCTCAAGG
This sequence comes from Orientallactaga sibirica, assembly GCA_036365145.1. Taxonomy (NCBI): domain Eukaryota; kingdom Metazoa; phylum Chordata; class Mammalia; order Rodentia; family Dipodidae; genus Orientallactaga; species Orientallactaga sibirica. The sequence continues at coordinate 27,125,208 of JAEOAD010000004.1, read as the reverse complement.
CAGTTTTTCAAGTTGTAAGTCCTATATCATTCTTGAAATACTTGTATATAATTTATTAAGATGGGGCATCAGGACAGAAGTGGCTTCTGTTGGAAGCAGTGTGCATCTAGGAGCAAAGATCAGAGTCCCATGGAAAGTCTTGTTGGGGAAAGCCCCCAAACTCCTTAGAGACTGCTTTCTTACTGGTAAGACAATGTAAGAGAACAGTGAACATTTGTTAACTTGTGACTGGTTCAGGGCACTGTTTTAAGCACTTTATGTGTTTTAGTTCTTTTCATTCTTATGGAGTCCTGTGTGCTTTACCTTTTTCAATTATCTTCCTTGTACATACAAGAAAATGGGCTAAGAATGGCTAAGTGATCATCATGAGTAGAAGTAAGTAGAAGGTGGAGGTGAGAAATGTGATTCCAGAGTTCATGTTCTTAGTGACAGTCTTACTTATCTTATAGTCTGCGTGAGCATCAAACAGTACCCCTAATATAGAAGCCTGGTCCATTAAAAAAAAAATTAGGTATATTATGTATGGGCTTTGGAGCAAGGCTATCTCAAAACAACTTGGTTAAGTGACAACCAATATTCTCACACTCACCAGTGCAGGGACATGAACTCATGGACATGGAACAGGCCTGTTCAGTTCTCAAATCATAGGTGATCGGTCCTCAAAAGTCAAAACAAAGTGCCAGAAGATGCCTGACTCTCCTGCCCACCCCCGCAAGATAGGAGATCTTGGCACAGTGTGTTTCATCCATCATATGAACTGGAGAGTACACAGTCTTTTGCTTTTGTGAACTGTGACACAAAGTAAGGAAGGAACAGGAAGACACTTAGCCTGGGGGATACATGGCTAAGATTATGGCCAATTTAGTCACATACACATCTACTTCTGTGGTCTCTGTACAGTACAGATGAGTTATAATGGTAAACCTAATTTTTATAGAAAAGCTGTTTTGTTCACTCTGCTTTGAACTTTTTGAACTCCTCTTTGGAAGGATGGAGGGTGAGATTTATAACATGGAGTTTTAGGAAAGTCATGGGTTTTTGACAGGCAGAACAAAGTTTGTAATCTTGGCCACTCACAACCGCTGTGACCACTCCTAGTTGCTGAAGTTCTCTCCTCCAGAAGAAGACGTTGTGGTACTTAACACTTTGAGTCTTCATCTGATGCCTGGCACACAGTAGGAGTGGGATACATTGTAGGTGCCAAGACTGTCTGAGAACTTGGGAAAGCCAGACTGACTTTTCTTTCCTTTTTACCTTAAGATTTCTCTTTCAGTAGATTGTCTTGGTCTGTTTTCTGTTGCTATAACAGAAGATTCATTTCTGGGTGTTTCATCAGAGTAAGAGATTTATTTGGCTCATGAATCTGGTCATTGGTGGATCCAGACAGTGTGGCTCGGTTATTCTGGTGAGGGTCTCCTGACTGCACCTCAACATGGTGGAAAACAGAGCAGGAAAGATCTGCATGCCATAGCGATCACATGGTGAAACAGGAAGCCAGAAAGACTCATGGATGGGGTTGCTCTTTTTATAGCAACCCTCTCAAGGGAACTGAACTGCATCCTGTGAGAACGACATGAGTTTCTTCTGAGGGCAGTGGTCCTCATTGACCTAACCACCTTCCACCGGTCCCCACCTCTTAAAGGTTCCCCCGCCTCAACACTGCCACATTTAGGACCAAGCTTCCAAAATACAAGCATTTGGGACACAACTAAACCAAGTCCAAACACACCAAAATTCTTTCTCCTTTTCCCATCTGTTTCTTTCCCTCCTATTCTCCCTTTTGCTTTGGTCTTCATTGTACAGCTTTCATTTGGGCAGCATTACTATTTTTACTTAGCCACATAACATTTCTTTCAAGTCTTGTGACAAGCAGGATAAATAATAATACAGGGACACAGGAGCCACTCTATCCCCTAGTGAAGACTTGGACTGGGTCTGGAGAATGGTGTATATTTGGATATGACTTTACTCATTTCAGAATTTGAATCTGTGACAATATGGCTCTATTATCCTGCTCTAAAATAAAGGCTGCCTGGGGTGATATTTTTAGCCAGTATTGCAGTGTGGCATGGAACTCATATATAGTTCTTTAATTTATAGTCTGAAGTGACTGACAGTCTAGGAATGACAGATTATAATATGATTGCATTATAATATGTAGGCATATCTTAGGCTAGGCTGGCAGCCACTGTCTTGACATTTGTCATTTGCAGTCACAGTGTGTATGACTTCTTGGTCTATTCATGGGCCCCTGATCTGAGGCCCATGATTTAAGAGCTTGTTTGGATAAAAAGGCAAACAGAAAAAGATCCTTTCTTCAAACTGAGAAATACTAGAAAAAAAAAAATCAGTAGAAGCAAGATGCTGGCAGTGATGATGTCATGGGGGGCCATGGAGCCTGTACAGAGCAGACCATAAGTAAGCCTGTGAGGTAGACTGCCTGTGAGAACACCAGGGTGCTGAAGAGGCAGCACAGTGGGCTCGTACCCATTCTCTTGTAGCTCTGTGATAGGTACTCCTGGTCCCGGGTGCACAAGGGTGTGCACAGCACTGAATGCTTGACAGAATCACAACTCTTTCTTAGCAGCGTGGACCTCAATATGGAAATCTGAGGTGAAATGCCACCTCTGCCACTCATTGTGAGAGTTGGAGTATGTTCGTTCAGCTCTCTGACTCCAGTGTCTTCCCTTGTAAAAATAGGCTGTTATTAGTAATATATATATATATATATAAAATATAGTGCCTTGTGTACATAAGTATCATATATATAGCAAATATTATCAAATAACATATTTGATAATACATTATATATATATTGCATAAACATTACAGATATATGTCCAAGACTGGAGATTTCACGTGCACACACATTTTTTTAGTTACATTTCGGAGAGATATCTACATTTGTTACCAGCCTCACATCTGTAATTTTCACTCACAGTTTTATGCAGTGTTGAACTTTAACCAAAGCACTGGGTGAACTTTAAGGAACCAAAAGACAAAGGAGCTCTTGAAGAGGGCTCATGAGGTCTTACAGCTGTCTAACTGAAAACAGTGGCTCGTGGTATCTTCATGTTCTTGTGATCAGCTTCCCAGGATCTGAGACCCGAGAGTCCTCATCATGAACAGAACAGTCCTCGTCCCTTCTGAGGATTCCCAGCAGCTTGCTTTGTGGAACCACTCTTCTAGAATGTTAGTACTAGTTCCGTTCAGACCTACCTCACTGTGCTCATCTGGCAATTCATCCATCTCCTGCCTACAAAGATCGTTTTGTAAGAGTCTTCAAGACTGGTATTGTAGGACTTCATCAGTGAATTTAGCTGAGGTAGTTACATGTCCTGTAAAGGTGCTTAAGTCCTGATTGGTTGTTTAGAGCAGCCAGTAGATTCCAGTGGAGCTACACAGTTCATTTAGTCATAATAAATGCTGTGGATGGAATGCATGCTGTGTGTCTGGTGTGTGCTTTCACATAGAATCTTATTTATTACTCAGAGATAAATGAAGGAGGGCTGGAGAGGTGGCTCAGTGCTTCAAGACACTTGCTTGCAAAACCTGCCAGTCTGCATTCAGTTCCTCAGCCACAAATGAAAAGCTGGATGAGCATTTATTTGCAATGGCAAGAAACCCTGACCTGCCCACACACACACACACACACACACACACACACACAAATAAAAAAAATTTAAAAAAGAAGTAGACAAGGGAGGAATTAGTGATATTCCTTCTGCATAGATGAAACTGGGGCAGGGAGAAGTTACACTTGCCTACTGTCACACAAAACTGAAAGATTTCTTGGCTACTTTGGAGCTCTGGTTTATACAATGGTTTAAATAGATTTGAAATACAGCAGGAAACGACACAGAATCTGAGCTGAGAACTAGATACTTCAGTCAGTTTTATCATCCAGCCCCTTTCTCGCAGGCTGGCTTTCTACTTCAGAAGTGTTCTCAGGCACTTGCCCAGCATGTGTGAGATCCCAAGTCCCACCTCTAGCAATGCAAAACAATAAAACAGAGCAGGAACAACAACAAAAACTGCTTGTGGATGGCTCTTCTTGAAATTCATGGCTCTCTGCAGTCTGATCTCAGTCAGTCCCCTCTCCCGCCGAGGGTCTGTCCCAGTCTAGTTACACCCAGCATGGCTTTGCTGGCCTCTCCAGCAAAGACCTGTGCTTGGGGAGGCCTTGGTGTGTCAGGGTTTCCTTTCTTCTGAAGACTAAACAATGCTGCATTTCATCTCTCTATCACACTGTATTAATCCCTTCCCTGTCTGAGCCGTTGTGATGAATACTGCTGTGACTATGAGTGTACAAATATGTGTTCGAGTCCCTGGAAGTTCATGCTTGAAAAAAATGGTAATTTATGCGAGGAGAAGGTTGAGGGCATCTGTCACCTAAACTCAGATCCTGTCCGCCACCGTCTGCTTTACCTGAGCCATGATCATCCTTTAGAGACGCTGAAGTCCTCTGCCTTCCCTAGACCTTTCTGGAACCTGTGTAGCTCACAGTTGCCTTCCTTCATCTTCACAGACCTAGAGCCCCCATTTAGATAGTGACACAGTGACACTCGCAGCTCCAGCCCACAATCGTTTATGTCGCTTTTATCTGCTTAGTCTTTGGAGATGTTAGGTTTTGTTTGTTTGTTTTGTTTGTTTTTGAGACAGAGTCTTGCTGTATAGCCCAGGCTGGCCTGGAAACTCTTTATATAGTTCAGACTTGCCTTATGGCTGTCCTCCTGCCTCAGGCTCTGTAGCACAGGAATGTACCCCTAAAGGAGTTAACTGTAAAGCTTCTTTTTCTCGTAAAAGACTCACCATCTCGGCTCTGTTGTGGACTCCTCAGGTGCACAGACCATGAGAGCATCTTATATTTCACATTTGCATAGCAAATGCGATGTTTTGTATAAGATTTTCCCTTATCTGTTGGCTTGCTTGTGAGTTTGAAGTCAGTTGAACCAGCTGGATTGTGTCATTCTGCGATGTGTTGTTTTTACCTGAGCTCTTGTCTGTTTTGGCTTTGAACCATTCCTCCTGCAGAGGTGAAAGTAAAGTGACTTGGGGACTTGCAGGGAGAGGGCTCCTACACCTTCTTTAACATTTCTTTCAAGCCATTTTAGATTGACTAATAAGTAAGATGTAATACAATGTTGCCAGTTACACTGCCACCCTGATCTGTTTCTCTGATAGTGAGATGAGTATGCTCATTTTCTTCTGCTGAGTTACATTGTTTCCCGGTAACTAGAAGGCTCTCCTTATTTTCCCTGTTGTTCACTCCTGGTGGTGTAAAGATTTCAGCATCCATCAGATAGTCCAGTGGGAGGCTTCTGCCCAAGAGAGTAGCACTTCATTGTGCCAAGGTTAAAGATGCTTTGTCGGGCAAGGTTCCTGGGGTTCGAGTTCTTGGCTACTCTTCTTCAGAGCTTCCCAGGCAGCCGAGATTGTATATGCTGAGGAAGAGAGAGCCGATTCTTGGCTCCTTGTCCAAACACACTTTTGCTGACTAATGTAGCCATACCACATCTTTGCACTCCACTGCTGTGACCATTAAGAAAAGAACCTATGACTGTGTCATGTGGATTTAGTCATAGGTTTAGTAAAAGGTTTTTAAGATTTTCCAGCACTTTCATGGGTTTAGGGTTGTCTTTAAGGAACTTCAGACACATGTGCACAAATAATTAAAAATTAATTTTCAAGAAAGAGGGAAGCTGAATGGATAGACAGATGGGGACCTAGTTAGAACTTCAGCAAAGCAGGGCCTTAAAAATGTATTTTGGAAGAATTTAATCTTTCAAAATAAATTAATCTTTCAAAAAAGCCAGTCTAACTGGAAAACTGAGAGTACCAGGTTTAGTGAGAGACTGTCAGAGTAATAGAAGAGGGTGCCCTGTGTGTGTGCAGAGGGTGTGTACCTCTGCACACACAAGTACATGCCCCCCACACAACATATACACAAACCCTGATGCCCGGCACCTTCCCAGACCATGGAAGTCATCTCTGAGAAGCAGATTGTGTTAGAACTTTCATACAGAACAGAGCGCATGGCTCATAGGCCATATGCTTTGACCATGTAGGAATCTCTCTCTTGGGTTCTGAATTGTGGTCTGGAGAGGGAGAGCTGCTGACCTGACTGTCCTCCAGGTAAGAGGTCAGTTTCACAACAATCTCAAGAGGAACCCTCATGAACTTGGTCATTTGCAAGGCATCTGTTTGGAGTGCCAGAAGTACTTGAAATATGCAGGTGGTGATGGTTGTGACTTAGGAATGTGCACATATTCTTGATTTAATGTCTGACATTGGGAAGTGACAGATAAATATGGTAGTTGAATGTGCCTTAAAAATATTTTATTTATTTGGGAGAAACAAAGAGAGGGGAGAAAGAGGCAGACAGAGAGAATAGGCATGCCAGAGCCTCTAATCGCTGCAATCAAGCTCCAGATGCATGTGCTACCTTGTGCATCACGCTTTACATGGGTACTGGGGAATTAAACCTAGATCCTTTGGCTTTGCAGGCAAGTGCCTTAACTGCTTAGCCATCTCTCCAGCCCTGAATATGTTTTTTTGTACAAAGTTGGTACTTCTTCCTTCTTTTCCCTTCCCTTTCTCTTTTCTTACTTTCTTGTTTCCTTCTCTTCCCTCTTTTCCTCTTTCCTTCATCTGTCCCAAATGTTAGAGGATGGTTCTGTTACGGGAGTTGAAAGTGAACAAAGCCCCTCTAGGCTCTAGATGGGCACAGCTTAGGGGCTGTAACACCAAACACCCTTAGTTCTAAAAGCCAGCGGTTCTGAGTTCATGTCTTATGACTAACAAAGAAATGACAAGTACAGACACAAAGAAAGGAAGGTTATGAAATATTTAAGAAAGAGGAGAAGTAAAGAAGAAAAGCTCCTAAGCTTCCTGGATCCTAAGCAGGTCACCATATGAATGTGGTGACTTGGGTTGGGTTTTCTTGTCACCTTAGAGATTTAAATTAGGCATATAGCTGAAATGAGCTCTCACTGCAAATTCAAGTCTATATGGGGGACCTTGCTTGGTTGATGGGCAAGGGAGGGGAGCACAAACTTGGGAAGAGCCTGCTGATGTGAGGGGGGAAAAGCCCAAGATATCCTCCCAGGAAGAAGATCCAGGAAGCTGTCTCTGTGTTGAGTCAGACTGACGTGTCCCTTTAATGTCCCCAGGACGTGTCAGCATCAATTTTCTTTTGGGCCTGTGCCTCTTACCAACCCCCAACCCCAAGCAGACTACCTTGTTCTTAATCTCTATCAGTTCCACAGGGTAGTGGGAGGCAGTGGAGGGAACTTTGGTGGTGAGATGCTGTCACTGAGACTGGAGGTGCTGAGGTCAGAGCCTGGGGTGATGAGCCGGGAAATGGCTGGAGTAGTTACCTTGTTTCTTATCCTTAAGAGCGTGATGCAGTCATAAAATGCCAGGGATGCTATTTAATTCCTAATGTCCATGATGTTGACGTGAGCTGCCTGTAAAAGGTGCAGTCTGTTGCTCCAGCTACCTGGATGGAGAAACCAAGAGTGCAGTGTCCAGCCAGCCCAGCCGGTCAGCTGCTGTCAGGAAGGTTGTCTGTCTTGAAGGGGGTTGTGACTGATTATTGAACTTTTCCTATGGCCACAGTGGGAATAGTTAAACCTTTACTAATCCACATAGAACCTTCAAAGAAGAAATGCATCAACAGCAAGGACAGGTATCCTGGTAGAGAACAGACTTATTAGGAGGGCAAGGCGAGATGATGTATGCGTGAAGTGGAACCAAAAGAGAGCTCAGTTTCTTTTAGTGTTTGCTTATTGAGATTGATAAGGCTTGCCCCGTTTGGCCCGTCTTGTGGTTTGTTGAACAGTGTCCATGTAGCAGTAATTGCTGCTGTGTAGGAAACCACTCCCACAAATGAGTGCTGTAGAGCAACAAGCATTTATTTGCTCATGGTTTTGTGGGATATTGGGGTTAAGCTTTGTGCTGGTCTCACCTGTAATCACTCATGGCTGTAGGCGTCTGGTTCCTCAGCAGGGCTGGCTGAAGGTTAGAATGGCTCTCTTATATGTCCATGAGTGACATTTTGTGTAGCACAGGGCCCACTGATTCTCTGCCTGACCTCCTTAACAGAGAAGCTCATTAACATAAAGAGCACATGATACGAAAAGCAGGCACATCCCAGTCCACACATGGTTTTCAGACCCTCTGCTGCAGTCTCATTTGCTAATGTCTCTGATAAAACTCAAGTCCAGCTTCAAAGGGTGGGAAAATAAACACTACCTTTTGAAAGGGGAAGTGACAAAGTCTTATTTCAAAGCTGGTATGCATATGGGTAGAAGACATTTTTCCGTCCTTCTTTGCAAACAGCGTACCACAGTAGGACAGGAGATTGGGGGAGAACAGGATGTAGCTCAAAGATTTATTCACTGGCAACACATGCTCAGTGTTAATAAAGTATGAGGCACGGTGTACAGTGAATTTGGCATTGTATTCCCCCACAAGAATAACTGAGAGTTGGTGGATTGACTGTACCATCCACTTTCTTAGTGAGGAATATTCCTGGTGTGAGTCAGTCATTTCGTTATCAAGTACTTATTGGGCTTCCTCAGATCCTGGGTGGGTGGGGGTACAGTTGTGGGGGGCACACATAAAATTCAGTATGTGTAAAAGTCACAAAAAGAAATGTGGTGCTTATTGTTAATGTGGCTTTTGATCTTGAAATAGAGGCAGTAAAGTTTGTCCAGTATATAAGAATGCCACAGAGGCAGACTTTCCTCAAGAACTTGGCCACTGTGAAGTTTGACTTTAATGAGCTACTCTGGTTTTTGCTTAAAAAGTATTGCATTCAAAACTAATTTAGCTGGGTGTGGTGGTGCACGCCTTTAATCCCAGCACTCGGGAGACAGAGGTAGGAGGATCACCATAAGTTTGAGGCCACCCTGAGAATACAGAGTGAATTCCAGGTCAGCCTGAGTTAGAGTGAGACCCTACCTCGAAAAACCAAAACCAGAAAAAAAAAAAAAAAAAAAAGTAATTAATAATTAGAGAGAAAGAGAATGGGTGTGCAAGGGTCTTCAGCTACTGCAAACAAACTCCAGCTGCTTGTGCCCCCTTGTGCGCATGTGCAACATTGCATTCTTGTGTCAGTGTGCATCTGGCTTATGTGGGACCTGGAGACTTGAACATGAGTTCTTAGGCTTCGCAGGCAAGCACCTTAACCGCTAAGCCATCTCTTCAGCCCTACTTATTTTTTCCCACAGAGAAAAATACCCACATACTTTTTCCCCTAAAGAAGGCTCATCTTTTAGCCAATAAATATTTAAGAAATAATTTAAGAATAACTTTTATTCTAATGTACCAGTTAAAAGCTGTTGAGATAGTTACTCCATTTTAAGCATTTTCTGTCTACCTGTCTAGGTGAGTTAGAGTGTCTGGATCTTTGAAAACTTGAGAAAGTGATACTGAATGGATCAGTTAGAGAACTTGCAATTACTCTGGTCAGGTCAAATGAAATGGGCTTTAATGGCAGAATGTCAGAAATAGAAAGAAAACACTGCATGTAAACGGAGGGTTTTTTGGTTTTTTTTGGGGGGGGTTGCTTTGTTTTTAGAGGTAGGGTCTTGCTTTAGCCCAAGCTGACCTGGAATTCACTATATAGTCTCAGGCCGGCCATGAGCTCATGGCAATCCTCCTATTTCTACCTCCTGGGTTTAAAGGCGTGCACCACCACACATGGCGAGAGCTTTTTTTTTTTTTTTTTTTTTTTTTTTTTACAATGTAGTCTTGTCTGTTCTCCATAAGATTATGCTTATATAGATTGAAAGCATATACAAAATTGACTTGTTTTCTTGGTTGGGGGAAAATCTTTTAAATTAAATTGTCACTCATGTAATATTACCTTGTTCTATGTTTTAATTTTTATTTCCTTGAATCTCAATGGTAGCCATACTTGAAAAATGTGCCCTAAAAATGCTACCTTTTGGATTGGAGGGATGGCTTAGTGGGTAAGGCTCTAGCCAGCAAAACCAAAGGACTCAGGTTCAATTCCCCAGTACCCACATAAAGCTGCATGGTAGGTATAGGGGTGCATACATCTGAAGTTCATTTGCAGTGGCTAGAGGTCCTGGCATGCCCATTTTCTCTATCTGCTCCATTCTCTCTCTCTCTCTGTCATAAATAAATATATAAAATATTTTTTAAAATTTGATACCTTTCTTTGGATGATGCTGGAAAAGGGAAAAAGTTGAAATTGACACTTGCCTTTTATTCTTACTTCTTTATCGACTTTTTTCAAAAATTTGGTCACATCTATAGTTTGTTGGTACCTTTCTTCTTCTATCTTTATGATGTTTAAACCAAGGAATACTGGAGCTGGCAGGATGAGTTTATGATTAAGCAACTTTTGCTTGTGGCATTATATGAGGCATTTGTATGAAATGAGCTATGTAAGTCATACTCCAGCTGCCAGAAATTTAAGGTGGAAGTAGCATGGAAGACACTGTTCTTGGCTGTGTGTGGTGGCGCATGCCTTTACTCCAGCACTCGGGAGGCAGAGGCTACCCTGGGACTACATAGGTTAGCCTGGGTTAAAAAAAGAGAAGGCCCTGTTCCTTGTTTGCAGGACAAGGTGTTATCTAGCATCTGTTAGATCATACTATTAATCCCTCAGCAAGTACATTTAAACTTTATATGAAATGCAAATTTGACATTAAATGTACTTTCCAGCCAAGAGTACATTAAAATTCTACATTTATATTCTGCTATTACAGTGCATTAGATATAGTATGAAAGGGCTGGAGAGATGGCTTAGTGGTTAAGGCACTTACCTGCGAAGCTTGAGAACCCAGATTCATTTCCCCAGTACCCATATAAGCCAGATGCACATGGTGGCACATGTGTCTGGAGTTTGTTTGCAGTGACTAGAGGTCCTGGCTTGCCCATTTTCTTCCTTGCTTCCTCCCCTCCTTTCTCTCAAATAAATAAATAAATGAAATTTTTTTAAAGAGACATATGAAATCATATTGTTTATATATCCAAGGGATAACGATGGGTCTGAGCCCACAGCAGAGGTGACCAGGCTGTAGAAGGGCAGTGCCAAAGCGAGGGCCCTCAGTTTGGGTGTGGGTTGGTGGAGGGAATCCTGGGTCACCATTGCCTGAAGCAGAAAGATAATGGCTAGAGGAGAATAAAAGCACTGGTTCTATCTAGTATCAGGGAGAACGGGGCACTTGCTTACAATTAACAGTAGTAGTTGGTGATAAAATTCTGGGTTAGTCTGACAAAGGCTTTTGCGAGCTCTTACCCAGCACCATAAAATAGTATGGAGATTTGTTATGAAATGTGTTTTCAGTGTACAAATCTGTATTTCCATTTGTGAGCAAAGTGAACAAATGTGATTGATCACCTGCCTTAGAGATGGCCAATATTCTTGAAAAGTGTCAAATCACTGGTGGAAGTGGTAGGCAGAATAAGGGCTGGCTTTGAAAGGATGAAGGCTTATGACCCTAGACTCGGACACGTGGAAATATATCGTTACTCATCCATCTCTCTCTTCTCTTTCACAGACGTACATCGGTAGTGTGGTGATATCTGTCAACCCCTATCGGTCCTTGCCCATTTATTCTCCAGAGAAAGTGGAAGATTACAGGAATAGAAACTTTTATGAACTGAGCCCTCACATGTAAGTAAAGCTCTTTTCTCTTTTGTTCCAGAGATGCATAGCTGACAGATGTGTGCAGCTGTTTGCTTCGAGTCACAGGAAAAGGGTTTTGTCAATTCTTTAAGTCAGTGAAAGGAATGGAGAAGTTAATAGTTAATTCCTTGTTTTAAATAACGAAGGCAAGATACTCAAGTGTGTATTTTTTTTTTTTGTTATAAAGTCTGACAGTGGCAGCTGCTGTTGATTAGTTTTGCACATCAAACAGGAATGTGCACTGTTTTATTAAGAGTCCAACCAACATTTTCCTAATCTTCTTGGGTCAAGAAAGATCCCCAACATTGTGTTATGTTATGTTTGGTAAAAGGACCAACAGTACCTTCAGTTTATAATTTTCAAGGACACTGATTGCAGATGTGTGTGACAGGGCACTGGTGTATCTTTTCTGATGTTAGGTCCCTGTTTGGTTTTTCTGAAGAAGGAAGTAGTAGGAGCACACAGCTCCTTCACAAAGCCTGTATATTCTTTTTGTCTGCTCCTCGAAGGTGAGCTCTTTAGGTGACATGCTTAAGAGACGCTGGAATGAATTTGCCAATTTATACCACTGGAATTTTGTTTTCACCCTGGGAAAATTTTCTTAGGTTTGGGGGATCAGGACAGAACTGGATTACTAGATACGCGGACTTTTGATTGCCCTTAGAAAAATGTCTGAGGAAGAAAAAGAACTTAGGAGAATAAACAGAAATCATCACGAGTAGTAGCAAAAACTTTATTTCTCAAGTTATGTTCCACTTACTGACGTCCAAGAGGGGACCTGCTCTTTGTTTATAGTCTCAGCTCCACTTTAACTCAGCTATTGAGTTAAAAGAAAAGGAAAGAGAAAAATGAAAGATGCCAAGTTGTATAATGAATAGAGAACCTCAAAATCATTTCATGTAAAGTACATGACTTTCAGCTAGTGGAAATATAAAGATGAATAAAATAAAAACACAAGATTTCTTACCTAAATACCTTTCAAAGAGTTTGCCATTGCCACTTGTAGGACTCTTGGTTCCCTACCCATCCAGCTTCTCATGGGCAGAACTGTACCCTTCTCCAGCTCCCTTCCTTCTCTGAACTCCTGTCCCCTTATGTGTGGAACAGCACTTGTGAGCCTGCTATCTTTGGATGGTATCCTCAGGGAAGCGTGGTCCTGTTGGGTGGAAGAGTCTTGTTTTTCTATTTGCATAAGGTAGACTTTTCCAATAGGGTTTTTTTTTTTTTTTAAGAGGACTCAGTATATTTGAGACAGTTCGGGATCTGGATTCACTGATACCTGCTTCAGGTTGCCAAACTTTAGGGATAGGAAAGAATGAGGAGGATGAGAGGAGAGAAGGCATTGGACTGTCTTGGCTCCTCCCACTAGTTGGAATAGCTCTGGGGCAGCCTACATACAGATAGTTCAGTGACACTGGACTTCTGCTGGCAGGCTGCCTTTGACCTCAAAGCAGGTTATCAGTTTGTCACCAACAGGTGCGTCTTGCTTCAGGTCAACCATCCCAGCTCCTTCACGGTCCTCCTGTTACTGTGTGACTCAATTCCAAATTCTTTGGCCTACTGTTGAAGGTCATCCACTGTCCAGCCTTGGCTCTTCCTTCCAGCCTCAAATCTCATTCCTCTTCTTCAGGGAACCAACCTGTAGGCAGAGTCTTTTCCATTCTGTGTCTCTTACTTGCTCCATGTCCATGGAAAAAAGCTCACTTTAGGTCTGTCTGAAGGCCTGGTCAGACCCTGTGTAATCCTGCCTCTGCATTCCCAGAACCACTTACATGACCTTACACACTGCCTCTTTTCTCTGTGGTTGTATTTAGTGTCAGCCTCTTAAATAGTGTGTCAGCTTCTATAGACTAGGAAATTTCATTTTTAAACTTATTTTTGAGAGAGAGAGAGAGGAAAAGAATGGGCACGCTAGGATTTCCAGCTGCTGCAAATGAACTCCATATACATTTACTACATTCTGCATCTGGCTTACATGGGTCCTGGAGAATTGAACCTAGGTCCTTTGGCTTTGCAAGCAAGCACCTTAACCACTAAGCCATCTCTCAAGCCCTAGGCTAGGAAATTTATCCTGCACATATCTGTGGCTCTCAAGTGCTTTTGTTTAAGAGCTCACCATGGGCTTGTTGGAGGAACTTGGCAATAGAAGTAGTGTATTGTGATACCTGCCACCACCACTTCCTGGTTGGCATAGCCCAAGAGAGAATTTAAATGTGTCCTTAAATTGGCCTAAAATGTAGTGGTCATGTTACATTAATGTTCAAAAGCACTCTATAACCAATTTTTAATTGGAAATTTTGAAGAGAGAAAAACAGCTTTAAGGATTGAATAAATTTCTTACTATTCTCACCTAAAAAAGTAGGGAGATAGCTAGCAGGAGGGTTTTGTATAGTACTGAGGTCAGTTGTCTGGATATGAGTCCCTGTGTGTGGAGTCTCTGACCCCTAAGTTTGTGCCAAAAAGACTTTTCAGGACCTCAGGCCATTGCCTGTAGAATGACATTGCAAGAGGGCTCATTCACCTTGTTCACTCTGTTATCATTTCATTGTATCCAAGGTGGCCCAGATAAATGTTATCAAGAACATTTCTGTTTGTGTCTCAAAAATGTAGAAATGCTGTAGTTGAGTGTACAGAATTTAGGTTAAGGGGTCCTTGGCAGAAGATCTTGACATTATCCCTTTTCTGTGACCAACATTTTTCTTTACAATCCAGCTGAAATTCTGTGAATTAGACAATGTTTGTGTTCTGAATTCTGTGACAATTAGACAGTGAATTCTTGTGTTGGTTACTTGTATACTTGGGTGTGGCAATCATGTCTGAAGGGTGTGTGTGTGTGTGTTTGCTGAGAGTACCATATTCTCATTTTACTTTTAAAACAGTTGAACCCTCAGTTGATCTAGGACCTTCTAAAATACCATGTACAAAAAGGGTTTGTCCTTTCCCACCTGGCTTGCTTTCTACTTACTGCTTTAGCGCAGTTACTCATTTACTGAGCAAATATTTAATGAGTTGGTGCTGTGCTGCCGGCACCCTTTTAGGCACTGGGAAACAGCAGCGAACAAAACAGAATCCTCATTTTCGTTAGTGAGATAGTAACTGTGCCTGCTGTCCTCAGAGTGTGAGGTTGTGTACCCTTCAGTCAGGAGGGGAGAGGGAAGTGCTGGGGGGGGGGATTCTGTGAAAAGACAGAGCGGTGATTTTCTCGGTCCTCTTTCAGCGCATCTTTGCAGTGTCATTCTCTGGATGGCAGCCGAGGTCCGTGTGATTGCATCTTAGGTCTGTGACACACATGATTAACATGCGCAGGAAGGAATCGGAGCTGACCTATGCTTCCAAGCAGACACCTTCAGTTAATATCTTGCCTGTCATGGTGCCATCTTGAAGAGAACTAAAACTGCACATGACTGTCATGGGTCCAAATAAGCAGAAGGCAGTGCCTTACCATCTTCTTCATCTGCCTTTGGGGATATTTATTTGGTTTTGGACAACCAAGGATTAGGAAACCCGTTTCAGAGAGAGAGAGAGAGAGAGAGAGAGAGAGATTTTTTTAAAGTATTTTTTTATATTTTATTATTTTCAAGAAGAGAGAAAGTGAATGGTTGTCCCAGGACATCTTGCTGCTATTCCTGAACTCCAGGTGCGTGGGTCACATTGTGCATCTGGCTTTAGGTGGGTACTGGAGAACTGAGCCCAGGCTGTCTGTCAGGTTTTGCAAGCAAGTGCCTTTAACCACAGAGCCATCAGAGAGACTGTTTCAACTTAACAGCACAGTGGCCATGTGGTGGTCTAGCCAATTAGAGCCCTGCCCTGGAATTATAGAAAATGACTCTTGGACTTGTTTTCCTAAGAGTGGGCTAGCTGTGTTTTAGAGCAGAGCCTGAGAGAAGGAAAACTGACCCTTGGAGTCGTTTAAACCAAGGGTGAGCCCACTGCTCCTGCTGTCACCACTGCTCTGATGTGTTGGTGGCTCTGGCATCTCCTGACAGGCACTCATTGGAATTTTTTTTGAACAGAATAAAACAGTAATGCATGAAGCAGTTGAGTATCGCATGGGCATGGGCATGGACATTGCTTCTAAATAACTCTTTAAACATTTCTTTAAAGGAAGAGATTTAGGGGTTTTATTGTACTTTGCTGATCCAGAAAACACACACACACACAAACACTATAAATGCAGTCACACTAAGCCCACCTGTTACTTCCAGCAGTTTTGTGGGCAGTTTGTTACTTCCTGCATTGTCTTCAACACAATCAGCATATTTCAGTCATGCACACTTTGTTCTTGGTCAGAAGTGCAACAGGTCACTGAGGAAGCAGGACAGAGCAGATCTGAAGATCAGTCAGTGTGTGGAAGCATTCCTTGTCAATATTGGTCATCTGTGCTGTTCAGGCCAAAGGTAAACTAAGGCAGGGAAAACCCATGTCAAGAAGGCTAGCTGCATGGTTGTAAGATTAATTTCAGGGCAGTTATAAGACAGGAACATAGCAGCAGAAGCATCTCACAGAGTACTCACACAGAAGTTATTTATAAGCTCCAGTGTTCCTCCAGTTCTTTCCCACAGATCATTCTTCTTCTGGTTCATTCCCAGTGGTCAAGGCCAGCTGCTACCTAGAAAGCTTCACTCCAGCAGGTACAGGTGGAATACGTCTCTGGACCCAGCTCATCCTCAGCTTCTCAGTGCTTACACAGTGAGCTTGTTGCCCTTGACTCTCAAACTGTTTCTCTCAGAAGCATCCTGCTTTCCTGTGCTACTTCCCAAGCAGCTGCTGTCAGTGTATAGTGTCTTGGCAGAGGGAGACCTCAGCTCATTTCTCTTTCAGATTTGGAAGCTTCTTGAGCTAAAAGTAGGAAGACCAATAGAATACAAACCCTGATTAAAAAAAATACTTTAATTTAATTTATTTATTTGAGAGCATGAAAGAGGCAGAAAGAGGTGGTGGGGAGGGACAGAATGGGTGCGCCAGGGCTTCCAGCCACTGCAAACAACTCCAGCTGCATGTGCCACCTTGTGCATCTGGCTTACATGGGTCCTGGGGAACTGAACCGAGGTACTTTTAGTTTTGCAGGCAAACGCCTTTACTGCTAAGCCATCTCTCCAGCCCCTGATTTTTTTTTATCATGAAAATTGTTATGATGTAAGAATATATTTGTTAGTAGAAAAGTATTTCTGATATATCTTAGAATCCTAATTTCCACACCCTTAATTAGTAGTTTTATTTCTTCTCACCAAATACTTGCCTCAGATTTGAGAGAATTTATCTCTAAAAGTTGTTTGAAAAGCCAGGCACACATTTGTACCCGCACGTGGTAATTTCAGTGATAGTATCTTAAAGAAAAAAGTTTGTTCCCCAACAAAACAGGCCATTTCCTGCCAGAGTATTTCTGGTCTTTAACAGACCCTGTCAAATTCTGTAACATTCTGGAAAAGCTCCATGTTGATAGAGAAGTAGCACACAGAGGCCGCAGCCTTGAAAAGGGTTAGCCCAGCACTTCATCCTTGACGTCCTGAAAGACAGCTGGAGCTCACTGGCGAAGCCCTTCCAAGAGGGAGTGTGCTTGAGGAGGCTGGGAGAGGTGCTGCCCTACCCCATTTGTTGTCAAAATCAGAACTGTTGCTGGGATCTGTGGCTGGGATTTGTGTGACAACGGGGACAGGGGCTGGCCAACACCAGTCCTGATGCATTCTGGGGAATTCACTGAAGCCAGGGACCATGGAAACAGCTGAGCAAAGTGAGTTTGGGGTCTACACTCGGGGAGACTGGGGTTCAAGGGTAGAGACTGGGCCTGACTCAGGGACAGAAACCCATGTAATGAATGCACCACTCTGTGCACCTGGCTGTATGTGGGTACCGGGGAATTGAACCTGGGCCAGCAGGCTTTGCAAACAAGCGCCTTGAACCTTGGAGCCATCTCTACAGCCCTTCCACTGACTTTCTGATGTGCAGTTGAAATGGAGGCTTCCTCTCTACACTTCCTTGTTCTTCCTTCTCACTCAGCGTGTGCAGCGTACTGATCTCCTTCTGAAAGGTATTAAGTAGCATTCAGATCCCTCTGCTGTGTGAGTTCACCACGCTGCTACTTTTTTCCTAGGGTAATGATTCACTCATGTCCACTTATTGATGACTGTGCTCCTCAGCTCTGTTGCTCTGATCTGAGCTTCCCCTTCAGCTAGCTGTGGTTTGAGAAGCAAGTAGACCATTTTGTGTATTGCCTCCAGCCTCTTGTTTTTCTGCAGTTTTGTGTTCTTGGTCATATATATATATATATATATATATATATATATATATATATATAGATAGATAGATAGATATAGATATAGATATAGATATAGATATATATATATATAAATTTTAAGATAGTACAGGTTTTTTTTTTTTTTGTCCTGCTTTCTGATTCTCTAAACTCCTTCATGTGCTCACATAGCTAACCACGGGTGTGGGTATTCTAATATTGTTTATGACACCAAGTGTGTGGTTTTTCCCAACACCAACCAGCTCTCCAAAACCATGTGTTTAACAGTTCAGTCTGTTGTGACACTACCTAGAGTTAACAAGGACTTTGCAGGCCACAGACTCTGTCCCACTTCAGATGGCAGCCACAAATTCAGTGACCTGCTGGGTCTTATTTCTGCCCCAACAACTACAAATTTAAGGGTTTTGATGACTCCATGCCCTTTCAGTTTTGAGAATTTTCTAGAAACTCTCACAGACTTTGGAAAATCTTAGCAGTTATTGGTTTATTATATTCAGGAGCACCCAGGAGCAGTGGCATGGCAGAATGTACAGGGTGAAGTGGCAGTGTGGGCACAGTGCCCCCACGCCTGTTGGGCGTGCTGCCTTCCCTGCCCATCCGTGTCTTCAAAAACCTGGAGTAGTCTCCACGTCCTTTGATTAGGATTTTAAGATCCAGTCTCCAGTACCCCATCCCTTCCTGGAGGTGGGCTGAAAGTTCTCACCCTCCAGTCATAGGCTGGCTTTTTCTGGTGGACAGCCACATCCAGAAGCTCTCTAGGGGCCTCACTATGAGTTACCCACTTTCATAACCTCAGGTAAGGACGAAAGGGACTTTCTTATGAATAGGAGACACTTGGAAAATTCCTGTGCAGGAAGCAAAGGCAAGGACCATCCACATGTGCACATCTTTCACAAGCAATCTAAGGAGGTTTGATCTTAACTACTGGAACGCTGGTTTCTTGCAGTCAAGGTAATTTTGGAGGCTCTGTGTGTGGTGTCTTAGAACAAGGACTTGTGGACCACCTTTTTGCAGAGATCTCTAAAGGTAGTTCAGCAGTTCAGTTCAGTAAGCATCTGAATATTCTATGCACTCAGCTGCCCAACTTGCATCTCAGGGAGCCCCTCCACGTGTGCCTCGATGCCATCCAACCTTAAGGACTCTGTATTGCCCCTGTTTACACTATTCACTTTCTCCCTCTTCCCCTTCCACCAGTGTGCATGTTGGAATCTTTCTCTTGATTCCACACCACCCAGCCACGACACCATTACTTCTTTCCCTTTCTTGTCAAACTCTGAGAAAGTGTGGATGTACTTATCCCCTAGTCTGCCTCCTCTCTCAGTGAACTCATTCTGAATTTTGTTTATTTTTATTTATTTATTACCAACAGACAGACAAAGAGGTAGAGAGAGAGAGAGAGAGAGAGAGACAGAACAGAACCAGGACCTCCAGCCACTGCAAATGAACTCCAGATGCATGTGCCACCTTGTGCATCTGGCTTACATGGGTACTGGGGAACTGAGCCTCGAACTGGGGTCTTTAGGCTGTGCTCACATAGCTAACCACGGGTGTGGGTATTCTAATATTGTTTATGACACCAAGTGTGTGGTTTTTCCCAACACCAACCAGCTCTCCAAAACCATGTGTTTAACAGTTCAGTCTGTTGTGACACTACCTAGAGTTAACAAGGACTTTGCAGGCCACAGACTCTGTCCCACTTCAGATGGCAGCCACAAATTCAGTGACCTGCTGGGTCTTATTTCTGCCCCAACAACTACAAATTTAAGGGTTTTGATGACTCCATGCCTTTTCAGTTTTGAGAATTTTCTAGAAACTCTCACAGACTTTGGAAAATCTTAGCAGTTATTGGTTTATTATATTCAGGAGCACCCAGGAGCAGTGGCATGGCAGAATGTACAGGGTGAAGTGGCAGTGTGTGCACAGTGCCCCCATGCCTGTTGGGCGTGCTGCCTTCCCTGCCCATCAGTGTCTTCAAAAACCTGGAGTAGTCTCCACGTCCTTTGAGTAGGATTTTAAGATCCAGTCTCCAGTACCCCATCCCTTCCTGGAGGCGGGCTGAAAGTTCTCACCCTCCAGTCATAGGCTGGCTTTTTCTGGTGGACAGCCACATCCAGAAGCTCTCTAGGGGCCTCACTATGAGCTACCCACTTTCATAACCTCAGGTAAGGACGAAAGGGACTTTCTTATGAATAGGAGACACCTCTGTTACTTGGAAAATTCCTGTGCAGGAAGCAAAGGCAAGGACCATCCACATGTGCACATCTTTCACAAGCAATCTAAGGAGGTTTGATCTTAACTACTGGAACGCTGGTTTCTTGCAGTCAAGGTAATTTTGGAGGCTCTGTGTGTGGTGTCTTAGAACAAGAACTTGTGGACCACCTTTTTGCAGAGATCTCTAAAGGTAGTTCAGCAGTTCAGTTCAGTAAGCATCTGAATATTCTATGCACTCAGCTGCCCAACTTGCATCTCAGGGAGCCCCTCCATGTGTGCCTCGATGCCATCCAACCTTAAGGACTCTGTATTGCCCCTGTTCACACTATTCACTTTCTCCCTCTTCCCCTTCCACCAGTGTGCATGTTGGAATCTTTCTCTTGATTCCACACCGCCCAGCTACGACACCATTACTTCTTTCCCTTTCTTGTCAAACTCTGAGAAAGTGTGGATGTACTTATCCCCTAGTCTGCCTCCTCTCTCAGTGAACTCATTCTGAATTTTGTTTATTTTTATTTATTTATTACCAACAGACAGACAAAGAGGTAGAGAGAGAGAGAGAGAGAGAGAGACAGAACAGAACCAGGACCTCCAGCCACTGCAAATGAACTCCAGATGCATGTGCCACCTTGTGCATCTGGCTTACATGGGTACTGGGGAACTGAGCCTCGAACTGGGGTCTTTAGGCTTCACAGGCAAGCGCTTAACAGCTAAGCCATCTCTCTAGCCCCTCATTCTAAAGTTTAATTTGCCACTCCACTAATGTAGCTCAAGATGTTCAAGATGTCTGCAGTCTCCATGTTCAGTCTTTTCCTCCTTTAACATCATGGCCAAACCCTTCTTAAAGCCTTTAGGCTGTTTTTGCATGTTTTTTGTATGTGGGTGCATGTGTATGTGGAGAGTATGTGTGCACATGCATGTGTGTGAAGGACAGAAATCAATGTCAAGTGTCCTTTTCAGTTGCCCTCCACTTTAAAAAATAATATTTTATTTGTTTATTTTAGAGAGAGAGGACAAAGAAGGTGTGAGAGAGAGAGAGAGAGCAAATGGGTGTGCCAGGGTCTCCAGCCAGTGCCAATGAACTCCAGATACCTATGCCCCCTTGTGCATTTTTGGCTTGAGTGGTTACTGTGGAATTAAACCTGGGTCCTTAGGCTTCACAGGCAAGCACCTTAACCACTAAACCATCTCTTCAGTCCTTTCTTTTTTTCTTTCCTTTTTTCTTTCTTTTTCTTTTCTTTTCTTCTTTTTTTTTTTTTTTTTTTGAGGTAGGGTCTTGCTCTAGCCCAGTCTGACCCAGAATTCACTATGTACTCTCAGGGTGGCTTGAACTCATGGCAGTCCTCCTACCTCTGCCTCCTGAGTGCTGGGATTAAAGGCATGTGCCACCGCGCTCTGCCCACTTTCCTTTCTTGAGGGTCTCACATTGAACCTAGAGATTACCACTTTGACTAGACTATGTAGCCAGTAAGTCCGAGGGATTTTCCTATCTCCACAGTTCTTGGACTTTTTTTCATTGGTCAGCTTTTTACATGGGTGCTGGAGATCTGAACTCAGGTCCTCATGCTTGAGTAGCAAGCACTGAGCCATTTCCCCAGGCCTCTTAAAATCCCTTTTAAATTTGGCTTTCTGGTTTCCACATGCTATCATCTTTCCTGTGGACTTTGCCCACTAGGTACACCTCTTCCTCCCAGTTGCTGCCTCCCAGGGCTTGCTTGGCTCTGGGACTTGCTATCTTTTGTGGATACCACTTAGACAAGCCTCTAAATGTCCTCTGTTTGGGGGTTTAGCTATACTTACCTTGCAAGTGTCTTCCCACATCTCAGAGGCATTGCACATCAAACTCAGCATGGCCCTACCCTCTCTTCTTTGCCTTGGGAAGTGACAGCACTGCCCTTTTGTTACTTACAGCACAGACCTTTTTGTCTGATCTCCCACTCCACATCCAGCCCAACATCCAGGCTTTATTTATTTATTTGACAGACAGAGAGAAAGAGCGAGAGAGAGAGCAGGAATGGGCATGCCAGGGCCTCTAGCCACTGCAAATGAACTCCATATGCATGTGCCACTGTGTGTATCTGGCTTACATGGGACCTGGAGAATCGAACTTGGGTCCTTAGGCTTCACAGGCATGCACCTAAACCACTAAGCCATCTCTAGAGCCCACATCCAGTCTTTTTGATCTGCCACCCCTTACCAGCTCCTAACTGGCCTCCTGCCATATCACTTTGGCTATCCTCTCCACCATAATTTTTTCATGTGTTCTGGCTACAGTGATATTTTCTAGAGGTACCCATCCAATTGGTTTTCTTTGCCCCTCAAACCTCTGGAATGGCTTCCTGGTGTGCTCAGAGTTCCACCTGCTCTGGGTGCTGGCCTCCTCCACTGCTACAGATCTTATTTCTCGGCCCCTTCTCCACTCATACTGGCCTCCTTGCTGCTCCCGGAATGTGCCATGCACTTTTGGCATCCCTCTTCTGTGTAGGGGATGACCCATTCTCTTGCTTATCAGGAAAGATCTCAGTTGTCACCTGTGACCATACCACCTACACTAGAAGTGCCCACTCCATCTCTCATTATCTCATAGACTCCTTTTCCTCCTAGCATCTGTCATCACCTGCCATGTCACTGGGTATTCATTTGCTGGTTTCATTACTGTCTCCTGAA
This sequence comes from Orientallactaga sibirica, assembly GCA_036365145.1. Classification (NCBI taxonomy): domain Eukaryota; kingdom Metazoa; phylum Chordata; class Mammalia; order Rodentia; family Dipodidae; genus Orientallactaga; species Orientallactaga sibirica. The sequence continues at coordinate 27,102,409 of JAEOAD010000004.1, read as the reverse complement.
CTAGAATGCCCTCTCTATGAAAGTTGGGGCTTTGTTTATTTCACATATCCATGCGTCCGTAGCAATTATAACAATGCCCAGCGTAGTGCAGCCATGGCATAAATGCTTCTGGGTGAGTGAAAGCATTTGGTGTGGGAAGGGGTTGGGGGACTGCTATTAGAAAGGGTGTGGAAGACATGTCTTTGTCTTTAAGAGTCTTCTTGCTTAGCTGTGAGGTAGGAGTGTAGCCACCTAAATGTGGTGGTTTGACTTAGGTGTCCCCCATAAACTTATGTGTTCTGAATGCTAGGTCCCCAGCTGGTGGCAATTTGGGAACTGGAGCCTCTTAGAAGCAGTGCCTTCTTCAGTGCTTATGGGTTTGTTTGTTTTTTAAATGCTTTTATTTATTTATTTGTAAGGAGAGAGAGAGGGATTGCTACAGAGAGAATGGGTTTGCCAGGGTCTCAGTAACTGCAAATGAACTCAAGATGCATGTGCCACTTTGTGCCTTTGGCTTTACACGGGTACTAGGGAATCAAACTTGGGCCCTTAGGTTTTGCAGGCAAGCACCTTACTGCCGAGTCAGCTCTTCAGCCCCAGTGCTTATGGGTTTTATAGCCAGCTTCCTATTGCCATTGTTTGGCACACATTACTGCTGCTATTGTCCAGTAGCAGGTGATGTCCACCCTCTATTCATGCCATCAGTTTCCCCACCATCATGGAGTGTCCCCTCAAGTCTGTATGCCAAAATAAACCCTTCCCTCCCACAGGCTACTCTGGCTTGTTCTTTGTGCAGCAACACAAAGATGATCACAACACTAAACATGACATTTTAATGTAACAGCATATGTTATGTAACAGCATTGGTGTGCCCATGGCATGTGGGCACCAGGACTCTCTGAAGATATCCAAAACTGCCATTGCTTGAGTCCCATGTATACAGCCACTTAGCATTGGTATATACTGCCCCCATACATCCGCCAATCTACTTTAAAATACTTTCCTTATTTATTTATTTGAGAGAGAGAGAGAATGGATGTACCAGGACTTCTAGCCATTGCAAATGAACTTCAGACACATGTGCCACCTTGTACATCTGGCTTACATGAGTACTAAGAAATTGAACTTGGGTCCTTAGGCTTGTTAGGCAAGTGCCTTAACTGCTAAGCCATCTCTCCAGCCCCTCTCATTTACTTTAAATCACCTCTTGATTAATTATAAAACCTAGTGTAGAATAATTGTTCTACACATCATAATTGTGCTGTATTGTTTAGGAAATAATGGCAAGAAAAAGTTTTTACGTGTTCATTATTGTGTTTTTAATTGTGTATTTTCTATCTGTGATTGGTTGAATTCATAGATAGGGGATCTTGTGGATCCAGTAGCCTGACTGTACTTGTAAACACAAGAATGAAGTTGGAAGCTTCCCTCCCAAATTGTCAGACTCTGAAATTGTCACCTGCGTTGAGTCCGGAAGAAGGAATTCTTTTTCTTTTTCTTTCTTTCTTTTTTTTTTTTTGGAGAGAGAGACAGCGAGAGACATAGAGAGAGGGAGAGGAAGACAGATAGGTGCGCTAGCAGCCTCTCAGCTGCTGCGAACGAAATCCAGTTGCATGCGCCCCCTTGTGGTCAAGTGCAGCTTTGCGCCCTTGTGTCTCTTTGCATCTGGCTAAATGTGGGACCTGGAGATTGGATCCGGCGTTCTTAGGCTTAGGAGGCAGGCGCCTTAACCACTAAGCCATCTCTCAGCCCCGGAAGAAGGAATTCTTGAGATAGGTTGCAGTGAATAACTAGCTGTGTGGAATATAAAGGAAACTGGGCCGTGGTACAGTTAACCAGGATGTTAAAAAGGAAAAGGTATTTGAGATGATGGCTCCATGTAGAATCATTCAGATACCACTCTGCTTGAGCCACTGGGAGGACTGAAGGATTATGAAGGTTCCTACAAAGTAACAGGAGTGGAGTTTGGATGAGGGCATTTCTTACAGTTACAAACGTATGTGTCTGGAAAACAATTGCCATCTTGCAATTCAGTCGCCAATTGGAAAAAATTTTCAGACATGTTGAATATGTCTAAATGTGCGTATGTGTAAATGCAGTGTTTTAATGAATGAGTGATGAATGACTGAATGTTGACATGACTTAGAAGTGTCAACAGATGTTAATTCACTTCTGTTTTATGACAAAACCCCTAGTTGCCATTAGTGATGGATCATAATAATATTTGTGGAGCAACATTTGATCCAAGGAATACTGATTGATGTCCATAAAGATCGTGTGCTTGTTTGCATGTGAAGCCCTCCCCTTTAATATTAGTGATCCACATTTGGATGCACAGGAGGTCAACTTGAGGCTTGAAAAAAAGGTCCCAAGCCTTATAGATGACTTAACCTAATTCCACAAAATTTAGCAGTACAGGAATAACTAGGGAAGTATATCTTTTCTACCAGTTTTTTTCCTTCTTTCCTCATCAAGAGCCACAAGCTTGAGAAGCTCTGGAGAGGAAAGATTTTGGTGTCTCCCAGAATGGACTCTAGCATTTGGGAAGTGGAGGCAGACAATATTGGAGAGAGTCTTCCACTTTCATCTCTCTACTTTTATTTTTTCTGATTATTTATTTATTTATTTATTTATTTATTTATTTATTAGAGGGACAGAGAGAGAGAAAGAGAGAGAGAGAGAGAAAATGGGTGTGACAGGTCCTCTAGCCACTGCAAACGAACTCTAGATGCATGTGCCACGATGTTCATCTGGCTTATGTGGGACCTGGAGAATTGAACCTGGGTCCTTAGGCTTCCCAGGCAAGCATCTTAACCACTAAGCCATCTCTATATTTTTATGAACCATGGGCTGCTAAGGGATCTTGAATGTGTTTTGATTGTTCAAGGTAGGGTCTCCCTTTAGCCCAGGCTGACTTGGTATTCACTATGTAGTCTCAGGGTGGTCTTGAACTCATAGTGATCCTTCTACTCCTGCCTCCCAGCACTTGGGAGGCAGAGGTAGGAGGATCGCCGTGAGTTCAAGGCCACCCTGAGATTACATAGTGAATACCAGGTCAGCCTGGGCTGGAGTGAGACCTTACCTGGAAAAAAAAAAAAAAAAAAAAAAAAAAAAAAAAAAAAAGGTGTGTGCCACCACGCCCAGTGCTTGAATGATTCTTTAGGAATGGCTCTGATGACTTTCACACTCATACAGCCCAGCTCACATTTAATCACTAGAGCTGCTGCTTCAGGCTGTGGGCACAATGGCCCCTGCTAGCAGAGGGTTATGCTTATTTCACTCTTGTCAGTAGCACAATGGATAAGACATTCAAAGTGGAAGCGTCTCACCTGGGGTCATGTGAATGTACTAAAGGAAAATGTTACTGAAGTATAAGGATGTTAAAGATATAAGTCGTAAAATGAACACATGTAGCTGTATAAGATTACGTGATACGGGTGAGTCATTGCTCTGGGGTTACTCATTACCTGGCCGGCTAAGTATAAGGAAGGAGGAAGTGTGGAAACGTGTGTATGGGTGTTTTCTGGGCATTGTTCCTAAAACAAATAGAGAATGGCGTATAATGCTTTGAACATTTGCTTCCTTTTCATAATATAACCTTCATTCAAACAGTATCTGTGCTAGGAAATGCCAGACTTTGCTCTGCCGGCCTAATTAAGTTAGCACAAACTTTAAGATATGAAAATCTTTGTCATCCTTTATATTTAAGATCTTTTTTCTTTTCCCTTTGATGATTCCTGATGTATGACATTGACCTTGAATAGAACCATGAAATGTAAAATCAGCCCTAAATAAAATTTCTGGCTCTGAAATAGGAAAGTTGAGCTTCATGAATTTGAAGTGAATTTTCAGTTGTAAGTTCTATTTCTTGTGGCCTCTTCTTGCCTGCTGTTCCTTTCATCCCCCTTTCCAGGCAGCCCTCTGTATTATTCTAATGTACTTACTCCACTCACTTCATATCCAAGCCCTATGAGCTGTATCTGGGCTAGCACCTTTATTTTGAAGCCTCTCCCAGAAGGCCACGTGACTTGACTCCTGCTGTCCATATGGAGCACTGTGGTATGGCACTTTATTAGACATCGTTCTATATGTCTCATTAATTGCTTCCCATTTACACATGAGACTGTCACAGGAGAAAGCATCTTTGAGCATGGGTGAAACACTGTTCTTCCTTTTGTATCTTAAGATCAGTGGTCTTAAAATCTACCCAGTATGCTGCTTATTTGTAGGAAGTAACACTCTCCTAATGAATTGTGTACATTATGAAGTATTTACAAGCGTCATTTACAATTTGAATCATCCATAAATAAATAGAAATTCTAATATTTTATATACATACTCTGGTGGCTCATCTTGCATATCTCCTGGGATCTCAGTGTCATGTGTTGCAGGCCCAGAGTTAAGAATGTGGTAAATACACATGAAATGTTTGCTTTTAGGGTTTACCTATTATAGATGTAACTAAAAGTGAGAATAGAAGGGGTATAATAATGGTGCGAGGATAAGGCAACAAGGGCTTGCCACCATGGCTTCTTACTGGAGACCTCAGCTCCCGCAGATTTCCTTGGGCTCTCCTCCGCATGATGACTCAGATATCCAAATTGCTTTTATCTCATCACATGTAGAGCACATGACTTATAAGGTCACCAAAGAAGGTGGAAAAAAAGTGATTTCTTAGGCCTTTTTCATTGGCCATTCAGTGGACAGTTACATGGGTCCATCCTAACTATAGAGGATCTGAGAAATGCAGTTTTCCCTTGTGCCCAGGGAAGGGGACTAGGAGCGGTCTGTAGGAACTGTATCAACCATCTTGTCTCTTAGATCATTTCAATAGGGTTGGAACTGTCTGACAATTCAGCTCATGGGTACCATGGTAAAGTCAGCTATCGCATGAATTTAAACATGAGTGGAGGAGTATAATTTAGAATACTCTAAAGTATTTCACATTTTTTTCTTACAGTAACTGTAATCACAGAGTATTTCCATTTTAATCCCGTTGGGAATGCATTCCTACAAAAGTCACACTGTTGGCCTCCTTTTCCATGTTTCTGTCGTTACTCCGTTTGTCTCCGCTACTGTCCCCCCACAGGATGGAGACTGTGGGCTTTTTATGAACAAAGGCTTGTAGCCGTGTCACACTTGGCTGCTGTTGTTTATAGGATTAGTTAATATTGCATGATTACTTAAAGATGTGACTAAAGGCGTGAGAGTTTATTGCAGTGGACTGGTCTTGGGTACAATTCCCCTAATTTTGATTTTCTTGGAACCAATAAGTCTTTTGGGATTTTTTAGAAAATTAGATGCTGATCTCTTCTGTTTTTATCACTTAGCCATCTACTGGGAATTTTGGCGCCAGCTTTGAAACTGAAGCCAGTGCAATGTTAATTTTTTTTGGATTCAGCTCTTTCCAGATGAATGGTGAATTCATTTCTACCATTAGAACTCAATTTCTACCCCTAAGAGTTGAAAGTTGTGCTTAATGACAACTTTTAAGTTTTCTTTTCAAATACAGATGTAATCAAAGATGAAGTTGAAGATGGAAGAAGTAACACTTTCTGAAAAGATTATAGAAGATTTTTGTTTGTTTGTTCTCATTTTTTGGTCGAGAAAGGAGAATTGTGAGGACCTGGCAGGGGAAGACACTTGGTCAAAACGGCTGTGTTCCAAGGGTGAGGCTTATCACTCCCGCGTGCTGCTCCTGTGATTTCCTTGAATGCGGGGCATGCAAGAGTACGGTCTGTAGTGAGGGATTGAAAAACAAAGTTAAAGGGGCTACAAGATTGCTCAGTGGTTAAGGCACTTGCCTGCAAAGCCTATGGATATGGGTTCAATTAGTACCTACATACAGCCAGATGTACAAGGTGGCACATGCATCTGAAGTTCATCTGCAGTGGCTAGAGGCCCTGATGTGCCATCCCCCCAATAAATAAAATGAATAAAAAAATAAATGTTTTTTTCTTAAAAATTGAAAATGAAGGAGGATAAAGACTCCATCCTAGTAATCACACATTAAGATTTTTGGTTTCCAAAATTTGAGTCAGGGCAGTAGGCTTTCAAAGTTCCTCATTCCTCAGTGGTGCTATAAATTTTAAATTGCAATCTTACCTGGCAAAACTCTCTCTTTCTTTCTCTCTCACTGTGTGTGTGTGTGTGTGTGTGTGTGTGTGTGTGTGTGTATTTGCACAGGATTTTCCAAGACCTGTCAATAGTTTTGAATGTTATAAGTTAATTAATAAAAATTGTCTGGAAGATTGTCTTTGTTTGGTATTCTTACCCTGGGTCTAGTGTATTATGAGATAGATCACCCATCTCCTTATCCTCCACCATGTCCTCATCCTTTAGCCCCCAAAGAAAGAGCTGTACATGTGTCATAGATGACATGCATCGTCAGTCATTCGATGCTGTCACCTCCTAGTCCTCCTTGACTGGAGGCAGCTTTTACAAGTCGGTATAATAACGTGAGTAGCCTATAAAAGTCAGAACAAAGGGAGTGTAAAAAGTAGCTGAGACTCAAGTGAAAGTTAATGGCCATGACATCCTTTGTAGTGGTTGAACTTGGATTTTTCATTTCCTGGTAGTGAATCAAAAAGGGAAATTTGATCAGTTACAAAGATAGTTTGCATATGGGATCATCAAAGTGTACTGTTTGTTAAAGAGAAGGTATGTTTTTCTTGTGGGCTAGGTTTAAAAGATTTCTCTTATGAGACTTAGAATGTGAAGGACGTCACCCTGGTCATCCCCTCAAACTTCCCTGTGGAAGATAGTAGAATAACATACGGCATAGCAGCAAAGTTTCCAATAAAGATCGTTTCCACCACCCTCTGCTTTGTCTCACAGGGGACCTGTGTGCTCAATTGTAAGAAAGCTCTCAAGGGCAGTTCGCATGGAGAGACCAGAGTGCTCCCAAGGTGGCAGAGGCTCCCATTCACACAGCCAGTGTTGTGGGTAGCAAAGCTTTCAAGAGGTATTTTCTTATGCATGTGCCACCTTGTACATCTGGCTTACGTGGGTCCTGGGGAGTTGAGCCTTGAACCGGGGTCCTTAGGCTTCACAGGCAAGCGCTTAACCACTAAGCCATCTCTCCAGCTCCAAGAGGCATATTCTTGGCTGCTCAATAGAACCACTGTAGAAGACCCTCAGAACCTGTAGGCTGTGGGAGAGGAGAAATAAGGCATGCGGTCCCCAGGGAATCCCAGTATCTGACCAAGGATGAATTCCATGGGTACAAGTGCCTGATGTATTTATTGATTCTGCGACTTAGTTAAAGAATTCAAGGAACAAGCAGAACTTTTCCTTCAAGTGCCTCTTCCTTTTCAACATTTGTTTCCTTTCTTCTGAGAATTAAGAGTCTGCAGATGGAAGATGGAAGGTAAGGGCCTAGAGTGCACATACTCTTGCCAATAGAAGAGGGTCAGTCAAAACTAAGTGTGTATAAATAAAAAATAATAATTATCAGTTGCTCTAAAAAATTCTTGTCTGTCCATCCATCCAGCTGGGATGGTGTCTTATTGTGTCATCCAGACTGACCTCAAACTCCTGGGTTCAGGATTAATTCTCCTGTCTCAGATCTGAAGCATACTGAGTGATAGTAGTATGACAACTTATGAACTAATGACTTGTTTGAAGTAGACGGCCTCTCATCTCTGTAGAGATTTGGGTCCTGGGGCATATGACAAAAGAAATGTCTCCAGGCTGGAATGAGTTGATGGTGATGGTCAAATATCTATAGGCTTCGTGACATTTCCCAATCTGTGGGTCTGGAGAGTTACCGTCTATGTGGATATTTTCTCAGTAGGTAATAGAAATACAGATATTCATGTGTATCTGTGTATTTTTTATTGTTAAAGTTAGAACAGGAGCCTGGAGAGATGGCTCAGCGGTTAATGGACTTGCTTGCAAAGCCTAAGGACCCAGGTTCAATTCCTCAGTACCCATGTAAAGCCAGATGCAGAAAGTGGTGCAAGTGTCTGGAGTTTGTTCGCAGTGGCTGGAGGTCCTGGTGCACCCATTCTTTCTGTTTCTCTTCTATCACTCTCTGCTTGCAAATAAATCAATAAAAACATTTTTTAAGAAAAGTTAGAAATAAGCCGGGCGTGGTGGCGCACGCCTTTAATCCCAGCACTCGGGAGGCAGAGGTAGGAGGATCGCCGAGAGTTCGAGGCCACCCTGAGACTACATAGTTAATTCCAGGTCAGCCTGGACCAGAGTGAGACCCTACCTTGCAAAACCAAAAAAAAAAAAAAAGTTACAAATAGCTGACAGAAAAAAAAAAAAAAAAAAAAATAGCTGACAGAGAATAGTTTCAGAAATTGAGATTGCCTGGTTGCCTTTAAAATTTGTAACAGGAAGTCTTCCTTTAATAAGTGTTCGGTTCTGACCTCTACAGATACATGGCCTTATTGCAAATATCTAGATTTTTCTTCCCTGTTGCTACTTTTACTGCTAACACATGGGAAACTCTAGTGAAGGTCCTCTGATACCATTGTAGGATATGTCACTAAGTGATTGGAGCCAGCTAAAGTCCTGTCTCAGTGGCATCCCCCGGTGAGGAGCAGAGATTGTCACTACGGCCTTTTCAAGGCAGTATCCCAAGGGTTTTATTGTGGAATCTTTGAAGATGTATCTGTATATTTTACAACAACAAATTTGAGTGTCCCACTTTTGCAAATCCCAATGACTACCTTGGAGAACGTTGCAGTTCCAAGTCTTCCTCAGTGGAGGCCTTTTGCTGTGGGAGCCCAAGGGAACTGTGAGAAGCAACGCGTATGGACACGATTGGGTGGTGGACCGCCACCGCCGTGCTGGGGTAGTCCCTGGCAGATTGAAATCACTTGATAAATTGGCTGTAGAAGATTAGAATAAAATGGATAATTTGTGAATGGGGACCTAGAGAAGTGACTATATTTTGGGTTTTTTTGTCAGGGGGAGAGGGTGATAGCAGGAAAGGTAATAGCATGACAATGTCATCAGCCAGTTCTGCAGGTGACTCTTTGCCTCCTAGTCCAAGAATTAGCATAATAAGGTCCTAGGATGACATTTATGCAAATCTGGCCATATTTTGATCTGAGGTTACTATTTTCCTGTCTCTAAATAGCATTTATATAGACTAGCAATATAGAGAATTGCTGAACTCCACCCTCCCACCAGCTTCCCCTTAATGAGTTATGGTTACAGAGTATGAAATAGAGGCCCACTTCTCTTTAAACTTTCTAACTTGAACATTTTCATTGGTTTGTTTTTATTTTTTGTGCTGGGATCTCTGCATAGCCCAGGCTGACCTGCAGTTCTTATAATGCTCCTGCCTCAGTCTCCCAAGTGGTTGGATTACTGACACATACCACCATGCCCAGTGCTTCTTTAAAAATCTTAAACCCTGGGGCTGGAGAGATGGCTTAGCAGTTAAGGCATTTGCCTGCAAAGCCAAAGGACCCAGGTTCGATTCCCCAGGACCCACATAAGCCAGATGCACAAGGGACACATGCATCTGGAGTTCATTTGCAGTGGCTACAGGCCCTGGTGTGCCCATTCTCTCTCTGTCTCTCTTCTCTCTCCTTGCAAATAAATAAATAAAATTCTTTAAAAAAAAAATCTTAAACCCATAGATTTTGTTTCTAAACATTACATATATGGCCTTAAATAACATTCTTTGAAAAACTTCCTTCTTTATGTGGTCATTTGTAAAAAAACAAATTTGGTAAACTAGCGTAGACTTTGGAAATATCATACATTCGTTTTATCAGTGTAATTTTTTCATGAATAAAAGGAAAGTTGGTGTTTGGACGCATTTCCATAGTTCATTCCGGTCATTGCCATGAGGGGGACTGTGCTAGGCACTCCTGTGGAGACCTGTCATTCTTGTGCTCAAGTGGGAAGAAGCTGTAAACAAAAGAGCCTGCAGGTTGATAGCAGTATGTGTTAGAAGTACAATAAACCTACAATGGAATTTTAGATGGGTGCAGATAAAGGACTTCTATGATGAGGTTAGAGGCAGGGGCATTCAGGGTGAGGGGACCAGGAAAGGTAGCTGGCTGGCTCCAGCAACGCCTTGCTTGCCTCTGTATCTTTGCATACCAGTAATAAGTAAAGCTCCCGTGGGTTGGCTTCTATATTGTGTACCTTTGCTAGTTCTCAACTCTCTCGGGATACATGGAAGCTTTTGCCTTGATGATGCAGCTTCTGCCTTGCAATAAAAACAAATGAGTACCATGCATAGCTTATACTGTGCCTGTCCTGGGGCACCTTGGGTTCTCATCCAGGGCCTCTTGCCCCCACTGCCTTGTTCAGGACTTTCTTTATTACTAAGTTCCTAGTGTTTGTTTCAGTGTTTAGGTAGTTTCTCATTGATTTCTGGTTTTTTTTTTTTTTTTTAAATTTCTGGCTTTTAAGTCTGATGCTTACCAGGTGCCCTTTCCCCTGTAGAAGTGCGGTATTAACTATCATTTTCCAATCATTTTCTTGCACAAATACCAATAAGACTTATGCTCCCTTGTAGATATATTTGAGTACTATGTATTTGGGTTCTGTGGTGGTTTGAAGTACATGACCCCCATAAACACATATGTTCTGAATGCTAGGTTTCCAGCTGGTGGAAATTTGGGAATTGGAGCTTTGGTGGAGGAGGTGTGTTGTTCGGGGCTGGGCTCACAGCTTCCCTTTGCCAGGGTTCAGCTCACTCGTAAGCTACAGTGTTTTACTTGTGGCCGAGAGGATGTCCCCTTGAGTTGTAAGCCAAAATAAACCCTTTCTTCCCACCACGTGCTTTGTGCCAGCAATGAGAAAGTTACTGCAAAAGGGCTGTTTTGTAGCTGTACATTCTGTAGGGTGGAACCACGCAAGCGTTGTTTGACTCCATCTGCACCAGGGCACTTCTTGTGTGTCAGTATTAAATCTTCCTGTAGCGGTCCTATAACCTAAACCTCTGCAGTTAATTTATAGCGTGCTTATAGTCTGCAGCCAGGCTCTGCAGAGAGTGGTGGGGAGTTAGGGGAGCTCCAGGAGTGACCTGCTCGTGGTTAGAATCTCCTGCGGGGAACTGAGCCTGCAAGCTGAGTCCCTTAGGACATTTTGGTTCTACACCTTCATGTGTGGCCACTTAGATGCTATTTTCTGTATGCAGACATTTTAGCAGTTTTTTCCAGGGAAAAAATAACTCCAAATAAAATATAGCAACCAAATATTGGTCTTGAGCTTTTCCATCCAGAGAATGTCAGTCACTGTTTATGATATCAGACTGGAACTGCAGATGTCTGATGTTTGCTTGATGGTTGTTGAGTTTGCATTGGTCCAGTCTTGCCTTGCTGTGCCTTATAGCTGTTGAAAATGTTTGCTTGGTGCCTTTATTTGTTTATGGGACTATCTTAAATCTCAGAGGAGACTTGGAACCTTAGACCTGCCTTTAGTTGGTAAAGACTATGGGGACCTTTGAAGTTGGACTGAATAAAATTCCCAAAGTGAGGTAGTTATGAATCTATCGAGGGCCAGGGGTAGAATGTGGTGGTTTGAATGGATGTCCCTGGTTGATTCAAGAGTTTATTAAAACTTGTAATTTAGTTCTCCAGCCTCCTGGCTGGAGGAGGTGTCCCTAGGGTGGACCCGGAATTCCAGCCTGAAGACACCCAGAGTGCTTCATCTCTGCCATTATGGAGTTCCTAAAGTGTGCTCGCTTGTGCTCGTGGTGGTTGCTTTTCTCTCTCAGAATGGACCTGTGAGAGTGAGCCAGCTTCTTCTGCCATTATGGAACTTCCCCTCTATCTGTAAGCTTCATTAAATCCCTCCCTTCCATAACTGTGCCTGGTTAGGAAGTTCATCCCAGCGATCTGAAGCTGTCCACAGCACTAACCTGGTACAAGCCCGTCTCCCATGAGGGGACCAGTAAGGGAAGGAAGAAAGGGGGGAAAGAGAGAAGCAGGAAGGGAGGAAGAAACACAGGAAGCAAGGAAGGACTGACTCTTGGACGACACGTCCATATAAGGACAAGCTGTCTGTCAGTCTCTGAGCCTGAAGCAGAGTCGCTGTCCCATGGGACTTCTTTCCCAGTCCTCTGACCCCTGCACCTCACTTCCAATGATTTTCTCTTTAAAATTAAGACATAGACTTGGCTCTGTCACATGGGATCTTGTTCCCTATGTGGAAGTACAGAGGAAGGGGTGCTGTCCTGAATTTGCCCCTCACTTGAATAGGTACATGTCTAACCGTGGGAGTGGGGAGGGAGCCTTCAGTTCACACAGCTCAGGACATCCTCAGACTGCTGCTGCGGCTTCTCTCTGGTACCTGAGCGAAACAGACTCATTCTTGTAGAAATCAGACTCCTCCTTAGAACCACAGTTTTGGGGGACAGGTTGAAACAGCCTTACAAAGTGAGTACTTAACACTCTTCCAACTGGGGATAGACTTGTGACCTTGATTTTATAACATAAACCCAACAGCTGGCCTTTCAGTCTTTCCAGGCACCTGCTGCATGCCAGATACTATTAATTTTGCTGTGTGTATGTGTGTGCATGCCCTGCCCATGTGCAGATGGGAGGCATGTGAGGTCAGAGGACCAGTTGGTCCTTGCTGTTGACCTTGGGACAGGATTTCTTGGTGTTTTCCACTGCACTCACCAGGCGCACAAGCTTCCAGGAGATTCTCTTATCTCCACCTCTTTCTTTGCTCTGTGTGTGCTGGGATTACAGGTACCTGCCACAGCATCCAGCTTTTATATAGGTTCTGAGGATTCGAACTCAGGTACTTGTGCAGCTTTATCCACTGAGCCATCTTCTTCTACATCGTCCCCTGAGTCATAAAGTGCAAACCAAAGCCGGAAGCTGATGACGGTTAACTTTTCTACTCCCTTTTGGTTGTGCATTCAGATATCAAAAATGCCTTTAATCCTAGTATTTGGAGGCCTAAGTAGAAGGATCACTGTGAGTTGCAGGCCATCCTGGAACTACAGAGAGGTTCCAGGTCAGCCTGAGCTAGAGTGAGACCCTGCCTTGGAAAAACAAACAACAACAACAAAAATTCCCAAAATACCAAAGCTGTGTGTATTCGGGGTTCCAGTTCAAATACCTTTGCTCTGTGAAAACTATGGTCACATCTTTAGTCTCCACAGTACATGGTACCATGTGAGGTCTGCCAGCGCAGTCTGCTATGAATGGCCAGCCAGTGTCCGGTCCTACCAGTGTAAAGCTGCAACGTCCAGGCTGTCATTGTATGCTCTGTGTGTGGCACGTGATCAGGGCCATTACATCAGCTGGTGCGGAGTGGCTCACACTGGAAGGTTGGCATGAAAGGCTCATTTTGTTGAATAATTAGGATATGGCCCATAGATCAGAGTGTGTGTTTTGTAGTTGGAGAAAGCAAAAGGCACTTAAACCAAAACTGTTGAGGCAGAGGGAGCTCATAAATAAAAGGGGTTATTGAGCCTTTGTAGATGATAGCCAGAAAAGGACCAGTGCTGGGACAAGTTCCTATAACTACCAGCAGGAAGGGTAAATAGTGGTTGGAATTATGTCTGCAACACCTATAAAGTAGGAATATTTTTGTTAAGAAAGTCAAACCTATTTGCACTGAGCCTAACTGACTATAGCAAAGAGGGGCAGGGTCACAGAAAGTCGGGGAATTGTGTCCTGGAGGACAGGACAGTCAGTAAGAGAAGCTCTTGTTGCTTTGGGATTGGATGGGATCGTAAGCAGGATGCCTGGTTTTGAGTCAGGGTTTTATTAATTATATTTTTTAAATATTTATGTATTTATTTATTTGAAACAGAGGCAGAGAGAAAGAGGTAGACAGAGGTAGTACGGGTGTGCAAGGATCTCCTGCCACTGCAAATGAACTTGTTTGACACATGCACCACATGGTGCTTTACATCAGTACTGGGGAAATTGAACCTGGCCGTCAAGCTTTGAAAGCAGGTGCCTTTAATGGCTAAGCTATTTCTCCAGTCCCTGTATACATACATACATATATATATATATATATATATATTTTTTTTTCAAGGTAGGGTCTCACTCTAGCCCAGGCTGACCTGGAATTCACTATGTATTCTCAAGGTGGCCTTGAACTCACGGCCATCCTCCTACCTCTGCCTCCCAAGTCCTGGGATTAAAGGCATGCGCCACCACGCCCAGCCGTATTTTTATATTTTTGAGACAGTCTCATGTAGCTTAGACTGGCCTTGAACTCGTTATGTACGTAGCTGAGGAGCACCTTGAATTGAATCCTCCTTCCTCCCCTCACAAGTGCTGAGATGACAGGCCTGGACCTCCATTCCTGACTTGAGTCAAGGTTTTGAAACACATTCAGGAATATGGACTCTTTTTTTTTTGTTATGTTGAACAACAGTTATTAACTAATCAACTTTCCTTACCTTTTTTCCCTTCCATCCTGTGGCCCTTGGAAGTAAATGTAAGGTATTTTGGAAATTTCCTCTAATCATCAGGGAACATCCATGGAAAAGGCTAGGGTTTAAAGAACTTGAATTGCTTTTTATAGTGAATAAAGGATAAGCTCAGCTTCAAGTCCTAAGAGTGATGAGGAAGATCTTGGGACTAACCTGTCCTGAGGTAGCGTCTCCAAGATTTAGCTGCCTTCGATAAAGTGACAAAACTTAACTATGGAAATAACCATTTTGAAGTCAATAAATAATGTTTTAAACTTTAAAAGCATTGTTGGGGACATGTTGACATTTTATTACACTGAGCTGGAAAGGCTGTTATTGAAGACTTAGAGCAATTACCTTAGTGAGACTTCGTAATAAAAGATAATTGTTAGGATTCTTTTGTTAAAATAGTTACTAAAAATACTCCGAGCGCTTTTTGGACTTGAATTAAAAGTCCCAGTTGTGTATTTGTTCTTTCCCCCAAATCAGGTGTGTTTTGCTCTTTTTGGCCAGGGGAAATAACACAATTTCCTTCTAGCCCTCTGCTTCCTCCCAGCCTCTCTCTCGTATGTGGCTTGGGGTTCAGATTTTGCAGCTTTCATGACATACTTCTTTCAATAAAAGTCATTCTTCCCTTTTCTGGACATCTTTAAAAGCTATGTGCTCTTGACCCTATGCCTCCCTCTTTCTTGGGCAGGGGGGATGTGAGCGTCTTTAATGTTTGATTTTAGACTTGTAGAGGACAGATGCTCTTAATCGCTTGTTTCCTTACAGTACCTGAGTACCAGCCTTGACCACCCTGTTACTGGCACTCTGGGGACCCTGCCCTGTGGATGACCTTTCTCTGCTTGTCTATATGCTTCCATTTCAGGGACTTTGGGATGGATTGAAGCAGTAGCAGCTATCCACACCTCGTTATTTTATGAGATGATAGGGCTCTGCAGTAGCAAAGACTGATAAACAAGTAGAATTAGTCTCTGCTTTGACCTCTTGCCAAGCCCAGGCAGGATGCTTGCCACTGCAAAGGGCTTTCCCCCGTGGTAATTTGTTGGTCCTGGGACATTTCGAGTACTGTTTTCTTTGAAGCAGTTAATTTTTCTGAAGGAAATCCTCAAGCAGCAATCAGAATACTAGTCAATTCTGTAGAGTAGTTTCCAGGCCCTGAAAGCAGATGTTTCCTCCTTATTGCTTTCCATCTTAAAGCCAGTCCTTTTCCTGCCCGGGATAATTTGGTCCCTCTAAACCTCTTATCTACGACCTACTGCCTGTCTCCAGTACTTGCTTCTGCCATCTGCCTTTGAAAAGAGCCACCCACTGCTGAAGCCCACCTTCATATCAGTCCTACCGAATCTGGACAAGTGTTCATTCTGTCGAGTGAATTCCAGCCAATCTGTTGAGACTCAGCAAACTTAAGGCTCTCCATTAGAACTTTGATAATGATCAGGGCCTACTGGGCCCCAAGAATTTTGATCTGTCTCTAAGCTTCTTCATCACAAGAGGGTTACAAATAAACTTTCTAAATTCTCAAAAGAAGATTATCCTTATGTTTTTAAAAATATTTTATTTATTTGCATGCAGAGAGAAAAGAGAAGAGAAAGAGAGAGAATGAGTGTGCCAGAGCCTCTATCCACTGTAAATGAACTCTAGATGCATTCACCACTTTGTACGTCAGGCTTTATGTGGGTACTGGGGGATCAAACTCGGGTCATTAGGTTTTGCAGGCAAGCACCTTAACTGCTGAGTCATCTCTCCAGCCCTCCTTAAGTTTTTGTTTGCTTGTCATCTATCATCCAACTGTATGTATGTATGTATGTATGTATGTATGTATGTATGTATGTATGTGTCTATCATCTATCTTATCCATCATCTATCTATCTGTCTGTCTGTCTATTTATCTATGTGCCTACTATCATCATTCATTCATTGTGATGCCTCGAATTGAACCCAGGGCCTTATACACTCTAGACAAACTCACTACCACTGAGCCATATCACCTTGCATTATTTTCTATAACTAGTATGTGAACTTTTAAAATAAATAGCATTGTTTATTTAATCTAATGCTGAATTAGAAGAATTTCTTATCTAATTATGTGGGTTTGGGGCCAATCCTTAAAATATGTCAACCATTGTGAATTTGCCCTTTTAGTGGTTACATTTGACTGTTTCTTTGAGACAGAGTGTTATGCAGACTGATCTCAAACTTGCTGTGTAGCAGAGGCTGGCCTTGAATTCCTGATCTTGCTGCCTCTACCTCTAAAGTTCTAGGATAACTTGCACGTGCCACCATGCCTGGTGCATTATGCCCTGCACATTTGACTGCTAAGATTAATGTTTATTTTTGAGTGACCCAGTACAGTATATCAAGAAACCTGGAATACATTGAGGTTGGCCAAGCCATCTGTGAAGCAGACACAGAAGGATTGGGTTTTGAACACCAGCACCAAAGGGAAAAGACACTTTTGTGCCTGTTTGTCATATCCTGTTTTAAAGGTTGACTTCATTTGATGCTCGGCTACTGTCACTCTAGAACAGATGTCATTTAACATGATTCATCCCCATGATATTATGTTATATCCTAGCCAGTAGAAACACTCCCTTTCCAGTGAAAATAGCCAAGAGAATTTTGGCCACTTATGTTTAAAATATGAGTTTTGTGAATTTAGAAATTAAATGTTGAATGTGATATTCTCAGAAAGTTATAGATTATTCTTAAGGCAAGTCTCAGTGGCACTGTGTCATGTCAAGCCATGGCAGTGTGTCCTTTTATTGGGAAGGTAGCTAGGAATTTCTTTTAGTTCAGATGGAGAAAAAGAAAATATAATTCCTTTTTTATAGCTATTTATTTTTGGCATGCTATATTTAAATGATTCTTATAGACAGCATGTACTTGACTGTTGTTTTTATATCCTTTCTAACATGCCCTACTTTTCAAATGGAGTAGTTTTGTCCATTAACATTTAATGTGATTATTTATCTGCTTGGCTTAGTTTACTATTTATTTTCAGTTTTGCCTCTATGTTTCTGTTGTTATTTTCCTACCTTTTTTATTAAAATATATAATTACATTTACATTTTTATTCTTGTGGCTGTTTCTCTTTGTGCTGCTATTTTAGTAATCTGTATATCACATATCTCATTCTTTCATTACATATATGTATGTATGTGTATATATATATATATATATATATATATATATATATATATATATGTCCTTAATTTTCAAAATTCACAAAGAATTAATATTATACCACTTCATGTAATATGTAGAAACCATATAACTATTAAGATCTACATACCACCCACCAGCCCCTTGTCCATCCTTTGTTTCATCTTCTTTCTCCTTTACTTTACCACCAACATTACTTTGAAAAAGGCTAACTTGGTCATTTATCTTCTCCTGCTCTGACTGTTAGAATGTTTATGCTGTTGTGGCTCGGAGGAGATAACCATATTGTATAAGTAAGTCAATTTGCCATGCTTGTGCTGGCATAGGACAAATTTGTAAGTTTCCAGGATAAAAGTACAAAGAAGCATAAGGACTTAGGACTCATTTTTCTCTTTTTAAAAAATATTTATTTATTTTTATTTATTTATTTATTTGACAGAGAAAGAGGGGGAGAGAGAGAGAGTGAGACCCAGGGCCTCCAGTCCCTGCAAATGAACTCCAGACGCATGTGCTCCCTTGTGCATCTGGCTCACGTGGGTCCTGGGGAATCGAACCTGGGTCCTTTGGCTTTGCAGGCAAATGCCTTAACTGCTAACCATCCCTCCAGTCTTCATTTATCCCTTAAGATGTGATAGGATGAGTATCTGGTGGAAAGACACAACAGTAATTCAATGAGGTTATGGTTTCCAAGAGGGTACATATGTCTGAATTAAGAATATGAGACAATTCAACATGTAAATGTGTCCATAAAAGATCTTACCAGGAAGGCTAACATAGTGACTTTCCTTATGCAATAAAAATAAACCCCTCTAGGTTTCTCCTTTCAGCTGTGTCCTTCTTATGGGCTCCAGTGGCTGTTACTGGGGTTACTGGGTAGAACTGGCGAAACATATGGAGATTAGACATTTTTAAGCACTTTTTTTTTTTTTTTTTTTTTTTTTTTTTTGTAACTTAGTTCAGAAACAATTTTTAGGGCTGAACCAGAGCTTGCAAAGGAAAGAAACAACCAAGATCTTAATCACTGGAGAGAATTTTGAGACCCAGCTATATTCAGAAGGGGGAATTCCCGGGTGTGATTTGAAAGTAGTATAGGATTTCAGGATTGCATCAAAGAGAATGCATTTTGAGAGCTTTCAAAAAAAAAAAAAAAAAAAAAAACAGTTATCTGAGTTCAGGGGAGTTTTTTTTTTTTTTTGGACACAAATTCTTTTCTGTTAAGCACTAGCACAGAAAGTCCTGCGAATAGACTAGCTGTGTGTGGGAAATGGGCTGCTCTCGGGGCAGTGTGAGCTTAGCTTGTGGGGGCCTTGTGCTGGAGTGCCTCCTGTGCCTTTTCTGCCGCTCACTTGAGGTGAAACCAACTTGGCAAGGAAATGGCAGGGTGGGGAGCAGTGAGTTTGGGGGAAGGAAGTCCTGCCAGTGTCCTGATGACCATGCAAGCAGAACCCCTGTGATTAGCACTCTGAGGAGAAGGAAGATGCAAGAGAACATAAATACCAGCTGGGCACTTTGGAACATGCAACCCAACATTCCACTCTCCCAGAAAATAACAGTTGAGCCCAAGCCAAACTTCTGAGACCTAAAAGTGAGAGATACAGCTGTTGAAAACACAGTGGATGTGCGTGGTGCTGGGCAAAGTGGCTCTCAGTGAACAGCCGTGTAGCTGATCTGGAAGTCACATCATCAGGCCACCCCTATTCTTAGAGCTTCACTAGAGGACAGAAGAAGTGGAGAAACCCTTGTTCCTGATGTGGTGGGATAGAAACCATGCCTTTTCCCCCTCACGTTATCGTCATTGTATTATAATTAACCGTTCATTCCTGTGTGTGGTAAATAACATTGCTGACGTGGTCACAAAAATAATGGGAAGCATATGGGTCAGGACTGGTTTTAAGTAAAAGCTTCTCTGGAGATTTATTTAGGTTCCTTAATTATAGAGAGGTTTGGAGGACTGGCATGTGGCTTCAGTTTATAGTTATAAATGTTGGCCACGGGCATGGGGATGTGCTAATGTTGCCAGGAGGAAGACAAAAGGGCCTAAGAGAGGGCTTGGGTTCTTTGGGGCACTCCAGTGAACGTGTGTGTTTGTAAGATGTGGGGATGATGACATCACTTGAGATGGGTGTGTCCATAGTACAAGCCAACTTTCTTAGTGCTGAAGTACTTTGCAAAATTTTTGTGTCAGTTTAAAATCAGTGGATCTCTGGTATCATGAGTTAACAAAAATATACATCTCTTGTAACCATTAGCTTACGTTAAAATCATACCCTCCTTTAGATGAATCAAGTCCTATCTGTGGGGACAGCATTTAAGTACAGTTGGCCCTCAGTATTCGTGGATTTGGCCAACTTTGAATCAAAAGTACTAGGGAAAAAATTACATCTGTACTGGATATGTACAGACTTTTTCCTTGTCATTATTTCTTAAGTATTACAGTGTCACAGCTATTTATAGCATTGACATTGGAGGGCAGGTTATAAGCCATCTACAGATGATTTGAATTTCACCAGAGAATGTGCAGAGGTCTTTTTTTTTTTTTTTTTTTCTGAGTATCTATTCAAAAATGGGTGTCCAGGGAGAGAGGCATAGAGGAATGGGGAAAGGCACTAGAAACAATGTCCATGGAAGCTGAGAGATGACTCTGTTTCTATTTAGACAAGCTTAGGGGTTTTGACTTGTAGTAAACCCTTGGCAGAGCCACTGCTGATCTTCCCGAGACTTGCATGTGTGTGCATGTATCACGAGGTTATTCAGGCTTGAGGTAATTTTCCATTACTTTGGATCTAGTAATGATAAGAATGTAAAGCTAAATTGAGTCCTAGGACCATGAACCAAGGCCTGTATTAAATAATCCATGACGAGTTCAGTAAATATGGATGGCTGGAAAACTTCACTTGTGTTCGCTACCATGTGCTTTGCTGCTGGCTTAGCAAAGATGGTAATGGAAGGGCATCTCTCAGCTCTTGTCTGGAAGGTGGAAGAGCAGGCAGGAGGAAGGCTAAGAAGAACTACAAGTGTTGCTTTCCCATGTTTGCCACTGTGCATGGAGCTCACTCTGATTTGAGAGAATCTACTGATTCATTTGCCTGTTCATTCTCTCCTTCATTTCTTGGCATTGATCACATTTTAGGCTCATAGCTATATGAATGACAAAGGCTAATTAGATAGAAAGCCTCTGCCGTATAGGAACTTATATTGTGGATAACGTGTATATAACAATTATAGCACAGAAAGATGCCCTGGCATTGGTTAGGGCTGATACTTCCAAAGCACTTTTTATATACTGTCATTTAATCCTCTAAATTAATTAGGCATATTCTCCATTTTGTACTTGG
Source organism: Orientallactaga sibirica (assembly GCA_036365145.1). Lineage (NCBI taxonomy): Eukaryota > Metazoa > Chordata > Mammalia > Rodentia > Dipodidae > Orientallactaga > Orientallactaga sibirica. Next base: position 27,081,565 of record JAEOAD010000004.1, on the reverse strand, counting down.
AGAAACATCAGTTCAGCCCATGCCAATGACCTGTTGGAGGTCATATAGATGGGGAATTGCCATTGTGATACCTGGGAGCCATTTCTAGGATGTGCTCTGTCTTCATATTTCCCTTCTGTCCCATCCTCATGTGTGGTGCACAGAGGATGTGTTTGTTTCCATGTTTCTATCCAGGTAGAGGCCATGGAGCTACTATAGGCCGTAAGTAAGACTTTGGTTATGTACAGAAGGTTCTCTGGAAGGGTTTTGAGGGGCTGAAAGAGGTCAGTACATTGTTCAAATGAATAACTTAGAGCAACCTATGCCGATACTTTCATTATGTACTTACTGTTTTTATTTACTTTTATTCATACGTTCATTCAACAGATGCATTTAGAGTTTACTTTTGCATGAAAAGCTACATGCTTCTTGATACAAGGATTCTAGAATAAGACCGAGGTGACTCAAAACTCTAGGATCGCACAACAGTCCCGCCTGCAGATTTGTTAACAAGTAACTATGAGAGAATGTGATAAGAGGGGAAGAATGTGGTTTACATTGTTTCTCTGTCACAGTTATCGCCCTCCTAAGAAAGGGACTATGGGCTTCATGTGTCATTTCTCAGGATGGCCTTTCTTTAAAGTGACTAACATTTACTTTAATAGCTATGTTAAATATTAAGCAGATTATGAATATAAGGATAACTCACTCAACTCCTGGTACATTGAAGGAACCCAGTAAGTCATTGCCAATAAAATGCCTGCACAGGCCTTCTAAACAAAAACCCAATGCCTTTAAGTGGTGTGGAAAGCCAGTTGGCCAAGTTTAAACTCTCCCTGTGCCTCATGCCTCCAGCTTGCTCATCCACACATGCTATGACCCAGCCAAATCAGAGGCCTTATGCCATTTCATACTTGTAGTGTGACTGACAGGTGACATCACTGCTATGTGCTAGCCTTGTGAGATTTAAGCCTATTAACTATAAAGGGGTTGCGGGCAGTTCCATTTCATGGTAAATAGGACTTCACACCTCTGCTGTCCTTAATCGTTCCATTTTTCTCTCTAACATCTGTCACCCTCCCTCTCAACAATGTGGAACTGCTCAGTACCTCTTACCTCCACTCATGACATTTCAGCCTTTGTGCTTCAAAGTCCTTTGCCTTGCATATTCATTCTTTCAGACAGGTTTTTCCACCTCATTTCTATAACTTGCCAGGTGTGGTGGAACATGCCATTAACCCCAGCACTTGGGAGGCAGAGGTAGGAGGATCACCATGAATTCGAGACCAGCCTGAGACAATATAGTGAATTCCAGGTCAGCCTGACCTACAGTGAGACCCTACCTCAAAACAAAACAAAACAAAACGTTTCTGTGACTCTAGTCACACCGTGTTGAGAGGTCCCTGTCTGCTCTCCAGTGCTTTCTACGTGTCTTTGTCACAGGGTGTAGTGTCTTCTCTTGCTATGTCCTACCTGTTTCTTCTCTGCTTTTGAGTGAGAACTCAAAAAAAGAGCTAATTCTTAATTATCTCTCTATTCCCAGCATATTCTTGACATGTAGTCTCTCAGCAAATAACTTATTGACAAATGAAAAGGGGGAACTTGACACAAACATTATCATATTATCTGAAGTATTTTCAATTAGCGTAAAGGACAAAATTTACCTTATCTGTACATTCTGAAGAGAGACAAGTCAATAGGAGGCCTCACCTTGCCGTCCGTGATATGGACCTTCTGTCGTCAGAAGGTCGGATGGGCTAGCTGGGGACCCTGGGCCTGGGGAAGAATCATGGCAAATCCAGTAGTGCCTGGTGGACTTTAGATTCTGTCATTTGCTGGGAAGGCAGTCATTCTTCATGGTGGTCACAGCTATTTGGTATTTGATAACATTTTTCTAATATTTGGAAAGATTTTTTTTTCCTTTATGGTATGGAAACTTCCATGTCTGATAGTCGCTCTTTGTTATATTGAACTTGAGTATATCGCTTTGAACAATCTCAAATTTATCCCAGTGTGGACATGTGATGTAGCATTTTCTCCCTGGTCCACTGAAATATATAGCATTTAATACAAAGAGCCATACTTACAGCATGTGGAGTCAGATAAAGTTAGCTTTAGAGTCCACTAAATCAGTACCATTTGGTTAACAGAATGTCTAGAGAAAGGTAAATGGGCCACCAAGGATAGACTTGCTGATTTCTGTATTTTAAGAATGGAGAGGAAATAAAATAGGATGATTTACCTATCCTCTAAAGCAAAGTGGAGTTCCATCTGATGAGCAACAGCAACCAGGTGAATTCTAAGCCATTTTTCCCTATTCTCCCCTGCAGCTTTGCCCTGTCCGATGAAGCATACCGATCTCTCCGTGATCAAGATAAAGACCAGTGTATTCTCATTACTGGGGAAAGTGGAGCAGGAAAAACAGGTGAGGTCATTACCACACGCTGACTCCCCTCTGTGGAAGGTTAATGCTGGCCACAGTGACCACTGCAAAGGACATGTGGAGCCCAGCAGCCAGCTGGTCACAGGCTGCTTTGAAGCTCCCTCCCCCTTTGTAGGGAACTGTGATTAGCTCAAGCAGTGGTCCATGGGGAGGTCTGGCCTCATCTCTCCTGTGAAGGGGTGAGGCACCGAAGGGGTTCCAGCCAGTGTGTGGTGTGATGTTGGATTCCGCCTCCTATCTAGCATCATCTCTGGGTGGATCAAGGCTTTGCCTTCCCTTGAAGATGCCGAACAAAGTTTGAGGCCTTGGAGAGTTGACCACTTCCCCAGGGAATAGAAAGTGATTTCAGCTTGGGGAGGTTGCATCCATGTTTTATCTTGGCTAGAAAGTGAGGGAAAGGCACCAGTAAGGCTTACTTTTACTGTAGAGTTTTGCTCTGATGCCTAAAGACTTCTGATTGTTTCTATGCCTTTTGTTAAGATGCCTGGCAGCCTTGCCGTAAAAGCATCCCACAATGTAGAGATTGTGCTGCTTTCCCTGAGCCCCACATCAAGGCGTGTCATCTGAGGGCTGGTCTTGAATGAAAAAGTGATTTCACTTTTGGAGCCCAGCTACCTGGAAGGCTTCAAAAGAACTATGCTGTCAGAATCCATAGTGGGAAAAGGTTCAGGCCACAGCAGACACTGTTTTCTTTGATAAAGTTGATGAGCCAGTGAATGCTGGAGGGGAGTGGCAAGGAAGAGAGTATTTTCATGTTTTTTTAATAAAATACTTTATAGAGGAGAATCTCAAAGTTGGTCATTCCTTTTACTATGTAGAACTGGAATTTTAAATGTTTCCTTTTTGCGTGGCTCTTTAGTAATCAGACTTAACCATTTTGAGTCCCATTAATCAAGAAAAGAAAATCCATGATAGATGTTTATTCTCCTTACTAAATGCATTTTAAGCTCCTAGAACAGTACATGCTTTGACAGCCTCCCTGTGTGCTTTGATAGGACTATTCCTTTTAAAATGGCTCCATCTTCCACCTTTCCTAGGAGTACCCCTGCTCCACACCATCCTGCAGTTGAAGAGTGAGTGGCTAGATGAGTATCTGGCTCCCGTTCTTCACCCTTTGGAGGCACAGTGCAGTGCTTCTTTGCACGGTTGTATAACTCTAGATTCTGGATGAGCAGAAATGGAAAGAAAAGACTGGCATATTAAGAACAAAGTATAGTGTCATTCCTTTGGAAGAGATTTTACTTAAAGATCACCCCATGAAAAACCTCTACATGGGACAGCCAAACTTCTTTTAAACTGGTGGAGGGCTAATAACTTTATAAGACAGTGCACTGGATTTGTCACAACAGGTTCAGCTAAAATAGTTTTTCTTCCTCTAAAGTTGAATTGAGTTCTGCTTCTTCCCATTGGTCTTAATTCTCTAGAGCCATCTGAATTTCTTTTTTCAAAAATTATTTTTATTTATTTATTTGAGAGAGAGAAAGAGGCAGAGAGAGAGAGAGAGAGAGAGAGAGAGAGAGAGAGAGAGCATGAGCATGCCAGGGTCTCTAGCCTCTGCAAACGAACTCCAGATGCATGTGCTACCTTGTGTATCTGGCTTACATGGTTCTTGGAGAACATGGGTCCTTTGGCTTTGCAGGCAAGTGCCTTACTGGCTAAGCTATCTATCCAACCACGACTTTCTCATTTTATTTGAAGTCAACTATCATATCTTCTTAGGGCTAAAAGTTTCTTTTCTCCTGAAAATTTTCATGTTGTGTATTTACTCTTTCATTCAGGAGAAAGTTTACTGAGTACCTACTTGGTAAAAGGTGTTGCACTAGGTATATTGATGAGCCAGGCAGCATCCTTACCCTTATCAAGTCTGCAATCCTGTAGGAAGAGAAATAATAGCAGTGAATTGTAAATGCATATGCATATAAATTGCATGTAAAACATAAAGGCAATGAAGGAAAAGTATGTGATACACAGGTTATAGTAGAATTGAACCTTATTCTCAAAGCCCTCGTTGTCATGGTCATACTGTTCTGGAAACATCTTAATTTGTCAATATGATTCATAAAATTGCATACTAAAGAATAAACAGAACACTTGAGTTTGGTCCTGGTATAGTAGTGTTGTTGCCACTCTTATAATGAAGCATGGCTTCTATTAGTGTCACATGTATATTGACCCTGCCATATCTTTTCATAAGCAGAATATTTTAGTGTTTTTTTTTTTTTTTAGTTACTTCTATGAGGCCAGTTCTTTGAGTATGATGTGTGTTTAGTTTGTTTATTGGAGTCAGGGTCTCATGTAGCCCAGACTAGCCTCACGCTTGCTATATAGCCAAACATAGCATTGAACTCCTGATCCTCCTGCTTATGCCTCCCTAGTGCTGGAATTATAGGCACATCACCACACCTGGCCTCAAGCTAATATTAACAAAATTATTTTTAACCTTCATATAAATTTTCTTACTTATTTTTATGAATTTTAACCTATTGTTTGATTCTCTTGAAAAACTGACAGATCCTTACTCTGTCCCCTCTTAGGATTACTGTCATGGTCTTGGGTACTCGTAATAGTTGCTATCCTACATTGAGCAGTTACAATATGAAGGGCTTGTATCTACTTGGCATATTATATGTATAAGTATTTTGTTATCTCCATTCTTATGATGGGAAAATTGAGAAACAGAAATGCTGAGTTTTCTTAAATGTACTCAATGATTGAGGCAGATCTGGGACTTTGAATGTGAGTAGAAGAGTTCAAAAGTCCTGGCTTTTATCCAGTAGATGAAGCTGAATCTTTGTGCTTTAAAGATTTTTTTTTTTAATTTTTATTTTTGAGTGTCTACTGCCATTACCCGTGTTGGTAAGGTTCTTTATCTAACCTCTTGTTGGCAGTTGCCTTCTTGTTGTTGGACAAACATCTGACCAGAAGCAGCTTATGGGGGGAAAGGGTTTATTTCAGGCTTACAGAAATTCCAGGGGAAACACCATCAATGGCAGAAGAATCTGCTTCACTTCCACAGATCCACAGCAGAGAGACACCATCACACAGCCAGCAAAATATGAAGAGTCAGAGTTCAAACTGTTCTTCATTCATAGTAGGGCTGGACTACTACAAGGTCTTCCCCCAGGAACACCTCTTCCAGCAGGATGCTGGAAACTTAATCAAAACTACCTCAGGGGGCTGGAGAGAAGGCTTAGCAGTTAAGGTGCTTGCCTGCAAAGTCTAAGGACCCATATTCAACTCCCCAGGTCCCATATAAGCCAGACACACAAGGTGACACAAGTGCAAGGTTGTGCATGCACATAAGGTGGTACACGTGTCTGGAGTTCAATTGCAGTGGCTAGAGGACCATTCACTCCCTCCCCCCTCTAAAAAATACCTCAGACTATCAGGGACATACATTCACATTCAAACTACCACATGTTTCCCCTTGCCCCCATAGACTCATGATCATCTCACAATTAAAACTGTATTCAGACCAACTTCTCAGGTCCCCATAGTCTTTGTCAACTTTAAGACCATTCAAAAGTCCAAAGTCTTACCTAGATTTAAGATTATCTCTTAACTGTGAGTTCTGTAAGATCAAAACACAAGTTATTACTTCCAACACATAACGGCACAGAATAAACACTTCCATGACTGGACCAGTGCAAATAATAACAAGCAGGTAAATATCAAATATTTGCAGTTCAAGTCCAACATCCATAACCAGAGGTAAGCCACTGGATTTTCATTCCATTCCTCCAGCTGGCAGTCATTCCACAGTACTGGTATACCCAAACCATCTTTGACTGAACATTGCAAACCATTGTTCATCTTCATAGCTCCGTACAGTGGCTTTACTTGGTCTCCACACAGTAATTCAACTCTGTTTCCCATAGTCGTATCTGAGCAGCATCTGGAATGGGTTCATCTTCATACAGTGGCCTTACTGGACCCCCACACAGGAATTTCAATGCTACTTCATTTTACCCAGGGGGCATTTCCAAAAACACAAAACTATGTTGCCCAGCCAGTGACCCTTTCTTTCCAGCATTTGTTATACTCCATAGTACTACGTGGGAATGAACCATGACCTTGGAGAGCAGCATACTCTTTCAGAATTCTTCCTTCAAGCCTCCTTCTTTCAGAATAATTTTTATCTGTACTCATTTGAGCCTTCCTTGGGTGGATTTCACCCTCACACATCTTTTCCATTGTCCCAGTACAAAGCAGTTGGCCCACCCTTAATGGTAGTAATCAACTTAACAATTGCAGCTTCAGTATCCTAAAACCAGTCTCTGTGGAAATAACTTCAAACCTGTTTTAATTTTTCCTGTGATAAACTGTATATTTTTCATCTTTCTATTCCATACTTTCTGCCAAACACACCAGTCATTACTTTTAAAATTTAGCCTTGATCAAACATGCTGGGCATAGGTGGAAAAATGCAGCCATCCTTTTCACCAATAGCCCAGTTCCAGCAAAGTTCATTCTTTCTCCATTAAAAGTTCGTAAGTCAAGCCTTTACACTCCACAATTCTCTCTGCATTTAGCATTTTCAAACTCTCACCAGAATAGTCCATGAATCTCTGCTCATCTCACTGCAACTCTGCTCCAGTCAAAAGTGCCAAGTCCTAGGCTGGAGAGATGGCTTAGCAGTTAAGGTACTTTCCTGTGAAGCCTAAGGACCCAGATTCAACTCGCCAGAATCCACGTAAGCCAGATGCATAAGGTGGCACCTGCACCTGGAGTTTGTTTGCAGTGGCTAGAGGCCCTGGCATACCCTTTTTCTTTCTCTCTCTCTCTCTCTCTCTCTCTCTCTCCCTCTCTCTCTCTCTCCATCTCTATCTCTGTAACAGATACACACACAAATAAATAAATAAAAATTTAAAAATATTTTTAAAAGTACTAAGTCCTTCCACATTCCTCCTGCCCACAAGTTCCAAAAGACCAATACCAACCTGGTCAGATTCATTGCAGCAGCAGCCCTACATTTTGGTACCAGTGTTACTGTTGTAGTTACCTCCCATTGCTGGACAAACACCTGACAGAAGCAGCTTATGGGAGGAAAGAATTTATTTCAGGCTTACCATCAGTGGCCAAAGAAGCTGGCTTACTTCCTAGATCATAGCAGAGAGGCACCACCAAATAGCCAAACACAAACAGCCAGAGCTCAAACTGTTCTTGACGTACCTAGTAGGGTTGGATTACAAGATCCACCCCCCAGTAACACCTTGTCCAGCAAGATGCTGGAGACTCAAGTTGCAAGGTTTAACCAAAATCCCTCAGCCTATGGGGGGGGGGGCATACGTTGACACTCAAACTACCACACCTATACTGTCTTTTATAATTTTTTTAAAATTATTTTATTTTTGGAGAGAGACACAGAGAGAGAGAGACAGAGAGGGAGAAGGAGACAGAATGGACGCGCTAGCAGTCTCAGTTACTGCGAACGAAATCCAGATGTGTGCGCCCCCTTGTGGGCAAGTGCGGCATTGTGCCCTTGCGTCACTTTGCATCTGGCTAAACGTGGGACCTGGAGATTGGTACTGGGTTCTCAGGCTTAGCAGGCCTTAACCACTAAGCCATCTCTCCAGCCCTATACTGTCTTTTAAAGGCAGGGATTTTGTTTTGTGTCTGTACATATTTCATTGATTGAATGTGTATCATCTCTCAACCCAAGGAACTAGCCTCTTGTGTATAGTTAAGTGACTGACAAAAATTTTGATACTTAGAGAATTTCCCAGTCTTACTTGAACTGTACGTCTCTCCTACCAGAAGTTAATTAATTCTTTTGCATAGTGCCAGACATCTCTATCGTTCTGTATTCTCTCCTTAGGTAATCTAATTCCTCTGTGATATGTTAATGTCTTCTATATTTATACTCACAGCTAGTACTTCTTTTCTAATCTTCTAGTTAATATGTTCAGTGCCTATCTGACAAGTCTGCCTGAATGTCTCAGGTACATATCAGGCTGATCACACATAGAATGGACTCAGTTTCTGTCTTTACCTTCTTATAACCAAACTTTCTGATTGCAGCAAATTGGGCCATCACTCAGCATTATGGAGCTATAAATTGTCTTAATTCTTTCTTTTCCTGTGTCTCACATATCTGGTCTGTTTTCTAACCCAACAGTTCTGTCTCACGCCAGGCTGCTGTTCCTTTCCTTTATGTTCATATGGAGACTCGAGTCCAAGCTGCCAGACATGGTGTCCTTGAGAAAAGATCATAGTTGTCCTCTGGGATCTCTCATCCCCCTCTTGTCTACCCCCTCCTTTTTTTTTTTTTTTTTGGATTTCGAGGTAGGGTCTCACTCTGGTCCAGGCTGACCTGGAATTCACTGTAGTCTCAGGGTGGCCTCAAACTCATAGCGATCCTCCTACCTCTGCCTGCAAGTGCTGGGATTAAAGGAGTACACTACCATGCCTGGCTCATGATACCTTTTTACAGATGCCAGTCTTGGGTTGTATAGACCTCTTTTTAATTTTTTTAAACTTATAATAACTTTAACATGACAAAGGTGTCTTAGGAGAATGCCTTAGCAATTTTTTTAGCATGAAATGTATTTAGTTCTTAGCAGCAGTACAACATCTTGTCTCGAGATTAGCCAATGAAAATTGTGCCAAGTATACAAAAACTATTTAAAATGCCGGTGTTTATAATTTTGTTCTGCTTTTGTACTATTAAATAATGAGGTGTTTTCATCTTGTATGCTAACGTGGTTATTTATTTTATTTAGTAATAAAAATTTGAAAATTGAAGAAAAGTTGGTGCCAAAGCAGGTTAAAAACGGTGTCCCTTTCCAGCAGGCATTATACTGTTGATGTACATCGTGGCCTCAGCCCCATATGTCTGATTACGTCTGACAGTCTACCTCAGAGCTTCCTTTTGATTTCCACCAAGAAGAAACGCCTTGACTTTTTAAATTCAGTTTTCATGACTAATGTTACATTGCTTTTTTTGAGGGTACTCTGATTGTATCAGTCTGTTCCTGAGTGAGTCATGAGACGTGGGCTGCGGTCACTTTGATTGGTCCTGGCCAGTTCCTCATGTCCTCTGGAACATATGTTCCAAGAAGGTGCGGCAATCCACTAATTAGCCCATCACTGTAGGACATCCTTCTTGAGAGCTGTGAACTATTCGGCTTGCTCCTGGAGTCAGATCCCATCTCCTGGTGGGCTCATGTCTCCTCCCTATTCAAACCCTGAGCGGAGGCGGCTGGTGCTGTTTCGGAGGGTTGGGGTTCACACTTGCTGAGAGAGAGGGAGGAAAACTAAAACATGAAGGAACAGAACACCTCACTCCATCAGCAGAGCTCTTAGTGGCGTGGAGCTTGCTCTTCTTTTTCTGTACTTGTCTGCTCAGTAACTGTTCTGGGGTTCCAGTGCCTTGATCGCCTCTTGGAGTCCTTCCCTTCCTGTCTGCTTCCCTGGATTTAGTCCTTCCTTTGGGGTCCCTGTCGGAGGTGGATAATGGAGGGTGGCATTGTCATCTGGCTTGCAGCACATCAGATAGGAGCTGCTCCGGGCAAGAGGAGGGTTCCTCAGACCCTCCAGAGTGAGGCAAGAGGCCATCCCCACCAACTGGTGTTGACTAATACTAGCAAAATAAAATAAAATAAGCTACAGAAAATATCAGCTCTCACATTTCACTTTAGCGCGTCACCAGACAAACTATCAGGTTGCTACAACAGCTTTAAAAGCCTGCTGTCATGTGTGGACTAGTAGTAGTCTACAAGTTGGCTGTTGTCCACTAGGACATCCTGTGACATTGCCCAGAGGTCACGTGATGCCTTTGTCTTGTGCTTCCTAGACTTCATGATATTCGGTGTTCTTGGGTGTTTCAGCTATCAATTATCACAAAGCTGTTAAGACTGGCGGTGGAGTCTGCTCTCCAGAGCTGTTGCTTTTTTCAGACCCATTTAGCTGTACTGTTTGGTAGCTGTTAACCTCACCACGCCCTCCAGCCCTTCTTTGTACTTACAGACCTCAGTAGCACCTCCTACCACTCAGTTCCAATCTACATCTCCTTTTTTTTTTTTTTTTTTTGATGAATTGTTCCTATTTTTCTTCATTTCTTTTCAAAACCCATGATGAAATAATTGCTTTCAGTTTGACTATGATTTTAAATTGTCACTAGACTCTACAGTGGAACAAAACCTAGACTTTGTGTTGTCTCTCTCTATTTTGTGAAGATTTGTTATGGGAAAATGAAGTTAAAACAGAGATTGCAGCATAATCATGTGAGAAATTTGGAGGTGGACAGTTCACCTTGACCCTGAGGAAAGAGATGCAGACCATACTTGAAATGTCATAATGTCTTATTCATACAATTTCAGTTTTTCAGTTTTTAAAAAGAAACAGTTTTGAGTACACGTAGCTATTAAAATTTTATGTTAGTAAATGAACAAAATGAGAAGACCAGCGGCTTTTACTGAGAGCCTGAAATACACCATGTACTTTACATAGACTATCTCTTGTCATCTAGAGTCTCTGCTTAATAGTTTGTATAGAACCGCTATGGAGTGTCAGAGGGCTTGTTTTATATGAAGTAATTACTTTAACTAGGTCATAAACCCCCTTTGGCAGATGATGATGTTATTGGTGTTAAACACTAGAGACAATCTTAAGCTGCAGGGTTACAGAACATAGGCACTTAGGGAGAGGCGGGAACTCTTTTGAGTCCTTTGGGGTGCTGTTTAATTCATCATTGCTGTGCTAAATAAAAAATTCATCATGCCTCATAAAAGTGCCCAAGTATTTCTAGGCAGCAAACTCACAACTCACTACCGTGAATACAGATAATTTGTGGCAAACCATTCAAGCATTGATGGGGGCAGGGAGACCAAACACGAGGGAACCATCAGAACTACGCTTTTCCAAGGACATTGGAATAAATTTCTGTGTCTAAAAAGATGATCCTGACATAAGAAAACATTGTAAGTTATTTGGTTTCTAACTTTACAGTGACATCAGTTTCTAGGAACTTCTAGCCTCTTGATGGAAGAGTTATGGAGCCCGCTTTGCTCATTTAAGGCCTTTGAATGTGAACCTCAAACAACCTTGTCCTAGTTTATGTCTGCCATGGTTCTCTGACGGCAGTGACTCTAGAGTCTATTGATGAATGTTTCATGCCCCTGAAAATATTCATGTTGAAGCAAAATAGCTAAGCAACTCAAGGCCAAAGTGTAGCAAGCTTCTGTTTTATTTCTTCTCCATATGAGGAAAGCCCCTCTTGATTCATGGATTTTTTTTTTTTCGAGGTAGGGTCTCACTCTAGTTCAGGCTGACCTGGAGTTCACTCTGTATTCTCAGGGTGGCCTCGAACTCAGGACAATCCTCCTACCTCTGCCTCCCAAGTGCTGGGATTAAAGGCGTGCGCCACCACTCCCAGCTTGATTCATGGATTTTATGTGAACTGCCAGAGATCCTGTGGCCCTCTTCAGAAGTGGGTGACAGACAAGTTTACTTTTGGTGAAAATGTCACTAACCATACTCGCCTTGTAGCAAAGGCTATATTTCTTAATCACCGTGACCCTTGTGTTTAGTTCTCTCATTGGAACAGCTCTTCTTTGATGGAATTTGGAGGTGCTGTGAATTGGTTTGGTCACATCCCTGAGGATTCAGGATTATCAAAGGGGTAGTTTAAAGAGTGGCGTGCTTATTTCATCGAACACCAACATAAGCCTCACGGGTGTAGGCAGTCTTGCTCACTGAGCTATGAAATACCAGACCTGTGTAAGCTAGGTCCCTAGGAAAACTAGGTGTCTTAACCAAGGAGATAGACAGGAAGTACTTAAGTACATCAGTGTGTGTGTGTGTGTGTGTGTGTGTGTGTGTGTGTGCATAAATGTGTGGCTCTTTGTATATGCACTGTGACGTACATGACATGGCCTGTCTGATCTATATGTAGCAAATGATATTACATTACACAGGTGAAGACATCTGGAAATACCAGTTGACTCCTGGATAAACTTATTAGCTCTCTGACAGAAAGCTCTAAATGAGCCGTTCTTGTTCACATAGCCTCCACCCCACTGAATCCACGTGGAGCCTGCTCAGTGGCCATGCATAGGCTTCACTTTCTTAGGAGTGACAATCCCATGCTTTTGTCCTCAAGATCACAAATGTGTTCCATTGAAATGTTCATTTTCCCCTTCTCATTACCTACTGCTATTGCAAAATGCTTTCTCATTAACAATTGTTACATATGAATTTATATGATTTAATTATTGTAACTATTATAATGACATACATATTATCTAAAGATCTATTGTTGTTTTTACTTTAAATCTCCAGAATCAGGGCCTGGAAAGACGGCTTAGCGGTTAAGGTACTTGCCTACAAAGCCAAAGGACCCAGGTTTGATTCCCCAGTACCCATATAAAGCCAGATGTACAAGGTGGCCCATGCATCTGGAGTTCATTTGTAGTGGCCAGAGGCCCTGTCATGCCCACTATCTCTCTCTATCGGACTCTTTCACTCTCTCTCTTTCAAATAAGTAAATAAATAAATAAAATAAAAAATAAATTTAAAAACCTTTTAAAAAATCTCCAGAGGGCTGGAGGGATGGCTTAGTGGTTAAGGCACTTGCCCACAAAGCCAAAGTACCCAGGTTCAATTCCCCAGGACCCACGTAAGCCAAATGCACAAGGTGGTGGCACATGCATCTGGAGTTCATTTGCAGTGGCTGGAGGCCCTGGCATACCCATTCTCTCTCTCTTTCTCTGCCTGAAATAAATAAATAATATTTTTTAAATCTCCAGAATCATAAGTTATCATCATCCACAACCCCTTTCCATTCCTCATGGAAATAATTACAATGTAGATCTTCTGATCCTGAACTGTTTCTTTACAGGTCATTTGTCTGTTAGTGTTGAATGCATGTGGCACACTTCATGTCCCACCATTTGCTGTGAGAAGAGATTTGATCATGAGGATTTTGTATTTTGTCTGAGTACTGACCAAAGTGAAGGATCAAGTTATGTGCAGACATAAATAAACATGTCTGGGAGTTAGGGTGATGAATCAGAAGTGATTCTGAGCAGTGTGGTTCCTTTTTATCAATTTTCAGAACCAGTGTGCGTATGCTTAGCCATCACCGTTCTTCAGGTGCTAGTCTTGCACTGCAGAGCTCCCTGTGTGGTGCTCTTCCAGTGCCCAGTGCCTCTACTTGCAAGTTTTCATTCATGTATAGAGGTTACTACATGAAAATCTGATTTGTTTAAATATAAATTTGTAAATATTTGAATACAGATTCAAATTCATTTGAACTTTAGCACTGAAGAGGAGCCAAAAGGAAATGAAGCCGAAAGCCTCATGAGATAACTATGTTCCACTGTTCCCCGCATGAAGACAATGGGACACTTCACTCAGTCTTGCTGCTCCTCACTCTGCTCATTCTCTAAAGCAGTACCGAGTTCAGGAACGACCTGTGTTGAAGAGCAAGTATTATGTCAGCAGAAAGAATTAAGAGTTGCCTTTTTTTAGACAACCTGACTTTGTTTGGAAAAAAAAAAATTACTCTTAGCCAGGTGTAGTGGCGCACACCTTTAATCCCAGTACTCTGGAGGCAGAGGTAACAGGATTGCTGTGAGTTCAAGGCCAGAATGGGACCACAGAGTGAATTCCAAGTCAGCATGGGCTAAAGTGAGACCCTACTTTGTAAAAACACAACAAAACAAAACACAGTTACTCCTAATCTGATTTCCAGAAGTAAGTTACTAAAATGAGCCCAGTAATAGAATTCTTAAAAGTAACTAAGAATTGAACATAGAAACTTAAACGCTTAGAAATAAGTTCAAGTTATTCAGCTAAACCATTTCAATTATATCCTTGAACTACATTTTAGAATATTTGTATTGCTTGAGTTAATCCATCTTTCTATACCAGTAGGTATTGTGGGGCTTATACGTAGTTTAACAGTCAGGTGATACTGTCTGAGCCCAGATCCCATGAAATATATTCCCGAGGTCATTTCAAATATGTGTGACCTTTAGAGATCTTTGTCTTGTCTCCCATTGGCCATCCAATGGTCACAGGGAGGCCAAATCAGTTCTGATGCCCCCAAAAGTTCCTTTTTGTTCCCCTTCTGCCCAAGGTGTTTTATACCCCAGGCTCATCTGGACCAGAAGATAATTTGCCAAGGAGTCAGTGTGACTGTAAGCCTGAAATTTGAGGTCTGGCTGTAGGAAGGTCTGAAGTTACCAGAATAAACAAGACAGCCTAGGCTTTTTTTATGATTTGTGTCAGTTTACCCAAGATGAGACTTACCCTTTTTTCCGAAGTGTTTGTCCTGGTTGAGATGATTATTTTGCCTGTAATTATGTTCAGACTGCTATTTTAAAAAGTTGGGTCATTATGCACAGAGACATCGCTTCTTCCCCATAACTGTTGGCTACCCCCATAATGCATGACCCACATTCACCAATGAGGAGGGTCCCTTTGGAGGGGGGAGGACAGGGAGGAGGCTACTGGAGGCACCAACATGAATGTAAAATCAAAATAAAAAAAAAACTTTTTAAAAAGGGTAGAAAGTTAGACCAGAAATTTATGTCTAAAAAGGAGACTGTCAGGGCTAGAGAGGTAGCTTATGGGTTAAGGCACTTGCCTGAGAAGCCTAAGGACCCAGGTTCGATTCCCCAGTACCCATGTAAGTCAGCTGCACAAGGTGGACCATGTGCCTGGAGTTCATTGGCAATGGCTAAAGGCCTTTGTGCACTCATCTCTCTCTCTCAAATAAATAAATGAAATATTTAAAAAAATAACTAAAACAATTAAAGAGAAGGCACAGACTGAAACAGAAACAATGAATGCAGACCTGAGGCTGTCCACAGGTCCAGAAAGGTCTAGAAAGGAGAGGAGTACCACCTCAGCTGGGTGGTAAAGGGCAATGTCGCAAAAGAACTCAGGTGAAATGCAAACTAAGAGCACGAGAGGCAGCAGGTCGGCCTGAACTGAGTGCTGAAATCATGTATATATAACTTACCAACATGTGTGTGTGTGTGTGTGTGTGTGTGTGTTTGTGTGTGTTTTCCAGCCAGGTTCGCATTGCTGGCAGCTTGTGGGGAAAAAAGGCTTATTTTGGCTTACAGACTCAAGGGGAAGCTCCGTGACGGCAGGGGAAAATGATGGTATGAGCAGAGGGTGGACATCACCCCCTGGCCAACATAAAGTGGACAATAGCAAAAGGAGAGTGTGCCAAACACTGGCAAGGGGACACCGGATATAACACCCATAAGCCTGCCCCCAACAATACACTGCCTCCAGGAGGAGTTAATTCCCACATCTCTATCAGCTGGGAACCTAACATTCAGAACACCTACGTTTATGGGGGACACCTGACTCAAACCACCACAGTATGTACATATGTATGAATAAATGTGGGTGTCAGTCCTCACCTCCATCTTGTGCTGACAGGCTCTCTGCTCACTGCTGTGTGTCAGATCAGTTACCCAAGAGCTTCCTGGGAGTCTCCTGTTTCTGCCTGCTATCCCACAATAGGACCACTGGGATTCTGTGCATACTACTGCCATCTACCTTTATGTGGGTCCTGGGGACTCAAACTCAAGTCCTCCTGCTTGCTCAGCAAACACTTTCCCCAATGAGCCATAACGTATCAGCTTTTTATACAGAAAAACACTGTGAATAATGGAAAATGTAGTTTGGTGACATTAAATGAATGATTTGTCATGTGAACTTGAAAATATGCAAAGGCTCTCATTGTACACTTGGAATCTCAGGAGGGAGCCCGCAGCAGTCAACCCTCACAGACCACCAGAGAGTCTGTATGGATCCACTTTCATTACTAAGAACAAACTTAAGGCCAACCATTGAAGGAGTTCGCAGCCTCCGCTGAGAATTCCTAGAGCTCCCTGTGTTTGTTTCCTTCCCTTAAGCTATGTTTGCCAGTGTTCCGAGAGTAGTCCCCTTAGGACTTAGGAGCTGTGTGGGTCTTTGGTGTTTCTCAGAGCCTTAGTGGATGCTTGCAGGTTGGTCACAGGTCCAAGTGCACATGATGGACAATTCACCCAAAGTGTCATTCAGGTCCATCCGCGATTTTCTCTGTGGTGAGAAACTGATGAGGGCCATCTACAGGTCTTCCCAGGGGAAGCAGTGTTAGCATCTGTAAGCAACCTGGAAAAGCCTGTGTGCCCACAGACAGCAGCACAAAAGCAGGGATGTGAGAAGAAGCTAGGTTTGGGGAGATGGGTTTGCTGATTTTGGCCTCTCAGCCTAAGATGAACGCTCATGGACGGACTATGACAACTGGCCAGCAGGGCAGGAAACACATTCCAAGTACACTCCAGGAAGGCCCTGCCTTCGAGACCCTGTTCAGAGTTCCCCAGTGCCTGTGTGCATAAGAAAGGCTTTAAGAAGCCCTTTGATGAGGACACTTGGTTTGCTCACTGTGGACCCAAATTCACGGGTTTGGGTCTCCTTCTCCCTAAATACCTATTAATGTTCTCCGGATCAGTGTTAGAAGAATCCCATTCGAGGAGGCACATGCTGAGAAGGAACATGGGCTGACAGGAAAGATAAAGCCACCAGAAACACATTTGATCCCTGTCCTCCGATCAGCCAAGAGCTTTTTTTTTTTTTTTTTTTTTTTTTTTTTTTTTGTCTGCTGCATGTGGCCGGGCTCTTGTACCAGCATACTTTCCGAGTTACTTAGAAAGTTTACAAAAATGATTGCATCGCAGAAGAGCTGGTCAGATCCCCTCTGTGCTGCTTGAGTAGTAAGCAGTCTGCTCTAATTGTGAACAAACCAATTTGATTTAGAAAATATTTTGAGGAGGAGCAGTTCTTTTAAACTTTAGAAGACATTCCGGGGAACAAATTATTTTTTTGACTTGAGTCATCTATAAAGAATATAGTCATGAGCTGGGGAGATGGTTTAGCAATTCAGGCATTTGCCTGCAAAGCCTAAGGACCCAGGTTTGATTCCCCAGTACCCACATAAGCCAAGTACACAAGGGGGTGCATGCATCTGGAGTTCCTTTACAATGGGTAGAGGCCCTGGTATGCCCATTCTCTATCTGCTTCTTCCTCTCTCTCTCAAATAAATATTTTTTTAAATAATATAGTCATTATATGTATTTGATTGTTTTAAGAATGTCATTCTGCGGGGCATGGCGCACACCTGTAATCCCAGCACTGGGAATGCAGAAGTAAGAGGATCACAGTGAGTTTGAGGTCAGCCTGGGCTATAGCAAGACCCTACCTCAAAACAAACAAGCAAGCAAACAAAAATATAATTCTTCTGGGCTGGAGAGAGAGCACAAGGGTGACAGTCTGAGGATCAGAACACACCTAAGGCCAGATGCAGCTGTGCTTGCACCTGGATCCCAGCAAGACTGCAGTGGAGACAGGAGAATCCTTGTAAGCTGGTGGGCCAGCTAGCCTGGCTCATACAGCACTAATCAACATGAGATCCTGCCTTAAGGTGGAAAGTGATGTCCAACACCCGACATTGTCTTATAACCACACATGTGCGGAAGGATATGTGTACCCACACTCATAAAAACAAGGATTATATGTATATCCTGAGATCTTGTTACTATTACTAAACAATCTTTTTAACAGATAACCTTCAAGCACATTCTGTCTGCATCAAGGCGATGTCATTGAACACATTTGGACAGCACACACATCCAAACCATCAAACACTGCTAGTGAGTCTCCCAGTAAGGGTTTTACAATTTCTGCATAACTGATCAATATGGCTTGTTTTCATCCACAGAGGCCAGCAAACTTGTCATGTCCTATGTCGCAGCTGTTTGTGGAAAAGGAGCAGAAGTTAATCAAGTTAAGGAACAGCTTTTACAGTCCAACCCAGTCCTGGAAGGTAAGGTTGTCTGTGTCCATGTCATTGGGACTTGAACAGGAAATTCCGCTCTCAGTACTTCAATACCTGGAGTGCCGAGAAGGCAGAGGAAGGAAGAGATTCGAGCCAAGACTTGTTGAGCAAATGACCCCGCACCCTAGGAATGTTTGGCCCTAAGTACTTGAGGGAGGGAAGCAAGTTACTCATGGGAAAGGAACTGTCCCATTTACTATCATTTTTCCCCAATGAATTTTTCTTTGAATTTCTTAGATTTTGCTTTAAAAAAAATCAACAGATATTTGTCTTTGATGGGCAGTGCTGTTTTATCATCCTGTGGCTGGTTATTTCTGTTGTCAGGGAAACAAGTTCCATACCAGAGACACTGGAGGACCGGCCACTCCAGGGGCTATAGAAGGTCCAGGCCTGACTATAGGTGCAATGCACAAGCTCTGACAAAGTGTCAACAGCCTGCATGGCTTAATCAACAGAAATTGGCTTTCTTATAGTTTTGAAGTCTGGCAATCCAGGATCAAGATGCTGGCAAGGTGGGCTTCATTCTGAGTCCTCCTCGTCTTACAGGTGACTGTCCCCTAATTGTGTGCCACATCAACTCTGTGCGTGCATTGAGTATGAGAACAAGAGTGAGCTCTGTGGTGTTCCTTCTTACGAGAGCACTGATACCATCGTGAGAGCCCACCCTCATGACGTCATCCAACCCTCATGACCTCCCAAGGCCCCACCTCGTAGCACAAGCACACTGAGTGTTAGAGCTTCAGCCTATGGATGACGGGGAGAGGAAGGCACATCAACTTGTAGCATCAGCAGATGACGCTGATGAGCTAGCGATCCGTTTTCTTAATCCCATGGACCATGGTATAAACCATCCTTGCACTGAAAATAATCAGAGCTTTTTTCTATTGGTGGCAGGTCATTAAAATCATTTCATATTATAAGCATGCCCACATTGTGATTGAATGTATTTATTGGGGTTAAAGCAGGGCCTCTCAACATTGGCACTGTTGGACTGGCTAAGTCTGCTCTGAAGGACTGTCGCCTATGGTGCAGGACAGCCTGTCATATGCATCTGTATGGCCTCTACTTACTAGGTGCCAGTTAAGCCCTTGCTCTTAATTGTCTGCAGACTCCCCTGGGGAATCAAAACCACACCTTAGAAGAACCTGCACTAGAGAAGTAGTTTGGGTCAGTCCTTTGCTCAGAGCCATGGAAGGATAAGATTGAATATGGCCCAAAGCAGATCTGTTTGGGGGAGGTAGGCAACTCATTTAATGCATAGGACCAGAATCCCACCCTGTTGCCTTTTATACTCAGGCCCAGCTCTTCCTTCCCTTTCAGAGAGGTTCCTGAACCCTTAGCATTCCCTTTGATTTGGAAACACACTTCCAAGTCTTCGTCCCTGGGTGGTAGGATAAGAGACACTTGAAGGCCAAATAAATATTACATTGCTTTTGATTTCTCCTTCCCTTCAGTGCCTGAATCAATAAGGATAGTATGCAAAGTGACATCTCTCTCCCTATCTCTCTCTCTCTTTTTGTTCTACCCTTTGACTTTTGTTTCTTTCTTCTGCTTTTAAATTCGAGTGCACTGCGTGTGCTGTATTTCTGCATGAGCTTATTTGAAGAATGTTAGGTTCTAAAGGAGCACGACTGTGGAATGCGATAGCTTGCATCTGTGACTAGAATCTGCCTTTTGACTTGGTGGTATTTGAAACTAGGCTACAGTGCAGGAAATGGAAGAAATGTCCACTGTAGGCATGTATTATCTTTTATGGGAATGCTTTGCTTTTTAACTAGAGCTGCTACTGTAAATGAACATTTAGAACAATGAGCTTAAAAAGAAACAATTGAGGAATGTGTCTCGAGTGTTCTATAATGGAACGCTTGTTTTTGATTCTGTGGATCACAGTAAAAGACTTTAGTGTTTAGGGGTATGTTTAATAATGTGCAACTCAGATTTGTTTGATAAAAAGATGATTTATAGTTTGCAAATGGTTCCCGAATCAACTTTTTGTGAAGCAGTTTCTTCACCCTGACCTTCAAGTCACAATGCATTGTTCTTCATGTGTTGGCCTGACTGGTGTGGCTGCACTACTTTGGTGGCTTGGCAGACATATCTTTCATACCTGCGACAAGGGACTAGCCTGGGAAAGCATGAGAAATCACAGCCTTGAAGATAACTCCATGAGATTGACCTAACGTGATCAAGGTCACATTCGTAACAGCCTTTGGCAGGCAGTGGATATGGGGTGAGGATGGGATCCTCCTTAGCAGTCTTCTTCTTGTGAGTATTTCCAGGATCCGGGTCTCTTCCCTCAGTATAGCATCTCAGCCTGGATTCCTTGACGTGAGAATTTGGTGGCAGTGACTTGTCAAACCAAACTTAACAGAGGCAGCTGCTCTAGTGCAAGGAATCATCTCCAGGTTTCTCTTGACTGACCTTGAGCCAGTTAATTTTTTTAAATTAAAAACATAAAGCGGCTATCTAATGTGAAATAGAACACATCCGATGTGGCTGCTGAATAGCCAGGCTAACTTCAACCCAAACACAACCCCTTTGCGCTTTGCTTGATCAAGTGACTGCTTTCCAAACGAAGGCCAGCTTTGAGCTTGTTGACACATTTGAGCATTGGTTATCGTTACCCTCTTCTCGTTTAACCTGAACATGTTATGGAGGCTTCCAGAAATGTGATGCTCAGGTTCTTATTCAAAAGATTCATTTCACTTGATGAGATCATCATGCTTGCTAGTGGTAACATGGCCTTGAGTACATTTAATAAGACCCTCGGTGGTTGGGGTGCATGTTAAAATTTGTGATACAGCTGCTTCCAGAGCATTCAACAGGGATTCCCCCCACCCATATAGGCTACTTAATGCTCTGCTTTCATTTTTCCAGATTCATTTGCTCATATTTCATGCACATCCTTGTTTTCCTGTGTAGTAAACACTGTCCATTAACCTCATGACTCTGTGCTATCACCTGTGTGAGACGGGAACTCTCTGAGCCTGGGACAGTCACTCTTTGGCCTCCATTTAAAAGGGAGACTTGTCTCATGCAAGCAACTAAGATTGAAACAGACTTGTGTTTTGTGTTATGGGCCAATTTGGCTTTCCTTATTTTCTACAGTTTCACTTACGTCTGGTTGGCATACATTAACAAAGTATGTAGCTTTTTAACCTTATTTTAAATGACAGTCATTTTCAAATCTCAGCATTGCTCTTTCTGTATTTCCATTTTGTAATCACATTTCAAATAAATAACTTTATCTCAAAATTAATGGAACAGATTAAGGGTTCACATACCTTCTGATCCGTAGACCTCCTCCATTCCATCAACCCTTTAACAATAGAAACTAATTTCAGAAATAGCCTTGTGTACCGGTGGTGTTGGTGGAAGAATAGAAGCCTTACATGCTGCCCTCTCCTTGATTCCTATCTAAAGGAGTGAAACGGTGTTGAATTAGGCAAGATTAAGTTCAGAGTAATTCCTGAAGTAGTTCCATGAATCACAGGAATGCCTCTTGCTCTTTTTCTGTGTGTTTATAAGAACTCACTAAAGTTTTAGCAACTTACTAAAGTTTCTCTTAACGTCTACTTGTGTGGAAATGCCGAACAGGATGTCATTGCAACAATGCATTTGCCAGGGATTGTAGGTGGCCGGTACTGCAGTTGCTTTGTCTTTCTGCTTAAATTGACATTTTTTCTGTTGACATTAACCATGCATCTGTTTCTTTCTTACTAGCCTTTGGAAATGCCAAAACTGTGAGGAATGACAACTCCTCTAGATTCGTAAGTATTTGCAGAATCTTAAGTATTAACACTAATATTTACTTCATGTGTGTTTAAACAAGCAGTTGATGTTTAATATTTCTTAATACACACATTTTTAAAATCAGAAGAGAGTCGCCCCTATTAAAACACACTGAAAGGTATAAGAACTACTGTTTTCTTGCTTTCTGGGGTTTTCCTTTCAATTCTTCTTGGATTAGCAAGTTATTTTTATCATGTTTTCTTGTAACCAACCAGAACATTCCATGAGTAATTTAAATCATTCCTTATTCATCTGAGTTTTAGTATTTAGAAATCATAATTAAAAGTCAAATTAAGTAAGATCAGCAACTGAGTGCCAAGCATGTGTACTCACTCAGTTACTCAGCAGACTCAGAAAGAATGGGGTTCATTTTAAAGCTTCCTAGAGGGGAGATCAATTGGACTGGTAAGAAGTTCAACGGGGTCAGGGAGAAGAGTAGAGCTGAGCAGTGAAAACGGAAGCCATTTGATGCCTGGCCATCGTGGAGCTGGGACGTGCTGCCTCCTCCAGTAGGAACCTGGTGCTTGTCACTTTGCCAGCCTCACTCACCATCATTCACCAGCATGTGCCCTGCACATTTGTGCCTTTGGTCCCCTCCAGCTTCGTCATGGTCCTTTATGCCTCTGGTCCTCACAGAGACATCAGTTCTGCTGGGGTAAATGGTGTGGTCATGGTGACAGTTTGCTTTCTATAGTGCTAGGAATCAAGTCCATGGCCTTGGCACATTAGTCAAGTGCTTTACTACTGAACTGTATTGGCTTAGTCATGTGATGGTGGTATTTTAACACATTTATTTATCTATTTGCTCATTTATTTATTTGCAAGAGAGATGGGGAGAGCGTGAGTGTATATGGGTACGCCAGGGCTTCCTGCTACTTTTGCAAATGAACTTGAGACATATGTGTCACTTGGTGCATCTGGCGTTACATGGGTATTGGAGAATTGAACCTGGGCTAGTAGGCTTTGCACATAAGCACCTTTAACCACTGAGCAAGCTCCCTAGCCCCAATGGTGAAATTTTAAATTGTTTTTTTTTCTTCTGTGCTTTAACCCACTTTTTATATTTTTGTTTGTTTATTTTGCTGTGTTTGCACCTGTGGCGGGGGCCACTCACCTGTGGTGTCAGGCTAGAATGCTGAGTTTTGTCATACGCCATCACTCTTCTACCTGATTTGCTCTGAGCCAAAGTCTCTTCATACTGCTTCTGGATCTGGGGGCCTCCGAAGATTCTCCAGTCTCTTTTTTCCTAAGGGACTGGGGTTACAGGCACATATAGCCTCACCCAGATGATTCTGTGTGATCTGCAGATTTGAACTGGCAGTCTCAGGCCCCCTCAGGCCCTCGTGCTTGCACAGACAGTACACCTAGCCATTGTGCCATCACTCCAAGCCAAGATTTTACATTTCTTTACAAAAAGGTTGTTTATTTTCTGACTCATCTCTCACTAATCATTACTTGTGAAACTGGAGGAAATGATCATCTTTGATGACCTTTGATACCCTACCAGCTCCCCTTCCTGGTCTTTCTCCTCCTTCATTTTAGATCTTTCTTGCCCTTTTCCTTACTAGGCTTACCCAGTGCTTAAGGAGAAGAATGACCTTAGGCACAAGTCATTTTCATAGCTCAGAAAGTAGGAAGCTAAATAAATTCTTAATTCCAAGGCTGTGAATTTTTTCCATTGGATTAGCCTGTTCAGATCTTACGCCCAGTTTGATCCATGCCTTTTCCTGTTGTGGTAACATGGATAATCTCATTGCATAAACATAATTAGAAGTGAAATATGGGCAGATAGAAACAATTCCAATGATCAAGCTTCTTTATGTGATAGAAATTTAATTGTCTTGGCAAATTGCATGTATACACACTTTTAAAGATATTTACAAATACTATTTAGTCTGCAGGCAGTACCACAATGCTTACAAGGTGATTATTTGTGACATTTGAGATCCAGTGCAAAGCTTGGCAAGTGATTTATTTGGCTTATTACGTAGCATCAGAGAAATCCTCTTATAACATGGGTATTAGGAAATGAGATTAACACTCGATTTTAGGCTAAATAATTTTAATGACTAGTTTCTAGTAATTTCTCTGCTTTGTGACCTGTGACTTGACTCATAATACAGTTATAATTTTGCAGAACTTCATATTGAAAGTTACTACCCTGTGGAGTGGTTGCTTTTGCAGTTCCCCCCAACTATGTTTGCTTGATCTGGATGAATTTGTTGATCTATTTACTGAGAAATCTGATAGAGCCTGCTTTGTCCTATTTAAGACACGCAGGACATGACTGACACCTGGGACAAGCAGGGCCCAGGGGGATGTCTCACAGTGCCTCCTGTCCACCCCAGTCACTTTAGTGTGATGTATTGAACATTTTTTTTTTTTTTTTTTTTTTTGGTTTTGCAAGGTAGGGTCTCACTTGGTCCAGGCTGACCTGGAATTAACTATGAGGGTGGCCTCGACATCCTTTTTAAAACCACGCCGGCTGATGTATTGAACATTTTTTAAAAAGAAAGAGGGCTGGAGAGATGGCTTAGTGGTTAAGGCGCCTGCCTGCTAAGCCTAAGAACCCGATTCCAATCTCCAGGTCCCATGTTTAGCCAGATGCAAAGTGACGCAAGGGCGCAATGCCGCACTTGTCCACAAGGGGGCACACGTATCTGGATTTCCTTCACAGCAGTTGAGAGACTGCTGGCGCGCCCATTCTCTGTCTGTCTTCCTCTCCCCTCTCTCTCTGTCTGTCTCTCTCTGTGTCTCTCTCCAAAAAAAAAAAAAAAAAAAAAGACTGTTTTGAAAACAAACAAAAGAATGTTTCCAGAGTTTGAATAGCAGTGTTCTTGCTTGATCCGTATGTTGAGCACCTACTGTGTGTGGAGTGCTGAGCTAGGCTCGGGAGAGTGTGAGAGAACTTGAACTTGGAGTGTTAAGAAAATGTCTTTACCCAACCTCATTCAGTAAGAATTTAAAAATATACTCATTAGTTCCAATGTTCTTAAGATAAATATGAGACTCCTTATACCACCCCTTGTGGCCTGCACTCTCTGTGTTCTTCAGTAGCTGGAAAGATGTTTACAGACATATGCTTTTCAAATTTTATTTTTTATTTGTTTTATTTATTTGAGACAGAGGGAGAGAAAGAGAGAGAGAGAGAGAGAGAGAGAGAGAATGAGTGTGCCAAGGTCTTCAGCCACTGCAAGAGAACTCCAGACACACGCACCACCATGTGCATCTGGCTTACGTGGGTCCTGGGGAATTAAACCTGGGTCCTTTGGCTTTGCAGGCAAGCACCTTAAGTGCTAAGCTATCTTGCCAGCTCTACAGACATGTTTTATTGATGTCTTGGTGCAGGCTCTTTATTCTGCAGGTTTGCTCTTAGAATACAATCTAGACTCCTTCTAGAGCCACTGGGGCTCTTTCTGCTGGGGCTGCTCCTCTCTGCCTTACCCTCCTTCACTCTGCCTCACTTACAAGGCCATTGTGACTCGCAGGCACACCGAACATTTCTTGGCCTTAGGCCCTTGCATTTGTGCTTCCTTCTGCCTGATGAGCTCTGACCCCAGACCTGAGCATGGCTGGCGACATCTTGTACCATTTGTGTCTCCCCTCAGCTGTCACCTCTTTGACACTTTTCATAGACTCTATGACTTCATCCTGGTCTTCTTTTTTTAAAGGTATTTACTACCGTCTGGGATCACTGCATTCAGTTTCCTCATTTTTGTGGTCATTGACCAGAGACACTCATAGGTACATGGGACCGAGGATCCTGACTTCCCGTTGTACCTTGGTGACTGTTCTAGTAGATACTCAGAAAATGCTCAATTGATGAATGAATTCTTTTTGATTTTTTACTTTTTATTTATTTATTTGCAAGCAGAGAGAGATGGAGAGAGAATGGGTGTGTCCGGGCCTCTAGCTGCTACAAATGAACTCCAGATGCATGTGCCATTTTGTGCAGATGGCTTTATGTGGGTACTGGGGAATTCAACGTAGGTCTCTATGCTTTGGAAGCAAATGACTTACTGCTGAGACAACTCTCTAGCTCCTACTTTTAAATTTTTGTTTATGTGCATGTGTACAGGAGCACGTGTGCTAGGCTGCCTATGTAGAAATATGAGGGTAGCTTGGGGGGTTTTCCTCTCTTTCTCCTTCTCTTGAGATCAGGCCTCCCTTGTTTTCTGTTTCCATTTTTGTTTTGCCTCTGCATGTGCACAGGTCTAGCTGGACAGCAGGCTTCTGGTTTCTCCTGGCCTCACCTCCCATTGTCATAGGTGCATTGAGATTACAGATAGGTACACATCTTTGTGTCCAGCTTTTGATGTGTTTTGATTGTGTGTATATTTAGGAGTGAAATGCTTGGAAATTTTAATATGTTTAATTTTTTAAATATTTTTATTTATTTACTTTAGAGAGAAAGAGGAGAGAAAAAGAGAGAGAGGGTATTTGTGGGTGTGCCAGGGCCTTTTGCTGCTGCAAATGAACTCCAGACACATGCACCAACCACTTTGTGCATCTGGCTTTACAGGGGTACTGGGGAACTGAACCCAGGCCAGCAGGTTTTGCAATTGCTAAGCCATCTCCTTCGCCCTTTAATACTTACTTTTTAGATGCTTATAGACTAGTTAAAAAAAAATCAGACATATTAGAATATTGATGACACAACACATAAAATAGTAAGTTTACCAGAAGGGTACAGGTAAGATTTTATGGACATTCAGAGATTTGGGGATGGAAGACAGTCTTAAAGGGGGCAAGTTAGACCTGTGCATTCCCTAATTGAAGGGATGAAGTGACCTCACAGGACGAGGACGCATGAGAGGGAAGCTGTGGACCTGACATTGCCGTAGTTTGTGGCTGCTGAACCCAAAGCTGTATGAAAGGGGCCATGGGACCCAGGCCTGGAAAGATGGGCCACGACCCCAGCCATAGGGCTCTGCGTCTCACTTTTAGAGTCTTCAGCACTTTATTTGTAGGTAAAAGGAAGTGGCAGATTATTTCCAAGTAGACTAGTGGCATGGTCAGAACCACACTTCTGATGAAAAATCAGGGTGTGGCTGTTGTAAGAGTAGGGCCATTCTTCTTATCAGCGGATTTCTCCCAGCTGTCTAGTAGTTTCTCTGTGATTGGCTTGCTTTTCCACTTTCTACGGTGCTTGCTCCCTTCAAATCTCCTATCATTTATTCTCAGCTGACATTATGCCTTCTTCAAAGATGTTACTATCACTCAGGCCTTCCAGCTGAATTAATCCTGTGTCCAGTGCCTTACCTGTACACAAGTCCCTGCACTACTTTTCTCAGTGCTGCATCCAAATACCTAACAAAGCCACGTAGGAAGGGTGTATTTGGCCCATGGTTTGATGAGATAGATCCATTGTGGCACGGAAGGCATAGCATCTGGGAACAGCCCATTTCTATCGTTGTATATCTGCTGGTTAGGCTCCATATATATCTAAAATGTTCTACAACTTCCCCAATTAGTGCCACCCTCTGGGAACCAACGGTTCCAACACACAAGCCTATGGGAACATTTCATAGTCAAGCCATAAAACACCTGTCACCTTGGAAGAGGCCCAACTTCAGTCTCACTAATCCCTCCACCTGCACACTAGGTGCCGTTGGTTCCTGTGCCCAGGGACATCAACAAAGTCATGCCTCCCTGGAAGGTCGCTCTTTGTCGCCCTCGTCAGACAGTCACCGTTTCCTCCCTCATTTGTAGTCGTGTTGCCGTCTGTATCCCCACCTTCATGGAGTGCCTTGCTGCCCAGCCCTCGCCTCTCACTATGACTCAGTTTCATTGGCTTTCATCTTTTGCTGCTGCTACGTGAAGCATCACCGTTTCTCCCCTAATCATGATAGCCACCTGGTCTACACCTGCTCTGGTTCCTTCCCAGTCCATTCCACACTAGCCAGGTGATCTTGCAAACTGACAAGCCTGATACACGTACTTATCAGCCTTCAGTAACAATGGCTTGTTTGAGGAAAATGTCTGAAAATCCCTTGTGCTCTCACTTTCCTCTACTCTCACTTCCTCCCTTACTGGCCTGACATATGCCATGTTCTTTCTTTTTTTATTGACAAGTTCCATAATTATAGACATTATAATTCCCTCCCCCTCACTTTCCACTTCACAACTCCACTCTCCATCATATCCCCTCCCTCTATCAATCAGTCTGTCTTTTATTTTGATGTCATCATCTTTTCCTCCTTAGTACTAGGCACTGCAAGGTCATGGATATCCAGGCCATTGTGTCTGGAAGAGTGCACTGTAAGGAGTCCTACTCTTTCTTTGGCTCGTACATTCTTTCTGCCATCTCTTCCGCAATGGACCCTGACCTTGGAAGGTGTGATAGAGGTTTCAGTATTGAGCACTCCTCTGTCACTTCTTCTCAGCACGACAGTGTCTTTTCAGTCATCCCAAAAGTTACTGCCATCTGAAAAGAGAAGCTTCTCTAACCAAAGAAGTGCTTGCTTACTGGGTAGTTTGGTGAGCATAATATATGCATTTATCCAGACACTAGCAGGTGTTACACCCCTAGGGTTCATGATTTGCCCCATCATAGGTTTTCAGTATCAGGCATGTAGTTCCTCCAGTGGAGCGGGCCTCAAGTCCACTTAGAGAGTGGTTGGTTTCCCCCATAACAGGCATGCCACTATTGTACCCGTTGGCTCATTTGGCCTGGCTGGCCAAACTTAAGGCTTGCAGTGTTCACGATTGTTTATCTTCATTGATGACTTCTCTCTACCCATGAAACTGCATGCAGTGTAGCTTTGTCCAGCTTTCTGTCAGCTGTTCCATATAGAGGTTTTCAGCTCAGCTCCAGTAAGATTTCTGTGACCTTAAAGCCCAAGCATGTGGAGTCTTCAGCAATTGGGTCTTACCTTCTATTCCTGGTGAGAATCCAAGAGCCTTGGCAATGGTCTGTAATGTTTTGGGGGCATCAGGGATCTCCCTGGCGAACAACTCACTGGAGGGTATTCCATCCCTGGCACTGAAAAATTTCACGTATCAATCTATGGCTTCTGCATACGCCATTGTTCAAAAATGTATGGCTTGTTTATACCCTCTTAGATTTTTGTTTAACCCTCCCCCCACCCTTACTTTACTCAGTCTTTTCCCCTGACCTCCCTCATTGGGCCTTTCCACCCCCAGTAATCTGTTCTTCTACTTACATATATACAATACCATCTCCTTAAATCCTCCCCCCTCCTCCCTCTCTTTGAGCCCCTCTCTAGCTTACTGATACTCCATGTTCTTATGTCCACTCCTTCCTGTTGTCCCATTTCTTTGTCTGCCTAAGGCCAGATACTTTGCATTACCCCAGGTATTAATTTCAGCTTTCCCTTTGTCCCTGGTTTTTGTTTATATATCGCCCCAAGAGTCCAGGTAGGGTAAATCCTCCTCCACTGGAATGTCCTGTTTACTCGTTCTGCTTTAGGCTACAGGGTCCCTGAAGGCAGGAGTCCTGCCTGGGTTTTCCCTGTGCTTGCTCTAGCAGGAAGGAAACGCTTGATACACACATGCTTTAATGCATAAGGGAAGATTTCACATGGACTCTGACAATGAAAAGGAGATAGTGAGGGAGCATGCATGCACTAATCAAAAAAAAATATATATTGGGGCTGGAGAGATGACTCAGCAGTTAGCTGTGCTTTTTGCACAAGCCTGGAGCACCTGAGTGGGTGTGAGACTGAGTTCACATCTCCAGAGCTCAGGGGATCAGCTGGGTGTGGCCACATGCGCCTATAACCCCAGTCCCACAAGGGAGCAGAGACCCAAGAATCCATAGAGCCCCTGCAAGCTCCAGAAATAAAAGAGAGGCTCAGGCTTGAACACAAGGCCAGGTAGGAGAGCTGTAGAGTGGGACACCCAACATTCCACTCCGACCACTGCAGGCAAGAGCTTCTTGGGGCAAGCAAGCCAATGGGGCACCACCAGGGCAATGCACTTGCATATGCCACACACACACACACACACACACACACGAGTAAAGTCACAAATTGCACTTTTAACTGAGTTCCATGTGATCATATGTCTTCTCCCTTCCTCTCATTTTGTTAACTGAAATGACTCTTTGGGAGGGTTATATATATACAAACATATATATCTGACAATGGTTAAGGGAAGACATGAAACAAGGCAAAATATTTTACTTACTAAATCCACAAGCCTTTTTCCAAAGAAGAAACAGCTGTCACAGTTATTCTACTGTTCTTGGTACTCTTTAACGAGGCAGTTATAGACAAATCGTTTAAAATGTAACATTAAACTCCACGTTTCAGGATCCCACCTATAAAGTGTAATATGAAGCCAGGTTCCATAGTGCTATGTAATCTATGTCAGAATCCAAAAAAAAAAAAAAAAAGGGAGGAGGGGACTGGAGAGATGGCTTAGCAGTTAAGGCATTTGCGTGCAAAGCCAAAAGACCCAGGTTCAATTCTCCAGAACCCATGTAAGCCAGATGCATAAGGTGGTGCATGTGTCTGGAGTAGTTTGCAGTGGCTGGAGGCCCTGGCACACTCATTCTCTCTCTCTCCCTCTCTGTCTGCCTCTCTCAAATAAATAAATACAAATTTAATAAAAAGTAAAAAAAAAAAAAACCTGAAAAAGAACAACCAATAATAGTGTTTGATTCATTGCACATAACTGTATTTGGTTTGCACAGATGTGAAAATGGTGTTTCATCCACTGCCCATGGAATTTGTAGCCATGGTTGAGACATTTTCCCTCTAACAACCAAACACTGTATCTTCCCATCAGAGTATCTGTAAAGACTACCCACTTTTCCTGGCGTGGGTCCTTGATTTGAGAACACACACCCTTCAGAAGATTGAAAAACAACTGAAACTGGAAGAGAGAGAGAATCACATGGTAGCAAATACCTGTTGTTCAGTTAGCAAAGAGCCAGATTAGCTTTGTGCTAAAGTGTGAACTCTTTGAAGGCTTGTTGTTCAGCATCATGGTCAGATAAACTCCCCTTCTTAATTACGTTTAAACAAGTGAATACAAATGAGCTAGTTTGCTTTTCTCAGTGAAGTACACTGACTATTTTGAGATGGATTGGAAAACTTACCAAGTCTTTCTTCAACAGGGCAAATACATGGACATTGAATTTGACTTTAAAGGTGACCCGCTGGGAGGAGTGATCAGCAACTGTGAGTATTGTACTTGAATTAAGTTCAGAATAATAAAACAAGTACTTATTTTTATTGTATTTATTGACAACTGTGAATATATGTACATGATATATTTTGGTCATAATGCTTTCCCTTATCTTCTTTTAACACAAGCATTTATAACAGAATATTTTAAATACCTGTATCTTTAAAAGATAGGAACATGAGTATTGATTTGTACTTAGCCTTTTAACCTTTATTTCAGATTTCCTTTATAATATGATGTAATGTAATACTTTGTTCTCTTTTATTTTGCTTTAAAAATGCATTGATTTTACTATTTTATTCACACCAATTAGAATACATATGCGAAAATGTTTATCATATGTTGTTTTCAAAAAATGTCATGTTCCATGAGAACTATGTAACATTACATGTTTCTACTATATAACAAGAAAATCAGCAGTCCTCCTGTAGTATTAGGAAAATCTGTAGAGTGTGAATTTATAGTAAAGCACAGTGAAATATTACAGAGCAGTCCTTTCATTGAGTAGCTTTACAGCCTAGAAGCAGGATATTTCATTCTTCCAAACACTTTGGTATAAGAGAAATTAATCAAAGTCAAAAGTATAAAATTTTTTCTACTTTGGTTCTCACATTAATGGCCAATTCAGCAAGGAGATGATGGCACAGGTGACAAAATAAAAGTCTGTCCTTGCTTCCTCTCCCAGTGCAGTGGACATGCCAGCAGAGGTCATCACAGGCTGTCTAGAAAGTAAAAAGTGCTTGACTTCTTCCACAATGGGGTGCTCCGTAGGGCCTCAAAGGCTTTAAGAAGACCTCAGATCACATCCATACTTTGTTCTTTTGAGATCTCACTATGTAGTCAAACAGGTCTCTAACATCCTCCCTGGTACTGGGATTACAGGTATGTGCTGGCATGCCTGGCTAAGTGTTTTTAAAATTTCCTTGGAAGAAAGAATTGTTAGAGCCACAAGTTGGGACGCTATACACAGAGACATAGCCTCTTCCCCTTAACTGATCGATACCCCCACAGTGCACGATCCCCAGTCCCCGTGGGGATAACTGATATCCTCAACGAGGAGGGTCTCTTCCGAGGGGGAAGGACAGGGAGGCAGATAAGGATGGTACCATCATGTGCTGTTTACACACTGAGTATGTACATAACTAATAAAGACAAATAAAAGAAAGAAGGGTTTGTATGTTAATAATACCCTGTAGGTCTCCAAGAAAATCTGGTGTGTTCCTTGTACCCTGTAAGTCTCCAAGACGATCCAGTGTGTTCCTTATATCCTGCAGGTCTCCAAGAAAATCCAGTGTTTTCATTATACTCTGCACGTCGTCATGTTCCATTGTGTTCACTATGCCTTGAAGGTTTCCAAGATGATCCAGTAGGAACAAGGTCCTCCAAGGGCTATTTTCTTTTACAAAATCTATTCTGTGATTAAAAAACAAAAGAATTTGTGGCTGGAGAGATGACTTAGCAGTTAAGGCGCCTGCCTGCGAAGACTAAGAATTCCCATTCAAATCTCCAGGTCCCACATTTAGCCAGACGCAAAAGTGACACAAGCACACAATATTGCACATTGTGCACATGCGCACAAGGGGGTGCACATGTCTGGAGTTCATTCACAGTGGCTGAGAGGCTGCTGGTGTGCCCATTCTCTCTCTGTCTCTCTCTCTCTCTCTCAAATAAAAAATAAGAGATGTCTTAGTGGTTAAAATGCTTGCCTGCAAAGCCAAAGGACCCAGGTTTGACTCCCCAAAACCCATGTAAGCCAGATGCAAAAGAGGGCACATGCATCTGGGGTTCATTTGCAGTGGCTAGAGGCCCTGGACAGCCCATTCTCTCTCTCTCTCTCTCTCTCTCTCTCTCTCTCTCTATTTCTGTATTTCTGTATCTCTCTCTCAAATAAATAAAAATAAAATATTTTTAAAAAATAATTGATTAATTTAGTGGTGCTAAGCATAGAGCCCATGGCCTTACAGATATTAGGAAAGTGCACTAAGCTACACCTTCAGCCCTAAAATATAAAGAGTTAATTTTAAATGAGTAATATTTTGGGGTAGTCTTCATACAATACAGTGAGGAGATTTATGCTACACAAGTTATTTTGGGAAATTTTGCTACAATTTCCAGTGTATTAAAATAATTGAAATGTGATCTTCCTGCTAGGTAAAACGTGGAATCATTAGCCTTCTGCAGACATAATGATGACTGTAGAAGTAAGTGAAGAAGTGGGCTAGACAAATGGCTTAGCGGTTAAGGCACTTGCCTGGGAAGCCTAAGAGTGCATGTTTGAATCTCCAGGTCCCACGTAGCCAGATGCAAAAGTAATACAAGCATGCAGTGTCACACATGCACACAAGGGAGCATACACATCTGGAGTTTGTTCACAGCGGATGAAAGGCCTTGGTGTGCCCATTTTCTCTCTCTCTTCCACTGCCTCTTTTTCTCTGTCTCTCTCTCTCTCAAAGATTTTAAAAAAAAAAGAAGAAGAAGAAGTGAACAAGATCAAGTGAGGACTTCCCAGAAGCCCTGGGTCCTTGCACTGGGTATATTGTGCCACACCAGGCTGCCTGTGTTTTTTACCACCCCAGCACTACTTTCATTGGTTTGTCAGAGTGTCCGTTCCACTACCCTGATGTTTCCGCTCCTGTTCACTTCAGGATTGATTAGCTCAGAACTTAATAATAGCACAGGGTTGTGAACACCTCCAGCCATGATCTCGTTATTACTTGAGACTTCTAGATGTTTTGAGGACCATAGTACCAAATCTCCCATTGCCTAATCACCTTGAACACTATCAGGATTTTTAGAGTGAAATAAATCTTAAGTCTAGACTAGATAGAAAAATGTCAGAGTTGACTATAAAGTGTCCCAGAAATGTTCACTGGATTTGCTGTAGCAGGTTTTCCTTTTTCAAGGGAAATGTCTTATTGAATCCCAAATATGAAATGGGTCATTTGAGCTGTGATTTGGTCAAGAGGAGAGGGGTAGATGAGATCTTTCTGTCCAGCCCTAGAGTGAAAGGGATGCCATTTGCAACTTATTAGTGCTTTGAATATTTTGGGCACACCATGTAGCTGAGTTTTAAAACATAAAGTTTTCATTATAATCCAGGGCTAGAATTTGTTCATCTTTGAAATAGCTGGAGTGAGTTGGAACAATTCTGTGGCCCTTCCCATTTCAGCATTCTGTAATTCTTAGATGATTTAACTTTTCACTTTTGTCTGCATGACTATACACTTTTAGTGCCATTCACTGGGTTTACCCATCGTTGTAAGAATAGGTAACGGTTAGAAAAATGCCCCAAAGAGAAAGGTCTACTATGAAATGGAATTGGATAAGATAATGCTGTTTAGGTTAGATGATTTTCTATGCCAAATATAGAAGCAAAAGTACTTGCACAAAGAACAGAGGCTGTGACCAGAAGCATACGATGATAACCCCTCCCAGGTTTCTTGGGCAAACTCCCTTCACAACATACAGCAGCTGATGAGAGCAGTGCAGGAAAAGATATGCCTCCGTTTTAAGACTGCCATTTTCAGGAGTGATTAATTTTGATTCTGCAAGCCATCCATGAATCTTTAGTGCTTTCTTTTTACAAGGCAACTTAATTCTAATTATTATCTTATTAGTAATAATTTAAAATGAGCATTAAGTTTGCTGTTGTTTTTATTGTAGAACATTCTGGAATGATTTAATCAATATTGCTGTTGAAGATTCTAGGAAAATAATTAGGAGTTACTTCATTATAAGTACATGAAACTGCATTGGTTTTAAATTTTAAATTCAGGTTCTAAACAGAATGTCTTCCTGCCAATTCTTGTAGTTTCCATGGAGAATAAATATTAAACACTCAGTTCTTTTCCAATTAAGATTAATATGTCTATACGAATGGGTTTCATATGGTGTTTGTTACCATTTGTTCCCACAAAGAAATTATATTGAAATTTGTGGCAGTGGGAACACCCTGGTATTTTGTCCTTTACTTTGGGGAGGAAAGGAGCACATTAGTTAGTGGTGAGGGCAGAAAATTTCACCCTGTATAGACAGAGACAGAGGACTGACTCATATGTGGTCACTGGCTTGAGGGGATGTAAGGCAGTGAGGGAACCCACTGGGGTTTTCTCTGGCCGCTACAAGTTAGCTTCTTACCGTCGGGAAGAGATCACGGGAGTTCCCATTTGGTAGGATGTATATGTTGCCCCCTTCTCCAGCAGCCACTAGTAAAAGCAGATGGTTTTTGGCTAAAATTATCACCTTGAAAAAGGCTCAAGATCCCTCTAGACAGTTGTATACTCAGGAAGTAGAAAATTAAGGCCAGTAACTCACCTCTCTCTCTCTCTCTCTCTCTCTCTCTCTCTCTCTCTCTCTAAAAGAGGTATGCTATAAAATTTCAGTCTGGAACTCACTTGAACGTTACGTATCCCCGAGGAGAGGGTTATGAGAGAGAGGTGTAAATGACATGCAGAATGGCAGACATTCGTTTCAGTAGAGATGATAAAATATGAAAACATATCCAGATGTACAGCTGATCTGAAATGACATGTCTTCTGGTTTGTTAGGGTTTGTAGGTTCTCATGCTACTCTTACTCTTGTATTTGAAGATTTTTATTTTATTTTTTTGTTTTTTTTTTTTTCAAGGTAGGGTCTTGCTCTAGCGAGCTGACCTGGAATTCACTATGTAGTCTCAGGGTAGCCTCGAACTCACAGTGATCTTCCTACCTGTGCCTCCCAAGTGCTGGGATTAAAGACATGAACCACCACGCCTGGCATATTTGAAGATTTTTGTTTAGCATTATAAACTGGGCACTTTGAGACATCTATTTTTTTTTAACATCCCCAGGAACCTTCTTAAATCTTGTGGCTTTTAGAGCCAGTTTTGACTGCAGAGAAAATGTAATACGAATCTCAAGGGATTGTATCTACTCAAAGATAGCACAGAGAGGGATGTGGGATGAAAATAGTCCACGATTTCAATGAGCGGAGTAACCCGTGTAAACGGAAGACAGGAACTCCTACTGTCCTCTTCACAGTGGGGTGTCAGGATCTGACACACAGAGGTGCATCAATGCTGGAAATTAGGGCGGGTCTGGAGGAATGCAGGTATCCTTCTATTGTCATACTCATACATCATATGGGACTTGTTCACAAGCCTGCCTCACCTCTAACTAAATGATTTGTCATATCATCTCCAATGTCTGAACAGAATAATAGCAAATTTCTTAAATTCTGTTTCTCCCTTGCTTTGTAATAGTTTTTACAGCTCTTAAGTCGTAGGCGATGATTAATTAGCATCTCAAGCTGTCCTTATGGTGCTTAGCACCTTGTCAGTAGGCACTAAATGTGCATTTTCGTGATTAAATATTGACTTGCTTTTTGTTTCTAGCCCTTCACCAAATCTATACTCTGTAAGGACAGAGACAGTCTGGAGTAGTGTCCAGCAAGTAAAAGAATATCTGGCATCTAGGGTGTGTGTGTGTATGTGTGTGGTGGTGGTGGTGGTGGTGGTGTTATTATTGAGTGAATTAGTATCACATAAGACATTCCATGTGGCTTGGCTGAGAAATTTGAGAAACAAAGCTCCCAATTTATTCGATTAATTTTATATGAATTTTTTGTGGCAGTGGAGATTGAATCTAGGGCCTCTGCTTATGCACTATACCATTGAGCTATCTCCTTAGTCCTCCTTATGCTTTTTATTTTGAAACAGGGTCTCACCAAATTGCCCAGGCTTGCCTTGAACTCCCTCTGACCAGGCAAACCTGGAATTTGCAAATCCGCCCCTCCCTCCCGCCCACCACCCAAGCAGCTGAGATTGCAGGTCTGTGCCATGAGACCTGGCCTGAATATTCTGTGCTACTCATTGTAAACCAGGTTAAAATCCATTTCCTGAATCCTAGAAAGGCAAACAAAATTACTGTTCATCAAACTTTGTCTGTTACTGTCTTTTGGGTGCAACTTGGGAAAAAAAAATGACTCTGTGAAAAGTAAAAACAGAGACAGATGCTGAGATGGTGTGTTTTCCAGTCACTCCTGCTGCCCAGCTAACATCCCCCCAAACACTGGAGGCAACTAGTAGCCCTTTGCTCTGTGGGTTCTGAAGTTAGCTCAGACAGAGCAAGGAGAGCTTGCTTGTTCTCACCAAATGTGGAGGGCTTCACCTGGGAATATTCCCACTCTTGGGGCAACTTGTACACTTGAAGATTAGAATTCTCTGGAAGCTTTGATTTCTCTATCAGGCTCTGGCTGGGAAGACTCCAAGGCCAGGTTCTGCTGGGACCACTGACTGGAACCACCTACATGCATGTGGTCTTCATTGATGTGTAGGCTTCTCACAGCATAGTGGTTACACTCTGAGAAAGAGTATTCTGGGGAGGGACACCTGGCAGTGTTACAAGAGAACCTAGTTACAAGTGTTACTAGAGGAAGCCTCAAGTACCCTGGGCAGAGATGTATTATATTGCTTTGGTGTGCTGGTAAGTCATAGCAGGCCTAGGCTCGTCCTGCTTCAGGGACTGGGGACATAGCCCACTTCTCAATGAGAACAAGTCAAAGAATTTATAACAATTTTATTTTAAACAGCCATGGGCTGAGAGATTGTTTTCAGGAATGGGCACAATTCTTTCCCTGTGTCCACACCCTTGCATAGTCATTCTCACTGAACCAAGGCTTGGCCATGAGATTTACTTTACTAAGTGGGACAATTATCAAATAGAGCATAAGCCGACTTAAAAATTGGTTTCATATTGTACTCTTGTTCTTGGGTATGTTCACAACCATGTAACTAGCTTGGGCT
This sequence comes from Orientallactaga sibirica, assembly GCA_036365145.1. NCBI lineage: Eukaryota > Metazoa > Chordata > Mammalia > Rodentia > Dipodidae > Orientallactaga > Orientallactaga sibirica. Next base: position 27,043,573 of record JAEOAD010000004.1, on the reverse strand, counting down.
GGTCTGTTGGATGGTAAGAGGCACACCAAGTTAACTATTGTCAGATTATGCATGAAGACAAGTTTAGTCATCTGTCAACCAACTGGCCATGAGCAAGCCCAGCACCAATCAGTCTGGGCTCCGTCCAGAACTGCCCAGCTGACTCTCAAGTCATGAGCTCATAAGTCTCAATAAGGGCTGGAGGGATGGCTTAGTGGTTAAGGTGCTTGCCTGCGAAGCCTGAGGACCCATGTTCTACTCTCCAGATCCGACATAAGCCAGATGCACAAAGGTGAGACAAGCGCAATGTTGCACATGCCCACTAGGTGGCGCAACCATCTGGAGTTCAATTGAAGTCGCTGAGGCCCTGGTGCGCCAATTCTCTTTCTCCCTCCATTTCTCTCTCACTCTCTCTAAAAAAAAAAAAAAAAAAAACAATAATAATGATAATAAATAAGTGCCAATGAGATTTGCGGGGCTTCATTATGCTGACCAAACTAACTGATATGGGCATCTGACAGATAATTCCCATTCCTTCACCCGGTTGTGGAAAATGTATATGGGCATCAAGTTGGAGTAGAAGCTTTATTACTGCTAAAGGCAAAGTTGAAGAAAGCAGCTCAGAGTTCTGAAGGGGGGTGGGGAGAGGGCAGGGAAATATCATGATTTATTTTCTGTAAATATAGAAGTTGTCAATAAAAATTTAAAGAGAAAGCAGCTTTTTTTTTTTTTTTTTGAGGCAAGCCCTGCAGATTGCATTTTTTTATGCAAGAGAGAGAGAGAGAGAGAGAGAATTGGTGTGCTAAGGCCTCCAGCTGCTGCATTCGGACTCCAGACACACGTGCCCCCTTGTGTGCATGTGTGACTTTGCATGCTTGCATCACTGCATCTGGCTTACGTGGGACCTGGAGAGTCAAACATGAGTCCTTAGGCTTTGCAGGCAAGTACCGTAACCACTAAGCCATCTCTCCAGCCTGAAGCAGCTTTTGATCAGTCACTAAATGCATAGGTGTGCTAGGAGTCTTCACAGTTGTTGTTACTATTGTTTTTGCTTTTTTTGAGGTAGGGTCTTACTCTAGCCTGGGCTGACCTGGAATTCACTAATATCAGGCTGGCCTTGAACTCACAGAGATCCTCTTACCTCTGCCTCCAAAGTGCTGATATTAAAGGCATGCACCACCATGCCTAGTGAATCTGTCTTTTTTAGACAGATCATCAGAAAATTAAGACAGTACATCATATGGAGAGATGGCTGAGCGGTTACAGTGCTTTCCTGCAAGTCTAATGGTCTGGGTTCAATTCTCCATTATCCACGTAAGACAGATATACAAGGTGGCACATACATATGGAATTATTTGCAGTGTCTAGAGGCCCTAATACACCCATACACATGCACACGCATTCTCTGTCTCTAGCTCTCTCTCTCTGCTTGCAAATAAATAAATAAAATATTTTTTTATAAATTTTTATTTATTTACTTATTAGAGACAGAGAGAGGAAGAGAGAGAAAGAAAGTGAGAGTGAGTGAGAATGGTCATGCCAGGACCTCTAGCCACTGCAGACAAACTCCAGATGTATGCACCACTATGTGCATCTGGCTTATGTGGGTCCTGAAGATTTGAACCAGGGTCCTTAGGCTTCACAGGCATGCGCCTTAACTGCTAAGCCATCTCTCCAGCCCCAAATAAAATATTTTTTAATTAAGACAATATGTTACCTAGTTTGTAAAGCTAGCCTGGAATTCATAAACATTTTAGTTTTTAAAGCTCCTTTAAAAAGATAGAAATAAAATTGGTGGTGAAGTTTCAGGGGCAGTAAAACAGATTTCAAAAGAGCAGTGCCGGGTTGGAGAGATGGCTTAGCAGTTAAGGCTCATGCCTGCAAAGGCTAAGATCCCCGTTCGATTCTTCAGGTACCACATAAGCCAGATGCACATGGTGGTGCATGCATCTGGAGTTCGTTTGCAGTGGCTAGAGGCCATGGTGTGCCCATTCTCACTCTTTTTCTCTCTCCCCTGCCTCTGTCTCCAATAAATAAATAAATGTAAATAAATAAGTAAAGCCATAAAAAGAAAAGAGCAGTGCCACTACTCACTAGTAGATGGCTCTAGATAAAAGTAGACGTTTTCTCTTTGTCCACTTTGCTTTGGCTCCCCCCCCCCAAAACAAAAATAACACTATGAAAAAGTACCATTTTTTTTGTACTATGACAGTATTGTGGGACTGGAAGGATGGCTTAGCAGTTAAGGTTTTTGCCTGCAAAGTCAAAGAACCCAGGTTCAATTCCACAGGACCCACATAAGCCAGATGCAGTGACTGGAGACCCTGGCATGCCATTCTCTCTACCTCTGTCTCAAATAAATAAATAAAAATATTTTTTTAAAAAATAAAAATGAATTTTAAAAAGTACTATGAAAAGGACTGTTATGAAACAAGTCTACATACAAATAAAGAAAAAAATGAGGGTTCAATATTTCTAAACCTCATAGGAAGAATGAATCTGTTTACTAGTAGATATTTCATTAGTTATACTTCAGAGTTTTGTCATTAATTTTAGATTCAGATACACTCATGACTCAGTTGTTAGACATCACATTTGTATAAAGAGCAAGCTTGTGAATATATATCCTAATAAAAGCAGTAGCTACTTGTGCAAATAATGAGCCAAGTCTTTGTAGTTCTTTAAAACCCCCGGCAAATTTTTTTGGTTGCAGAATCTGGAAGCCCTTCAAGTTCTTCCTGTAACTTGTCCTGCTGTCCTGAGTGCTGATTTTGTAACTTCAGGATATTCACTTGTGTTGCCTTAAAATTCAAGTGCTTCAGAGTACAGTGGAGATATAAGAGTTGTAATGTCATGGCCTGCCTGATGTGTTACATCTTTCATAGCCTTGACCTGCAAATAGATGGAAATTCAGGAGATAACAGGACTGGTTGAAAGTCCTGACGTCAGCATTCACAACCTCTTGCTTTTACTGTAATAAATCTGCATAGTGAATGGTGTGTGTACTCTCTCTCTCTCCTTTTGCCCCCTCCCTTCCCCCCTCTTTCCTTACAAATAAATAAATGAAAAAATTAAAACCAAGAGGATATTATTACTAAAAACTTTCATTTTTAGTGATAGTGTGTTAAAAGTAATCAATTTTGTGTATTCACTGTTTTTCTTTAAAAAAAAAAAAACTGGTTTATTTATCTTGGTGATTTTAGCCAAGTTGTGCTTCTTTTTCAGAGTAGAACTTAAAAAATATAACTTCTTATATTGCTTTATTTTATTAGCACAGAAAAAGAAAATTAAAAATCACAAGAAAGAAAAGCATGGTATATTTCTGTACTAAATGTGGATCTATACTATGATTTAGTTCTTTTTCTTCTTAGATCTTTTAGAGAAGTCTCGGGTTGTTAAGCAGCCAAGAGGTGAAAGAAACTTCCATGTGTTCTATCAGCTGCTCTCCGGTGCCTCTGAAGAGCTCCTCCGTAAGTCCCTGTGTCTGCCTTGCATTTTTCTGGAGCATTCTCTTTAAAAAAATAAAATAAAATAAACACATTCTATATGCTTTTTCTTTCTTAAAAATTTTCTGTTACTCTTATTGAAGTGGAGAACCTGTTTTTGCTTCTACAACACCAGCATTTGTGTGATATTCTTGTATCTCATCAGGGACTGTGTCATATGGGTTAAAAGACCTCTGATGAGGTAAAAGAGCCAGATGCTGGAGGAGGGACCAATCATAAATTCAGAAAATAAAATGGAAGAATGTAATGTTTCACTTACGGGAAGAAAGTTGTCAGTTAGCAACAAACTAGTACAAGTACAAAAAGAAATTACTCAATAATGATTTAAAAATTGCAAGCAGCCATTTGTAGCTAACACAAGAGATAACCATCTGGTGCCCAGAAATTTAGAGAATTAACATGAGTGCGCGAGAAGAGCTACCAAAAAGTTAACCACACTCAGAAAGAAACCCATCGTATTGGTTTTCCTGTTGCTGTGGTCAAATTCTTGAGAAGCAACTTAGGAGAGTAAAGGGTTACTTTGGTTCCATCCAGGGGCAGGGGAGGCAGGGTGGCAGGAGCAGCTGGTGATTGTGGCAGCAGGACCTTGGGGCTACTTGCTCTTGTCTGGGCAAACCAGGAGCAGGGAGAGATAAGTGCTAGCGCTCAAGCTTCTTCCTGAAACCTTTTATTCCATCTCACCCCAACCCATGGGATCGTGCCACCCCTACTTAGGATGTGCCTGCCCTCCTCAGTTAAACCTCTCTGGAAATGCCCAGATTTAGAATCCTAGGTGATTCTAAGTAGATGGTGAAGATTCACCATCACCACCCTCCTCAGTGAGAATCAGCAAAGACAAATGAAAACACCACTGAAGTCGCCACTTTGCGTACAGCGGCAGGACTTAGGAAGTAGGATCGAGCTGGGGAGATCTTCACTGACCTGTGTAGACTCACGAGCCATGGACCTGCTTAGACCCTCTTGGTGTCACTGTAAAGTGAGGAGCTCCTCCTGGGGAGCCAACTAGCAACCTCCAAGAGTCACAGCAGGATAAACGCCTACACACAGTCATAGCCCTTTCTATATCCCCTTATATGGAGAGATATATCACTCCAGAATAATTTAAATGAATCCCAAACCAGCTTGTATGAAGAACATTTCCCACTCCCCTTTGTGTATTATTATAAACTACAGAGAACCCAAACATGCAGCAGTGAGGGAACACAGTGAGGCACCATGTTACCATGATACGTTATCCATTATTGCTCAAGAGTAATATGTGTAAAAGCAGACTTCGGATCATGTGCAACAGTACAAAAGTGAGTTTAGGAAAATGCTATTGTTGGTAATTGTGCATCAGTTTTTCTGTGCTTTAGTACGTAATACGGCATCATTTTATCTGAACGGTAGAAGAATGAGAAAGTGGAAACGAATACATTTATTAAAACCACTTACAATTTGTGTGTGTGATTCAACAGACAAACTGAAGCTGGAGCGGGATTTTAGCAGATACAACTACCTGAGTCTGGACTCTGCCCAGGTTAATGGAGTGGACGATGCTGCCAATTTCAGAACTGTTAGGGTAAGGGGAAGTACTCTTATTATCCTTTAAAATGGGTAGCACCATATTGCTCATTCAAAACTGGTAATAATTCTGTTTTCTTTAAAGTATAATTATGTTCCTGAGGTTTTAGACTTATACAGGAATTGATTACATTTTTATTAGTTTTTTTTTTTCACATTCACACAAGATTGTGAAGGCCATGCTTTCCCACAGCATGCCATGTCACCATTTAGCAAAGCAGCTTTCGTATTGAAAGGCCAAGTGTTTCTATAGCCAAGGTTTTACAGCCAATTGTTAATTTCCAAGTGTAAAAATTGTCCTTGGAGCCTGTTAAAACAAAACTGGTTTTGAGACAGAAATCTCATTTTTAAACAATGTTAGAGAACTGATGTAGCAACCAGAAGGATTAACATTCCACATCATTAGAAAAGAAAGATTTTACATCATACTCTGTTTTCTGTTTTTATGTGGCATGTATCATCAACATTACTGCCATTAGGACATTATGGCCACCAGGATTTACTTCCAAAGGAGACAGCTGGGGTTGTGAGGAGGAGGGGAAGGAGATTGCACTGGGGCTGAATCAAGATTGGCATCGGTTAATTGCCATGAGTGCATGAAGAGGACGTGGACTTCTTTCCCTGCTCCCTCTCCTTTTGTAGATGCTTAAACATTTCCATAACAAAAAATGTACATTACTCTCATTGTTATGTAGCCTAGTCTGTCTCTCGCTCTCTCTCTCTTTCGATCTCTCGCTCTCATACATACATAAAAATAATCACGAAAGCCAGCTGTTTTTAGAAAAAAAGCATCTCTCAGAACATGCCTTTGTGTGGGACTGTATAAACATCGTCATATGAAAGCAATAGTCCATTGATGCCTAGATATGATTTTATTTAAGACTGAGTCCAAGGCCAGTTTTGTAACTACTGTGCCTGGCACATAGTTGGCACTCCTTGCAAATTTATGAATGAATGACTGTTCTTTGTGCCTACAGTGTCTTCAATGAGGTATGTCACCTTTCCAAACCAGTTTCTCTCATATGTTAATAAGTAAGGACAGTTTCTTTGCTGTTGATTATTGAACATCTTGTTTGGTATGGTATTTAATAGCAGACCCCCAGTTTGAAAAAAGATTATGTACAAATACAACAATAAAGGTTGGAGTCAGATTGGGGGTGAGGGAGACCTGAGGCTCTGCTCCCAGCTTCCTCTTCTGTCTGACTCATTGTCACAGCATGTACAGTGCCCTTGGGTCCTTGAAACTCAATGTGAAATAGCTTTGTGTTTTAAATATTTTTTAACCCCAGTAATGAATCTATAATATGATTCCTTAAAAAAATAAAAAACAGAAAGCTGAGTGTGGTGGCTCACACCTTTAATACCAGCACTGGAGAGGCAGAGGTAGGAGGATCACTGTGTGAGTTCAAGGCCACCCTGAGACTCCATAGTGAATTCCAGGTCAGCCTGCACTAGAGCAAAACCCTACCTCGAAAAACAAAACAAAAACAAACAAACAGAAAAAGAATTACAAAAAGAATAGCTGGGGAGATATCTCAGCAGCTGAAAGTGATTGCTTGTAAACCTGCTGCCAACCTGAGTTTGATCCCCTCAGCACCTGTCAGGCTACACACAAAGAGGCACATGCATCTGTTATCCCAGTGCAGCTGCAGCAACGGGAGGCCGAGCCAGACGAACCTGGGCACATGTGCACCCATACACACACCATATGTCTATTTATACACACATAAAAAATGCTAAAAATTTGCGCTGGAGAAATGGTTTAGCGGTTACGGCATCTACAGGTGAAGTCTAAGCTCCTGGTGCCCATGTAAGCCAGATGCACAAGGTAGCATATGCATCTGGAGTTCATTTGCAGTGACTAGAAGCTCTGGCATGCTCACTCTCTCTGTATATATGTCTGTTCCTTTCTCTCTAATAAATAACTTTTTAAACTCATTTTAGAAAATACTAAACTTTTAAAAAAGAACTATAGGCAGGGCATGGTGGCACACATCTTTAATCCTAGCACTCAGGGGCAAATGTAGGAGGATCGCTATGAGTTGTAGGCCAGCCTGGGGCCACAGAGTAATTTTCAGGTCAGCTTGGGCAGTGAAATCCTACCTTGAAGAAGAAGGAAAAAAAAACTACAGAAAGCAGACAGGTGATTCTTTTCTTTCCCAGAATGCCATGCAGATTGTGGGCTTTATGGATCACGAGGCCGAGTCTGTCCTGGAGGTGGTGGCAGCCGTGCTGAAACTGGGGAACATTGAGTTCAAGCCTGAATCACGAGTGAATGGTTTAGATGAAAGCAAAATCAAAGATAAAAATGGTAAGTCAGTGAAGAGTCAGCTCTGCTTAGGAAACTTGCTTTGAACCCCTGCCCAGTTTTAAATCAGAAAGCAAAACTGAGCTTTTCATTGGCTTGGAACAAAAGTTCCTAGTGTGAAACTAAACAGAAATATAGTTGGGAGTTTCCAATCTTTTAATTCATCTATATTTACCCAGTGTGAGTGTGACTTAGGACAGCCTAAGCCTCGATAATCTTCATTGATAACTTACATAGTCACTGTGGCGCCATCTTCCTCTGCCTCCCAACAGAGTTAAAAGAAATTTGTGAGTTGACCAGCATCGATCAGTCCGTTCTAGAAAGAGCATTCAGTTTCCGAACTGTCGAAGCCAAGCAGGAGAAAGTCTCAACCACACTGAATGTGGCTCAGGTGGGTACAATGTGACATACCGAAGAAAGAATTTTCAAAGCTAGTCATGTTTCCAAATAAAATTTTACTTTTTTTTTTTTTTTTGGTATTGCGAGGTAGGGTCTCACTCTGGCCCAGGCTGACCTGGAATTAACTGTGTAGTCTCAGGGTGGCCTGGAACTCACGGTGATCCTCCTACCTCTGCCTCCCAATTTTACTATTTTTTAAAGTGTTTTATTTATCTAATATTTTATTTTGTGTGTGTGTGTGGGAGGGGCTCTAGCCAGGGTCTTTTACTGCTATATATGAACACTAAACCCTTGTGCCACTTTTTTTTTTTAATTTTTTGTTGCTCATTTTTTATTTATTTACTTGAGAGCGACAGACAGATAAAGAGGCAGAGAGAGAGAATAGGCGTACTAGGGCCTCCAGCCTCTGCAAACAAACTCCAGATGTATGTGCCACCTTGTGCATCTGGCTTACGTGGGTACTGGGGAATCGAGCCTCAAACAGAGGTCCTCAGGCTTCACAGGCAAGCGCTTAACTGCTAAGCCATCTCTCCAGCCTGTAAACCCTTGTGCCACTTTTTGTATCTGACTTTACATTGGTGGCTGGGGAATTGAACCCTGGGCCAGCAGGCTTTGTAGGCAAGTGCTTTTAACTGCTGAGCCATCGCCCCAGCCCTAACACTTTATTTATAGGCTATTGTCTCTTTAGTCACACTGTATTATAGGCACTGCTCTAAGCACTGGGGTTGCAAAAGAAAGTTAAGCTGGTAAGGCTTCCTGTCTTCAAGGAGCTCAAAATTCTCAGGCGCAGGTAGGCAGGGTAATATAAACCAGCACATGGTACGTGCTGTGGCTAACAGAAGAGCAGGGCAGAATAAGGTTAGGATCCAAACGTGGTCAAGATCCTGAGTGGGGAAGGAGGGTCAGAGAGAGGTGGGAAGTGCCTGAAGCTTGGAGCAGAGGTGTGGCGTGATCTGCCAGTGTTTCAAATGGTTCTTCAGGCTGGATGTGCAGAACGGAGTGTGGGATAAATAGGGAAAAACAGAGCCATTGGGAGCGGAAGCCACTCATGCAGAGCCCAGCAGTTTGAGCCAAGTGGTTGCATTGGAGCCAGTGGGATGTGGGTCCTTTCTGGATAGATTTTGACAAATAGAGGCAGCAGGGTTTGCTGCCAACTTGATGTGTGGTGTAACAGAGGAGTTGGGGAGGATTCCATGCTCCTGGGATAATGAAGTTATTATCGTTTACTCATTTGGACAAGAAAGTAAGGGGAGCCAGTTTTGTGGTCAGGTGGTGAAAGCAGACTGCTTTGCTTGTTGCCTTCCCAGTATCCTCCCCACCACGGCCAGTGAGGTCTTTCTGAGACACATATCTGAGTTGCTCCCTTCTCTCTCTAGTGCAAATGAAATGGATGTGTTGTGTGCCTAGGTGACATCTGGAGCCCCTTGCAACACAAGCCCTCTGTTCTATGGCTTAGCCGTTTTCCTACCAGTCAGTGCTGTCTGGACTAGAATTAGATGTCTAATTCAGAGCTCCCCACTCGAGCCTACTTTGTTTATTCCACTGTATCCTCTGGTTTCATTGTCCACACAAGTAGCCGTCAGCCTTTCAAGCAGTGTGGGGGGAGGCAGTTCAGCCCTTCTCTCTTGCTCTGAACAGTCAGGCTTTCCTAACCCAAGAATGCCTTCCTCGCTTTGTTCTCTTTCAGCATTTCCTACCTGACTTTGGGTGAGTCACTGTAGCTGTGGAAAAGGCTATAGCTTTATTCTTATGGAGTTTGGTGTGACACTGAGGTCTTATACCCTCCATACTCCCACATGTGGACCCTTAGTAGGAAAACAGGGACTAAGGAAGGCTTCATGGAGAGATTGATAGATTTAGGTGTAAAAACAATAGGTGATGCCAGGCCTGGTACTGCACTCAGGGCAGAGGTAGGAGGATCACCATGAGTCAGAAGGCACTCTGAGACTACAGAGTGAATTTTAGGTCAGCCTGGGCTAGAGCGAGACTCTACCTGAAGTCTTCCCCATCAAAAATAAAAGAATGGGTGAAAGCTTAATTCCAGAAGAAACATTGAGAAAAGCTAGGAGATTTGGAGCATGTGTCAGGAACAGGATTGGTCAGGCTTAGCTCCAGCATTAGCTTTGGGAAGAGGACTCAGAGCACTGTGGTGGGAGGTCACGGTGGGATCGGAGAGTGGAATGTGCTGGAGCTAGAGTTCTCAGACTTGGCCACTCACTTACTTCAGTGGCTTGTTGATCACAATTTGCTGCCCCTCCCACTCCTCGGAGTGTTGGATTCTGTGATCTGGGGTAGGATCAAAGAATCTGTTTCTGATAAGTACAAAAGTCATGTTTTTGAGAACCACCAAGTTTGGATATTTTCAGCAGCCAGAGGAGTTGGTAAAAATATAGCAATCCTATGACAAAATCCCAATTATTTCAGAAAGCCACGAAGGGGTATATGCATTTGGGGTCTATTTTTATTGTGTGTTTTACACTTAGTTTTTATTCTTCTCCTACAGAAACCAGACCCAGGTGCCTTTTTCTTGATAAGCTTATTTGAGTTATCTTATACCACACAGTAAAACCCTTTTCTACATTCTTGACCCTCTGGCATGAAACACTTGGCTTGGGGTCCCTGTGCTTTCAGCACCTCAGTCAAAGGTTACTTCTTTGTACCGTAGTGCTGAGTATCTGGTTCCACTGACCTCCCTGCCTGGTAGATTTCATTCTTTCTTGCAAGAAATGATTTATTCTACTAACTTTTCCTCATAGCTTCAATTCCTAGGCTCATCTGTATTGACCCTGCCTCATTTTCTCCTAAGCATGTAGATCTCTCTCCAGACAAGGATGACTAATATTAAAGTAATAGAAACTCAGGACAGTTGATTGTCCAGCTTCTGTTTTGTACCTGTCCTTGACCTCCAGGGCCCTCTGCAACCTGACCCTGTCTACATGGCTTATCTCAGTGTAGTGCTTCCCAGCTTTCGAACTGCCAGAATTACTTTTGCTTGATGCTTTTCCTGCTGCTCCCCTGTCATCCTGTCATGGCTCATTGCTTCTACCATCTTTAGGGATCCCATAATTGTACCCCATCCAGGGGGTCTTCCTTGATCCAGTAGGCCCCCCCAGGTTCCCTCTTCTCTTGTCTTCTTTGTTTGCAGTTTGACCCTTGCCCTCTGCTGATCCTGTGTCTTAGTTAGATCTCTCTAGCTCTAGGCTTCTGGAGGATGGGGCCCAGGTCTGTCCATCTCTGTGTCTCACCTTGCTTAGCACATTGCATCCTGGGCCATGCCTGATGCCATGCATCTTAGAAGCAGCTCTCACCAGGAGTTCCCCTCAGTAATCCTCAGGCAGCTGCAGGAGTACGTGGTGTGTTCATAGCGTGCCGAGTCATCCATCATACTTGGCATTTCCCCTTGTTTCTACACATCATCGCATTAGGGTTCTTTAAATGGGACTCAAACACTCCTGCTCTCTAGGATATTCCCCTGGAGGTAAGGGGCTGGAGTCAGGCTCAAGAAGTCAGGGATAGCAAATTGGCAGCCCCTGGGGCTACTGGGAGCAGTGGGATGATAGGTGCTGGGGGTCCAACTCTGGTACTCACTCACTCTTGGACCAGCGCTTCATCACACTGGATCATCTTCCCTGCCCAGATGGACAGCTTCCTAAAATTTTGTGCAACACACAAGCATTTTGTCACCTCATTTCCTAGCTGTAATTCTATGATGGCTGCATAGCTTCCCTTTGAATGGGTGTTTATGCTGCTGGATTCCTTTGTTCTGTAACACTGAGGTGAACACCTTTGTGGCAAAAACTTTGGCAGTATTTGGAATTCTTTTCCTGGGATGCAAAAATGTAGGGTAACTGTGAACAAGTTGCCTAATTCTTTAACTTGACTTTTCATCCAGAATGTCATTTACAACTGTGTAGCAAGTACTTTGAATTAAAGAAACTTTAGACATTTTTCAATAAGCTTTTTCTTTATTTTATAGAAATTAAGCTTTGTAGTAATTGTGTTAAATTCTTCTTTTTCTTAATAGGCTTATTATGCCCGTGATGCTCTGGCTAAAAACCTCTACAGCAGGTTGTTTTCATGGCTGGTAAATCGAATCAATGAAAGCATTAAGGTACTGAATTAAAGCCAGAAAGTCAGTTGTAATAAATGGTACTCACAGTCTGAACATTGTCAAAAAAAACTTTAGTTTTATACTTTTGTTTTTAAGGGGTTATTCCTTAAAAAGAATTTACCTTCTATAGGATTGAAATATACAGGGATGTTGTTATTTGCTGCTGCTGCTGTGTGTGCTCTATCTCCTGGTGACCAGCAGAATTACAGTCCATTGCTAACTAGTTGCACATACTTGTCTGAAAAGGTCACTTGATCTTTTGAGTAGTAATGTGCTTTTCATTAAAGGAGAGTCTTGGAAAAGGTGACCTGGAAAGACTAAAGGGGTCTACTGCTTACAGGATTCATTGATTTCTTTCTTTTCTTTTTTAGTAATGAGGCACCAATAGTTCCTTTTATGACTACATCACCTATTAAAGCTTCTGTAAAACTATACGGATACCTCAATTCATAAGTCCCCTAGTTTAAAACAATTAACTTGTAGTATATGTCTGTTCTTAAATGCTTATAGTATTATGCTTAAAATAATTTATTAATTTGAAATCTTTTTAAAGGCACAAACAAAAGTGAGGAAGAAGGTCATGGGTGTTTTGGACATTTATGGATTTGAAATTTTTGAGGTAAGATTTTTAAAAAATTTTTGTTAGCACTAATAGTAAAGTGAACAATTAGGAATGAAGTCAATGTGTAGGTAACTTACTATAAATAATTATAACATTGAATCTGTAATAACCTTGGGCAGGGGTAGAAACATTTGATCGTACATGATTGTATTTGTATGTATGTGTGTGTGTGCATGTGCGCACACACACCTTGGTAAGTGCTAAGAGCCAGAATTTGGAGACATGACTATAAAAGGAACTTCTTGTATTAGTTGGCTTTTAAAATTTTTACTTGGAGACATGTAATAAGCTACATGGACATTGTGCTAGTGGCCATTCACTCATTTGCAGGTAATTTATAAAGTGAGGTATTCAAAAAGCCAGAAAAGGAGAGCCAGACTGTCTTGTGGCCACTTCTTGTCTGTGATGCTAAAAGTTAAGTTAGAATTAGATGATGCCTTCCGTCTCATCCAGGTCCTGCCCAGCTGTGATCTTGCACTAATGAATTCTGTAGCAGAGGTTGGAATAATTTGCAGAAGTTTAGAATGAACTTGCATGCTTTATTACGCATTGTACAGTTATATTAGAATTTCACATTTTACAAATGAGAAAACCAGGCCCTGAAGGTTAAATAACCCCCAAAGTTATATTGCTGCTAAGTGACAGGCATAGCCCAAGTCCTGACCTCTTAACATTTTCACTATTGCTTTTCTTTCTACTAGGGGTGAGACCACAGCCATTTCTTCACTCTTCTTCCCAAACTCACAGGTTCTGTAATGTTTAAAACTAATGAAACAAGTTGTAACAAGTCTCCAGTTTCCCCTGTTTCTCTGCCCTTGTCATCACTCCAGTTCCTGACCAGTAGTGGCAGCGTTCCTTGATATGAGAGAGAGAGAGAGAGAGCTGGCAGCTGCCCCACATGGTGTCCCCAGAACTCAGCCTTCAGCCCATTGTCTGCTTGTATTAGTGACACTTCGGCAATGATGTATGAAGGAAAGCTGCCAGTCCCTTGGTACAAAGGAAGGAATTTGAGACCTGTGAGTTAGGAGCATTGCTTGTGTATACTCGGAAATCACTGGACTCACATTAATTTCTTTCTAGCAAGACCTCAGGTTACTGTCACTAATTGGGCAGGATGTCAAAGTCATTCTTTACCATTGGCAGGAGAAAAGATTTCTTACCTGGTATATAGCTCATTTAAAATTAAAGGGCTGCATAAGCAAGGTAAATGGGAAACGGAGATTTTGCTTGAAAATTAGGATAGGGGAGATATATTCAGTGATTTTTTTATTAAAGATGTTAATTTAACTTTAATTTTGTTGGATAAATATTATTGACATTCAGCCAGCAGCAAATGTGTAATGCCTTGTCATGGTAGATGGAATAATAGGGTTAATAAGGTTAATTGGATTATTTTGGGACTTCACTTAGCTTTGTCTTCCTGTATGTCATAAGTTCTAATTAGCTCTGGGAAACTGACTGTAAGAATTAAAAGTTCTGCCTGGGCAGCAGTTTAAACAGTGGACAGTAAAGGTCCAGACCGTGTTTTCCAATGTGTCTATTTCTGCTTCGGCGACTCCATTGGCATTTCCCATGAAAATGTTTTTTAGCTGAGCTGGTGAAAACCTTTCATCCCCTTTGCTTCCTCTCTGAATTGACAAGGGAAACTACAGCATTGAACCATGGGACGATGATGCACAGCTTTGCCTGCAAAGCCCTCAGTGCCAGTGAGTGAATAAGTCTGCCCGGCTGCCTGCATGTGACCTGATGTCAGTGTGGAAAACAGATCAGGGAGACACTGATAGCAAAAAGTTCAAATTAAAATTCATGGAGTATGTTTACAGCTGCCAGAGGCATAGGCATGCCCATTCTCTATCTCTCTGCCTCTAATATATAAAATATTAAAATATTTTTATTTAAAATAAAGTTCATAGAGGAAAACAGTCTAGCTTTGCCTCCTGGTAAAACAAAAGAAGAAAAATTGTAATCCAGACACTCCAGCATTCCACACAATCCAGTTTGGGCTTCCTTATCATGGAGAATTTGGTCTTTGATTTCTTAGACATATATATGGTATCTCTGTTAAGAATAAATGCTACTGTTTAAAAAAAAATTACACTCAAAGGTAAGTTGAGCAGTGTAAGCATGTTCATCTCGCTAATCGTTAGTGTTTAGAACAGAGCAGGCAGCTTAGTTCCCTCTGGGCACAGTACTAGCTATTCTTATTCACACCTTATCAGAGAAAGTGACCCATGTGTAGCAATAGGCCAGATGTTCCAACTAAAACAACCTGGCACTTGGACAAGAGTCAGGGTATCCCCTAGTCATTCTCATGATTATAGAACTTGTTGTCTAAGTTCTCTTTAAAATCAAATTAATTCTGGCTGGCCATAGTCATTACCTTCTGTTCCAATTTCCCACCTTCAGGTTTACCATTCCTATGCTAGAGAACTTAGAGTTGAAGGAGATGGCTTAATATAGATTTAAAAAAGAAAATGGCAGGCTGGAGAAATAGCTTAGTGGTTAAGGTGCTTGCCTGCAAAGCCTAAGGACCTATGTTCAACTCTCCAGGCCCCACGTAAGCCAGACAAGGTGACGCAAGTGCACAAAGTCACACATGTGCACAAGGTTGCACAGCTGTCTGGAGTCGATTGCAGTGGCTGGAGGCCCTGGCACAACAATTCTCTCTCTCTCTGTCTCTCTGTCTGTCTCTGTCTCTCTCTCTCTCTCTCTCTCTCACACACACACACACACAGACACACACACTTTTACATTAAAAAAAATCTTGTCTCTCTCGCTCTCACTCTCACATTTTAAAAAAAGGCCAGTCTATTGGACTTGCCTCAAAAAAAAATTATGTCAGTATGGATATATATTTATCCATATATACAGTCATAATTATAGAGTGATATAAGGTAATAATTATTTTACTTTTAAAATCTAAAACTTTTGAAATATTTAAGAAAATCAAAATAATACCATTTTTCTTAAAATTAAAAGTATTTGTTACATACTTGGATAAAAAAATTTATATATTTAAAGGGAAGTTTTCTAAAACTTTTTGAAGTGGTTTTCCTGACATGGGAGTTATAAGAATGGATTACAAGTGCATTATCTTCTTCGGTAAGAACTGTTATAATTGGGAGCTGCTGAAGACTCCACCAGACACATCTGTGAGGACCAGCAGCACATTCAGCCATGCTGTAGCCAAGTTTTTCTCCAGTACTCCCAGAACCTTACTACTTTATGTACAAATGCACTGCTTCATTTACTATGCAAGAGTCTTCATTGTGTGGAAGTATGAAACGCCATCTAACATGTTATATCCAAATGTCAAATGAAAGTGCTCAAGTATGTCATTGAGAGCGCTTCTTGCTTGAATCAATTACTCTTGATATTTGAACTGCTCAGTTTCCAACACGTACTGTTCACCTGCCCTGTTCTTGCTACCCACTCCCTTACCTCATATAGAGAACACTGAGCTATCTCCTGTTAGCCTTCTTCTTCACCTTACTGTTTTTAAAGAGTACAAAATTTAAAAGAAGCTACTTGCCTTAAGAAGTATAAGGTATCCTTACCTGCCTGTAGTTTTGAACTCGGTTGGGAGTATGATTTTCTGTGCCTTTGATATTGAAAGAATGGTCTCAAAGTCCAGAATTTTTTTTTAAGGAAGCCCTGCAGTTTAAAATGGCCTCTTCTGTGCTTCTAAATGCATTGAGAGTTCGCTATCCCTGCATACTACTGGTAACACTGTGTGAAGTGACCCAGTCCCCAGATACGGCACTCCTTACCTCTGTTCTCGACAGCAGTCTGTACAGGGCAGCGGGTTAATAGAAACCCAGGATGTACTTGTTTGAAGATGTTCCTAAATGCTTTAGTTTTATCCCTTGATCTTTGTGGATAAATGTGGATAAGACAGTAGACAACACATTGTTTCTAGACATGGTTGATCTATTTTATATGAGAGAGGGAACCCCACATTTGAAAACCTGACATTAACCTCACCTGTACAAATGGAAAAATGACTTAAATTGTTGCCAGGCCTTCCCTCTCCCCCCTTCCCTCCCTCCCTCCCTCCTTTCTTCTCTCTCTCCTTTTCTCTTTTTCTTTCTTTTCTTTTTTCGGGTTACTATTTAAGTGTTTTCAACTTATTTTTAATTGGGTCTGTGAAGTCTCATTTCCCCCCAAATTTAAACCATGTCAACACGTAAACTTAAAGCACAAGAAATGTGTGTCACGAATCATCAGTGTCGGCAATAAATTATTGCCCTGGCCATTCTTGACATGCTTTGGAGTTTGTGGAATGCATTTGCAGTAGGTGCGGTTTTCCATGGGGAAATACATTAATTTCTGTATTGGTAATTGCATGTATTCTATTTTTATTTGAGGCCCTTGGGAAGGTATTGATTTTTAGTGACCAAATTAGGTTGGGAAGTCAAGTTTTTATTCATAGGCCCTTACGGGGAAGAGCCAGCATCCTTACCGTCTTTAGTGGTTTTGGAGGAGGGCCTCACAGGGTTTCACACAAGGAAAGGATCTTTTGGGAGGTCGGGGCCTCTAGGACCTGGAGAATTGCTCCAGTCTTCTGTGGTCTGCCATATTCCCTAGCTCTGGAGGTAGACATGGACCTTAGGCACGTGTCATGTGTGTTTTCTTTGCCCTGATAATTTAGCATTAAGAAGCCCTGGACTCTCGAGTCTTGGAGCTTCAGGTAAATTGGATGATTTAGCAATGTTTCAGTCAACCATTCTTACCATGAATAACTCACCTAGCAGAACCAGCACCATTGTGGAGAACACCGCAAGATTGTATCTAACTATAAAGTTTTATACCAATCAGTAATATAGCCTGAGTGGTAAAGCTGTCATTTGCAACAATGAATAACTTTAAGTGCTTACTTCTAGAAGTCTATTGCTAATTAAGAACTGACTGCATTTTGTATAATCTGTCCCTCTGCACCAGACTGCAGTAAGTATGAACCGTGTGCAGTGCCGGTGTGTCGCATGCTCCTGTTTTAGTAGCTGCTGCCCCCGTGTGAGCTTTGAGTTTTGCAGTAAATGGTTGTCGATTAACTGTGTGGATCTGAGCTAGAGAATCCTTACAGGAAATGCTAGAGGTGGATGACGAGTTTATTGTAGCTCTTACTTAATCCCCAAACTGTGTTGTAATTGTGAAGCTTTGCCTCTGGGTTCTAATCTGCTTCCGTGTGTTCTGTAGTCCTGTTTCAGAAGTGTGTGTCAAGCTGCTTATAACCACATAGTGTACCAAGGACACTTGTCACACCCTTCTCCCTTTTCCTCTTCAGCCATCATTTGAAAACTTAGCATGATTGGGTTGAAATTGCTTATTGCTTAATAAGCACAGACTTGGAAATAAACTTTTTCTCCATGTGTTTGTTTTCTAAAGCCAAAGGTCTGCTGATAGTAGCCTTTTTTGGGTGTGTGTGTGTGTGTGTGTGTGTGTGTGTGTGTGTGTTAGTAACATGATATAAGGATGTATTTTATCAAACCAAGAAAACTTGATTTTTCTTCTCATATATGAAATGGCTTTATGCTGGTTAAATAGTACAATGACATCTGACACTTAGCCCAGACTGATGTTAGTCTCCAAACAAAATTGATAGTTTGGAGGTTTTTAGAAAATGTATGTGATGTCCTTTGCATTTAAGACTATATTTGTTGAATGTATTAGAAATCGACATCTGCCTTTTAAATAAGAACCTTCAGAATTTTGAAATAAAAAATGAACTCTTATGCTTGACTAAATTTAACATTAACAGGGTAAGTCCACAATAGTGTGTTCCTGTGTGTCATGTATGGCTTAGAGTTAAATGTGTCTCTGATCACTTTATTGGTGGTGGTTATAATTTCTTAGAGGATTCCAAGAAAGAATCTGGTCAGATGCTGGGTTCTAGGAAAGAAGGTAGCCAGATGCTTCGTCACATATCCAAAGTAGAACCAGTATTGACTTTTAAAACGGTGTGCCTTTCACAAAATTGTGACTGTTTGGAGTTTTCTCTTTTTTTCTTTGCTCTTGTTGTTCATGGAGGGAGGGTGCATTTGTGCACAGGGAGTATTGGGCTTCAGTTCTTCATTACACTACGGGTCTTGTGGGACCAGGACTGTCCACATCAGAATAGGGTACAGTCAAGTTTCCCAGAGGCGGAGTCTTTGTCTTTGGCTCTCACTGCTACCACCACGTGACAGAGATGAGCGTGATGAAAGACAAGTTTCAGTGTCACATCTGTCTTCCTAGAAGGTGTGGTTCTAAGTGAAAGATACCAATAGACAGGTTTTGTGCCTCAGTAAGTGTGTTAAGTGCTGTGGATTGAATTTTTTCCCCCTTTATTTTGTTTTGGGTTTTTGAGGGTGGGTCTCGCTCTCCCCCAGGCTGGCCTGGAATTCACTATGTAGTCTCAGGGTGGCCTCCAACTCACAGCAATCCTCCTACCCCTTCCTCCCAAGTACCGGGATTAAAGGCGTGCACCACCAAACCCAGCTTGAGGTGGTTTTAACCTAGTGCTTTCATCAGAAAAGTATAAGAAATTACTAGAATGAGAGAAAACTCTGGAAGAAGAAATAGCAAGGCTCCTGGCAGTGAAGTGTGGATCTTCTGAGAAGAGTGAGATTATTTCTGACTAGGGAGGCGATTTCGTTCTATTGGGTCTCTGTCTGGTGGTGG
Organism: Orientallactaga sibirica; assembly: GCA_036365145.1. Taxonomy (NCBI): domain Eukaryota; kingdom Metazoa; phylum Chordata; class Mammalia; order Rodentia; family Dipodidae; genus Orientallactaga; species Orientallactaga sibirica. Next base: position 27,024,425 of record JAEOAD010000004.1, on the reverse strand, counting down.
TTTCATTGATGCCCTCCCGAGTATAGTAGGTACTGGGACAAGAGGTGTGATAAACAAGTGAACAAGAGGGTGCGATGACCCCTTCCCCTTAAGGAATGCACAATCTATGGAGATATGTATGTGAAACTAATGGATACTTATGTGCACATCTGTCCACACATTTATATAACACATGTCAAAGGGATTTGACCCAATGAAAGGAACAGGTCAGGAGAACCTGAAAATGAAAGATTGAGAAGTTGGTAACAGAGATTGGGAAAGTCATCATATCTTTACTGAACCTCAGGAGAAATTGTTTTTAACCATGTGAGAGGTACTTCGTTCAACTTAAAAAAAAAAACAAAACTCCATCCTTTCAATATTGCGGTATTTGTGCATACTTCATTCATTTGCTTTCTCATGAACTATTCCCCAAGTGCCTGCACGGGGCCAGCATCTGCCTTAGGAGCTTTGTGCCAGGCCACAGTCAAGTCTGAAAGATGGTGTGTGGCATTTCTCCTGGATTGAGATGTCTGAGTGTCATTGTTAGGGGGAGCTATTGGCAAGATTCAAACATTTTTCTTCATTCTTTCTACACAGGACAACAGTTTTGAGCAGTTTATCATTAATTATTGCAATGAAAAGCTTCAACAAATTTTCATTGAACTTACTCTGAAAGAGGAGCAGGAGGAATACATTCGCGAGGTAACGTCACAGTGTTTTCTTCTTATGCATAACTCTCGATTCAGAAGACTAAGTATGGCCTGGGAATCAGCTCTATCAAAGTTTAGCCATATTTTCTCTTTTTAAAAAAATTGTCTCTGTGGCATCTGTACTAGCTGAGGTTTGTTTTTTTTTTTGTTTTTTTTGGGTTTTTTGTTTGTTTGTTTGTTTGTTTGGGTTTTTTTTTTTTAGTACTGGCGTACAGTAGGTGGTCAATAAATATCAGTAGATGGCCTCTGTTCTCATTGGATTCAAAAGTAATAATGTAAAATAATACTGTTAAGAAAGTAGTGAGAGATAAATGGAGAAGCTGTTGTGGTACACCCACACAGCAGCTGCTATGCTGCCATAAAAATAAATGAATAATTAATATACAATATAACCTGAACCATAGCATCATACTAAGTGAAAGAAACAGAATCAAAAGGCTTCATCTTGTATGAATCCATCTCGGTCATTCCAGGGAAGGTAAAGCTAGAGGAGGAATGTCTGCAGGAAGCCAGGGTCAGTGGTCACTGAGGGGCAGGAGTTGTGGTTAGGCTGTGATTGTAGAAGGAAGTTGGGGGACTGATTATGATAGAGGTCTTGTCACACATGACTATGCCAGAACTTTGAGAATTGTACCCAAAAGTCAGCCCCCCAAACCATGACAGGTGGTTTGAGCATATGTTGAGGTTTTTCTTAATCTTCAAAGGCATTGGTTTTCAAAACACATAAATAGGTAACGCTTGTTATTTATCCGGGGTTATTTGTGGATTACCTCATTCAATGCAAATTAAAAGTAACCAGAAGTAATATTTACAAAACCTTTTCATCTTTAATTCTAAAACACTTCAACGTGGTTTTTTTAAAATAGCCATTGTTTTTTTCAAAACATGAAATTATTTCAAAAAATACTTTGTGTTTTTATTCTCTTTTATTTGCTTTAATATTTTAGTAATAGTACCTGTTTTGTTTTCCTCCCTCCCTCTGTCTCTTCTTTTCTCTGTCTCTTTCTCTCTCTTTCAGACAGAGTCACTATGTAGACCTCAGTGGGTGTCCAATTCAAGATCCTTCCCTCTCAGCTGTGGGATAATGAGATTATAGGTGTGAGCTACCACACCTGGTCTGAATCCTTCTTCCTCCCTTCCCTCCTTCCTTCTTTCCTTCCTTCCTTTCTCTTTCCTTTCCTTTAATGTCTCAATATCTTTCTCCTTCCCTCCTCTCTTCCTTTTTATGTTTGTGTGCTTGTTTTGTTGGACCTTGCTGTGTAGCCCAAGCTGTCCTTGAACTTGAGATCTTCTACCCCAGCCTGGTGAGTGCTGCAGTTAGAGCTGAGCACTTGCACACACTCCTGGCTGTGATTTTATCATGGGATTATTAATCCCTGGTGATTTAGTAAAACAATCCGCCACTCTTAAACTGAGGCACAAATAATCCATCTTGGTTTTAGAATGATCATTCTACTTGAGAAATATTGTGTGCTTATCTGCCACCTTTTGATAACATAAATATCCTGAAAGCACTTCGTTTTCTTCCTGTCTCCTCATCACAAAGAGAATGCCAGACTTTGATGTGTCATTTAACAGTTTGTCCAGATCATCTGAAACACTTCTAAGAGTATAAGGAAGATCTCTAGCATGCTTTATGAAGTATGTTTCTTCTCCTTAGAAGAAATAAATGTTTACACGTTCAAACGGAGTGCAAGCAGACACAGAATGATGGCATTTGACCTTACAGATTTGGCTTTGAGGCTAGTGTCACAGCCTCTGGATAGATTTTCTTGATGTTCCTTATGTTGGAAATACTTGTCTTAGACTGGACTGTTTCATACTTGAAAGAGTTAACTGCCCTGCAGTTTATAATTGACTTTGAAATTATTTTTTTCCTTGTGATGACAAATAAAGAACAGAAGAATCCAGGCCTTAGATTCCTGAGATCAAGTTCTGTCTTGTTTCCCTATAAACATTGTAAATATACACAAAGTAATATTGACCCAAGGGCCTGTGGAGTAAATATTTGGCCTAGAGCCCATGAAGTGCATGGGAAATGGCCACAGATGGGAGCAGGGAACGGGAGGCGGGCTCAGAGCAGGTCAAAGGCGTTTGCTCCAGTCAGCTATGTCAGTGGTGAACTACTGTGCTGAGAAAGTTTGGGGACGGGAAGATGACATTTGCAGAACCAGCTGTATAAAGAAAAAAAATTGAGAGAAAGTGAAACATGGTGGGGTGAGCAGAGGCTGTCTTTGAATGGTGCTTTGATTACCGCGTGGGCCTGATTTTGTTCTGTTTTGTATTTTAGGACATAGAATGGACTCATATCGACTACTTCAATAATGCTATCATTTGTGACCTAATAGAAAATGTGAGTACTTAGGTACTGCTTTCTAAAGAAAATTTTTATTAGTATAAGTCACAGTGTCTAATCGATGTCACTGCTTTTGCTGTTAAGCATCAGTATTTTCACCATTTCACACTTTTCTTTAGGGAACTACAATGTTAATGGAAACATTACGATAGTCCTAAGAGATCATTCACAGACAGCTCCTGGCCACATGCATAGTCAGCTGGACATTGCAGCACTTAGCAGGAGTCCCAGGCCCCTCCTGTTGCCCCTTTGTGACTTTGAGATGCTGGGACATTACAGTCACCAGACCTCCATGTGTGTTTGAAGCCTGGGGCCCATCTGTGGCTCTGTGGAATGTGCACACTGATCAGAGCAGGCTGAGAGCTGCCCTTCAGGCTTTGGCAAATCAAGGTATCCATTTCATCTCCAGAACTCTACTGACCTCCTAGTTCAAGTTAAGATAAAACAGGAAACAGGAGAACAGGTGCATCACAACTGAGTGTGCAAAAGAGGCTAATGCATGTGGCTGCAGGTGGCCTCAAACCCTGGAGTTTTTCAGATGACTGAAGTATGTGTGCGTGTGAAAAGACTTAGACTGTAAAAACTTACTTGAAAATTTTTAGAAAGCTGTTTGAAACCAAGTTTTTTTGTTTTTCTACCATATTCTATAGCTTATTGTAAATGGAGTAATTATAGGAAGAGGGATTTTTGTGTGAAAACAGGAAACTCTTTTGTTTTATGCTTAAGACCTTGACAGAGTAATTTGAGATAATATGTGAACTTCATTGTCCTGTAGACTCCTGAGCTGTCTGCCATCACACAAAACACTGTGTTCTACACATCTTACGTGAACCCTTTTGGAAGTTAATGTAATTAGCTCATTTTTTTTTCCATCAGTGGGTAAGATGTTCTTAAAAGTTACATCTTTGATTCAGGTGTACGTTAAACACAATATATTCTAAAGCACTGGTATGTCCCAACAAGAAATATACTTCATTTTGAAATATCTGATCAGCTTTAGAATGGGAATGCCAACAGTGCACATAAAAATTTCAAAGCTTTAGCCTAAAATTCAGAAAAAGCAATGGATTTTCTGACGATAATTGAGTTAACAAGGTGATCCACTGAAAGAACTTTGACTTTGAGAATTCTCAAAGAGCTTGCTTTTTCTTCATAGACATAACATTGTACTTAGTGATTACTCTTTAAGGAAGAGGGGAAATGTAGTATACTTAATTTAAGTAGGTTATCTCAGTCAGAAATGCCCCTGCTGTGTGATTGAAGAAACTCATGTTCACATAAAACCCTTGGTACATAAAGGAAGTGTTTCCTTCCAGCATCATTAAACAATAATGTTTATTCTGGGGATGTTATGAACACACTTGATTCCTGAGAGCCCACACTTCCCTTGGGTTTTGTGTGGAATGAATAAATGCTGGTCAACGGATGTCATGGCCTCGTGAGGACAAGGGGAGGGGACAGAGCTTTTGCTTTGGGGGAAGTGGGTGGAGTTGATGGTCAGTGGAATGGATTGTTTCTGGACTCATGACCTATGGGCTTGAAGGAGCAGTCCAAGGAAGTGCAACCTTTATATAGCAAAATAGAAAATTCTTGGGTTCTGATTCAAGTTGAGGGCTGTCTGCTCTTGAAATAAATATGATCATAGAGTCTAAATACACAACAAGTAAATTTGCACTCATGTTTAACATCCATGTATAAATCTTAAATGGAACAAGAGTTTTATTCTACACATGCTCTGAAAACAGCTTGATTACAGCATCCAGAATCACAACATTTTTCTAGCTTAGAAACTCAACTTTATTTTGAATATAGTTTAGTAACATATGAAACCAATTTTCTTTCCTAAGCTTGAATCAAAAGCCATGGGAGAGTGCTTTGTAATTAGTGTCATGTTATAGACACTGGATTGTCACATTGGTTGATTTTTCAGATTTGAGGTCTACTGAACTTGTACTGAGGAAGCCAAGGTGTTCTGTAGGAGGGGAGGACAGGCATCACCCCCCCCACACACACCTGGGACCCTTTGCAGATGGGCTGATTCCTATGGCTTTTATTATTTGTTTCACTGTCTGTTTTTTGTTATAACCGGACAGAATTTTTTTTGACTCAGCTGATTGTGTTTGGTGGTACAATTAGGACTAGTTATTAAAACAATGCAGTGAGCAAGGAAGGAAACATTCTCTTTGTTTTCTTGCAGAACACAAACGGAATCCTGGCCATGCTGGACGAAGAGTGCCTGAGGCCTGGTACGGTCACAGACGAGACCTTTTTAGAAAAGCTGAACCAGATCTGTGCCACTCACCAGCACTTCGAGAGCAGGATGAGCAAGTGTTCCCGCTTCCTCAATGACACATCCCTGCCCCACAGCTGCTTCAGAATCCAGCATTATGCTGGCAAGGTACGAGGGAGCAGTTACCCCGCACCACACAGTTATTCACTCAGGGGACTGTACCTTGGAGATAGGTGTACCCAATACTGGCTTGTGTGGATGGCAGGCTGCAAATTAGATAGCAAATAAATGTTCAGTAGAAATTGAATTGGACCACATTGAGCCAAATCTTGTTAGCACAAAACTACTGACAGCAAGGCCCCTTGACTTCATGAACCATACAGATTTTGAACATCACTTTTCTATTTTCAAGTTTGAAGCCACTCTATAAAGCATAACCTAGCAACATCAATAAAAGAGCTGTGTCAAAAAAAAAATTAAGGATCGCATTTACAGTCCGATTGTAGAAACACAGGCCATTTAACAAAAATAATTCTTGAATTGAGATTGGTAGAAGACACTGAGGAAAATATCTAGTTTAAAAAAATGAGACAAACATTATTTTAGTTAACACTTGAGTGTATTAATCTTATGTTTTTCAATATATAAAAGTAACAATAAAAAACAATTTAGGCAGTAGGTTAATTTTTGAATCCCAAACAATTATTGTGTAGTGTTAATGCTGCCTTTGGAAATAAGTGCAGTCTTCAAAAGGAAAATTCTCAATTATGTGTAGCAAAAATTAGGTCATATCTGAATTGCCTTTTATTTCAAAATGTGTGAACTCTAGTACTTTAATTTCCTTTTGCTTGTATTATTAAAAGACACATTCCTGGGGTTGTGGAGATGGCTCAGCAGTTAAAGGTACTTGCTTGCAAAGCCTGCCAGCCTGGGTTCAATTCCCCATTCCCATGTAAAGCCAGCTGCACAAAGTGGTGCATGCATCTGGAGTTTGTTTTGTAGCAGCAACAGGCCCTAGCATGCCATTCTTCCTCTCCCTTTCTCTCTCTTTCTCTCCCTTCCTTCCTATCTTGTTCCCTCCCTCCTTTCTTCTCTCTCTCTCTCTGTCTCTCAAACAAATAACTTTTTAAATAAAAAGATATATTCTCAATCAGTTCCTCTAATGCTTGAGAATGTCTATAAAAATGTTGTTGTACCTCCATTTTTCCTGTCTAGTTTTAAGCAGGCCAGAATTGGCACTTGTAAACAAAAAGAAAAGAAAATCCTCAAAATATATTCAGACATCAAAAAAAATCTAAAATCCTTTGAAAATGTTATGATAACATTTTTGAGCTTATTCTTACAAATCCTAAAGGGTAATAGAATTTATTTTGATCTTTCCTACATCTAACCAGATGGAATTTCAACTTGGAGGCAAATTTGGTATGAGAGTGACTAACGTGTTCAGACTTTTTGATGTTGAAGGAAGAGACTGAAGTAGTCTTGGAGTATTCTTAACTCTGTTGGATGTTATCATACTCAGTATGACAGCCACTGAGTCCTGTGTGCGTTCCTAGGTGCTATACCAGGTGGAAGGATTTGTTGACAAGAACAATGACCTTCTATACCGAGACTTGTCCCAAGCCATGTGGAAGGCCGGCCACGCCCTCATCAAATCCTTGTTCCCAGAAGGAAATCCTGCCAAGATCAACCTGAAAAGGCCTCCTACAGCAGGGTCCCAGTTCAAGGCATCTGTGGCCACTTTGATGAAAAACCTACAGACCAAGAATCCAAATTATATCAGGTATTTCTGGCGCATCAATGTTGACCATTAATAGCACTCAAGAAGCATCATTTTCTCACATGCTTAAATCTGAATGTAACCCAAGCAGAGGGTAGCTATACAGTTGTGTGTGTGTGTGTGTGTGTGTGTGTGTGTGTGTGTGTGTGTAATCACTCTACTTTTTTCCCCTCAAATAAGGGAATGAAAAATGTGATGGTATGACAGTGGACACTTAGGGAACCTGAGTGATTAGTGTCTGGGTCTTCTCAACTACATGTTTAACTGCTTTTTTTAAAAAAAGTGTTTTTTTAAAATTTATTAGGCAGAAGTATGGGTGTGCCAGGGCTTCTTGCTGCTGCAAACAAATACTAGACATACATGCACTTTGTGCATCTGGCTTTACAAGAATGCCAGAGTACTGAGCTCAAGCTTTGCAAGCAAGTACTTTTAACTGCTAAGCCATCTCCCCAGCCCCATTTTTTACTTCTTTTTAGTGACAAATTAAGAAACAGAATATAAGATGTTGTCCTGAAGGGGTTCAGAAAACTCTTTTTCTTGGCACCAGTGTAGAAATAATTTAGAGCAGGGTGGTGAATCAAACTCCCAGGCAGCAACTCAGGGGTTCAGTACGATCCAGACCCCTTTCCAGGGAGAGTTGTGGGCCCACAAGGAATGATTCCTAAAGCAACCTGGATTTGTTCACTGCAATAGGAGGGACTCCTTAAGACCCCCTCACATCTTTTTTTGTTTGTTTGCTTGTTTTCCTGCTTTGGAGTCATCCTTGACGTGTATGTCAAGATTCAGGAAATTCAGGCTCAGAATTTGCTATTGTCTTATGTCAGAGCATACCCACACCAGAAATGTGTCCTGCAGATAGATGGCTTTGCAACTCAGTTATGAAGAAAGAAGAGTGCAGAGGATTTCGATGTTTTGTTTACTGGATATTTATATCAGTAGAAACATCAATGAGCAAAATACCTTGGTTTGCTTTACCCATGTTAGAACATGGATTGGGAGAAAGTCTGGTTTCCAGAAAATACTAGAAATCTCTCTGTGGTCAATTGCTTTTTTTTTTTTTTTTTCCTGTTGGATGGATATTTTCTTTAAGGTCATTTATATGACATGACATGCACAGATTTGAGGTGAACAGTTCAACTATTTTTAATCATTATGTTTACTTTGGAACCACTATCAGGATCAAGACAAAAAACAGTACCATTATCCCCAAAAGTTGCTGTGTTACCCTCCATTAGCAGTTCTACTTGTGCTTGAAGAAATCTTAATAGATCCCAAGGTTATAAATCTGTGATCACATGTTTTCTCCTAGAATTGTTGTAGTTTCAGATTTGATTTGTATAGCTAAACTCTTTTCCAGTCAGTCACCGTGGTTCCTTTATCTATATCTGTCAAATGTATTTGTAGTGGTCTGAGTCAGAACTTAAGTTATTCTCTTGATCTGTTGTCCATATTTAAGTCATAGCATAGACACTGTCCTTGTAAATGGTAAAAGGGGAAACACACAACACCAAGGCAAAACTAGATACGATTCAATTGTCCTTGTAAAATGGGCATGTTTGGGGACTTATTTGACTGTTAGGCAGCAATAACCATGAGTGTTTAATAATTGTATTCGCCACCACAGGGATTATTGCATTATTATCCAAAGCTAATAATGACTTACATGAGCCTGGTGTTTGTATCTATGTGACTTTGAATATAAGGGGCTCTTGAGCCAATAGGGCAGTTTCTTCTGCTTTGTGGCTCTGCCATTTCTAGGATGTGCTCCTCATTGCTGATCAGAGATTGCTGTCTGTCATGTCACTATTCACAGTCATTCAGCAAGTGGCAAAGGCCTACTTAGCTGGAAGAAGGGAGAAACAAGTCTCTTGTGAAGAACACAGACAGACCAGAACAGCAGACATTGCTTTGCTTTGATTGTAGTGGCCAGAATATGGCTACACTTCACTTGCAAAGGAGGCTGGTAATACAGACTTTCCTAAGTAGCAAAGTGCTCTGCCTAAAAGAAAAATAGGGGCCAAGTATGATGGTATGTGTCTTTAATCCAAGCACTCGGGAAGCTGAGGTAGGAGGATCACTGTGAGCTAGAGGCCAGCCAGAGACTACATAGTGAACTTCCAGGTTCAGCCTGGGCTAGAGTGAGATCCCCACCTTGAAAAACAACAACAAAGCCAGGTGTGGTGATGCACACCTTTAATCCCAGCACTTGGGAAGCACAAGTAGGAGGATCACCGTGAGTTTGAGGATACCCTGAGACTACAGAGTGAATTCCAGGTCAGCCTGGGCTACAGGGAGACTATGCCTTGGAAAAAAAAAAAAAAAAAATAATAAAAAGAAAGAAAATAGGGGTTGGGGAGATGGTGCTTGTTTATAAAACCTGCTGGCCTGGGTTCAGTCCCCAGTACCTACCTGAAGCCACAAGCACAAAGTGGTGCGTGCATCTGGTACTTGTTTGGGTGGCAAGAAGCCCTGGTGTATGCATCCTCGCGAGAGGTTCCCTTGTGGGAATTCTCACCACCCCCTCTCTGCAGAGGTAGCGCAGTGCTGATTCAGATGAGTTCTGCGTGGACATCATATAAGCGGCGTGCTGCAACGTGCAATCTTAGCTTGGGCTTCTTAACTCCACAAAATGTCAGTGACACTCATCAGTGTGTCGTGGCATGTTGTGGTGGGTTTTTGTTTTTAATGGCATGGTATGCAGTATTGTCTTGTTTTTAGTTTATTGTAAATTATTTGAAATAATTAGAAAGACAGGACTTAGTTTCCCAAAAATAGTAAGCGATTGCTGTGAAATGATTAGACATAACTGTAAAACATGCACAGCTCATTCCTATACCAGAGGAATTTAAAACATAAAATATTCAAAATCTTTCAGGTGTATCAAGCCAAATGACAAAAAAGCAGCCCACATCTTCAATGAGAGTCTGGTGTGCCACCAGATCAGGTACCTGGGTCTTTTGGAGAATGTTCGAGTGAGACGTGCTGGCTATGCCTTCAGGCAGGCCTATGAACCGTGCCTGGAAAGATACAAAATGCTTTGCAAACAAACTTGGCCTCATTGGAAAGGACCTGCAAGGTAAGCAGTTCATTGGCTGCAGTCATTTTCAAACTGTCAAAGTAACTTGCTGCCCCCACCCCATATGCTGTCAGGCAAGACAGAATTGTATGAAAAATTAGGTATAATCTGTTTTAGGCTGTCTTTCATTAACTGGGATACTATTTGGGCTACTTCTCAATTTATTATAGAGGTCTTGATCTCCTTTAAGGTCATAAAAGGCCTTATGAATCCACATTTAGAACTGCACATACTCATACATATTTAAAATAAACCCATGGTAAGTTCACAGGAGGCAATTGTTAGCTGATCTGTGAACTTGTATAGAATTGGCGGGAGTTGAGTAGAAGCATTGTAGTTCTTCATTCTCGGCTCTCTGCTTTTCACCTGAGGGGTTTGCCACCAGAAAGAGTTGGAGGGTGAGATGAAGGTCCTCTCTTGTCCTTTGTCTCTCCCCACTAGACATAGCAGAAGTCGGCAGGATTCAATGTCAGCATGGTTGCTAGTAAGCTGGTTGGAAGAGAATGTCTGGGTCCTGGGACTATAGGGCTTTTCTTTGGTTTGCCATGATTCGTACTCCACCCAGACAGAGTGCTGGACACTGCAGGCCTACCTTTGAGAACAGCCCCATCTCCTACAAGCTGCCCACATGCAGAGAGAACCTGTGTGCTGTTGGGCAGCCTCAGAAGGAGAGAAATCAGGCCTGGCCTGTGCAGGGCCCTTTCCTTGCACTCTCCATCAGAGACTGCCCTCTGTGTGGTCCATCCAAGTCGGCATGCTGCAGGAGGGCCAGTAGAGTGAGGGAGACACTTGGGGATTTTTGTTCTATGGTTCTGATGTTTCCTGCACATTCTCAGTGGACCCAGCCTTCCATGGAACATCAGTAGTAATTAGACACGCACCCTGGGTTACAGAAGAGAGAAATCAGGCATGTGGTGTAGTCTCTGATGTCTAATTCTGTACCCAGATAATGTAAGCTCAGGGTGTTGTTGCTACTCGTGCTGCTAATTTCTAGGGTATTTCTGGTAAACAGGCCATAACACAGACATCATTTATTCCCTACCTGGTCCTCAGGTGGGTGGAGCCTGGCTAGTTTGAAAACTGATGCTGAAACCAGGGCCAAAGTCTCATTCCCAACACAAGGCCTGCGTTCTTTCGTACCCCTTTGTCCTGGCATCTTAGCACTTTCCGGCTTTGTCCATGGCAGGGGGTATGGGGAAGAAGGAACAATGTTGAAAATGTTTCAGGAATTAACTGATTGGGTAAAGTATAGGTGTGAGCCTTTTGCTTGCCCTCCAGTGCCCTGGCTGATAGATCATTAGGATATCTTTGATACAAATGTTAACCTCTGCCGATGAAATCAAGAGACTGCTATCTCTAAGAACGCATAGTTCTGAACCCACACTTGCTTTCTTTAGTGCTTACTGATTATGGTTTAATTTGTGTAATTCAATCTTGAAAATCATTTGGTAGAAGGATTATTGCTGAGAGAGCAATTATACTTAGCATTATATTTCTTGTACCAATGAGAACCTGATAGAAGATAAGGTAAAACTGTTTTTGTGACTCAGGAAACCCATTGTTTTGGGTTTTGCTCATTCTCTGTAGGTCTGGTGTGGAGGTGCTATTTAACGAGTTAGAGATTCCTGTGGAAGAATACTCCTTTGGTAGATCGAAGATATTCATCCGAAACCCGAGAACGGTGTGTAACCTTTACACTTTGCACTTAGGTCACATGCATACAAGCTAGTTCTTGACTTAAGAATAAATATTTATTATAACATTGTAGCTACCACTGTGTATGCCACACTTTTGTGTTTATCTATAACTGTCCTAGAGCTGGGGCAAATAGGAGATCATGAGAGAGCATGTGTATAATACTTAAATGATAAACAGTCACAACCATGGTTAAACTTCCCTAATTCATAGCTGTTGGGACTCTGGTTGTGTTTGCTGTATCAGAGTTACACAACAGCTGTTGGAGCTACACCTCTGTTAGAGGTATGTGGCAATGACAATTTTTCAAAACATAGAACACTTTTCACATTCACAGAACTCAGAGTTGATGGAGCCTTTTCATAAGTAAATGCATAGGTTGTCGTGTAGTTAGTATCACAGTAGATTTGACGATCAGGAAATTTAGATGAGATCGGGCATTTTCAGGGCGGTATGGCCGTAAGCTGAAATTTAGACTGTATGGGAAATCATTCGATTTGTTGAAGAGAGAAAAGTTGCCGGACTCTGCATCTCGTCCCAGGGAGTGTTCCTTACCTGACACTCTGGGGACCAGGGTTTGGCATGTGTTTATTGATTGCTGGCTGACCATCCCCAGTCTAGAAACCTGAATTCCAGAGTGCTCCTGCATCAGGAATTTTTTGTAACATCCTGGGGTCATGGGTTTCCACCTGAACTAACTTCACCCTCATAGAGAGGGTGCAGGCCAGCATAAGGTCATCTCGGCTCTTTGGTGATGTGTCCTAAGTTCTGAGTCACTAGAATAACTGAATCTTTTGTGACTGTATCAAATATTTTTCGCAAACGTTGTGATCGGTGTCATGTATCGTTAATGTAGCTGGCTGCAGTGTCAAGGCATTTCACCTCCTAAGAACTCCCTTCCAGTATGCCAACTCCATCTATCACTTCTCTGTCCCTTTTCATTTCTCATTAGTTATTCAAATTGGAAGACCTGAGGAAACAGCGGCTCGAGGACTTGGCTACTCTCATTCAGAAGATTTACCGAGGGTGGAAATGCCGCACACACTTCCTGCTCATGAAGAAAAGCCAAATTGTGATTGCTGCCTGGTATAGGAGATACGCTGTAAGTGCCCCATCGTTTGTAACCTGACAGTGACATGAACTTGTTAGCATTTGTTATGTATTTACTGCATGTGTGATTTTTGTATAACTAATTCTCACAACAGCCTCATGTGACCGACATTTTTATGATTTTTTTTAATTCTTTTAAAGATGGGGAAACAAAGACACTAAACTGCTGAGTAACTTGCCCATGGTCACAAAGCTGTCACTGGCAGAACTCATATTTGAGTCCAAGACAGTTTCAGAGCTCAAGTTTATTATTTATTATTCCACATTACTTCTCACTGATATAGAGGATTTAGTAGAAAATTAACTTCTAATTTTGTCATCAGATTGGAGAAGACTGCCTCATTGAACCCTTTTACTATGGTTGGTTCAATTTGCCAAAATGACTGACTAATCAGAGTTTATTGTAGCACCATTGAAGATGGCTCTCCTTACATACCCTGAAGTATGCTTTGGCAAAACTGTGACTTTTTTTTTTTTTTTTTTGGTTTTTCGAGGTAGGGTCTCACTCTGGTCCAGGCTGACCTGGAATTAACTATGTAGTCTCAGGGTAGCCTCGAACTCACGGCGATCCTCCTACCTCTGCCTCCCGAGTGCTGGGATTAAAGGCGTGCGCCACCACGCCCGGCTAAAACTGTGACTTTTTAAAAAAATTATTTATTTATTTATTTATTTCATGCAGAGAGAGAGAGAGAGAGAGAGAGAGAGAGAGAAGAGAGACAGAGGCAGAGAGAGAATGGGCATGCCAGGGCCTCCAGCCACTGCAAACGAACTCCAGATGCATGTGCCCCTTGTGCATCTGGCTTACGTGGGTCCTGGAGAATTGAACCGGGATCCTTTGGCTTCACAGGCAAACGCCTTAACCACTAAGCCATTTCTCCAGCCCCCAAAACTGTGACTTTTGTTAAAGGATTGGATTCATTAGGTAACGGGCTCTATTAGCTATACAGAAAGATCCAGTAATAAAATATGGCTCCTTAATTAACATTATCTATATGGAAGTTCTTTTCGGAACTTTATCACTTGATTGTCAGTGTTTATTGGAAGCATACCACAGGTTTGAGAGAGGCCTCAAGGTTTGCTTATAGCCAAGCTGAAGCTTGGGTTGTGTTCTTGCAAAATGGATTTTGGTGATTAGAAAGAGCACTGCTTCCAAATATTTTTCATTCTCTGCTTCTTTACTACAGAGTGATTTAAGTCTATGAGTTGGAAAATGATTTAAATTTGCAATCAAATCTCATTTAGTGTATTCTTCCTTCTTTTCAGCTATAGAGCAATTTTGCTGTAAGACAAAATAAAGATGTCACATGCTGACTTTTTGCTCATAAAACACCTTTTAGTTTATTTATAAATCTTGGAAATCAGTGAGGTATTTAAATGGTAAAGCTGAAGAAAATTTGCTTGATATTTAAAAGAGTGTCTTTAAAATATCCTATTCTAGTTAGGTTCAAGATTACAACCAGCAGAGCCTGTCTTACAATGTGAAAATAGTCGGGCATGCTGATGGCAGATCCATTCGTGTCTGTGCTGCTAAGATACAAAGGACCACTGTCACCCAGCTCAGTAGCTGTGGATTCTCCTCTCTATACATGGCATCTTAACTCTTTGGAAGTTAGTGATGCTATTTTCTGTTTGCTTGAGAAAGAGATCAACAAATAGCCCATCCTCAAGGACCCCTTTGTGTCAGCTCTTATTTTGAAGTCATTAAGAAAATCAAACTTTGTGAGAATACTCAATTCATTTATCTTAAATTCTACTAACAGCTTTGAAACACTTATTGTGCTCTGAGAATAGTAAAGTGGACCAAACAGCCTAGTCTCTGACTTGATAATGTTTATATGTAGCCAGGGACAGCTGGCACCCTAGCAACTAACTAAGCAGGACAATTGCAGATTTCTATACGGCCTGGGATGGAGAGAAATGAGATGCAGAGCAATTGGAAGGTGGGATCAAACTCTAGATAGGATGGCTAAGGATGGCCTCCTAAAAAGGGCTATTTGGTTGGAAAGTTGAAGAAAAACAGCAAGAACAGGAACAGAATTTCTGTTGGTCCCCTCCCCAGCACAGAGCATTGACATTAGCATTGCATCCGTTTCAACTCGGAACCACTTACTTGTGCTATCCAAATCAGTGAGCAACTCAGTTCTTCCTTTTCATTAATCACTCAAGATTTCCTGAATGTGTCTCAGGTAATTTTTAAATTATTCCATATTTTGTGATATTTCATAATTCCTTGAGATAAAGCTTAAAGTGGGATATAGTTGTTTTCTGGACTTAGGAATTAAAAGAAGTACCAAGTGGATGTCAAAAGTGTACATGTAGCTCTTCATTCATGCACGTGACATGATTCCATAAGAAATCTTAGTGATTTCCAGCTCCTCATTCGACAGCTGATAGAGGAAGATGAGACCCAGGGGGCGTGAGTGGCTTAGGGTGTCAGGGCTCTCCTGCCTGTTCTTATTTGTTTGGCCGCCGGGCTGGACCTTCTTGTGGCCATCACAACTCACTTAACAACATACAAGACACAGGCAGGCAGATCCACGGGGCTTGCTGGACAGCCAGTCTAGCCTGCTTGGCAAGTTCCAGGCCAATGAAAGACCCTGTCTGAAGAGAAGAAGGCTATATTTTGTCTTATGAGTTCAGAACTCTTTGGTTCTGTTGATTCTGGACCCATGGTGAGACAGAAAACCATGGCAATAAGAGTATGTGACAGAGGCTACTCACCTTGTAGGGGTCAGGAGCTGAGAGAGGGATGGAAGAAGAGAGATTGGCGACCAGGTGTAATCTTTAGAAGCACACCCTCAGTGACATGCATCCTCCAGCTAGGCCCCACCTCTGAAGGTCTCACCACCTTCCAAAATAATACTGCCAGTTGAGGACACAAGCTCTTAGTGGGGACACTCCATAGCTAAACCATGACAACTGCCTGTCTCCCTCCATGACCCTTCCACAATGGAGCCTAGAAGAGAGCCTGGAAGGCATCTCTTGCCTCAGAGAACAGAAGTCAAGCAACCTTGTGCTCAAAGTGACCTAATAACATGATTTTAAAAAACCTTTGAATTGTCATCAGAGGCACCCCTGTCCCACTATGCATTCTAAACCAACCACTTTACGAGCTCCACTCACTTTTCGAGAGAATGCCAGCCACTTCACTGTGTGAGGCATCAGCCCTAGAGTGAGCAAAGCTTCTGGACATCGAGCTTGTTGAACTATAATGAGCCTGTTCAGCCTTCACAACGCTGATGGGTTGTCCTCTGCCAGCCCGTGCAGCCAAGGATGGAGTCAGACTTACACGTCTAGCCTCATAAGTCTATGTAAACTTAGCTTCAGTTGATTTCAGTTAACTGAATTTTTTTGTTTGTTTGTTTTTTGTTTTTTTTTTCAAGGTAGGGTCTCGCTCTAGCCCAGGCTGACCAAGAATTCACTACGTAGTCTCAGGGTGGCCTCAAACTCAAGGCGATCCTCCTACCTCTGCCTCCCAAGTGCTGGGAGTAAAAGCGTGTGCCACCACGCCCTGCTCTTTAAAAAAAAAAAAAAAACTCCGGACACATGCACCATCCTGTGCATCTGGCTTATGTGGGTCCTGGGGAATAGAACTTTGGTCCTTTGGCTTTAAAGGCAAGTGCCTTAACCACGGAGCAATCTCTCTCTCCAGTTAACTGAAATTGCTACACAGCTTCCCAACTTGAAGCAGAGTAAAACCACAAATCTAAAAGGAACTGGGGAGGTCAGAAGTGGACCCAGTAAGTTGTATGATAACAAGTGGCAGGCACCAAGAGGATAGAGCACAAGAGCAGATGCAGAAGTCAGTGTGCCTCCATTCAGAATGTGTCACTGGGGGTTAGCAGTGTAGAACTCTGAACATTACAGTGTGATGCAAAGAACAGATGAGGATCATAGTGGGACTTGTACAAATTAGACATTATACTTAGCATCCTTGACCTGTACTTTGAGTTTGCTGTGATAATTTTTGGCTATTTAGTATTTTGGTTTCTTTATGTGTTAGTATCCAAAAGGGTAGGGCTGGTAGGTAGCTCAGTTAGTGCTTGCCTTGCAAGCATGAGGACCTGAGTTCAATCTCCAGAACCCATGTTTAAAAAAGAAAGCTAGACATAGTAATCTACACTTATAATCCCAGCACTGGGGAGACAGAGTCAGTCAGATCTGTTGAGGCTTGCTGGCCAGCCACTCTAGCCTATTTGGAAAGTTCCAGACCAATGAGAGACCCTGTCTCAAAAATAGGTGCCCATCATAGCGTTGAAAAGAAGTGACAGAGGAGTGCTCAGCACTGAGATATCTCTATCACACCTTCCAAGGCTCAGGGTCCATTGCGGAAGAGGTGACAGAAAGAATATAAGAGCCAAAGGAAGGGTAAGACTACTTATGATGCACTCTTCCAGACACAAATGGCCTAGGTATCCGTGACCTCGCAGTACCTGACACTACCTACACAAGACCATCATAATAGGAGGGAAAGATGATGACATCAAAATAAAAGAGAGATGATTGAGAGGATATGATGGAGAGTGGAGTTGTGAAGGGAAAGTAGAGGGGAGGGAATTATCATGGTTTATTGTCTATTATTATGGAAGGTGTAAGAAAAAAATATATATATATGTAAAATAAAAAAAAAGGTGCCCAAGGAGCAACACCATACAGAGGATGCCCTCTGCTTCTGCATACATTTGACCTGCACGCACACAAACTCACACAAAGTGAGGATGACCAAGTGTGCGTTGCTCTAAGTGACCCCTTGCTCAGGGTCCACATTACAGCTACGCAAATACAACTGCTCATATCTTCCTCTTTTATCCGGCAGCAACAAAAGCGATACCAGCAGATCAAGAGCTCTGCCTTGGTGATTCAGTCTTACATCCGGGGCTGGAAGGTGAGTTTTATTGCTGTGGAGTTGAGCTGCTTCACAGAGCATAATGTCTTGAGGCTCACTCTGCAGGGGAGCGCTGCTCCAGTCTCCTGTCTGCCTTGTAAACAGTCACATGGACAGGGTAAATATTATGGGCCAGATGGGAGACCCTGGTGACCATGTCTTGGCTGCTTCCTTATCCAGCTCTCCTTCTGAGAGCTTTGTTCTCTCAGCAGGAAGTCCTTGAAATAATACTGTCTGTGATCCCAATGCCCCTGTGCCCCATGTTTGTCAGTAAAGCTCTCTGTAGCCATTGCTGAATCCCATCTCAACAGTATCCATGACTTGCAGTGACTTCCTGCAGGCCTCCCCATGATGACCAAAGGAGCTCCAGCCAAGGGGAGTGTGGGAGGGTGAGGGGGTGGTCAGTGACTAACCTGGTTCCAGGTCCTTCCTGCCAAGGCTTGGTTTAGGGATCAGGCCAAATCCAGCCTGTGTTCTGTGATCCTATAACCTGGAAGCCGAGAATAGTTTTTATCTTTTTGAACAATTGTAAACAAAAAGTAGAGTTCATAGCCTGTGAAAACCATGTGAAATATAGATTTCATTGTCCGTAAACAAAGGTATATTCAAATGCAACCATATCCCTTTATTTCAGATTGGCCAGAGAATGGCCGAGTCCATAGTTGTGATAGAGGGTATGCGGTTTGCAAGGGCAGAATTGTTTGTCATCCTTTCCTTATAGGAAGTTATTGATCTTTGCTTAATCTTAGGAGATTTCATAGAATAGGCTAGATCTAGAAGATGCTTTGAGGTTGTGCCCATACTTTAGAGCCCCTTCTGAGGGTGGGCCTGCTTTGACTGACCTTTGTCTCAACCCTGGAGATCCTGGAGCTTGGTTGTGCCCCAGCTCATGTGAAAATACAAAAGTGATCAAGCAGAGTAAGCAAAACTGCTGCCTGAGGGTCTTTCCTGACCCAGTTCCTAGAACCCAGTCTGCAAGCCAGAGACCTCAGAGAACATTCCTAGGGCTTACTTACCTCCAAGCGAGGTGTTCTCCTGGTCCCATAAAATCAGAGTGCAGCAACTCGTGGAAAGAAGCCACTGCATTTGCAGAGCCACAGTTCCCTTCACGATAGTAATGATAAAAGACATGCAGTGGGCCCGAGAGGATCCGTGGTCACACTGTGACAGCAGGCCTTTCCCACACATGCACACCAGACTGCCTTGCTGTGCTCCCCTTTTCCCTGTGGCATATTGGGCAGGAGGCTGCTGTCAAATCTGGGTGGAGGACACCCACCCATCATGGCCAGTGTCTTCAGCCACAGTTTCTCCTTTCTCTTAAAGGGTTGTTTCACCGGAGTGTTTGTCAGAGCTCTCATCTCTTACGGGAATATTTCCCAATCACTATGAGCTTCTTTTTTTTTTGTTTTTTTTTTTTTTTAATTTGGGGTGATTCTGTATCATAGGCTCGAAAAATCTTGAGGGAGCTGAAGCATCAGAAGCGCTGTAAGGAGGCAGCCACAACCATCGCCGCGTACTGGCATGGCACCCAGGTAGGACAGAGACCCTGAGGAAGCCATGGGCTGGGAGTAACGCGTGTGCCCACGGACCCTCACGCTCAGGGGCAAGAACTGTTTCCACTGGCTTAAGCTACTGAGCACGCGTTGGCCTCTTGCTCTTTCCAATATGTTGGTGTGGGGTGGCGGCACACGCTTTTGCGTTGACTATTGGTGGTAACTGGTGTCTTTCTCCTTCTCCCTCTGTTGGGCAGCAGCAGTAACCTTTCCTGCCTTAAACTTCTCTGTAACTCCTTTTCAAATGCACCACAGGCGCGAAGGGAACTGAGACGGCTGAAGGAGGAGGCTAGGAATAAACATGCTATTGCAGTTATTTGGGCTTACTGGCTTGGATCAAAGGTACTTGATGCACACATCCCACCACTCCATCCAGAATCCTGCAATAACCAACCTTTATCTCTGGCATAAAAGAGATCAAGGGCTGCAGTTGGTAGTGGCTCACACGGGTGCATGTCCTCGCAGCCAGATTAATAAACCTGGGGTGGTAGTGCCAGTCGTATGCGTAGGAAGCTTCTACATGTACACGTCTAATTCTTACTAATAAAGCTGTAGCATAGTTGCTTTAAAAGAAAAAAAACTCTTCATTAACCTGCATGTTTAGTCTTCTCTCTAACACACTGATCTATGCTGGCAAGTTTTTGAATGTGTTTTCATGGAGGTGGGGGGAGGCATGTTGAAACTGTGAAGGTTTCGGTTTGTCTTCCATAGGGTGTTGACAGCAACATGTCTGTACTGCATGCCTTAAAAAAAATTAATCCATGAATGAAATTATGTTTCATGAGGACCATAGCAGCTATTGGTTGTAATAAGCAAAATATTACATGGGGAAAGAATTCTCATCTGTGATTTCACAGAGAACTGTGTTCATATGAAACTAGCCATATTCGCCACTGAAGAATCCCAGGAATTTCAGCATTGGCTGTTTGTTTTCAGGAACAAAGGCCTCCTGAAACACTCACTAATCCCCAGCCAGGCATAGTCGTGGGCTCTGAACATTTCACATACCCCAAGGGACAAGAGTTTGAGATGCTTTTTATTACTCAGAGAAATCAAAGGTCATCTTTGCTAAAAATGTGTATTTCAGTTAAAAACACAAATTCTCAGAGCCCTGTGTTTTAAAGTCTACCTTGTGAGTCCATCTGTGAGAAAAGTCTACCTTTGGCTGCATAAAGCATTTTATTTGCCAAAAACTAAACAAAATTGTTCACTTGTGTTTTTTCCACAAATCTGTGAAAAACAAATGATTTCCTTAATTAACCAAGGGAACTGTCCTACCAGAGACCAAAAGGCTCATCAACTCTGATTGCTGGGATTCTCCCAGTGTCAGAAATATTATGTCTTGAACAATCAATGCTTACTTCTGTCTTTTAAAACAGTGTGGGTAAGATTGATTTACATTTTTTTCCTGAATGTAATGTTTGAACCTGTCTATTGTTCACTTTTTGCCTGGCTTCAGTCTTCACTATAGTTCACTGTTTGGGACTTTAGCTAAAATTTATTTTATTATTTTGATTTGGGTGATAGCAAGGATTGAACCTGGGGCCTTCTGAATGCCAGGCAAGCACTCTACCACTGAACTACACCCCCAGTGAAAGTTAATTTCCATACATGCTACGTCTAGCTTTTTACCTGGAAAGAACTTTTTTCTTGTACTTCAGAGAGATCTTTATTCATTTCAGTTTTTCTAATGTTGTTCACAAGAGTTCTCTTTTTTATTCATCTCCAAGTGAATGAACTCAGCTTCCCAGCTCCTTCAGCCCTTGGGCTGTCAACAAAGTGAAGTTCTAAGGCATCAGTAAGGGTGTTGGATGAGTGTGGGGAAGGAGGTGAAGAGGGAGAGAAGGGGACAGGAGGAGAGAAGAGGAAAAGGATGGCAGTGAGCTTGGGAGGTAATGACCTTCGATGCAAAACAAGTTGCCCTTCCCTGAGCACAATGTCAGTGCACTGAAATCCAGGCAACTATAGTGGCTCCACAGATTCTTGGGTTGAAATGGTTGTGCACTGTTCCTCTGTCACTCTGCAATCCTGCTAATGAATTGGCTCTTCTGTTTGGTGGGGTGGCATCTTTTTTCTGGTCATTTGTGCTGCCTGCATTGGGCTGTCTCTTTTATTTACTATCTAAAACATTCTAGGCTCGAAGGGAATTGAAACGCTTGAAGGAGGAGGCTAGGCGTAAGCATGCAGTTGCTGTCATTTGGGCTTACTGGCTTGGACTGAAGGTACTTCCTCCATCACTTCTTCCTGTCCAGGGTGAACTCCATAAACCTACCACCTACTAACCCCAAGAAAACTACTGATGGCGCTTGCTGATGGTCTGCACAGTCTTATAAAATATCAGCTTGCCTAATTTTGTTTCTTTTGATTTAAAAAAAAAAGTGCACACTAATAATTTTCTCATTTTAATATGGTATTTCTTTAAATAATAAGTTTAATATAACATTTTATTCAAGATTATTTTTGTCTGCTTCTATTCCATGTTATCTTTCTGAATGTATATATTTTTTAAACACAGTACAGTCCCAAGCTGATCTGCTATGCACAGTAACCAGCCTGGGGCTGACAGGCTTGGCTTCCCTGGGTCTGCCTGGTCGGCTCCACTAAGGGCTGCCTGGAGTAGAGCTTTCTTCAAAGCCCCCGTTGTTCTGATTGCATCATCAGATGCACAGATTGTAATGAATGAGGTGACAGATCACTCAGTTCGTGAGACGTTTTAAGAATCAAATGGCTTGTGACTAGGACCAGTTTATTTCAGAGGTATTTACTACAGTATGAACAGGACATCCATAAGTAAATATGTAAATCCAACAATGAGGTCTGAAAACCTTTATACCATGGAAGGATTCAGTGTTCCCAGCATTCAGTAACTAAGCCCCCAGGTTGCCTGTGTAGGGTAATTAGTCACTGTTTATACTCGTCCTCTTCATTCTTCACACATTAGTTAATTCAGTGACATTAGTTAAACCAGTAACTGAATATTTGCATACTAGCCAAAATTGTTGCTTCTGACTGAATCCCCCCCCAGAAAGTTCACCCTACAAACTTTCAGCAAGTAGTTATCTTTTTTGTTATTCTTAGTATCCATGAAGTAATTTTCAAAGTAATTTAGAAGTAGCTTAAATATTAATTTAACAGATCATCTATTTTATGAATTCTAACCAAGTTCTTTAACTGCTTTTTTAAAAAATCAAATGAAACTAAATATTTTTTTCCTTTTAAGTCACATCCTCTAATTTGCATTATAGTTCTCAGAAAAAGAAGACGATAAAGCAACATTGAATCAGTATTTTTTCTCTCTCTACATAGTTAACTCTGCCAGTAATATTTTCAGCTTTCTGGCTTTCATTGCATATGTTTTCAAAATATTTCTGCATTGGGGATGTACACAAGCAGGCTTCAGAGCAAGTTCAGCTAACAGTTCAATGCTGCTTTTGCAGAGGAAGTGGGGTGGGCTTGCCCTGGAATTAACCTCCCTCCTCCCCAGTCTCTAACAAGCATCTTACAGTTTCTACTGTTACTGTTAGGGAATAAGATTAAACTCACTTGAAGTCCAAGATTGTCATAATGTTGTCCTTCCTTTTTTTTTTTTCCCTTAAAAGCAAATTGTATTGATATGAGCAATAGTTTTGAACATTGAAGTGACTTGATTTTCTCATGGAAAAATGACTACAAGCACACTTAGATCCCTTTAAGATTCCTGATGTTGCAGAAGTCTCCCCCATCTCCATAATGACAATACATCATCACCAGGTTTTGCTGTGTATAGCAATGACCTGTCCTATACAGTATCAAAAAGAATGTGGAAATGAGACTCGCCTGCACTGAGTAGGACTTCTGCCATGTCCTTGAGGGCAGGCTTGCATACCGTTGAACTTGCCTGCTTTCTTCTCCATGTATTTCTACCTATATAAGCTCGAGTTTCTCAGAATGCTGAATCTAACAATTCCATGGCTAACAGAGAAATGATAGCTATAATATGAATGAAATGAAAACTGCCTAACAGTGTATGAGCTGGGCGTGGTGGCACACACCTTTAATCCCAGCACTCGGGAGGCAGAGGTAGGAGGATCGCTGTGATTTCGAGGCCACCCTGAGACTACATAGTGAATTCCAGGTCAGCCTGGGCCAGAGTGAGACCCTACCTCGAAAAACAAAAAAAAAAAAAAAAAAAAAAAAAAAAAAATCAAACCTTAGTAGCTCTCAGGTATATAGAAAGGATCTGGGGCTCAACTGTCAGAGACTGGACCAGTGGCATCTTTGAGACAGAGGCAACAGGAACATTAGGAGCTGCAAGATGCGTGAGGTTTGGAGCTGGCCTATCTCTTCACCAACAGCTACTGTGGTTCACCTCGTCCTTGTCCTGTAGGAATGGGGCTCACAGTTACCAGATCTTAGAAAAATTTAAGAGAAACCTACAGTCTGAACTGTTGTGGCAGTTCTTAACTTAAAAACGAGTATAATACATTTATCTATAAATTGAATTTGGCTTGGAGGTTGTGGTCTTGCAACCCCTAATGTAGAAATATTTTAAAACAATGTGTATTTAAGGCCAGAAAACTAGACAGAAAAAAAAACATACATAACATTTGAATTATTCAAATAGGCTAATATTTTGCCAATTTTAACTCTTCCATTTATATATGGATGGTAATAAATATATTTAATATTTCCCCCTCAGCTTCAAATTTTGACTCTTATTTATTCATTCAACATTAGTTATTTGTTAGCTGTAAGTATGTGAAATAGTTTATGTCAGTATGGTAAAGTGTGTGAATTAACATGACAACATGAAGTGTTAAGTGCTATGATGACATTAAGAATAAGTTTGATGGGATTAAGATGAGAAAGTTTTGTGCAATTGAATGAAAGATAATGAAAGTTTAAATTTTTTTCTAATACATTGCTTTTATCATTCACTTAAAAAAATCTGAAGAGGAATTTCTTTGCATATTTTCTGAATTATAGTTTAGTGTATGATGATTGCAGCAGTCCCCATAAAGTGTTCCATGTCAAATCCTTGGGCTCTATGAAAACTAACATTGGGTTTGAGACATTCATTTTACACTGGAGCTGTCAGTTTACATCTCTTTAGTTTGGCTTTCTCTGACCTAAGAGCCACTGTCTGAGCATGCTGCACTTAGCTCACTCAGTCCAGAGAAGACCTGGTTAGACACGGTCCCTGTGCTTTCTTTTGTGGAGAGATGCACCTCGAGCGTACTCTAACCACCAATCTGCTTCTTTTCAAAGGTTCGTAGGGAATACAGGAAGTTCTTCAGAGCTAACGCTGGAAAGAAAATCTATGAGTTTACGCTTCAAAGAATTGTAAGTTGACAGTTTGTGTAGTGCTAATTAACATGATTAAATTAATGACTCAAGTCGATAAAATGTGACTGCTGAAAATCGACTGTGAGTTTTTTTAATGATTAAATAATGATGACTTATCAAACTTATCAGAGGGTGATTGACGCTAAGAGGGAGTTAGTAACCTTTTGTATCATCTACCCCCTTCCTCACATAGAATTGTATCCAGTTTTTAGCAGCTTATATGTGATTGATACAATGTTAATGTGATTTGTCTGAGCAGGCTGGGGAAGGTGACCCCAAGAAAGCCAGGATCTTACCCTGTTAAGCTACCTGTCAGGGCAAGGCTGGCAAAGAAGTCAATGAATAGGGATAGAGGGGAGCAAGGCTGGACGAGGCTGGATTCTAGATGCCCTCTGCTTTCAGAGAAGGGTGTGTTGTGAAAGCATGACATGATGCAGCCAACCTGCACTATCACTTATAAATTTGTAAGCAAGTGCCTTTAACTGCTGAGCCATCTCCCCAGCCCAAACTTAGAGATTTGTGACTCGAGCAAGTAACTGCCACCTGCAAAATAGAGTTAAGAACAGCACCACGCTCACAGAGCTGTGATTGTTTAATTGGAATGGTGGGCGTGAGCTTGCTTTCCAGTGTCCCGCGCACGTTAAGTGTGATGGGGGTATGTACCAGCAAACCCATCATAAGCTGCAAATATGTGAAGATTGCATTACATACACCTACCTGCCAAACATCACAGCTTAGCAACATAGTCCGTTGTAGAGAGTTGTCTATCCTGATTGTCTCACTGGCTAGGTACTGTATCTCACTGGCCCAAGGTAGGTTGGGGGAGTAAAAATACACAGTATGGTTTCTACTGAATGTATTGCTTTTGTGATTATAAAGTTCAAAATTCTTCAGTTAAATCATCCTGAGTTAGAAACTATGTATTCTCACAGTGCTCTCCAGAATTTTCTACAGTGATGAATATGTGCTGTAACCTGAAGTTACATGGGAGTAGTGACTAGACACATGTAGTTATTGAGCGCCTCAATGTTGCAGTGTGACGAGAGAATTAGATTATGTTAATATAAGTAGCCACATATGACTCCTTAGGGAACAGTCCTGCTCTCCCAGGCTGGCCGGTATGAGGATTACTGTCCATATAAGTTATTAGGGTCAGTACATTGTCTTCTTTTCTGCTAACCATTTTGTGGAGTTACCATTTGTCCATTTGGTATGAAAGAGTGCACTAGAGGTTTTCCAAAGGAAATACAGAGTCTTATGGACTAGAACTCATAAATCTATGAAAGACTTAGGAATGCTTGGTTGTGGAGTGTGTAGAATAAAAACAATGTCCTTTCTAATGCATTTTTATCATCAAGTATTTTCTGTCAAACCCAACACAGGTGCAAAAATACTTCTTGGAAATGAAAAATAAGATGCCTTCCTTGTCGCCAATAGACAAAAATTGGCCATCAAGACCTTATCTGTTCTTGGATTCAACTCACAAGGAGCTAAAGAGGATCTTCCACCTGTGGAGGGTAACAGAATAATGTTACATTTGCTCAGGGATCATATTATTTTGAGCATTTGAAAGCTGTTATGTAAATCAAATTTGTGACACATCTTCCTTCACCTTGGCAAGGATGGTTAGAGGGTGTGCATTTTGGAGCATTCTCTATGCGTGGTTTTCTGTGAGGGTTCTGCACGAGCCAGGGCACTGCTGTGTTCGGGGTGGGAGGGAGGAACTTGGGCTGCTTCACTTTCTTTTCAGATTCCAGGTGGTCCAAGTAGTTGGGTTTTGCCTGTTTTCCTCTTTAACTAAAGGAACATCACAGGAGATTAAGACCATAAAACCTGAGCACTTTCAGACAAGGTAGTTAAATCCCACAAATTACATGGATTTACTTTCTCAGATTTATTAAACATGTACACCAACACACTTGGGCTACAAAGAAAGCATTAAAGTCCCTAAAGACAAGATTTCCTGTTTCCAATAGAGGAAGCTGAAAAATCTGTTTTCTATCCCGTTCTATGTTGTCAGTTTCATATAGGTGAAGAGCATGATGTAGGTTTTGGGGCACAGGAGGTACTTACTAGTTCATCAGAGTGGTCCAAGGAGTTCAGCTACAGGTGGGAATCAAGCCACGCCCGCATCAGGAAGAAAAGTGACCATCAAGACCTCCTTTGCCCAGGCAGGGCATTATCTCAGTAACGTAGTCGATGTGTGTATTATTAAATATATGCAGTTATCAGATGCTATACAATCAGTAGATTGCTCTGGGTAAACGAATGACTAACGGGCACAGCTTCCAGGCAGTTCTCTCCTGCCCTGCAGTGTGGGCTTGGTGATGCCTGAAAGTAACATGATTGCTACTTACTGCAAGTCCTGCATTCCATCTTCTGTTCAGTAACCGATACAGCAGCCTCTCCACTGTTTATCCACCCCTTTCAGTCTAATGTGGAAACCGTTTTCGGAAACAACAGCAAGGAGCTGCTGATGCTGGGGTGGGGTGGGGTGGGTTCTGCTCTGTCTCTGCTCTCCCCTTCCCTCCTGGGGTGGCTGGGGGGAGAGGCTCTGTACTACTGAAGGCAGCCTGGCCACCAGAACGGGCCACAGCGCTGTTGACCGTCCTGGAGATCTTGCACTGCAGTGCTTGACCCCACCTGTAAATTGAGAACTCTGTCCCTGTGCCCTGGCCAACCAGCCCTGTCTGCCTTCAGTGCATCCTCAAGAGTCAGTGACAGGGGCTTTCCTGTGAGGTGATTTGGAGCAGTGATTGTCAAACAATAGCATGGTTGTGGCTCATGAAATCAATTTAGATTACTGTGTGTGTTCTTGTGCTCACAGACATATTTATTTTTGAGAGAGGATCTCAAAATGACCTCAAACTTGGCATGTAGCCCAAGCTGACCTTGAACTCATAATCTTACTGCCTCATATTTCCAAGTGCTAGGATTACAAGCCTGACCAAGCAAGCTGCTACTGCCAGTATTTTTTAATGAAATATGGTAGACTAGAAAATAGCAGAGTACCTGACTTAGAATAAGACTGTTTTGTGAGACTTTTGGATAGGGTGTGAGGGTATGCATGTGTACATACGTGTACCTGTGCTTGTGTCTAAATCTGTGGGCTTGTTTGTGGTGTACAGTGTTCTTCACTGCAAGTCTCTGTTCAGGAATGACAGCCTCAGGACTAGACGTCCTTGGGGACTTGCATCATAGCAGATTGAATCCAGATTCTTCACAGGGTGCATGCCACCTAGGCCCTGGTAGGTTTTGAAGAAACAGCCCAAGTTCTGGAACACAAATAATAGTTTCTGTAACACTCTTGCAAGACAAGTTTTCAAAACAGAAGAAAGTTTGGCCTTTTAAATGAATTTTTTTTTTACATTTCCACAGTATTCTTGCTGATGTTAAATTGGCTTAACATATATAAAAATTACTAATAATCTATTTATATAAGTGATTTTTGTTTGTTTGTTTTTGTTTTTTGAGGTAGGGCCTTGCTCTAGCCCGGGCTGACCTGGAATTCACTGTGTAGTTTCAGGATGGCCTCAGATTCACAGTGAACCTCCTACCTCTGCTCCCCGAGTGCTGGGACTAAAGGCATGTACCACCATGCCCTGCTGAAGTGTTTCTTTTTTATATGTTCTCATATCTCACAGTGTAAAAAATACAGGGACCAGTTCACAGACCAACGGAAGCTTATTTATGAAGAGAAACTAGAAGCCAGTGAGCTCTTCAAAGACAAGAAGGCTCTATACCCTTCAAGGTATGGTTTTACTTACTCATAAATGTCAGTGTTTCAATTATTTTATCTAACATGTCAGTCTTTTCCAGTGGATCTGAATTTCAGTGATAGATAAGTGATTTTTAATTTGTGAACTAGGTTAGAATTAGCTGGATGCAGAAACAGGTAAACACACGAGAACCGAGGCCTCTACAGCTTGGCACAAATTGAGACTGTGGATGCGGGGTTTGCTCCATTGGCCTTAGCTTAAATCCTTTAGATCACTGAAAGTCATATCAAACAAAAATGATATAGGCTCCTAAGGTAAGTAGGCACTTCCCTGTAATCCCTGTTCCAGTATGTCTGCCAATAACAAAGCAAGTCAGAAACTCATGTGTAACATCAGTGGAAGAGATTGCTATCCTTATTCTTTGCATATTGCTTAATATGCAATGTACAGGCCCATGGTTCCTTTGATCTGCTCACTGACTGGCCATGTCTTCAGTCACCTGTACAAGTGCGCTTCCCTCATTGTGGGACACCATTATTCAGGAGAAGAAAGAACACATCCTAGGTTTAGCAAATGAAGTCCTTGGTAAAAGCTGTGTGTCCTAGTATTCCTGTATATCATACATTCACCGTTCCCCCACCATTGCTGTTTGTTTCATTTGGTACTTACAAATAAGTAGGTTGGGTAATTTCAACCCAACTTCTAGCTTCTCCTAAAGAATAATCTGGAAATAAAAATGTATTTATTATATGCTAAGGATTTATATATTTCTTATATCAACACTTTCTCTTTACATGTATTTGGAAGCTCTTCTTTCAAATATGTATGTATGTACATATGTATATGTGTGTCTATTTGTGTGTGTGTGTATATGCATGGGCACATGTATTCCATGGTGTTTTGGAAATTAGAGGACAACCTCAAATTGTCTGTGTTCTTCTTCTCCCTTCCTTGAGACAGGGTCTCCTGTTGGTGCAAATGAATGCCAGACTGGCTGTCCTGCATGAAAGCTTTTTTTTTTTTTAGGAGATGAACATCAGTTGCCAGCCTCCTTCGGTTTAACTATTTTTTGGATGACTATGTGTATGTGGTGTGCATGTGTGTGTTCATATGTGTGTGAGCACATGTGTGTGAGCAGGGGCACATGTGGGGATGTGGAGGACAGAGGGAGTCCTCCTCTATCACGCTCCACCTTATTTTCTTCACACATGGTCTCTCTCAGGGCCCTGAGCTCACTGATTCAACTAGACAAGCTAGCTAGTGACAGCAAGCCCTGGGGCTCCTCGTGTCTCTGCTTACCCAGAGCTGGCAGTATAGGCACATGTCCAGCTTTTCCATGGGTGCTGGGGATTTGAACTCCGGTCATCATGGTTGCACAGCAAGCACTTGACCCACCGAACCATCTCCCTAACCCCAAAGTTTAAATATTTTAACTTGTACTATGAGCTGGTTAAGGTAATTTATATTCTCTTAAGTGAAACACAGGACTGAATCCAAATTGCCTACTATATGAAACATATTCAAACAGGAACACTGTCTATGGACATTTTTAAGCAGCTGATTTTGTTCATCTTTTCCTTTATACATTCTCAAATTAGAGAATCCCCTTCTCAACAGACATTGCCCATAGATGACTCTTCAGAAACTGGACGCTGAAGAATCCATTACTAAGGAAACAAGCTAACAGAGCCTTAGCACTTTGTTTGAAAAACATGACTGCCTATCAACACAGTTACTTTAAGCTGTCCTTTCTTTAGTCTTACCAGTTTTCAATGGGGATGTCACACCCTCCCCACAGCAGTGGAGGAGGCGGAATAATCTGCCATCCCACCACTGCAAACCAGCAACTCCCATGGGCGTTAGCCTTTTATATTCTGGGAGCTGTGAAACACTGACCACCCACGTGGATCTTTCTTCCCTGATCCTCCACCCACCACACAGCCATTTAAAGTCTTATGTGCTCATTGCCAGAACCAAACTCAGAGTGAAGCTTGCAGATCCTTGGAGCAGCAGTTTCTCTCTTGGTGTATTTAAAGAAATGGCCCCGAGGAAGTCACCATGTGATCTTTAGGGTAGTAACATCGGGCACCATCACTCCTCTCCAGAAGGGGTTTGGTTGAAAGAAGAGGGCTCTGATTCTGCCTATGTGCCTGTCAACGTGAAGACACATCCTAGGAAGGAGGCTGAGTTTCCTCTCATACCTTGCCTCCTCAGAACCAGAATTACAAACTAAGAGCAAACACTATCCTGTGGCTTTCTGAAGTGATCACCCAGACCCATTCTTCCCCAAAAGGCTCATTCTTTGTTAGAACATTACATTTTTCTTTATAGCAGGCAACATTAATGATTTCAGTCCTTTTTTCATTGTCATGTGTTGTTTAAAGGCTTATTTGAGTCCTTTGTGGGCAGATGTGAACTTTGTATCAACAGATAAGAGGGGAAAAAAATGCTTTTCCCTTTGCATGAGGCCCTGTGCTAGTGTCTGGCTGTCACCTCGTAATTTCTATCCTGATTGTCCCATGTGAAAAGGTTTTTATCAAAGTCCGACCAGCCAAATGCCATTGGCTGCATCAAAGATATATTTGAAACAGGTTTAAGGCTTCATTTCCATCTTACCGTTAAGAGGGTGCATGTGGAATATATAAAGTAACTGAAATAACTTCATGAAGTTGTCAACTTCTCCTTAGGATCAGCAAACTTGTTTCCTTTGGCCGGTGATACTTCTGTTTGAAACCATTCCTGATGTGCCAGATTTTTTTTCCCTTTAGTGTTGGGCAGCCATTCCAAGGAGCTTACCTGGAAATCAACAAGAACCCCAAGTATAAGAAACTCAAAGATGCCATTGAAGAAAAGATCATCATTGCTGAAATTGTGAACAAAATCAATCGAGCTAATGGCAAGGTAAAAGAAGCCCCTCTCACTTGACATGATCATCATTCCTCGTTTTCTGAATTCTAAGACTCATATTTCATATTCTCAGTAGAATGAAGGGAAATTTCTCTTTACCTTTAAGCTAAGCTGAAATATTGCTTGTTTTCTTATTCTTTACACCTGTTAGCGTGTTCTTGGTTTACATAGGTATGCATTCTGAAAGACAGTAGAATAAAATGTGAGTTTTGAGTAATAACTAAAACTTTACACTTGTGGGCCATTTGAGGGTATTTTAGGTCATTAGCTTATGCATCCTTTTTTTTCCTCTTTGTTTCAGAGTACATCCCGGATTTTCCTCTTAACAAACAATAATCTCCTTCTTGCTGACCAAAAGTCTGGGCAGATCAAGTCTGAGGTTCCCCTGGTGGACGTGACCAAGGTCTCCATGAGTTCCCAAAACGATGGCTTCTTTGCAGTCCACCTCAAGGAGGTAATGGTTTATGTAGGGACCTGGCTAAAAGAGTTCTCCTCTTGTCCACATGTTTAGCCATTGACTAAATGTCCACAGCTGAGCAGTCCTACTTACTTGTGAATTTTGGCTCTTTACTCCCCCCCATATAAAATCTCAGGCTTAGATTTTCAACAGTTAAATAAGGTCAGTCTGTTACTGTTACTGACCTTTATAGTAATATATGGAGATGTCAAGATGTATTAAATTGTCTCCTGTTGTTTCTTCTGCCTGTGGCCTTAAAAACTGCTTTTGTTTCTCTTTTTATTATTATTTTTTTAATGAGAGAGTGAGAGAGAGCGAATTGGCATGCCAGGGCCTCCAGCCACTGCTGTCGAACTCTAGACATGTGTGCCACCTTATGCACATGCGCAACCTTGCATATGCGTCACCTTGTGCGTCTGGCTTACATGGTATCTGGGGAGTCGAACATGGGTCCTTAGGCTTCCCAGGCAAGAACCTTAACCACTAAGCCATCTCTCTAGCCCTGTTCTTGTTTCTCTTCAATGTGGTGTTGTGATGAAAAGTCGCAGCTACAGTGGCATGACTGTCTAATAACTTGGACCCCAATGAGTTTTTTTTTTTGTTTGTTTGTTTTGTTTTTTTGTTTTTCGAGGTAGGGTCTCACTCTGGCCCAGGATGACCTGGAATTAACTATGTAGTCTCAGGGTGGCCTCGAACTCATGGCAATTCTCCTACCTCTGCCTCCCAAGTGCTGGGATTAAAGGCGTGCACCACCACGCCCAGCTCCCAATGAGTTTTTTAATGTCCAGTGCTTTTAGCTTACCCAGGTCCTGTGGCATGAATGGAGTGGTAGGCTTGTTTTTACTTTGGTGGCCAAGACCATGTCACCGGTCACCCCCATTTTTCCTATCCTTAAAATGGAGATGATGGCACTATGTAATTTGCAGCATTGAAGGAGACTTAAATGGACACTACGCAAAGTACATAATATATTGCCTTCACATAACTCTCATTAGCAAATAAAGAATTCTTAATGAATATTAATCATATTTAGGGTCATCTGTATCTAGCTGATAGTGTCACTCACTATATGACTGACTCTAAATTGAAAAATCCCCAAGTCCCCTTAGCCTTCTTGCCCTGCTCTGGATCTTAACCTACGCTGTGGGCATAATGAGTCACTAGGCAGTGATTCTCAGTCTCAGGTCCACTCAGAAATGACTTGGGAACATGAGGAACTGCTGATGATCTGGCCATGGTCCTCGGGCTGGAACATTACCTCTGCAGCTTCGCCTGATGTCGACTGTGCAGCTGAGGTTGGGGTCACTGCCCCAGAATGTTTGTTCAGAGTCTCAATGTTGTTACCTTAAAAGAAAAAAAATCACTGAGGAGTTTTTGAACAGTGTTTTCCAAGAGAGTATAAGGTAAGACAGTCATTGCTCCCCAACGTGAAGGCCCACATCCGTTGCACAGGGATCTTGTGCGTTCTCACCAGTGGGCCTGGGGTAGAGTTCAAAACTGATCTCAGGTGACTCACATGGTGCATGTGGGTAGCCAGGGTTAGGGTAGAAGTTGGAAGAAGTACCACTTTTTTCCTTTCTCTTCACATGGGAAAATGATGGGTGATGTCTCAGCATGCTGTTAATACATTTTCAGCCAAGCCTGTGTGCATTTCCCCTTCAGCTGTCTTCATTATGATCATGTGACTCTTGCTTCCTGCAGGGCTCAGAAGCGGCTAGTAAAGGAGACTTTCTCTTCAGCAGTGACCACCTGATTGAAATGGCCACCAAGCTCTATCGCACGACTCTCAGCCAAACCAAACAGAAGCTCAATATTGAAATCTCTGATGAGTAAGTTCATGCACTGTGCAATCACCTTTTCACTTGCAGCTTGATTGTTTTAGTCTGGCTCTCTGATAGCAATGTGACTGCTTATGAGGTAGTATGTGTCTAGTGTTGGTTGAGGACAAAGGACAGCAGTGGCTGGCACTAATCAAGGCTCTGGCCACTCTAGGAGAGAGACAGATATGCACAAATAAAGTAATCAATAATAATAAAGTTTGGGCTTTAAAAGAAAGAAACCAAGGACTGGGCATTATTTTTTATAAGGAAGTCAGGGAGATCCCTTTGTTGTGAATTGACTGAGGAGGGAAGCCAGGTGTGATGTAGGGAGGTGCCTTCCGATATAGAGAGGCGTTGCAAAAGCCCTGACATAGGAGTCATCTCTGGCAGAGTGAGATGGCAAGGGCAGGAGAAGACCCTGGAGACTGAAGTAGATCTCAGCCATGCAGAGCATGGTAGAGCTTAGACCAGAGATCTTGCTGTGGATGATAAAGACTGTGCTAGGTTTTGAGCAAGAGTGTGGCCTGATCTGATTGAGGTTTTTCAAAGATGGTTTTGGCTGCACTGTGTACAGTTAACTAGTTGGAGACAAGAGTGGAACAGAGACTAAGTTAGGAGACTCTGCAAGCTATGTAGGACAAGATGATGTGACTTAAGCCAGGGTGTGGGTAGGATTATTTTCTTGTTGCTGGGACAAAATACCCAACCAGAAACAGCTTTGGGGGGGGGGTATTTTCAGCTTATAGCTTCTTTAAAAAAAAATTTATTTATTTATTTATTTATTTATTTATTTATTTGAGAGAGAAAGAGAATTGGCATGCCAGGGTCTCCAGACACATGCGCCACCTTGTGCATCTGACTTATGTGGGTCCTGGGGAATCGAACCTGGGTTCTTTGGTTTGCAGGCAAGCACCTTAGCTGGGTTCTTTGGTTTGCAAAAGGCAAGCACCTGTAGCCACTAAGCTGCAGGGCTGGGCTGTTACACCTCAAGGCCCACCTCACAGTAACACCCAGGACTCTTATTATGGTGGGAAAAGAATGGCAGTGGGAAATAGCTGTGTCAGTGTGGAGGGAGTAGTGAGAGCCTGCAGGGCTGGGCTGTTACACCTCAAGGCCCACCTCACAGTAACACTTTCTCCAACAAGGCTCCACCTCAGAGATTCTACAACTTGCCCAAACAGTGTCACCAACTGGAAATTAAGTATTCAAATACATGAGTGTGACCTGGAATTCACTCTGTATTCTCAGGGTGGCCTTGAACTCATGGTGATCCTCCTACCTCTGCCTCCCTAGTGCTGGGATTAAAGGTGTGCACCACCATGCCCGGCTAGAAATTTGCTTTATTTTTACACCTTAATTATAGATACTAATGGCCCAAGATTTTATTTTCTAATTAAGAATTTTCCCAGCTGGGTATGGTGGTGCACACCTCTAATCCCAGCACGCAGGAGGCCTAGGGAGGAGGATCACTGAAAGTTCAAGGTCAGCCTGAAATAGAATGAATTCCAGGTAGCACTTGCCAGAAGTTTAAGGCCAACCTGCTCTACATGGGGAGCTCCATAGTGAGACCCTGTCTCAGAAGAAAGAAGACAGATGACAGTAATGATAACAGCAGTGTCCAGCATGCCCTGTTTCGCTCCCTCCTGAAGTAAATCCATACTCATTTCAGTGACATTCCCAGGGCCTCCGCTGATCCTTGGCTCACTGCAGAGGATGTGAGGTGGGGCTTTGTGTACGTTCACCATTGGGAATGGCCATGGGGCCTAGATGACTTTTCTTGTTACTTCCTCATAAAAAAAAAAAACATAATTGAAAAAAGATAATGGCAGGTTGAATTCCAGTTGATTAGGTTGTTAGCCTGTTAAGGCCTGTGGGAGCTTTGAATTCCCTTGGTTGAAGTAATTTGGGGTACTGAACTGGTGACCCTGCCAGTCCCCAGTCTCTGTGAGAAGATCATCATGATTGTTTTCTCCTGGCACATGGATACAATAGCCATGCAGAAGTAGTTGGCCCACTACATGAATGAGGTCATCTCTACAAAGAAAAATCAACCCAAGTCCAGAACACATGAATTGCTACTTTTAAATATTTCCCATATTGCTCTTTTAAAATACTTTTTTACAGAATATTAATGACAATTGCTTATGAAAAAATGATGAAAACTTAGTCTTTCTTTAATACAGGACTTCTCAGAGCCTCTGAAATCTAGTGGCTTTCCATGGCTCTCCTTGGGAGACTTCAATAGCATGTTTCTGGGTTCAGCAGCAAACCCCTTTCTAATGCCTTTCAATCCGGGAAATGCTGTTGGGGTTACTTAGTGCTGGACAGCTAGGACCATGCTTTGTCACAGGAAGGCATGTAACATTGTGGATGTCATAGGCTTGTAGTAAACAGTCATCTGAGTGAAGATTTACTGCGCAGCCACATGAAGACAAACATCTGGTTGCATTATAACACCTCTCCTTTTCTATTTCCTAATGGTTGGTCTGATGAAAATAGAACAGTAGATAGAACTTTGCATAGCCCCTGTGGGTTCCCTCCCCAGACACTACACGAAGCCTGGAGTCAGTTTCCAGGGCAGCCTCTTTCATAGCTCCCGGGAGCTCCTAGGCAGGCATTCGAAATTCTCAGAGGGAACATTTCAGTCTTCAACACAGCTTCTCAGAGTCAAGGACAGGGATGCCTGGCCTGTATTTGTCACCCCTGAGCGCATTCACTTGCCTGCTGTGTAGAACTAGGGTTGTAAACAGCATGCAGTTCAGTGACTGCCCTTCCTTACCATAGCACTTCAGAAGCTGAAGCAGTTAGTTAGGCTAACAAAGCCAGTTTCTGTCA
Organism: Orientallactaga sibirica; assembly: GCA_036365145.1. Classification (NCBI taxonomy): domain Eukaryota; kingdom Metazoa; phylum Chordata; class Mammalia; order Rodentia; family Dipodidae; genus Orientallactaga; species Orientallactaga sibirica. Next base: position 26,987,985 of record JAEOAD010000004.1, on the reverse strand, counting down.
TCATTATAGTAAACTAGAGTGAGTTTTTGGCAAGAGGGTCTAAGTTCTGTTTACCACTCTGTGCAACTGGAGAAATAAGAGTTGAATTTGCTGACTCAACTGCCGCATAGTCCTTGGACTCCCCTGCAGTTGGTCCTGTTAATAGCCTTCATTGGAAGGCTAGAGTAAAAACCAAAGTGAGGGGATTTTTTTTGTTGTTTGTTTGTTTGTTTTTTTTTCTAAGGTAGGGTCTCAGTCTAACGCAGGCTGACCTGGAATTCACTATGTAGTCTCAGACTGGCCTTGAACTCATAGCGATCCTCCTACCTCTGCCTCCTGAGTGCTGGGATTAAAAGCATGTGCCACCACACCCAAGCTAAAGTGAGTTTTTTCTAGTAAACATTTTAAATAGGTGTTTACATATAGACTTATACCTGCCCATATGTACACATACATGTGTTTTGTTTGAGTTGTATCATTGTTGTGAATATGTTCAAACAACCAACCCATAGTTTTTTTTTGCTTTGAAATTCTGGCTGATATTAACAGTAGGAAATAGTATAGTCCATATTACAATTGAGGAGAAAGTGGTTTTCTGTGCTGTAAAATGGAGATGAGAAAGGATACTCACCTCTCCCCTGTTGCTTCAAGGCCCCTTCGCAGGGTGAATGAGGTGGTAGGTGGTATGCACACATTCTTGGGTGTGGTTATTTTGAGTGTGAATCTTAATTGTGCCTATATGAACATAAGGACAGTTAATGCACGCTAAAGGTAACAGGAAGAGGAGTTCCTGTACACCGAACACACCACCTGTGATCTTCAAAAATTAAAATGTAAAAGTATTTGACTTTAAAAATACACAAATTTGTGTTCAACTTGATTTTTTTTTCCTTTGAAGCACATAAACAAAATTATAAGTGTTAGAAACATATCTTAGGAAGGTGAATGTAGAACTATAGTTTTTTTTTTTTTTTTTCTAAGTGCTCTCAAGGTGAAAAGAACCCATTGAAAGGGTCGGCAGACTAGCCATTTAAAACAGCTGATGAACTGGAAGTCTGTATGCCACCACCACCCTAGTAGACAATGTTTACAAAGCATGGCCTTCGACTTGAGACCGACCGACATGTGCATTAGTGCTGCTAAACCCTTGCCCTTGTTGTGGATGCCAGTGAGTGATTAGCCACTTGCATTGGGGGAAGAGTCACTTAGCAATGTGCCAGGAATTCAGAAAGTTGTTCCCCAAGATGCAAGGAGGAACCGACCTGATGCTGTTCTGATTATGAGATGGACAGCAAAGATCACTGGCTTTGAGATGATGTCCTGGTTTCCAGAGTGGCTATGGTGGTCCACCTCAAAGATGCTGTCCTTGAGAGCAGGGACCCCTAATGCCCCCTCCTCCCTGGTGTGGGGAGTGTGTGAAGAGTGAGGTTGAGGACAGTCACTTGTACTCTGATGGTCTGTAGAAGATTTGGAGTAAAATATGGTTTGCTTCTCCTATCACGTCTCCTACTGTGGGAGAAGAGGTTTTAGATATACACGAGTAGGTTCTTAATTTAAAAAATGATAATTTAAATGTTTATAATGGGTATTCAAAATTAAAACTGATAAATCAAACTCACGATTTTATTGTTAATCTGTCATTCATTGTTATTTTGAAATAATGTAAGTTAAAACTAAATATTAGTATTATCTACAAATAAGGTAAAAATGTGAAGGAAGTATGTATTCTAGTGTCCTTTTCGGAAGTTATTTCTCCTTTTTTTTTTTTTTAATTTGTTGGTAATTTAGCTTGACCCCTTAGAATTTTTGCCATTCAAAACTGAAGGAAAATGGGGATATACAATATTGATCTTTTCCATTGGAAATGTGAAATAATGGTGGTTAGCTTGTCTTAGCTTCCTGGAAAATGATGGGTTAGTGAGCTTTGTCTTCTTAGTGCTGACGGCTGACTAAATGGAGAAGCTCAGTTCTGCATAAGATGTGCTGGTGAGGAGGAGTCACACTCGCCAAGGTGGATGTCCACTAAGGAAAGACAGAAGGGCTAGCGGCTCTGTACTCATCACCTGCTCCACATGAGCCTGAACACGTGTGCTTCTTTCCTCCTAGGTTTCTGGTACAGTTCAGACAGGACAAAGTGTGTGTGAAGTTTATTCAAGGCAACCAGAAAAATGGGAGTGTGCCCACATGCAAGCGAAAAAACAACCGTCTCCTTGAAGTTGCTGTCCCTTAAATAACGCCTCCTCTCCACCTTCATGGACTTGTTTCTTTGTAATAGTGCAATTTGATCTTTTGTTTTGTTTGGGTTTCACTGTATGTTTGGAAGTTGCCAGAGGCTAATTGTTAAGAGTCCTTGGCAAAATAAAATTATTTGACTAATCAGTTTTTATTATTGGAATAGTTTAACCCTTAAACCCACTTTCTGTCCTGGGCAGGATTATAGAAACTAATAGTGTCTAGTTCCATGTCATATTATGTTTCCTCTTTAGTTACCGTGTTAGGCCTGTGTTCCCTAAATCCACATATTACTCAAATCATTAATACATGTAAGTGTAGGAAAGGATCTTAAAAGACAGTGCATTCATTTATCAAATATTTATTGAATGCCTAGTTTATGCTGGGCACTGTGCTAAACGGTTTGAAAACCCACTAGGAGCCTTTATATTTTTAAGGCTGATAGCATTCTGGCTGGTTTGTGCTGGTTCAACAACAGCTAAGAAGGTTAGAAAGGGTTGGGGGCCAATGATGGATATAGCATTAGTGGGAGCCCTTAGCATGATTGTAAACACTACATGCGGCAGAAAGACATGATCCAAGGAGGAATAGGAATAGATAGATAGTAAGGTAAAATCCCTCTGCACTATTTTTTCAATTTGAAAAAATTAAAACTGACATTTGGACGTACTTTTTTTTTTTTGAGAGAGAGAGAGGAGGTAGAGAGAAAGAATGGGCGTGTGTGAACAAATTCCAGACACGTGCACCCCCTTGTGGGCAAGCGCAGCATTGCACACTTGCGTCACCACGTCTGGCTAAAGGTGGGACCTGGAGATCCAACCCGCATTCTTGGGCTTGGCAGGCAGGCGCCTTAACCGCTAAGCCATCTCTCCAGCCCTGGACATACCTTTTTATTTATTCAGATCTCATTACTTTAAAGTAAAAAATAAATGTCATAGTGTCCAGAAAAAGTAACAGGCAGTTCAGCAGAGCAGTATGCTCCTGTTTCTAAGAAACGCCAAAGAGGATCCTAGATGTAGGAATATCTCGAATGTTTTCACCCAGATTTGAAGACTATTTACCCAACTAGCACAGAAAAGGAAGGCAGATAACCTTTGGTGTCCAACATTCTGTATAATGTGCAATAAAACATCCAACACCTTTTTTTGAACTTTTTATTTATAATATACATTTTTGTATGAAAGCGGTGATAGGTACAGGGGTGCATATTTTAGTCAAAGTTCAAAATTAAATTTGTCTTAATTTTCGGGGCTTTTTCTCTTTCAAATTTATAGTAAGGACTCACTTTGGAAACTACATTTTAAACTTTGGAATTCAATTGTTTCTTATTTGGGAGGATGATGTATATACATTGGTATCATGTTAAATAATAAAATTGTTCTAATTTGGTGCCATTTTCTGGATCACAACTGTATTTTTGTATTTCATGCTATTTTCATATGTTGTGTGTCATTGTCTTGTGTCACAGAAAGGTTTTACAATCCAAACGTTAAATCGTCTCTGTGTCAGTTAAATTTCACTTATCTTTTATAAACCAGAAATAGTCATTGAAAATATTTCCTCAGGATTTTCTTTTGGTTTTTGTACTTAAAATCTTGTTCAGAAAAAGAAATTGTTAGATGTCTTTGTGTTTGTCAGTGCAGGAAGAGGATACAGTATTTTTCATCCTTTCCTCTGTGTTCCTAAAGTGGTTAATAGTTCCTAATATAGATAAGTGGAAATTTGAGACAAAGAGCTGCTTTTGTTTGTTTTGTTTCGATGTATTAAAAAACAGTAAATATTTACAATGGTCAAAATCCTGAAAAGTATGAAAAGGTATATAAATTCTCTATCCATTCACCCACCCTTCTGGTCACTTCTCTCCCACAAAAAAAGTTAACTTGGTTTCAGTTGCTGGCAAAGGACTTCATTCATATGTTAGTAAGAAGAAATAAGAGTATAGATTCTTAGCCTCCATTGCTTTAATAGACAAAAGCTAGTGTTGATCAACACATTGTGAATGCCTTTTCCTCTTAGCAGAATGCTATAGAAAGCTCCTCATTGTTTTTCCTGTGTCACAGTCTTTGCTTTGCTTTTCTGGAGTTTTTTTCCTTTTTTTTTTTTTTTTTTTTATTTTTGGTTTTGCAAGGTAGGGTCTCACTCTGGCCCAGGCTGACCTGGAATTAACTATGTAGTCTCAGGGTGGCATCGAACTCATGGCAATCCTCCTACCTCTGCCTCCCCTCCCGAGTGCTGGGATTAAAGGCGTGCGCCACCACGCCCGGCTTCCTTTGTTTTTTTTTTTTTTTTTTTTTTTTTTTCTTGGTAGGGTTTCACTGTAGCCCAAGCTGACCTGAAACTCATTGTGTAGCCCCAGGCTCGCCCTAAGCTCGGCCTCCCGAGTGCTGGATTATAAGCATGAGGAGAAGTGGGCCATAATGTCCTCTCTGGTCCACTGCTTGTCCTCTTAGAGCTGCTGCCTGAGGAGAGCTAAGTGATGGGAGTCCGGAATGGAAGTCAAAGTATAAAGTGTTCATGATCTGTAAATCTGCTTGATTAATTTTCCCGGTACCAAATTTAGAGATTATTCATTGTGGTGGTTCACAACAGTGGCATTTAACACAGTTATACATTTTCTATTTACTCTTAAACTGCGATATGTGTTAGGTATCGACTTAAAAATACAAAGGAATTGAGAGGGTGGTTTTTCATATTGCCTCATAGTTTTGTCTCAGAAGTATCCAAGTATGTGTATATATGTGTGTATATATATTCTGTGTACCTTACTTGGTGGGAAATGGTTGCTTCCTTATCTACAAAGACCATAGTACTCTGAACCCATCCAGTCATGACCCCCTTTCTTTCCCGCAGGGCACTCAAGCAAAGAAACAAAGTAACTAAAGAGACTAAAGAGATATTTAAAGATTATTCTTAGAATTTTAGACCTTCATGCTCAGTTTTGAGTTGAGAAATGACTGTCCCTCGAAGGATCCTAGGTGTGTCTTCCTGGAAGCCTTCACATTCCCCATGGGAAGAGCATTAAGAATGTGAACACTCTAGAACTGAAAAGAGAAACACCACACTCCAGGGGATCCCTGATGGAAGCAATCTTTCCAAAAAAAAGTCACCAAATATTAACTTGCATCAAAATCACAAAGCTTAGCCAGGTATGGTGGCACATACCTTTAATCCCAGCACTCGGGAGGCAGAGGTAGGAGAATCACTGTGAGTTCGAGGTCAGCTTGGGCTAGAGTGAGACCCTACCTTGAAACCCCCCCCCCAAAATTTTTAATTAAAAATCGCAAAGCTTCTTTTAAGAAAAAAAATTCAAAAACTCATCAATTCCTGGGCTATAACCTATACCAACTGAATCAGAATCTCCAGAGAGTTTGAGAACAGGCATTTTAGGATAGATCTTCAAATGAGTCACAAACATTAAAGTCTGAGAAACGCAGAAAATTACTAGAGTTGTCCTGTATCTACAATAATGCATATCTTAAAAACACCCCCAGGACTGGAGCGATATCTCAGTGGTTAAAGGCGCCTGTTGCAAAGCCTGGTGACACAGGCTCTATTCCCCAGTACCAACATAAAGCCAGATGCACAAAGTGGGACATGCATCTGGAGTCTGTTTGCAGTAGCAAGAGGTCCTGGCATGCCTATTTTCTCTTGCCCTTCCCTCTCTCTCCCCCTCCATCCCCTCCCTCTTTTTCTTTGCTACAACACTGTCCTGACGATACTGATTCATACCAGTGGTTGAGAGCACTAGGGTAGAATTGTCCTCTAATTACATGTGGTTGGCTCTGCTGGCACGCCTGCCAAAGCTGCCCAACCTAATGTCTAACCAGAGGCGACCCATGTCACTGTCACAGTGCGCAAGTAGCTGGTGATCCTTTTATCTTGGAACTTCTCTCACTGTCCTGCAATGAACTCTAAGTATATATCCTGGTCTGGTCCCATAGCCCCAGAGCCCACAGCAACAGCTGCCCAGCCCTGGAATGGCTTCTAGAAGTGACTAAGAGCTGTGCTGGAAAAACAGGTAGTAGTTACCTGTGGATGTAGTTGACTCAAAAGTCCATCAACCATAGGGCAAGGAAGGACCACGGGAATCCACACTCTCACCAAGACTGAGTAGTTTTGTACTACATTCAGAATAACAATGAACTCTGATATAAGTAAAGCATTCAGCTCAAGGTGAATGCCTTTGCTCATTCTCGGGGGGGGGGGGGGGTGGTTGGGGGCAAGGGATAAAACACTAGGCCTGGTGCGTAATGATATCCCTCAGTGTGAAGTATTTGGCTAAACCCCTTTATTTTCACACCTTTTCAGTTAGTTTGCTGATGACTAAAGTTTATGTGATTGAGTATTACAATAATTAGAGCATGGCTTAAAATTCTTTAAAGCCAAATATAGAAGGCGATTTTAGTCCTGTTTTAATCATAGGTAAGATATTCCATAGCCTTGATGATAGCCTCTATTTAAAATATCATGTATTTCTTGAGATTAATTTAGTAAACGCCTTAGTGTATCAGTTCTATTCTTTAAAAAAATAAACTGGGCTGGAGAGTTAAGGCTAGGCAGTTAAGGCGCATGCCTGCAAAGCCAGAGTACCCAGGTTCAATTCTCAAGGGCCCACGTAAGCCAGATGCACATGGTGGCACATGCATCTGGAGTTCATTTGTAGTGGCTAGAGGCCCTGGCATGCTCATTCTCTGTCTCCCTCTCTCTCCTTCCCTCTGTCTTATATAAAAATCAATAATAAAATAAAATTATTTTTAAAATGCAAAAAAGGGCTGGAGGGATGGCTTAGCCGTTAAGGTGCTTGCCTGCAAAGCCAGAGGACCCAGATTTGATTCCCCAGGACCCACGTAAACCAGATGCACAAGGTGGTGGCACATGTGTCTGGAGTTCATTTGCAGTGGCTGGAGGCCCTGGCACACCCATTCTCTCTATCTCTCTCTCCCTCTGTCTCAAATAAATAAATAAATATTATTTAAAAAAAAACTATTTACAAGCAGAGATAGAAGAGAGGCAGACAGAATAAGCATGCCAGGGCCCCTAGCCACTGCAAATGCATGCCCCACCTTGTGCATCTGGTTCTATGTGGGTACTGGAGAATTGAACCCCAGTCAGTAGGCTTTGCAGGCAGGTCGCTTAACTGCTGACTCATCTCTCTAGCCCCTCAGCTCAACTTACACTGTTTTGACCAGAACATATTCTACTAAGGGCATTCATTTTTGTATGCTCGTGTTTGTGCACACATGAGTGCAAACGCGTGCGTGTGGAGATAAGAAGACAACTTTGGGGTGTCAGGCCTCGCTTTCTACCTTTTTAAAGGCAGAGTCCACCTCGTTCTCATTTACTTCTGCATTTCCCACTTGCCAGACTAGCTGGTCTGCAAACTTCCAAGAAACTCTTGTCTCTGCTTCCCGTCTCTCTGGCAAATGGAGAAGTCTGATGTGGCGTCTGGCATTTATGTGGGTCTGGAGATCAAACTCAGGTATGCAAACTTAAGTGGCAAACCTGTTGCGCACTGAGCCATCTCCGCAACCCTAGGACCTTTAAGTGAACATTGTTTCTCTTAACTACTGAGGCACTCAAGCACACCAAAACAATCAGATGCGGAAGGGTGGAAATGAAGAGAAGGAAATACAATAATTTGGTTCATCTGGTGCAAAAATCAAGCTTTAAGTTTTTGTCATCGTTTGGAGATTTTCTGTTGGGTTCTGTGTAGTTATCTTTGTTTGCAACTCCTGTAATAATTCTAACAAGCTCTTGATGTTCGGGACTTCCTGGTCTTGTGAGCTAGCATTTTCTTTCTGCTCTCATCAGCTTCTCTTTCAATAGTCACAGGAGAAAAGTAATTGTTTCTAGTTAGTGGTTCGTCCAAGCCTTGGAATGTTTAAAGCGCCTCCTCTTTGGTTGGAAGATCATTTTCAAAATCTGGAGTTAATCACGGCACAGCAGAAGCCACAATCTCTCTTCGGCATTAACTTTTTTCCCTTGGCATGGTGGCCAGATCCTTTGAGCCCAATTCCATAAAATTCAGCAAAAAGCTAACTTCATAACCAAGGAAAATAGTCTTAGTTTCTTAGTGTATTGGAGATGAATTTAATTTCCTATTTTGTCAATATCCTGGCAATACTGATAGAATGAGATCAACTGCCTATCTCAGTTATTTTATGCTAACCCCCAACTTGGGTTTTTTTCCGTCTGTTTGGGGGAGTTGCTTTAATGACCTACACATCATAAGTGTGCACATGGAAGTGAACATACCACATAACTAGCACTTAAAATAAGCACCTCAAATCTGACACCGGAAACCCATCCCGTTTGGTCACAACTAAGTAACTTTTCTAATGTATATTCATGTGACCCATTTTATTTTTATTTATTTATTTGCAAGCAGAGAGAGAGAGAGAATGGGCATGCCAGGACCTCTAGCCACTGCAAACGAACTCCAGATGCATGTGCCCCTCACACATCTGGCTTATGTGGGTCCTGGAGAATTGAACCGGGATCCTTTGGCTTTGCAGGCAAACGCCTTAACCACTAAGCCATTTCTCCGGCCCCATGTGACCCATTTTAAATGGAATCATATCATATTCAGTCTTCTGCCTGGCTTCTTTCATTCAACCTACTTGTAAGGTTTGTGCTGGCAGGTAGCCGAGTGTCACCTTCATTCTGGCGGTATCATTCATCACACTTGCATAGCCCATTTTACTGTTGGTAGCCAATTGGCTATCGAATAGAGACTTGTTGCACACATCTGTGTGCGTGTCTTTGGGTGAGTATGTGTGCATGCCTGCTGAAAACATACCTGTGAATAAAACTGCTGTGTCAGCGTAAACACCTGCTCGGCTGTAGTCACTTCTCAAGCTGTTTTCCAGAGGAACTTTCGGTTCACACTCCCACCAGCACCCTGCTAGGTTCCTAGTTGCCCTACGTTGTTGTGTGAGCAGTGTTTTTAGCTCTGGTTCTGGCGGATCAGTGTGTTTGCATCTTGCTGGTGACTAAGGAGCTCCTTTAGGCCAGTTGGATCCTCCTGTGAAGTACATTTTAGAGGTTTTTGTCCAGATTTCTGTTGTCTATGTTTTCTTTTGGATTTGTACTTCTGTATATGTTTGCATGAGGCCTTGATGTATGCAATATATAGATTGCAATATGTGGTAGCTTTTTTGTTTCCTTATCATGACTTTTGGTGAACAGAAATTCCATTATAGTTGAGATTAACAGTTATTTATGGTTAGTACTTTATTTCCTGTAAAGCAAACATTTGCTTACCTGAAGTTATAGTTTCCTTCTAGAAGCTTTATTGTGTTAACTCTCACATGTAGCTCTTTAGTCCAGTTGGAATTGACTTTTTTTTGAATGGTGTAAAGAGGCAAGGTTCAGGTCTGGTTACCCCCAGTTTGGATATCCAGTGACTCAGCACATTTTTTAAATATATTTTTATTTTTATTTATTTGAGAGAGAGAGAGAAAAATGGGCGCACCAGGGCCTCTAGTCACTGCAAACAAACTCCAGATGCATGAACCCCCATGTGCATCTGGCTTATGTGGGACCTGAGGAATCAAACCTGGGTCCTTTGGCTTTGCAGGCAAGCACCTTAACCACTAAGCTATCTCTCCAGCACCTTGTTTTCTCTTGGATGAACTTTGATAGCTATGCCTTTTGAAGAATTAAACTGTATTTACAACCCAGCACTTTTTGTTGAAAAGACTGACCTTGCTTGACTCCAGTGTTTCTAGATTTTTTTTTTTTTTTGAGAGAGAGACAGAGAGAGAGAGAGGAAGAGGCAGAGAATGGGCACAACAGGGCCTTTTTAGCTGCTGTGAATGACTCCAGATGTGTGTGCCCCCTTGTGGGCATGCACGGCATGTGTGCTTGCGTCACTTTTGCATCTGGCTAAACATGGGACCTGGAAATTTGAACAAGCATTCTTAGGCTTCGCAGGCAGGCTCTTTAACCTCTAAGCCATCTCTCCAGCCCTCTAGATATTTTTATTCCCTTGATTTGTATCAACACTGAACTGTTAGTGTTGCTTTATAATATGTTGACATAGTGCAGTAAAAATGAAATTTATAGGGCTGAAGAGATGGCTTAGTGGTTAAGGTGATTGCCTGTGAAGCCTAAGGACCCAGGTTCTACTCCCTAGAACCCATATAAGCCCAATACACAAGATGACACGTGCACAAGGTCACACATGCACACAAGGTGGCATACACGTCTGGAGTTTGATTGCAGTGGCTGGAGCGGGATGTCAAACTAGTAGGGTTGCTATGAGTTCAAGACCACTCTGGGACTACATAGTGAATTCCAAGTCAGCCTGGGCTAGAGTAAGACCCTACCTTGAAAAACCAAAACAACAACAATGAGATTTATAACTCTTAGTCACCATAATCTTATGATGAGAGAAGGAAAGGCATTAAAATGAATAAGCATGTTAATTTAAATAAATAAAACCAATTAAGTAAATAATTTCAAGTGTATGGAGTAATGATAGTTCATCAGAGTTCTAAGGATACGGAAAGCCACAGAGACTTGTTCACAGGAGTTCCCAGTGAGATTATAGGAAGAAAATGTTTCCATGAAGTAAATGAACAAGTTCTAATTTTATGTAATTTGGGGGGTTTCCATTGACTCAGTGATTTCTATCCATATTACTAATATCCTCATTTTAAGTTTTCCATAAAGTCTTCCTAAAATTACTGTTTTAATAAAAAGTATGTGTGAATGTTTTGCTTTTAGATTCCACTCTCTGCTCCCTCCCTTAGATTTGCTTGCTTTGGTCATGAATAATGAAAGATCTCTGAAGATTTTCTAATCTTTCAATATTGCAGTCTGTTTTCCTCTGTGATGATGATGGCTTATAGATGAAACCAGATGGTGCCAGAAGTGGAATCCACATCTTTCTTTTGCTTCTCTACTAATGCCACATTTTTAAAATTAAAACAAAATGAGTTTTCTAAGTCATGTCCCAGTAATCACCCAACCCATTCTCTGTGCCATTCTGAGCCAGCTAAATTCAGAACTGCCTTTCTTAAAAATAACTTCTGCATGCTGAGCTTTCCTGAAGTTGGGAATTGACAGAGAAGAACAGTACCGAAAAGGAAGACAAAAATTTTTATTTTTGGTAGCATTAAAGGTACATGAATACAATTTTTCCCATGGGGGGACAAATTATACACAAAGGAAAACAATGTGTGTGTGTGTGTGTGTGCGTGTGCGTGCGTGTGCGTGTGCGTGTGTGTGTGTGTGTGCCTGAGAAAGCAAGTATAAGTCAAATAAGAAATGTTTGCTTAAGTCTAAAGTCATTCTGAAGAGAGGCAAGTGGAGTGGTGGAGGCACTGCATAGCTGAAAATAGAAATTGTCCTATATTTTTTAGAAACCTGAGAATGCTTAGCTGTGGGTATATGGCAGATTCACCTTGTTTATTCAATAAATATAATTCACGTGGCATGGTGGTTTTGAAGGTCAGTGTCCCTGTAGCTTCAGGTATTTTTTAAAAGATTTTATTTTTATTGACTTATTAGAGACAGAGAGAGGGGGAAAGAGAGAGAGATTAAGAGTGAGAATGGGCATGCCAGGGCCTCTAGCCACTGCAAATGAACTCCAGACACATGTGCCACCCTGTGTATCTGGCTAACGTGGGACCTGGGGAATTGAACTGGGGTCCTTAGGCTTTGCAGGCATGCACCTTAACTGCTAAGCCATTCCTCCAGCCCAGCTTCAGGTATTTTTGATTAAGTTTCCTACTTAGTCTCCAATAGGCCATCTGGAGGAGGTTTGTCACTGGAGATGGATCTAGAACCCAGCCCTAAGGTGTCTTCAGGGCCAGCTTGAGCTCTGGGTATTTTGTTCTCTTTTTTTATCTCTGCTGTAGATGTAAGATGAAGTGAGCCATCTTCCTTCACCAGGTTGAAGCTTCCCCTGGAATCTGTAAGCTGGAAATAAACCCTTTTCTTCATAAGCTGCTTCTGGTCGGGTATTTGTCCTAGCAACAGGAAGGTAACTACAAGCCATGGTGATAATGCCAACCCACTGCCTTGAATGCTGACTTGTAGAGTGAAATGGTGTGGTATTGAAGAATCAGGATCATCGTGACTCGGTGTTCTTGATACAGACTCTTAAAGATCTGAAACAACAGCTTTCAGCATACAGCTTGGACAGGATAGGATAGGACTGTGTCTAGCAGATGGACCCCAGCACTGGTTAACATCTTACAGTAACAACCCAAGTAGGTTTCTATATAATGGTAACCCTGCATTATTGAAAATCAAGTGAAAAAGAGGAATTTACAAGTTTAAAGCAAGCACACGTAATTTACGCAGAAGTTGAAACTTCTTTGAGCATTTTGCCTATTTGGAAGACTAGAAACAAATATGGAAGATGTTTATAGGAATCTAAGTGTCCTTTTGTTGGAACACCTTTGCTTTACTCTAACTTTGGACATCAGTGGGGACAGAGTTCTTATGGCTTGCTTTTATTGTGGACAAATTAACACAGAAAACCAGAAATGGCAAGAGTTGAACCACTGGTCTCAGAGGCTGCTAGTAACAGCTGGATTTATTTCCTAGCACACATTTAACTTGGACATGATAACGAAATGGGATCTGGTAGCATTAAGTGAAAAGCACTTGAGAGCTATTGCTAAAACATTAAAGGGAAGGAAATCCACCCACCAATTTGTTCTTTCCACTGGGCAACAGCTCGACAGATGAAGATGCCATGTGTGGTGATTTGAACTATCCCCAAGCCACACCAGACACATAGGCAAAGTTTGTTTAAAAGAATTTATTTCAGAAGTGTGGCTTGATGCATCTGACACAGACAGGCCATTCATGTCCCTGTCTGAAGGCATCTTTTCTGATGGAGCACACATTGCTAGCTAGGAAAGCCGACAGGGGTGTGCTCCACTCATGGTGGACTGCTAATAAGTGTGAGTCCTCGCTGCTCCTGGGGGTCATTGGCCACCGACGTCATGTACACAGGAGGAGCTGAGGGGAAGCATGGTCTTGGAGCGGGTGAGTGCAGCGGGCAATGAACCACCAGGAGACGGTCTGATGGATAGCCACTCTCGTTTATTCAGAAGGGGATTGGGTTTATAAACACTTGAGAAAGGTTGAGAAGGCACATACAGATCATAAGGTGATTGGATACATAGGTTTATGGGTTGCTATCTAATTGGCTGGTGTTGGAAGGCAGAAGTCACGAGGGAGAAGCTGCAAGGGAGATAACAGAAGTGGCAGGAAAAGCTACGTGACTTCAGCCACATATTAGATGGCTACAGCTTCAGGGAGACTGTTTGCTACCATATAAGGGTCTCTAGGGCAGCTAGCCACAAGGTCAGGAACTGTGGGGGGGGGCACAAAATCTGACTATGGAATGTTCAGGTGCTTTTGGGATGGAGGAGGGCCTGCCAATTCTGCCCACTCTGGGCCACGATGGGACACACTACAACCTTGAGAAGGGAGGGCCAGCTCAGTCACCAGAGTGGGTTCCCAACAATAAGGCCAGCTGCAACCACCACAGCCCAAGGTCCCCGGCTATGTCCAACAGCCCAGGCCAGCTTCCTCACAGTCCCAGCCCATGTTTAGCCCAAGAAGTAAGCCCCCAATGAACATGAGTACCCCTCACTTTCCAAAGCAAACCCACTGTTGCATGCACTATCTTTGGAAGAACCATGTCAGGAGCTCATATTTTTTTGCTGAGAGATGGTTCATTCTAGCAATTAGAAGCACTTTATGCTAAGTATAAAGGCATGCATTATCTCATTTGTGCCATCAAGTTCTATTTTGATGTGATCAAATAACTTATTTTCCAATAAGTACAGCACCATTTTTGTTCTTAACATGGAACTGATAAATTGCTTTTGAAAATCAAATCCTTCAATGAGCCATTTTGCTATGTCTTAGACATTGCCTCAGCCAGTCTTAGTAAATATGTCAGTAACCATAAATTCTTATTGAAATTTGGGAGGCTGAAGCAGAAAGATTACCATAAGTTCAAGGCCAGCCTGGCTATATAGTAAGACCCTATCTCAAAGCAAACAAAATACATGGGGCTTTAAGAATATCAGGAAGTAGAATAATAAAAAGTTATCTGTCAGCTATTTGGGTGGTGCCAAACATTGTTTTAGTTACAAAACCCCTGTCCAATTACCTCATGATTGCCTATATTTTGTAGGTATGGCTTTAGCAGCTTTTGATGGGGATGTAAATATACGAGCTTGAGTTTGGGTCACAATTGCACCTAGGCTAACCTGGAAGTCACAATGTAGCCCAGGCTGTCACTGCATGCGCTGCAGTCTACCTGAGACTCCCTAGTGCTGGGATTATAGCTGTGGCACACCACAGCCGGCTATAGTTTTATAAATTCAAGAAAAGACCTAAATAAATGGTTGCATTTACACATGTCTGGAAAGTGGTGTTCAAATGTTCACAAGTTTCATTTCCGGTAGTCACCAGACAATAGGTAGTCCGTGTGAGCTCACAGACCCCTGGCAAATCCTCCACAATTTGGAATGGTCTGTCTGTATCCTCTAACCCCTCCATTTTACCCATAAGAAAGATTTGAGAGATGCAGAGTGGTCCAAGGTTTGGTGGATCCTGGAAAACCAGACTGAAATTCATGTCTTCTGGAGTTTGCAGTCAGTTCCAGGAAGATTAGGAGAAGATGCCCAAGCTTCTACGTTTTCATTTATAAGTTTACAGTGGATATTAATGAGATGCTGCCGTACAAAATAGGTGCAGGAATGAAGGGACCCCCAGGTGCATGGCGAAATGGCCTTCTCTGACATGTCGTCATTGGTCAGTCAACAGTGCTGACAGGAGCATTGCTTCTTTTCCATGATTAGCTCTCTGGCTTCCTGAACTTTCCAGTTGCCTTTAATCATGAAGGCTTCGTTGTCCGCTTTCACCCCAATTGTCCAGTTGGGTGTTCAAGCCTACTCTTCCCAAAGATAGTTATAGGAACTCAGTCATTCACATTCTCCTTTAATGATTTTTCATGCCATCTGTTTCCGGGACCATCCCTCCAGCAGAAAGTGGACAGATCAGTTGCTCCCAGGCAAGTGTTTCAGATACAAACTTCCTTGTGATCTAGCCTCAGGAAATAACATTGACTTGAGCAACTAAGTTTATTTTTCCTCCCTTGTTTTCATCTATCTTTTTAAATATCACAGGAGTTATCGCTAAACTAATTAAGACAGTACATGGTTTAAATCAGAATCATATCTGTATACCACAAGTATTAGTGGCTCTGTAGCATAAGCACTCGTTTCAGAAATGCATTCGTGTCTTCCCACACCCATGATGTTATTACTCAAGTCCCATGGGACTCGGGCTTTGTGGAAAACCAAGGGTGAACCTGTTGCATTGCTGTGTTAAAACAAAAACTTTCGTTTTTAGATTTGGCCAAACTTGTTTGATTATAAAATGAGTCATGAGCTGGGAAGCTTAGAGCCCTACTGAGCAAGCAGCAAGCTCGTGTCAAGAGGCACAGAAGCAGCAAAGGAGAAAAATCACTCCACTGATTACAGCTAGGTATCTGTTCTGCCTGGACATAATGAGATAAGGTGTTTTCCTAATTTGGAGAGAATGTGGTAAGTGCCTGTCTGTGATTGGCTGAAATTCTCCTCCTTGTTATGCTCCAACATTTCACTTCCTTAGATACAAAGTTAGGTCACAATTTGTTGTATAGTAACAAAAAACTCAGCCTTGGGCTCATAGTGCCCATGCTTAATTCATTCTCTCTCTCTCTCTCTCTCTCTCTCTGTCTGTCTCTCTGTCTCTCTCTTCATGTGTCACAGCCCTTGAACTCTTCTCTATTTCTAGAGGAGATGAAAGACCTGAAGTCTCTTCCATGCATATAAAAATAAAACAGGGCTGGAGGGATGGCTTAGCAATTTAAGGCGTTTATCTGCAAAGCCAAAGTACCCAGGTTCAACTCCCCAGGACCCATGTAAGCCAGATGCACAAGGGGGTACATGCATCTGGAGTTTGTTTGCAGTGGTTGGAGGCCCTGGAGCGCCCATTCTCTCTCTCTTCCTCTCTATCAAATAAATAAAAAAACAAAAATAAAATATTTTTAAAAAGAAAAATAAACAGAACAAGCTATTGTGGAAGAAGGAGAAAAGTTGCAAACATGCTAAACTTCAGAACATGTTTTGAAAAGGCGTGTTCCTATCATCTCCTTGAGGGTGTGTGTGTCTTGATGATGAGAGCACGTATGTACACATGCGTGTTAGTAAGTGATTACTTTTCTACTTTTCCTCTTATTTTCCCAAGCCTCTAATAAAATAATTTTGTTACAGAGGAAACTTGAATAATTTGATTGGGAATGGTTTCTATAAACAAAAATGGCTACCACCTTGCACATGTCTTTCAGCAATTGGAGTTTGCAGTGGGAGGGCGGTGGTTTTAGCATATTAGGCGTGTCCTTCCACACATGGTGTGAATGACAACTAACAGAAAGGAGACAGACAAGCTGTTGCCTTGGCTCCAAATGGCTCTTGAACCTTCACAGCTGGATTAGACCTTGAAGCGAAGGAATTACATCTGCAGACGTTCATTTATGCTTCACTTAAGGTTTGCAGGGAAGTCGCATCCTCCTGTGCACAACCCGCCCCCATGATTCCCTGGGAGCTTAGGTGATGAAGAAGCTAGCTGTGTGGACTCACTCCTTTGGTTTGGGGCTCTTATTTAACCTAGGAATCCTTTTTTTTTTTTTTTTTTTTTTTTTTCCACATTAGATGAGAGGCTTTTCCTGACTGAGCAGTACTGCTTCATAAGATTTTCCGCAGATAGATGGATATTTTAAAACAACCAGATAGGCACCCTAGCTAGCTCAGTCGGTAGAGCATAAGCTCTTAAAACAAGCAGATGTATTTGATTTTTTGAAATCATATCATTCTGTAGTTCTTGTAGCTAAGTTGTTCTGTAAAATGTAAACTTCCAGACTCCTTATCTCTGAGGAAGGAGTGTGTATTCATGTGTGCCTTTGCCAAGGGTTTACAGGAAAGAAAGAAAGAAAGAAAGAAAGAAAGAAAGAAAGAAAGAAAGAAAGAAAGAAAGAGAAAGAGAGGAAGGAAGAGAGAGAGAGAAAGAAAGAAAGGGAAAAGGAAGGAAGGAAGGAAGGAAGGAAGGAAGGAAGGAAGGAAGGAAGGAAGGAAGGAAGGAGGGAGGAGGGAGGGGGAGGAGGGAGGGAGGAAAGGAAGGAAGGAAGGGGGAGAAAGAAAAGGAATCTTTGGTGCTCATATGCGAAGCCTTACTTCATCTGCAAATGGGCAGCTCTTCCTGTGATGGTTTAATCAGAAAGTACTAGAGCTATCTGAAGTACTGACAATATTTGTGCAACAATATTGCAACACATTTGAAGCCTTCTTTAAAAAACAATATGTGCTGTCCCTTAAATATCATAACACTTGGGTTAAAATTTTTCAAAAGTAATGAGAGAGCCAGGCGTGGTGGCGCATGCCTTTAATCCCAGCACTCAGGAGGCAGAGGTAGAAGGATCGCCATGAGTTTGAGGCCACCCTGAGAATATAGAGTGAATTCCAGGTCAGCCTGGGCTAGAGTGAGACCCTACCTCAAAAAAAAACAAAACAAAAAAAAATAGTAATGAGAGAAACTAGAATTCCATGGTGCCAGATTGGATGGCAGCCACCATCTAGAACCAAGTAAAGGGCATAAGTCCAGGCCCTTGGAGGTCACTGGCAATCCTTCCCAGGGCTACAAACATGTAGCTTCTTTTCATGCTGTCGGGAAAGTTCTCCAGTGCTCTCTACAGAGTAACTTGGGTGGCTCTATGCCATTCTGACAGGTTGACAGAGGCGTAGGTGCCAGAAATAGGAAACTGATGAGGGTGCAGAAGGGGAAGTAGGTTCACTGTATGAGCAGGCAACATAGAGCTAAGGCTGGTAGTTTGAGCAGGATAGGATGAGTGCTCTGCAATGGCAGAGTTTGAGTTGGATGCCTTAACACTGTCTCTGATTATTAAACAGCATTCAATTACATCCTGACATTCCTTTTTCCCATTAGGCTTCTAGAACTCAATTATAAAAATGATTTCACTAAACTAAAAATGCTTTGTCTAAATCATGAAATTAACCTCAGAAAGTCAGCATAGGAACTTTCCAAGTCACGAACCATCTTGTGAAATTAAATGAAGTTGCCTTCTGCCCCTCCAGCTCCCCACCATTCACTTCCACAGGACGCTCCTCCACACACACACACACACACACACACACACACACACACACACACACACACACAGGGCAGAGCAACAGCAGGACATCTTGGAGGACATTGCCTCCTCTCTCTTCCTCTCACCACTCTAACCCCACTGAGGGGTTTTGCCTGTGACCTGTATCTCAGCTAGGTCAACTGCTCCCTCAAAGTTCACTCTCATCCGTATGCACACTCCAGATAACCTTCTCTCTTGCCCTCAGCCGCTCTGTTAAAGTTCTTCATGGCCAACACTTGGTGCAAATCCTGGTAGAGCAACTCGGCCTGGTAGAGCATCTAGCTAACTTAAGTGTTGACTTTCATTATTGAGGTTCTTTCAAGAGTTTCTCACTCCCCCACCCAAAAACAACTTCCTGAAAGGGGACACTTTGGCCTTCTCCATTGTCTTTGTTTATGCCTCGCTTGTCTACTATGACATGCCCATGGCAACAATAATACTCAGTAAGATTTGTGAAGAATTGAATGTAAAACTATGTATTGAGCACATGCTAGTTGTCCATTGCTATTCTGGGCACTAAGGAAATAATGGCAAATGAACTGGGCTCCCAGAACTAACCTGTGTGTGTGTGTGTGTGTGTGTGTGTGTGTGTGTGTGTGTTTCGAGGTAGGGTTTCACTCTAGCTCAGTCTGACCTGGAATTCACTATGTAGTCTCAGGGTGGGCTCGAACGCGTGGTGATCCTCCTACCTCTGCTTCCTGAGTGCTGGGATTAAAGTCGTGCATCACCACGCCTGGCTCCAGAACTAACCTTCTAATGAACGGCTACATCCAACTATCTCCAGGTAAGTAAAAGAGAAAGCATTTTAATTGAGAAAGCATTTTAATTGAAAGTGGACATTAAGCATAGTATGATCAAAGCCGGGCATGTTGGTGCACACACCTTTAATCCCAGCACTTGGGAGACAGAGGTAGGAGGATCATCATGAGTTCGAGGCCATCCTGAGAATACAGAGTAAATTCCAGGTCAGCCTGAGCTAGAGTGAGACCCTACCTCGAAAAAGAAAAGAAAGACTAGTACGACCAGGCTTGAAAGATGGCTCAGAGATTAAAGTGCTTGCTTGCCAAGCTTGACGGCCCATGTTCAATTCCCCAGTGCCCATGTTAAAGCCAGATGTGCAAAGTGGCACATGCATTTGGAGTTTGTTTGCAGTGTCTAGAGGCTGTGCCATCAATCTCTCTCCAAACAAATACATTTATGAAGCTTAAAAAAAAAAAAACAGTATATCAACTTCCCAAACCCTTTAAAATTGTATAAGATTACATCTCATTATATTTTTCTTATGCTTCCAAGTCAGAATTTATGTTGTTTTGTAGGGCTTGATTAAACCCAGGGCTTCTCACATGCTAGGCAAGTGTCCTACCACTGAGCTACAGCTGAGGCCTTCAAATAGAAATACTGCTTACATACTGCATGATTTTTCTTTCTCAATGATTACTATTATAACAGTATTTTTCTCAACTTCCTGTTAGCACAGACATGGGTGGTATCACCCACTGTGTGACATGGTAGACGGGGATGCACATAAGAACCCAACTATCTTTTAAAACAACTTTTCCGGGAAAAGATAATCATGGTCTCTAACAATGCAATAAATGATCACTTGAAACACAATTTATTCATGTGGTTAGAGGGGATCTCAGCACAGGTTAAGGCCAATAAAATACCGAGAGAGGCATTGCAGAGTGCTGATAAAACTAAGTCTTTAAAAGAAAATAGATGCCTCATTTGCCCAACAGCATCGTTATCAAAATGAAAAACTTGGGGCTGAAGAGATGGCTTAGTGGTTAAGGTATTTGTCTGCAAAACCAAAGGACCTCAGTTCAATTCCCCAGGACCCAAGTAAGCCAAATGCACAAGGTGGTGCATGCATCTGGAGTTCCTCTACAATGGCTGGAAGCCCTGGTGTACCATTCATTCTCTCTCTCTCTCTCTCTCTAATAAATACATAAAAATAAATAATATTTAAAAAAAAAAAAAGAGGAAAATCTTGATTGTGGCCCTGCAGCCTTGTAGCAGTCTGCTTCCTAGATCAGGGCCTGCCCAACCATCGACTTTTCCAGAGTGCTGACGTGGACGATTATATGTGACTAGGAAGTGGTGGACAAACCGTTCACTGATCCACCTGAATTCTCATTAAGAACAAAAATTACAAGGCATATAGTTAAGTACATCCTTTTACTAAAAATGCTGTCTTGTGCTGTTTGGTGGCTCAGGTCTATCATCCCCGCCCTCATGAGGCTGAGGCAGAGCACTTGGGAGTTCAAGGCCATCCTGGGCTATATAGGAAGACCCTGTCTCTAAAACCAAAACAGCCTATATTTGTTTTTGCAGAATACATTTTATTTTCTCTCTCACTCGCTGCCTGTATTTTTCTTTCATTCATTTATTCTTGCATCCTTCAAATATTCATAGGAAGAATATCATTAGCATGATGTTGTAACAACATAAATGTGAGTAATACTGCCCACCCAAAGTCTGGAAATGAAAATTGTACATGATATAAACCATGTACATGTGCTACATTGTCACTGTAGTTACAAGACTGAAGTTGAATCGTAATGGTAGTGACCCTAAGTTGGACTTCAGCTGAGACTTTATCTTGTCTGCCATTCATTTTATACAATCATGAGTGTGGTCAAAAACAGAAGCATGTCAATACTTAAAATAATGAAGGAGGGCTGGAGAGATGGCTTAGTGGTTAAGATGCTTGCTAGCAAAGCCAAATGACTCATGTTTGATTCTCCAGGACCCATGTGGCACATGTGTCTGGAGTTCATTTGGCTGGAGGCCCTGGCCTGCCCATCCTTTCTCTCTCTCTCTCTCTCTCTAAATAAATAAATAAATAAATAAATAAATAAATAAATAAATAAATAAATAAAATATATTTCAAAAGGTAGAGCTGAACCAGGCATGGTGGCGCATGCCTTTAATCCCAGCACTCAGGAGGCAGAGGTAGGAGGATTGCCGTGAGTTCGAGGTCAGCCTGAGACTGTATAGTAAATTCCAGGTCAGCCTGAGCTAGAGTGAGACCCTACCTCGAAAACCAAAAAAAAAAAAAAAAAAAAAAAAAAAAAAGAGCAGGAGCGATGGATTAGCAGCTAAGGCACTTTCCTGAAAAACCTAAGGATCCAGATCTAATTCCATAGTACCATGTAAGCCAGATGCATGGGGTGGCACAAGCACCTGAAATTCGTTTGCTGTGGCTAGAGGCCCTGGTATACTCATTCTCTATCTGCCTCGTTCTCTGTCTCCCTCTCTGTCAAATAAATAAATATTTTAAAAATAAAAAAGATAATAAAGGAGCGATTATATACATTTAATTTTAAAGTAATTTTCTCTCAAATCTATCCTGCTTAAGTATTTTCAAATAATTTGATAAATATGAAATATCTTTCCTGATGAGGCAAGTTCTCTCCTGTGAGTCCTGTTTTCATTTCTGAGAACTCCTAAGTGTGTACTTTAAAAAAAAAAAAAAAAGATCTTATCTTATTTTATTTATTAGAGACAGAGAGGGAGAGAGAGAGAGAGTGAGAATGGGCATGCCAGGGCCTCTAGCCACTGCAAATGAACTCCAGACGCATACACCACCATGTTGTGCATCTGGCTTACGTGGGACCTGGAGAATCAAACCAGGGTCCTTAAGCTTTGCAGGCATATGTCTTAACCGCTAGGCCATCTCTCCAGCCCTATTTTATTTTATTTTTTTTAAGATTTTGTGTGTACTTTTTACACAAAACACAGCTCTCACCTCAAAAGAAATGAGAGATAGTTTATTCTGGGGCCAAATATGAGTGCCCATGGCCTGAGACAACAGATTCAGGTTGCTCCAAACACCATGTTACAATGTGGAAATGCTTCATGAAGTTTTTATAGTTATACAAGAAAAGTAAATCATGAATCCAGGTATTTTGTCAAGCATATTGGTGGAAATATCAGGTTTACAGCAAATTGGAGCAATCTCTGCTATTCGTCTCAGCTGCTGTCTGATAACATCCTTAGCTAATGGCTTGGTGGAAGCTCCTGGTCTAGTAGTACATTTAAAGGCTTTCCCAGAGTCACAAAGACGCTAGGTCAGACACAGAGGTGAAAGGGAAAGTTTATTAAGGGGTCTCACGTTACCCAGCTGATTTGGTTCTAGATTTGCAACATCCCAACGCTCTACAATTAGGAAGTTCTAATCAGTCAAGCATCCTGGTAGAATCTGTACTTCAGGTTTGGCTTTTTTTTTTTTTTTTTTTCAGTTCAGCTCACAAATCGGAATCTGCAGTGTGCATCATCATATGTCACAGTGTGTCCATCTATGAAATACCCTGCCAAGCATGCACTTACTACCATGTGAATCACTCACGGTCTGATCGCTCTGCCTCATCTATGGTTTTTCTTTATGTATACATTTTTGCATCTTTATTTTATCTTTAATTTTTTGAGATGGGCTCTCACTACATAGCCCAGGCTGACCTTCAACTCCTGATCCTTCTGCCTCTACCTTCTCGATGCAGGGATTATAAGCATGTGCCACCCAACCTGTGTGTGGTGGTTTGAATCCTATGTCCACCATAGACTCATACGTTTTGAATGCTTGGTCCCCAGTGGATGGCAATTTGGGAGGTGGAGCCTTGCTAGAGGAGGTGTGTTGTTGGGGGTGGGCTTTAGGATGTGACAGGCAGTTCCGGAGTTCAGCTCACTCTCTTGCTGTGCTTTCCCACCTACTGTGGTAGAGGTGATGTCCAGCCTCTGCTCCACCATCTTTCCCCTGCCATCCTAAAGCTTCCCCTCAAGACTGTAAGCCAAAATAAACCATTTCCTCCCATTAACTCCCTTTGGTATGGTTCTTTGTCCCAGCTACACAAAGGTAACTACAACCCTGGGTCATTTCAGGCTGTTCTATATATGTACCACATTGAAAGAAAAACTGGCATCGAGATTCGGGCAGAATAATTTTTGAATAGTTTTGGCTTCACTCAACATTTCTTCCTTTTTGGAAAGAATTTACCACTGAGCTTTTTGTAGGTAGCCAACAATATCAGTGAGTTTTTAACGTTCGATTTCTAACATGTCAGGCAGGTTGATAATTCTTCGAGGAGAGGTGGCACTGGGGTGCCAGGGGATCTACTTTTGTGCCTTGCTTGCACTGGTAGTTGGAGTGCCTGTGAGCATTCTTCATTTCTGCAACCTCAGCACTCCTTAGCCTCTGCTTGCCTCTTGCAGCTGCAGGCCGGGGCTGTAGCTCAGGGACTTAACAGTTCCGTGTCAGACCACTGGGGAGAGTGCCACACAGTTGTGGAGGCAGGGCTGGGTATGTGTGTGGGGAATGCAGCAACTCCCAGAGGTCTACCCTCTAAGGGAGGGGACAGAAGCCTACCACTGATCTTGGCCAAAGGCTGACCCCCCGCTTCCACTCTTCTTCCCAGGGTGGGAGGCCTGACAGAGGGACTTGGGGGAGAAGCATCAAAGCTAAGACCGCCTGCCTGCCGTGGAGGAGGTCCTGGGGCCAGATGGCCCAGTCACATGTGGGGCCGCGTTTGCAGTTGGATTCTGTTTGAAACTGATTGTTGATACTCTCACGAGACGGTCTGTGACAAATTGTATAATAAAAATGTTAAAAATAACATATTTATTCCCCAGAAAAGCCGAGTTCCCACAATTCACAGAGCTGGGAAAACTGCTGTCGTTTTTGGACACAAAGTGCTGATCCCTGCACTTACAGCCCCTTCCATACACGTGTGACTTTCCACTTGAGGTTTTCCTGAATGCTCCCAAGGCTCCAGCGAGCCCTTCAAAAAGACAAGATAAAAACAGGCAAACAAAAATTACAACTCAAGTATGTCACGTTATGCTTCCCAGCAAAAGCTAAATCCACATAAAATGTACATACATTAGTAAGCTAATTATAAAAATGCCAGTATTAGCCGGGCGTGGTGGTGCACACCTTTAATCCCAGCACTCGGGAGGCAGAGGTAGGAGGATTGCTGAGAGTTCGAGGCCACCCTGAGACTACATAGTGAATTCCAGGTCAGCCTGGACCAGAGTGAAACCCTACCTCACAAAACCAAAAAAAAAAAAAAAAATGCCAGTATTTCAGAAAAATCTCTCATTCAGGTACCACATCCAGTGCATGAGAAATAACACAAGCCATAAATGCAAGCCACATATGATATTACAAATTTCCTAATAATTATATGAGAAAAGAAAAAATAATCAGGTAAAATTAGTTATAATATATCTAATAATTTGTTTTTTTGTTTTTTTGTTTTTGTTTTTTCGAGGTAGGGTCTCTCTCTGGCCCAGGCTGACCTGAAATTAACTACGTAGTCTCAGGGTGTCCTCGAACTCTCGGCGATCCTCCTACCTCTGCCTCCCAAGTGCTGGGATTAAAGGCGTGCGCCACCACACCCGGCATATCTAATAATTTTATTTGATCCCGTCTGTTGTGGTGCGAATGTGAAATGTCCTTCGGTGACTCATGTGTTTGAATACTTGGTCCCCAAGTTGGTGATGCTATTTGGGAATGTTGTGGAACCTCTAGGAGTAGAGCCCTGCCAGAGGAAGTAGGTTGTTGGGGTGGTCTTTGAGGTATTATTGCCTGGCCCCACTTCCTGTTCACCCTCTGCTTCCTCACTGAATGGCTATGACCCAGCCAGTTCTGGCATCAGGTTTTTCCCACTATGATGGAATATGTCCCCTCAAAACTGTAAACCAGATAAAAGTCATTTCTTCCTTAAAATGCTTCCTGTGAGGTAATTTGGTCACAGCAAAAAGTAAAGTAACTAGTAATACACCATGGATCCAAGAATCAATACAAAATCAGCGTGAAAAAAATTGAAATATTTATGCTCTTTTTTTTTTTTTTCTGCCATCAATATTAGCCAGGCATGGTAGAACATACTAATGAAAGACTGAAGCAAGAGAATCCTTTAAGCCCTGGGGTTTGAAACCAGCCTGAGCAGCATGCTAAGACCCCATAAAAAAAAAAGCACATCTCAATTCAAATTAGCCATATTTGGCACTCAGCTATCATACTAGATATTACAATGTCCATCATAGAAACAATTAAATAAAAATGAGAAAAAAAATCCTCTATCCAAAATAAGTATCTATCTGCCAGTGTTTCCTAGGCATTTGGTATACAGTGGCAAGATAGAGGCCTGGGTCTTCAGTGAGAATGTAGAAGGTGAGGAATGAATGGAGGCAGAGAAGCAAACTCCGGTGTGTGGCTGTGGCCTGAGAAGCAAAGGTATGAGAAATGCTTGGAATATCTGAGTGGTCTCCTGGACTTCAAACAGCACCATGTTCAGGAGTATGCTTGGCTGCAAGTAATGCAAAGCTGAATTCTAGTGAATTCTATGCATCTCCCAGAGCTGGGCCATGGTGTCACTAGCTCACAGACTGTTCTGAATGGGTTTAACAAGTACATCAGTGGACTGCATAAAACGCATATCCATCCACAGTTGAAGGCCTTAACCTGTACAATGGTTGCAACACTGGCGTCTCCCTGGATCTGTGGCCTGGTGGTCCCCAGTCTCCTTCACTTTCCTCCTAAGTGCATCTTATTGATTATGTTTCCCTGGAGGACCATAATACAGAAACTTAGTGAAGAGAGGTTTATTTTGTTCCTGAAGACATTTAAAAGAGGGCAACTGCTGATTTGGGTTCCTTGTTGCTGTCACAGCAGTGGCTCTACGACACTGCACATTTCCTTCATGCTTATTTGCTGCTGACCTGGTTGCAAAGTGGATATTGTATCTTCGGATGGCACATTCCAGTTCAAGACAGGCAACATCAACAAAGACGACCTGTGATGGTGCTGAGAAAACAGAACCTTTCAAAACCCTTCCCTTATCATCATTCCGCTAATGGTACACTGTATCACAAGCTCATTACTAACTGCAAAGGTAGCAGGGACATCAAGGTCATTTGTTTGTGCTTGTTTTGCTAGCTTAAGTAGAAGAAACAACAGAGGAAGAAATTGAAATTTGCTAGAGCATTAACCAACTTGTGTTGAACACTAAATGTACATCGCTACAATCTTTGTTGGAAAGAATATACACTTTTTGGAAAGTGTAGATTATATGCCATAAAAAATACCGAACACTGTATAAGTGCTAAGCATTAAAATATTCCTTTTATGGGCTAGAGAGAAATCTCAGTGGAGAAAGTGCTCATTGCTCAAGCCTGAGTTCCTGAGTTCCATCCTCCCCAGACCCTGCATACAAAGCCAGAAGCCATGGTGCACTTTAGTAAGCCCAGTGTGATGATGACGGCAAGATGGGAGGTGGAGACAGTTTCTCAGAAACTCGCAGCAAGGATGACAAATAAGTGAGATCCAAAGAAAGGGAGAAATCATGCCTCAAATGAGATGAACGGCATGTGTCAACTCCTAGAAGTTGTCCTCTGGTCTCCACATGCATTTTGTGGCACCTGCACACCTGCACGTGCAGACACACACACACACACACACACATAAATAAATAAAAATAAAAACATCAATAAGGCAATTAATAAATTTAAAGACCCTTTTATCACTCTAATTTGGATGACACATTATTTTGTTTACCTAACCAGCCTTTTCTATTTAGAGAAGAACACAAAAAGGTAATCAGACAGGACCCACTCCAGAAGGCAAAGAGGGCAGGCTTTTTTATCTTCCCTGGGATCTGTTTCTGGTCACAGCACATTCCCATTGATTCAGGCACTCGGGGAATTTGGCATCTTTGAAGAGTGATTCAAAGCCCAAGGTCCGGTAGAGATTTCTTGCATCTGTACTGAAGGAGCCTAGGGGACAGGGTGCACAATCAGACAGCTGATGTCTGGTGGGGCTATTGACAGCACCTATCAGCTGGCCTGCTGGGGAAGGGTGGGGAAATGGTGCTTGACACAGCACCGAGTGGACGCTGAGCCCTCTACAAATATATCCTGGGTATCACGTGACAGGACAGGGGGCTGTCTGCCTGAATCTAAAATATAGCACCTGTCCAAAAATGGAAAATTTAGTATTTCATGGTAATTACAATGGATTACTCACCAACTGTGTTCAAATCCATGGTTTTATAGTAATGTAAAAAGCAATCACTACTTTTTGAGTATGACAGAAACCCAAATCATTATCTTGAGAAGTGGTAAATAAAGCTGAAGAACCAAGCACTTATTTTTTTTCCCCATGTGAACTGTACCACTGTGTAGCCCAGCAGTGGATAAGGAGACCTGACCCAGTATGACAATATTCCTCCAGTCAATGAAACAAAGTGATAGGACTAGAATGCCAGCATTTTGCAACCACCTGTGAACAGCTATAGGCATTAAGTATAAACAATTTCTAAGATCACAAAAAGAGACAGCCAAATGTCTCTTCCTTATAATATTCAAAACACCACCTACACAGTTACCAAGTGGGTGGAATTTGGCTCTGTCCTTGTTTCTGGACCCAGCTTCCAATTGGTAGGAAAGATGGAGATCAGAAGGACAGGTCAGGCCAGTGGTCAGGAGTGAGCAGCAGAGGGCTTGGAATTGAGTCAGGATGCACTGAGGGGCATCTGCGGGTGCAACTTCATGGTTTTGGAGGGGTTGGCCTTGTAATCACTTGGTAAACTTTGTGCATTTCTTTTGAGTGATTTTTCTTAGTGTTTTGGTGGTTTGTTTTGTTTTGTTTTACAATAAAATTAGAAAGAAAACTTGAAGAAAAAAAAATAAGACAAAACAAGCCAAACACTGAGTAAAATTTTCCATAACTTTTAGTGAGGGAAGGCGATACTCACAGAGGTCATGGGATGATTTTACATAACAAACTCACTTTTCGGGGACTTTGGGTTAAGTTTCCTCCAATTTCTTGCAACCTTTCCTGAGCTGTGGGCTTATTTTTAAACAACAAGTAAACAGAACGGTGATAAGCTTGATCCCTTGGCCTCGCAGAAGTGGTGAGAAAACAGAGCAGTGTGTTTTCTCTTGCAAAGCGTTGCTTAATCGTACCTAAAACATCCTTGTAATGTATCAGGGCAATAAACCTCCACGAATCAGTGAGACCGCATGATCTGACAGAGGATGCTGGTTGTTTACTTACGTTTCCTACCAACTCCCAGCACCTTGGTGCAATCTTGGGGGCATGTTTTTACTTGCACCTCGAGCATATGGAGATAGTGCCTTGCATACTGAAGATGCTAAATAAATGCCTATTTCAAATAAAAAGAAAAAAGATGTTAAAGTGAATATCTCAGAGGGGAACATATTGCTTTTACCCCTGGGTATGCAAGGAGCTCATCCAGACTGGATTTATATGCTGTTCCTGGATACAGAGAAGGAAGGGCTCATCAAGAATGTCTGGGTGCACAATCAGACAGCTGATGTCTGGTGGGGCTATTGACAGCACCTATCAGCTGGCCCGCTGGGGAAGGGTGGGAGAAATGGTGCTTGACACAGCACCGAGTGGACGCTGAGCCCTCTACAAATATATCCTGGGTATCACGTGACAGGACAGGGGGCTGTCTGCCTGAATCTAAAATATAGCACCTGTCCAAAAATGGAAAATTTAGTATTTCATGGTAATTACAATGGATTACTCACCAACTGTGTTCAAATCCATGGTTTTATAGTAATGTAAAAAGCAATCACTACTTTTTGAGTATGACAGAAACCCAAATCATTATCTTGAGAAGTGGTAAATAAAGCTGAAGAACCAAGCACTTATTTTTTTCCCCATGTGAACTGTACCACTGTGTAGCCCAGCAGTGGATAAGGAGACCTGACCCAGTATGACAATATTCTTCCAGTCAATGAAATGAAGTGATAGGACTAGAATGCCAGCATTTTGCAACCACCTATGAACAGCTATAGGCATTAAGTATAAACAATTTCTAAGATCACAAAAAGAGACAGCCAAATGTCTCTTCCTTATAATATTCAAAACACCACCTACACAGTTACCAAGTGGGTGGAATTTGGCTCTGACCTTGTTTCTGGACCCAGCTTCCAATTGGTAGGAAAGATGGAGATCAGAAGGACAGGTCAGGCCAGTGGTCAGGAGTGAGCAGCAGAGGGCTTGGAATTGAGTCAGGATGCACTGAGGGGCATCTGCGGGTGCAACTTCATGGTTTTGGAGGGGTTGGCCTTGTATTCAGTTGGTAAACTTTGTGCATTTCTTTTGAGTGATTTTTCTTAGTGTTTTGGTGGTTTGTTTTGTTTTGTTTTACAATAAAATTAGAAAGAAAACTTGAAGAAAAAAAAATAAGACAAAACAAGCCAAACACTGAGTAAAATTTTCCATAACTTTTAGTGAGGGAAGGCGATACTCACAGAGGTCATGGGATGATTTTACATAACAAACTCACTTTTCGGGGACTTTGGGTTAAGTTTCCTCCAATTTCTTGCAACCTTTCCTGAGCTGTGGGCTTATTTTTAAACAACAAGTAAACAGAACGGTGATAAGCTTGATCCCTTGGCCTCGCAGAAGTGGTGAGAAAACAGAGCAGTGTGTTTTCTCTTGCAAAGCGTTGCTTAATCGTACCTAAAACATCCTTGTAATGTATCAGGGCAATAAACCTCCACGAATCAGTGAGACCGCATGATCTGACAGAGGACGCTGGTTGTTTACTTACGTTTCCTACCAACTCCCAGCACCTTGGTGCAATCTTGGGGACATGTTTTTACTTGCACCTCGAGCATATGGAGATAGTGCCTTGCATACTGAAGATGCTAAATAAATGCCTATTTCAAAAAAAAAAAAAAAAGATGTTAGAGTGAATATCTCAGAGGGGAACATATTGCTTTTACCCCTGGGTATGCAAGGAGCTCATCCAGACTGGATTTATATGCTGTTCCTGGATACAGAGAAGGAAGGGCTCATCAAGAATGTCTCAGAGGGGCTGGAGAGATGACTTAGTGGTTAAGGTACTTGTCTGCAAAGCCAAAGGATCTAGGTTCAATTCCTCAGTACCCACCTAAGCCAGACGCACAAAGTGGCACATGCTGCTGGTGTTTGTTTGCAGTGGCTGGAGGCCCTGGTGTGCTCATTTTCTCTCTCTACCTCTTCCTCTCTCTCCCCCTTTCTGCTCTCACTTTCTCTCAAATGAATAAATAAATAAAATATTTTTTTAAAGAATGTCTCAGAAGTCAGTTTCCTGTGTTGAACTTACTCCATCAACATGGCTTTAAATAAACTGATGTCTAACCAATTTATATCTGCAGCCTTGATACTGCCCCATACTCCAGATATATACTCCAAAGGCCTATGAGAGCTTTGCCTGCATGGCTGTAGGCATTTCAGGCTTCTCATGTTCCGAGACAGCTCCCTGATATCTACTTCCCAAAACATTCTATACCCAAGGAATTCCCATTTCTGTGAAGGGTTACTTTTTCCTTCCAATTGCTTTGTCCTCCAATTTTGAGATCCATTTTGGTGGCTTCCTGCCAACACACTAAGTCATCCTTTTTATTCTACTTTCAAGAATCTGACTTTCTTAGGATGTACATTTCTACCACTGTGGTTCACACTGCCACCATTTCCAGTTATTTCCAAATCATTTCAAACATGTAAAGACATTGCCACTTCCAGGTAAGATATAGCTATGGATGCTGCCTCTGTGTGTGATATGGACAAGAAAAGTCAGAATGAGAAAAAGTAGACTTTTATCTGAGATAGGAGAGGAAGAGCTTCAGAAATTCACACTAGGACTAAACAGCACCAAAGATCAATTGGACTTAATAGACATCCACAGAAAATTCCACCCTAATTCCACAGAGTACACATTCTTCTCAGTAGCTCATGAAACCTTCTCTAAAATAGATTATATATTAGGGTAGAAAGCATGTCTCCATAAATTCAGGAAACGCAACAAAACTCCTTGCATTATATCTGACCACGATGCAATAAAGCTAAAGATTAGCAACAAAGAGAAACAACAGAAACTTACCAATACCTGGAGACTGAGCAACTCACTAGTAAGCAATGCATGGTCATCAAAGAAATCAAAAAAGCTGGGAGTAGTGGTGCACACCTTAATCCCAGCACTCAGAAGGCAGAGGTAGGAGGATTGCTGTGAGTTCGAAACCATCCTGAGACTACATAGTGACTTCCAGGTGATCCTGGGCTAAAACAAGACCCTTCCTCAAAAAAACAAAGAAAGAGGGGTGGGAAATCAATAAATTCCTAGAGCTGAATGATAAAGAAAACACAACATACCAAAACTGATGGGGCACAAAGAAGGCAGTCCTAGGAGGAAATTTTATAGCACTAAATGCCTACATTTAAAAAATAGAGAGTTCTCAAGTCAATAACTTAGCCAGCCATCTGAAGACATTGGAACAACAAGAATAATCCCAACCAAAAAGAACCAGATAAAAGAACTAATCAAGATCAGTGCAGAAATCAATGCACTGGAAATTATAAAAACAATTTTAAAAATTGATGAGATGAACAGTTGGTTCTTTAAAATAATAAAGTGGTGCATGCCTTTAATCCCAGCACTTGAGAGGCAGAAGTAGGAGGATCGCTGTGAGTCAGAGGCTACCCTGAGACTACATGGTGAATTCCAGGCCAGCCTGGAGTGAGACCCTACCCTGAGACTCCCAGCACTCGGGAGGCAGAGGTGAGGATTCCACCCTGAGACTACATAGTGAATTCCAGGTCAGCCTGGGCCAGAGTGAGACCCTACCTCAAAAAACCAAAAAAAAAAAAAAAAAAAAAAAAAAACCCCAAACAATAAATAAGTAAATAAATAAATATAATAAATAATTTGATGGCCAATTTGATCAAAATACAAAAATATAAGGCTCAAATCAACAAGATAAGACATGAATAAAAGAGATGTTACAACAAATACAAAAAATTGGGAAAATCATCAGGACATTTTTTAAAAACCCATATTCCACAAAATTGGAAAACTTGGAAGAAATGGATGAATTTCTTCATTCATACCAGCACCAAAACTAAACCCAGAAGAGATAATTACCTGACTAGAGCTATAACATCAAATGAAATTGAAAAACAACAACAACAAAAAAAATACAGGTCCAGACAGATTCACTGCTGAAGTCTACCAAACCTTCATTGAAGAACTAAAACCACTATTTCTCAAATTATTTCATATAATTGAAAGAGAGGGAATGCTCCCTAACTCCTTCTCTGAAGCCAGCATTATACTAATTCCAAAACCAAACATAGATGCAACAAGAAAAGAAAATTACAGAGTGATATCCCAGTTGAATTTAGACATAAGAATTCTCAAATTGCAAACTGAATCCAAGAACATATCAAAAATATCACCCACCTCAATCCAGTAGGCTTCATCTTAGGGATGCAAGAACGATTTAACAAATGGAAATCAATAAATATTATATATCACATAAACAGGCTTAAAAATAGGAATCGCGGGCTGGAGAGATGGCTTAGTGGTTAAGGCACCTGCCTGCTAAGCCTAAAGAACCCGGTTCCAAATCTCCAGGTCCCACATTTAGCCAGATGCAAAGTGACTCAAGGGCACAATGCCACACTTGCCCACAAGGGGGCGCACACATCTGGATTTCGTTCACAGCAGCTGAGAGACTGCTGGTGCGCTCATCTCTATCTGTCTCCCTCTCCCTCTCTCTCTGTCTGTCTCTCTCTGTGTCTCTCTCCAAAAATAAAAATATATATATAAAAAAACATGAAGCGATGTATTTTGTCAAAGGCTTCTTCTACATCTATTGAAATGGTCATGTGATTCCTGTTTTTTATTTTTTATTTTTACTTTTTTATTTTTGGAGAGAGACAGAGAGAGAGAGAGAGAGAGAGGGAGAGGGAGACAGATAGAGATGGGCTCACCAGCAGTCTCTCAGCTGCTGTGCACGAAATCCAGATGTGTGCACCCCCTTGTGGGCAAGTGCGGCATTGCGCCCTTGCGTCACTTTGCATCTGGCTAAACGTGGGACCTGGAGATTGGAACCGGGTTCTTAGGGTTAGCAGGCAGGTGCCTTAACCGCTAAGCCATCTTTCATTTTTCATTTTTAGTCCTGTTCCTACATGAAGGTAATTTTGATTTCAAATGTTCTCGTCACTTGGAAATCTTTTTTGTTTTTCTTTTCAGTATCTTTTAATCTCTTCCTCCCCCCATAACACTCCCCATCTTTTTTCTTTTCATTTCTTTAAATTTGTTTCTTCTCCTCTATTTTTCCTCTTTCCATTTCATATTCCTCTACCACATTCATTTACTGTTTTCACATTTACACTAAATGACTTAATTTTAAGCACATTCTAGATTAATGTGCCCATTGTCTGGTGCCCGTCTTATGCTCATTGGTATTTGTGGGCTTTAAGTAATTTTAAGTAGCTTTTAATATGTTGCATGGGCTGATATTGTTGCTGGTACAGTAGTATCTCTTCTTTATTTAGTGGTACTGGGATGGAAATACCAGAAATATAAAAAAGTAAGGTAACATGACTTTTCCAAAAGATCATAATTCATCAACTATTGAATTAAAAGTTACCAACATAGAATGTCAGGCATGGTGGATCACGCCTTTAATTCCAGCACTCAGGAGGCAGAGGTTGGAGGATCACTGTGAGCCAGAAAAAGATTGGACAATATATTTCAAATTTTAAACTGCCAACAAAGAGTGCTATATCCAGGAAAACTATCTTTTAAAATTAATGGTGAAATAAGGACATTTCAAGATGAATACAAACTAAGGGAGCCCATGGCAACCAAACTAGCACAGCAGAAAATACTTAATACTATACACAAAAGTAGAAGCCATAATTCATCTAGCCTGGAAATCACCAAGAAAATCACAGGAATCTCATTTTTTTAAAATTATACAATAATATGTATTTCAAAGTAGAAACGTTTGGGGCATGGTTATACTAGAAGAATGAACAAAGTAGTTACATGTTTATATTTACCCTGTACTGCATCCTACTTTATGAAATGGACATGTCTCGACTCTTTCAATCCTCATCAGAACCCTGTGGGGTATAAATTAGCACTCCCTCCTCAAAGATGAAAAAAATGAAGCTCAGAGGAATTAAGTCACCCAAAGTTCTACAGCTCCATGGCCTTACTCACACTTGTAGGTACTCAATAAATATATATCAAGTAAATAAACAAGGAAAAGTCTGCCTGTGGGCTCTCAGCTCTTTTCCTTAACCTCCTATTGATAGCCTAAGACACCTTTTCCTGGGAGCCTGGGGGGTTAGCAGCTCATTCAGGGAGCAAATTGAGGGAGTCTCCTGCTGTCTGGAACCACCAGACAAATCCTGGATGCTGTGATAGTACCTTGAGGGCATAAGAATATAAAACAAGAGGACATGAGTATGAGCCAGCTGTCTATAAGGGCCTGGTAGCTGACACAGACGCACACAGGTGTGTGTGTGTGTGCCTGCGTGCGTGCGTGCGCGCGCTGGGCGGGGCTGCTTGCCAATGAGTGTCTAGATTATCTCTTGTTGAGAATTTACAAGAAGCCGATGAGTACTATTTGATTACAAAAGACGGATTGGCAAGCACTCTGGCCACTAGCCATAGGCTGAGGTTTGGTTACCTAGCAACTCAACCTAAACCAGGACAAGCTCTGCCAATACTGCCCAAGAATCCACAGCTATGAGAAGCAGAGTTGATGATTAAAAGTCAGGAAGATAATCCACAGTTATAAATGTAACATGGGCCAACAAACTGCTACCAGGCCAGTGCTGAGAGCCAAGGGCAGCCGGGGCAGATAGTGAGAGTCAGAGACCAGTGGCGTCCTTCAGGAAAAGCAAGACATGCGTCTGATTTCCCATCCCTTCCTTTTCCCTGTCCCCCGCACGACCTTTCCCACACCACCATTCTTGCTATGGTCTTCCCTTCTCTCTGAGCCTTTCCCTTAGGTCCTACTTTAAAAACTACCTTTCCTGCATTTTGTCAGAAGTCCTGCTTTACTCTCCCCACCTCCCATGTACCTCCCGCTTGTCTATTGATACACTAGTTGCCAAAGGGGATAATGTTGACTCCCAGGGGATGTCTGCCAATATCTGGAGAATTTTTGTTTGTTTCAGCTGGGTGGAGCAGTGCTACATGCATCTAGTGGGAAAAGAGCAGGGATGCGCTAAACAGGCTGCTATGAACGCCTCACTACAGACAGGTCAGCTCTCAAAACAACAAAAGTATGCAGCCCTAGATGTCAATAGAGCCAGGTATGCAGCCCTAGATGTCAATAGAGCAAACCTGGCCTAATGTATATCATAAGCAAAGACTTAACTATGAAAATGCTCTGCAGGTGAATCCTACTTGAATAAATCTTTTTCCTTGTTTTTAAATGTTAATTTTCTATGAAGGGCATGGGTGGCACACACATCCCACTCAACATCTGAAGAAATTCTTCTCTCTCAACTCAGCATGTTTTTTTCATTTAAAGTGTGTGTCTGAAAAAAGACTTGTCTGAAGGTGGAAAGTAAATATATCCTTCTAATACATTTTATTCCATCCTAGATATTAGAAAATCATGTTATAAAATGACTAATACAGGGCAGGAGGGATGGCTTAGCAATTAAGGTACTTGCCTGCAAAGCCTAACAACCAGGCTTCAATTCCCAGGACCCACGTAAAGCCAGATGCAAAATGGCGCGTGCATCTGGTATGTTTTCAATGTCTGGATGCCCTGCATTTTTTCTCTCTCTCTCTGTCATTCTCTGCTTGCAGATGATAAGTAAAATATTTTTTAAAAATGATTAATGCATATATTATACAATTCCAGACTCTAGGCCAATAACTTCTATTTCCTCTGACTACATTTTTTTCTTATTAATACAAAATTTTATCAAACTTTGTTGAAATCCCTTGAGGTATTAAACTTGTCTAAGGAAACATGGTAGATGATAGGAATGTGCAACATCTAGTTTACTTTAAGTTTGATATTCTTTATGTAACACTATTTGATTTTAACAAGTATGCCCTCTGTGTACCTGGCTACCATCCCACAAGATGGCTGGGGCATTCCAGGACAGGAAGCTGCCACATTCTTCAGGGAATGGAGTTCACTGCCATGCTTGGCTTCTAATATGGTGACAGGACAAAACTTCTCTCCAGGGAGGGGATATGATGGACATTGGAGTTCTTAAGTGGAATGGGGGGAGGGGAGGGAAATATCATGTGTTTTTTGTATGTAAGCATAGAAGTTGTCAATAAAAAAAAAGAACAGAAAAAAAAAAAAAACTTCTCTCCAAATAAGAAAATAAACTTTCAGCTGGGCATGGTGGCACACACCTTTAATCCCAGCACTTGGGAGGCAGAGGTAGGAGGATCGCCGTGAGTTCAAAGCCACCCTGAGACTACATAGTGAATTCCAGGGCAGCCTAGGCTAGAGTGAGACCCTACCAAAAAGAGAGAGAGAGAGAGAGAGAAAGAAATATACTTTCAGCCTCAAGTTCATAGTTTTGGGCCTTGTTGGTCAGAGTTGTTCAGTGGAGGCCGACTTAGAAATGTGGCCTCCTTAAATCTCACAGCTGCAGATGACTGCGAAGAAAGGGACTTCCTGTCACAAGCTGTTTCCAAAGGTTCCAATAATTTCCTCGATCTCCTCCTTAATCTTCTCTTGGACCAGGTTATATCATCTTTAAGCAAAAGAATAAGGGGAAATTGGTGCTGAGTGTGGTGGTGCATGCTTTCAATCCCAGCACTGGGAGGCAGAGGTAGGAGGAGCTCATGAGTTCAAGGCCACCCTGAGACTACATAGTGAATTCTAGGTCAGCCTAAGATAGAGTGATACCCTACCTCGAAAAACCAAAAAGAAAAAAAAAAAAAAAGAATAAGAATAAGGAAATTGATGCCAAATGACACTTTACCACAGAATTACTTTCTAAATGAATTCACATGTCCCAAAAATTTTATTAATTTTAGTTATAGCTTTAAAAAATGAAATGAAGCAGGAATGGGGAGAAAAGCCTTCATGAAGCCAAATAGAAGTTGCATTGTGTTCAGTTCCAAATAGAATCCCTGGATGCAACTCTGTGGATATGGTTTAACTTATTGTGACAATAATAGGTGCAAAACCATTTGGTTTTATGTGCATGCAGTATTATCATTTTAAACCAATTCTGGTGTATAATAGAGGAAATTATTTTGACATTGTGAAAGTTGGCTTTTCTTTGAGAAAAATTTAATAGAGTTTTTTGAATTTTAGTATCATAAACATCAATGGTTATTCAGTAATATATAGGACATATATTATCTCTGTTAGACAAATATGTAATTAAGGCCCTTCTTGAAGGGCAATTCCATAAGACAATTAAAATGGCATAAAGAGCATGTGCAATTTTGTTGTCTTAGCCCTTCTCAGTTCCAAGAGGAGTGCAACCAAGAGAAATTCAATATTTTATATTTATAGCATGAGTCATATACAAAAGACATATTCTGGCCCTAAAGCTCAAAACCGTGGATAATAATGCATTAAAACTCGGTGCATTTAGCTGGTTTTGAAACACTTTCATCACACATGTTATCCCATTTGATTTTCTCAGCAATTCATCAACTAGTCCTGCCAAGCCTTATATAGTAGATAAGGCTCTTGTCCAAGTTCAAGAGTAGAAAAACAGAACTTATTTGTAACCGATATTGATCTTCTGACTCTGGGTTGGAAGGAGGTGTTAACTTTCAGGGTTCTACTAGCAAAACCTTTCCAAAGAGCACTTTCTAGGTAATAGGATCAAAGAAGACACTCTGCAAGGAAAATCCCACAAAGTCTGTTTATTTGGGTGCAGGATTTGGGGCACAAAGAACACCATGGGTTCTACCCACCCTGCACTCTCACCCCTTACCCAGACCCTTTTATATAGGCTATCCCGACACAACTGCATTTAGTCATGACAACCTGGGCACCTGCCTTATCCTGCCACAGCAGCTTGTGGTGGTTTGAATGTATGGCCCCATAGACTCAGCCTTGCAACTTGAGTTTCTATGGTGGATGGAGCCCTACTGGGGAAGAGGTGTGTCAATTGGAGCAGATCTTGAGTCCAGCCCTAAGGTGTTTGAGCTTTGGCTATAGGTGCTTGTTGCTTGCTGCAGTTGTTTCTCTCTGCTTGAACCTGTGGTGAGCCAGCTTCTTCTGCCTTGCTGGAACTTCCCCTGGACTCTATAAGCCTGAGATAAATAAGCCCTTTTCTCACAGAAGTTGTTTCTGGTGCGGTGTTTGCTCAGCAACATGAAGGTGACTGCAACACAGATGCTAGAGTATCTGAATACTAGAAAGTTCCTAGACCTCAAGAAGACAAGGCAGGAGAGCAGGGCGTCAACTGCTGGCTGTCCACAAAGATTGCCATGGCTCCGTCCATCATTCTCGGATCGCTGCTGCCAGCCTGGTGGCTTTCTTCCACATCACACTGAGAGCTGGAGGATGCTTGCTTCCTCCCCACAGGCACCACGGAGCCATTGCCCCTCAGCTCCTGGTAGCCTTCACTTTCAGATCTCCATCCTATCTCTGCTCTCTCTCCACTTTCTTTCTCTTCTATTTAGGAGGAAGGAAATAGAACTCTCCCAGACAAACCAGATCTGCCTTTGGGTCTCTATGTTCCCACCCTGTTAGAAATCTACTGGCAACCTTGAGAACAGGGCTAACCACCTCCCACCTCCTTGGACAGAGGAAAGGAAAGGAGAAGGAAAGAATAGGGGCTGGGGAGATGGCTCAGTGGGTAAAAGAGTTAGGATCCCCTGAATCCACACAAAGCCAGAGGCAGTAGGGAGCATCTGTAATCTTGGCTATTCTACAGCAAGATGAGAGACAAAGACAGGAGAAGCTTGTGTTCCAGCTAGCCTGGTGTACACACTGCTGAACGACAAGGGATCCTGCCCTAAACAAGATAGAAAGTGAGAAAGACACCCAAAGTTGTCCATTGTTCTCTGACCTCCACACATGCACCATGGCACGTGCATTCCTGCATCACACATGAATCATACATAAACACACATGGACACACACACACACACATACACATGCTTAGTAATATAAAAGTTGGAACCAACTGCTTTCTAACTGCTCTCTAATTGGACTGGAGGCCTGCTCCATGGGAGGGAATACATGCCTGATACTGAAAGCCTACTCAAAAGCCTATGGCGGGGGAGGTCATGAGCCCGAGGAGTGTAATGCTTGCTCCTGTCTGGCTAAATACATATATTATGCTCACCAAACTGCCCTGTAAGCACTTTACTTAACATTCACACCCATATATTAATGTTACGCTCACTTTTGGTTAGAAAAGCTTCTCTTTTCAGATGGTTGGTGGACACTGGGATGACCAAAAGGCACCATACTGCTGAAAAGAAGTGACAGAGGAGTGTTCAGCACTGAAATATCTCCATCACACCCTCCAAGGCTCAGGGTCCATTGCAGAAGATGTGGCAGAAAGAATGTAAGAGCCAAAAGAAGGGTAGGACTGATTGCAATACAATCGTTCAGATACAAATTGGCCTCAATACCCATGACCTGCAGTGCCTCGCACCACCTTCACAAGACCCTCACAATAGGAGGAAGAGATGATAACATCAAAATAAAAGAGAGACTAATGAAGGGAGGGCATATGATGCAGAGTGGATTTGTGAAGGGGAAAGTGGGGGAGGAAGGGAATTATCATGGTTTATTGTCTGTAACTGTGGAAGTTGTCAATAAAAAGTTTTTAA
Source organism: Orientallactaga sibirica (assembly GCA_036365145.1). NCBI lineage: Eukaryota > Metazoa > Chordata > Mammalia > Rodentia > Dipodidae > Orientallactaga > Orientallactaga sibirica. Next base: position 26,947,938 of record JAEOAD010000004.1, on the reverse strand, counting down.
AAAGTCGGAACCAAGATAAACATATAGGAAGAATGAGTCTGCTCTTCTTTGTCCATCATAGCATGATGAGAAAGTAGTCCTTAAATGTCAGAGAAAAGGGCAAGCAAACCTGCCTGTGTTTTGAGTGGACTATGAGATCAACGTGATAAAGGATAAGAATGAAGGCTTTGGTTCTCCTTTTCGCTCCAGTGGAGGATTGCAGCTCTCCTGGGAATGATAAAATCCAACACTTCTGTGATCCCAGACAGCCATGGGCGCTCTGGGAAAGACCAAAGCTAGAAAATGAACCTGAACCTGCGCGCACCTGGCTCCTTCACCGAGCTTGCCCATGTGCTGAGCAGATTGAAGGCCTGGTGATCTCAGAAGAGCTCTTTGATGTCTCCCCTTTTATTTTTATGGAGAGTAATCTATGCTTCCAAATGCATAGGAAGGTTTTATATCGGAGACATGGTGATGTTGGTGAGACGGGACAGGGAAATGACATCTCTATTGAGACTCCTAAAGGCTGAATGGAAATGAACAGAGAGGCTGAGGGATGAGATGAAAGGACGATCACATGAAAGGCCTGTGGGAGCAAAGGCAGGTCATGGTTGTTCTCGGTTGTCAACCTGACTGGATTAAGAGATGCCTAGGGCTGGTCAGACATACGCCTGTGGGTCTGTGGAGGCATTTCCAAGAGAGGATTGATGCGTGGACAATGACTGGGGCAGGGGGCTGACCTGAGTGTGGGTGGTACTTCCCAACAGGCTAGTGGCCCCGGAAAAAGAAGTAGAGGAAGGCCGCCCACATCCCCCTAACAAGTTTCTGTCTGAGTGAGTGTGTGCGTGGCTGTGCACATCCAGTGTGGATTTAGGATCAGCAGCTCTCCAGGGCTTCCTGGGCCTTTCATGCCTCGTTGGGACTGCTGGGGCATCCAGTTTATTGGATTGGGCAGCCACCGGTTCTTCACCTCTCTAACCTGCAGATACCATTGCGGGATTACCTAGCTCCTACCATGTAAACCAATCCAACGTGTGTGTGTGTGTGTGTGTGTGTGTGTGTGTGTGTGTGTGTGTGTGGTATACACATATGTATATACATTTTATTGGTTTCAGTCCTCTAGAGAACTTTGGCTAATACTACATGATGACAGAATTGCCAGTGGTGGTTTGTCACGTCTGGTGCAACCAAGGGTAAGAGCAAAGCAGGGGCTCGGGGTAGGGAAAAGGAGGCTGGAGCACTATAGTGGAGAAAGGAGCACAGGTAGCAGTGACTGTCTGTAACAGAGAATCTGAGTAATCATAGTTTTAATAAGACAAGCACCCACTGCGCTCATGTCATAAGTGAGACATGAGCCTGGGAATGGTTGAGTGGATCTGCATTACTAACACTGAGGGTTTAGTAAGCCTCCTGAGCTGTCTTCATGGATCCTGTCAGCAACTCCACTGTGGAAGAAGAAAAAGCAAAAAGGACATGAAGAGTACATACCTGTGCAATCTGGCTCCTCTTTCTCTGTCTCCTTCCTTTTCTTTCCTTCCTTCCTTCCCTCCTTCTTTCCTTCCTTCCTTTCTTTCTTTTTTTTTTTTTTTTCTGTTTTTTGGTTTTTCAAGGTAGGGTCTCACTCTAGCCCAGGATGACCTGGAATTCACTATGTAGTCTCAAGCTGACCAAAAACTCTCAGTGATCCTCTTACCTCTGCCTCCTGAGTGCTGGGATTAAAGGCCTGTGACACCACACCTGGCCCTTAAAGAGCTTTTCTAAGCCCCAGTCTAACACTTCAATTTATATCTTATTAATCAGAATGCTATCATAATGCAGACTTGTTTTTCTCACAGATCTCTCTCTCTCTCTCTCTCTCTATCTCTATCTTTCTCTCTCTCTCTCTCTCTCTCTCTCTCTCTCTCTCACACACACACACACACACACACACACAAAATAACAGAAATAAACAAGCAAAACTTTGCCTAGGGATGAACTTTGCCTGGATAGATTCAGTCAGTACACAGCTCCACTGCTCTGGACCAATGCTGTGACCACTGCACTGACTGGCACCATCTAGGCCCTTTTTGTTATTCCTGAATTGCAGCTGGAATTTCTGATGTAATTTTAAAATTTTTATCCTGCCACGCCCTTGATCAAGAACTTCAAAGTCTTTCCATTACCTATAGGCTGGCATTCAAGACTCTTCCTAGTGTGACTCCAATTAAATTAAACAAAAGCCTATTAAGTACCTACCACATGTGAACGAATTTAACCACTAACAGCTGCCTTTCTTAAACCCTCTATTCCAGACATACCTGAGTACAAAGCTTCCTTGGCACGTATGGTCATTTCCATCCCCTTGTCTTGTTCCCTGCTTTCTCTCAATGATCCCTGTCTCTGACGTTCTTGATCCTAATATGCCCTCAAGCTACTGTCACGTCCTCATGTTCCCAGACTTGCCCTGTACATTAACCCAGGACAATTACTTCCTCCTTTGAATTCATGACACACATTGACCAACATCTTGGACTAGCTATTGGAAATGGACTGTCTTGTCCCTACTTGTTATTAATATTGAATGCTTGTTGTAAGTTTCCAAATAAGGATATCTTGTTTCATTTTTATATCTTCCACAACATCCCTCAGAATACTTATTGTTGAATAAAGGTGAGGTCTACAGCCCCGAATCTGTCCAATCTTGTCTGATGCTAAAGAAAGAAAACCAATAATGGGAAAAAGGGGGAAAAAATGGAGAAATAAATGGATGAATGAGAGATTATAACTTAACTGGTTTGAAAAGGTTCAATTGCAATATTAAAATAAGCTCCCTTGATTGAACTCATCACATGTTCTCAGAGCTATGTGATCAGATTAGGGTACATATCCACATACAGCCAATTATACCTCCAGACCTTTCTGTATATTTATTCTCATATTCTCACTTTCTTTTATAGATGTGGAAACTTCTTTCATGGATCCTTAAATAAAAAATCATTCCAAGAATTAAATAGGTGTTAATAATACAACAGTCTCACCAGGTTAATATATAAGCAAATAGAATACCCATACTGGTGAAATTGCTTACTGAAATAAAATAAATTCAAATTGCACATTTAGTACTTAATTCTGAGGCACAGCAAATGGATGTCTTCACAAAGAAATGGTTGATTGCCAAACTTAATTATACCTAAGCACTAGTGGGCAAATTGCGAAGAAAATAAAACTCCAGAGAGTTAATCTTAAATGTAGAAAAATATTCTCTATATGATAATATGTTCTCCATATTATAAATATTATATTACCTATATTAAATTCTCTATTAAAGTTATAAAAGTGATTAATCTAGCTTGCTAGTACTATTTGTAAAATACATAAAATGGACCTTTGACTTTTAGTTAAAAGAGATGAGCATGTTAAAGCCTGTTATTTATTTGATTTTGGAGGCAATTTTTAAGTGCAAGGTAGATGTATGAGGTTTGCTTTTTAGATAGAGCATTTGAAGAAGAATTAAAATTATTTCCAGGCCCAATGACATTGGATATAATGCACACAGAAAAGACTATCATGAATCACAACTGGGATAATTTTTCCAAAAAGAGAGAATATTTTGCTTTCCTATTTCAAATACTTTAGTTAGACAAGATTAGCCCACACTCTAAAAAATACTGTCAAAATCTTTCACAATGTGAATTAATTTCAGCATGTCTTGCTGCTTATGGAACTGGGTCAAGCTTCACCTTGAGGTTTTTCATGTCTTCTGCCTCTGGAGACAGTTACCTGTGCCCCGTTAGCAGCTTGAAGTGGGGCTGGCAGCCAAGAGTGTCTTCCCCGGGGCAGTGGTCGTTGCCACAGCTGCTTTTCATCTGTGTGGCTTGTGAATTCTGGACTCTCCTCATCTCTCCCCGCTCTACCTCCCCTCTCTGGAAACCCCTATACTACTGCTCCGGTGAAGTCCCTCCACACTGCTCGCTTTCCTCTTTACCTCATTGCCAACATAAACTGGGCTCTGGTCAGATGTCTCATTGAATGCATGCCCAGCTGTAACGTTTACTTAATGGGGCCCTCCACTGTCCACTTTTTGTAGCCTAGTGAATTTTAAGCACACAAATATTATGACCAGCTATGTTCTTCCATAGGAAGAGTAGGCAAATTAAAATGCTAATTAAAGTATAAAATCATAAAAACGCTATGCACACATCCTATTTTATTGAACTCAAATCATTTTAATGTTCATTGACTTACTAGTATTTTGAGGAAGGGACAGATCCTCTCAGGTCAGAGCTCCAAGTGTGCTTACAGTGTTATACACGGTATCTACCTTTGGTTTCTTTATGGTACAGGGTGAACTTGCGGAGGATTTAAAATCTAAATTTTTACGTTTTCAATCTTTGAAAGTTTTCTTGCTTACCTTAAATCGATTACCACTTTATTCTGTGTAATACTTTGCTTTTACCAAGTCTTTCCAAAGCATGGAGCTTTATTTCCATGGACACATCTCTCTTTATGCACTCACGCACCACTGGTTTATACATTATGCATTGTGGTATATAGTTATAGTCATGGGGCTGGGTGGTGGGTAAGAGCACTTGCTGTGCAAGCATGAGGACTTGAAAGGGTCCGATTTGCCCTGAGTATGAGCAGAGATCATAGCAATGCTGGTGCCTGCTGGCCCGTCTGACTGAAAACACAGATACTCAGTCTCATGGACACACACAGATGAGAGCGAGAGGAGGACACTGAAATTCTCTTCTGGCCTCCACATGTGTGCAGACGGCGCCTGCGCATCTTCCCATACAGGTACACACACCACACACACTACGCACCACGTATACTACATACCACACACACTCTACATGCCCAAAAGAAATAACAAGGTCATAAACAGGAAACAGATACAGCCCATTCTTGGTAAGTACATAACTGGTACGAACAGAGATAAGAAAATAAGAGTGTCCCTAGAAAGGAACTGTAGCAGGCAGCTTCAGGTTCGCTGAGATGAACTTCCAGACCCGGCACAGTTATGGAGGAAGGGATATTATTTATTGAAGCTTACATATCCAGAGGAAGTTCCATAAAGGCAGGAGAAGCAGCCTGCTCTTCACAGGACCAGGCAAGAGAGAGAAAGCCAACCAGCCACCACAGCACACAGAACAAAACTACAGCCAAAAGGTCACACAGCACACTTCAGGAACTCCTGCTAGGCACATTTGCATATCTTTACAATGGAATCTCAAACCCACCATTAACACCTTAAGACCAGCCCCCAGTGACATTGCCTCTAGCAAGGTGATTGCAGATGCAAACTATAACTAATAAAACACTGAATATATTGGGGGACATATAGTCAAACTACCACATGAACATTCAAAGTACAGTGGGCATCATTCCAGGCATCCTAAGAAGTGTGGGGGGAGCACAGCAGTTGGACATACCTCATAGGCCAGAGTGTGTGTTGATCAACAGTCTACAGGGAGAAGCTCCCAGCTTAGGTGACGCAAGAGCACTCACTTTACTCTAGTGACATAAGGAAGGAATCTGAATGGGTCATGTGTCTGCCATGAGATTGACTCCTGTTACCAGGGATATAGGGTCACACTGAATATGAATGGCACTTCCAGAGCCAAGTACAGCACAGCTTCTCAGTCTGTACCACAGCCTAAGAGTGAGCACAAAGCCAGTAGACCCAGCCTGGCCTAGGTAAAAGTAGGAGCTTCCAGTAGAAAACGGCAATGGACGATTACTGGACGAAGTTCCATTAGTTCAGTATTCAATAGCCTTCTTTCTTTGAAAGACTGATTGAAAGGCAAGAGAGAGATGTAGCTCAGTGGTACAGTGCTTGCCTACCATGTTCAGGGCCCTGGGTTTAACTCCTCAGAATTGTAAAATTAAAATAACATATTGCCTAAATTTTCTTAAGAGAGGAAAAAAAAATTGTGACATAATAATGTACTAGTTAGTTTTCTCATTGTAACAAAGTATCTGATAAAAGCAACTTAAGAAAGGGAGGATTTATTCTGGATCACAGTTTGAAAGGTTATAGACCATGGGGCTGGAGAGATGGCTTAGCAGTTAAGGCGCCTGCCTGTTAAGCCCAAGAACCCAGTTCCAATCTCCAGGTCCCACATTTAGCCATATGCAAAGTGACACAAGGGCACAATGCAGCACTTGCCCACAAGGGGGCGCACACATCTGGATTTCATTCACAGCAGCTGAGAGACTGCTGGTGCGCCCATCTCTATCTATCTTCCTCTCCTCTCTCTGTCTGTCTCTCTGTGTCTCTCTCCAAAAAAAAAAAAAAAAAAAAAAAAAAAAAAAAAAAGGTTATAGACCATAGACCATGGTCACGGGGCAGAAGCAGCTATGGCAGCAGGAGTGTGAGGTAACTGGTTCTATCTTGTAGACAGTCGGGGAGCAGAGGGAACTAGCGCTGGACCCCATGCTGAGCTATAACACCTCAAGGCCTGCCCCCAGTGGCCCACTTCCTCCATCCATGCCCAGCCTCCCAACGATTCCACAACCTTAGCAAACAGCACCACCAGCCTGTGTCCATGTGTTCAGACACATGAGTCTATGGGGGACACTTCACAGTCAAACATAAAAAAAATCATAATTGTGGCTGGGCGTGGTAGCACACACTTTTAATCCAAGCACTCAGGAGGCAGAGGTAGGAGGATTGCCATGAGTTCAAGGCCACCCTGAGACTACATAGTGAATTCCAGGTCAGCCTGGACTAGAGTGAGACCCTACCTCAAAAAAACAACAGCAAAAAATAAAAATCATAATTATGACTACAATAACTGACAGTCATTGAACTATTATGGTGTACCAGGCACTGTTCCAGGTGCTTCTTTGTGAGCTTTCCATTACTGTAACAAATACCTGATAATCAACTTATAGAGAGAAAGGTTCATTTTGGTTCATAGTTTTAAGGTTTCAGGCCACTGTCCATTAGTATTGCTTTTGGGCCTGTGTAGAGGCAGCAGATCATGGTAGGGAGTCCCTGGTGGAGAAATATATTCATCTCGTGTCCTGGAAGAAAAGGGAGAAGGGGATGGAGTTCTTATGTCTCCTTCAAGGGCACTTGCCCACTGATATAAATCCTCCTTCTGTGTCTCATTTCCTAGAGACTCCACCACCATCTTATAGCCACACAGACAGGGGGCCAAAACTTTAGGGCCTTTGGGGAACATTCCAGATCCACTTCATGTGATTATTATCTCATTATTATCCTCCCATAAACCTTAAGTTCTGCTGGAACTCTTACTGTAGCCCAGACATTTTACTCCATTCCTATTGCAATTTACTAGAAAACTTTATCAGACCTTATACTTCTCCTCAATCCTGCTACCCCACAAACTGTAACTTGCTTCTTCAAGCACTAAGAAAGAAGTTATAAGAAAGGCTGGAGAAATGACTTACTGTTTAAGGCACTTGCCTATGAAGCCAAAGGACCCAGGTTTGATTCCCCAGAACACACGTAACCCAGATGCACAAGGATGCGCATGCATCTGGAGTTTGTTTGCAGTGGCTGGAGGCCCTGGCACACCCATTCTCTCTCTCTCCCTGCCTATTTCTATCTCTCAAATAAATAAAGAAAAATAAAATTTAAAAAAAGAAAGGCTGAAAAAAGAAAGGAAGGAAAGAAAGGTAAGAAAGCAGGAGAGAGAAAGAACAAGGTCATCCAATCCCCATCCTCCTGCTTTAGCTCACCAGGTCGCTGAGATGACAGGCTTGTGCTACCTGACTTGGCCAACTTTTGTCCTTACATTTCATCTTTAAAATTTATTTATGTATGTATTTATTTATTTATTTTGGAGAGAGTCAGAGAGAGAGAGAGACAAATAGAGAATGAGTGCGCCAGCAGCCTCTCAACCACTGTGAATGAACTCCAGATGTGTGTGCCCCTTGTGGGCAAGTGCAGCCTTGCTCTCTTACATCACTACGTCTGGCTAAACGTGGGGCCTGAAGAATAAAATGGGTGTTCTTAGGCTTAGCAGGCAGGTGCTTTAACCACTAAGCCATCTCTTCAGCCATAAAAAAAAATTTAAGTTAATCAATGACCTCTGCAGAGCTAAGTCCAAGTATCAGTTCTCTGTTCTCATCTTCCTCCACTCACTTCCCAACAGTAGCTCACAAAGCTGACATGTCCTTCTAGAAACACATTCATCTGATTGCTTCTAAAACTCCTCTATCAGAGGCCACTCTTAGGCTCTTTAGTTAATCACACCTTATCTTCCCCACCCCTAAATACTGGGATACTTCACTCTGAGGTAGTTATGAAGTAGTGTAACAGGGATCCTAAAACATGTACTCTGAAGAATTTAAATTGCCCTGGGAGATCCCCTGCAGGGATGGGGAGGGGAAGGCAGAGAAGAGGCTAAAGCCTGGGTCCCAGAGGCAGAGGACTGACTCCCCAGAAGAGGTTTCACAGTCTCACAGCTAAATCAACATATGCTATTTCCTGGATTTTGTTGATCTTTTTTTGTAAAATGGTAACATCATTATAAGGAAAGGTATAGACTATAAGTCCAATTTTCTTGCCAATTTTCCCAATTACTTTTGAAAAACAGGGGAAATGAAGGCAGCTGGTTTATGGGCCTAATTTGTAAAGTCAACACTCTGCACTCAATCCCTGGATTTTGTCATGGATGTAGAAATACATAGATGAAGTGATGGCTTCTCCATTTATGTCTCCAGCTTTCATCTCTTCCTGTTCGGTTCTGGTATCTTTATTTCCATGATAATATACATCTCTAGTACACTATCACCAGTTCTGCTACAACGCTTCTTTCAAAATTGTTCATTGTTCCAACATGATGTGTTAGGAAATAATTTGGGCCTTGCCCTAAATTCCCCTTTGCTTATGAGAAATTATCTGCGGGAAACACCAGATGAATGTGAAACACCACACCCAGCTAATCCAGCTCTGTTGGTGGGTTCACACTGGGTGTTATCCTACCAGGCTACGTGATTCTGGGTCTCCCTCACATGAGAACTTCTATGGATAACACCTTCCAGTCCCTCAACTGACCCTCACAGGGTATGTTTTCCAAGACTCTTCACCAAACACATCTTCCTTTTGTGTAGACTCTGTCTTGTCCAGGTCCATTGTAAAATGTAGTGTAGTGTTACTGTAATGTCCAAAATGTACACAATGTTGCACACGTGCTTTGACCAGAGAGATGCTGAGGCAAGCTGCTTTTATACCTAGATACTGTATTTTACTGGTACAGGCCAAGGCCTCATGTGCTATTTGTTTTCCGGTCCGTGTTGGCTCAAGGCCTTTTTGCCACCAACTCCTGATTGTTACCAGAGTTTTGGGGCAAAAGTTCTTGCTCTAAGGAATCTCAATGGATGAGGCCTGGCCATCAATCCAATATGCCAATTAAAGCACAAGTGGTAGTGAATAGCAGAGAAAGGAGGTTGGAAGAAGAACAGACAAGGTGTTCAGTGACTCCCAAGTCTATTTTGGGGATATGACATGAGGAAGAATTGGGGTGGGACAAGAGCTTTGCATAATGAAGCGCGTTGGTCAAAGTGTGGTCTGCTTGATCATGACTTCCTCTCTGGTTCTGCCAAAGCAGTCCTTGCTCGAGGGACGAGCTGGCTCTCATGAGAGAATTGCTCCTGCAAAGCCTTGAAGAATGAGATAAGTCAGCTATTCAACAGACACTCTGAGTGACTGACTTTCCTCTGTGCAGAATTAAGCAGGAGTCTGACCCTTTTCAAACAAAAGGGACAGATGTGAAGTAAAAGTAGGGATATCAGGCTTTTATCTTGGCTTGTGTGCCAAGTAAAGTCAATGATTTTTAGTAAAAGTAGTTTCCAAATGTCTGTTATATAATTAATTCATCCATATATCTTGCTTTGTGAGGTTATGCCATTGATTGAAAATAAATGTAGAGTTTGGCATTCATTCATGGAAAATTTATTTGAGTAGTCCCAGAAGCATCTAGCACAGTTAGTCAATAAATATTTGTCAAAGGGAATAGATTTTCATTTTGCTTTAGGCTTTCAGTACAACTTAACAGAAACATTTTGAATTTTTACTAATTTTATATTTCATAGTACTCAGACCTTTCTACTGTAAGAGGTGATTTGCCATGACAACCTTGAATCTGTTTTCCTAGGTGGCTGTGTGCTTTCTGTAAATCAGTCAAATATCCTACTGCTGACTCCCTAATGGATGTGATCCCGAGTGCCTTTAAACTGGTGTCGCCACTTGCTTTCTCCTTTAATGAGCAATGTCCTTCACTGTGTGGAGATCAGGAGGCACACTGAAAGCAAAAATGAGGCCTTCAGTGTTACTTTAAAACCATTGCAAAAATAAACTATTTTTGCCATAGTCCTTTCCTTGGAATATTCACCAGTGCAAATCCTGCCTGGAGCAGGAGATGGATATACACAGTTCCAGGGCTCCACTGATTTTTAAGCACAGAGTTGAATGTCAATTTCAATTGAGGGTGTCTTACTTTTCGTAAATAATTCTAATATTTATTCCATACTGAATTATTCAAGGCTATTTCCCCAAACACACAAGGGAAATCTCCTTGCATAATACCAACAGCAGAAAGGAAACCCTCAGATCTGAGCCCCTCTGCTTCCTTGATGACTGTCTGTCACCCGTCCTCCAGGGATGGATCCGTAGCTTACTTAGTGCCTACCCTCCCCCTCCGCAGATGGAGGGGGAGGAGGTGGTGGAGACAAGATGGGGGGAGGACTCTAATGATTATATTTTCCAGCAATTTTTCCTTTTAATTCTGTGCTTTTCACACATGGCAGGATGACGGCATGTTAATAGACCTCTCTAATGGGTGTCTGGTCACCATTGACTTAATCCATTAAGTGCCTTCTATAGAAAAGGGGCACAATGCCCCACAATGCAGCAGTCAACCTTAACAAATAAACCACAACCGGGATAGGGCAGGGCTAGAGGAGAGATCCAAGCAGCTTCACATAGTAAAAGGCTCTTTGTTGTTTATTGATTTATTTATTTTTCAGAGGGAAAGCTAAATTGGGAGCCTGATGCTTGTGCTAATCTTTTTTCTTTCCTTTTTTTTTTTTTTTAATTCTCCTTGCTAAGGAAGAAAGCCATTCAGGCGACAAGCAGGCTCTTATCCAGGGCTTCTTATCATTGACCAGAGCAGCCTATGCTGGAAATGAAATTCAGAGCCACAACCAGAAAAGGTTGTTTCCTTAATTGAACGTCTCCCTTTTGAAGTCCTGTCTCCCCGCAGAGCCTGGAGCTGGCGAGGTCTCCCTGGCCAACATCACTCCTGTGTAATCTCTCGCACAACAGAAGCAGATGCTCTGTGGCATGGAGCTTTTATGAAAGGCTTTTAATAAGATTCTCAACCTTCCACATGCCGGCCAGGCAGAGGGTGGGACATTTGCAGAAAAGCCACTGATCAAAGGGATCAGGATTTTAGCTCTATGGAGCTTTTCTGACTGACGTGCCCCAGTCAAGACGCTGCAGTGTGTGGGGGGGTTGTGTGTGTGTGTGGGGGCAATTCTCAGCAACCAGAGAGGTTTACCACCCAGTTCTTTCCTCTGGCACCCCTCTGCCCAACCCCACAAGCTTTAGAATCAGTTCTCTTCCCATTCCTCCAATTCATGGAAATCAAAATTAATATTCTTTGGGATTTTTCTTTGGGTTATTTGAGACATGAGAGTTATCAGGAACTATGGTAGAATATTTAATAGATGAAGCAAACACGTCATTTGGACTTTTGGGGAGGGGCACTTATAAAACAGCTAAATTCATATAGAGTAATGGAATCAAATAAACTCGAAGCTAAATATTCCCTAGAAATAAAAGTAATACCAAGCACAATGACAATATTTTCATGGGAATTAAACAATACAAAATGTAAGAAGCCCTTGGCAGAAATGTTCTGAAGCACTCAGATATGTTTGTGATTCGTTTATTAAATTCAATTACGTTAAAACCTCTGGACTTGATTCCTTATGTGGTATGGTACTGGACTTCCCGAAAGCCCCATTTAGGAATGCAGTCATGTGACCAGGGGCTTGTAACAAGTCCATCAAAGCAGCTGGGTGCCAGTCAATTTCAGAAAGCCATCTGATCCAAACAAGGCCAACACTGGGCTGTAACAACCGAGCAGAGTCTGTGTGTAGTCACTTCCACTACCTGTTTATAGATGCCTGAGTGTCACGTCCATTTTCTGCTCATAAATGTTACCTGATCATATTGCAGCCCTGAAGTCTTTGAGACTTCTTGATTCAACAATTTGGAATAAAAACCAATTAAAACTTCTAACTTTTGTCTTTTGACAAATTTGTTGTGTAATTATTGGCCCTGTGAGTTGGAGAGATCTTGCAAAACTGAGCCTAATATAGTGTGGAAACACTATAACACAAGGTCAAGACCACATCACTTGCTGAAACACAAACATACCTGGGTGAAGTCACTGTGTTGTGGTTTGGCTATGTCCTCTAAGCAGGTGTGTGTCATGTGTCAGAAGTCTGGTCCCTGGGGTGACTATATTAAAAGGTGGTGAGAACTTTAAAGATGAGTGACCATTAGGCTACAGAGTCTGTGACTTTAGAAGGAATTGAGATAGTTCTTGTGGAACCTCTATGTCATGCTGGCTTCCTGTTTCACCTCATGTAATGCCTTCTGCTTTTTTTTTTAAGTATTAATTTTGTTAGAAGCTTCTTTTTAAATATTTAATTTATTTATTTATTTATTTGAGAGAGAGATATACAGAAATAGGCAGGTAGAGAGAGAGAGAGAGAGAGAGAGAGAGAGAGAGAGAGGGTGCCAGGGCCTCCAGCCACTGCAAACGAACTCCAGATGCATGCACCCCCTTGTGCATCTGGCTTACGTAGGTCCTGGAGAATCGAGCCTCAAACCGGGGTCCTTAGGCTTCATAGGCAAGCGTTTAACCGCAAAGCCATCTCTCCAGCCCTGCCTTCTGCTTTGAAATCCTCACCAGAGCTAAACTAAGGTCAGCGTCATGCCCTTCATCTCCAGCATGGGACTTAAATAAACTTTTTTCTTTAAAAAGTTTCTACTCTTCTGTATTTAGTTATAGGAACAGAAAATTAAGTAACACATCTAGATTATTTTTCCCACATGAACACTATCTTACCACTAGGTCATACATGGCCCTTCAGTTTCCCACTCCATCTTCTCCATGTCCACCTGCTCTTTCTTACCTTCCCTCTCTTGCCTTTGATATATTATCCCTACACTTAGCGAAAACAGAAGCCAGACCAATATAATTATATGAATATTTTTTCCTTTCTTGTCTTGGCTATTGAATTTTATAGGGAAATTTCCCTGCTCAGACACCTCAACTGAATGTCACAGATTCCAACATAAACAAGGAATGATTCCATGTGCCCAGATCATACAGCAAAGTGGGGAAACTCCTCAAGCCACATCCTGCGTCCTCTCACTCTAGCCTCAGCATATGATCTGTTCTGTCTGGTCACTGAGAAAATAGAAGCCACTGGATGGAAATCTCTCAATTGTTGCTCGTCTGTATAAACACTGACCTGTGAATGGGCTCTCCCTGCCCCCCTGCACTGTAACAGTGAAATAAGCTGCCATCTTTCTGCTTAAGGCTATAGGTATATCTTCATTCCTTATATCATCCTTTATTCCAATGTCCTTAGGGACAACGAGGTAAGTAGGTTTGATCTACTTTATGCTCATAAACAATCATACTTACTGATGTTGTAAACTATGCTTAAGTCATAAGAATTGAATAATTATTTTTTAAAAAATATTTTATTGGGCTGGAGAGGTGGCTTAGCGGTTAAGGCATTTGCCTACAAAGCCAAAGGACCTCGGTTCGATTCCCCAGGACCCACATAAGCCAGATGCACAAGGGGGCACATGCATCTGGAGTTCATTTGCAGTGGCTGGAAGCCCTGGCATGCCTATTCTCTCTCTCACTCTGCCTCTTTCCCTCTCTCAAATAAATAAATAAAAATAAAAATATTTTAAAAATATTTAATTTATTTATTTGAAAGCAGAGAGAAAGAAAATGAGAGGGGGCGATAGGTATGCTAGGGCCTCTTGTCACAGCAAATTAACTCCAGATGCATACTCCACTTTGTGTATCTGGCTTTATGTGGGTACTGGGGAATTGAACCCAGTCCATCAGGCTTTGCCAACAAGCACCTTTAACGGGTAAGCCATCTTTCCAGCCTGGAACTGAGCGATTCTTCTGTGTGGTGGTATGAATGAAATGACCCTCATAGTCTCATATGTTTGAATACTTGGTCCCCAGCCGGTGGCAGTTTGGGACAGTTGTGAGACCTATGGCAGGTGGAGACTTGCTGGAGGAAGTATGCTACCAGGGGTAGGTTTTGGAGTATAAAGCCCTTCACCAAGCCTAGTATTTAGACTACTTCCTTCCTGTTGCTGTGAGGTGGCACCAGGCTGATTGTCTGGTCTTGTCCTACTCTCCTCACCATGATGAAACTTCCTTTCAAAACTATAAGCTAACATAAACCTTTTCCTTCCATCTGCTGCTTCTGGTTGGGTATTTCATCCCAGCAATGGGAAGGTAACTGCTGTATCCTCTTTTATTTTATGGTGAGTCTTACATTAAAACTTTGGTCATGGGGCTGGAGAGATGGCTTAGTAGTTAAGGCACTTGCCTGCAAAGCCTAAGGACCCAGGTTTGATTCCCTAGTACCCATGTAAGCCAGATAAACAGGGTGGCACATGCATCTGGAGTTTGTTTGTGGTGGCTAGAGGCCCTGGCACATCCATTCTCTCTCTATATATATATATCTGCCCCTCTTCCCACCTCTCTCTCTCTAATAACTGAATAAATAAAAATAAAATTACAATTAAAAATGATTAAAATAAAAAACTTTGGTCTTCACAGAGATGTCAACAGTAGTGCTTAGAGCTGGTGATGTAGCTGTTTGCAGAATGCGTGCCTAGCAGGCATGGAGCTATGGGTTTGGTCCCCAGCACTATATAAAGTAGGCTTTATGGTGCAGACCTGTAATCCCAACATCAGAAGGGAGAAAGGGGAATCAAAAGCCCAGGTGTATCCTTGGCTACATAGTAAGTTCAAACCAGCTTGGGCTACATAAGACCAATCTGGGCTTTGGAACCAAACAAATGAAGACTAAAACTAAAAAATGTAAACTGAAAACAAACACTTTCCTTCCATAAGCTGCTCTTAATGGGGCATTTTGTCCCAGCAATGAGAAAGTAACTGATAAAGAAAATTGTTATCCAGAAGTGGAGCTATTGCTATGATAAACCTTGTAGTTTGGAACATCATGGAAGGAATTTAGGAAGATATGGAGCTTTGTGCTAGAGAAACCTTACAATGTTGTAAGCAGACCCTAATAAGCCGTTGTGGTAGGAGTTTGAAAGCCAGGAGACTGAGAAATGTAGATGATGGAAGCTTAGCTCATAAGGTTATGTAGAAAAAGAAAAAGGATTCAATAGGAACTGGGCTAGAGGCAGTTTGTGTGAGATATTCTGACAAAGAAACCGAATGCATTCTGCCCATGTCCTAAGAACTTGAGCAAAGTTGAACTTAAAAGTAAGGAACTCACTGGGCATGGTGGCACATGCCTTTAATCCCAGCACTCAGGAGGCAAAGGTAGGACAATTGCTGTGAGTTCAAGGCCACCCTGAAACTACATAGTGAATTCCAGGTCAGCCAGGGCTAGAATGAGACCCTACCTGGGAGGGGTGGGGGAGGAGGGAAAGAGCAAGGAATTAGTGTGTTTGATAAGAGGAAATTTCCAGGCAGAATAGCACTGAGTGTGAGGTATGGATTCTCTTAGTTGTTCTTACTCAGCATTACAATGAAAGTGAACAAATCCAGAGGTGAAAGATATGTAAAAGGGTGAAGCCTGGCTATGAAAGAAAATGTGAGCAAATTTAATACCCCAGGCCCAAAGACTGCTGCCACTTTGGCTGTAATTGTTAAAGAAATGACTACCATTAAAGATAAACCAACTTCTCTGAATTGGAACAATAGGAAAGAGATCTTGAGGGCAAGATCCAACCCACTGAAGGCACAAACTAGTGAAATGCAAGTTCATGTAGGAGAAAAAGCCTTGAAGGAAGAATGCTGAAGGAAGCTGGGCGTGGTGGCACACGCCTTTAATCCCAGCATTTGGGAGGCAAAGGTAAGAGTTCGAGGCCACCCTGAGATTACATAGTGACAGGTCAGCCTGGGCTAGAGTGAGACCCTACCTTGAAAACAACCGAAAATTGAAAACAAACAAATAAACAAACAATGCTGAAGGAGATATCTGCTCCCTATGATCAGCATACAGAGGCTGTGTAGCTGTGCTCCATGGCCTTGAGTTTCATCTTAATTGCTCATGGGTATTGGTTTTGGAGGAGTGAAAAAGATACAGGGGGTCATGGAATATTTCACCATGGTTCCAGAGATTTGCTGAGGTTAACATTTAGCAATGTGAGGCAGACTTAGACAAGGAGGCACTTGAGGCCACTGCACGAAGCCATGAAGGTGAATTCTAAGTTGCAGTGGAGACCCCAGGATGTTATTGCTGCCAGAACCCTAGGATGTCTGCCAAAGAAAGCGGAAGATTTGGAGTGGATCTATCCTAAGAAGTAGAGCTCTCTAAGCCTTTTGGAGCCCAGATAATCCCCTCACCAATCCCTGATGCCTGATATAGAGCTGCGAGATTTAGAGTTTGCCCTGCTGAGTTTCTGTGTTGCTATTGTTTGTTCATTCCTGGCTAAGTCCCCACTCTTTCCTTTTGGATTGGGAATGTTTACCATGTGCCAATGCATATTGGAAGTATGTAACTCTTTTTTTTTTTTTTTTTTTTTTTTTTTTGGATGTTGTAGGAACTCACAGTTGAGAGCTTTCCCAGGCTCAGAAGAGACTGCACTTCCTCTTTGGAACAGTGTTGTGACTGTTAGGTAATATAGTGACTTTGGAGTTGGGCTGAATGCATTTTGCATTATGAGATGGTCATGAGCCTGTGGGGACACGGAGTGGAAGGTTATTGCTTAAAAAGTATTATGTTTGAGTGTCAAGTTGACAAGACACTATAGACTTGTGACACTTAATCTCTGGTTGTCAATTTGACAGGATTTAGAATCACCATAGAAACCAATCTCTTAGCTGTCTGTGGAGGATTTTTGAGGGTGAATTAGTTGAGGTGGGAGGACTCACCCTAACTGCGGTAGCAGCAAGCCAGAAAGCTGCTGGGCTCTATGAAAAGGCAAGAGCTGGCCGAGCTCCCTCTGCCCCCTTGTTAGCCTGATTGTGACCAGCTTCGTGGCTGTGCCTTCCCTGACATGATGGACTATAACCCGGAACTGTAAGCTGAAACAAACCCTTCCTCCCTTAAACTATTTTTTTTTTGTTGTTTTGGTCAGGTATTTTTGTCTTAGCAATGAAAAGGTAACTGAAATGTGGGTTATATCAACTCTAGATTTTGGCTTCTGTTGTAGTTACCATCTCCCTCCCTTTCCCCATCTCTAAAACCTGCTATTTGTTTGTTTATTTATTTATTTATTTATTTATTTATTTATTTATTTTTTTTGAATACACTATGTTAGTGGAGTCTATTTTCCCCATAATGTGAAGTCTTTGGTGTTGTTTCTCCAAAGGTATAGATTTAGGCATGCACGCCTCTGGGGTATTTTTTTAAATATGTGTGTGGTGTGGTATGTGTGTAGATGCATGTTTGTAATGTATGGACACACACATGTTGCAGTACAAATGTACATCTATGTGTGCAAAGGCTAGAGGACAACTTTGGTCATCCTCAGGAATTCCATCTATCTCTTGGTTTTCCATTCATTTCTTTTTTGGACAAGGTCTCTCATTTGCCTGAACCTAGACTAGCTAGCCAGTGGAGCCCTAAAAATCCACATGTCTCTGCCTCTCCAGTGCTGGGATTACACCACGTCCCAAGTTTTCCATGTGCACTAGGGATCTGAACTCGGGCCCTCACCCTTGACTGACAAGCACTTTACTCACTGTGCTATCAGCAGTTGCAGAAGAACTTTACTTGATTCTCCTTCAGTGATCTTTGTGTTTCATTCTCCATTGATCACACTTAGCCGCTAGGTTCCATTAATTATTCACTGATTGTTCTATCATTTTATGAAAATGTTCTGGTGCATAAATTGCTCAGCAGTCTGATCTAATTATACGCAGGCCCTTTCTCGGGGTAGCTTTTGAATTGTTTTAGTGACCCCCACCCCCAGGAGGAGTTTTCGTAGCTGTCTCTCTGCCAGTCCTCTCTTGTGAATGAAGTGGTCTATGGTTTATTTTATTGCTTTTAATTAAAATGAGCCATAATTTTCCAGAGCAACCTTAGATAAGAACTTCCCATGCTCCTCTGCAAATCATGTCACTTTCTTTAGTGGGGACGTCATGTTCCTTTTTCTTACGGGCTTTCTTCTTCTCAATCAAAACCTCTAAGCAATTACTGTGGGTGCTGGGTGGGGCCCTGATCTTGGAGAGAGAAGGGTGAGTCTCTGCTTTATGAGTGAGCAGGGTTGATGGTGATGAGCGCTCAGCATTCTTGGCCTTCCATGCCTGGGGTAGAATTTCTGTGCTATGAATGGTGTCCACTCACCAGGAATTTTGTCTCCATAACTCAAAGCTAGAGCTGATAAAGGAATGTTGAAAGAAATGATGAACCTTGATGTAGAGTCAACCCGGCAGCCTGTCTTCTTGGCTACAGCCTCTCAGAGTGGAGTTTCTATCAATTCAAGCTGCACGGGAGTGAGTGGAGAGAAAGAAGGAGCTGGTCAGGAGTGAGTTGAGAGAAAGAGGGAGCTGGTCAGGAGTGAGTGGAGAGAAAGAGGGAGCTGGTCAGGAGTGAGTGGAGAGAAAGAGGGAGCTGGTCAGGGAGGAGTGGAGCTGGTCAGGGTGAGTGGAGAGAAAGAGGGAGCTGGTCAGGAGTGAGTGGAGAGAAAGAGGGAGGTCAGGAGTGGAGAGAAAGAGGGAGCTGGTCAGGAGTGAGTGGAGAGAAAGAGGGAGCTGGTCAGGAGTGAGTGGAGAGAAAGAGGGAGCTGGTCAGGAGTGAGTGGAGAGAAAGAGGGAGCTGGTCAGGAGTGAGTGGAGAGAAAGAGGGAGCTGGTCAGGAGTGAGTGGAGAGAAAGAGGGAGCTGGTCAGGAGTGAGTGGAGAGAAAGAGGGAGCTGGTCAGAGCTCAGATGCTTTGTTCTTTTACTGAAATCAAACTTTAGGAGAACTTCTGGGATTTCTCTTTATTTTCTATGTGTTCTTAGTGATTCTCATGCTAGCAGCCTGAGCTCCTGAGTTCGTTCACTTTGTAACTCGTGGAATTTGTATCGTGATGATAGCAAACACTCTGGTGATGGCTGTAAGCTAATGGGTCTTATTACAACAAACTCAGTATGCTCCAATGGCTTTCATCAAATGGAAGGTGCCTATCCTGAGGAAGGAGGAGCTTCAAGGGCTCCTGTGGTGCTGTGTTGCTTTGGTGATGAAAGTTGGGGATGGTAGTGTAGTAAGGGATGGCACTACAGGCAATCACGGTCATAATGAAGTTGAATATCCACTCACTTCTGATCCATTCTTTATACTCTCCCATCTTTCTCTGCATTATAAGAAATGGCTTTGACGAGCTGAGGAGACACCTCAGAAGTGAAAGGCTCTTGCCTGCAAAGCCTGCTTGCCTGGGCTCTGAGAGGGCGTGAGGTAGCTTTGTTAGGAAGTTTAGAGCTGGGCCTGTGAAAGTAGAAAGCAGGAATGTCTTTGGGCCTCCTATCCTTGCAGTCTCCACTTTGTTAGAGATCAAAGTATAATCCGACTTATTTTTTTCTCCTATATCTGCTTTTCCACAAATAACCTGAGCTCCTCCTGGGAGGGAAGTCTCCCTTTCTAGAATTTAAATCTAATCTTGACATTGTGGTTAGTTAAGTTCAGCTCCCAGAAGTTGGAATCATGGCTAGTCTCTTCCTGAGCCAGCCCCCAGCCCAGACTAATTATCTTTCTCTCTCGCTCACCTGAGCTAGAATACAGAGCCCACCACCATAAGGTTATAAATACATTTACCAGGGAAGGGCAAGCTCTCTTGGCCAGCTCCTGAACTTCAAGATTCTGGTAAGCTGGGCCAAGATGAGGGTAGAGGTCCCCTTATTCCCACATGGGCTCTCCCCCCTCCCCACTCCCACCACATGGCAAGAGCTCTTTGCACTTTCTTTTCTTTCCTCTCTAACTCTCGTTATACATTTCTTCCAGGGCCAGACCACATGGCTGTATCTTTTTTCCTTCTCTTGATTTTGTACTTCCCTAAATAAATATAATACTTTAATAATTATCCTTCTCAGTCTTATTTTAGCCAATTCTTTGGTTAAAGCAGACATAAACTAAGGTTTTGGGGTTCAAGGACTTTCCTGGACTCCCCTCAACTCCGTATCAGTTAGATTCCCTAGTACCCCCATATAAAGCTAGATGTACAAAGTGGTGAGTGCATCTGGAGTTTGTTTGAAGAGGCAAGAAATCCTGGCATGTTCTCTCTCTCCCTATCTCTCTTTTTCTTTGAAAATACATGCATACATACGTACAGAGAAATTGCCCTGAAAGAACTGTCTCAAAGACTGCCTTGTTCTCTGTCTTGGGCTGGATTCAGAGAAGATCAAAAGGGCAAACAGAATGTCAAGAGGGAGTATTTCATAACTTAATTCTCCCTTTGCTGGGTTACCATGTGTTAACCCTATTTTCTACTAAAGGTCATAGTTCTTGTTCAACAACCTTTTCCACGCAGTCACTTTTTCTTGGGTTGTAATGGCTCCATCCTGCCCTTGAACCATCATGCCTGGTGGGTGATAATAGCTTCCAACTGTTACAGGTCCTGAGGTATTTGCTTTCCATTATTTGTTTCCCTCAGTCTTGCCCATAACTTTGTAAATAGTTCTTTCATTAAATAGTTCTTTCATTAAAATGTCCTTAAATTGCCCAATTTGAACCTACCATCTGTTTCTTAATGGGACCCTGGCTGATAGCAGCCGTTTTGTTGCAGATGGCAGTCAAATGTCTTGAGGACTGGGTTCCTTTTCTGCCCTTGCACTTGTGGTCCACATCCTGGGAGCTTGGTGCCATATAGCACAGTGGTGGTGGGTGGTTGGGGTGGCAGAGCTAAAGAAATGATTTTGAATGATGGAGTAAAGTGAATATGTACAATAGACAACACAGGTCCACGAGGAATGTTATTTCAGTAGCTTTGTGTGAGGCAGGGGCCAGTTTAAGAAGGAAAGGCCAACTGGGAAACTGCTGCTCTGTCTTTGTAATAAACAGTGAGACTCGAGACTAGAAAAGGCGCTTTGGATTAGAAATTTGGATCAGGGAAGTCCCAATACAAAAAAGGAAGCCACTCGAGCTGGGGTAGAAGGAAAAGCAAGAGCAAGAATCATGTATCACGACAGTCCACAGGGGCAAACTGGAGCTAAGGAAGATGACCGAGATACCAAGAATGAGGGTAACCCATGGCAGCTTAGCTTTGTCAAACACTTCCTGAATTCTGACAGCAAGGCTCCAGGGCCCTGGTAAATAGTAACTCACTCAACACTCCACTGACTTTTCAAAGCACATTTCATATTCTCCATTTTACAGATGAGGAAACAAAGGCACAGAGAGCTCTGGTTACTTATGCAAGGGCACATGTTAAGCAAATTAATGAGTAACTGATCTGAAATTCAAATGCCAGAGGCTGAACCCCGCAGAGCTGATAGGTAACACCCGGCTGAGTGATCAGGAACAGTTGCTTCAATGACTGTCTTACTTGATCGGCACCCTGGGCGCCACCTGTCATTAACTAATTGCTAATTCCGTACCCCTAAATCCTTTGCACCATTAGGCTGTAATGCTTTCTCCTCTCTTTTCTAGCCAATAATAATAATCACCATTTGTTGGGCATTTATTATGGACTGTCACTGCTTTTTCTGTTTGACATTGTCACTCTTTAATCTTCATGGCAACCTTATGGGATAGGTTTTATTAGTGTTCTTATACACCGGAAGGTAAGTGATTGGGAAAGGATCTCTATATATAATACATATATTAGAGAGAGAAACAGAGAAAGAGGCAGACAGAACGAGAGCAAGTATGAGCATGCCAAGGCCTCCTGCCACACTGCAAACAAACTCAAGGGAACCTGGGCCATCAGGCTTTGCCAGCAAGTACCTCTAACCACTGAACAATCTCTCCAACCCTTTCTGTCTGTTTTATTCACCATAGTACTACCTCCTTCATTGTTTTGCTCCACAACGATATGTTAGATGAAGGAGTTTTAGAGATGGAAAAACTGAGCATAGCAAGACCTACAGGGACACAACTAGGAGCAGGCCGGGGCTTAGGGCCCAGAGTCGGGCTTCACTGTCTTTGTGGCTTCACTCACTCAGACCAGCTCCAGTGTCGGCTCCCCTGGGAAGCTGGATCCTCTAGAAGAAAAAAAAAGCCCTTCCCACTCCCCACCCTTCCCAATGGATATCTTAGAGGAAACAGTGTGTACAGGGCCTTGGGCAAGCGCTTCCCTCACACAGCATCTTGCTTCATCTCTGTCCTCGGGCCACTTCCTGGAGATCCTCCTCACATGCCACAGGCCTCCTCCCGCCTTCTCTCCTGCTCTCCTCTCCTCTCCTCTCCTCTCCTCTCCTCTCCTCTCCTCTCCTCTCCTCTCCTCTCCTCTCCTCTCCTCTCCTCTCCTGGATTCCTGGGATCACATCTCCATTCTCAGTCTCACTCTATTTTTATTTTTTTTAATTAATTAATTTTTTTAATGTTTTTAATTTTTTTTGTTTTATTTATTTATTTGAGAGAGGGAAAGAGATTGAGAGAGAGACACAGAGAGAATGGGCATTCCAGGGTCTCCAGCCACTGCAAACAAACTCCAAACGCATGCACCACCTTGTGCATCTGGCTTACGTGGGTCCTGGGGAATTGAACTGAGGTCCTTTAGCTTCGCAGGCAAACACCTTAACCTCTAAGTCATCTCTCCAAGCCCTCACTCTGTTTTTCTTGGCCAGATTCTGATCAGGACACTGTCTATGTAGCCATTGGCCCTTTCCCTGGGGCCCACTGTGCTCACTCTGCTGAAGATACCCTTTGGATTTCCCTGTCCATCCACCCTTTGATCTTCTTCAAGTTCTCTTTTCAAAATGTGTGTGTGCATGCGTGTGTGTGTGTGTGTGTTTGTGGGTGCACACATGCCATTGTTGTATGTGGAAGTGAGGACAACTTGGGGTACTTCTCTCCATCTTCCTTTTTTTTTGGGGGGGGGGTTTACTCTAGCCCAGGCTGACCTGGAATTCACTATGTAGTCTCAGGGTGGCCTCAAACTCGTGGCAATCCTCCTACCTCTGCCTTCCAAGTGCTTGGGTTAAAAGCATGAACTACCATGCCCGGCTCCATCTTTATTTATTTATTTATTCATTTTATTTGAAAGAGAGAGAATGGGTGCACCAGGGCCTTCAGGTACTGCAAATGAACTCCAGAGGCATGTGCCACCCTGTGCATCTGGCTTATGTGGGTCCTGGGGAATCAAACCTGGGTCCTTTGGTTTTGCAGGCAAGCGCCTTAACCACTGAGCCATCTCTCCAGCCCCTTCCATCTTCTTTTGAGACAGGGTCTCATTGTTGCTTGTGTGCCTTTGGATTCTCCTGGCTCTGTGTCCCCTTGCTGTAGGCACATTAGGATTAGAAAGAGGTGTTGGCTACTTTATGTATGGCTTTACATGGGTGCTGAGGATGATCAAACTGGGGTTGGCAGGCTTGCAAGCAAGTGCCTTTAACCACGGAGCCATCTCTCTTACTCCCTTGTTCTTTTTATATTCTGCAAATTGCACTTTCAGCTTCTACCCAAACCTGGTTGTAGTACTGTAAAGAGAGGACTGTTGTCACCTACCCCAACTTCTCATGGAGTAGGAGCAAGGACACGACTGTCCATGAGTGCTTGTTAAACACCTAGCAGAAGCCCAACAAGGGGACCATACCTGTGGGCATAACACATGGTCCTTAGAAGAATGCCAATATTGCAAACTCTTGTTTTGAACCCATGTGCTAAAAATTAGCAAGGGAAAAATGCCCAAAGAACCAGTCATCTCATGGGACTTCCAGATAGGGGGAGAGTGTCCCGAAGCTGGGATTCTGTTCACATTGCATTTGCTATGACCCAGAGTCCTATGAAAGAACGATAAGTTCAACAACAACCGATAACAATGACTAAAACTAATTTAAAAAATCTAGATTTTTTTTTCCAATTGAAGGACTAGGAATTCACTTCTGAATCCATGAGTGTATGAGAAAATCCAGTGTGATATTTCATAAACCACAAAAACGATTTTCGCTTTGGGGAAGAAACTCGTTCTTAGGAAGCTAGCCATGGAAGGCAAATTGCCATTGGTTTTGATTCCTGGCCCTTATAGTCTGTGACTCATGACCACAGAGACTTCAGCCTAAACGCGGGCCGCAGCTTGGCTCTGGGAAAGGAGGTTATTACTGTAGGTGACTAACCAGCCTCCAGCTGAGGTAGCGGAATCTGGGCTGCTAATGAGGAAGCACGACTGCCGCCTTTCTTTTCCACATGCTGAAGGTTTTCTTTGGCAGATTTTCATTCTGTGCATGAAATAGCTGACTTGCCTCTTGAGACATGAAGTTTCCACTGAGGTGGAATGTTTGAGCTAGAAAAATTACAGAGCATCCCCTCCATCTTCTTAAGTGAAGAGGGAAACTGAGGTATGGAGACCAGGCAACTTACTTGAGGTGACATAATGTATGAACCAAGGTCTACTATGATGTCTCTTGGCCCAAGGTGTTTGCTATGGCTGATGTAAGGATGCATCTACAGGCCAGCTGCTTGTTTGGAGCAGAGTAACTGAAGAATAAAATATTATTCTATGAAAGTCACTTTATTGATGCTGTCTTGGCAATATTGTGATGGTTAGTGACACCGGGCACAGACAGTGTCTTCATTGTCCTCTGGAAAACAATGGGAGCACAAAGACCAAGGAGAAGGAAACTTGCAGAGCCTTACGGAGCTTGATGACCAGAGAGGTCTCATCACACTCATGACTTCAGCCTGCCGGCAATCACACTCTGTAGTGTAATTGCACCGTCCATCCCATCTAAGCTACAATTCCGTTTCCCCCCAAATCTCCTTCCGCAGACTTAGGTTACAGTTACCAAGGCGCGTGGGATTTGATAAGCAAGAGAAAGACAGGGACTAGGACTTCCTGACAACCTTTTCAGAGCATGCGGTGATGGAGGAACAAAGCTTTTCCTCATTCTTCCCTGAGACCCCAGACTAATGGCTCTGCTGCCCAGTGGGAGCTCTTCGTCTACCACCAGACACCAGGCTGCTGACCCAGAGAGAGAGAGAGAGAGAGAGAGAGAGAGCACAGAGGCAAGCGCTCCCCACAGACCTGGCCATGGCCCTCCTTCACTGTTCCACTTCAGCCACTGGAATGTGACCACCTCCCCTGTGTGACTGGTTGGTGACTCTTTTCTCATCTAACAACTCCTCTCACACTGGTGGAGGGTCTAATGCTTACAGTGTGTGTCTGCTCTCCTTACTGGACCAGAGGGATTCACACTGGATCTCCAGGAATGGGGTGCCTGGCTCCCTCCAATTCACATGTCTTTCCCTGCATTGGACAACCCACCATGAAACTGAGGCTGTGACAGGAACCAGGAAGTTCTCTTACCACTGCCGCAAATGTGTGCTGCCAGCAGCTCCCTGTACAGAGAATGTTCCTATGAAAACCGATCACAATGAAGGGATTTGTGTCAAGTCATAATAATAAATAAATAAATATGGTCAGGAGACTGTGAAGGAGGAAGTCACATACACCTATGCCTGGGAACAAAAGACTATGCCAGAGTCCCAACCTTGAACAAGGCCATTGCAACCTCAGACAAAAAAAAAAAAAAAAAAAAAAAAAAAAAAAAAACACCTCTGCCAAGGGCATTTGCCCAACAACTGTCTATTCAAGCTTAGGTCACCCTTTTTATTTACTCTTGTAGAAAAGAATTCTTGTGTCACAATAATTTATGTAATCTGGTTTAGATGTCCTTGGACATGCACACAACTCACTGTGGAGTGCACACTCCCACTGCCATACTCCTCCAGGATAAACTCATTAGCTTTGGAGAATCTGATTTTTAGGCTGACACTTGTAACTCTGAAGCAAAGGCTAATCAAGGGGAGAAGGAGTGCTGAGAGCCACAGTGGCCGCATCCTAGAAGCCAGCCCACCAGGACAACACACCCATCACCCCAAAGATGCTCCTCAACCTTTGTGGCCCCTCCAGCCTTCACCTCGGCACTCCCCAGAGAACTGAGCTGTGATATAAGACTTGTGAGAGCCTTGTTGTCTAATTGACCAGCACAGCTAAAGCCTACTAGTTTCCTTAATTTATTTTGACAGTTTTCTATTTTCAGATGCTTCTGGGACCAAGATAAGTTGTGGAAACCAATCTCAAAAGAACTATGATTAACTGAACTTTTCCTGTTTCTATTAAATACATAATTTATAGTTTTCACATTATTTTCCCCTTGTCATTTAAAAAACTGAAATGACAGTGGCAAAAATTCAGAATATTATTTGAACAAACTTCCTAATGCCCAAGGTGTGTGTGGGAGGGAAGGAAACCTCTAAATTTAAAAACCATTTAACTCATTATATTCTAGTTGAATTCTAGATAGTGGTAGATAGATGTGACTCTCTCTGATAGGACATCAAGTACCTTCATTCATATTTTGCTTCTTCTTTTGGGGCAACACAAATTGGTTCTCACATTTTTTTAAAAAAATAGCTAACTGGGTAATTTTTCAGGACACTGACATGTAGACTATTAAGCATGTTATAGCAAGAAAGAATCTTTGAGCCAAAGAAAGTATGGGAAACATGGCTTCATTAAAAAAAAAGAAGAAGAAGGGTTGGAGAGATAGCTTACTGGTTAAAGTGCTTGCCTGCAAAGCCTAAGGACCCATGTTCAACTCTCCAGATCCCATGTAAGCCAGATGCATGAAGGTGAGACAAACGTAAGGTCACACATGTCCACTAGGTGGTATAAATGTCTGGAGTTCAATTAAAATGGCCGAGGCCCTGGCATGCCAATTTTCTCTCTGTGTCCTTCTCTCTCTTGTTTGCTCACTTTAAAACCAAATGAAAAAAAAAAAAATTTAATGAAGTTTTAGTGCTTTCCTGTCACAGTATCTATGCAGAGCACTGAGCAAAATACACCTGGTCCCAGACCACATGGGGCTCACAGCCTGCTTGAACACAGTGAGCAAGCCTCCTTACCAGAACGTTCTTGAGGGAGACTGCTATGCCAATGGACATTGTTAATAGCAAGAAAAATGCTGGGCCACTTTTTCCAAATTAAATTTAATTTGACCAGAATTCTTTGTGGTGGTTTCTAATGATTTGCCGACTTGTCAGGACCTAGAGTCATGTGTGAGGGATTATCTGGACTCCGTTAAAGGAGGTGGGAAGACACCCTAGCTGTGGGCAGCATCATTCCAGGAGCTGGTGCACAAACAGAAGAAAGCTGGCTGAATACCAGCATTCATCACTCTATGCTTCCACGCTGTGCTGAGTGTGACCAGCTGCCTCAAGCTCCTGCCGCTATGGGACTGGCACCTGGAACTGTAAGCCGAAATAAACCCTAACTCCCTTACACTGATTCTTGTCAAGTATTTTGTCCCAGCAATGAGAAGGTAACTAATACATTCTTCTTCTGATTCTTTTTAAACTTACAACAGAGTTGAGCTGGTAATCCCTGGGTCTGATTATTAAAAGCAGACAGAGGGCTGGAGAGATGGCTTAGTGGTTAAGGCACTTGCCTGTGAAGCCTAAGGACCCAGGTTCAACTCCCCACAACCCACGTAAGCCAGATGCACAAGGTGACACATGTGCACAAGGTGGTGCACATCTGGAGTTTGTTTGCAATGGCTAAGGCCCTGGTGCACCAATTTGCTCTCTCTCTCATTAGTAGAAAAAAAGGGGGAGAATGCAGACTCTGAGAGCAGTGAAAAAATTCAAAGTAAAAAAATTAAAAAAGCAGACCTAAGTCGAATGAAATCTTGAATCTAGTAAGAAAGTATTTTTATACATTTTACCTTGTTTATTAACCATTTGTAATTTTTTTAAAATGATCAGTTCCATAGTCAACTATCTGATTTGATTGTTCATTTTCTTTATTTGAACTTTTTTAAAAGGTTGAACATCAGGTTTTATTTATTTATGTGTATATTTATGAGAGAGAGAAAGAGGCAGATAGAGAGAAAGAGAATGGGCACACCAGGGCCTTCAGCCTCTTTAAACGAACTTCAGATGCATGTGCCCCCTTGTGCATCTGGCTTATGTGGGTCCCGGGGAATCAAACAAGGGTCCATAAGCTTTGCAGGCAAACGCCTTAACCACTAAGCCATTTCCCCAGCCCTATTTTAACTTTTTTTTTTTTGGTTTTCTGAGGTAGGGTCTCACTCTAGCTCAGGCTGACCTGGAATTCACTATGTAGTCTTAGGGTGGCCTCAAACTCATGGCAATCCTCCTACCTCTGCCTCCCGAGTACTGGGATTAAAGGCGTGCATCAGCACGCCCGGCTCAGCCCTATTTTAACTTTTTATTGGCAACCTCCATACATATAGACAATACACCATGATCATAATCCCCTCCCACCACCCTTACCTTTCCCTCTCCCAGCTCCCCTACAATCCTTTCTTTCCAGTTAGTCTCTCTTTGATTGTGATGTCATCATTTTGGACAGTATTTTTAAAGAGCAGCCCTAGAACTCTTGTCCAAATGCTCACTGTACCTACTGAAGCAGTGTTGGTTCACAAAGCAGTAACGGAGCCGTGAAATAGGGCTGAGTGTAGACCTGTGTGATTTCTCTTGTGAAAGGTTAATACAACTTTATGCTATGCACTAAAACAACCCAAAACCTTGGTTGCTTTTAGGTGGGGGGTGGGGGGGACCAGGATGAGGTGATTATAACCCATGTATCTGTTTATGTGTTGAAGAGTTAATCTTATCTGGTGGCTTTGGAGAACAGGGGAGCTGTCTCACTTTTGTATGAGAGTCAGACTAAACCAGCCATCTTCTCTGACCGCACCTCCTGTGTAGGCCCTCTCCCCTGTCATCCTGGTGCCAGGGGATTCTATCATCTCCCTTCATAGAAGCCTTAGCTGAGTGGTGATACAGCAAAGCTGTGGCATTCCATTGCATTTCTCCTGAATTTCCTGCTTTGCTGTTTGGGGCAAAAGCCATTTCTGTGGCTTACGGGTAGGAAAATATTCTAGATGTTACTTTTAAAAGTTCTTGACTTTATAAAAATTATTTATTTATTTTATTTATTTGAGAGAGAGAGAATGGGCATGCCAGGGCCTTCAGCCACTGCAAACAAACTCCAGAAGCATGTACCATCTTGTGCATCTGGCTTAGGTGAGTCCTGGGAAATTGAACCTGGGTTCTTTGGCTTTGCAGGCTAGGGCCTTACCCACTAAGCACTCCTTCTAGCCCCCCAGTTCTTGGCTTTTTATCATGGGGAATTTCTAATACTAAAATCTCAAATTACCTCTGTAATCTCTCTCTCCCTCCTTCCCTGTCTCCAAGGCCTCACATTGGCCTGGAACCTATCATGTTGGCTAGACTAGCAGGCCAGCGAGCCTGCATCTATTTTTCTTCACTTTCCCAGCACTGGGATCACAAGCATGCTCTACTATGTCTGTTTGTTTTTCTATGAGGGTTCTGGGGAGCAGACTCAGGTCCTCAAGTCTTCACACTTGCACAACAAGCACTTTACCAATTATACTGCCTCCCCAGCCTTCCTGCCTCTCTTCTCAAAGTCAGATAAGTTGAGATATAATTTATATATGGTAAAAATCACCCTTTTAAATGGATAGCAACTGTATGAACTTTGCCAAATGCTGTTTTTGCATAACCATCCTCACAATAAAGATGTGGAAGGCTGTCACCCCAGTCCCAATTCCTCCCAATTCCACTGTGTTCCTTTCTGTCCCGTTAGTTATCTCACCCTGACCCTTGACCACCTATATGTGTTCTATTCCTTTATCTTTGCCTTTTGGGAAATGACATAGCAACAAGTTACAAAGGAACCATCACTGTGCCACTGGACTTAGCATGATGCATTGGAAACTGTCTCGCACTGTTGCACGCAGCCGTCGTTGGTACATATTGCTGAATAGTATTTCATTATGTGGTCAGTGCTTCTAGCCACTTGTTTAAAAAGCACTTGCTCATTTAAAAGTATTTGAACTGTTTCTCATTTTTGGCATAACGGTTGTGAGTAAAACCACTATAAATATTTGTATACGGTTTGTCATGGGAACATGAGTTTTCATTTTTTGTGGATAAATATCTAAGGGCTGAGAGTGCTGAGCCATGGGGTAAAAGGCTGACAAGCAGGGTTTGAACATGCTCACACCACGTTACGTTCTACCAGCAATGCATGAGATCTTTCCCTGGTTCACACCCTCACCAGCATCTGCTATTCTCAGAGTTTAGGCAACCAGTTTTAAAGGATGTGTCGTATATGAGATATGTGCTTTTAATTTGCTTTTCTCTAGTGACTCATGATACACAATTTCTCATGTGCTTGAATGTCATCCATATGCCTTCTCCTTTTTAAGAAATGAATTTATTGTGGGCTGGAGAGATGACTCAGCAGTTATGAGCACTTCCTGTGTACGAATGAGGGCCTGAGAGATGGCTGGAACTTGGTCCCTGACATGAGTAGCTGTAGGGGGGTTGTTTACTGAGCATGGGCAACTTACCAGTGAACTAACTTGAATAACCACTAGCTGTCAATAGTTCCTCATGGAGGGGAGGGGTCTCCTGAGCCCCTCCCCCACCCAGGATGGAATGTTGATGGTCCCCGTCTTGTGTAGGTCTTACATAGGTGACCACAGCTGTGAGAAGTTCATGAGAGCAAAGGCCATGTCACATCCAGAACACAGAGTTCTCCAGAGCACCTTCCCTTATCTGGCTCTTAATAGTCTTTCTACCCTTTCCTCGCAATTGTTTCCTAAGCCTTGGAGGGGGCATATATCTTGACTTGAAGAATCGATTCAGATCCTTCTTCCCCCCAAAAACATAAATTGGGTTGGAGAGATGGTCCAGTGGTTAAGGCGTTTGCCTGCAATCCTAACAACTGGATTCAATTCCCTAGTACCCACATAAAGCTACATGCACAAAGTGGTGCATGCAT
Source organism: Orientallactaga sibirica (assembly GCA_036365145.1). Classification (NCBI taxonomy): domain Eukaryota; kingdom Metazoa; phylum Chordata; class Mammalia; order Rodentia; family Dipodidae; genus Orientallactaga; species Orientallactaga sibirica. Next base: position 26,916,778 of record JAEOAD010000004.1, on the reverse strand, counting down.
CTGGAGTTCATTTGCAGTGGCTAGAAGCACTGGCGTACTCAGTCTCTCTCTCTCTTTCCTCTCTCTCTCTCTGTGCTTACAAGTAAATAAATAAACAAGTAAATAAAATATAAAGTAGATGTATGTTTTCTTATCATTGAGCTTTTAGCATTCTTTATAACACACTCATTAGATGACTGTTTTGCAAATATTTCTCCCAAGAGGTGCCTTATCTATCCATTTCCAAGAAAAGAATTTCTAAAGCTCAAGTAATTACAGTTTATCATCTTTTTCCCTGTTTCTGAAACGCTGTCTTGAGTTTTGGAAGGCACTGTGGGAGGGTCAGAGTAGTTTCCTGTGTCTTCCCTAGTGGCAAAAGAGCTCCAATGACCCGGGAGAGGATGTGTCTCTTCCCTTCTCCTCCTCCCAGCGGGTCTTCACCAAGTGCAATGAGTGACTGGAGTTTTTTATTTACTCGGCAGCCTGGGACTTTCTTCTGTAGAGAAGCTGGGTTTAGGACAGGTTTGTCATTTCCCCTCCATGGTGGCTCTTTCTCTCTTTAGCCACCACCAGATGAGGACTACCCTGGTCTCATGTTGCACACCCAAGTTTTCTCAGCTGGAGGTTTGTGGGGAAAGCCTGGGTACACCTTCTTTTGTGTCCATGGGAAGCCCGGGAGTCACATTTGGCATTTAGTAATTCATTGGCATTTCAGCTGAATTCTGCCTACCTGTGTGCGTGGCATCCAGGGTCTCTTCCTCGCTGTGTCTCAAGTCAGTGTTCACACCCCATCTCTTTGGTGGGGCCTTTTATTTCCTTAAAACATAGGTGACTTAGTTTCCATCTGACTTTAGCTAGGTTCAAGAAAGCTTTGATTTTAAAGTTTTCCAACATTTAAAAAATATTTGTATTTATTTGAGAGAGAGAAAAACAGAGAGAGTGAGTATGAACACTGCAGGGCTTCTTGCCACTGTGAAGGAACTCCGGACACATGCACATCTTTGTGCATCTGGCTTTATATGAATACTGGGAAATCCAACCTGGGCCTTCAGGCTTTGCATGCAAGCATTGCTAACCACTGAACATTCTCTCTAGCCCCAGCCTACATTTTTTTTTATTCTAGTGGGCATGGGGTGGTACTGATGCTCTTCCTAGCTTTCTACAAACCAGATAGTTGTGTTCCTTCCATCTCTCAATAACCTGCATGTACCTCTCATTCTTACCCCATTCTCTTGCTTCACCCTCATATCAAACTGTTGATAGAAATGTCAAGTCCCCAAAAATGGCCTGGATATCCATGACTTCACAGTACCTGACATTTCCCACATAAGACCATCATAAGAGGAGGAAAACATCATGACATCAAACTGAAAAGAGACTGATTGAGAGGGGGAGGGGATATGATGGAGAGTGAAGTTTCAGAGGGGAAAGACGGGGGAGGAAGGGAAATAACATGGAATATTGTCTGCAATTAAAGAAGTTGTCAATAAAAAATAAAAAATAAATTAAAAAAAAAAAAAGAAAAGAAATGTCAAGTCCCAGAAAAACTCAACCTGTTCTGATCTTTTTTTCACACATCCAAGCCATGCTTGGGATTGCTTTTCTTAATTAAAAAAAAAAAAAAAAAGAGCCAGGCATTGTGGCGCATGCCTTTAATCCCAGCACTTGGGAGGCAGAGGTAGGAGGATTGTCATGAGTTTGAGGCCAGCCTGAGACTTCATAGTGAATTCCAGGTCAGCCTGGGCCAGGGTCAGACTCTACCTCAAAAATCAAAAAAATAAATAAATAAAAGTAAAAAAATTTTGTAAAACACATAAAAATATTTTCTATAAGCCAAGAACTCTGTATAACCTGTAACTGTATGTATTTAATGGAAAGAGGAAAGTGCCAGAAGATACATCAACTGTTTACAAATCACTCTGACACTGGTGATCATATTGCAGGAAGTCTGGAGGTAATGAGTACCCTGGTTAATATGATAATTTGCTGACATCCTCAACGCATTGACCTCAGAGTCTAATTCTCTTCCTTGGTTACAAGATGCAGTACGTTACGTCTTTACAACTCAATGTTTAAAGGAGGAAAAGCACCAGACATGGTGGCGCACTCCTTTAATCCCAGCACTCTTGAGGCAGAGGTAAGAGGATCGCTATGAGTTTGAGGCCACCCTGAGACTACAGAGTGTATTCCAGGTCAGCCTGAGCTAGAGTGAGACCCTACCTCAAAAAACAAAAAAATAAAAACAAACAAAAACAACAGTAAGACAAGAAAGAAAACATGTCACACTACTTACATTTCTTGGTACAGATACCCAAATTGACTATGGGTAATCTCAGAAGCAAAAGGCATACTGTAGAATAGTAGATAGTTTGCAGAATGTCCCAGAAAGTCAGAAATTATCTTTCTAACCAGGAGAAATACAGTAAGGAACTATGCCACTAAAGATGGTCTTCAAGCAAAACACAGGACGGCTATGGATAGAGCAAGCCTGAGATGGCCTCCTGTCTGTCCACGCACCATCACTTATCTCTAAGAAGAACAGCACTTCATCCCTGCGTATGCAGATTCCCTGCTATGATGCTCATTTACATAATCCAAGTCTACCACCATTAGATCCACTTTGAGGTCCTAAGCTTCTATCCTAGCTACAACAGTGTTTGAAGAATAACTGTTAGATTCAAAAGTGAGACCACAATGCTTACAGGTTGTGGACAAAGAAACTGACTCACTAGCTAGGACTGGTATACTCTCCATCCAAACAGAAATTTCCTTAGTAAGAAAGGGATGATTTAGTAAAATCGCTGGGCACTAAATACATGCCAGACACTGTTGTTCTAAGCTACTTGAGAAGTATCAGGGACAAAGCAAAATTCATTCCTGTCCTCAAGGAGCTTACTCCACAGGAAGCTGGGAAATGGGCTGTGTTAGTTACTTGCTCATTGCTGTGAACACACCCTTGACCAGAGCAACTTAAGGAAGGAAAGGGTTTGATTTGGCTTACAGTTCGAGGGGGATATGTCCCATCATAGCAGGAAGGCGTGGTGGCAAGAACAGGAAGTCGCTGGTCACATGGTACCTTAGACAGGATGTAGACACACACAGCACAGAAAGTGAGACTGAGCTATAAAATCTCAAAGCTGGCTCCCAGTGACCCATTTCCTCCAGCAAGGCTCCACTGCCTAGAGGTTCCTCAACCTTCCCAAATGGCACCACTGATTGGGGACTAAGGGTTCAAACACATGAGCTTATGAGGGACATTTCACATTCAAACTGCCACATGGGCTTTATTGATCATTACAGTAAGTCATGCCAAAATGTGGGAAAAGATGTGGAGAAAGGAGATGAGCACAGACTCCTGGAGTTAGTGGTGAAAGGAGAGAGAGGGACAGCCAAGCTCTGTAGGAAGTAGGTGGTCAGAATGGACTTGGAAAAGTGAGATCACAGTGAAGGCTTGAAGGAGACCTGAGCCACATGGTCAAACATGGTAAGAGGATCGCTGTGAGTTCAAGCTTTCAGCTGTGTCTTTGATCAACTTTCCATCCTGTCTTGAAGGCCTTGAAGCAAGGGTGTTTTTGGCATGGGCAAGGGACAGCAAGGAGGCCAATGTGGCCAGAAGGAAGGGAAAGTAGCAGGACGTGAACTTAGAAAGGAACGAGGAACCCAATTATGTGCGGTTAGTGGTTATTTTCAGGGTGTTAGTAGTGTTCTGTTTGCTTGATTTTCTTTTTCTTTTTTTCTTTTTCTTTTCTTTTCTTTCTTCTTTCTTTCTTTCTTTCTTTCTTTCTTTCTTTCTTTCTTTCTTTCTTTCTTTTTTTTTTTTTTTGAGGTAGGATCTCACTCCAGCCCAGGCTTACCTGGAACTCACTTTGTAGTTTCAGGCTGCCCTGGAAGTTATGGCAATCCTCCTACCTCTGCCTCCCCAGTGCTAGGATTAAAGGTGTGCACCACCACACCTGGCTTGTTGGCTTGTTTTTAAGACAGGGTCTCAGTATATTACCCAGGTTGGTCTTAAGTTAACTCCTTTGCTCAAGCCAGCCTCTTGTCTTCAGCCTTCCAAGTAGCTGGGACTACAAGTGTGTGCTACTGTGCCTGGATTAGACTTTCGTTTTCAGACCAAATGCAGTAGAGTCCCATCAGAGACTTTGGGGCCGAGAGAAACATGATCTGAGATTTTTAAAAGACTACCCTGACTTCTGAATTGTAAGTAGATGATTGACGCCTTTAGTAAGGAAAGAAGCGAGAGACCTGTTAGGAAATGATTGCTGAGACAAAGGTCATGACACTAGAGGAACACAATGGAGAGTGGAGAGCTGTGAAGACACTTTGTGTGTGTTATTAAGGCAGTGGTGTGACTAGCTGAGGGAGAGGTGTGAGCTGGGAAAGAGAGCACATGATGCAGTTGATTGTAAAGTTTTCTGTCCTGAGAGTAAGGATAGGAAGACTTTGCTGGGCAGCCTCAGGGGAAGTGGTGATTGGTTTCATTTTGCTGGGGCGCGTCTGAGATGGTTTTGAGACACCGAGAAGACCAGCGTCTCGGTGACTGGATGTGTAAGCGCCTTCTTCTCCCGGAAAAGGTGCTCGAAGCTCACCAGCTGGCACCAGCTTTTGTTTTAAATAGGAGTGTATTCCCCCCTCCTGATACAAGGCCCCTAAATTAATGCTTGCGATGGTTTGCAAAAGCAAAGGTGCTGTTTGACATTGAAAGACGCTTTTATTTTCTTGATAGCTTTAGCCAAGACAAGGTAGCTAGCTGCTTTCCAACAAAGAGTTCTTCACAGCAGTCATGCTCCTCCATCCATCAGCGCCTTGTTCTGCCTTCTGGCTGAGCCGAGGGGAAGCAGGAAGTCATATGAAGGGTGGGAGTTCTGGAATGAGACAGTCTGGGGTTTGCATCCAGGTGTCTCCCCGTATTAACTGTGGGCCTTTGGAAGCTTGTTTAACTTCCATGAACCCCAAAGTCAGGAGAAACTATGGCACCTACTGACGTAATTTCTTACATAATACTTGTCCTTAGGAACTTTGAGTTCCCACACTTCCCTGAGGAGCCAGTGGTAGTTATGGCTGCTTGGAAGGGTGAGCTGTTCTCTTAAGTAGTATGTGGGGGCAGGGGTTCAGCAGGAGTGGAAGGGAGAGAAGAGAAGGTAATGGGAGATCTAGATGATCAAATTATAGTAGATGTGTGTATGAAATTGTCAAAAAACTATTAAAAGTAAAAGGAATGCCTGACTTTTTTTTTTTCTTTTCCTCAGCGGCAACTGAAGCCTCTGATTATGTATGTGTCAGACAGTCGGCGAGGTAATGACATACCGGTAGGAAATTCACTGCACTTGCGTTTCTGAAAATTACAGTAGAGGAAGCAAGTGATTTAACAAAGAAAGTGGAATGTCCAGTAAACGTATAAAAATCCACTTAGTCTTACTAATCAGGAATAATGCTAATTAAGCTCATATTGAGATGTCATTTCATACCCATTAGACTGGGGTGGGGAGGCTTGTTGAGGGGAAAGATGGACACAAAAGCTCTTTTTCAATGATGGCGGGAATTTGAATTGGGGATCAACTTATGAGTTCCTTACAGCCCAGAATACATGCACCAGAGAAACTCCTACACATGCACTCAAGGTAATATGTGTGGGCTGTTCACCGCAGCACTTGTAATAATGGAAGAGTGGGAGGGGGCCTGAGGATGTAGCTTCATTGGTACAGTGCTTGTCTAACGTGCATGAAGCCTTGGGTTTGATCCCCAGCACTGTGTAAACAAGGTGTGGTAGCACAGGACTATAATCTCAGGAGGCAGGATGATTAGAAGTTCAAGATCATCCTTGGCTACATAGTGAGTGTGAGGCTAATTTGGGTCACAAGAGAACTTGTCTCAAAAGAAGGACAAAGAAGGAGGAGTGTCGGAACTTAGAGAGATGGCTCAATTGGTGAAGTACTTACCACACAAGCATGAGGACCTGAGTTCAGATCCCCAAGACCCACGAACAAAAAAGATGGGCACTGTAGCATGTGCCTGCAATCTTACTGCTGGGGAGACAAAGACAGGAGGATGCCTAGGGACTACTGGCCAGCTAGTTGAGCCTAAATGAATGATGCCAATGGGAAACCCTGTCTGAAAAAATAAGAAGAGCAATTAAGGAAGACACTTGATATTAACCCCTAGCCTCTACATGCATGCAAACACACATGCACATGCAAGCAAACATGTGAGGCCCTCACTCAATGAATTCTAACCTATATTTTGTCTAATTTAAACACGTCACAGCATCTGCTGTGTGTTACTGTAATAGAATATTAAAATGCACATGGGAAGTAGGAGGATGAAATGAATGCAGCAAGCAGGGAAGGTCTGGCTGTGTCTGTGATGGTTTGTTTCTTTTAAAATAAAAGCAAACAGGCCTCATATAAGTGGACCACAGCCATCCTTTGGTGACCGCCTTTTTCACTTACCATAATGTCTTCTAGGCTCCTTCAAGCTATACATGTGTAAGATCTTCCTTTGAAAGCCCAAATTATATATATATATATATATATATATATATAAATTTTTTTTGAGGTAAGGTTTCACTCTAGCCCAGGCTGACCTGGAATTCACTATACAGTCTCAGGCTGGCCTCAAACTCACGGTAATCTTCCTACATCTGCCTCCCAAGTTCTGGGTTTAAAGATGTGTGCCACCATGCCCGGTAAAAGGCCAAATGATATTTTATTGTGTGTGTATTAATATGACTTTGTTTTTTGAGTAAGGGTCTCATTCTAGCCCAGGCTGACCTGCAATTTATTATGTATCTCGGGCTGGTCTCGAACTCACGGCAATCCTCCTACCTTTGCCTCCCAAGTGCTGGGATTAAAGTCACGCACCACCACACCCAGCTTGTGTGTGTATTATGTATACAAACACACACATATACATATTTACAATATTATGTTATATATTATATTTTGTTTATTCATTGGCCAATGGACACCTTGGATTGCTTACACATTTTGGCTACTGTGACATCACAATATTTTAATTTGAAATGAAGCATATAATAGGGAAGTAAACAGAAAAATCAAATATAAAACAAATTATTACTCAGTGAGAGTTGGGAATGCTTTGTCAGATGAAGTCAGTACTCACTGATGTAGGTACACTCGTGGGAAAGTGTGTACAGGTCACTGTCATATGCCCTTGGTCATTTACAGGCAACAGTGGCATAAACCATGCCCAACACCCAGCTAGAGGCTGGGCTGGCTGTGGGTGGCATCTGTCCTCTGCCCCTCTTTATGCTGCTGCTGCCACCACTCAGCAATGTTCTGGCTCAATTTTAACAGCTTCCTTATGGTTGAAGCTGGCAGAAGCCAAGAAAGAGAATGGTCTCGGGCAATTGGCAAGTAGGAGATGCTGGGGCCAAGAAGGATTTGGAGCCCCCTGTACTAACTAGCAAGCTGCTGGTAGCTGAGGCAGCCTCACACCCACCCAAGTCCTGCTCAGAGCTCCTGTGCCCCTTGTCACCATCTGCCACTACTGCTTGTCTGAGCGCTTCCAGATACCTTCTGCCCAGGCTGCTCAGACTGTGTCAGAGGACCTGGCTGCCGCTCCTACCAATATTACTCAGATTCACGTCACACTGATAATGAAGATGGAAATGAGCTGTCCTATCTGCTGTAACGGTAAGTGCAACACTGGGGATCCAAACTCTGGAGCAGATCTTAGGAAGCCAATTTTGAAAATGGCTGCATAAGGTTCTAGATTGGAAGTCTGCCCCTAAAGTGTATTGGCATATGAGGATGAAAGACAAGGAGGATTCTCATCTAGACAAGGTCAAGCTTTTCCATGCAAGCTCAACCAGCTGTGAGTTTGTGGGGTGTGTGTGTGTGTGTGTGTGTGTGTGTGTGTGTGTGTGGAGACTGAAGTACTTCACTGCTGTTTCTGCCTTGCCAGAGTGGTCTCTTAGAAACATCTTCTAGACCTCTGGCTTGTCTGACCTCATTTAATCCTTATGTTGCTCTTCAAGCCATCCTATCATCCCCCCATGACAAATGATCAGGAGAGGGCTTCCATCCTTTCTCTCAAACAAAAGAGAAGATCTGGAGAACAGAGGTGAAGGAGAGAAGGAGGATCTGGCGGTTGGCAGTGACAGAAGGTTGGGGGGATGGAATGTCATAGGTGGAGGAGCAAAGGCTGGGCTAGGAGATAGTTGTGGCCTTTGTTTAGAAGGCTGGCATGGGAACCTGGTTTTAATTCTATATCCTTCTAAAAAGGGTCCTGAGCTGGAGAGATGGCTCAGAAGTTAAGGTGCTGGCCTGTGAAGCCTAAGGACCCAGGTTCAATTCCCCACTACCCATGTAAGCCAGATGCACAACGTGGCACATGAATCTGGAGCTCCTTTACAGTGGCTGGAGGCCCTGGTGCACCCATTCTCTCTCTCTCTCTCTCTCTCTCTCTCTCTCTCTCTCTCTCTCTCTCTGTGTGTATATATGTATATATACATACACACACACACACACACACACACACACACACACATAATCTGTCTGCCTCTGTCTCTCTCTCCTCAAATAAATCAATAAATAATCTTTTTAAAAGGATCCTTTCCTCTGAAGGCCCATTGAAAGGTGAGATATGAAAGAGTAAAAAAAGCTGACCCCTTGATAATATGACTAACTCTAAAATATCATTGAAGATTTCAAGAAGTTCTTAGGCAGAATATTAGTTTTATTCCTTTTTTGTTTCCCGGAGGAAATTCAGCATGGACCTGTCTCCCCCTTGTGGCGTTTATTTCCTCTCTTGGCTGCACAATATTTAATAAAGAGAAGGAAATTCATGAGGACTGCGGGTTGCTTTGCTGTTCCATTGTTTTTCTTGGAACAAGAAAAGAAAGCGTTGTGATACTAACCCAAGAAAATGCTTTACTTTTTCTGAATTGAACAAGTATTTTGACATAAACTTTTAATCTTTATAACATCAAAATTCTGTCAAATGTAATGCTTTGAGGTTTAGGCATGAGCTAAACATTATTTAAGTCTTCAATATTGGGCATAATTTCTTCTCTATTTTATGGGAAGCTAAATTTGCATCTTCTTGGCCACATTCCAAAACTCCTTGTAGAGTTGTTAGCAGTGAGGGCACATGCTGTCGTTGTCAATAATCTTCTTTGATCTGTCACCTTTTGCCAAACATTAGCTCGAGCATTTCAACCTAATTTATTTTACTGACTCTTGGCTGTAAAATTATTAGTCTAAGTTTACTAGGATATTGAGAATTAAAGAGCTTGATTAGCTTGTTTAAGGTCACCTGCTCTGGGGAGGGAGGGGAGGGTTAGCTCAAGTCGTCATGACTCCATTACTCCTCCAGCCACAACAACCTCAGTGATTGCCAATTGCCAGTGAGACATAATACCAACCAGCATGAATGTGACCTAACAAAGCTTAGAGCTGAGTTAGGACCCCCTGGGGCCAGACAGCAAGAAAGGATAGAGAAGGACTTACTCTTCTGAAACAAGCTATTCCTTTAAATACCCATGATGGCCTTACCCCAGTGTCCTACAAAATGCCATTCTGCAATCTTTGAACAGAACTTGGGTCCACATACAAGAGACAGCATAAATAGACACTGTTAATGACTTCCAGCAAGGTGTGGTCTCTTGATTTCCTTGGTGATTGCTTTCTTTCTGAATTTGCCTGTGAGTGAAGAGGACCCATTCCTGAGGTGTCACCATCCTACATCCCTGTAGCACTTTCTTCTCACTGAGCTCCTCTGGTGTCATGGAACGGGAAAGCACAAGGGCCGGTATTGATTTTTCTCAGCAGAAACAGCCGCTGTTAATTTTCGGGAAGACAACTTAGGCTGAGAGTTATTCTAGAATGGCTGGTAAGTGAGGCAGGACATCTTGAAGCACGTAGATAAAAATGACAGCCTATGAGAAAGCAGCTCACACTGACTGAGTGTAAATACTGCGTTCAATGGGGATCAGTTTGGGGCAATAGGTTTAATCATAGCATAGCAGGAAGCCTTCTGGCATGAGAAGCCTCAAACTCCAAACTCATAGTCCCAAAATGGCTACCTCATCTACGGGTGTTAGGTACAAACATAAAACATCCAGTGGTTCAGATTGCGATGACCACTGAGATGACCCAAAAGACAACATAGTGCTGAGAAGAAGAGATGGAGAAGTGCCCAGCACTGAAACACCTCTGTCACACCCTCCAAGGCTCAGGGAACATTGCGGAAGAGGGGGTGGATAGAATGGAAGAGCCAAAGGAAGGGTATGACTTCTTACAATGCAACTGCCCAGACAGAAATTGGCCTCGATATCCATGACCTTGCAGTGCCTAGCAATACCTTCGCAAGACCCTCAAAATAGAAGAAAAAGAGGATGACATCAAATTAAAAGAGAGACTAATGGAGAGAAGGAGGGGATATGATGGAGATTGGAGTTCTAAAGTGGAATGGGGGAGGGGAGGGAAATATCATGTATTTTTTTATGTAAGTATAGAAGTTGTCAATAAAAAAATAATAATTAAAAAAAAACATCCAATAGAAGCCAGGCGTGGTGGCACATACCTTTAATCCCAGCACTCAGGAGGCAGGGGTAAGAGGATTGCTGTGAGTTTGCAGCCAACCTGAATTCCAGATCAGCCTGGGACAGATAGAGTGAGACCCTACCTGGAAAAAAATAGGAAAAAAAAATCCAGCAGAAGAACAGAAGAGTGAGCTGGGCATGGTGGCACATGCCTTTAATGCCAGCGCTCGGGAGGCAGAGGTAGGTGCAGGATCACCGTGAATTCAAGGCCACACTGGGACTACATAGTAAATTCCAGGACAGCCTGGACTAGGGCAAGACCCTACCTCAAAAACAAACAAGCAAGCAAAAAACACCTGAGTTTATAAACCAGACGTGGTGGTGTATATCTTTAATCCCAGCACTCAGGAGGCAGAGGTAGGAAGATCACTATGAGTTCGAGGCCACCCTGAGACTACATAGTGAATTCCAGGTCAGCCTGAGCTAGAGTGAGACCCTACCTTGAACCCCGCCCCAAAAAAAAAACGAACAGAAAAGATTTTCTTTTCCTCATTTTTGCCCCCTTTTTCGAATAAAAGACATTCCTTTCCTCTCACCCCCAGCAGATATTTGCTCATAGCTTATTATCTAGAATTAGATTGTTAGGTCATGTATTCATGCTGAAAATACTCTGGCAAGGAAAACTGTTTCACTACAGTGTATATAGTTCAATCCAGATTAATCCTTAAATTCTGGGAAGAAAGCACAGCCTTCAGGAATGAATACACACTCTGCCATCATCTGGAAAGGAGAGGGCCGGGCGTGGTGGTGCATTCAGGAGGCAGAGGTAGGAGGATCATCGCAAGTTCACGGCCACCCTGAGACTACAGAGTGAATTCCAGGTCAGCCTGGGCTAGAGCAAGACTCTCCCTTGAAAAACCAAAAATAAAAAGGAGCAGGGAAAGGTTATGACGAAGATGGCTGTGGCAGCAACCAGAGGTGCCAAAGATGAGGTGCATGTTTGACTTTTTGAAATCCTTCCTTTAAGGATCCTATTTTTAGTCCAGAAAACTACTACTACTGCTGCTGCTGTTGCTGCTACTTCTTCTTCTTCCTCCTCTCTTCTTCTTCTTTTGAGGCAAGCCCAGAAGGCTAGCCTTTTTGTTTTATGAGAGACAGAGAGAAAGAGAGGGAGAAAGAGAATAAAACAGAGAGAATTGTCACACCAGGACCTCCAGCCACTGCAATTGAACTCCAGATGTGTTTGCCACCTTGTGCACATGTGCAACCTTGCATACTTGCGTCACTTTGTGCATCTGGCTTATGTGGGATCTAAAGAGTCAAACATGGGTCCTCAGGCTTCACAGGCAAGTGCCTTAACCACTAAACCATCTCTCCAGCCCCAAACTTCTTAATGTTACACTTGGTGTTGCAGTCAGGTTCACATGACTGTGAAAAACACCTGACCAAGAGCAGCTTGTAGGGAAAAAAGGTTTATTTTGGCTTACAGACTCGAAGGGAAGCTCCATCATGGCAGGGGACATGATGTCTTGAGCAGAGGATGGGCATTGCCTCCTCGCCAGCATCAGGTGGACAACAGCAACAGGAGAGTGTGCCAAACAGTGGCAAGAGGAAGCTGGCTATAATATCCATAAGCCCGCCCCCAACAATACACCTCCAGGAGGCTTTAATCCCAAATTGCCATTAGCTGGGAAAGCTAGCATATGGAACACCTAAGTTTATGGAGGACACCTGAATTAAACCACCACATTCCACCCCTGGCCCCATAAATTGATAACCATACAATGTAAAATGCAATGCACTCAGTCCAACCTTAAAAGTCCCCATAGTTTTTTGTTTTGTTTTGTTTTGTTTTGTTTTGTTTTGTTTTTGGAAGGATCTCACTTTAGCCCAGGCTGAACTGGAATTCACTCAGTAGTCTTAGGGTGACCTTGAACTCACAGCAATCCTCCTACCTCTGCTTCCCTAGTGCTGGGATTAAAGGTGTGTGCCACCATGCCTGGCTACTCCATAGTTTTTATCAATCCTAATAATGTTCAAACATCCCTATAATTCAAGGTCTTTAACTGAGCCATAATACCAAAAAACCTCCCTAAGCCCATAATGGCACAAAATAAACACTCTCACTGCAAAAGATGGCACTGGGCATAGCAAAGAAATATTCAACCAATACAAGATTTAAACAGGGCAAACATCAAACTCTGTAGCTCCAAGTCCAACAACTCTAGTCAGTGACAAATCTCCAAGTCAAATAATTCTAACCAGCAACAAGTCTCTGGTGTTCCATTTCTACCCCTCCAGCTAGGCTACTCACAGTCCTGGAAAACTTCACCCAGGGCCGGCAGATCTCCTTAGCAGCTATCTCATGGTCCCAGCATTTCCTCTGGGTCTCCACTACAACCCATGGTCCATCCTCACGGGTCCATCAGGTGTCCATGCAGGCAACCCACCAAACCTGCTTCACACTGCCCATGGCCATTTCTAAAACATAAGGCCATGTTGCAAACTCAATGACCTTCTCTTTCCTGCATTTCTCATACTCTACAATGCCAGGTGGGGTGCCAATTTGTTAATCCAGGTGGGAATAAAGTAGATTTTGAAGTACAGGACACTCTTTCAGCCTTCAGGCCCCTTCAAAAGACTCTGCATTCTTTCTGTGTCCCAATTCAGGTCAGCTGGCCCAATCTCAATGGTCATAATCTCTCATACAATTGCAGCTGTGCAGGCAGAAGTTTTAGCCCAAAGATTTCTTTCTATGCCATATCCCTCTGGACACATCAGTTTGTTTCTATGCAATGCAACCCTGCACAAGTTCTCAGGACACAGGCATAACAGCAAGCCTCTCATACAAACTGCTTCTAGCCCAGTCCAGGCACAGCTTTTTCTTACCTTCATAAGCCAAATCTCATTGAAGTCCATAGTTCTTAGTACATTCAGGTCTTTCGACTCTAACCAGAATAGTCCTTCAAGCTGTACTTAACACACTGCACGACATCTCTTAATCCAAGGTTTCGATTTCATCCACATTCCTCCTGCAAAGCAGTTCTAAGAGGCCAAAGCCACAGTCAGGTTTCTAGAAGTCATGACACCACTCCTCAGTACCAACTTTACTGTTGCAGACAGGTTCACATTGCTGGAAGAAAACACCCGACCAAGAGCAGCTTGTGGGAAAAAAGTTTACTTTGGCCTATAGATTAGAAGGGAAGCTCCATAATGGCAGGGGAAAAGAATGGCATGAGCAGAGGGTGGATATCACCTTCTTGCCAACATCAGGTGGACAATAGCAACAGGAGAGTGTGCCAAACACTGGCATTGGGAGACTGACTATAATACCCATAAGCTCCCCCCCAACAATACTGGAGGCTTTAATTCTAAATTGTCATCAGCTGGGGAATGCTGGAATCAAACCACCACACTTGGAATGAAATGGCAACAATGACCACTCCTAACACCAGTAAGAAGTTTGAGGGAAACATTTCTTATGGCGGAGGAGAAGGAGGCAGAGGCAGAGGAGAAGGAGAAAGAGGAGAAATAGAAGGAAGAGGAGGAGAACGTGGAGAAGAGGAGGAGGAATATTGCATAGGTTCAGCTCTCCTGACATTGGAGAACTGTAAAAAATAGCCTGTGCGAATTTCTGTTAGTTCACATTCAACCTAACAATGACCATTCCCCAAGCACCTTTGCCAACGAGAAGAAGGTCCTCACAGCTTTTATTTCAAAGTATGTGTTTTAAATAATATATTCCCAGGCTATAAAATGTTTATATAATAAAATCTTTAATATTTATCAGAGAGAGAGAGGGGGAATAGAAGAAAGAAATTATAATTGTAGCCTATAGGAAAGTGCGTAATAAGTCCATCAGACACAGAAAATGAGGCTCCTGAGCACACTTGGAAGGAAGCTGCAGAGAGACAGTGAACTTGCTCTTGCCCTGCATGTGGAATGAGCAAGACTGACCTCTGGGAAGAGAAGATGGGGGAGGAAATGAGAAATGGGGAGAGCTGCCAGGCCGGAAGTAACTGCTGAGGTAAATATAAGAAATTCCTGCCACAGGACAGTCTCAGGACTTTTAAGAACAACTTCATATCAACTTGTACTGTTGAATTATAGCCCCGAAATATGTGGTCACCCGAAACCTGTGTCATACTGCCTCAAACTCTAATGCCTTGTGTGAGTGCTTAAAGGAAATAAAAATGACTGAGTTCCACATCTGGCTCAGAGTGAGGAAGGAGGAGAGACTTGTCAAGGGTTGTGATGCTTGTATCAGATCAAAGAAACCTGGCACTACAAGCAGCCCTGACAGAGTTCACCCCAGAATGAAAGAGTTTATTTAAATCAGAAAGGCTCCTGGCATCAGCTGTTACCAAGGACTCCCTGACACAGGGAGAAATACATGGAGTCATGCGAATACAGCTTTGTGTATTTTTACACATATCTTAAGCATGCCCATGGTTTTGAAAACATGTCCTATTTACAAAGCAGAATTCTTTAAAACCTTACTATTCTATTCTAATTAAAAATACATAATACAAATTTGGTGCCTGCTTTACTGGATCATAGTGGAAGATGGTTGGCGTAATTGCTATAAATTCATTTGAGTAGGTTTGGACATGTATTTGATTTTTGTTGTCTATCTATAAAATGACAGAATAGTCAGTTCCTTAGCTTCTTGAATTTTAAATATTAAATTGTTTTAAAGTGGGCTAAAACCCGAAAATACAAATGCTGAGCTGAGTTTAATTTGTGAGGCCTATTCAAATAGATTTGTACAATTTTCCTTCTTCAGAATCTACTCCTCATAGGCCAAGGTGGCACACACCTGCAATCCAGCACCTGAGGCAGGAGCATCCCAACTTGGTTAAGGCCAGCAGCCTGGGATAAAAAGCAATAACTTACTAAAACAAACAAACAAACAAAAAAGCCAAACCTTTATTTATTTATTTATTTATTTATTTATTCATTTATTTATTTTGAGGTAGGGTCTTGCTTTAGCCCAGGCTGGCCTACAATTCACTGTGCACTCTCAGGCTGACCTCAAACTCACAGCAATCATCCTACCTCAGCTTCCCAAGTGCTGCGATTAAAGGTGTGCGCCATCTCTCCTAGCTACGCTGCTTATTGTTTGACAGTCGTTGGAAGTAAACGTTGGACAAGACACAGGCCCAGAGTCTGTCATGTGCTGTGAGTCTAGCCTTCTTCCTCCTCCTCTTCCTCTTCTTCCTCCTCTCCTCCTCCTCATTCATTATTATTATTATTATTATTGATTTTTAAGTTGGCAAAAAGTAGATTTTCCTGGTGAGTGCAAACTCTAGTTTTTTTCTTTTTGGTTTTGATGCTAACTATTGATCTTAGTATCAGCTGTTCACACAAACACAAGTGTGAGCCCAGGATAACTTCTTTTTTTTTTTTTTTTTTTTTTTTTTTGTTTTTGAAATAGGATTTTGCTCTAGCCCAGGCTGACCTGGAATTCGCTGTGTAGTCTCAGGGTAACCTTGAACTCACCAGGATCCTCCTACCTCAGCCTCCCAAGAGCTGGGATAAAAGGCGTGTGCCACCACTCCTGGCTCGGAATCACTTTTATGCTTAAGAAAGTCATGTAAATAACAAACAAAAAAATTTCAAAATTACCTCAAGCCAAACTTAAGGGATTGGTTAAACAGGAGATGGTATAGCCTTGCAATCAGTGTAGTAGGTTATTGTGTGGAAAACAGGTTGTAAACCAGCATCATTATATATAATTATACATAGTCAACAAATGTGTATCACATAAACTAAAAAGATGTCATTCTAAGTGCATTACTGTTTATCTCTGAGTGGTAGAAATATGTTTTTCTTTCCACTTTCTAAATACCCTATAACTTCAGTTAAAAGAGAAAATTTAAATTTATTTTAGGAGTCCTTGTTAAAGATTTTCCTACCATACCATTAGTAAATCAGTGTTGGTGACCCTTGGCCTCTTCAACCCACTAGGAAGGCTAAGGTTGTTAATATTTTGGATGTGTGAGACAATACCACTCAACATTTGCTGGAAGCCCTCTCCCTCACCCCATCGTCTGTGGCATCCGGCTAATGATGTGACTTGATGGGTTGTCACCATACCCTGGGGAAGAAGCACAGCTGGGCACTTCTTTCTCAGAAACAGGAGAGACTTTCCTAATGACCACGAGCAGATACAGAGTCATTTAAAAGAAGTGTGAGATTATCAAAATCCTGCCTTAATGCTAAAGAAAAATGGGTGCATGTATGGGTGCGTATAACATAGATATATATGGTGTCTTTCAATAGCGAAATGTTGTAATTAGAGCCAAGTATGGCTCTGGGCTAGAGTGAGCTATTATTGCCCCCTTTCCCGAGCTCACAGATGGACAGAATTATGTCGCCTTAATAATGAGACTCTTAAGTGCCAGCTGTCATCTAGCATTGCAGCTCTCTGTGCTAACAAAGCCCTCATTAAATGGTTTGCTTCGAATAATTTGCCTCCTTCCCTTGCTTTGCTAGCAAGTGACAACTTGGGGTCCTTCCACTCCTCCCTGGACACCTTTAATCACCACGAGAGAGAGAAGCCTGTGCCTTGTTTGATGGGGGTGGTAATTTTTTAATCCTACATGTCTTCATATTATTATTTTTATGCCCTATTTCAAAGTTTCTAAATGAGGTTGGGAGCTAACATCCTGTGCTATCATTCATTCAGTGGTAAAATAATAATTGCTAATTTTCTCCTTCAGAGAACCAGAGCTTTATCAGGAATAACATTATGCAAATGAGTATGCAAATGTCAACCAGTGGAATCTCTGGGAAAAAAAGTTCAGAGAAAACCTTCAGAACATATCCAAAGTTGGCTGGAAAAAAAAAATAACTGAGTATGTTCAACTATAAGGTCACCATGGTAACAAAGGGAATTTATCACTAATAAGAATTTTTGCAAGAAAGCCATATACTCTTAACAAAATAAAATGGGAAAGCATGCATTGAGATTTATACTAGTGTAATTTATTTATGATACTATGGGTTGTCCTGGATGTTTGCCGGGTCCCTGTGGGCCAAGTCTCTTCTGGCTTTGTATGGTGTCAAACAGTTCAAAGTGCTTAATGTTCAATCTTCTTAGCCTTAAATTAATCCTCTATTTTCTCCTCCTTTGATATATTTTTCTGACCTTTATGATTTTTAGGTTTCTCATGTTGACTATCATTGGAAGAAAGTTCATTGAAGTATGTCAAAATGCTGAATTCTTTCAAAACTTAAGTCTTCTAAATTGGTAAAGCATCAGTGTCTTGGGCTGGAGAGATGGCTTAGTGGTTAAGGCACTTGCCTGTAAAGCCAAAGGACCTAGGTTCAATTCCCCAGGACCCACATAAGCCAGATGCACAAGGTGGTGTATGCATCTGGAGTTCATTTGCAGCAGTTGAAGGCCCTGGTGTGCCCATTCTCTCTCCCCGTCTCTCTCTCTCTCTCTCTCTCTCTCTCAGCCTTCTCGCTCTCAAATAAATAAAATAAAAAACTTTAAAAATATTTTTAAAAATTCAGGCATGGTGGCACACACCTTTAATCCCAGCACTTGGGAGGCAGAGGTAAAATATCGCTGTGATTTCAAGGCTGCCCTGAGACTACCTAGTGAATTCCAGGTCAGCCTGGACTACAGAGAAACCCTATCTAAAAAAACCAAAACAACGGCAACAACATCAAAAAATATATACAGGAAGACTCGTTGGCTCTGAAACTTCAGGATGAGCCCTTGGAAGTACCTGGGAAAGAAGTCTGCTGTCAGTCACCCAAGTCCCTCCCTCAGTGAGCTCCAGCCCTGGAATTCACATACATGATGTGTGAATATATTTAAGCCAAAAGAGAGGAAATTGTGACTGATCAAGTTTCAGAGTAGTAAACCTTAGCTGTTAAGTTTTCTGTGTGGTTTTTTTTTTTTTTTTTTTTTGGTCTTTAAATTTATAAGAATGTTTATAAGACCCTTTGCTTTAAAATCTCCATGAATAACTTCTATCCCCAAATCATACTCCAGTAATAGCAGGAAGAAAAGCAAAGGGCTTACAGCCCTAAAATATCTCACTTATCCTAACCTGGAATTTCCACCAGAAAATCCCTCTCTCTGATGCAAATCTGTTGCCCAAGAGTACTGACCTGCTAGACTAGTGTAAAGGAAGCTGGCTGCCTGCATCCCAATTACTGAAAACATCCCAGCCCGCTCTATCCCTTCCATGCTATGATTTCTGGGACTGGATATTTGCATTTTAGCAAGTCAAGCATTCTAAAGTGGTATATTATATCATAAAGAATTAGAAAGTGCTTTCCACACAAGCATGAGGATCTAAGTTTGGATCCCCACAACCCACATAAATACTGGAAATGGAGCCATGTGCCTGTATCCCAGAGCTGGGGAAGTAGAAGCAGGATTCCTGGGGCTTGCTGGCTAGTTAGACCAGCTAAATGGGTGAGCTACGAATGAATTCAGTGAAAGATCCTGTCTCAAAAAGTATATGTAGCTCTCTGGTACACACACACACACACACACACACACACACACACACAGGGAGAGAGAGAGACACAGAGAGAGAGAGAGAGAGAGAGAGAGAGAAATTAGGACACATATTACTTCCCTTATAGGAAGGAATAGGAAAGGGGAGTTTTAGGATGTGTTAGGAGAGTGTGATAGAGAGAGAGAGGAATGGAGAAAAGATGATGTCTCTTGAAGAAAACTTCAGAAATGTAGCACTTCTGTTCAAGGCTATACAGCTACTGGAGTCCTGGGCCAACAGAGCTCTGGACCCAGCTGCCAAGGCTCTGTGGTCCTGTGGTCCTGAGAATAATCTCAGCTAGTAGCTCTATTGGTTAATCTTTGCACCTCGGTTTCCTCACCTGTGAACTGCTGTGAAAGCAGACTTGTTGTGAGCATTAAAAATATAAGCCTGGCCGGGCGTGGTGGCACAAACCTTTAATCCCAGCACTTGGAAGACTGAGGTAGGAGGATCACTGAGTTCAAGGATAGCGTGAGGCTACAAAGTGACTGAGCTCCTGGTTAACCTGGGCTAGATTGAGATTCTGCCTTGAAAACAAAACAAACAAACAAACAAAAAGTAGCTGCACAGGGAAGTTGATGGTCAAGAGTGTGGACATTGGCATCCTAGCTCCAGCATTCATTGCCATATGACCTTGGCAGGTTATTTAATTTGCCTCCATCTCAATTGTGCTAAATAATTAGTACCTAACCCCTTAGGTAGTTGAGGAAGGGGGCAATGATTAAATGAAAAAACTCATGAATGAATCTATACCTACCTAGCAGGTAATTAGTAGCTCAATCCATGTTACCTCTCATCATTATTGTATATATAAAGCATCTGGGGCCTGGTGAGCATCTAATGATAGTATTAGTAATAATAATAGTCACTGATGCCTTTAAGACAGACCAAACTCTCCGGCCAAAACCCACTTACACAATCCTGGGTAGGCCTCCCCCAGGCCTGTTTCCTAGTCCGTCCTAACAGTACTATTAAGGTTATTTGAGGTAACATCTGCTTAGGAGATTTATTGTGCAGTGGCTCACGTACAGATAATTGAGCAGAGAAGTATCTGAATGTTTTATGAAGAGGTGCGTGGGTAGGAGGGTCCCATGGCCTGGGATAAGCTTCTTGAGGAGAATACCACAGCTGTGTCAACAGAGCCACTGGAGTAGCCAGCAAGGTGATGGATACACGTAAGAGGCAAAGGAAAGGAGCCTGGTGCAGTCCCTCCCTCGGCTCAGGGATCTGACTTGTAAACTGCCCAGCATCACCACAGCAATAGCACTCTCCTTTTCAAGGTTCAGAACAATTATTATCTTTGTTTCCCCTCCTGAGGGTACCATTTTTATAATCTCTTGTTTTTAATCAAAATTCACAAATTTGGATCTGGAGTTCAGTTCATTCTTTACCCAGAAATAAAGAATGCAGGATGGCTGTTTGACCTTTGCTTTCAGTTGGACATTAATGTGAGTTATAGATAAGTGGAATCTGGAATGGGGACATTAAGGAACTCCTTGATAAGTGAGAGAAGGATGTGGGGAGCAGGGGAGTAGGAGGGTTGGGGGAGGGGAAGAAAGCTGATTACTACAGGGATTTCATACTGTAGTTTCACTTTGCACAAATAGGATACTAGCAATCCTTTATGGGGAGTGCTGAAAGACACATGGATGAGAGAAATCTCTGCTGTAAACACTGCAAGCTTCGCTGCCATTACCTGGCTTTTTCAGAACTGAAATGACTGAATAGTCACGTTAACTTGTGTTTATTATAGGTAAGGCTTTCAAAAGATGTTTTGTGAGGGCTGAAGAGATGGCTCAGTGGATAAAGCTCTTGCTGCTCAAGTCTGAGCCCCTGAGTTCAGACCTCTAGAACCCCATGTGAAAAGTTAGAAGCTGTGGTGGGCTTCTGTAAACTCAACATGTCGATAGCAAAAGGTGAGGTGGAAACAGGAGAATTTCCTGGAAGCGTGAGGACCAGCTAGCCTGGAAAGCTCAGCAATGAACAACGGTGAGAATGAGAGACTTAATTAAGACTGAAACCTGAAAGATGTCTTCTGACCTCCACATGTACACTGTGGTACGTGTGTACCTACACGCACACACACGAACACACACATACACACAGAATGTCATGGATAATATTATTGGTTAGAGACTGAAGAAAACAGGTTAAACTCATGATTCAAACTACTTATTATTATTATTATTATTTTGGTTTTTCGAGGTAGGGTCTCACTCTGGCCCTACTCTGGAATTAGCTATGTAGTCTCAGGGTGGCCTCGAACTCATGGCGATCCTCCTACCTCTGCCTCCCGAGTACTGGGATTAAAGGCGTGTGCCACCACACCTGGCTCTTCAAACTAATTATTATAGTGGGTAGAAGTACAACGTCTAGCTGGGCATAGTGGTGTAGTGGCTTGCACCTAGAATCCTAGCACTCTGGAATTTAAGGCCAGCCTAGTCTACATAGCAAGTAGGAATTCCAGGCTTGTCAGAACTATATAGCCAAATCCTGTCTCAAAGAAAGAAAGAAAGAAAGAAAGAAAGAAAGAAAGAAAGAAAGAAAGAAAGAAAGAAAGAAAGAAAGAAAGAAAATGAGAAAGAAAGAGAAAGCAGGCAAAGAAAGGAAGTAAAAAAGAAAGAAAAGATTAAAGAAAAGAAAAGAAAAAAGAAAAGAAAAGAAAAGAAAAGAAAAGAAAAGAGCAGAATGCCTACAGCGGATGGGCAAGAAGAAAGGCTCAGTGTTCCTACTGCCTAACCATTGGCATAATGGGGTCGAGATTTAGTAAATATATCTTCCCCCAAGCATTGTTTTGTTTTACTGAAACAGACAGCTTGCTTATTCTCATGCCATGTATGACAATAATAAGCACATGTGAAAATGCATAGCATAAACCATAAAGAAATATTGTAATTAATAAATTATGAATTGAAAGAGGAAACAGGAAGGTCACTCTGTCTATATAAATATGCTAAATGGTAACTCTTTATATAAGGGTGAAATTGATGTCACTACTAAAGTTTCAGACAAACTTGTACTTTGGTTTAATGAACATATATATTAGCTGGGCATGGTGGCACATCCCTTTAATCCCAGTACTTGGGAGGCAGATGGAGGAGGATTGCTGTGAGTTCCAGGCCACCCTGAGACTAAATAGTGAATTCCAGGTCACCCTGAGCTAGAGTGAAAGAGACTTTACCTTGAAAAACCAAACATTATATATATGTGTGTGTGTGTGTGTGTGTGTGTGTGTGTGTGTGTGTGTGCACATATACATACATCCATATATATATATATGGATCCCTTACTGTGTGCTTAACAAAAAGATATTCATTGGGTACAAAGCAATGAACCAGGATACAGGATGCTACTGGATTCAAGGGCTTGCATTCTAGTGGCATTCTAGTGGGAAAGATTACCAAACAAACAATGCTACAAACGCAAGACCTATGATGCAAAGGTATGTGGCACCAAATAAGTCTCACTGGGGCTATGCACTAGTACTTACAGAGAATGAGTTTTTTTAAAAGAACAGATGATTAGAGAGATTATCATAAAGCCTGAGCTTAATATTCCAATGAAGATATAGAGTGAAATTTCTGTCACACAAGTCCTGTGCACTAACCAATTGCACTACTGGAGCTCCATCAAGTGAAATTTCTTCTCAACTCAGGTGCAGTCATAATGGGAAGGATGGCTTAGCTGGACTGTAGGTCTGCATGTCAGACAAGTAAGATATCAGCTGGGATCATATTTAGGAATTTGGAGTTAAAGGAGATTAGCAAACCGTGAGCATTTTGGCATAACGTGAGGAATTACACACTTGGAAATGTCATCTGATGGATTGCATCAGGAAGGTCTGAAAGAGGAAGAGGGTAAGACCAAACCAAATAGAAGGGGGACATCAGGGAGAAAACGGTAAGTGACCTAATCAGGGCTGGGGAATAACCCATTGAAGCTGAAAATAAAGTAAATGTACATAGCTAAAAATGCATGCTTTATAGTTAACGTGCTTGCCTGTGAAGCCTAAGGACCCATGATCGACTCTCCAGATCCCACATAAGCCAGACTCACAAAAGGGGAGGCAAACACAAAGTCACACATGTCCACTAGGTTGTGCAAGCATCTGGAGTTCGACTGCAGGGGCTAAGGCCCTTGTGCATCAATTTTTTTCTCTCTCTCTCTTGTGTGTGTGTGTCTCTCTCTCTGTCTCTCTAAAATAAAAATAAAACGTAGTCAACTGTATCTGGGGTTAGAGCACAGTGGTAGAGTACTTGCCTCACACCCACAAGGCCCTAGGTTTGATTCCCAGCACCGCAAAAAAAAAAAAAAAAGCATGTTTTAGAAACTCATTAATGAAAACAGGACTTGCCTACTCACTAGAAAGCACTGGAGTAGCTTTGTTAGAATCTGAGGCTACAAACCAGTTACTTTATTCAATGCAATGAAAACTACTATGTACCCAAATATTTTATGGCCTAACTTGTTTGAGATGGGTGACAGGTTTTTAGGGACAGCTTAAAACCAAAACTTAAAAATATATAAAAGCCATTTAGTCAGTTTGCATGTGTGTACATTCCTCAAGTTCTGGGTGAGGAGGAGCTTTGGCGTCATGTCTGTTTGAAGATAGAAATCCTTGATGACACATCACTGGGGATACTGAAGCAAGAGGAATGTAAGTTTAAGGCCAGAGTGAGCTATATAGGAAAGCAATTTCAACAAGGAAGGAAGGAAGGCGGGAGGGAGGGAGGAAAGAAGGGAGGAACGAAGGAAAGGCAGTAAGTTGGAATTTAAAGGTTAACTCCATGCTGTTTTCTGAAGTGAGGCTTCATATTCCCGAGAGGACAGGATAAGAGACTGTGGTAATGATGTGGTAGGTGAGGTTTAGCAAGCTGTCCTGTCATTCCTGCCACAGGAAAGTGCTCCTCCTCCTGACCCATATGACCTACGTTACAGTAAGAGCTTTGCTTGAATCTCACAAAGAAAGACGAAAAATGAGAAAATGAACTTTGACATACTAGCTTTAATTTCTGACAATATTGAGTACACGGCGTGGAAAAGAAAACCTGAACTTTTGAGATGTGTGAATGGGAGCTGGTGCTGTGCAGAGGATCCAGGCCCCTTGGTTGTGTGCCATTCCTTACTCACAAGTACTGCTTTCACTTCTTCCTTTTTTATTCTACGAAGAATTAGGAACAAGAGAAAACAGTTGACAAATTAGTGCCTTGGTCATAATCTACTATGGGGCCATATGCCACATACAATATTAATAAGGAATAATCTTTATAATTGATAGGAGAGTGGTCTAGAATGCTGTTATGAATTAGTGTATGAATATAATTATGGATCCATTCAGCTGGCAAACTGTCAAGGCAAAGGGCCCATCTGTAGTCTAATACCATTAAATCTTTTTAAAAATTTTATTTATTTATTTATTTATTTATTTATTTATTGAGAGTGATAGAGAGAGAAAGAGGCAGATAGATAGAAAATGGGCCTGCCAGGGCCTACAGCCACTGCAAACGAACTTCAGATGCATGTGCCACCTTGCACATCTGGTTTATGTGGGTCCTGGGAATCAAGCCTCAAACCAGGGTCCTTAGGCTTCACAGACAGGTGCTTAACCACTAAGCCATCTCGTCCTACTGCTAAAGATGTTGCTAGTCCTCAGGGTCATCAGCTCTCAAAGAAGCTGCTGTCTTAAATCCTCATTTAAGCGTGGTTACTTTGCAGTGTACTTTTCAGGACAGTACTAATTTATATTGTTTTGCTAAATAGTCCTCTGCTACCATTAGTTGATAAGATTCAAGGAAATCTATATTCAGCTACCAGCTCTTATGTCTTTTCTGAGTTTGGTACACTTATATCTGGTTGCCAATTCAAACTCTCTGCTTAGATATCCTGTAACTGCATTCCATGTATCGTGGCTACAGCAACTCCTCCCCTTGAGCAAACCTCCTTCTTACGCAGGCGTCTAGGTTCCGCAGCCAAAAACCTAGAAGGCATTCTTATCTCTGTTCTTTCACTCATCCCATGACTAGTCCATCAGGAAGTCCATGTCAGGTAGAATCTCCTTGCTTCCCACCACTTACACTGCCACAGTTCTCACGCTACCACCCTGCTGACTGCACTGGCCTCTAACACAGGGATATTCTGAAAGGTAGGCTGATTGAACCATCTTCCAGCTTCAAAACCTGCAGGGACTTCATGTTGCAGTCACAGTAAATGCCCTTCTCTGGTCTACCAAGAAAGACCTAGTTTGAGATTGCATTTATCACTGTCTTCATTCTCTTAAAGGCGTCAACTTCATTCTTCTTTTAGATTCTTAGAGGAACCCAGAGTCCTTGCAAGCCTCTTCCTAGAACTCCCTCCACCACATTGACACTGTTGCATTTGCCAGAGTGTCTCCAACCCCAGAAAGAATACCAACAATTGGTTGCTGAAGAATGAGTACACTTAGCATTGTAGAAATCAAGTATTGTAGTCAGGATATTGTCAAAGCCAGGACAAATTCAGATCATCCAGAAAACTCAGCAGAATGGAGGAAGAAATGCAGAAAGCAAAGACAGATCTATTAACCTAAAAGAAGGTTTAGAAATAAGATATCCTTTTATCTATGAGAGGAAGACATTGCAGTCCAGTGATGACATCTCATAACAAAACTACATAATAGCGGACTGGAGAGATGGCTTAGTGGTTAAGGCGAAGCCACGTTCAATGCCCTAGGACCCACATAAGCCAGATGCATAAGGTGGTGCATGCATCTGGAGTTTGTTTGCGGTGACTAGAGGTCCTAGCATGCCCGTTCTCTCTCATCTGCCTCTCTCTCTCTCTCACACACACATTATATAATATATATATATGCATATATATATGATAAACTAATAATAATTTTCATATTTCTTTAATGGTAATACTAAAATATTCCACAAGACAAGAAGAGGTAACTTAGAGCCAGGCGTGGTGGCACACGCTTTTAATCCCAGCACTCGGGAGGCAGAGGTAGGAGGATTGCCAAGAGTTCGAGGCCACCCTGAGACTACATAGTTAATTCCAAGTCAGCCTGGACCAGAGTGAAACCCTACCTTGCAAAACCAAAAAAAAAAAAAAAAAAAAAAGAGGTAATTTGAGAGTATGTCCTAAGTCCACTTGATTTTTGCATAGATGATAAAGCAAGTGTTTTGCATACAGTTTGAATATGGGAAAAGTACAGGGGCATTGCAAATGACAGAGCCGTCCAGCTAATTTGGAATGCCTAGTATAATAAATTGTAAAAACATTTAAGACCATTTTCCAAATAAAGTCCTCTATGAAATGTTGGACAATAGAAAAATATTTAAGATGAGTATTCCTTACTCAGAATGCTTTAGGCCACAGAGTTTGGATTTCAGAGTGTTCTAGGTTTTGAAATATCTAAATACATAACGAGATGTTTTGAGGATAAGACCCAAGTCTAGGCATGAGATTCACTAACGTTTCACATACATCTTGTCCACATTAGCCTAAAGATAATAGCATGCATTTTTAGTGTACCTAGATTTCTACCGTGATTCATCACAGGAGTCAGGAGTGGAATTTTCCACTTGTGGGATCATGGCAACTTTGAAACATTTAGGATTTCAGGTTTTTGGATTAGGAATCCTCAATTTGTAATTAATCCTCTACCTTAGGCCTTTTTTTTTTTTTTTTTTTTTTTTTTTTTTTTTTACAAAGGACTGACAGTTGACATCTTCCATGCTTAAAGGCAAGTTACCAATGAGCAAACCTGTTCTCAGCATAATGTAATTTTTCTCCTGACCTGTTAAAAACACATACAAAAAACTTTTATAGCTTTTCTTCCCTTAGGACTGTTATTAATAAGCACACCAAAAGCAATGAAAATTTCAGCTATTTTAAAATATGCAATTCATAATAATGAATTAATTACCATATAATATTTAAAGCTTTGATTATTCGTACATGAGAGCTTTCATTATTAATGATTGCTTATGAAATTAATCTTTCTAATTTCCATTATGATTCAAATTAACTTCATTAGTTAGTCTCATGATTCACATTGCTACAAACTCCACTTTTAATTTCTGAAGCATGAAATGACACAAAATGTCTTTGGGGGGAAGCTCTTAAAATTAAGATTTTACTTTGATGCACTAAAATAAATGAGTGGAATTAGATGAATAGCAATGGAACCTTGTTTTCTTTCACACACTGTCCCCTGGTGTTTAAGTGTCTACACTGCATGTTAAAATGAAAGCAAGATCCAACGCAAAAAGTTAATTACTTCTTGCATTTGGGAAAGTGCCTTTATGGTTGCAGTTGGACGACTATATTATTTGCCTTACCAAAAATCACAATTAAATGCATCAAAATTTAAATAATGATAAAAGTCAGTGCACTTGCTAATAATATAAGCTAAAAGCTACGGAATGCATACTTGGGCTGGCTTTTTTGTTGTAGTTTTTCTTTTTCAAGATAGGCTCTCACTCTAGCCCAGGCTGACCTGGTACTCACTCTGTAGTCCTAAACTGGTCTCGAACTCACAGCAGTACTCCTATCTCTGCCTCCCAAGTGCTGGGATTAAGGGCGTGTGCCACCACACCCGAGCTAGGCTGTCTTTAAAAAGTGTACATGTAGATTTCTTTTAAAGTGATACCATTCAGTACTAAGTAGTTTGCCATTTCTAGAGTTTCGAACTGAAGTGTCCCTAGAGCTTTTGACAAAGGAAGGTTTGAAGGTGGCCTACTGCGGACATGAGGATCATTTATGCTCTCAAATCAGCATTTTGTGCTTATTGGGAATTCTGTAATTCTAACAAATACCCTCCCTATTTACTTTAATTGAACTCGTTTTTAGTATCTTCTCCCTTAACTTGAAAGGAAATTAGTTAATAATTTAACATTTCCTAAGTGTGATTTCTTTGTTTTAATGTACCTTACAACTCACATATGACTTTTTAAATACCGTTTGGGTTGACCAGAGGCTGGACTGAGGATTTGCTATTGTATAAATTTCTGAGTAGTCTTTTACCTGATTTTCTTCTACATGATGACTGCAGTCATGCTGACTTTTCAAATGTCATGAAACTACTTGGATGTGTTTGGTACAAGTGAAGGAAGAATCCCAGTGAAGCCCACAACCATATAGTACAGGGCATGATAAATGGCAGCCCGAGGGAATTATTCATTTTATGACAATACATTCACTCAAGGCAAGTCATTTCAAGAAATTAGCATGAGGCCATCAGGGAGAGATGTGTTTTTGCAGGTAAAGGTATTTTTCCGATGCTAGAAGAACCCTTCTCAGACATATTACTGGTGGCAGTCCCACTCGGGCAGCAAGGGTTGCCAGGATGACCTCTGAGGTGACTGTTGACACTAACAGTCCATGACTCATGAGGGCCCTCCATAAATTTCCTACTGCAATGCAGTGATGAACAGCACCTGGCAAAAAATCTGAACACGTGACTTCCAAAATGAGGGAAGTTTCCTTGGAGAGAGATTTATGCCTAGAGAGTTAGGACTAGCCATCATTTGATGCTAGCTCTTGGCGGAGCATAAAGGATTTATACAGCAGCAAAGGAATGCATCTTTTGGCTCACCTACCTAGATATATTATAGTCCTGCAGTTTACATCCAGGGTGTTCGGCCAGGAAGCTCATAAGAACAGGAGCATGCTTGGCCCTGCTCACTATCAAATCCCTTGCCTTGAGCCAAGTATCCAGCATATAATAAACATTCAGGAAGTACTTGCTAGGGGAATAGATGAGTGACATTCATCATGGTAACCGAAAAGCATTCAAATTATGTATTTAATCTTCTGTTCTCTCTCTATGTATGAGAGAGAGAGAGAGAGTGAGAGAGTGTCTTGCTATGATGTTCAAGGCCGGCTTCAAACCACCTGCCTTAGCCTCCTAAACAGCTTGGATTACAGGTATGTACTCATGCCAAACATCTACTGCTGATTCTTTTTTTTTTTTTTGGTTTTTCAAGGTACAGTCTCACTCCAGCTCAGGCTGACCTGCAATTCACTAAGTAGTCTCAGGGTGGCTTCACACTCACTGCGATCCTCCTACCTCTGCCTCCCGAGTGCTGGGATTAAAGGTGTGCACCATCACGCCTGGCTGCTGATTCTTTATCTAACTCATCAACCATCTGTCTTATCTATCTATCTATCATCTATCTATATACCTATCATTGATCTGTCATCATAAACATATATTATTTCTCTATCCATCTATCATCTATCTATCAATCATCTAATCTATCTCCTCTATTTCTTATCTATCTATCCGTCTACCTATTTATCTTCCTCATCATCTATCTTTATTCTTATCTGTGTATATATTTCTCTCTATCCATCTACTTACTTTTATACCTACAAAAAATTACCCTAAAATTTGTAAAGAACTAATACAACTTCATTAATAACTCTTGTTAAGGGGCTGAAGAGATGGTTCAGTGGTTAAAGTGCTTCTCTGCAAAGCCTAATGACCAGAATTCAATTCCCCAGTACCCATGTAAAACCAGATCTACAAATTGGTGCATGCATCCAGAGTTCTCTGCAGTAGCTGGAGGCCCTGGCATGCCCACATTTTCTCTCCCTTTCTCTCTTTGCTTGCAAGTAAATAAATAATGATAAAATTTGTTAAAATCTTTAGTTAAAGACTTGAAAAGGTGTCTAGAGGAAGGCTTGCTGATTGATTGTCATGCAATGGTGAAGTCACTACGGGTCAAGGTCTGGCCCTCAGCTCTCAATTTTGCAGCTAAATCATTGATGTTACCATTCCCTCAATAACTGCTATGATGAGTGCTAAGGCTACCATTTATTAGAAATTCAGTTATTGGGCTGGAGAGATGGCTCAGTGGTTAAGGCACTTGCCTGTGAAGCCTAAGGGCCCGTGTTCAACTCTCCAGATCCCACATAAGCCAGATACACAAAGGTGAGGTAAGCACAAGGTTGCACATGCCCAATAGGTGGCACAAGTCTTTGGAGTTAGATTGTAGTGGCTGAGGCCCTGGCATGCTAATTCTCTCTCTCCCTCTTTCTCTGTGTGTCTCTCTCTCTAAAATAAAATTTAAAAGTTAAAAATGATCAGTCATCATCTGGGCTCAGTGAAATGTCACCTCCTTTAATGCTCATGACAACTTTCTGAGGTGAGTACTATTTACTTTAATTGAACTCGTTTTTAGTATCTTCTCCCTTAACTTGAAAGGAAATTAGTTAATAATTTAACATTTCCTAAGTGTGATTTCTTTGTTTTAATGTACCTTACAACTCACATATGACTTTTTAAATACCGTTTGGGTTGACCAGAGGCTGGACTGAGGATTTGCTATTGTATAAATTTCTGAGTAGTCTTTTACCTGATTTTCTTCTACATGATGACTGCAGTCATGCTGACTTTTCAAATGTCATGAAACTACTTGGATGTGTTTGGTACAAGTGAAGGAAGAATCCCAGTGAAGCCCACAACCATATAGTACAGGGCATGATAAATGGCAGCCTGAGGGAATTATTCATTTTATGACAATACATTCACTCAAGGCAAGTCATTTCAAGATAGCATGAGGCCATCAGGAGAGATGTGTTTTTTTGCAGGTAAAGGTATTTTCCGATGCTAGAAGAACCCTTCTCAGACATATTACTGGTGGCAGTCCCACTCGGGCAGCAAGGGTTGCCAGGATGACCTCTGAGGTGACTGTTGACACTAACAGTCCATGACTCATGAGGGCCCTCCATAAATTTCCTACTGCAATGCAGTGATGAACAGCACCTGGCAAAAAATCTGAACACGTGACTTCCAAAATGAGGGAAGTTTCCTTGGAGAGAGATTTATGCCTAGAGAGTTAGGACTAGCCATCATTTGATGCTAGCTCTTGGCGGAGCATAAAGGATTTATACAGCAGCAAAGGAATGCATCTTTTGGCTCACCTACCTAGATATATTATAGTCCTGCAGTTTACATCCAGGGTGTTCGGCCAGGAAGCTCATAAGAACAGGAGCATGCTTGGCCCTGCTCACTATCAAATCCCTTGCCTTGAGCCAAGTATCCAGCATATAATAAACATTCAGGAAGTACTTGCTAGGGAATAGATGAGTGACATTCATCATGGTAACCAAAAGCATTCAAATTATGTATTTAATCTTCTGTTCTCTCTCTATGTATGAGAGAGAGAGAGAGAGTGAGAGAGTGTCTTGCTATGATGTTCAAGGCCGGCTTCAAACCACCTGCCTTAGCCTCCTAAACAGCTTGGATTACAGGTATGTACTCATGCCAAACATCTACTGCTGATTCTTTTTTTTTTTTTTGGTTTTTCAAGGTACAGTCTCACTCCAGCTCAGGCTGACCTGCAATTCACTAAGTAGTCTCAGGGTGGCTTCAAACTCACTGCGATCCTCCTACCTCTGCCTCCCGAGTGCTGGGATTAAAGGTGTGCACCATCACGCCTGGCTGCTGATTCTTTATCTAACTCATCAACCATCTGTCTTATCTATCTATCTATCATCTATCTATATACCTATCATTGATCTGTCATCATAAACATATATTATTTCTCTATCCATCTATCATCTATCTATCAATCATCTAATCTATCTCCTCTATTTCTTATCTATCTATCCGTCTACCTATTTATCTTCCTCATCATCT
Organism: Orientallactaga sibirica; assembly: GCA_036365145.1. NCBI lineage: Eukaryota > Metazoa > Chordata > Mammalia > Rodentia > Dipodidae > Orientallactaga > Orientallactaga sibirica. The sequence goes on along the minus strand of JAEOAD010000004.1, from coordinate 26,885,136 downwards.
ATCTTTATTCTTATCTGTGTATATATTTCTCTCTATCCATCTACTTACTTTTATACCTACAAAAATTACCCTAAAATTTGTAAAGAACTAATACAACTTCATTAATAACTCTTGTTAAGGGGCTGAAGAGATGGTTCAGTGGTTAAAGTGCTTCTCTGCAAAGCCTAATGACCAGAATTCAATTCCCAGTACCCATGTAAAACCAGATCTACAAATTGGTGCATGCATCCAGAGTTCTCTGCAGTAGCTGGAGGCCCTGGCATGCCCACATTTTCTCTCCCTTTCTCTTTTGCTTGCAAGTAAATAAATAATGATAAAATTTGTTAAAAATCTTTAGTTAAAGACTTGAAAAGGTGTCTAGAGGAAGGCTTGCTGATTGATTGTCATGCAATGGTGAAGTCACTACGGGTCAAGGTCTGGCCCTCAGCTCTCAATTTTGCAGCTAAATCATTGATGTTACCATTCCCTCAATAACTGCTATGATGAGTGCTAAGGCTACCATTTATTAGAAATTCAGTTATTGGGCTGGAGAGATGGCTCAGTGGTTAAGGCACTTGCCTGTGAAGCCTAAGGGCCCGTGTTCAACTCTCCAGATCCCACATAAGCCAGATACACAAAGGTGAGGTAAGCACAAGGTTGCACATGCCCAATAGGTGGCACAAGTCTTTGGAGTTAGATTGTAGTGGCTGAGGCCCTGGCATGCTAATTCTCTCTCTCCCTCTTTCTCTGTGTGTCTCTCTCTCTAAAATAAAATTTAAAAGTTAAAAATGATCAGTCATCATCTGGGCTCAGTGAAATGTCACCTCCTTTAATGCTCATGACAACTTTCTGAGGTGAGTACTATTATTGTTCCCTCTTGTTGTTGAGATTTTTTGTTGTTGTTGTTTTGTTTTTCGAGGTTGGGTCTCACTCTGGTCCAAGCTGACCTGGAATTAACTATGTAGTCTCAGGGTGGCCTTGAACTCACAGAAATCCTCCTACCTCTGCCTCCCAAGTGCTGGGATTAAAGGCGTGTGCCACCTGGCTCGGCAAGAATTTTTTTTAAGAGGTCAACAACTGGACTTTAATAAATAATTATGGCAAAAATGTTTCAGAAGATATGAAAAGGAACAAAAGGGAAGAAAAACATTCCCTTACCTTATAAGTATTTTTTTGTGTGTGTAGCACTGGGGATTGAACATAAGTATTCATACATGCGAGGCAACTATTTTACCACCAAGTTATATCCCCAGCCCCGTAAGCACTTCTCAGAACAGTCATGACTAAATTCAACATGATGCATAGTTTATAAACCAACAAAAAAAGCCTTGCAAGTATATTGAAAATTGGGCATATTCCCATCAGGTTATACTCTTATGTCCCCTCTCATGTGGCCCCATTCTACTGAGAGCCCTACTTAGGGGGGTTATCAGTATTCATGGTGGAGTCATGAATGTACCAGTCAGTCACTGTGAGAGTGGACAATGCCTCAGAGTGCACACATTGTGGCTCTTACATTCTTTTTGCCCCATCTTCTGCAGTGTTTCCTGAGTAGGGAGTGTTACGAGTCTACTTCAGTGTTGAGCTCTCAGCAACCTCTCATTTTCTGCTTTGATGAGTTTGGAGTCTCTTCAGTGTCTACCACCACCTCCCAGGAGGAGGTTCTGTCTGGCAGTGAGAGCAGCTCTCATGTTTAATCTACCATATCTGCTATAATGTTTCCTAGGCCCTGGAAAATGTGAGAAATGACCTGTCTTGTGGTAGGCAGTCGGCTTTCTTTTCTTGTCATGCTAATGGGTCTTGAGTCTCCTGGTACCCACTGCCATCTGTAAAAAGCAGATTCTCTAGCCAAAAGTGAGTATAAACATAAACCTTTAGAAGACTTTTTGATGTGAATCTCTTCTTTTAACCAAAGAACAGTGGAAGCTTCCCACTACGGTCTTTGACCTTCCAAGCCATGCCAAGTTCCCTACCACTAATTAGAAAATAGTTGAGGGCTGGAGAGATGGCTTAGTGTTTAAGGTGCTGCCTGCAAAGCCTAAGAATGCCCGTTCAAATCTCCAGGTCCCACCTTTAGCCAGACACAAAAGTGATGCAAGCATGCAATGTCACACATTTGCACAAGGGGGCACACACATCTGCAGTTTGTTCACAGTGGCTGAGAGGCTCTGGTGTGCCCATTCTCTCTTTCTCTCTCTCTCTCTCTCTCTGTGTCTCTCTCAAATTAAAAAAGAAAGAAAGAAAGAAAGAAAGAAAGAAAGAAAGAAAGAAAGAGAGAGAAGTTGATTACCCCCATAACCTTTGTAACACTATTGCACTGGTGGGATCATCTTGCCTGACTGGTTGATTTTATAGTTTGCAGGATCAACTGCTTGTTCATACTGTTGGTGACTTTTATGGCTTGCAGCTTTCAAAGTGCTTTCTAGCCATATGAGGGCTAGCCAGCAGGGTGTTGGCTTCCATCTCAGTTCCAACATGATCTCTCAATGTCCCATGATTGCAGTCTGTGGTGTCTTCAGCAATAGGTTCTTACCACTCAGTTCTGGTTGGTAACTAAGTGCTTTGGCGATGGCCTGCATTGTTTGGGAGGCCTCATGGGCTTCCCTGACCAATAATTTCTCCTATTTTTATAAATGAAGAACCTAAAGTTCAGAGTGGTTAAGTGATCTGCTCTAAATCACACAACTAAACCAAAACAAATGCTGATTTTATGGTTAAAAAAAAAAAAGATAAACATGGGCTGGAGAGATGGCTTAGCACTTAAGGTACTTGCCTGCAAAGCCAAAGGACCTAAGTTCGATTCCCCAGGACCCACGTATGCTAGATGCACAAGGTGGCGCATGCATCTAGAGTTCTCTCTGCTTCTCTCTCTCTCAAATAAATAAATAATTTTTAAAAAAGATAAGCACTTAGATAGTGCAATAAGAGTATGTTAGCACGCTTGTTAGTATACCATGTGACTACAGAGCCGAATATCTATTTTGTGAGCTTGAAGCCCAGTCTGAAGACGCCCTCCTCGGGCTCGCATGCACTTAGGCTTTGTGATGTGAGTCTGATGTGGAACGGCCCTCTATCTTCCTTTCGCACTGGAGGTTTGTATTAGTTACTTTGCTGATGGCTACAACCAACTACCTGGAAAGAAGTAGCTTCAGGGAGGGAAGGGTTTACTTTGGCTCATCCTTCTGGGGGATATATTCCATCATGGCGGAGAAGGCATTGCAGCAAGAGCAGGCGGCTGGCTGGTCACATTGCACCTACAGTCAGGAAGCAGAGGTCGACCAGGAATCTGGCTGGGCTATAAAACCTCAACATCCACTTCCTGTAAACCACTTCCTCCAGCAAGCCTCCACCTCCTAAATGTTCCACAACCTTCCTAAACAGTGCCACCGGCTGGGGACAGGGGGTTCAAACGCAAGAGCTTATTAGGAACATTTCACAGTCAAACCACAGGAAGGGTTTGTGGCTGCTTCCTTACCACTACTAAAACTCCCCAGTTGTTTATCTCCGCCAGTGGGCTGTGGAGTGCCAGGCTTTCATTGGCCTTAGCAATGCTGGGAAAAATGATGTGGCTCGCCAGGAACCATGCATGCTTCACCTTGGGGTCCTCAGTAGGAATGTACACTGAATTGAATCTGTGCCTGCCTTTTTGTAAAATGATATTTAATGTCTACCTTTCAAGACTATTGTAAAAGTCCTTATCCCAGGCTTGTCATATTAGTGCCTTCCCGGGTTTGGAGTTTCATAAAGTTCTCCCAAGGATTCAGATACACTAGATTGTGGAAACACAATGAAAGCTGTTGAAGGCCAGGCCTGAGTGACAGGAGAGAATCGAGTCTCCCCACAGTATCATTCCTTGCCTAAGACACATTCACTTTCTGATAAGTCACCTGACCTCAAGAGACTCTCTCACTGCAGGGGAGACCAACCCTCTGCTGCATGACTTCCTGGGAAGATTCACCCTAGACGGGGCATCGTTACCTGATTCAAGGTGGTCTAAATTTCAGCCTACCATTTCTTTGAAGAGTTTTATGGTTTTAGCTTATGTGTTTGGGTAATGATCAATTCTGAGTGGATTTTATGTATGATATGGACACCAATACTTGAACTCAGCAAACCATTCTTTCAGTTTATCTGGTCTACCTATCTTCATATTCTAAGTAGATGACAAATCTCTTTTATAGCAAGTGTCAATCTCTGGGCCCTGCCCTTCTGCTGTGTTGGTTAGAGAAGATGATGCCTCTGAAGACTGATAGACACGGTCTCATGTTTGAGTCTTTGAGAGGAAATGTGGTGCCAGGTTCCTTAGAGTGGTGGGGTAATCCAGCAATAGCTTCCAAAATACTGACCACATGGAACAAATAAATCTGTCCAAACTCTTGATAATTTGCAATTTAGTAAAATACATAGCTTTGTCTGGACTAGATAGAAAATTATGACCAAGAAGAAAACTATCTTGGGAGCTTTTCACTTTTTGGCATTTAAGAAGAAAATGTTTCTTCATGGCAGGTTATATTTGTGGCTGATAAAGTTGGGGGGTTAACAGGATAACATTTACTTTAGTTAGAAAGCATTCTTTCTAACGAGGTTACAGATTTACTCTTGTGGCTAATTCGGGGTGACACAGACAATTAGCCCATAAAGATGTGCAGTTCTGGGCTTCCAAGGCCCCCAGGTGGCAAAGATGAATCCCACGTTCCTGCTAATTGCTCCCTGCGTTGTAATCTGGAGCTAGAAGCTGAAGGTTCAGTGTAGATAGTTCTCATCTGGCAACCAAGTTTTCCCAAGTCAACAAAACATAAGGTCATTAATTCTCAGGAGATGGGAGCAGGCGCACTAGAAGATGAAGCCTTCTCTCTTGGGACTGACTACAGATCAGAAACCAAATGAGCCTCTTTTTTCTTTATTTCCAAATGAGCTTATTTTCTAATTATTGTCATTGATGGATTTACACACACCATCACAGCGTGGTTTGCCATTGTGTTTTTTTTTTTTTTTTTTTTTTTTTTTTTTTTTTTTTTTTTTTTTTTTTTTTGAGGCAGGGTCTTACTCTAGCCCAGGCTGACCTGGAATTCACTATGTAGTCTCAGGGTGGCCTCAAACTCACGGCGATCTTCCTACCTCTGCCTCACGAGTGTTGGGATTAAAGGCGTGCGCCACCACGCTCGGCTGTGCCATTGGTTTTTAACAGTCAATGAAAAGAGTAGCATTTTTCTTCAGTGAAAATGAAAATAACCTTTCTAGATTTCCAAGACATCCGACATGATTATCTTATATTTCATTATGCATATTTGTGTTCCCTTTTAAAAATCTTGTTATCCTCTCTCATACAAGCAGATATGAACAAATACTCAACTCCGAATCACGCAACATGGTACACGGCTCTGAAAACAGGAATTCCAAACCTAGCTGTCATGGATTGTCCTCCATCTGGTTGTAGACACCTGCTAGGGATCAAAGCAGGATTACACCTAGAAGATTCTCAACTTTTCTGCTAATTGCCCACCCCATTAGAAAAAACATAGCTTGTGTGAAGATTTGTCCTAAAACCCATGAAGCTTAAATTTTAGTTTCCTTTTCCATAACCCTTTCTAGCCCACATGCCGTTTTTTTGTCTTGTAATTGTGTGTTCTTTCCCTTAATGAGGTCTCCAGAATGATTAGTTTTCAGGTTTCACAAACCTAGAGATTCACTTTTGACTGAGTCGCCTTTCTCCATATAAGCTGTTTTTAAAGAGTATATAAAGAACTGATTAAATTCAGATGATTCCTAAAATGACCTAGTTACTTCCAGTTATGTAAAGAGACAGCAAATGCAAAAACCCTGGATTCTTACATTATCCGTCCTAAAACAATCTCAGGTTATCCACAGTGTGTCACTGAATGAGCCAGTGAGGACTAGTAGCTTATATATCTGTTGGTCTCTCAGCACCCAAGTTAAGTGCAGTGCCTGGTAAATATTAAGTGCTCAACAAATATTTACAGCATCGAGTGATTATAGTATTAGGTTTTGAATTCTTTCACTGTCCTCATATATTTGTTGAGGTACCACTAGATGTGTGTGTGTATGTGTGTGTGTGTGTGTGTATGTGCGCATGTTTGTGTGTGCATGTGTCTGTGGGTACATGTGTATGCATGTGCACAGATGCCAACCTCAGGCATCTTTCCTCTGGCACTGCTCACCCATTCTGGGAGAGTGTCTCTCACTTGCCTGGGACAGGACAAGCAGGCTAGATGGCTGCTCAGGAAGCCCAATGATCCTTCTGTCTACCCCTCCCCAGTGCTGGGATTACCAGTGTGCCACTATGCCTGTGTTTGTTTGTTTGTTTGTTTGTTATGTGGATTCTGGGATTCCACTTCAGGTTTTATGTGTTCTGAATTCTCTCCCCAGCTCCCATGAGATGGTTTAATGGCCATCTTAATGGCATAACACAAAATCAGTGTTTTGCTTATAGAAAATCCAGTTGTGGGAGGAAAGAGGACAAAAGAGATCAAGCCGGGCATGGTCCCGCCTTTAATCCCAGCACTCAGGAGGCAGATGTAGGAGGATCACCATGAGTTTGAGGCTACGATAAGACTAGTGAATTCCCGGTCAGCCTGAGCTAGAGTGAAATCTTACCTCAAAACAACAAACAAAAAGAGAGAGAGAGAGAGAGATCAGCTAGGATACCAGGTTGTCAGAGGCTCTGCCATTTTTAACAGATCCATCATCAATAGCCAAGGTATAAGGCAGACAGCAGAGACTGGAGGGGTGCACAGAAACTGTTAGTGTACCTTCCCTCCTGTCTCACAGGGAAGAGCCTGGTCATTTGACTTCAGCCTACTGCAAGGTGGGCTGGCAAGTGAGGTCCTTGGGTGATTAGCTGCCTCCCAGGAACGTCTCTGCAACATGGAAGGGCAGGCCATGGGTGACAGCTGACCTTTCCTGCCTCACTCCCATACAGAGGCTAATGCAAAAGAGAGAGGAAGAAGACAGGTGAGCCAAGGCAGAAGTGATGTGGCATGTGACGAGAGAGGAACAGTGACTCGGAGTTTCTAGAACATCAGTTAGGGAGAGGAATGGGAACACAATAAGGCTACAAAGTAAAAATAGAAGCAATTAATGTTGGAAATGTCCTTTGATCCTTTTATATAAAAACAAAGCAGCATGCTTTAAAACCTTCCTGTATCTCTTGCCTACATTTTTCTTCTCCAACAACCCTTCCATTCATTTTCCATGCCTCACTCTGCCAGAGAGACTGTGAAAACCTTTCAAAAGCTGTTTTCAGTCTTGACTTTGAGTAGAAATGCTGCACAATACTAAATCTCCCTCGTTGACTTATTCCAGTTTTACCTTCGAGGTGTTGTTCTGAGAAATTTCCATTGCTACGAAAAAAAATATTACAAGTACCACTAACAAAAATAAAAGATTGTCATCCATTAGCAATAGATTTTTTTAAAGTGTTACTCTTTCAGTGACCTATGAATCTCAGAAATGAAATGAATTTCTAAAGAGGGAGTTCTCACAGCAGAATAAAGGCATTCTGGAAAGAATCATGCTGAAATAGTTGCAAGTGAGTCAACTGCAGGGAAAAACAAATTGTTTGAACAATAGACTTAATTAACTGGAGTTTGTGTCTTCCGTCGCAGCAGGTGTGCATTCCCAGGGCACCTGCTGATACACCTGAGCGAGAGCTCAGAGTAGCTTCCAGAGGAGAGAAATGACTGAAGCGTTAATAAGGCCATGAGGGTGGGTAGTTCTCCCAGCTGCCTGCAGGGAAGGCTCCAAAGGGAAGGGAATATAGGGCTGAGTCTCCTGGAGCTTTGTCTACTGTATTTCTCTAAACTTTAAAAGAGCATTTAGAGCTAATGGAAGTGCAGCTTGGGTTGGCTTATAGAGAGGACTGTCTCCATTAGCCAATGCAGCTGCTTCTAGATGATACAGGTAGGCCAGGAAGGTGAGGGCTGTCCAGCCAGCACATGACCCTTTCTCATGGCTCACCTGATGGGTAGAAACCCTCACCTGTACAATTTGGGAAGCTGTCTCTGGAGCAGTCAGCTCCCGTTTTGTTCTCCAGGTACACAGACTTAAACATTTCTTTGGAAATCTTGTGTCCTAAGTTGAGCTAGCTAGCCTTCATTAACTGCTCTTTTTCTCGGATGGTTAAAAGTGTTTGTTGTAATGTGCATTAAATACGGCAATGAAATGCCTGGGGACAAAATACAGAGCACAGACATAACTTCCTGTCTAGTTGTGCTTTCAAGCTTGGCTTCATCCGTTAATGACTGCGTTATGAAATACACTTGGGTTTCCTACATATTAAAAAAGGCAATCCCCTCGTTTTAATCTTACTGATGAGACCAACTGCATTTGGTATTAAAGAGCCAATGTCCAGTTGATAGAGAAGTAGCCTTGCCAGCTCCCATACAAATTCTTATCTTTGGTCAGAAAGCTTGCTGCAAATTTATGACAATTTTGATGAGTTGGAGTTTTTGAAGATTTAGATGGATTCCAGGAGTGGAGACTAATTGAAGATGGAATAGTTTTATTTCCTTCCTTTGTAAGATGCTGACCTGTGGTGGATATGTGTTTTGATACAAGCCCAACAGACTGGCCTTTTAGGTGAGAGAGCAAGAGTGAGAGAGAGAACTGGCACACCAGGAACTCCAGCTATTGCAATCGAACTCCAGACATGTGTGCCCCCTTGTGCACATATGTGATCTTGCACTCTTATGTCACTGTGCATCTAGCTTATGTGGGACCTGGAGAGTCAAACATGAGTCCTTAGGCTTTGCAGGGAAGCGCCTTAACAGCTAAGCCATCTCTCCAGCCCGATTTGTGTGTTTTTATGCACAATTTGTTCATTCCATAAAGATATGACCAATAATGAAGCAATTTCTCCATGGTCAGCAGAGTGTTGGAGGCACACTACAGCCACAAGGCAATTAAAATATCAGATCTAAGCCCAGCGTGGTGGTGCACGCCTTTAATCCCAGCATTCATGAGGCAGAGGTAGGAGGATTGCTGTAAGTTTGAGACCAGCCTGAGACTACATAGTCCAGGTCAGCCTGGGCTAGAGCAAGACCCTACCTTGAAACACCAAAAAGGGACTTCTTAGTGGTTAAGGTGCTTGCTTGCTAAGCCTGTTGACCTGGGTTTGGTTTCCCAATATCCGTGTAAAGCTAGGTGCACAGAGAGGCACATATGACTGGAGTTTGTCTGCAGCAGTAAAAGGTGCTGGTGTGCCCACTCTTTCTCCTTACAAATATATATATATATATGTATGTATATATTACAGAAGATCAGATCTGGTAACTCTGTCAGATTTATCATTTTGGGTTTATCATTTATCATTATCATGTCTGGTACAGGTTAGGAGCATCTGATCCAGTTTCATCCAAGATGGCTGCAAGCAATGCTCCTCAGCCGGCTGCCTGCCTCTTTCTCGGCTTGGCACACTTGTGGGCTGATTCTGCCTGAGCCAGCCTCTTGAGTCCACCAACCAGTCGGGTCTCTCCTTTGCACACTTGCATCTGATGATGTTTGATCCATATAAATGTGTGTGACAAGTGTGTGTCAGTCTCTTGGTCCCTCTTGGTCTTGGTCCTTTTGGCTTCTGGCCCCTTGTATAAGCTTTCGGCTCCTCTGGCCCTGTGGCTTGACTCTCTATGTAAGGGGGATCTTCTGTCAGTCTGGAACGGGAGAGGATTTCTTTCTTTCTTCATTTTTTTTTTTCCTAGGTAGGGTCTCACTCTAGTCCCGGCTGTCCTGGAATTCACTCTGTATTCTCAGGGTGGCCTCAAACTCTTGGTGATCCTCCTACCTCTGCCTCCGAGTGCTGGGATTAAAAGCGTGTGCCACCATGCTTTGTTTCCTGCTTTGCTATGCATGAGATCTCTCTTTAGGCTCTGAGCCCCTTGCTCTCTCTGACTCACTATGTGAGGCGGGAGGGGGGAGTCCCTTGGCTTGGGCTGTCCTACTTTGCTTTCTATATGTATGTGAGCCCTCCTCCAGAGTCTTCTTCCCAGACATGTGAGGGGGATTTTTCCTGTCTACCCTCCCATTAACCAGACTAGGAAAGGGGAGAATTTCTTTCCTGCTAGCCTTCCCTGTTGATCCTAGCTCTCCCTAAAATAAATCTCATAATTCATAAATTACCCTTCCCTGAGCCCACATTTTCAATTCTTTGATAATTTGGACAGGGACCCAAAGCTGGGGTTTCCTGCATCTTTATGGACATCTAATTCCTCCACAGACTCCAATTCCACACCAATGTTCATTAAATGACACTTCAAAAATAGGTTTCCTGAAGTTCATTTTTGGAGAGAGTCAGAGAGAGGGAAAGACAAAGAGAGAGAGAAAAAATGGGTGTGCCAGCAGCCTCTCAGCCGCTGTGAACAAGCTCCAGACACGTATGCCCCCTCGTGGGCCAGCGTGGCATTGTGCCCTTGCATCACTTTGCATCTGGCTAAACATGGAATCTGGAGAATCAAACAGTCATTCTTAGGCTTAGCAGGCAGGCGCTTTAACTGCTAAGCCATCTCTCCAGCCCTTCTGAAGTTCTTTTACATTGCCCCAGGCAGCTGTGCTAAAGCACATATGACACTTATACAGATTCGTCTCCCAGACTGTGATTGATCCATGACTGTGCAAGCAGTAGTGATATGAGGTGGAGGAACACATGGTTTTCTCCAGGAGTTACTTGGGGATACTGAGGGAGAGAGACATGTACATAGTAAGCTAACTGGAAATAGCTTACATGCAAAGTTTGAAAGAAACACGTTTGAAATGAACTTTAAATGTCAAGTGTTGGCAGGCCAAATGAGCCAATGGGTGCAATAATGACATGTCTATTATGGGGAAAACCAACCGCCATTCTGTAATTGGAATGGAAGCCCACTGCATAGGAGGGAATCCATGCCTGATACTGAAAACCTATGACAGGGGTAGTCATGAGCCCTAGGGGTGTAACATCTGCTGGTGTCTGCCTAAATGTATATACTATGCTCACCAAAATGCCTAGTAAGCAATTCTCTTAATGTTCATACCCATATATTAATGCTCCTCTCACTTTTGGTTAGACAAGCTTCTCTTTTCAGATGATGGTGACCTTGGTATGACTCAGAAGGCACCATGGTGCTGAGAAGAAGGGGCGGAGGAGTGCTCAGCACTGAAACATCCCAATCACACCTTCCAAGGCTCAGGGTCCATTGCGGAAGAGGTGGCAGAAAGAATGTAAGAGCCAAAGGAAGGGGAGGGCTCCTTACAACGTGCTCCTCCAGACACAAAATGGCCTCGATATCCATGACCTTGCAGTGCCTGACACTACCTGTACAAGACCATAAAAATAGGAGGAAAAGATCGTGATATCAAAATAAAAGAGAGACTGATTGAGAAGGGAAAATGTATGATGGAGAGTGGAGTTGCAAAGGGGAAAGTGGGGGGAGGGAGGGATTTCCATGGGTTATTGTCTATAATTATAAAAGTTGTCAATAATTTTTTTTTTAATGTTCAAGTTTTGGGGGGCTAGAGAGATAGCTTAGCAGGTAAGGCACTTGCCTGCAAAACCAAAGGACCCAGGTTCAATTCCCCAGGACTGACATGAGCCAGATACACAAGGTGGTGCACGTGTCTGGAGTTTATTTGTAGTGGCTGAAAGCCCATTCTCTCTCTGTGTCTGCCTCTTTCTCTTTGTCTTTCTTTCTCTCTTTCTCTCAAATGAATAAAAAAACAAAGTTGAGCGTTGGATTTTCTGCAATGGGGTAATCGCTGGTGGGATCCACTGCTCTTGTAAATAATCCCCATCTGTGCACCTGCAGGCAACTCTAGGTAAAGTCAATGGGATGTACACACACACACACACACACACACACACACGTACTGAAAGACATCAAAGGAGAAGAGGGACTACTTGTAAAGAAGGTACTTAGTGGAAGGGGAAGAGGGAGGAGGGTTAAGAGAAGGTAATGATAGGTGACTATGATCAAAGTACACATATAAAATTTATCAAAACCTGTTGAGTGTTGGATGGGCATAATGGCTCAGCCAATGAATGCTTTCTGCTCAAATAAGAGGGCCTGAGTTCAGATCCCCACACTTATATAAAAGCTGGGCATGGTGGTACACATCTAATCATAGCACTCGGGAGGTGGAAATAGGTGGTTCCTGGGCCAAGCTGGCTAGATAGATTAGCTGAATTAGAGAGTTCTGCATTCAGTGAGAGACCCTATCTCAATAAATAAGGTGGGGTTATGATGGAGAAAGACCCCTGGCATTGGCCTCCAGCCCACATAAGCACATGCATGCATGTTCACACACACACACACACACACACACACACACACACACACTGCCTTCCTTCACACACACACATATACATATATGCACATCAAACATACCTACACATGCCAATAAATAAATAAATAAATAAGACAAAAAAACAGTTAAATGTGACCAAAGAAGACAGAAGTGAGTGAGCCATTTGGGAGGACCAGTAGAACTTGAGGCAAAAATGGGCTTGGGCTCCCTAAATAAGAGTGAGGATACCCTATGTGGCCGGAGCCATGGCAGACAATGGTGGGCAGGAGAGCAGAGAAGCTTATTAGGGTCAGGAATAGGCCACTCCAGCAAGGACTTTAAGCAGGAAAATGAAGTTGCCATGTGTAGAGGAAAACACTGGCAGAGTTGGTGGTAGTGGTGGCTATATGTTGTGAAGGGGAGAGAGACAGATGATAGCAAGATTTTATAGCCGTCTAAATGGAGAGGGCAAGGCTCCTTATGGCACTCATGTCAAGGAACCAAAGTCCTAACAGAGGGCGGTTAGTCATATGAAACAGAGCCGGCTAGTTTGGGGGAGGAGTTGATTGAATGAGCATGTTTGAGTTTGCAGAGTTCTGAAGTCCATGAGCTAATTCAGTGGTAACTGAGAATGTTAGTTAAAGTAAATTCTCTTGCTGATCTTATTCCCACTACTAGACAGAAGTGAATGGCCATCAACATGGCCCAGGAACTCTGTTTTGGAAGGAGAATCTATTAAATATTATGCGAGTTGCCTAGTCATTGCTTCCCGATTTAAATCTCTTGTATTCCATACCCTAGCTGGGCAAGGGGATATTAGTTATATGTTCACTGCCAAATCTAATACCAGAGGATTTCTCAAAAAAGCAAACTCTCAATTATCCTTCAATCAAACAATTGCTAGCATATATAGCTTACATGGCCATTCTCCCCCAATGCTCAAAAAATGCACACACAATTTCCACCCTGCTTTAGTAGAGGGGCTTTGTTAGGAAGTAGAAGGAACACTACCTGTTAGATTATTGCCTAACAGAAAACTTCTGGAACTGCCTTGTTTATCTCTTGATTATTATGAAAATGGGATCCTCAGTTCTACTTATTTCTAGATTTATTATGAGGAAAGTCCAAAACCATCCACTTGTTCTGGAATAACATTATGGTCCTTTTAACAACATCTGACAGAAATTCAATTCCAAATAGCTTAAGTTCTTAACATTTTTGCACGTGAGTATGTATGTACCTGTGTGCACATGTGATTATATGTGTACAGATGTGTGTGGGTAGGCTAGAGACTGACATCAGATACTTTCCTCAGTCTCTCACCACTTTTGTGCTTTTCTTGTTGAGACAGGGTCTCTCACCGAACCTTGTGCTCACCAATTTGGCTAGATTAGCCAGCCAGCAAGCCCCAGGGCTCTGTCAGTCTACTTTCTCAGTGCTAGAACTGCAGGCTCACACCAGTACACCTGGCATTTTACACGAGTTCTGGGGATCCAAACTTGGTTCCGTATGCTTTCATGGCAAACAAATACCACTTATCCATCTCCCCAGCTTCCAAGTTCTTAACTTCTTAAAACAGGAATTTATTCTCAACAACAGCAACAACAAAATTAAGCAACAGGGTATGTGTTGAATGTTTTTTTTTTTTCTTCTTCACAGACTGGGTGTCCAGAAGGAGGACTGATGTGTGTAAAAGCTTGTCTGGATAGTCTAGTTACACTGGTGACAGAACAAGGGTGGAAGCAGGCTTGAGCAGGGCAAGCATGGCTTTGTAGCATAGATGTGAGTTTCTGCCCCATGGGGCCTTGAGGAAGAGTGCTGCTCTAGGGAGGGATGTCTAGGACACTGGTTCCTAAACTGTGCACAGAGCCTTCCTGGGTGTCACGTGAACATTTAACTTACTGAGGGTATTTTAAAATATTTTATTTTTATTAATTTATTTGAGAGAGAGGGAGAGAGAGAGAATGAGGCAGAGAAAGAGACATAAAGAATGGGCATACCGTGGCCTCCAATCACTGCCAACGAACTCCAGAGGCATGTGCCACCTTGTGGATCCAGCTTACGTTGGTCCTGGGGAATGAAACCAAGGTACTTTGACTTTGCTGGCAAGTGCCTTAACCACTAAGCAATCTTTCTAGCCCCCCCCTTTAAAATATTTTATTTTATTTATATATTTTTATTTTATTTTACTTTTGGTTTGGTTTTTCGAGGTAGGATCTCACTCTAGCTTAGGCTGACCTGGAATTCACTATGCAGTCTCAGGGTGGCCTCGAACTCTTGGCGATCCTTCTACCTCTGCCTCCCGAGTGCTGGGATTAAAGGTGTGCGCCACCAGGCCTGGGCTAATATTTTATTTTTATTTGTTTATTTGAGAGAGAATGAGGCAGAGGAAGAGAGAGAGAAAGAATTGAGGATATTTTTAATTTCCTGGAAAATGCTAACATGTTGTAGACTCTGAAAACTGGCTATTTAATGAAGGCACGTGTTGGCTTTTTTTTTTTTTTTTTTTTTTTTTTTTTAAGAAGGCACCATGAAAAAATTACCAAGGCACTAAGGATGTCATGAACTGAGAAACTTGAGGACCACTGAGCTAAGGCTTTATAGCTTAGGATTGTGGAGAGGTATGTGACCTTGGCTAGGGTCATGGGCCAAGGTCATAGGTTAGGGCCGCCTGAGAAGAATGTGACCTTAGTCTGGAGATTGATGTGCCATGATGAAGCTAGTAGCCCAAGACCGTGCCCACTCCCCATCACGCAGCCTCACTGAGCGGCTCCTCACCGACAGAAAGCACGCCCCTTCTTGAAGGTGAGCCTGGGTGGGCAGGGCACACGCTACGTCTGCCACAGGGCGGGCCTGGATTCTGGAGTAATTGAATCTAGGGACAAATGTTTTGCTTTCTTTTTCTCTGACTTTCCCTATCCGACAGAAAGGGTTAGTACCAGCAGCCTCTCTGTAACGCGACCCTCATCTTTGATTTCAAATAAAACGTTCCTAATCGGCCAGGTTTGGGGTACTTTACCCAATTCTGCACCACTTGCTGTGGCTGGGCAATGTTTGTTGGGTTGGTTGCACATTTCTTCCCAGGTATTTCCTCACCTGGACTTTTCTCATTGTTCAGGACCCCAGTGTCACTTCTTCAACGTTCCACAGTCAGCCTCCAGCTGTCCCCATTTTTTATCTTCTCCCTGACACTCACCACAATTGGAAATTTATTATTGTGTTCTTATTTTTACTCTTTCTAATAAAATATATGCTTCAGAGCTGGAGAGATGGCTTAGCAGTTAAAGCCCTTTCCTGTAGAGCTTAAAGACCCAAGTTCAATTCCCCAGTACCCATGTAAAGCCAGATGCATAAAGTAGCACATGCATCTGGAGTCCATTTGTAGTGGCTGGAGGCCTTGGCACACCCATTCTTCTCTGTCTGTCTTTCTTCTATCTCTCACTGCTTGCAAATAAATAAAAACCATTTTAAAATAAGGAGATTTCCTACAGGAAAGGTTCCCTGTCTTTTTTTATCCCCAGTGCTAAGGCAAGATGCTCAATAAATATCAGTGGGGAAAAAATGTATGAAAATCTACTCTTAAATCAGGGATATTCAGAAGGAGCCAATCAACATCTTCCTTTGCCTGCACAAGGGAGTGTGGGGAGCAGTGTCTCTGTGACATGGAGGTTTTAGATAATAAAAATATTGGACCTTGGATTGTTCTGGGTTAGAGACAATATGGTTTTCCCATCTGGCCCTGCATCTTTTCTACCAGGCAGTTTGGAGTCTTTGAATTAAGCAGACATAGTCACTGGTGAAATTATTAGAGAGCTGCAGTTGGTAATTCAGAATAATTTTATGGGGACTGAGGAGCTATTAGGCAGTTCTAATATCCAGGATCCCCCAGAGCCCTTCCATTCGTTGACGACTCATTTCCAATTCACAAATGTGTTCTGTGGGTCTTAGTGTGACTCTTAAGTCACTAGGCTTGGGCTTGTGAATAAACACTTGTGTGTCAAGCCTTGTATCTCACCTGCAAACCATTTCTTTTCTAGACCACAGAAAGCAATTTCAGTAACACTTAACTTAATTGGTTTGTGACCAGACAAGGACTCTGGGCCCTACTTAGAGAGTGTGGGCAATACACTTTGCTCCAACAATTCTAGAAAGTTCCCATCTTTGTAAGTTCAGTCTCTAATTGCCCATTATTTCTAGGCCTGAAAGTGGTGGGATTCTCTGCATGTTTAGTGAGGTTTGTGGAGTTTAAACTTGCAAATCACTGAAAGAAATTATTAGGCAATCAAAAGGTTGTGTGTCACTGGGGAAATGCATCCAATTTCTGACCTGGCCTGTCTAGTCACATGTTTTCAACCCTCAACTTATGGAGTCACACATATCCAGGCTCACAGACACAGGTCTCCTGTTTGCATTTGCATAGGTTTAAAAATAATTATTGTTTTTTTTTAAGATGGGCATTTTAACTTGATTTGTCCACTTGGTCAGATCTTGTCCCTTTTAGCTTTTATAAACTGGAATGTGATCAAAAGAGCCTCTTAGGGCTGAAGAGATGGTTTTGCAATTAAGACGCTTGCCTGCAAAGCCTAAGGACCTAGGTTTGATTCCCCAGGACCCACATAAGTCAGATGTATAAGGTGGCACTTGTGTCTGGAGTTCATTTGCAGTGGCTAGAGGCCCTGGCACACCCATTCTCTCTATATATCTGTCTCTCTCTTTCTCCTCTCAAATAAATAAATTACACACACACACACACACACACACACACACACACAGAGCCTTGTATACACATCACGTAAAATGTGCTATACTTCAGAAGCCATAGGTTGTTACAGAAAAATCCCAGTGCCAGGGATGGGATACTTCCCAGTGTTGTTGGTCAGGGAAGTCCTCGAGGCCCCCAGGCAATACATGCTATTTCCAAAGCTGTTGGTTGCCAATCAGAACTAGATGGTAAGACCCTACTGCTGAAGGTACCATGTTTTTTGGTTGCAGGACACTGAGAAATCATGCTAGAACTGAGGTGGAAGCCTCTTCCCTGCTGGCTAGCTCTCATAGTGCTGGAAAGTGCTATGCAGATTGCTAAGGGAGAAAAGGCATCAACAGTCCTAATCAGTAGTTTACCCTGTGAATTCACAACTGACCAGCCAGGTGACAGGTGCCCACTGCTACAATGGTACCATGACTGCTATGGGGGCAAGCAACTATTCTCTAATTGAATTTGAGGCCTGCTGCATGGAAGAAAATTCATGCCTAGTACTAAAAACTTAATCAAAAGCCCGTGTTTGGGAAGGTTATAGGCCCTGGGAAGGAAACACTACTGTAGTTTGGTTAATGGATAGACTGTGTCCAGTATGATGTCCTCTTAATATTTATGTTTATGTCCATAGATTACTGCTGCTCTCACCTTTGACCAGACAAGTTTCTTTTTGCAAAAGTTTCTTTTGATGATGACTAGGGACACTCAAAACTCATCAAAGTGGGCTGGAGAAATGACTCAGCCATTAAGGCACTTGCCAGCAAAGCCTAAGGACCCAGTTTTGATTCCTCAGTACCCTGTGACCCAGATGCACAGGGTGGTATATGCAGTGGTGAGAGGTCTTGGCATTCCCATTCTCGCTCTATGTCCATCTGCCTGTTTCTCTTTCTCATAAATAAATAAATAAATAAATAAATAAATAAATAAATAAAAAGTCATTTTAAAAAACCGATCAAAGTGCTGAGAATAATTGACATTTGAGAACACTGAGACCTCTCTCACATCCTCCAGTGCTCAGAGAAATTTGCAGAAAACAGACCCAAAAGAATGTAAGAGCGAGAAACACCCAGAAACCATAGATTGTTACTAGAAAATTTTCAGTGCCAGGGATGGGATACCCTCCAGTCAGTTGTTGTCCAGGGAGGTCCCTGATGCCCCCAAAACATTACAGGACATTGCCAAGGCTGTTGGTTTACAACCAGGAATAGATGGTAAGACCCTATTGCTGACGACTCCACATACTTGGACTGGAAGGTCACTGAGAAATCCTGCTGGAGCTGAGCTAAAAGCCTCCTCCATATGGACCAGCTGACAGAAAGCTGGAACAAACTATGCTGCATGTAATTCCATGGGGGAGAGAGAAATCACCAGTGGAGGTAAACAACAGTGCACACTGCAAGCCTTAATTTGGCCATCCAAGCCAAAGGAGCCAATGACTGCAATAGTGGCCTGTCTGTTATGGGGAAACCAACCATCCCCTCATTGGACTGGAGGGAATCCATGCCTGATACTGAAAACCTATGACTGGGGAAGTCATGAGCCCTAGAGGTGTAACATCTGCTGGTGTCTGCCTAAATGTGTACACTATGCTCACCAAACTGCCCAGTAAGCGCTTCTCTTAATGTTCATACCCATATATTAATGCTACCCTCAACTTTTGGTTGGAGAAGCTTCTCTTTTCAGATGGTGGTGATCTTGGTATAACCCAGAAGGCACCATGGTGCTGAGAAGAAGTGACAGTGGAGTGCTCAGCACTGAAACATCTCTGTCACATCTTTGAAGGCTCAGGGTCCATTGCCGAAGAGGTGGCAGAAAGAATGTAAGAGCCAAAGGAAGGGTAAGACTCCCTGCAATGCACTCTTCCAGACACAAAATGGCCTGGATATCCATGACCTTGCAGTGCCTGACACTACCTACACAAGACCATCATAATAAGAGGAAAAGATGATGACATCAAAATGAAAGAGAGACTGATTGAGAGGGGGAAGGGCTATGATGGAGCATGGAGTTGCAAAGGGGAAAGTTGGTTGGAGGGAGGGAATTACCATGGGTTATTGTCTTATTGTCTCTAATTATGGAAGTTGTCAATAAAATAAAAAAAAGAAAAAGAATGTATGAGAGAGAGATAGGGAAGGAGTGCTTTGAAACTCTATCTTCAGAGCATGAAGTGGCTATTGCATTTATGATCTGGTAGGGACTATCATTACCCACACTGGACCTATATAATATTTAGTCATGAATGATGTCGGAGGGAAAAACTGCATCAAAACAGAAGAAAGTCTACGTGGAAAGAAGGTATTCCTAAAAGGGTGAAGAGAGAAGGGGACAAAAGAAGATAATGGGAGAGGATTATGATCAAAATACATTGTGAAAATTGTTAATAAAAAGGAAAAAACTGTTCCATCCACTCACTGCATGGTCTTAGAAAGTTTCTATCTTCTTTTATCTCAGTTTCCCCATCTATCAAATGAGAATGAGGAAATGCTTTTAAGTTTCTGAGAGTCCATAGACTTCTGCATTCCAGCCTTTGGGGGTCCATTTCTTGCTCCTGTGGAACATCTCTTGGTCTCTACCTGGGGTGAGGGTCCTTCCCCAAGCTCACCTTTATCTGGTCTCTGTGCTTCTTTTTTTTTTTTTAAGTTTTTTATATTTATTTTTATTTTGGAGAGAGACACAGAGAGATAGGGAGAGGAAGACAGATAGAGATGGGCATGAGGCTGCTGTGAACGAAATCCAGATGCGGGCGCCCCCTTGTGGGCAAGTGCAGCATTGCGCCCTTGCTTCACTTTGCATCTGGCTAAACGTGGGACCTGGAGATTGGAACCAGCATTCTTAGGCTTAGGAGGCAGGCGCCTTAAACGCTAAGCCATCTCTCCAGCCCACCTCTGTGCTTCTGTCTGCAGATCTGGGTGCTCATAAAAGCTACTCTGGAAGTGGTAGGAAGGAAATTTGCGGCCCCGCTTTCCTATCTTCCTCAAGAAAAATGCTGGTGGTAATCACAAAACAGGTACAAGGCCTCTGTCCTGATGGGATACCAGTTTTTGGTGACTCTAGCCAGTGTCACTTAGGCCACCTATGGAGGAAGCAAAATCTGTTTGCATGTGAGGTAAGCTGTGTCTGCTTTCCAGTAGCTCAGGGCTGAGAGCGCCCTGCTAGTGCACAGGAAACTCTGATCTAGGGGACCCAGGCCAGCCCCTCATGAGAAGGAAGGGCAGGGCTGATTTGTGACTC
Source organism: Orientallactaga sibirica (assembly GCA_036365145.1). NCBI lineage: Eukaryota > Metazoa > Chordata > Mammalia > Rodentia > Dipodidae > Orientallactaga > Orientallactaga sibirica. The sequence goes on along the minus strand of JAEOAD010000004.1, from coordinate 26,864,897 downwards.
TAGTTTTCACTTGAAGGGAAGACCTATTAATATAAAATTTAATTTCATTGTGGCTATCTATCAGCCTAGAGCTTATACACCTTCAAAGACTTCCAGCCATCGCATATGCAGACAGCACAATGCAAACATCCAGTGGCATTTGTGATTTCCAGCAGTGCATTTGCTACCTGGGCAGTTCTCCTTCTGTGTGTCTATTTCTCAGGACCACAGTTTCTAATAGCTCTGACTTGACATTTATATCTTGAGCAAAACTGAAATGGGCAGCAAAAGACTAATTATGCTAAACATTCCAGCAAGCATAATTACCAGTGTCCCGGCAGGGGGCACTGAAAGGAGCATCTATGTGTGTCATTTTTTTTTTCCTCCTCGGCTCCTTATTTTAGACATATTTAATGGAAACTGACTGTCCTATCCTAATGAATTCTTTTTTTCCTTGCATAATCTGCCTGTAAAAACCTAGACGCATTTTTATTTCCACATAATTTTAAATTTTGGTTCCTGCTCTGTTAGATTCTCTCCGCTCAGAGATTAAAGAGATCACAGAAAAAAGAGAAATCTTAAGTGGAGCCTTGGAGGCTTTGAGTAGGATGCTCTGACTCGGTCTGTGGACCGCAATGCTGCATGCAACCCAGTGCTTTGCTTGGTGCCGGAGTTAATTGCAGAGGAGAGGAGGAGGGTGGGCACACATGTTCTTGCAATTTTGTTTTTATCAAGTCAAGAGCAAAGTTGAGAAATGATCTTTTCAACTAGCAAATGTTAATTAGAATGAAAACTCCCAAGCCACCATATGCTCAGGAGCAAAGTAGACATGTAAGCACTGCTCTGAGATTTCCTGGGGAATCACAGTTGTCGGCATTGACGGCACAAGTCAAGGACCTTATAGGCAAGCTTATCTAGAAAATCCCTTGCTTCAGAAGCCCAAATCCTTTAAGTCGGCAGTATTTAAATGCAGCTGTATTGCTGATTAGATGTCAGAACCGAGCACACTGAAGAGCTCTGTTTAGTGATTAACTCAATAGACCAATTTTGCTTTCAGATACTTCCATGAAGGCAAAATTTCCATACAGATGTGGAAAAGGGACTGCCATTTTTCTCAGGCAGGGACTGGGGGATGCAGAATTTGTGAACTTAAAGTCCCTTATCCCACAATTGTCTTGTCTCGAACGTAATCTCTTAGTGAATTATCTTCATTACCAACAGTAATGACACAGCTACAGAATTTGTTAGAAATGAATCATTTTTGGTTTTAAGTGATTTATTGATTAGTGTGCCCTTACTCTCTCTACCATCTCTATAAGTCTTAGCTTAAATTTCCTCTCCTGGTAGCCAGGGCCTCCTCTGCCACCACATAGCTCTGAGAGGCAAAGGCAAAGGCCAGGTACGCAGCAGCTATCTACAGGGCCTAGCCATCTCAGCTGACTGGGGTGTTTGATCACAGTACACAGACATGCCACCATGACTTTGGAGGTTCATCCTGAATGTGGAAGCTGAATACTTCACTGAAAAGACTGAGCATGGGCTGGAGCGATGGCTCCATGGTTAAAGGTGCTTGCTTGCAAAGCCTGACGGCCCTGGTTCAATTCCCAGTACCCATGTAAAGTCAGATGCACTAAGTGGCACCTATATCTGGAGTTTGTATGCAGGGGCACAAGGCTCTGGTATGCCCACATTCACTCTCACTCTCAAATGTGTGTGTGTGTGTGTGTGTGTGTGTGTTGAGAAGAATGTGGAAAGGCCTGAGAAAAATCTCTCATCCTCATATATGTAAAAATCCACATGAAGGGCTGAGCAGCAGTTGCTCATTAGAGGCACTAGGGGGAAGCCGAAGCAGTTAACAGGCATAGATGACACATGAACTTGGAGTGCTGCAGACATAGACTGTTCTCCAGTGGATAAGGCAGGGTCTCATATAAGGAAAGAACCAGGAGGTGTTCAATGATAAGGGCTCTAAATAGCAGGTGGCCTGGAAATTTTGGCGGCATCCAAGGCAATAATACAGATGGAATATACGAAAATACTTTAGTTCTAATAATCATGTTGCAAACTCAATACTTATCGCCCATTACCTAGTGAAAGAAGACTTCATACATATCTGGGAGGTTAGGTTCTAATTGAGGCTCCTCAGTTTCCTCTGTCCTATAACTTCCCCATGTTTCTTCACCTCAGTTCCTTTCTACCTTACAGGGGCCCTCATGTACAGATAAGGCTGACCAGTTCACAAAGGGTAGTTCTGTTGCCAGTGGGCTTCCTAATACTTCTTCCCTTGAGTGACGTTTTCCCTGCACCCTGCCTGGTAGGCAAGAGACCCACAGAGTGGCCAAGTAGGAGACAGCAGAAGACAGGCCGTTTCTGAAGGCTGGGGGGATGACTGATTGATCCCCCAAACTCACATCTCTTTGGGTCAGTAAGTGGTGGGTGGCAGAGTCATTTCTTGGGGATGGAATGGGTTAATCAATGACTGTAAGAACCATCTATAGTTCCATCTATTTTTATCCTGCAACTGCAAACAAAATATTTAAAAAGCAATAAGCTCTTTCTAGCGAGTGGTGTTTCTCATTAATATTATTTTAGATCTTTTTTTTTTTTTCTGGTACTTTCTTTCTGCCTGCTTCCCTTGTGGGCTTGATGCCATTTTTATAGCAATTCAGAGCCCACCACCTGCTTCCAGCACTTTCAGGGCATACAATCAACTGATAGATGAAAAGAAATTACTGCGAATATAACTATAGCCTCATCACATAGGCCGTAACCATGGAACTAAGTATAGCAGGGGTACTGAAATAGACCATATGATATTATATTTGCTTTCTTCATTCTGTGTTGATTACCTATTGCTTTTAATTGGACTCCAGTGGCCAGCATTCTCTTTCTGCTTCTCTTGTGATCACACGATATCCCTTTCTGATCAGGAAGTACAGTGTGATAACTGGAGCATCCTTTCATGGCGTTTATTGTGGGAGGCAAGGCTCCCTTCCTAGGTATCCACCTGCCTAGGTGCTTTCCAGCTCTGTGAAGTTAGCTCTGCAAAGCTGGTCAGTAGCTTCCCATGGTTGTCCAAGAACTCTCTGTTCTAAGAAACCAGCAATGTGGAAGGCAGGGATTCAAGATAAAGTATTCCTATGGAATTGTAAAAAGTTGAGATACAGTTCTGTTTTATTTCCTATCACCAGAAAAGGATGTGAAAGAAGTAAATTTTCTCTATATATAGTGAATATAAATATACATTTTTTTGTTTGTTTTTGCTCAAAGGGATCCAGTACTCTAGAGAACATGAAAATTAACAACTTCTCACAGTGGCTGTGCTTGAGGTAGTTTGGAGAGGCTGAATCGTGGTCTCTGCTATAAACTGGGCTGGGGTCATCAGTGTGACTCTTAGTCAAGTACTCCCTTCCCAGCTCATTTTCTTCCTAAGACGTTTAACAGTTTTACACCTCATGCAAACATGTACCCCGGAGGGAAGTTGCTCTCTAGTAAATATTCTTTACAGTATTGGATTTGGCTTGGGTTCCCATGGAGCAGTTTTTACCAGCATTACAAATAGATCAAAGCTCCTCAAGCACATGCTGCAGGCTTTCCTGTGGTGATGATGCCAGCCCACCCCTCGCAGCAGAAGCACACCACTCAGCCCCGGCCACCTACCCTGGCCTAGCCCGACGTTGAAGAGCAGAGCGCTCCACCTCTGCGCCCTGTGTAGTGAAAACACACTGGAACTGCAAACTCGGCTAGGCAGTGGGCTTGAGGAGGGATATGAGAAACAGGAATTCTGCTCTGTGTGCTTTTCGTTGTGAGGGGTTGCTAACTCAGAAGATGGAGATGAAAGTAGGTCAGTTTGCATGGAAGTAGAAGTGAAGCTGTTTTGGGGAACAAAGGTGATTAGTGGGAGGGGCAGGGGGACTGGGCTCAGTGTGCAGTACAGACCTGTATGAAAACATCCTCATGTAATACAGTACCATGTACGAAGAATATAGACTATGAAAACATTGAGAAAGTATTACCAATAAATAAATAGGTCAGTTCAGGAATGTATGATTTTCTAGAGGAGTGGCGGGGTTTCAGGAACTCTAAAGCTCACCTTTGCAATGAGTGAGCGTCTGTTATTTCTTCTGGTCTATGCCTTTCCTTAGGAGGAAAATGAGAGGCACTTTTTACCTAAATGGTTATTTGCTTTGTGACGGTAGACAAGGCATCGAACCTGACAAAGTGTGGTAGTTTGAATATATGTCCCCAATAATTCAGTGTTTTATTTTATAGTTTGCATCAGAATTTCTCATCTGTAAAATGTGGTGATGGTTTGAGATTCCATTGTAAAGATATGCAAATGTTTTCCTGAAGTGTGCTGAGGCGTGAGCTCTGTGTGCTGTGGTGGCTGGTTGGCTTTTGCTCTCTCTGCTGGCCTTGTGAGCAGGCCGCTACTTCTGCCATTATGAACTTCCCCTGGATCTGTAAGCTTCAATGTTATCCCTTCCTCCATAACTGGAAGTTCATCTCAGCAACCTGAAGCTGTGCCACAAAGTGTCAGATTTCTCATCTGTAAAATACATGTAATGCAGTTTCGATAAAAATGAGGCAATGTGAATAAATTGCCTGACACTCATCTCTTATAATGAAAATTTGATAAGTCAATGAGGCATTAGTTGACTTGCATACTATTTAGCTGTTATTTATCTCTACTGGCGTCTTGGAAGTCCTTAGGAAACAGGTCATGTGCCCCAGGGGTTGGCACAGGTGGCTGAGGGAGGAAGACATAGTTCAAGCCTAAGAGTCCTCTAAGATCGGTTTTGAGGCTTCTGCTGGAGAACTGCTATTGGCAGATCCTGAACTGAAGCCTAGGCATTAAGCAGGACGTCAGCTGACTTCCCCTAGGGTGCACCCTTCTTCCTGAGAGAGGAGTTAGCCACCCCCAGGCAGTAAGGGTGAAGGCCATGGTGAATTACTAGTGAATCAGTAATCCAAGAACAAAGAAAGAAAATGACTCACTCGGTTGGTAAACTTCAGAATGAGGGCAGCCAGCTGGGCGAGGGAATGGACTGTGTAGCCACTCCCAATAGGGTGAGCAACCAGTGTTCTGCACAGATGAGCGAAGGAACTTCAAGGGGCCTGTGAGCCCCTCACTGCTTTGGCCTTGAATATGCACAAAGAATAACCAGTCTCAACAAAGATTTCTATCTGGTTTCTATCTAGTTCCCATCATAAAACCCATAAAATGAGCAATAGACCAGATAACTCACTCTAGTGTTCTCTCTCTCTCTCTCATCCTCTCATTGCTTTTCCTACTTGCTTGGAAGTTTTTCTCATTTTCTCTTAATAAATCCACTTTCGATTGCTTACCCCTTGTCTACACTCCTTAATTCCTCTTTGGCATGTGACAATGCACTTGAGAGCCACTGACTGGGGTTTGCAGCTCTGGTGACCTATGACTTTTCTGGCATCTTAGCCCCCTGAGTTAAGCTCAACAAGATACAATTTGTCCGGTGAGCCCCCATAGGGTCAAACTTTAAGTCAAGGAGTGTAGCATCTGCCAAAGCATCTATAGATCTGACTTCCCTCGTCTGAGGTGATAACTGCATGTGGTATGTACTCCTATTGGGTGAGCAACCTTGCCACTCATGCTCCTCCAGCCAGAAATTTCCTTTGGTGGAAGGAAACCTGGTCATCTCCAAATTCTCTCCGTGATACTTCAAATGCAGCACAGTGGCCTTTCTGGAGTTTCCTGATCAGAGATCACATGTGTCCAGGTGTTCTCTACACACTTGGAACAACCATCTCAAGGTCGTGCAATCATGGATGTTACCTTCAGCTTCCACAGGGTCTCACTAGTATTTTGCTGAGTCTGAGTCCTTTCCTCATCAGGAAAAAAATACTCTGGCCAGCTCCGTAAGTTATAGCTTCTCTTCCTTGTTAGGTCGCTTCAGGCCCCAGAGACTCCCAAGAACAGCAGAGCCTGGGAGACTCTTCCTCAGACATGATCTTTCTTATCTGACCTACAAGATAGATCACACTTTCTGCTAGTATGTGTCCAAGATCTCAGCCTCTCCCAAAAGAGACACCAGCTCTTCGCCAGCTGCTCACTCACCTCTCCTTGGGCTTCCTCCAGGACACCTGGACCTCATAGAAGACTGACATGTTCTCTTCCAACTCCTAATCTGGGGATATTTCAAACCCATAGAAAAGTGGATAGAAGAGTGTGACAAAAACCTCTCACACCTTTCTTCGGGATTCACCAGTTGTTGGCATTCTGTCACCTTTGCTTTGTCCTTTTCCGTATATACAACACACACATGCATGTGCATGTACACATACGTGTACACACAAACACACAAATATGTCCACACATCCACTTCTTTTCTCTGAATCATTTGAAAAAGTAGGTTGCAAACGCCATGACATTTCACCTCTAAACATTTCAGCCAGTATTTCCTAATATAGACATTCTCTTACTACCACAATATCAGGATTATATACAGCATAATGTAACATTATATATGCTATCTGGTATACAATCCTAGTCAAATTTCTGAGTGTCTCAATAGTTTTTATGTGTTATCATGTCTCTTTCTCTTTATTGTTTATTTATTTTAGTTTTTTGAGGTAGGTTCTTGCTCTAGCCCAGGCTGACCTGGAATTCACTATGTAGTCTCAGTGTTTTCTCAAACTCACTGTGATCCTCCCATCTCTGCCTCCCAAGTGCTAGGATTAAAAACATATTCCACCACACCCTGCTTCTTTAGTCTCTTTTAATCTGAATAAATTTAAATTTTATTCGGTGTCTCTTTTTAAAAATTTATTTATTTTCAGGAGAGAGAGAATGAGAGAATGGGTACACCAGGGCCTCTTGTTTCTGCAAATGAATTCCAGGCGCATGCACCACTTTGTGCATCTGGCTCAATGTGGATAGTAGGCAATCAAATCCAGGTCATCAGGCTTTGCAAGCAAGTGACTTTAACCACTGAGAAATCTCTTGAGCCCCTTATATCTCTTTTAATTCAGAAACAAATTTAAAAAAATAATTTATCAGGGGCTGGAAAGATGGCTCAGTAGTTAATATGCTCTATCTCTCTCTCTATGTTTACAAATAAATAAAATAATAATTTATCATTTATTTTTCTGTCAGGGTCACCAAAAAAAAAAAAATCTTCCATAGAGTGGTGTTTTGAAGATTGTATGTCAGGTTTGTAGATTCTCAAAATTTGCATTTGTCTGATTTATTGTCTCAATATATCCATGAGACACTTTTGGCCAACACTACTATAAAAGCAATTTGGATTTTGTGTTCTTTTCATACCCAAACATTGTGGGGATTTGATGAAACTCAGACTACAAAAGCGGAGGAGAAGATATGAGAACTCCAGAATCACAGGACAGGAAGAAACCTCAATGTGATCATGACACAAAAGAACACAGCTGTCTAGGACTTTGCTCCCTACACAGCTAGTGGCAGTTGGCTGTGTCTGGCCCACCGTCTACTAAACTCTAACTCGTCAGCACAGACTTTCTCCACTTCTCAGGACCTCAGTGAGTGTGAGATAAATGGGAGGAATATGGAACAGTTGACATGCTTTTACAAATGCTGAAAATTATTATTCTGAAAGTTTTTCCTTTTCTCCACTTTGAAGTCTGGCGGACCCCCTTAGTGACCTCTGAGAGATACGCAAGAAGCAGTTAATGCCCATTTTTTTTGTCAAGAAAGATACATTTTATGTACAGAGCGGCCTTCTGCCCAGCTCCAGAAACACTTCTAGGTTAAGCGAAGCAGCAGCCCAGCACTTTTGAGCTATTTGTGTCGATTTAAAAGGCAGGTGTCTTTCCATTGACCTGTTTCAGTGCTATAATCCCATTACCTTGACACTATCCTCTGGAGTTTTGCTTTGTTTGAGAATTTTAAATTCCTTTATTTGTAACAGATCAAAAGCTATCTGGCACACTACTGCATTTGGATGCGGGCTCGTTGATGGATCTTGCAGCCTTCCTAAATGCACACATATGAATAGTTCCTAGGTAACTACACATGGTCTGTCCACTACCCCCAATTTTAAATAGCAACTCTATTCATAGACCTTCCTGAGAGATTAACTGGTAACTTCAGCAATGAATAGGAAAACGTGACCTTAGAATCTATTTGTGAGAGACTTGCCAAGCTGACTTGTGCTATTGAGTGGGGAATCTCTCTCAAGCACCTCAATTCGGAATTCTGCAAAACTGGCCTAGTGCACTGGTTTGGGAAACAGTTCAGTTGGTGGGCTGCACCCTGGCCTCATCTCCACAGCTGTTTTTACATAGCAGGCAATGGCACAATGCCCAAGCTGAGAACTGTGAAGGGTAACTTGAAGGGCTTAGAGTAGGAAATGGTGATTGATGGCCCATGGACTAAATCTTTGGACCAATCTGTGCCTCCTGCTTTTGTGTAGTCCATGCCAAGAATGTTTTTTTTTTTTTTGACAGGTTAAAATGTAAAACACACACACCCATATATAAAATAAGTTAGATGAGATTTAGACCCTATTGTCCCCATTGGAATACACCAAAACTTGCTTATTCACATGTTAGTTATGACTACTTTTGCATTATTGAATTGAGGAATTGCTGTAGATACCATTTGGCTCATGGAAACGAAAGTAGAGGCCATCCATTTGTCAAATACACTGGCACTTTTTAATGTGCCAGGCACTTTGCTAAGAATTGGAGGTTGAAAGATAAAAAAAAAAAAAAAAATCACCTGGGCTGGAGGGATGGCTTAGTTGTTAAGTCATTTCCCTGCAAAGCCAAAGGACCCAGGTTTGATTCCCCAGGACCCACGTTAGCCAGATGCACAAGGGGGCGCATGCATCTGGAGCTCGTTTGTAATGGCTGGAGGCCCTGGCGCGCCCATTTTCTCTCTCTCTCTCTTTCCCTCCCTCTTTCTCTGTCAAATAAATAAATAAATATAAATATAAATAAATTTTTTAAAAAATCACCTAACTCCCCTTGGGGACTCAACCTGTGATGGGAATGAGGTAAACAGAAACTACATAATGAGGTAAATGCTGTGGTAGAGATGTAGGAAAAGTGCCAGAGGACCACAGAGCAGGCAGCCTTCCTTGGGGTGAGGGAACTGGGCAGTCATGTTAAAAGCTTACATTTCAGTTGTTGGGTGGAGGTGGGGTGCTTACTATTGCTACCTTCTTATACATTCTTATCACCTTTGTGGTTATTTCTCGCCAGTAGTCCTTTTTCTGTGTTTTGCTTTTGTTTTATAGTCATTTGCTATACTTGTGTAAGATATGTATTGTCTCACAGTAGAGCTGGAGAGATGGCTTACTGATTAAGGTGCTTGCCTGCAAAGCTAAAGGTCCCAGTTCAATTCCCCAGGACCCCCATATGCCATATGCACAAGGTGGCACATGTGTCTGGAGTTCGTTTGCAGTGGCTGGAGGCCCTGGAATGCTTATTCTCTTTCTCTCTCTTGCTCCCTCTTTCTCTCTCAAATAAACAAAAATAAATTTTAAAAGACTCATAGTAGGTGCCTGCAATGCTAGATTAGTACTCAGCCTTATATATACAGTTGTGCACTGCATAACAACATTGTGGATTCTTTCTGACATGTGTTATTAGGCAGTCTCATCATTGTAAGGACCTCACAGAATGTGCTTACACAGTCTAAGATGTCTCCAACATCACTAAGCTGTAATCTTATGGGACCACCTTTGGTGTGTGGTCTGCATTGACTAAAGCATTGTGGCACATGAAGGTGCTGTTTTTCTATGCCTGTCTAAGATAAAGCTTAATGTAGACATTAGACACAATAAGAGATTAACAACAAGAAGTAATAATAAAATAGAAGAAATAGAATACATTGTAGTTAAAATTGTTTATTTCTAATTTCTTTCCATTTAATATTTTCTATTAATATTTATTTGTAGTAACTGGAACCATAGAAAGAAAAACGGAGATCATGGAGGAAACTATGGCATTCATAGCAAAAATACACATTTCTGGGGCTGGGAAGATGGCTTAGTTGTTAAAAGCACTTGCTTATAAAGCATGCTGGCCTGGGTTCACTCCCCAAGCCATCTACACAAGCCAGATGCAAAAAGCTTCTAGTGTTCATTGTTTAGCAGCAAGAGGCCCTAGAACACTTGTACACACAATGCAAATAAGTAAATGAATAAATAGAGTTCAAAGGATACAATTTGGGCTGGGTGTCATGGTGCACTCCTTTAATCCTAGCACTCGAGAGGCAGAGGTAGGAGGATCGCTGTGAGTTCGCGGCCAGCCTAGGACTACAGAGTGAGTTCCAGCCTGGAGAGGGTAAGAAAAAAAACAAAAACACAAAAAAGAATACAATTTTGAGAAATCAAACAACCCAATTAAAAAATGGGCTATGGAACTAAATAGAGAGTTCTCAAAAGAAGAAATACAGATGGCATATAATCATCTAAAAAAATGTTCTATATCCCTAGCCATCAGGGAAATACAGATTAAAACTATGTTGAGATTCCATCTCACTCCTGTCAGATTGGCTACCATCATGAAAACAAATGACCATAAATGCTGGTGGGGACGCAGAAAAAAATGAACCCTTCTACACTGTGGGTGGGAATGCAATCTGGTCCAGCCATTGTGGAAATCAGTGTGGAGGTTCCTGAGACAGCTAAAAGTAGATCTACCATATGACTCAGCTATACCACTCCTAGGCACATATCCTAAGGACTTGTCTCACTACCTTAGAGATACTTGCTCGACAATGTTTATTGCCCCTCTATTCATAATAACTAGGAAATGGAACCAGCCTAGATGTCCCCCAAAACACTACAGGCCATTGCTGAGGCTCTTGGTTTCCCACCAGGAAAAGACACATCTCACTATTGCTGAAGATTCCGCATACTTGTGCTGCAAGGTCACTGAGAAATCCTCTGGAGCTGAGCTGAAAACCTCCTCCATGTAGACCAGCTGACAGAAAGATGGAAAAAGCTATGCTGCATGCAGTTCAATGGGAGAGAGAAAGAAATCACCAGTGGTGATATTCAATAGTGGACACTACAAGCCTTAAATTTGGCCAGCCAAGCCAAATGAGCCAATGGGTGCAATAGTGGCATGTCTATTATGGGGAAAACCAACCACCTCTTAACTGGACTGGACGCCCACTCCACAGGAGGGAATACATCCCTGATACTGAAAACCTACAACAGGGGTAGTCATGAGCCCTAGGGGTGTAATGTCTGCTGATGTCTAGCTAAATGTACATACTATGTTCACCAAACTGCTTTGTAAGTACTTCTCTTAATGGTCATACATATATATATGTATGTATGTATGTATGTATATATATATGTGTGTGTGTGTGTGTGTATAATTTATTTTATTTTTTTATATTATTCTGATTTTACATTCATTGAATTGGTTCCATTGTCCTCCTCCCTGTCCTCCCTCTTCCAAAGGGACCCTCATCAATGGGGAATGTGGGTCATGCATTGTGGGGGTAGACAAGAGTTCTGGGGGGTAGGCCCCAGTCTCTGTGCATAATGCCCCAACTTCTGACTCTAACAATCTTTCCACCCCCTCTTCCACAAATTTCCCTGAGCCACATTGGGGTCATTTTAGTTCTGCTTCAGTGAGGTCATACCCATATATTAATGCTACTCTCACTTTTGGTTAGAGAAGCTTCTCTTTTCAGATGGCAGTGACCTTGGGATAATTCAGAAGGTACCATGGTACTGAGAAGAAGTGACAGAGGAGCTCTCAGCACTGAAATATCTCTATCACATCTTCCCAGGCTCAGGGTCCATTGTGGAAGAGGGTAGGACTCCTTACAATGTGCTCTGCCAGACACAAAATGGCCTCGATATCCATGACCTCACAGTGCCTGACACTATCTACACAAGACCATCATAATAGGAGGAAAAATGATCATAACATCAAAATAAAAGAGAGAATGATTGAGAGATGGAGGGGGTATGATGGAGAGTGGAGTTTCAAAGGGGAAAGTAGGGGGAGGGAGGAAATTACCATGGGATATTGTCTACAATTGTGGAAGTTCTCAATAAAATAAAAGAAAATAGTTCTGTATCTGACTTATTTGTCACCTGCTAAATTGCTGTGTGTAGAGGAAACACAGTGTTGACATCAAATTTCAGTGCTGGGATTACACTACTTGGACAGTTGCTTTTCTAAGTTTCAATTTTCTCCACTGTGAATAAGTAAACCTATCTGGGAGTCTCGTTGAGAAAGCTCAGTGAGGCAAACTTTGGCACACTTACAAAGGACCAGTGAGGTAGGAAGAGCCCATTCAATATCAGTTGGTAAAGCTCTCCATGTCAGTTGTACCCCATTGCCTGTCTCTTCTCCAAGCAGCAATTTACCAGGCATAGGAACAGTGGACAGATGTGAAAGAAGCAGGAATGAAGGTTAACTCTGGTCTGAGAGTACTCACAAACGTTCATAGCAGGTGCTAGAGCACTGAGGCAGCTGATCACATGGTGTCCAACAAATTCAATGGATTTCACAGATTTATTCACATTTTACTTTATCACCAGAAGATCCAAGTCTGATTTTAAAGTTAGGTTAAAAAGATATCAAAATACTTATGGAGATGCGCAAAGAACGAAGAAATGAAAGATAAAACGTGCATCCCAGGCAGGATTCAGAACAGCTGACAAAGTCAAAAGAGGGTTCCTATTGTGTTCCTGGCAGCAGCTCAGAGTTTGTTGCTGCTATACAGCAAATTCCTCCAATTGAAATATTCCCTCCCGAAGGGGGAAAAGGAGTGAAGAGGTCAACAAGTCTGGGAGAACTAAAACTTAAAAGGTCACAGGACCAAGGTTAGAGGAGCAGTAAACAACTGTTGAGAAGCCAGCTTTGACCAGTGTTATGCAGAAATTGTAATATTCCCTCTTGAGGGCGGGGGGAGCTCAGAAGATTCAAGAGGTCAACAAGTCTGGCAAAAGGTTGTAATGCCCCTCCCTAAGGTTAAATGAAGTTAAACAACTGCTTGGGAAGATACTCTCTGGCCAGCCCAGCCTACTACTGATCTTGTAGTGTGCTGGAGACACTTCCACCTGCCCTGCAGAGGCCATGCTTAAGACTCTGACAGCTGAGCTGCCTGTAGGTTGTGCAAGGTATGAGAGATGCAACTTCTGTGAGTTCTGTCACCTACACTGGAGTAGGCTTTTTGGTGATGCGACTGTCTTTGAGTCATCCATGCTTCTGTAAGCAACCCCTCACTCAAACTGGTTTTGCTGCAATTGTACTTTGGTCTGTTGTCTGAACCCAAGCTGGGGTGAATAGTTGTGTGTTTAGTTCTTCTCGGGAAAAGTTTCCCATGACAATGACCTGCTAGACACCCAGTAACTGGCTTTTGAATTAAAGCATGGAATGAAGTTTCAGGTGAGGGAAAGAGTTTAGTACAAGAACCTGGCTCATGGCACACCCAGAAGCCACCAATTGTTACTAGAAAAATTTCAGTCCCAGAGATGTGACACCTTCCAGTGAGTTGTTGGCCAGGAAGGACCTGATGTCCACCAAACACTACAGGCCATTGCCAAGGCTCTTGGTTTCCCACTAGAAATAGTAAGACCCTAGTGCTGAAGACTCCACATATTTGGGCTGCAGGCCACTGAGAAATCAAGCTAAAACTGAGCTGAAAACCTTCCTGAAGACTAGCTGACAGAAAGCTGGCAAAAGCTATGCTGCATGCACCCTATTGGAGAGAGAAGTCATCAGCAGTGAAAACAGTGGATATTGAAAGACTTAAGTTTGGTCAGCCAGGTCAAATGAGCCAACAGGTGCAATAGTGGCATGTCTGTTATGGGGGAAGGCCAACCACTCTCTAATTGTACTGGAGACCTGCTCCACAGGAGGGAATACATACCTAGTACTAAAAACCTAGTCAAAAGCCTATGGCTGGGGAGGTCATGAGCCCTGGGGTTGCAATGTCTGCTATTGTCTGGCTAAATGCATATGTTATGCTCACTAAACTTTCCTGTAAATACTTTTCTTTTTATTTTATTTTATTTTTGGAGAGAGACAGAAACAGAGGGAGAGGCAGATAGAGAATGGGCACGCCAGCAGCCTCTCAGCCACTGTGAACAAAATCCAGATGCATGCGCCCCCTTGTGGGCAAGTGCGGCATTGCGCCCTTGCGTCACTTTGCATCTGGCTAAACGTGGGACCTGGAGATTGGAACTGGCATTCTTAGGCTTAGCAGGCAGGCGCCTTAACCGCTAAACCATGTCTCCAGCCCTGTAAATACTTTTCTTAATGTTCATATGCATATATTAATGCTACTCTAATTTTGGGTTAAAGAAACTTCTCTTTTCAGATGGCAGTGACCACTAGGATGACTCAAAAGACACCATAGTGCTGAGAAAAAGTGAGAGAGGAGGGTTCAGCACTGAAACATCCTTATCACACCCTCCAAGTCTCAGGGTCCATTGCTGAGAGGTGGCAGAAAAATATTTAAGAGCCAAAGGAAGGACTGCTTACAATGCAATTATTCAGACAGAAACGGGCCTTGATATCCATGACCTCACAGTGCCTAGTACTACCTACACAAGACCTGCATAATAGGAGGAAAAGATGATGACATCAAAACAAAAGACAGATTGAGAAGGTGAGGGGATATGATGGAGAGTGGATTTGTGAAGAGGAAAGTGGGAGAGGGGAGTGAATTATCATGGTTTATTGTCTATAGTTTTGGAAGTTGTCAATAAAAACATTAAATTTAAAAAAAGGGCCTAGGAACATGCAGACAAAGCAGCTAAAATACTAGGTCTCAGCCTTGTTGCTGCTAAATCTGTGTCTTGTGAAAGTTCTCTGAGGTTGTAGACTGCAGGCATTGATAAGCTAAAAGATCTGAATTGAGTAGATTATCAGAAGAGATTTTAAAAGCTTATGGAAAATAAATAGAAGAGAGAGATTCTGGAATTAAAAAGAATCAGCTAGGGCCTGGAGAGATGTCTTAGTGGGTAAGCACTTGCCTGTGAAGCCTAAGGGCCACTGTTTGAGGCTCAATTCCCCAGGACCCATGTAAGCCAGATGCACAAGGTGGTGCATGCATCTGGAGTTTGTTTGCAGTGACTGGAGGCCCTGGTGTGCCCATTCTCTATTTATCTGCCTCTTTCTCTCTCTCTCTGTCACTCTCAAATAAATAAATAAAAAATAAACAAAAACAACAAAAAGAATCAGCTAGAAAGTTATGGAAATAGCTCAAATGAGGAATGATAAGCTTAGAAGTAAAAAGTAGACAATAAGAGGTTCAATCTAGGAGTCAATTACATCTTAAAAGGAACTGTTTTATAGGAAGGGGATGCATTTGGTATGATTGAATTTTCAATGTTGTAGGACTCTGATAGAGCTGGATTTGAAGGCCTATGGAGCTCAGGAAAGATATGTAGTCATCATTTATATGTGGGATCTGCATCTTTTCTGATTTATGTATTTATTTATTTATTTATTTGAGAGAGAGAAAAGGAATGAATAGATGAATGAATGAATTTGGGCATGCTGGGGTTCTTGCCAGTGCAAATGAACTCCAGATGCATGCACCACTTTGTGCATCTGGCTTTACTCAGGTACTGGGGAACTGAACTTAGGCAGACAGGTTTTGCAAGCAAGTGCCTTTAACCACTGAGCCATACATATCCTCAGCTCAGGATCTAAATCTTAGGCAATGGAAGAACATGCTGGGAAAATATGAATGATAACAGAAGAGGCAAAGAATAGACTATTATGAATGTTCACACTATGGGGTGTGTAAAAGCGCAGGAACCAATCAAGAAGAAAGTATCAGACAGGATTGAAGATGTTCAAGAAGCCAACAAGCCCTGGTATGACATTGCTTTCCTAGAATCCCAGCATTTGGGAGGTAGAGGCAGGAGCATCAGGAGTTCAAGAGTTACATAACAAATGTGAGGCCAGTCTAGGCTACACAAGAAAGAAAAAAAGGGCTGGAGAGATGGCTTAGTGGTTAAGGCGCTTGCCTGAAAAGGATCTTGGTTCAATTCCCCAGGACTCACATAAGCCAGATGCATAAGGTCTGGAGTTCGTTTGCAGTGGCTGGAAGCCCTGGTGCACCCATTCTCCATTTTCTCTCTCTCCTTCTTTCATACTCTCAAATAAATTTTTTTTTTTTTTTTAAAAAGGTCAACAAGAAAAATTTCCAGAGAATGATGAACAGATCATGGATGGATCAACAAGAGGACCCAGAGCAGTTGGGGAATTAACAGGACACAACTGGAGAAAAGGACATTTCATCTAGAATATATTCAACACCTTTATGGAGAGTTCTTTCATTAGAATTTTAATATTCTGGTGCTTTAGTGGCTAAATGGATAAGCAGAAAGCAAGCATTTCATCTAATATCTTTGATCATACCACTGAGCTATACGAGTGAACCATGAACTTGGATTTCATCAGCTCTCCCCACAGTGCCCTCTTTTTCATACTTGCTGGTCCATTATCCAGTGCTCTGGCATCTTGTTCATTCCTGAGAGAGAAAGTGGGGCTATTATTCTATCAAGGAAAGTCTAGGCTAAGCAACTTCAGATATGAACTGTTACTATATCATAATTCCAACCAGCAAAGGTTATACCAACAAACCGAAATAAAAAAGAAAACAAATACTATGGTTGCTCTGTGTGTAATTTAGAGTTAAATGTCTTCCCGGCTGTACATAAGGCACCACAAGCTAGATACATTCATGATAGAATATCCCAGAGGCATCTTTTTATTGGTTGGAACAGCAAGAAATAAAGACTAAGATAAATTTAATATTTAACTCTAAATCTTTACTCTCCCTCATTAGCTGACTTGCCTGCAGCCATATTGCTGTAAATTAAACTGCCTGTGCTGGTATGTTGCCAGAAAGCACATGCGGTAAAATGTTAACAGTGCTTGTTCTTACGCCCTATCAAGTTAAAAACAAAAAGTAATCTGTTTGCCATCCAGAGAGGTCATTAGAAAAAGTGGTTAAGAAAATAAACTGTCAACTTGTTCTGGAAATTGGAACTAGATAACTGGCTGTGCCGTCAGCCCTAAGCTGGGGTTTGTAGAAAGCAAACCATGGAGTGAACACGGGAATAACTACTTTTGATGGGGACGTCGCCGAGTGTAGTGGTCAGGCTCAGGTCGCTGGCATGAGCTTCCAAACCAGGCACAGTTATGGGAGGAAGGGAATTTTTTTTGATGCTTACACATCCAGAGAAGTTCCCTCATGGCAGAAGAAGTTGCCCCCCCCCCCCGCCACCCCCTTCACAGACCCAAGCAGAGAGAAAAGCCACCACCAGCACCATAAGCAAACAAGCACACTTCAGGAACTCCAGAAAAAAAAAAAAAAAGACTCCAGCACTTTGCATGTCTGTAGACTGGAATTCCAAATCCACCACCCCTGCCCCCCACCTTAGGGCTGGACCCTAGGATCCACCCACAGTGACACCTCCTCCAGGCAGGTGGCTAAAGATCTAAATGACAAGCTTTAATAATGTACTGAATCAATTGGGGGATATCCATTTAAACTAACATATTCTGCTCCTGGTCCCTAATGGATTCATAACCATCTCACATTGTAAATTGTATTCAGTCCAATTTCAAAGGTCCCCATAGTCTTTACCAATTTAAGATGGTTCTAAAGCCCCAAGTCTCATCTGAGATTTAAGATAGTCTCTTAGTTGTGAGAGTTTTGTAAAGTCAAAACAAGTTATATATTTTCACCATATAAAGGCACAGAGTCAACATTTCCAACTGCTATAAGGCACAGCAAAGAGAGATTAGAACAATGCAAATTCAATAACCATCAAACAAACATCAAATATCTGCAGTTCAAGTCTGATATCATAACCAGTGACTGATAGCCTCCAGATTTTCCAATTCCGCCCCTCCAGCTGGGCTGAATCTCCAGGGAAAACTTCCATCCTAGGCCAGCAGCACTCAGTGGTAGCCTTTGCACAGTCCTGGATATCCCAAACATCTTCAGGTCTCCATGCAAGCCACAATCCATCTTCCAATGGCTCCACCATGTCTTAGCAGCAGCTCCTGGAACTGTGTGTGCTTCATAACCACTCCATCTACTTTTCATGCTTCCAAAACCAGTGCTGGGTATACAGGACACAGCCATATTCTTAACTTGGGGAAGAAATAAATCGTGACCTTGAACAGCATGTTCCTTCATTTCAGATCTCCTCTCAAAAGAGTTTGCATTCCTGCCATTCAGTCTTCCTGGGATGAGATAACCTCAGACTTTCTCTCCATTGTTTTAATGTATAGCACTTGACTGTCTTCATTAAGATTGCTAATGTGTTTGACAGTAACATCTTCAGTAACCTAAAACCAGTCTCTGGGGCAGTAAATTTTAAACTTCTTTGAGTTTTTCCAACTTAAAATCTTAAATTTCTTAGTCCCATATCTTTAGCCAAGCACATCAGTCCATTACAAATTTAACCTTGATCAAACTTTCTGGACCTAGGCAGCAGAATACAGACCAGGCTGACCTGAAAGTCACTGTTTAGTCTCAGGATGGCGATCCTGATGGTGATCCTCCTACCTCTGCCTCCCAAGTGCTGGGATTAAAGGCATATGCCACCACTCCTGGCTCAAATGTAATTTTGTCTGCACATAGTATTTTCAAACTTCATCAGAATAGTCCATAAAACTCAGTTTACCACTCCAGAAGGCATCTTTAACAGTTGCAAGCAGCAAGTTTCCCCTTTTTCCAGCACACAAGTTCCAAAAAACCAAAATCCACATGGCCAGATTCATCTCAGCAACTCCCTATACTCTGGTACCAATTCAGTAGTAGTCAGGCTCAAGTCGCTGGGATGAACTTCCAAACTAGGCACAGTTATGGGAGGAAGGGAATTTATTTGATGCTTACACATCCAGGGGAAGTTCCATCATGGCAGAAGAAGTTGCCCCCTCCCCCTTTATAGATCCAAGCAGAGAGAAAAGCCACCACCAGCACCATAAGCAAAGCAAGCACACTTCAGGAACTCCAGAAAAAGCTCCAACACTTTGCATGTCTTTAGGCTGGAATTCCAAATCCACCCTGACACTTCAGGGCTGGACCCTAGGATCCACCCACAGTGACACATCCTCCAGCCAGCTTTACTAACTCCTGAATCAATTGGGGGACATCCATTTAAATGACCACATCAAGTTTCAGTGAAGTTCCCTTATGGCTTTCCAATCAAATCATTACCAAATTATTATCAATGCCCAAAGGGATGAAGAAAGATGCCTTCTGCCAGCAGAAAATGGTGGAGATACAATAACATCCTGTGTGTGTGGTGGTGCAGGGGAGGGGGTGCCACACAGAAGGTCCCAGGGGCTGTGGTTCTCAGACAGGGGAGTCACTGGGCCAGGCCAGACAAGTCCTCCATGAAGTGACAGGTAGATGTAGGTGGAAGCCAGGTTTGGTTTTCTTCCCACATTTAATTCATTCATCATTATCTTTTTCCAATACTAGTGATAGAAAACAAATTTGGGACTGAGGAAATATTCTTTTAAATAGTACCAACTATAATAAGAGAAGAAAAGAAGAGGGCAAGATTCTATCTTTTCTTTTCTTTCCTATGTCTGTCAGAACAGGGGTACCTGAGCTGGATATTGTGGCCCACACCTTCAATCCCACTTCTCTGGAGGCTGAGATAGAACTATTACTGTGAGTTCAAGACCTGCCTAGACTACAGAGTGAGTTCCAGGCCAGTCTGAGCTAGAATGAGACCCTGCCTCAAACAAAGAATAGTGGTACTAGAGACAAACACATTCCTTGTTGCAGTCAGGTTTGCATTGCTGGCAGAAATCACCCAACCAAGAGCAGATTTTGGGGAGAAAAAAGGTTTATTTTGGCTCACAGACTTGAGGGGAAACTCCACAATAGCAGGGGAAAACAACAGCCTGAGCAGAGGGTGGACATCACCACCTGGCCAACATAAGGTGGACAATAGCAACAGGAGAGTGTGCCAAACACTAGCAAGGGGGAACTGGCTATAATAACCATAAGCCCACCCCAACAACACACTGCCTCCAGGAGATGTTAATTCCCAAATCTCCATCAACTGGGAACCTAGCATTCAGAACACCTAAGTTTATGGGGGACACCTGAATCAAACTACTATATTCCACCCCTGGCCCCCATAAACTGATAACCATCCATGATGTAAAATACAATGCATTCAGTCCAACTTTAAAGGTCCCCATAGTTTGTATCAATCCTAATGATGTTCAAACATCCCCATAATACGAGGTCTTTTAACTGAGCCATAATACAAAAAAAGCCCTCCCAAACCCCATAATAGCACAAAATAAACACACTGCAAAAGATGGAACTGGGCATAGCAAAGGAATATTCAACCAATAACAAGATTTAAACAGGGCAAACATCAAACTCGGTAGCTCCAAGTCCAACAACTCTAGCCAGTGACAAGTCTCAAAATTCAATAATTCTAACCAGCAACAAGTCTCTGGAGTTCCAATTCTGCCCCTTCAGCTAAGCTACTCCCAGTCCTGGAAAGTTTCATCTGGGCCAGCAGCTCTCCTTAGCAGCCATCTCATGGTCCCAGCATCTCCACTGTCTCCACTGCAACCCAAGGTCCATCCTCACAGCTCCATCAGGTCTCCATGCAAGCAGTTCAGCAAACCTGCTTTACACTGCCCATGGCCATTTCCAAAACAAGACTGTGTTGCAAACTCAATGACCCTCTCTTTCCTGCATTTCTGATGCTCCATAATACCAGGTGGGGTACCAATTTGTTAATCCTGAGGGTGAGGGAGCAGACTTTGAAGAACAGGGCACTCCTTGAGCACTCAGGCCCCTTCAAAAGAGTCTATATTCTTCCTGTTGCTTCAGTGCAGGTCAGCTGGCCCAATCTCAAAGGTTGTGATCTCTCATATAATTGCAGCTGAATGGGCAGAACTTTCAGCCCAAATATTTCATTTTTTCTGTGCCATATCTCTACTCACATCAGAGCAAAGCAATCCTGCACAAGTTCATAGGACATGGTCATAACAGCAAGCTTCTCACACAAACTGCTTCTAGCCCAGTCCAGTTAAAGCTCTTTCTCACCCTCACAAGCCAAGCCTCACAGTCCATAGTTCATACTGCATTCAGGTCTTTCAACTCTGACCAGAATAGTCCATCAAGCTGTACTTATAGCACTGCAAGGCATCTCTTAGGCCAATGTTTCAAATCCTTCCACATTCCTCTTGAAAATCAGCTCCAAAAGGCCAAAGCCACAGTCAAGTGTCTAGCAGCAAATGACACCACTCCTCAGGACCAACATTACTGGTGCAGTCAGGCTCACATTGCTGGCAGAAATCACCCGACCAAGAGGAGCTTGTGGGAAGAAAGGATTTATTTTAGCTTATACACTCGAGGGGAAGCTCCATGATGGCAGGGGAAAATGATGGAATGAGCAGAGGGTGGACATCACCCCCTGGCCAACATAAGGTGGACTATAGCAACAGGAGAGTATGCCAAACACTGGCAAGAGGAAACTGGCTAAAATACCCATAAGCCCACCCCAACAATACACTGCCTCCAGGAGGTGTTAATTACCAAATCTCCATCAGCTGGGAACCTTCATTCAGAACACCTAATTTTATGGGGGACACCTGAATCAAACCACCACATTCCTCTACCAGTTAGTCTCTTGTGACCTGGCCTTGGAGGTATTAGTGAGCCTGTTCTTATCCCAGGTTTTCTCATGCTTGGCTTTGGCACTGCCATCTCTCAGTGCCTCAGTCACAGCCCAGACCAAGCACATCATTATGCATCAGCATCTCTCAATGCTTCCCATAGTTTGGAAATCACATTCTCCACCAGGCTCAATCATTACAGTCACTTAGGCCACTCAACTGGACCCAGACCAAGCTCATCAGAATCAGAATAGTTTTTAGAAGTTCCCCTGGTGTTTCTCATAAGCACCTAGGGCCAAAACCCTCAAAATGTGATTACACCGCCCACATCAGGAACACCCACTTTCCTCATTAAATCTGTGATTCCCAAGCCCACCCCAGACCTAAGTCAGCAATGATATGCCACCTATTTTTGCAAGCTCCCCAGGTGACTCATATACTTAAATTATCTGAGACCCACTGTCTACCCCCTTCATTTCTTTCTGCAAATTCTTCAACTCCCACAGGGATTTCTTTCTTTCTCTCTCTCTTTCTCTTTCTTTCTTTCTTTCTTTCTTTCTTTCTTTCTTTCTTTCTTTCTTTCTTTCTTTCTTTTTTCCCAAGGAAGGAGGAGATTCCATTCATGTGAATGTGCAAATACCAAGATAATAGCCAGGGTACATTTAGGCAAAATGAGCAAGACCCAGAACAGCTGGCCTAACATTTGTATAACATTTACCTTTTTAAACAATAAAGATAAAAAGGTACAGTTGTATGCATGTATCTAGGAAGAAGGGCTTCAGTAATTTGTAACATATATACACAATTCCTCTATTAGAAAAGAAAGATAACTAAAAATGCAAACATCACAGGGAGAGAAGTACATTAAACTTTACTAGTGCTAATGGATAAACCTAGTTTATTTAGGCAAATAACAGTTCAGGAGTTGGGCAGCACCATTGCAAGTGGTTTAAGGCTCTGCCCAAAGGCCTAGGGAGGAGCTTTCAGAGCTGCAGAAGGAAGTGAAGAGGAGGTTTGACGGCTAAAGTGAGGCTGCTGCC
Source organism: Orientallactaga sibirica (assembly GCA_036365145.1). Taxonomy (NCBI): domain Eukaryota; kingdom Metazoa; phylum Chordata; class Mammalia; order Rodentia; family Dipodidae; genus Orientallactaga; species Orientallactaga sibirica. The sequence continues at coordinate 26,842,254 of JAEOAD010000004.1, read as the reverse complement.
TTATTTGGATGGTGTCCATGGAAAGTCCTTTGATGTTACTGGCATCTCCCGGTTGGTAAATCTTTTGCTTCTAGCACATGGCTGGCCGTGTATAGTGGGTTGTGTTTGAGTTAGCCTATGTATGTACCCAGGCTACAGGACCATCCTTAGCTAATGAATCATCTTAACATAAGGTACTTATTCCCTCGAGTGAATTATTTTATCAATTTTTTTCTTAACACCTTTTGATGTGAAGAAGAATAGAATACAGGTGAGGACTAGGAATGCCAAGAAGGCATGAAGAAGAGGAATAAGAAAGATCTCAGCTCCTCAGTTAACCTTGCCAAGTTTACATAATACCCATGATCAGTCTTGAACTTGATCTATAATCCTAAAGATTAACAATCCGGTAGGTATCCCCTCTTCCAGACATTGTTGGTTAGAAAAGAAAAATCTTCCTGCCTTGCTCTCTAAACTGTGTAGGTTGGGGGAGGGGCAATTTAGGTTCAGTGCTCAGGAAGCTGCCTAAAATCCTCTTGTAAGCCACCAGGTGGCAGCAGCGATCCAGTTTCTGGTCCAGCCCAGAGGTGTTGAATGCCTTGTTAATTAGTGTATTGGTCAGAGAATTATGGACATTTAGACATGAACAAACAACTTTTACAAGTCCTAATGACAACCTCAGACATTTAAATGGAGGAAAAATATTAAACAAGTTAAGATTACATCACATTAAGCCCAACAAATTCATTATTTTGAAGAAAATTATAACATTTCCTAATCTACCATGTGCTAAGCGTGTTACTGAAATGCCTTGTATGTGATCTCCTTATATCATCAACACAACATGGGTGACTGATATCAATGCCTTTATTTTACTTTGGAGAAACTGTGGTTGAAATAGCTTTAATAACTTGCCTGAAGTCCAAGAAAAGCAAGCAACAGTGGCAGGATATGAACTCAGTTTAGCCACATAAGTCCGTGATCACTGCACTGTGTCTTTCTTTGCACTTAGGAGTACCAGGCACCTGTAAAAATGGGCTTCAAAGGATGGGTTGGGGGTTGGGCCACAGTATACTTGAGTGGGTGGGGAACATTTACCAACCAAATAGTAGACTTTTGACGAGGAGGGAATATCATTATTTAAGGACCCTCTCTGTTTTATGCCCCAGTACTTCTGGTAGTCACAAGATGTAGGAGGTCAAGGTACTTTCTAAATTCAATCCATGTGGATATTTAGAAAGAGTTTCTCAGAGTCAAGGAGTCCTAAATCAGAGAGAGAATTGTTATTTTGAAGAGGAGATAGAAGGCTTTTTCTCCTGACAGTATGAACCCAAAGTGAAAGATTTTATGTCCTATGAAGTGTTCATTGGAATACCTATCAATGAGAGCTTCCTCCATAATTATTGCCTTTGTAATTAAAGCATACATTTACATTTGCATTTCTTAGTAATATTGTTCACTATCATTAGCAAAGATGAAGATATTATCTTCTCTTATTTTCCAGCACTTCTTCCCCACCTATTTTCCAGTTTGGGTTAGCTAATTCCATATTTTTATGTTGTCAAAGGTTATGGTTTGTATTCTGTCTCACAAGTGTAAAAAGAGAAATTGTGATGTAATTGAAGTGTATTTGCTATGAAATTGAATGTTGTGATTGGTCCAAGAGAAAGGTGTGTTATAGTTCAGGACCAACCATATACTCTTATAAGGTCAAGGACATGTCAAAGATAAATGGATTGTAGCTGAGCATGGGGGTGCAGGCCTTTAATCCCAGCAGTTGGGAGGCAGAGGTAGGAGGATCACCGTGAGTCAGAGGCCACCCTGGGACTACATGGTGAATTCCAGATCAGCCTGAGCTAGAGTGAGACCCTCCCCCCCAAAAAAAAAAAGAAAGAAAGAAAGAAAGAAAGAAAGAAAGAAAGAAAGAAAGAAAGAAAGGAAGAAAGAAAAGGATAAATTGGGTTATTTTCTCTAACATACTCAAAGTCAAACAAGGTTTGATATGTTTCATCTGGGTACAACTTTCTCATAAATACATATATTTTAAAGGTTTCATTTTCCTTTCCTTTTATTAGAAAAATATGAGGCTTTCTAGGGTTAATATTCATTATCAACTTGACTGGATTTGGAATCACCCAGGAGACTCACCTCTGGGTGTTTATGAGGATATTTCCAGAGAGGTTTGAGTGGCAGTGACCCACCCTGACCGTGGACAGCACCATCCCTTGGTGTGAGGTCCTGGACTGAATCAAAAGGGGAAAAGGGAGAAGCCAGCTGAGCACCGGCACTCAGGGCTCAGCTTCCTGACTACGGGTGCAGCATGGTCAGGTGCCTCAGCACTGCCAGGCCTTCTCCTCTCCCAGGGGCTGTATTCTTAAACTGCTGCTTCTCAAAGATTTGGTTACAGCCATGAGAAAGTAAGGAATACCCCTCACTTGCCATGTCACTCTGCTTGGCCCCTTGAATAGACTGCTGAACAGTGTGGTGTGGACCCTGTCCCTCACAACTCACCATGCACTAGCTTCACATGGCACTGTTTGGCTATTTTCCCTGCTTAATAAATCTCAGGCTTCTTCTTTAATTGGATTTGCTTTTGTGTTTTCATAAAATGGATGCTTAATAATTTTAGAAGCAGTGCAGAGGGAGTATGTTTTCCAGAGGTTTGCATGTCTAAGATGCTCTACCTTGCCTGAAATTTTATATGGAAGGTGTTCTTTTAATTTCCATCTTAGTTATTTCTTGTTTTTAATATAGTAGTAGGCCATTGTGTCTAAGTTGTATTAGTTGTATCATATAATTTCTATTGAAGTTATTTCAATACAATCTCAGTTAGTTGTGAGTTCTTTTTGTTTGTTTTTTAGCAAGGTTTCTCACTCTAATTCAGGCTAGCATGGAACTCAATATCTAGCCCAGGTTAGCCTCAAACTGGAGTAACTTACTGCCTCAGCCTCCCAAGTTCTGGGATTATAGGCCTCAGCTACTATATCCAGTTTCTTGATATTATTTTTTTTTTTTTTGGTTTTTTTTCAAAGTAGGGTCTTACTCTAGCTCAGGCTGACCTGGAATTCACTCTGTACTCTCAGAGTAGCCTTGAACTCATGGCAATCCTCCAACCTCTGCCTCCCAAGTGCTGGGATTAAAGGCATGCACCACCACGCCAGGCCCTCTTAATACTTTTTTTTTTTTTTTTTTTTTTTTTAGTTTTTCAAGGTAGGGTTTCACTCTAGTCCAGGCTGACCTGGAATTAACTATGTAGTCTCAGGGTGGCCTCGAACTCTCGGCGATCCTCCTACCTCTGCCTCCCAAGTGCTGGGATTAAAGGTGTGCACCACCACACCCGGCTCTTGATATTATTTTTTAAGAAAAGATATTATGTGACTCAATTATGGGCACAAGTGAGTTTTTTTGAACCCTCCCCTTTCTTTGTAACACCAACTAGGCATCTTTTCCATATACATCCTACTTTGTTACTGCACTGCCTTCTGGTACTTTTGGAGGGGGTGTGTGTGTGCATTTGTAGAGTATGTATGGTGTGATGTGATGTGTGCTTAGTGCATGTACATGTGTGAATACATGCACATGCCCTGTGCACATATGTGTGGAGAACGGAGGAGACTGCTGGGTGCCCACTTCTTTTTTGCTCATCTGCCTCTTTCCTTGAGGTGGGTTTCTCACCCAAACCAGAGCTGCCATTTTGGCTATTTTTCTGGTGGGAGTCAGTAGGTACCAGTCTCTAGTCTCTGCCATCCACCCCCCCTCAGACTGGAGTTATAGACGTGTGCCTGTGCCAGCTGGTTAGTGGGTGCTAGGGAACCAAACTCTGGTGGTCTTGGGCCCTCTCGGCCTTCATAATTAAGCAGCAAACATTCAAACCTGCTGAGCCCTCTCCACACCCCCTGGGATGGCCTTTAAAGTATTATTTGTACCATCAATTAAAAAAATATATTTATATTTTTTACTTATTTAAGATAGAAAGACAGAGAAAGAGGCAGATTGAGAGAGAGAATGGGCATGCCAGGGTCTCTAGTCACTGCAAATGAACTCCAGATGCATGTGCCACCTCGTGCATCTAGCTTACGTGGGTCCTTTGGCCTTGCAGGCAAGTGCCTTATCCATTAGGCCATCTCTCAAGCCCTCTACCATTAATTTTGGGGTGCCATTTTCACAACTCATACAGAAGCAAATGATTGACAAGAGACTGTATGGGACTTAAAATAAGTCTTTAAAGAAGATTTGGAAAATAAAGGCTTCTAGTAGATTTAAAGATAGAAGGTCAATCAGCATAAAGAAAGACTCCCTCAACTGATGAGAAAGTGTCTCTGTGTTTTAGAACACTCTTTCCCCCTCTATAAAAAGAAAATGGTTAGTTTTAAATTTATGACCCAATCCATTGCTATTTATTGCATAAGAATCTGATTCTCTTGCTGATAAAGGAAAGATGCTTCTAAATTAAGTAAAATATTGTTCAGGTTATAGTATTTGTAGTATGAATGTCCAATTATTTCTTGTGCCTGGTTGATAAAATAGCCCACCATCCTTTTTCTGTATCTCCACGTCTAGAGAGGCAGCGTGTAGAGTGGTTAGTACATGGCTCCTTGGCTAAGGATATAGCTCAGTGGTTGAGCAATGGCCTAGCATGCACAAGACCCTGGGTTTCTAGCATCCTCTCACCCTAGAAAAGAAAGAACGTGCTTCCTAAAGAGAGAGGAGGGAGAAGCAGAAAGAGAAAGAGACAGAATGAGCATGTCAGGGCCTCTAGCCACTGCAAACGAGCTCCAGACACATGTGCCATCTTGTGGATCTGGCTTACGTGGGTACTAGGGAATCGAACCTGGATCGTTAGGCTTTGCAGACAAGTGTCTTAACTGCTAAGCCATCTCTCCATACATTCAAATTACCACACTGCCTAACTGAGTAATATTGGGCCATGTTGCTTAAACTGCCTTAGATTTAAAGAAATGTCCCCCTGCTTCTGATGTCCCCTTTGAAATGAAGACAAAGTTCACTTATACTCCAGAGGCATTGTGAAATAAAGTGATTTATCCTCTACACAGAGCTAAGGACCCTGCTGAGTCCCTGAAAAACCTCCTGCGGGTGTTAGCATCATTATCACCCCATTATGACAAAACTTTACATAGCACACCCTCAAGGCATGTTCTATCCAAAAAAAAGCTCATCCTTTAGGGTGGATGGAGTCCTTTTGCAAAGCAAAGTTGTGGGTAAAGAAAAAGGATTTGAAATGAAAACAAATGCTGCTGACATGGTCTAAGTGACTATGAAAAGGAGAGCTGGTTAACAAACCCATCCGAATGTGTGATGGGGGAGGACTGGGACACTAGAGAAGAGAGGGAAGTCTTTATGTAGTTTTAAAAGGAGACAAAGAAACCATGGTCAAGGAACACTCTAGAAAAGCAAGTCTGACTTAACATTAGCACATTAAATATTCATTAAATATCCGCCAGTAAATAAAATGGACCAGTTTTAGTGCATCGTTGAAAGAAAGCATTCAGAACGACCCAACAGCTTCATCTTCAGAATAAGGCATGAATATTTCTGAGTTTCTGCCTCCTGAGATGGGTTGTGGACTGTGAAGGGAAGTCCGTGAGTTACCTGAATGGAGGGTTGTAACATGCTGGGCCATAGTCTCCTAGACTGTAAAACCAGAGGGTTTGTGGTTAATGAGGTCTCTGTGCTTTTCCATTGTGAATATCTGAGGGTCTGAGTCACAGCGGAGCGCTCTCCTTAGCTAGTCAATGTGGGTGAAATATATAGACACTTGGAGGGAAGACTAGGAAGAATGTCCTTGAAAAGATTTATTCCCCCCATTTAAAACCTGATCCAGACTTTAAAGGTTAGAAAAAGGAGGGGAAGAATGTAAATACAGATCAAATTTGGTATTTTAAAAAATCGTCAGGGGCTGGAGAGATGGCTCAGCAGTTAAGGAGCTTGCTTACAAAGCCTAACGACTTGAGTTCGATTCCCCAGTACCCATGTAAAGCCAGATACACAAAGTGACACCTGCATCTGGAATTCATTTGCAGCAGCTAGAGGCCCTGGCATGCCCATTCTCTCTTTCTCTCTCTCTCTTTCTCTCTCTCTTTTTTCTCTTCTTCTCTCTGTCCTTGCAAATAAATAAATAAAATATTTAGCTGGGCGTGGCAGCACATCCCTGTATCCCAGCACACTGGGAGGCAGAGGTAGGAGGATTGCTGTGATTTCAAGGCCAACCTGAGACTACATAGTGAATTCCAGGTAAGCCTGGGCTATAGTGAGACTCTACCTCAAAAATAAAATAAAATAAAATAAAATAAAAAAAAAAATAAAATAAAATAAAATAAAATAAAAAACATTTTTAAAAATCATTAAAATAATGTAACTATTAGGACATATTTTGCAGTCAGAACCAAGGAAATTGTCACAAGCCAGGGCGATCATATTCAGAAGGAGAATACCAGATTTCAAGGTGGAATCCTCCACTGTTCCATTTCCATTTGAACCAATAGATTAAAGAATTAGCACATGGACCTCTACCTTGCTTGAGAACCAAGACGTAAAGTCCATGTCACTTTGTGACCAGCCACTGCCCTACAGCCTGGGCAACATAGCAAGACCTCATCTCTAAAAAAAGGGGGAAAATTTTTTCTTATAGTCCATGAACTTTCTTCATTTAGCTTAAAGGAGCAAGTCTCAATTATGCATCACCCTAGAACCATAAAGGTGAGAGACAATGATTTATCTTATTAAATCCCAGCTGCAATTTGGAGCCTCCACCACTAGGACTCTAATGGTGAGCTCTGCTCAACATTGTTGCATTTCCACCAGACACTGGAAGAAAAGTTAGTAGAAGAAAAATTACTTTCCTTGAAAGTAAGCATGTCTTTGCAGAGCTTAAAAAGTTGGAAACAATCTCAAGATCACTTTAAGCCTGCAAGGACTTCAGCATGCACAAGGCATTATTTGTTCCTTGAAGTAAAATACTATTGTTTCTCTACAATTTAACCAACCAGAAAGTGAAGATAATTCCTTCTCCCCAGACTCTATCTTTAGAAGAAAGAGATAACCAAGTGGTGGGGATCCAACAGCACACAATAGAATCACCATGATATAAGCTCATTCTGAAGATGATGTCAGTTTTGTATAACATTACTAGCAATGCCCCAAAAGGGCCACAGAAACAAGGGAGTGTGTCCTCGGAGATTAAATCGTGCAGGGTCACTTTCCTGTTGTATCATGCCACTTTCCTGACTCCAACCATTCTATATTAATTCAAAACTTTCATAATGGTTCCAAGTATTTGAAAAGACTTAAAATGATCTTCAAGTATGCAACAGTTTTCCCTGATAAAATATAGGGTTTTGATTCCTCTTGTTTTTCCTCCACAACTTGTCTAAAAAATATAGAGATAGACAGGTTAGAGACATCTGGTTGGGGACTGATAAGACAAAATATAAGAAAGAGGTTGTCTGCTGAAATCCTTATTTCTAAATCATCCTTACTGTGGATTTCTAAATTTCTTCCAGAAATAACTCCATTTCTACTGGCAGTTGAACATGTGGTGTGACTTGAGGGGTGCAGGGATTAGTAATATTTCAAGTGTCTTGCCTGCCATGAGATATAGTTGGCATTCAACAAATATTAGTGTACTTAATGCATTAGAGCTACCCTTTGAATTCCTTTTAAAGTCTATTTAAAACACATTCAGTCATTCTTTCATCTACATATAATTATTCCATGGCTGGACATGGTGGCGCACACCTTTAATCTCAGCACTTGGGAGGCAGAGGAAGGAGGCTCACCGTGAGTTCAAGACCAGCCTGAGACTGCTTAGTGAGTTCCAGGTCAGCCTGGGCTAGAGCGAGACCCTACCTTGTTTTTTTTTTTTTTTTTTTTTTTTTTTTTTTTAAATCTTTCCTCAAGTATGAGTAGATGACTGGTTTATCAAGAGCCAAGCCAGGGCAGGAACTGAAGGTACCATGGTGAGTGACAATTCCAGAACCATTGAACAAGGAGTCTGGTGCTGACAGTATTACCACACAGAAGAAATGTTCTCTTTCTGGAAGGATCAAGTCCAGAAGGATCAAGCCTGTATAAAAGAAGAGAAACAGAGTCAGAAAAGGATCTAAGGTCAATGACTATAACTGCCTGTATCCCCTTCTCCCTGTGGTCCAGGTTGGCCTTGATACCACCCTTGACACCCAGTCTGGATGGAGACAATGCCATTGCTCCCTTAGCTCGGGCTAAAACCAGGTCCAGCAATACCTTGGGAGTGCTGCATAAAAACAAGAAAGAAGAACAAAACAATAACCATAGCAAAATAAAAGCCTTGAAGCCAAAGAAAATGTCATGATTTGTGCATTTTTCTACAAAACCGATTTGTTCTGTGGTAGAAGACAGAGTCTGCGTTTGATTTCTACAAGATATGCAGTAATGGGTTATGTACTCCAGGGAAAAACTATTCTTAGGGGAGCAAGAATGTGATGGATTCACTTCCTCAGTGAGGTTTATAATATGTGGCAGTTTTAGTGCGAGCAGGTATTTGGTCTATAAACTTGGAGAGCTCGGCATTAGTGGTAGCTCGTTTCTAAATGAAGAAGAATGCAGCTCTCCCTCTCCCTCTGGTTATTAGTCCTTCTGGGGATAAACAGGAAGATTAAGTGTTTTCCTGACGTCGTGTTTGCCTGTCATGGTGATGTGCATACGCCCCATCGCCAGCACCTGTGCTCAGCCCCGCAGACCTGCTGCTGCTTTTGCTGGTACGAGCTGTTCACCGCCAGGCCTGGCCTCGTTCTCAGCTGATGGAGTCAGGGTTATTTCCGCTCCTTGTTCAAATGCTCCCTCTCAATTAGATGCTGTACAATTAGCTGCTTTGCAATTAGACACTGCATCTCTTCTTCTGTGAACAGCCAGTTTCTCAGTCTCCGGAGGCCATTTCACGTCCTCTCCTCTCAAGGCTGCTGTTCTGCATGCTTCGCTTTCAAACAGCCCAGCAGCCAGCCAGCCCGCAGCCATCTGGGAGGTCCCTGGAGGCCACCCTGGGCCGGGGCCTCCAGAGACCTGGCTCTGGTATCTCAGCTGGTCATACGCTGGAACACACATGCTGTCATCTCCATGGCAAGTGGTTCAGTTCTAGGAGGCTTGCTAAGTTAACGCATCTCCTAAGACACAGCCGGATAAAGGAAAATGCCATATCTCATATTTACTATTATATTGCCAAGCAATATATCTATGTTAGCCATTCTGTTTTTGCCACACAATGTCTGCTTGGACAACCGTATGGCACAATACAGGCCTGGTCCTAGCCAGACCACATGGCAGAAGAAAGCAGGAAGTGGCTTCTGTGAACATGGCGTTCTGCGCAGGCCTGGCGTGACAATAGCTACAGTCCCATGCTTACGAGAAAGCCTGCTACGAGATGTCCTGTCCAGAGACAGGCTGTCATTGGTCACAAAAGGGGGACCACCCCATGCAATGATTAGCCAGCCAAGCCCCTTAAAACCCATGTGCACTTCCTCAATAAACGAGTTTGCGGCAGCCTGCCCTCTGCTGCTTCCACCCAACTCCCGGAGTCTGTGTCGTGACTCTGCGCTGCTCACCCCAACTCGGCAGAGCCCCTACCGTCCCTCCTGGGCTGGCTTTAGGGGGGACCGCAACACAACTGAGTGGTAGATCATGAGGTTTGTTGGTAACAGCACACAGGCCTCTCACACTGTTCTTTGCACTGTCAACTGGCACAAGCTTTGTGAAAGGCCATGTCTGATAAGGAGGAAGCTCCATTGAACGAGCTGGTTTTTTTTTTTTTTTTTGTTTTTTGTTGTTTTGTTTTCTTCATTGGTTTTCTCGTTTTCTTCCTCCTCTTCTCTCTTGGTATCATGTAGCCCAGGCTTATAGTCCAGGCTGGCTTTCTAACTCTCTATGTATCTGAGACTAGCCTGGATTGTTTCATCTTCCTGCCTCTACCTCTCAAATGCTGGAAATCCAGGCATGGGCCACCATGTCTGGCACATGACCTCTGATTTATCTCTGTCTCTGTCTCTCTCTCTCATGCACAATGCATTTGGTGGAAGCTTCTTAATCACTGGTCTAGAACTTGGCTAGTCCCCCATTTCTTGCCTACTCCTTTGAAGGCAAACACACAGTCAGACACATGACTCCACCTTCAGTCTTGATTTGCAAGTCAGACTTCCCCCCTTCCCTCCTGAGAGCCATGACCTACACAGATGTTCACCTCCTTCTCTCATCCTTCTCTTTCGATATTTCTGCCTGGCAATTGCATTTTCCAGCCTCTCTGAGGTTGGGATACAATGAAGGGGGAGGAGGTTACTAGTTCAGGTGAGGAGGGTCACCACGCTTCTCCCTAGGGATGGGCCTCACAGCACAGATTAGTCAAAGACATCCTTATCACAAATCTACTTCTTCTAAGCTCTGGGCCCTGCCTGAGTGAGTCAAGGCAGAAGGACTCCTTTTAATTCCATCCTTTGAATATTCTGTTCAGTTGTGCAGATTTGGTGTGGAATATTACAATTAATATTAGTTTTGTGTGCATCCGTCTATTTCCTCAGACTAAATTCTTCCAATAGGAATTTTCTTCATGAGTGTTAGTAAGCACCCAGTGAAGACTGGGTTCTGGTGTTTCTTTTTTTCTTTTCTCTTTTTTTCTTTCCTTCCCTCCTTTTTCCCTCCCTCCCTTCCTCCCTCTCCTTCAGACAGAGGCTCCTGTAGGCCAGGCTGGCTCACTTTTACTGTGTCGTGGGAGCTGGCCTTCACTTCTGATCCTCCTGCTCAGACAGCTCAGAGCTACCAGGCCTGGAGTTTATAGGTCCTGTGTTTCAGGGTCAAAACTGCAGTTTTCACATCCTGTTATACATGCATTGAGAGGCATAAAGATGTTCACAGTAATCACAAATGCATATTCAGCACTTTCTATGCCCTCAGAAGCTGTTTCCAGAGCTTTCTCTGTATTGTTTAACATCACAGCAATCCCATGAATTATATATGATCATCATCTCTCTTTTTTCAGATAAAGACACCAAGTCAAAGAAAGACTAAACAATTTGCCTGTCACATCCCTAAAAAGTGATAAATCTAGAATTAAATTATAACAGCTTGACACTGACACCCACCATTTTAATCGCCATGCCTGTCAATGCTCACAAGCCCAATTCAGTTCAATGAGTTTAGTCTGGAGAAGTAACTAGACAGACATCATTTGCCTGCATCTTAGTTGCAATGTTTTCTAATAAAATGAAAGAACCGGGACATAAGCCATATGCTTGCTTACAGGAAATTATTAAACCATGGCATATTAATATGCTAGAATTAAAAGCCTTTAAGTATATGTTATTTATTTTTTTATTTACTTATGAGACAAGATCTTGCTGGTGAGGGTGTGCCTCCTTCCAACAAATTTGCCAAGAATTCAACAAAAACTTCTGAAATACTTCAAAATTTAAAACATGCAAGCTCTTTGACCAGCCGTTTTTTTTTTTTTTTATTGCAACACTGTATTATAGAGTGTGAAAGCATGCACATAAAGCAAGAAATTGTGGGAAACCAATGCTTTGATAATATGTGAAATTTGATGATAATGTGAAAATAAGAATTTTTATTCGTTTGTCTAAATTTTTTGTAAACTTAGAGAAATGATAGTTATAAACCTGGATATCCCACAAGTAGGGAGCATAAAGGCATGTGTGTGTGCATGTGCACACATGCATATATATGTTCACACACACATCCTTTTACACATACTTGGTTGTTTCATTGATCACCATTAATTTATAAAGAAAAATGCTAGAAAGCCATAAAGAAGTCAAAACGAGGAATCTATAAGGAAAGACAAAGAATTAGAATGTGCTTGACATTAAAAAAAAAAGACTGGGACTGGAGAGATGACTTAGTGGTTAAGGCACTTGCCTGCAAAGCCAAAAGGACCCAGGTTCAATTCCCCAGGATCCATGTTAGCCAGATGCACAGGATGGCACATGCGTCTGGAGTTCGTTTGCAGTGGCTGGAGAACCTGGAGTGCCCATTCATTCTCATTCTTTCTGTCTCTCTCCCTCCCTCTCAAATATATCAATAAAAATAAAATATTAAAAAATCTAAGAGGGTGATTGACAAACTATATACAGAGCAAAGAGCTGAATGACCTCCAGGATGGCACACTGAGCAGTTAAGCTCCTGAGAACTCTTCCTCCTCCATTAGAGGGCGACATCTCCCGCGTCGTTAGCCAACACTCCTGTCACCGTGCATGACCTAGAAAGATTATGGGAAGAGAAGCAATAGATTTCTTTGTTTCACCGGGGCTGCGTTTTCCATCTAAAATGCTCTGCTTTCTTTCCCAGAATGCTGATCTAGAAAAGGGACAATAAAAATGTGAACTACAGTAACAAAAGAAGATTCCTACAGAAAGACTCCTCCAGAAGGGGCATGACTGAAGCTCAGATTTCCACGTGGGGTGATGTCGTGTGGTAGGCTGCAGGCTGTAGCCAGAAAGTCCAGTGCTCTTCTCTGTTGGGAACACCAGGAGCTGAATTGCTTGCTGGTAAGACCTAGGCATCGTCTTTCATCTAAATGCACCTGGCCCTTGTACCACTTGTCACTTACACAGTTTGTAGAACTGTGTGTCAGGTAGGTACATTTGAGAAGAACATAGGTGACATTTATCAAGCGTCATTGCATAAGAAGAAAGGTGGCCAGGTGTAGTGGTGGCACACGCACGCCTTTAATCACTAGGGGGACTGAGGTAGGAGGATCCCTGTGAGCTCTAGGCCAGCCTCAGACTGCATAGTGAATTCCAGGTCAGCCTGGGCTACAGTGAGACCCTACCTTGAAAAACCATAAGAAAATGAAGAAGAAGAAGAAGAACAGTGGTTTAGTGGTTTAGGAAGAAGAAGCCCTTTGTGTTTTTCCTCATTTTATTTCTCCTCATCTTGGTTATTTTCAAACCAAAGCTTCATCTAGAACTTCAAACCTAGTATCTTTTCGAGATAAATATATGGAGTCAAGGAAGTAGTTATTTTTAGAGAAATATTTAATCCTAACATATCCTGACATTTTATCCATTTTTGAAAAAAATTGTTTTTATTTTCTTGCAAGGAGAGATGAAGAGAGAATGAGAATGAATGAGAATGGGCATGCCAGGGCCCAGTGCTGCTGCAAATAAATTCCAGATGCATGTGCCACTTTGTGTATCTGGCTTTATGTGGGTACTGGGGAACAGAATCCAGGCCATCAGGCTTTGCAAGCAAGTGCCTTTAACTGCTAACCCATCTCTCCAGCCTTTGTCCTGATGTTTTAAATCTAAAGTTTAAAACACTCATCAATCAGACTATATCATAACATAGAAGCAATGACCAACAAAATATAGAAGCTTTGCTATTTTTAAGAGGATCCTGATTAGGAAGAGGCTATAAGATGAGGTGAGGAACCAATAGAAATTTATTTCTTACTGTCTGTGATGTTAACTGCACAGTTTTGAACTCCACTGATAAGGAAATGTCAATGACCCCTCACTGGTCCAGTGGAACCAGGAGGAGAGGAGTTGAAGCAGAGGCTGTCCTGCGTCTTATTACTGTTGTCAGCAGTCCTGTTTCCTGGAAGGCTGAGCTAATGATGAAATGGAATCCTTTTACTTTCATGTGCCTTGTTGTCTGATGTTTTTCAGTTGTTAACTCAAGGTTGAAAGAGACCAAAATAAAAACCCGAAAATAAAAGCAGCAAGGAAAACTCTCTTTGGTCTGTGCCAAATAGGGTAGAAAAGACCTCTGGCCTCTCAACCCCAGGTAGAGTGGGTGCTATGGAAGATCCTTTGGATTGGGCACTTGCAGAGAAACTTAAGACCACTCAATCGAAAATACTGTTGAAAACTAAGTTGCTGATTTTAAAGGAGCACTTGCTGTTTTGCAATTTCTGACCTACTGTTTCGAGGACTAGATAGAGGGACTTCTTTAGGTAGTCACTCCACATCTACACTTTCAGCCTATCCTCACCTAATCTTGGCATATTTATGTCCCAAGGAACATTTTTCTTTTACTCATATTAACCTTCCTCATAAACACACTAATCTACTCCAGCCTGGAGAACCACCTACCAACCCTGAAAGCCTTCCCGCCCTTGTGATTCCATTACCTCCTGCCTTTAAGTTCACTAATAATGCCATCTGAGGTTTGGTCTGTCTGTCGCTTCCCTCTCATTCTCCCCTTGATCATCTGCTCTTTATCCTCACTCCTTCTTTGTGGAACTCTCATGCCTGCGCTCTGACTTTTTCTAGGATTTGGGCTCAAAGTTTTTCTGCTTATCCTTAAGTTCTGGTGTTCCCCCAGACCCTGTCCTTTTGTCACCACTGTGGCTTTGGCACACCAGAGTGGCATTTATTCATTTTTGATATTATGCTAAAGCTAGACACAAGTGCTCCTAAAACACCACCCTCTATTAGGGATGCTAGTAGACATGGTATCCAATGTCTCCAAGCCTCAATGGTCTCATTCAATACAGGATGTATAATGACTGGGGAAATGGCTCTGTTAGTAAAGTCCTTTACTGAGTTCACATCCCCAGACTGTGTAAATGCACGTGTGGTGGAGTGTACCCATCATCCCAGCCCTGGGGGAGGTAGAGTCAAGGGGATCCCTGGGGCAAGCCGAGCAGTTAAATTAGCTGAATCAGTGAGCTTTAGGCTTAACAAGAGACTCTGTCTGAATAAATAAGGTGAAAAGTTCTTGAGAAAAAAAAATAAAAAGAAAAAAAATGATTGAGGAAGACACCTCTACCCACAAGTGCATACATGTGCACCCACATGTGCCCACACACATACATCATACACGTACATACACACCACATTTAAAAAAAGAGGTCTGTAAATGCATGGACTCCACATCTCTATTTGACACTCACTGTGCTTCACTCCTAACTGCAAATCCAAGTGAACAAAAGCCAAAGCCTCAACATCTCTCAACAAGTGCCTACCACGATTAACAGCAGAAACATCTCTCTAGTCTCTAGTCAAAACACAGGCTAGACGCCAGAGGCTCATCCTGGGGTTCCCTTTTCCTCAATCCCTACAGCCAATAAATCTTCAAGTTTATCAGTTATCTCTCAGAAGAGTACTTAACCACCAGCCGCAGCTTCACTGCTCTGCCCAGACTTCCCACCTGGGAAACACTCTCTGAGCCTCTGCTCTCTTGGCTTATAAGTTCTGCACTAAAGTCATCCTCCACCAGGCTCCCAGGATGCTCATCCGAAAACACCACCCTGATCACATCTTGTGTGCTTCAGAAGACATTGGTGGTTGTTCATTATCCACAGAAAACCAGGTCAAAAGCCCATGGCTAGGGAAAACTACAGGTCTAGAGAAGAATGCACTATAGCTGTGTTGCTAAGCCTATGTGTTGTTCAACTGCCTCCTAAATATGTATCTTTATGCCCACAGATCACCTCTGCTCTTTGTTAGGTGGGACAGGCTCCCCAAAGGGAGTCAAGGACAGCAGGATGGTGACAGAGACGTAAGGAAGTGAATTATCCACATTCCTCAAGAAACCACCAAGCCATTATCCCCTCCTTGCCTGCAATGCCCCAGGTCATGGTTTCCTGCCCCCTTATTTTGTAAATCACCTGGTCAATGTTCTGATGTCACACCCTGGCTATCAGATCCCCCCTAAAGGAACCTTTCTGGTTCAGCTCTTTTCCTCACCTTCCTCCACCTGAAAGCCCTATAAAGCCCATTACCGGAGGAACTCAGGTGGGCTGTGCTCCGCTCTTGTGAGCCAGCCTTTTCCCGAATAAAAGCTTTCATCTTTGCCACAGTGGTTTGTGTGCTTGCGGTCACTCCTGAACCTTACACTCTTGGCCCTGGTCAGAAAACCCTTTTTCTTTTCTTGGTAGTGGGAGATGGTTAATGCAGAGAAACAACTGGTCAAATGCTGAAAATAAGTGAGTGTACGGCCCTATGCACAGTAAACACATCATCCTCTCCTGGGCTCGCAGAACATCCTGGAAGAGGGGACGGAGCTGGAGGATGGGAAGGAACTCGGGGAACTCCTTCACCGGGGCACAAAAAGGCCATTGCACTCATGGGCTCCCAGCACTGTGGGTACCTGCACAAGACTTACACATTACAGGACCACAGAACATTCTGTTCTAAATAGAGGAGGGGATTTTGAGGCCACTCCCTCCCTAATGACAGAGACAAAGAGGAGTAAAGTGGGATTAATTAAGGAGGATGAGAGGATAATGTGGGATAATATAATCAAAATACTATATATATGAAAAATAAAACTTTTTCAAAAAAGGAAAGGACTTGTGATTCTGTTTACCACCTCCCTGCCTGAAACTGCCTCCTTCCTCACCAAAGCATCTCTCATCTCAGCCCTGTATTTTACTGGGCTGGTCCGTGAAAGAGGCCCCTGTGCCATGGATCACATAGAACCTTCCATTTACAGGGATTTCATCCTTATTCCCCCCCCCCCCCACTTGGCAATATTCTCCTGTAAAATCCTTTCCAAAAGCCTCTTTTTTTTTTTTTTTTTCCAAAAGCCTCTTGATGAGACCTTTGATCTTTCTCAGGAAGAATTCATCCCCCTTAGCTCTTACATTCCACAGAACTTTGTTCTCCTTCTGTTTGAAGCCTATCAGATTGCACTGATAGATGTTTGACGTTTGTCTTATCTACCTATTGAGCAAGGACTACTGCTCAGCCATTTTACCATTTCAATAGCTTATCATAGTACCGTGTGCAGAGTTCAACAAATGTGTGGCAAGACGTGAGCCAGTATTATGCGGCCCGGGTCCAGGGTTCTAGGGCAAGAATAGCCTTGTGTTGGGTGAGTGTCAAAGCAATATTTGCTCTTACATCTAAAGATCCTAGCTCATCCCTGTAACCAACCCTACATCCAGTGACTAGTGCCCTAGCATGCCTATGTGCAGAAAACCACATGGGGGCAGCATAGGCACTCCACAACTACCCAGGGTGCCTTAGTCTGCGGCTCACTTCTCCTTCACTCCCTCCTGGGTTGTAAAAGCTTTGATTATTAAAACAAAATCAGTTACCCAGTGTGGTGGCACACGCCTTTAATCCCAGCACTCTGGAGGCAGAGGTAGGAGGATCACCATAAGTTCAAGAGCACCCTGAGACGACATAGTGAATTCCAGGTCAGCTTGGACTAGAGCAAGTCAATACCACAAAACAAATTTTTTTAAAAATCATATGTGGGTACCAACCATAAATTATTTTATCCCTTTGAAATTGCTCACTCAGTTCCTGAATAAGGAAGAAACTTCCCCTCAGAAACAGTACCATTGTGCACAAAAATGGGTACTGTCTTTTTCTGTAGTCCCCAGCAGTGTAGGATGAGCCCCGCCGACAGCCACGTTTCATGCTCCCAGTGAAATCCGTCATGTTCCTACGTTAAGGATGGGCAGCCTCAGCTGATGGCATGGCCTGCCTTCCCACTTGTTTTCACTACTGCCTCTTTAGTTACTCTGTGAAAGGTTCTCAACTGAGATTTTTCTTGCTTTTCTACCTTGGAAAGCATGCATTACTAGCAGATTCAACTTTCAGATTCTCTGAAGAAAATTCTTTCCTAGGAAAGGCAAGAGGTTAAGGAAGATGGAGCTAAAATTAGCTTTATTTCTGGCTCTGCAAAAGTGATTGCAGCAGTGGCAATAGACGAAGGCAATAACTTAACAAATGGTTTCAGAAATGAGCTCTTCACTGTGATTCCAAAGAGCTCTCCATGAATCTTATTTTGTAATTACGACCTGATTCTTAGGGGGCACTTTACAGCTGAGTGGCTCCAGGTTTCATTCCTCAGGTGAGCCTTCATCCAGGCAGGCACTGAACTCTCACCCTACAGTTTATTTGCCAATGACTATTTAATTACACCTGCCAGTCTTCAGAAAGCTCAGTGATTAAGAATCATAATACTTTGTTCTGTTAATCTGTCTGGTTACTTTTCATTTATGGACATCCAAATGTTTCCTGTTAATTTTCAATATACCCAGAGGAACTTGGAAGTGGGCATTAGAAAAAAATAGTTAGGATGATAGCAATTGACCTCCCCCAAGAAGCAGCAATTAGTATTAAGACTCAGGAGGTTCGGGGGTGGGGGGGGGCTTGTTTTGCTTCGTGAAAATTAACTGACCATAAACCTAAACTATGCTATCTATTGTGACATGGGTCTTTGTGTCTGTCTGCATATAGTGAGGCCTTAGGATGTCACTACACTTAGCATTTTCCCTCTAAAATGCCAATAGAGCACAAGTGAACTGGAGTAAAGTTTGTCCACAAATTTTTTAAGTGTTTTTATTTATTTGAGAGGGAGAAGAGAGAATGGGCGTGCCAGGGCCTCCAGCCACTGTGAACAAACTCCAGATGCATGTGTCCCCTTGTGCAACTGGCTTTCGTGGGTACTGGGGAATCAAACCTGGGTCCTTAGACTTCAAAGACAAACACCTTAACTGCTCAGCCATCTCTCCAACTCTGTTCACAATTTTTAAATTCAATTTTGAAACTATTATCATGCTTTCTACCAGCTATAGGACCCACTAAGACCTATAGAGGAAGGTGTGATCTAGGTCATTGGGCTTTCAAATGTTATATACTTTCTGCTTTTCCTAAGGAATCCTACATTGTATCCGAGAGTGCAGGCTCTTCTGAAATGGAAGTGGAGGAAGAGTGACAGCAATAGTGATGATGTGCAGCCTAATTAATACTGCTACCGATTTTGGTGTAATTAGCAGTGAATTTCTATTCTTCCATAAATCAAGGTGATGAGATTTCACCAAGCTGATTGTTCATGGAGTTGGGAAATAGGGGCAGTGGAAAGGGGGTAGGGATGCAAATACATGCCTTCCCATGATTGGCCAGATGAAACACGCACCTACTAATTGAAAGAAATTAGGAAATTATATATATAGAATTCTCTAAAAACAGAGCAATCAAGCTAGTGGCTATGGGTACAATCTGCCTGTCATATTTTTCCTGTGAAACACAAAAGAAATTGGCCCTGCATGTCAAAATGTAACACTGATCTGGTGTGAGATAGTCTAAAGAAGTTTGTATTTTGAGGGGAGATCTTGTTCTATTTTCAATGCCCTGGAGGATCTCCAGAGTTGTTCAGCTAAATTTAGGTTGTCTCTTTTTAATCACCACTTTACCATCACAACCCCATTACTGCCTCTGAATGATGACTCTGTTCATTTTTCACTTAAGGGTAATGAACTGCTTTCTTAATCTAGTCCCATCATTCAACTTTGTCCCAAGGAGGTTCTTTGTAGACAATTTCCATTTTAATCAGAAGTGAATGGGACTATTGCTTTTTAAAGTGGACCAACTGTGGGTTTACCAGGAATTTTATCAACTTTGATCTTTATCCAATTGAACTTCCTACTAGAGCTTCCAGCAAAGTTCTTTCAATCCTAAAGCAAGCAGAGCTCACAGGGCAGCAATTCCCTTGAACTTCCTGTGGGAAGATTAGGGTGGGGGCAGGAGACAGGAATATAAGGACAGGGACTGCCATATTGGTCTTCGGGTAGGTCATGGGGAGCTGGGAATATTCTGGAAGAATATATCCTTGACATGACTGCAGTTTGGGAATCCTTTAGGAGTTCTTCTCTCAAAAGCCCGACGCCAGGCCAGGCGTGGTGACACACACCTTTAATCCCAGCACTCGGGAGGCAGAGGTAGGAGGATCACCATGAGTTCAAGGCCACCCTGAGACTTCAGAGTGAATTCCAGATCAGCCTGGGCTAGAGCAAGATCTTACCTCATAAAACCAAAATATAACATAAAAATAAAAGCCTGATGACAACCTGGGTTAAATATGATTGGCATGAGATAGATCCGAGCAGTGCCCAGCTCTACAACAGGCTGGGTGGTATCTGTGTGATGTGAAAGCTGTGGTCGATGGGTTTCGCAGTGGGCAGGGCCTTGCTGTACCTAGCTTGTGCTGCCCACAGCATGGCTTTGCTTTTAGAGCTTCCCAGTTGCTACTCTGGCCTCTGCAGGGGAGCAGTTAGGATGCCTGTGTTTCATGAATGTTCCCTGTGGAAAGCTACCTTGCTCTTGTTGCTCCTTCACTATGACTTTATAAAACAAAAGGAATGATAGGGCTGGAGAGATGACTTAGCAGTTAAGGTACTTGCCTGTGAAGCTTAAGGATCCAGGTTTGATTCCCCAGTACCCACATAAGCCAGATGTACAAGGTGGCACAAGCATCTGGAGTTCGTTTGCAGTGGCTAGAGGCCTTGGCACACACATTCTCTTTTCTCTCTCTCTATCTGTCTCTTTCTCTCTCTCAAATAAATAAAATAAAATAAATTTTTTTTGAGGTAGGGTCTCACTCTAGCTCAGGCTGACTTGGAATTCTCTATGTAGTCTCAGGGTGGCCTCGAACTCACTGTGATCCTCCTACCTCTGCCTCCCAAGTGCTGGGATTAAAGGCGTGTGCCACCATGCCCGGCTTAAAATAAAATATTTTAAGTAAGGAATATTCCCAATAAGGAAGAAAGTTGTGGTATGTCCATGCAATGGATTACTCCCCGACAATAAAACAAAGGATGGGCCATGGATACACACAACATCATGGGTGACTCTCCAAAACTTCATGGTGAAAGAATCTAGATGGAAACCAATGATTTTGTTTACATAAAACCCTACAGTGCAAAGCGATCTATGATTACATGATTGCCTGGGAAACGGCAGCAAAATTAGAGAAGGTGCTATGAAACTTTTGAGGTGAAGGCAATGTTCACTGTCCTGACTAAACTGATAGTTTTCCTGGGCAAGTGCACAAAACATGACATTCGGGCTGGAGAGATGGCTCAGTGGTTAAGGCACTTGCCTGTGAAGCCTCAGGACCCAGGTTTGATTCTCCAGAACCCACGTAGACCAGATGCACAATGTGGCACATGCTTCTGGAGTTCGTTTGCAGTGGCTAGAGGTCTTGGTATGCACATTCTCTCTCTCTTCCTCTCTCTTTCTCTCTCTCTCAAATAATTAAATAAAAATATTTTTTAAAACCATAAAACTCAGGCTGCAGAGATGGCTATGCCGGTAAAGGTCCTTGCTTGTTTGCAAACCCTGACAGCCTCAGTTTGATCCCCTAGTTCCCACATAAAGCCAGATGCACATGTGTCTGAAGTTTGCCATGGCTGGAGGCCCTGGTATGGCATTCCCTCTGTGTGTGTGTGTGTTTGTTTGTGTTTGTTTCACATATGCAGTCTATTTCCAGATATCTTTTTCAGTTTGATTTTTCTCTAAACTCTGGATCTACCATTTATGTTTTCTTCTAAACTCTGGGCCTACTATCTATCTAATTCCTCTAAATTCAGGGTCTACCATATGTATAATTCCTCTAAATTTAGGGTCTACTAAGAGGAAATTAGCCAGGTAGTGTTATTTTCAAGTAGCCAGTAAGAAGAGGCCCCTGCTTCAGCAGAACCATATACAATTCAGCATCTGATCCAGCCTACTGGTACACTAGCGTGGGTGTAATAACGCTCTTGACTGTTTTTCACTACTCGTCTTTCCAGCGTCTGAATTTTCTGGTCTCTGCTTTGGTGCTTTCCCTCCATTATCCTTCCTTAAGCTCTGAGCTCATCACCACTAAATCTCTTCATTTTTTTATGTGGAGGTACAGAGCGGACACTTTTGTGTTTCCACGTGAGTATGTAAATGTTTCCTCTAAATCCTTTAGCATGGGCTTTTAGGTCCTGTCTTCCATGTGCACGTGTAATTTCTTTAGTCTTTTCCTAGATACCAATTTCACCAAATAAACCTCACAATTCATAATTTCTCCCTAAATAAACTCAATAATTCATGATCTATTGTTCTCAAGTCTGTTTTTTTTTTTTTTAATTCTTTGTTAAAATAGGATAAGGACCCCAAAATTTGGTTCACAAGTCTGGGACACTACTCCTGAACCCCAAAATGTAACATCTGAAATAGCAATTTTGGGGTTCATCTCCAATACACAAATATATATCAATGCACCAATAAATTTAGGGTATTCCAGATTCTTGTCTTATGAATTTAAAGAACTAAAATCCATAGACCAGAGGGCAAGGCTTAGGACACCATTAGACTAGATTAAGAGAGGGAAAGAGGAGGAAGTACAGAGCTCCCACCAAGAGGGGTGTCAGTGGAGGGGTCAAGCCCACCCTGCAACCTGAATTGGGGTCATTTATAGAATCTGAATGGGGCAGAGCTAACCAGCCATGATGCCAAGTTTTGGGGCCAAGTTTAACCAGCCACAATGCCAGGATCAGATTTAAGCTTTTCAGAAATGCTCCTTCCCTGGGCAGTGCTCAGGTTGTTTATGGAAAAATAGGTCTAGGGAACTCCTTTAGCAGTAAGAGATAAGGAGAAGCCAGATCCTTTTCTAATCTGTAGCAAAGCAGAGGCTGCAAGGGCAGGTCCAAGGACATTCCTGCTTTTTACTTTCTGGGTCCTAGTCACCCTAAACTGCCTCTTGTCAATATCATTAAGAGCTAGAAAGACTTTCTAGATCACTTAATGGAAGAAACATGCACAGATTAGCTACTTGAAGCCAGAACACTATGACTTTCCTTGGTGATTATTTACAATTTAGATTCAATACCTTCCAGTTCCAGTGATAGGGTAGGCCCTAGGATTCTGAATTTCTAACAATTGTGGGTACTTATACTATTTTTTGTTTTTTTTTAGGTAGGATCTCACTCTTGCTCAAGATGACCTTGAATTCACTATGTGGTCTCAGGGTGGCCTTGAACTCATGTTCATCCTCCTATTTCTGTGCTGGGATTAACCACCACACCCAGTATAATGTTATTTTATTTATTTATTTATTTTGGTTTTGCAAGGTGGGGTTTCACTCTGGTCCAGGCTGACCTGGAATTCACTCTGTAGTCTCAGGGTGGCCTTGAACTCTCGGCGATCCTCCTACCTCTGCCTCCCAAGTGCTGGGATTAAAGGCGTGCGCCACCACACCCGGCTTATTTTTAACAAAGAATTGATAAAATTGACTTGAGAAGGATAAATTACAAATTATTGAGTTTATTTAGGGAGAAATCATAAATCACGAGGCTTATTGGGGGAAACTTATCTCGAGCAGTTACACACACACACACACACACACACACACACACACACACACAAGATTGGACATAGAAGACCCTTCAAATAATAGACCAGAGAGAATTAAATAGTGAGACTCTGAGATCAAAGAAAAAAATCATACATTAAAAAAATGAGGGCTGGAGGGATGGCTTAGTGGTTAAGGCGTTTGTCTGCAAAGCCAAAGCACCCAGGTTCGATTCCCCAGGACCCATGTTAGCCAGATGCAAAAGGGGGCCCAAGTGTCTGAACTTTGTTTCCAGTGGATGGAAGCCCTGGTGTGCCCATTTTCTCTCTCTCTCCCTCTCTCTTTCACCCTCTTTCTCTGTCAAATAAATAAATAAATAAATAAAAATAAAATATTTTTTTAAAAAAATTAGAAAGTACCCCAAAAGCATGACACAGATAGAAAGAAGAAAAATACCAAGGCCAAAAAAGTACCCTTCTGTTCAGGATAGATCCACTGGGTGTTCAGACCAGGTCACAGAGCAAAAGGAAGAGAGGGCTGGCCATGAAGTTCCTCCTGGGTATGTTACTGGCCGGCGTCTTGGAGAGACAGGATCAGAAGCAAGTTTTGGTTTTGGTAACATCGACAGAATGAAATCTCCTTATTCCCTCTTAGGGCAACTGTCTGAAAGAAGCTACCTTCCTTGTATCCTTCAGGAAGATAGTTGTCTTGTGATGGATTATTGTATTTTCACCAAACAATGAGTCCTCCTGGAGGCATTTCTTGACTTCATTACATTGTAATCCAGCCCTGCATGTAAGTCTCGTCACTTCCTGGCTTCGAGTCCTTAGTTTAATGAATCAGTACTTTCTCTTGGTGACCTCAACATTTTTGACATATATGGGCTAAGCAGAACACACAGAGGCAAGGATGCGGAGTATTGAACCAAAGCTGAAACAACTTTGAGCTTTAGGAGGAAAAACACCAAATGTCCATCTGGTAATCTTTTCTCTTCTTTTCCTTGGGAACTTGGGAAGGTAATCATGAAGCCTAACTTGGTCTATTTCTTCGTTTGGCAAGATTTCAGTAACATTTGGGCTGCCTTCCTCCAAACTCTGGAAATGTAAATTCAAAGAGAGGTCAGAAGCCCAGCTGACAGCTGGTGGCTAAGAAGGTTATGCCTATGGTTCCGATATATAGCTAAGCAAGAACCAGGACTTTGGAAACCAAGCATAGTTCTGGAAAGTAAAGGGGAATATAGGTCCAAATCAAGTTAGAAAAAAAAAAGATTTCAAGATTTCAATCCCTTTGTTGTTGTTGTTTTGTTTTGTTTTTTTGAGGTAGGATCTCGCTATAGCCCAGGCTGACTTGGAATTCACCATGTAATCCCAGGCTGGCTTTGAACTCACAACAATCCTTTTACCTCTGCCTCCGGAGTGCTGGGATTAAAGGCGTGTGCTTCCACACCCAGCTTCAATTCCTTCTTTTAATTTGGCATTTTCCTACCAATACTTTCACCAGGAGTTGGGTAATTCACATGTGTTTAACTACATTTGAACATCTAGAATGAAAGGGAGCTTTTCCTTCAGTGGATAAAAGTAGACCTGAAGTTGTGAGAAGCTGCAGGAGGCTCCCAGGCCCCCTGGGCTCCAGGTTGCCAAGTATAGAGGTTCCATTGTTCTTCTCAGATCCTTACTGTGAGATACAGAGTCTTAAGAATCCAGTGCTATCCACATTTACATTTTAGCATTAATTGTGGCATGAAGGGCTTTGTCTAGTCACAAGATTCAATGCTAATGAGAAAGAAGATTGGTAATTAGAAGTTCTGATCTGTGTTCACCTACTTAGCACTTGTGGGCCTTTAGGCAAGTCATTTAACCTTTATGAGTCTATTTCCTCATCTGTAAAATGGTAATGATGATGATGATAATATGCACACTTGTGAGTGGCTGTGGGGATTAGAGATAATATCTATACAGTGCCCCATAAATGGTAGTTAAAGGAATGTCAGTCATGCAGGTGTCAGCAATGCAGGTGATGGGAACCTTTGGACTTTTCCTAGTGACAAGAAGACTTTTCCAGCACAACTGAATGTGGGTCAGAGAATGGACAGGGGTAGGTCAGGGCAGGGGTGATTTGGGATTTTGTGCCCTCATGCTGCCTGTCTAGCTATTGTGGCTATTTTTCCATTATACTCATGGACCTTGAGTCTTAGCAGCATTTATGAGAGTCATAAAGCTAATTGGTTGGGTGTTGAATTGAGAAGGGCTCTAGCATATTTGAGAGGTTAGCTTATTTAAGTGTGGCTACCTTCAAAACGCAATTATAGAATATGTATCTACACAGGATGACAGATGATTTCCACAAGCTGACAAGGAAATTAATCTTGCTGCTTTATGGTCACACTTCTTTGACAATACAATTTTACTTTGCCAACATGTATATCTGTGTTTATGCACATATACATACTCCTTGATGGCTTATTTTTATACCCAACTGAAAATAAGTACAATAAAAACTGTCTTTACAATCTAGTTTGTTATTTTTTTGCCTATGCTATGACAGAAACACTCTCTGTGATTTCTGCTCTCTGATAATGAGAAGCTGTGATAGACATTAACAGAAGAGGTTTCAAGTGGAAAGTTCCCCCAGATTTTCTCACCACCTCCCTCCGAATCTGATCTGCTGCAGTGTTTCTAGACGCATTATTGTAGTGTTGGAGTGGGGAAGTATCATATTGAGAAAGGAGAAATGAAGTGCTGGAATCTAAAAATAAGTAAACAGCTGTCAAGACAAATTCAGAAGAAGCATTCTAAAGCTCAGGGAAGGCTTAAAGAGTTCATTCTTGGCATTGTTGCTTATAATCAGTAATTAGCAAGCCATTGATATGGCATTTGTTAAATTCGTACATTATAGCTAAGGACTATTGAAATCACATTAAGCAAGTGGGAAAACATACTGCCTTATCTCTCCAGAAGAAATTTCAGTTGCTGGGAGGAGGTAGTTTGCCTGAAGCCAAATGGTTCTTGGGAATCAATAACCTCATTAGTCTGAGGAGGCATTATCCCAAGGTTTAGCAGAGTGGTTCAGGTGCTGGAATTTCTGTCCATAGACACCCACTTTAGTGGAGAAATATTTATTTATTTATTTATTTGAGGCAGGGTCTTACTCTAGCCCAGGCTGATCTGAAACTCACTCTGTAGCTCCAGGCTGGCTTCAAACTCATGGCAATCCTACTACCTCAGCCTCCTGAGTGCTGGGATCAAAGGCATATGCCACCACGCCAAGCTGAGAGAGATGTTTTTTAGTGTTTAAGATCAGAATAATTTGAAGGCATCCTCCAGGCTGAGCAACTACACATCAATCTCTGCCCCAAAGCTTCTGTTGACATTCCTTTCCCATCAGGCAGCTAAGGCTAATCTGCTGTGTCTACTAAGCACCAGAGTTCTTTTCCTGCCACAGCATTCTTTTAGTCCAGGGAGATGGGAGGGATATCAGATCCACGGGAGGTCTCTTTTTTGGCACACAGCTGCAATATCAGAAATATGGAGCAAAAAAGAAACATCTTGTTTTCTTTCTTTATAATTTTATTTTTATTTTTATTTATTTATTGGAGAGATGGAAAGAGGCAGAGTGAGAAAAACAGAGAGAGAATGGGCGTGCCAGGGCTTCCAACCACGGCAAATGAACTCCAGACGCATGTGCCCCCTTGTGCATCTGGCTAACGTGGGTCCTGGAGAATCAAACAGGGATCCTTTGTCTTTGCAGGCAAATGCCTTAACTGCTAAGCCATTTCCCCAGCCCCTTGTTTTCTTTCTTTAATGGATAGATGAGAAATGTCTACAGTTTCTCAAATTCAGATTGAATTCTCAAATTCAAGCTATGTGAGCTTCTGTGGCCGGCGTACTTGACTGCCAAGTGTATCATGGATGTTAGCTGAGGATTAGGTATGTGGATTTTCCCCTTGCCAGAGGTGCTCAGTTGGGGCAGATAGTAGATAAAAATATGCATGAGCCAGAACCAGTACATGTCAGATTAGAAGACTGTCTTTTCCTTTACCTACCAACTTCTTTGTCAACCAAAATATTTAGAGAATTAAAAGTCATTTAAATTATATCACTAGCTTGACAGATGCAGGCGGTAGAATGGAGTCAAATATATTCACAAGGGCTGGAAGAATCAGTTACGACAAACACAGTGGCTTAAAACAATGGAAGTGGGGCTGGAGAAATGACTTAGCCATTAAAGTGCTTGCTTGCAAAGCCAAAGGACTACAGTTCAATTCTCCAGGATCCACATAAGCCAGATGCACAAGAGGGCACATGCATCTGAAGTTTGTTTGCAGTGGCTGGAGGCCCTGGAGTGCCTATTCTCTCTCTCTCTCTCTAAAATAAATAAATAAATCTAATAAAAAAAAACAATGGGAGTTTATTCATCACAGTTTCAGAGGCTAAAATGTGAAGTCTAAATGTTAGCCAGACCATGTTCCTTCCAGAGAACATAGGCGAGAACCCTCCTAGATTCTACTGACTAAGTTTGTAGATGAATGCCTCCAGTTCTCTCCCATTGTCCCATGGCTCCTCCCCTTCCTTCTCTAGTTGGGGCCATAGCTCCTTCTATCTTTAAAAAACATAGTAAGAAGGATATTTGCATTAAAGTTATGCAACATTCAGATTACACAGGACAATGTCAGGTTCCAGTAAGTATGAATCTCAAATCCCTGGCCAGCATCACTGCTAAGACTGTCAGTGACAAATGCCTGGAGAACATTAGAGGAGATGCTGCTTTTGTCATTTAGTGTTGGCCATGTACTTGAGGTAGGGGTCAAAGGAAATAAAAGTGTAGCTTTGCCATTTTGTGTTGTATCATTTTAGCCTTGAGATTTCCATTGAAACTGTAGATATTCAGTTGGGAATCATGAAAACAGATAAAAGTCTGCAGCTATCCCTGAATTGGCCTGAGATTATTATATCATCTTTATAAAAATTTTGCCATAAAAATGCTTCAGGATAAACAGAATGGTATATGAACAAAATTAATTTTTCATTTATACCCTACTAGCACTTAGCATTTGAAGTATCATGATCAGAAATAGACACTCCAGGCATGATTACCATGCACTTCAAATATTTCTATGGAAATCTGCACAAGGATTTGTTAATTAGTACAAGAGATGTAAAAAAATAACTTCTTCATTAATAAATGAGTGCTAAATCCCACTACCCTTGCATGAAAACTTAGCAAATCTGACAAGCTTATCTACACAGCTCTTTTGAGGGAAGCCTTGGGGTCACAAGAACTAGAACTCATCTAGTCTTGGGTCTCACGTTTCACAGACCACTCTTGCTGATCAAAATGCTGTCTATGGCCACCATTAAACATGGCGACACCTGCTTTGGGAGGGACCTTTCATACAAAATACTTGTTGGTATTCTAAGAACAGTGTAGAACTTCTCCAAATTTACCATATAACATTGACTGAAATAGTGTCTGTTTGCTAATAGACATTTCAATATTTGCTCAATCTGGACTAAGGCCTAGGAAGATATGGAAAAGCTAAGATAGGTTCATCTATCTTTAATCCCAGATGCCACTGATGTTTTACCCATAGCCTTGGGTATTTGTTGTAAAAACACGTTGGTTGGAATAAGTCTGCAACAGAATCCTTGTTTTCGAGCCCAAATCCCTACAAGGACTGGCATATAGTCCAAGGAAAGGGAAGGTCTTAATAGACGTAGGTAGAGCAAGAGGTCAAATGATGCTTTCATACCTAGTCTGCAGTGGCCTGCCTGAAACCAGGTGGTGTATAGTCACGAGGCAAAATATGGGATGGAGATATCAGGTCTTTTGAAAGAAGTTCTCAATTAAAAATAAACCTATTCACTGGGCGTGGTGGCGCACGCCTTTAATCCCAGCACTCGGGAGGCAGAGGTAGGAGGATCGCCATGAGTTCAAGGCCACCCTGAGACTGCATAGTTAATTCCAGGTCAGCCTGGACCAGAGTGAGACCCTACCTCAAAAAACAAAACAAAACAAAACAAAATACAGCTATTCAAGTGAAATGTAATGGTATACACTTGGTAGGCTTACTGGCTAATAAATCAATATGTGTTCGTCACGGGTACCTGATGGTATAGTTTGAATGTAAAAATGTCTACCACATGCTCACGTTTGAATATTTGGTCCCCAGATGGTGGCACTGTTTGAGAAGGTCATTGAACCTTTAGGAGACAGAGCTTTGCTGGAGGAAGTGGGTCACTGGGACTAGGGTCTTGAGACTTTGTAGTCTGACCCGACTTCCTGTTTCTTCTTTACTTCCTGACTGTGAATGCACTATGATTGGCCAACCACCCTCTCCTGCTGCATGCCTTCCTCCCCACCGCTGGAAAGTAGCCCCTTGAGCTGTAAGCAAAATGAAACCCTTTCCTTCCTTAAGCTGCTGCTCACGTACTTGGTCACAGCAATGAGTAAACTAATACACCTGGCTAAAGGGAGAGAGAGACTTTCTGGAAGATAGGGTTTTTGGAATTTTGTAAAGTTACCATAAAAATTTGAGAAATAAATGATCTGACATTTGCTTCTGATAATGCTGTTATTAATGATAATATTCACTGTGGTTTTGAATGGATGTTCCCCAGTAGATTCAGGAGTTTATTAAAGCTTCTTGGATTTCCAGCCACCTGGCGGGAAGAAGTGTCACCGTGGACTGATCTTAGAGTCCAGCCCTAAGTCTGGAATTCCAGGAAAAGGTATGCAGAGTGTTGGAGCTCTGCCTGGGGTTTCTGGTATGTGCTTGCTTATGATGCTCATGGTGATGGTATTTCTGTCTGCATGGACCTGTGAAAGGGGGCAGCTTCTTCTGCCATGATGAAACTTCCCCTTGATATGCAAGCTTCCAATAAATTCCCTTCCTCCCATAACTTGTGCCTGGTTTGGAGGTTTATCCCAGAAATGTGAAGCTGATTGTGACACTTATGCAACCAATAATCTTGATAATTCAAGGAACAGATATTGTTAAGAAAATAATTGCTTCCATAATTACACTTATTACACCTGTGTGATTTGAGAACTTTTCAACAATATTTTATGGACTTAGAAAGTATAAAAGAGATTGGTTCTAATAATTTAACCATGCTGTTGATTCTGCCATTAAATCAGCAGCAGGCTGGCTGATACTTTCCACTGTGTCCATATTTTATTGTAACAAATGAAGAAATTTATAGGAGAGAGACCAATGGCAGTATGATAAATGTATATTAAGGGTAAAATTCTCTAACTAAAATGTTTTATATTTCCAAGATTAAAAGTTACATAAAAGATAAAATTTCTTTCAGAAGTCACCAACAGTGTTAACCAGCAGTGGACCACAAAAGCCTTAAGGCTGACCAATTAGGCCAAATGTGCCAACTGGTGTAATAGCGGCATGTCTATTGTGAGGAAAACCAACTGCTCTCTGATTAGACTGGAGGCCTGCTCCACAGGAGGAAGTACATGCCTGGTACAGAAAACCTGGTCAAAAGCAGTCATAAGCCCTAGGGGAGTAACAACTATTGCTGCCTGGATAAATGCATTTATTATGCCCACCAAACTGCCTTGTGAACACTGATGTTTATGCCCATATATTAACGCTACTCTCACTTTTGGTTAGAGAAGCTTCTCTTTTCAGATGGCAGTGACCACTAGTGTGACTCAAATTTCACCATAGTGCTAAAGAGAAGGGATGGGGGGAATGCTCAGCATTGAGACATCTCTATGACACCCTCCAAGGCTTAGGGTCCATTGTGGAAGAGGGGGCAGAAAGAATGTAAGAGCCGAAGGAAGGGTAGGACTGCCTACGATGCTGCATTCTAGACACAAAACGGCTTTGGTATGCTCACAGTGCCTGATACTAGCTGCACACAACCTTCATACTAGGAGGGAAACTGATGACATCAAAGCAGAAGGGAAGGATTCAATGGAGTGTAGATTTGGGAGAGACAATGAAAGTGATGGGAGGGAATTATGGCTTATTGTCTATACTTGTGGAAATTGTCAATAAACAGTCTATACAAATAAAATAGCTTTCAAGCCGGGCATGGTGGCGCATGCCTTTAATCCCAGCACTCGGGAGGCAGAGGTAGGAGGATCACTGTAAGTTCAAGGCTACCCTGAGAAGACAGAAGACAGAGTGAATTCCAGGTCAGCCTGGGCTAGAGTGAGACCCTACCTCAAAAAACAAAACAAAACAAAAAAATAAGCCAGGCATGGTGGTGCACACCTTAAATCCCAGCACTCGGGAGGCAGAGGTAGGAGGATCACCGTGAGTTCGAGGCCACCCTGAGACTACATAGTGAATTCCAGGTCAGCCTGGGCCAGAGTGAAACCCTCCCTTGAAAATAAAATAAAAAAAAAAAAAATAAATAAATAAATAAAAATCAAAATAAAATAGCTTTCATAAATGAGAAAAATACAGTGATTTAGGAAAGAATGTGAAATACTGTTTGCCTGCCTATATAATGTTTGGCTAAATCTTAATTTTTCACTGCTTGACAAAAGACTTAGAGACTAGGCAGAAACAGGAAACATGGCAACTTTTAAACTGGAATTATATTTCTGAAGAAACATGTGCATAAAACCTGAAAACTAAGCCTGACGTGGTGGCGCATGCTTTAATCCCAGCACTCGGGAGGTAGAGGTACAAGGATTGCTGTGAGTTCAAGGCCATCCTGAGAGTACATAGTGAATTCCAGGTCAGCCTGAGTTAGAGTGAGACCGTACTTCGAAAAACCAAAAAAAAAAAAAAAAAAAAATCTGAAAGCTAATCATTTGGAATTGGGCTTACTCTTGAAATGGTGTCAGTGTCAGTGAGTGGCCCAGAACTACCTGTGTTCAGTCTGAAACTACACAATGAAAGGCTCTTGGCCAGAAAGTTCTACTTGGATGGGAAAAGGAAGAGGAGAAAGAAAAAAGAAAAGAAGAAGGAAGAAACAGGGCAAACAAAAAGTAAACCAGAAAGAAGATCCAATTGTTTTGTGTAATCATGGACTGATGCACTCTTATCCCCCAAGGTTCTGTAGAGGTCACATAATTCCATCCCCACAAGTCATATTGCCAACAGTGCCACTGGCCCCACCACAGCCACGCAAGGCAACGTTGTTAGCTCGCCTCACTCCTGTTCTTAGGGTGCTTTGTCTCACACTGGGCAGAGCGTCTCTTTGGACTGGTTCTGGGTTTATCTTACCGAAGGTACAAAACACCTCCTTCTCTTTGAGCTCTTTGGCCTGACCACTTGTCAAATGTTAGAAACAGCTGCCTCTTCCATCGCCTGTTTTAAAACACATTGATAATCAGGGACATTAGAAGAGTCTGAGATTCTGGCAGAAACATACTGGGCTGTTTCACAGGAGTTCTATCCAGACAGTTGAGGCAGAACAATCTTCCACATGGAAGAAGAACTCTGACAGATTTATTTGTTCTCAACCCAGCTTTGTTTGCTTGAAAGACTTAAGAATAAAGAATTCTGATACTTGGCTGTCAAGTGAAAGTTGAATAAGGTCTGATAGTCATTTTTGTTTTGTTTTTTTTGGAGGCAGGGTCTCACTTTAGCCCAAGCTAGAACGCACTCTGTAGTGAAGGCTGGCCTTGAATTCATTGCATTCTGCTTACCTCAGCTTCCCCACTATCTGACTTCCAGGCATGAGCTACCGTGCTTAGCTTAATAGTCATGGTCCATAACACAACTGTATGTATTTATTTTCACTTTTTAAATTCATATATATATATATATATATATATATATATATATATATTTTTTTTTTTTTTTTTTTTTACATAGTTTATGGTCTTGTATCCCCTCGCCACTAGTTCTCATTTCCCTGAGGGCCCTCCTCAGTACAGTCTTTGGTGTGTACTGTGACTTAACTAAGGTCTCTGTTATTTTCTGGGGAGGTGCCTCTTGGAATTTTTCTACCTACCCTGTGACTTGTAAAATCTTCTCACCTTCTCTTCTGCAATAATCCCTGCAATAATAAATAAACTTTTAAATGACTATTTTAATTCATTACTAGTCTGGATTTACATCTTTGGTTTTATGATACAGAAAGAATGAATTCAGGACTGCGGAGATGACACAGTTAAAAGTGCTTGCTTGCAAAGCCTGCCAGCCCAGGTTCAATTCCCCAGTGCCTATGTAAAGCTACATGCACAACATAGTGAATGTGTTTGGAGTTTGTTCCCAGTGGTTAGAGGCCCTTGGGTGCTTGTACTCTCTCATTGTGTCAAATAAATGCATAAATAAATAAAAGAATGAATTCAGTACAAATAAGAGGACAGTTTTGGTAAGTTTTTGGTTAAACAAGTGGTTATTGAAGATTTAATTGTTTTTAGTTTCAGTATCACAGGGACAAAGTCTAATGGGAACATGTATTAAAATGGCAGATATAGAAACAACCCAATAAATATTCTTTGGGACATCTATGTGTGTTGTCTATTACTGTTAGAATGAAGGTTAACAGACCAAGGTTAGCAATGACAATGACCACTAAAGTTAGTTTGAGAGGCCATCCAAGGGAAGTTACTGTCTGGAATATCCTGACTAGAAAGTATGGTGGGAGTGGACATCTTATGTTATGGAAACATGACTAGCTTCCAGAAGAGCTGCCTCCACGTATCAGCAAGTTTCTTTCTAAGTGTTGTTAATCAGAGGTTTTGTTAATATGTTTCTGGAAAGCTCTTTTTATAATTACAATTATTAGAAATGATTTCTTAGCTGATGAAATTGATGATGATAAGGAAATGTGGGATTGCTGAATCCCTATCAAAGCTTCCTCCTTTAGCATGCGTAGGATACAAGGATCTCAAAACACCCAGGTCTGATAGCTATTAAGGTAGCATTCCTGACTCCTGGCTCTAGACCAGTACATTCAGATTTTTAAAAGTTTAGTCATTTCTATTAAAAAAAATTAGATAAATCCTGACACTATAATAAGCCTTCTATTCAAGGAGCCATCAGAGCATACAAAAAGGGGAACGATCAGAGACATTTTCAGGCTTACAAAACAATTTCCGACAGCTTTTCTGTCTTGTTTCCTGTATGTATGGCAGAATTCCATCTGTGTTACTCAGCTTTCTGTCACTGTGACAAAATAAATGAGAGAAACAATATCAAATGAGGAAAGGCTTATTTCTGCTCATGGCTTCTGTCCAAGGTGGGCTGGTTGCATTACTGTTCCGTTTGAGGTGAGGCAGAGCAGCAGCTTGAGGCTGAAAAGGCTCTTTTCATGGGGGTTAGGAAACAAAACGAGAAAGGAAGTAAAGTGCTCATGATCCTAACATCCCCGCCAAAAGCACCCCCAAGGTCTTCTTCCTCCAACTAGACCTTACCTCCTGAAGTCTGTCACTACTAACTTCACTAGCTGGGAACCAAGTCTGCGACACATGAATTTGGGTTTTTTTTGTTTATTTGTGTTCATTTCTGAGATAGTGTCTTGTCTAGATCTACGCTGATCTGGAATTCATTATGCAGTCTCAGGCTGGCCCCGAGCTCACAGGGATCCTCCAATCATGTGCTAGGATTAAAGGCATGGGCCACTACACCCTGCTCAACACATGACTTTTTTTTTTAATTTAATTTTATTTATTTGTTAGAGACAGAGAGAGGGAGGGAGAGAGAGAGAATGAGAATGGGTGTGCCAGAGCCTCTAGCCACTGCATGCGCCTCCATGTGCATCTGGCTTACGTAGGACCTGGAGAATCGAACCAGGGTCCTTAGGCTTCGCAGGCATACGTCTTCACCACTAAGCCATTTCTCCAGCCCAACACATGACTTTTTGTTGTTGTTGTTTTTTTCCGAGGTAGGGTCTCACTCTAGCCCAGGCTGACCTGCAATTCACTCTATAGTCTCAGGGTAGCCTCGAACTCACAGCAATCCTCCTACCTCTGCCTCCTGAGTGCTGGGATTAAAGGCATGTGCCACCATGCCTGGCTCCAACACATGACTTTTTATGGGGACATTCCAAATTCAAATCATAGCACTATTTGAGACTTGGCTGCGTTGTACCATTACACCTGATACAAGGATTGGGGAGAAAAGGCCTAGATCTCTGACCTACCTTAAGCAATTGAAGCTCTCTAGTTTGTATTATTGTTCAAAACCACCATGTGAGGAGTACACTTGCGCATCCCCTGACTTTGAGAGGGCTTCAGCTAGTGTGATGTTAGTGTTCATGACATAGGTAGGGCCTTGCAATGTGCTTGCTCAGTGAAACCTTCCCTCTCACGTCTCTGCCATGACCATGATAGGAACATGCTGGGGGACCCTTGATCCAGTCTTCTCAGAAATCAGCTGGGTGATTCTGTGTCAAACAGCAGTGGCTGACTGGCACACAGGTGCCAGTATTCACCCTAACACATGATATTAACAAGCACTCAAGTCAGATTAGGTAAGTAATGCTCTTTTAAATTTCTATAGGCCATCTGGGAGGAATTTGTTTGTTTGTTTGTTTTGCAACCTGCTATATATAGATAAATCAACCAATGCTGAGATAAAAACAACTTGGCCTAAATCACACAATGGGGGAAAAATCGAAGCGCTGTTAGCTCCAGTCCAGATTATAAAACCCATCTTCTTCCACATTATCACAATGCTCACTCTTACTGACTTGCTCAATGGAATTTAACCCTAGCTAAAGTCGTATCCGTGCACTTAGCAAGAGAGACAAAAACTGAACCCTAGTACGAGTCATTATGCACACCCACTCTTTCAACACGAGTTCAGTGAGCACTGACTTTGCACTAATGCATTGTGGAATATCCTGTTAATAAGCACTGTCTCTGGGCTTAGATTCTCATTATAGGTGTGTGGCTTATAGACATGCTTCAAATCTTGTGTGTAGTGTAAGGATTTAGCCTTGTGTTAACCAGCACATAAACAAGGTAACTCTGTTTTTGAATGAATGACTTTGAATGTGTGACTACCAATAACTATTGGAATGCCAGGACCAACTGCTTTCAGAAATACATTCGACTACTAAGTAAATGCAGGTTTCTCTCCCACAAAGTGCACCTGTATGGTACAGGTCAAGAGTTTGGAAAGTACAAAATTACTCCTACTGCTTTACAGAGGGAGGGGGAGGCAATGAGATATTACAATTCTTATTAATAAACATTATTAAACCCACCATTTCTGAATTTTAGAATAAAAGTAATTAATATGCTGAAAGACTGGTAAACCAGAAGAGATTAAAAATTATAATTAAAGAATGGGAATGACATTTGGTATCAGAGACATCTCAGCAGACTATCTGAGCAGTACACTAAACAGTGAATTATTTCTATCATAATAATAGTATTTACTATAATACAATGGCAAGCTAGAAATCTAATTGCAACCTGTCAAGGATTTGAAAAACATGGTTGTAATGTAAAAATTCGGGAAGAATAGATATGATCTGTATTTTTAAAAGAACATGGTAATGCTACTATATGGTTCAATTTTCAGATATCAGGATTTAATATAATAAGAAAAGACAGAGAAAATGAAAATTGGGGAGACTTTTGAATAGGTGCTTTAAGAAGGGGATTTGCAACAGAATGGAAACAGGCTGATTTTGATTACATTTTAATATGAGATAAAGTAAAGATGGGGTAAATCCAAAGTAAAACATAATTATAACTTTCTTCATAATCCTTGGGAAAATATTAAAGATTAGATCCCAGAACTATGTTAGTAGCTCTATACAACTTTCACCATTCATAGTTACCCACTGTACATTAGGCATTGCCAGAAGATAGATAAAATTATGCTTATAAATGGAAAAATCATAAAGGTATTTAATAAGATATCTAGAATTTAAAGTTTACCTTCTCCTTTGTGAAAAAAATCATAAATAAAATTCATAATAGCAAATAATCATATCAACACCAGAACAAGAGTGAGGATGCAGAATATGAATTTACTACTACATAGAAAACAAAATATTAATCCAGGCATGGTGGCACACACCTTTAATCCTAGTACTTGGGAAGCAGAGGTTGGAGGATCACTGTGAGTTCGAGGCCAACCTGAGACTACATAGTAAATTCCAGGTCAGCCTGGGCTAGAGTGAGGCCCTACCTTGAAAAACAAAATCAAACCAAAAAAAAAAAAACATGAAAAAGAAAACAAAATATTAAATGCCAGCTACTTACTTCTTTTAAGAAAGAATTAATACAACAAGCTATGTTCAATCCCATTATTTCTTCTCATAGTGTGTGTTGTATACACTGGCTAATTTCCATGAGTCACATTTTGATGAGTATATAGATACTGAATCAGAGAGGTTAATTGACCAAAAATTCAGACACATAATCCTGTCTCCCTAACAGTTAAAAAGATAGTCATTATTCTTTCTGACATAAAAATGTCCCTCAAGAAGTTTTCACTATTCTTTGGCTAAATAGAGAGGTTACATCTATCAAAAAAGCTTCTAAATGTGCCGAGCATGGTGGCGCACGCCTTTAATCCCAGCAGAGGTAGGAGGATCACCATGAGTTCAAGGCCACCCTGAGACAACATAGTGAGTTCCATGTCAGCCTGGACTAGAGTGAAACCCTATCTCAAAATAAGCAAAACAAACAAATAAGTTTCTAAATGTACTTGTTTGTCACATTTGATTCACGCTTCTCTCATTTTTGATTAGAGAATCTGCTTTTTACAGATAGTGACAAAAACTATGGAGACCCAAGATTTATAAGAATGATAAGAGAAAGCCAGGTGCCTAGCACTATATGAGTCATCTCTATCATATCTGCCAGGGGCCAAGAAATGCTGCAGAGGAGGAGGTACATGAAATATGAGTGCTGCTCAGTGCTACTCAGACAGCCTCCTCTATGAGATGGTGGTAGACACTGAGGAGACTCAAAACCCCTCAAAGCTGAAAGTCAGAGTCTGCTGAGAGCTCAACAGTAAAGGAGACATATACCCTGCAAGGCTCAGGGAACATTGCAGAAGAAAGGGTAGAAGGGATCTAAGAGTCACCAAGTAGGAAGGTGTGCTTTGAGGCTTTGTCCTCCCCACAGGAACTGACTGGTGCATTCATAACCCCACAGTGTTTACCAGCACCCCCACTGAGGAGTGGCCTCAGTGGAATGAGGGTGACATCAGAGGATAACTGGATGGGAATGTGACCAGTTCGCAATATATACATACTTTAAGGTTCCCAGTAAAAATTACTGTAAAACAGGGCTGGAGAGATGGCTTAGTGGCTAAAGCATTTGCTTGCAAAGCTGAAGGATCCAGGTTCCATTCCCCAGGACCCACATAAGCCAGATGCACAAGGTGGCGCATGTCCTGGAGTTCATTTGCAGCTGCTGAAGGCCCTAGTGTGCCCATTCTCTCTCTTACTCACTCTTTCTCTGCCTCCCTCTCAAATAAATAAATAAAATTTTAAAAAAATATTGTGAACAGAAAAAAAAAATCAATAGCTCTCCACCTAAATGTCACAGTAGATAGATTTGCAGAACTGATACACAGGTGAGAATCATAGTTTCATTTTAGGTATCTGAGATTTAGGAATACCTGGTTATGAGGAGTCTGAAACCAGTAAGTGTTCATAGAAACTGTCCAAGATGTGGCCAAGCATGTGATCTGAAAAACCACAAGTGTGATAATAAGACTGATGATTTTTGTGTCTTTTTTACTGTCTGCTCTAGTGCAGAAGTAGGTGGACATACAGAAAAAGCTTCATTTAAAAAACTTGACAAGTGATAAACACCATCTGCTAGGTGAAATGTATTTTTATGGGTTGTATATTGCAAAGAGAGAGAGACAGAGGAGATGAGAGGGAAAGAAAATATTTTTCAGAATATATAAGGGTTGATTGGCAAAGGAAAGAAAAACACCAAAATGAGAACATATTGGTAGGAAAACATGAGTAAAAATTGCATTCCTACAGTAGTGTTGTCTTTGAAGAAATTGCTTTCACCTTCACAGTATTTTTCTTCAATATGTATTTAAATAATGACAGCACTAATTTCCACTTTATTAAGTATAAATATACATTGCCTTATTATGTTATATCCTGAATTCATTATTAGAGGCATTGGCATTTGAAGTGGTTAGAGTACTAGAAAATATAGCTAGGGCTAAGATTTAATTATGTTGTAAGGAGTGTTTTATCTATGGTTAGAAGGGTATTACATCATAAGCAATTTGGATTATAAGAATCCTAAAAACAAGGCAAAGTTATAATTCTGTCACACAGATTATAGAAATGATCATTTTGGTATATTGCCTTCCAATAATCTTATTGCTTATAAATATATATATATATATATATATATATATATATATATATATATATATTTTAGTAGAAACTTTGTATGGACACATCATTTATTGGTACCATCATTTCCTTCCTCCCTGCCCCCACCCCGCTGAGGGCCCTCCTTAGTGTGATAGTTGGTATTCACCATGGGGTTGTGGGTTATGAGTTGTGAGAGCAGCAGTCAGTCATTGTGGGGCTAATTTGTCTATGTGATTGAAACTTTCAATAAACATTTTTGTTTGCTGTGCAGTGTTGCACTGCACTGGTGCCTGGGCTCTGTGTTTAGGATCCTATTGATCTGTTTGCTTCTGTGACTCTCAGTGATTAAAATGAACAAAGTGCAGTGGTGAACACCGGCCAGTCTCCTTTGATTTCCCTTCTGGGTGCAGCCATAGAGCACACATCTCAGCTTCCCATGAGGGCTGTCTGGGTGCAGGAGGGAGTTCTTTCCGAAGGACTGTGGGGCATAGTGATGAAATTCATGATGGCCTCTCATGGGATGCTGGAGTCTCTGCCCTGCCCTCTTGTCTGCACAAGTGCAAGGTGAGCTTGGAAGACATTTGTCAAGGATAGCATGGCATCTTTCAGGCCACTGCTGAAGGATTATGGAGTGGGATATCCCCGGATTCCATGGCTTCTAAATGTTCTTTGGAGTCAGATGCTACCGTTGGTCCACGAGGTCACATCTAATTGTTCTATGAATGAAAATGCATACTTGGTTATGTTGAGCTGTTGAGACCCAGGGCTTGCTCAGTTTAGTACTGGCATCATCGGAAGGTAACAGGCAGTGATATTTGAAAGAAAGTACTTCTTGTGCTGGGCGTGGTGGTGCATGTCTTTAATTCCAGCATTGGGAGGCAGAGATAGGTGGATCATTGTGAGTTCAAGGACACCCCTGGGACTACATAGTGAATTCCAGGTCAGCCTGGGCTAGTGTGAGACCCTACCTCAGGGGAAAAAAAAAAAAAAAAAAGAAATTTCTTCTCTCCCCCAAGGACCTAACGTCTGTGAACCTGATGTTGGGTGGTGAGGAGCACAGTATCAAAGGCCAGGGAGACAATACACGTGACAAAGTGGCAGGAGAGCACTGTGGATGCCATTGCAGGACCTGCCCTAGGCAGATCAGACCTTGCCTGGGGCTCTAGGAAGAGACTGGAGAAACAGAATTCTGTGATGTGCGGGGATTGTTGCTGGATGATCTCAGGAAGTGAAGGGAGAATATGAGTTAAGTAGCTGGATGATTTTCAAACAAAGAAAAAGAAGAATCTGGGGGCATCTAAGAGTTTAAATGCATGTTGATTGGTCCTGTAAGCAGGAAGTAAGATTGAAATGCCTTTGTGTGATGGCCTTGTGCTACATCAAGTTCAGAGCACAGTGTTCTCCCTCAGGTGGGTGACTTCAGGGATGCAGCGTTAAGTCCCGTGCATGTGAGAGATGCGTGAAGGTCCTCGAGGACGCAAGGGCAGAAGGCCAGGTTCACAGTCATGTTCACAGAATCTGGGTGGGGCTCCGGGCATG
Organism: Orientallactaga sibirica; assembly: GCA_036365145.1. NCBI lineage: Eukaryota > Metazoa > Chordata > Mammalia > Rodentia > Dipodidae > Orientallactaga > Orientallactaga sibirica. Next base: position 26,801,437 of record JAEOAD010000004.1, on the reverse strand, counting down.
TGGGCATTGGAAGCTACTGGATCAGGAACACAGTGTAACAAAATCATGAGCCTGAGCTGAAAGCCTTCAGCTACTGGAGCCTCCACATCTCCCCTGAGTGCCTAAATATGGATGGTGGGGCTTCTGACTGGAAGCAGAATCAGGTTTGGAGGAGCACTTACTCTGCCTGAAGCACAGCCTCAAAATTTGTGTCAGCACCAGTACAGCCTACCAGTGTTCACAGTCCTTAGCTGAGAGGGATTGCTTCCCTTATTTTTTAAATATTTTTATTTGTTTATTTGTAAACAAAGAGAGAGAGAAGCATGGGTGCACTAGGGTCTCCAACCACTGCAAACATACTCCAGACACATGCACCACTTTGTCCATCTGGCTTTACATGGGTCCTGGGGAACCCAACTCCAGTCGTTAGGCTTTGCGGGCCAGCCCCTTAACCTCTGAGCAACCTCTCCAGCCCTTTTCTCTTTTTAGAAGTTATCAAAAGTACTGCTGGGGATGCCCTGGCACACCCATTCTCTCTGCGTGTTTGTCTTTCTTCTTTCTGTCTCTGTTTGCAAATAAGTAAACAAATAAAATATTTATTTTTAATTTGCCGGGCGTGGTGGTACACGCCTTTAATCCCAGCACTCAGAAGGTTGAGGTAGGATCACCATGAATTCAGGGCCACCCTGAGACTATATAGTGAATTTCAGGTCAGCCTGAGCTAGAGCAAGACCCTACCTTGAAAAAAATATTTTTTTAAATTTTTTTTTATTTTTTAAAAATATTTTATTTATTTATTTGAGAGAGAGATCAGAAATAGGCAGGTAGATGCTCTTATCTGACTAAATGTATATATTATACCCACCAAGCTGCCCTGAAAGCACTACACTTAATGTTCATATTCACATATTAACGCTACTCTCACTTCTGGTTAGAGAAGCTTCTCTTTTCAGATGGTGATGACGACTGGGATCACCCAAAAGGCAACATAGTGCTGAGAAGAAGGGATGGAGGAGTGCCCAGCACTGAAATACCTCTGTCACACCCTCCAAGGCTCAGGGACCATTGCGAAAGAGAGGGCGGATAGAATGGAAGAGCCAAAGGAAGGGTATGACCTCTTACAATGCAACTGCCCAGACAGAAACTGGCCTCGATATCCATGACCTTGCAGTGCCTAGCAATACCTTCACAAGACCCTCAAAATAGAAGAAAAAGATGATGTCATCAAATTAAAAGAGAGACTAATGGAGAGAGGGAGGGGATATGATGGAGACTTGAGTTCTAAAGTGGAATGGGGGGAGGGAAGGGAAATATCACGTGGGTTTTTTGTATGTAAGTCTAAAAGCCAATAAAAAACAATAATTAAAAAAAAAAAAAGAAATAGGCAGGTAGAGAGAGAAAGAGAATAGGCATGCCAGGGCCTCCAGCCACTGCAAACGAACTCCATATGCGTGTGGCCCCCTTGTCCATCTGTCTTAAGTGGGTCATGGAGAATCGAGCCTCGAACCACGGTCCTTAGGCTTCACAGGCACGTGCTTAACAGCTAAGCCATCTCTCCAGCTGAAAAAAATATTAAAAAAAAATTTACTGCTGGGCATGATGGCACATGCTGTATCCTAGCACTAGGAGGATGGAGTTACATAGTAACACATGAACAACACATCAAAAGAGGCCCTGGCATGTGCATCCTCATTCATTCTTTCTCTCTCTCTCTCCTTGCAAATAATTAAATAAAAAAAAATTTTTTAAGAGAAAAGATGGGGTTTTCTCTGGCATGTGGTGGAGCATCTGTTGTCTAGGGTGTTTCAGTCCTCAGACAGGGCCAGAGCCTCATGGTGACGAAGGCCTGGTTCAGGAAACCATCCACTTCTAGCAGAAGGCAAATTGTCCAGTTATACTCTCTCGGGATGCAGTACAGGACTGGCTGAAGGTCAACATGGGTTCCACGTCCATCAATTTGGAGATAATACACACAAGGCTCTTCTCATTTTAATCCTCAATTCAAAAAACACAGTGAGTCAACAGATCAAGAGAGGCGTATTGGAGACCTGGGCATTGCCACTGCTGGCAAGGATGGTGTGGCCAATGTGCCCACTGAAAACTCTGATCTCACTCTCAGGAGAGAATTCCAACATTGGCTGTACTGACTTGGGCAAAGGTACAAATGAAGAAAGTATAGTCAGAAAATGCTGGCAGTCTTTTGGCTTGTGGTGTGACTGGGATGGTCCAGTAAACATTCCCTACAATGTAGTCCTGAGTCTCAGTAACTCATGTGTTAATCTGCTAGTTGAGAAATTTAACTTGATAAACATTAAACTGCATTCATTAAATGTGTAATTGTGTGACTTTTCTTTAACTGTTTTAAACACTTGTAATAAACTTAAAAATTTTTTTTTAAATTTTATTTGTTTGAAAGAGAGAGAGGAAGAGGCAGATAGAGAATGAGCACACTAGGGCCTTCGGCTGCTGCAAACGAACTTCAGACATATGCACCACCTTGTGCATCTGGCTTACATGAGTCCTGGAGAATTGAACCTAGGTCCTATGGCTTTGCAGGCAAGTGCCTTAACCACTAAGTCATCTCTCCAACTTTAATTATTTTTAGGTTTTTTTTTTTTTTTCTGAGGTAGGGTCTTACTCTGGCTCAGGCTGACCTGGAATTCACTATGTAGTCTCAGGGTGGCCTCAAACTCTCAGTGATCCTCCTACCTCTGCCTCCCGAGTGCTGGCATTAAAGGCGTGCGCCACCACACCCAGCTTAATTTTTTTTTAGTTTTATTAATACTTGTAATTAAAGCTGATTATGATCACTTGGCCAAAAAAAGAGAGCGAAAAGGTTTATTAAAAAAAAAAAGGGGCTGGAAAGATGGCTTAGGGGTTAAGGCGCCTGCCTCCTAAGCCTAAGAACACTGGTTCCAATCTCCAGGTCCCACCTTTAGCCAGATGCAAAGTGACGCAAGTGCGCAATGCCGCACTTGACCACAAGGGGGCGCACACATCTGGATTTCGTTCGCAGCAGCTGAGACACTGCTGGCGTGCCCATCTCTGTCTTCCTCTCTCTCTCTCTCTCTCTCTCTCTCTCTGTCTCTCTTTCTGTCTCTCTCTCTGTGTCTCCAAAAAAATAATAAAAAATAAAAATAAATAAAAAATTTAAAAAAGCCAGGTGTGGTGGCACACACCTTTAAATCCCAGCATTTCAGAAGCAGAAGTAGGAGGATCACCATGAGTTCAAGGCCAGCCTAAGACTACATAGAGAATTCCAGGTCAGCCTGGGCTAGAGCAAGACCCTACCTCAAAAAAAAAAAAAAAAAAAAAAAGTCCAGGCTGGAGAGATGGCTTAGTGATTAAGGTGCTTGCCTGCAAAGCCAAAGGACCTAGGTTCAATTCCCCAGGACCCATGTTATCCAGATGCACAAGGTGGCACATGTGTCTAGAGTTCATTTGCAGCAGCCAAAGGCCCTGGCACGCCCATTCTTTCTCTCTGTATCTGTTTCTCTCTCTCTCTCAAATAAAAATAAATAAATAAATAACCATAATAAAAGTCTTTAAAAAAAAAACAGGTATGCCAGCTCACGCCTTTAATCCCAGCACTCGGGAGGCAGAGGTAGGAGGATCGCTGAGAGTTCGAGGCCACCCTGAGACTACATAGTGAGTTCCAGGTTAGCCTGGGCTAGAGTGAAACCCTACCTCGAAAAACAAAAACAAAAACAAAAACAAAAACAAAAACAAAAACAAAAACAAAACAAAACAAAACAAAACAACAACAACAACAAAAAAACCAAACCAAACTGGTAATGTTTTTTTAAAAGCTCAAATGGGCCAGGCGTGGTGGTGCTTATCTTTAATCCCAGCGTTTGGGAGGCAGAGGTGGAAGGATGGCTGTGAGTTAGAGGCCAGCCAGGAACTAAAGAGTGAGTTCAAGGTTAGCCTGGGCTAGAGTAAGATTGTACCTCAAATTAAAAAACAGTTCAAATGGTTATATTCTCTTATCTAGCAATTTTATGTCTTCTGGGCATGACATAGCCATTGTACTCTTAAACTCACAGCAGCTATGATTACCTGCACATGACTGAGCCCCTCAACATTCCACCAGGGATGAGGAAGGAGCTCATGAAGCCTGCTCCCTAACCTTCCCTAGAGATCCATAGGCACTTAATAATGACCAGAGGAGGGGGAGATGTCTTCAGCAGTGGAGCCACTGGTAAGTTGCCCATGCCCCTGTGAATAACCTCTCACTCATGCTCCTGTAAGCAACACTAATCAAACTCATTGGATCACTGACGTGGAAAATAATAAATAAACAAACAAGTAAAATGACATGACATTAGAAGGGGGACCTAGTGAGTAAGAAAAATGAGATCTGCAGGAGGGGAGGGGAAACAAGAGAGTATAATGGAGTGAATAGAATTAAAAAGCATTATATACATGTATGAAAATGACATAATAAAGCCCATTATTATGTATAATTCATGTATGTTAATAAAACCTAAAATAATAAATAAAAGCAAATTTAACACATTTAAACAGTTTATGGCTTTGATTTATATATTTATATATGTACATTAGTTGAACTAAATTCAGGGATTTTCTTCACTCTACTTTGAAAACAGTTAAATTCACATGTATGTGTGTAACTCACTTGGTGTCAATTGACATATATATATATATATATATATATATATTTTTTTTTGAGGTAGGGTCCTGTTGTAGTCCAGGCTGAGCTGGAATTCACTCTGTAGTTTCAGGGTGCCCTTGAACTCATGGTGATCCTCCTACCTTTGCCTCCCAAGGGCTGGGATTAAAGCCATGTGCCACCACACCCAGCACCACTTTCATATTTTTTTTTCGAGGTAGGGTTTCACTCTAGCTCAGGCTTGGAATTTACTATGTAATCTCAGAGTGGCCTCGAACTCACAGTGATCCTCCTACCTCTGCCTCCTGAGTGCTGAGATTAAAGGCATGTGCCACCATGCCCTGCTAAGAGACTGTTTAAAGCTCAATTCCTATTGAGAATTAAAGGCAGAATTCCATTTATATAAGAAAGTAAATATTTAAGAAATTTGCACATTGGACAACCTGGGAGAAATAAATGTGAAACCTACAGCTATATGTTGAAAACATACTTGCTTAAGAGATTTATGCTATTTGTTGACAGAAGGTAAAATCTAAAGTAGAGTAACTTTCTATACATTGATCAATCAAACGTAGGTAAAAATGGGTAAATTTATCAAGTCACATGTCAGAATCTTCTGAATAGATTAGTGTCTCTATTAGCATACAAAATTTTAAAAAATCATCCTCTTAAGAAGCAACTTTGTGCATGAGTTTCTTGCATTAAGTAACAGAAGAAAAATCCCATGTTGGCAGTGCTTTGTAGTCAGTTTAAAAAGCAGCAAAACTAGCATAAAGGCCGAATTCTCAATTCCAGGTCCTGTAGACATCCATAAAAACTATGAATTTAACGCAACAAAACCTGAATTGAGAGGTGACTGACAAGTGGATAATTAGACATTATACAGAACCAATGAATATTCATGCAAATAAGAATATGGTGTATATTTGTGAGGGACAGAAATATTTGAATGTGAAGCATGTGGCATTAACTGCCTAAAAAAATAGAAAATACTGGGGCTGAGGGAAAGTATAGAACTTTTGTTTGACATGAAAGGATATGGCTTTGAGTCTTCCAGGAAAGAGAAGACTAAAGGTTTGTCTTGCAACTTAACATACAACTATTCTAGGTTTTTATACAGATAGAATTTGGAATTGTATTATCATCCTCGGCAGGTTCCATCTCCTCTAGCTTGAATACTAATAAAAATGTCTTATCTTTTGACTGGGCTGTGTGTGGTGGCCTCAGATCTCTATTCCTTGAGATCAGGTGCTATTTGTACAGGTAGACTCTCAGGTAAGGGAAGCGTGAGAAGAGATCCCAGGGCTCAGGATAATCCAAGGGGCTGGGGTCCTCACAGCCAGTGCAGCCGTCCCATCTCCATAGCATCAACATGCTCCCTCTTTCCTGCCATTTTTGACCTTTACACAGTGTGTCACAACTTGGCCTGCTTGTAGGGATCACCTGGGGAGTTTGAAAATAGTGTTCTCCAGGTCACTATCAAAAACTATGATTTCTTAGCCTGAATGTGGCTTGGGCGTGGGAGCTTGCCAAGGGTCCGGGTGCTGCTTATGTAGTGTTGAGAGGCACAGCTCTGGGTGGAAGTTTTCAGAGAGTGGACCAGGGATCCAGGCTTTCAGGAGCTCTAGGGGAGAATCCTTGCTCTTTCAGATTCTGTAGTTCCCTCTATGTGTCCCCTCTGCCACCTTCCAAGCCACTCATGTCACACCCTTAAAGCTCTCTCCGACTCTGGCCTTCTTGCTGGCGTCACAGCTTCTCTTTTCTGTCCATGAGCCTCCCTCTTGTAAGGATGTTTGTGATTACATTGGGCCCACCCATAATCTCCGATAATCAGCCACTTCAAGATTTTACTTTTCTCTGTTAAGTCCTTTGTGCCAGGGAAGTAACTTATTCACAGATTCAGGGGAGCAGAGTGTGGACTTTGCTGGGGGATTATACCTATCCTAGCATACAAAACCAAGAGAGGAAAGATGGTGAGTGAGCACCTCGGCTTTCAATCACACGAGGAAAGACTGTGATAGTGAGTGTAGAGAGGGCAGGCCTATTTGCTTCCTAGATTAGATGTTCTAGTCCATGAACAGCTCGCCCTGCTGCTTTGGTGAGGCAGTACATCATGGCTGAGCCTGTAGCAGAGCCAAACTGCCCATCTCGTGGCCAAGAAAGCAAAAGTGAAAAAGAAGAGACTGGGGTCTGACAACCTCTCTGAGATCCTTGGAATATTCTCCAGGGTGCTTTGGACTAAGCAACTTGTCTCAACCTCCAGACCACCCTCAGTATTTTGCCAGTCACAGGACCAAACTTTGGCCAGAGGAATCATCTCTTTTGATATACATTTCTCTTTTTTTGAGGCAAGCCCAACAGACTGCTTATTTTTTATGTGAGAGTGAGAGAGAATTGACGTGCCAGGGCCTCCAGCCACTGAAATCGAACTCCAGGTGCATGCGCCCCTTGTGTGCATGTGTGACCTTGTGTGCTTGTGCCACTGTATGTCTGACTTGTGTGGGCCCTGGAGAGTTGAACATGAGTCCTTAGGCTTCACAAGCAAGAACCTTAACCACTAAGCCATCTCTCCAAACCTGATACACATTTTGATATCCATGGTTTCAGTTACGTGCAGCCAACTGCCATCTAAAATATTAACTGGCAAATTCCAGAAATAAACTATTTATGTTTTACATTGTGAGCCCTTTGGAGTACCAAGATGAAATCTCTCACCATTCTGCTCTGTGTCACCCAGGACATACATTTCCACCTTTTTAGCTCATATTATTTGATGCTTTTCTTTCTGTAGCAATATCATTTACCCATTTTCCACGTTTCAGTTGCCATTCCTTCTCTCTCATGTTGTTTAGGACACACAGTGGTAACTTTTGTTTGTTATGAGTACTTCCTTGCTATTGTTTATAAGAGTGGTTAACATTATGTAACCATTTGAAGACTTACCTAAATGCTTACTGCAATGCATCTATTGAGAGCTTAATCCCGTATTATTGATTTTCTTGGATCAAGCATATATGTCTGTTGGGATTTTTTAGAAAAATTACATGCTGATCTCTCCTGTCTTCCTCCACATATTCATCTATTGGGAATTTTGACAAAAAGGTTCCAACCAGCTCTGAAATGTAAGCCATTGCAATGTTAATTTTTCTGGATCCCACCCTTTGCAGATGGGTGGTGAATAAATACAAGTCATTTCCTTTACACTCAAGGGTTTAAAGTTGTGTTTCAGGACAACTTTAATTAAATTCTTTTTCCACATATGGATGGAGTAAAGATGGAAGGTAAAGAAATACTAAAATTTTAAATAGGATTACCAAATTTTACATAAGATTGACAAGAAAGAAGAATATTAAACTTTTGTGGCAGAGGTAGGGAGAGTTTTAGGTGGTTGAGTCACAGATTAGGGGTAAAACAAAATTAAGAGGACAGTTGTCCCCCTTTATTCACTGTGGTTTCAATTACCTGTGGTTAACTGTGGTCTGAAATATTAAATGGAAAATTCCAGAAATAGCTCATAAGTTTTAAGCTTTAAGACTTTAAATAACATGATGAAATTTTGCCCATCTGCCCCAGTAACCAGAGATAAGAGCCATGCCTTTGTTTGATGTATCCACACTGTATAAGGCTACCTGCCTGTCAGTCACTTCGCCCTCTCTCCAGATCACAGAGCATGCTATCAGCTGGCCCTTATATTACTTAATAATAGCCTCAAAGTGTGAGAAGAGTGATGTTGACGATTCAGCTATGGCAAAAAGAAACTGGAAAGTACTTCTTTTAGGTAAAAAGATGAAAGTTCTCAATTTAAGGGTAGAAAAAGATATCAGCTACTGAAGTTGCTAAGATCTATGGCAAAATGAATCTTGGTTGTGAAATTGTGAAGAAGGAAAAGAAATCCTCTACTTATTTTACTGTCTCACCTCAAACTGCAAAAGTGACATCCACGGTTTATGATAAATGCTTAGTTGAAGTGGAAGAGCCATCAGTTTGGTAGAGGATGATAAGAACAGAAAACGTGTCCCAGTTGACAGCTACGTGTTGTGCCAGGAAGCACTTCACCTCTGAGGCGTTTGGAAAGCAACTCCCGGAAGTGTCTCCAAAACCGTTTCCCACAAGTAAGGAATAGTTGCACAGGAAAAGATTTGGACTGAAAAGTATCAAGATTACAGATGGGGATGCTAGTTATTATTTCAAATCCTTTACTGTGTTTTATTTATAAATTAAGCATCATGGAAGGAAATTCTAAGTGGAACAGGAGACAGTATGTGAGTCTGACTATCTCCCTGCTGTAGAGCCCACCCAGTGAAGACTCCCAGGAGACAGGCACGCCCAGATAAAACCTTCCAGGCTCTGGGGAGATGGGGACCATCCCTATGCCCCCCTGTCTGAATTCCTGGATGTGAACAATGGATAGTCTCTGCCTCTAAGGAAACCCAGGATGTGACATACACCCAGCTGTGCAGCACGACAGTGGAATACCAGCACCTCCTTCCTTCTGTGCAGGGCAGCTCCCAAAGGAATCCAGTGTGTACGCTGCTGAGGTATCCACTCCCTGAGAGCAGCACATAAAAACACTTGAGGGACCCACAACCAGCCAGGACAACTCTCAGACCTTCAGGAGATGTCTGGTGATTTTGGGAACTCATCTGACTCGACACCCAGATATAACTAACATTCTATATTTTGGAAGTAAAACATGAGATTTTTCAACAGTCAACTAAAATAAAATAAAAAATAGCCGAGCATGTAGGAGGATCATCATGAGTTCAAGGCTAGCCTGTGACTACATAGTGAATTCCAGGTCAGCCTGGGCTACAGTGATGCCTTACCTCAATAAAATAAAAATAAAATAAAATAAAATAAAATATAAAAATATAAAAAATAAATAAATAAATAAAATAAAATAAATAAAAAAATAAACATCACAGGCCTGTATATATAAGATGAAACATAGCATATTTAGGGTTTAAGACTACCTTTGGGTGCTCGCTTCAACAGCACATATACTAAAATTGGAATGATACAGAGAAGATTAGCATGGCCCCTGCGCATGGATGACACGCAAATTTGTGAAGCGTTCCATATTTTTGCCTCGATATCCATGACCTTGCAGTGCCTAGCAATACCTTCGCAAGACCCTCATAATAGAAGTAAAAGATGATGACATCAAATTAAAAGAGAGTCTAATGGAGAGAGGGAGGGGATATGATGGAGATTGGAGTTCTAAAGGGGAATGGGGGGAGGGGAGGGAAATATCATGCACTTTTTGTATGTAAGTATAGAAGTTGTCAATAAAAATAATAATAATTTTAAAAAAAGACTACCTTTGGTTTTAAACACTCATAGGGTCTTCTTGGAGGATGTTTCCAATAGATGATGATGGTAAGGGCCTGCTCTGTTCAAAACACTATCTGCTAGCCAGTTTTGTTCCCCTTTTCTTGTGTTTTACTACTTATAGTTTGCATTAAACTATGGATCATGCTTAGTGTTCTTTTGAGATTTTGTAAAGATCCCCAGGAGTTCCTGATGTGCTTTCCTTTTGGCTGTAGTTTTGCTCTGTGTGCTGTGGTGGCTGGTTGGCTTTGCTCTCTCTGCTTGTGGTTTCCCCTGGAATCAATAAATTTTCCTCCATAACTGTGTCTGGTCTGGAGTTCAAACCAGTAGCTCTGACCGTGACTTTCTTTGGAACCTTTGTTTTGGAGGAATGGGCATGGACTTGGTGCTTGCAACTGAAGGTGCCTTCTGGAGTGGTAAGCTAAGTTTTGGACTATTCTGATGAGAGTTTGAGAATGCTAAGTGCAGACAGTAACTTGATGGTTTCTAGGGGAAGGAAAGACGGCAGAGGACTTTGTTGGAACTGGGCTACCCCTTGGAAAACCTCGGACATGGAGACTGGTTGAGCTGCTATTGTCAACGCATTAGCAATCTTAAGGAAGGTGGAAGGACCTGGAGGGATGCCTGAGGAAAGACTGTTAAAAATTTCTTGGAAAGAGCTGACTGGAGCTCCCAAGAGCATTTTGTCCCTGGATTAAGAATATTGCCTGCACACCTGGTATTAGTTTTGGAAACATGAAAAATGCATGGAGTGGTCATGAATTGCATTTTCCAGGAGTTGCTGTGAGATGCTGAGGCAGGGCATGAAGACCCTCAGGAAAAAGAGCCTTTTGGAAGATGGACCGTTTTGCAGGAGCTTGAAGATGTTTTTACCAGGACTGTGCAAAATGGAAATGTTTGGGATGAAAGTTTTCCCTGTGGCTGAGGGATTTAAAACCTTGTTAGTCTCTGGATCTCAATTGTGATTACTTTGTCATCATTTCCTTGCTATGCCTTTTTAAAAATGTTTACCTTTTTAAAATTTTATCTTCTAGAGATTGAAAAGACAAAATCATATTTCTCCAGTAAATAGCTTGCCAGGGGCGGAATGTGTTTTATTGTTTATTTTTCTGTAGTTTGTCAAAATCACCTTGCTAGAGACAAAGCAGTCTTAAGGTGTGGTGATGGTTTGAGATTCCATTGTAAAGATATGCAAATGTGCCTATTCCTGAAGTGTGCTGTGTGACCTTTTGGCTGTATTTTGGAAGTAAAAGAATGTTTCAAACTCATATCTTTAGCTGTGGTTGGTTGGCTTTGCTCTCTCTTTTGGCCCTGTGGAGAGCAGGCCGCAGTCTTATGGAACTTCCCCTGGATCTGTAGTAAAATTATAACTTCTTTTGACCTCAGAGTCTGGTGCACAGTGGTTTCCCAATCAATATTTGTGTTACAGACTTTGATTTGATGGTTTGCTTTGACATTGCTCATGTGGGAACCACATTTTGTTGTATTTCTCCAATTTTTCTTTGGAAATGTCTCAATTGTCCTTACTTTGTCATCATTTCTGGGTTTTTCCCTTTAAAATTTTATCTTCTAGAGATTGAAAAGACAAAATCATATTTCTCCAGACTGCCCTTATTGTTTATTTTTTTTCTGTGTAATTTACTATTTGTAAAAGAATGTTTCAAACTCATATCTTTAGCACTGTGGAATCACAGTGTCTAATAGTAAATTATCTTCTTTTAACCTGAAGGTTACAGTTTGATTTGTATGTTTGCTTGCTTATTTCATTTCTTTGTCATAGTCCTTTAAGTGAACAAGACTGTTAAAATTGGAGGAAAGTAGTCATGTACACATTGACCTCAGCCATTGTTGAAAACAGCACAATTAAGAGGGGTAAATACTATTGTGATGGTTAAATTCTGTTGTCAGCTTGAGCAGATCAAGTAAGAAACACATCTCTTCCGTAGGTCTGTGAAGATGTTTCCAGGAAAGATTGATGGAGGGAGGAAGACTTCCTGCCAGAGTGGACAGCTCTTCCAGTGGTGGCCTATGTATAAAGAAGCTCTGGGACTGGAGAGGTGACTCAGTGGTTAAGGTACTTGCTTGCAAAGCCCAATGACCCGAGTTTGATTCCCCAGTACCCATGTAAAGCCAGATGCCCAAAGTGGCACATGCATCTGGACTTCATTTGCAGTGGCTGGAGGCCTTGGGCACCCATTCATATTCTCTCTCTCTCGCTTGCTCTCTCTCTCCCTGCAAATAAATACATAAATAACCCTTAAGAAAAAAAGCTCTGAGAGAACACAGAGCCTTTTGCCTGGCAACCCATGCTACTTTGTTGGCATGTGCATCTATCTACCCTGTTGTTAACCCCAACATGGACTGAAAACTCGCAGCTCTCTGGGATTCCTCCAGGCCATCAGTGCCAGGTTGGGACTGCTGAGACATCCAACCTCATGGACTGAATAGCTACTGAGTGACTGCCCATTTGTCTGGGACATAGAAGTAGATATTTTAAATTTTTACCCATGTATATTTTAGGAAATTAATTTTTGTTGTAGGGATTGAACCTACAGCCTTGTGCATGCTAAGCAAGTGCTCTACTACTTAGCTATATACTCAGCTTTTTAAAAATGTTTTGAGGTAGGTTATCACTGTAGCCCAGGTTGACCTGGCAGTCGCTCTGCAGTCCTAGGCTGGCCTCAAATTCATGGAGATCCTCCTACCTCTGCCTCTCAAGTGCTGGGATTAAAAGTGTATGCCACCATACCTGGATTCTTTTACTTAAAAAAATTTTTTTTTCAATTTTTAGAGAGAGTGAGAGGGAGCGAGACACAGAGAGTCAGAGAGAAAGAATTGGCACCACCAGGGCCTCAGCCACTGTAATCGAACTCCAGATGCTTGCCCCACCTAGTGGGCACATGTGACCTTGCACTTGCCTCACCTTTGTGCATCTGGCTTACATGGGATCCAGAGAGTAGCAAGTAAGCACCTTAACCGCTAAGCCATCTCTCCAGCCCCTGCTTTGTACTTTTTGAACAAAAAACTCATTAAATTGCCCAAGCTGGTCTTAAACTCTGTTGCTCAGACTGACCTTATAATTTTGATCCTCCTGCTACAAATTCTGAGTACCTGGGATACCAAGCCTGTACCACCAGGCCTTGTAAGAAATTATTTGAGAGAAGAGTTGACTTGGGCTGGGGAGATGGCTCACTGGATAAAGAAAACACCTGTGCTGCAAGTATGAGGACTTGAGTTCAGATCCCTAGGACCCACATAAAACCGGACATAGTAGTGACTGTAATCCCAGGGCTTGTAGGGCAAGATTGGAGGGGAGACAGGAGAATCCAGGGACACTTGCAGGTCAGCTAGCCTCATGTATCCCGCAGTGAACAAGAGACCCTGTCTCAAACAAGATGGGAGGCAAAGACTGATACCTGGAGTTGTCCTCTGAGCTCCACATGTGCACTGTGACACACATGCACCTGCGCTCATACACATGAGCACACACACAAAGATGAAGAACTGCTAGCTTTACTCCACTGCATCTAGAGGCTCGTATATCGTGATTGATAGCCCTTATATCAATCTCCTATGCACAGGCGATTGTAATGGTGCATGGAGATCACTCTCAGGGCATTGATAGCCTTTACATGTAGTGTTTTTCAATCTAAGAAATCTCTGTTATGGTTTCAGGATAGCTTTCTGTATTCTTTCAAAATTATAGCTGTATCCTTTCTTCATAAAATACAACCGCCTGCCTTTGAGTTTGGATGTAAGTAACAGTTTCTGGTGGCAAGGTAATAAAAGGTATTGATTTTATTTATTGTACTCCCACCAAAAAAAGCTGCATAACTGGATTGATGGGATGGGGGATTACTAGAAATATTTTATAGGGCTAGGAAATTTTAATCTTGTGTACAGTGCTGAATTTGACTATATTTCTGGGCTGAAAGGAGGCATGTTATAAGCAAAGAAGGACTCTTTGTAATGAAGTCTTGCAGTGAAGTACTCTCGTGTAGTTATTTGTCACAAGAACATTTTTATTGCATGCTGACTGTGTGCAGCGCTGGGTTAGATTACTTTCTATTTGGAGAGCTTTCCTGATAGACTTCTAAAGTATGTACATTGCTAAAACAAACTCTGCTATCAGTGTCCCAGGTAAATAAGTGAATTAAAGGTTAACATTTATGACAGTTTGCTTTGCATGCAATGAAATTCATAGATCATAAAGATACAATTAGATTGATTTTGAGAAAGCATACATTCTTACAATACACAGTCATGTCAATCCAGACATGGCCATTTTCATCATCCAGTAAGTTCCCTCGCACTTCTTTCTCTCTAATCAATCCTCCTCCGTCTCTTAAAGAACCCGTGATCTGATTTCTTTTGGTGTGCTCTCTCGTGTGTCTGGCTTATTTCACTCAACACAATGCTTTTGAGATTCATTCCTCTTGTGTGGTGGGATTCATTCTTCTTACTGCTGAGTAAGTATCCAATATACAAGCTACAGGCAAATTTGCTATTTCCCACTGGAGTTTCACCAGCTGAACGCCTGCAGACAGGTTGTAGGCTCTATCCTTTCACTACTTCCACTCCTTGTGATTTAAGCCTTCATGATTGCCAGGTTTGACAGCTCATGCTTGTAATCCCAGAATTTAGGAGGTTGGGATAGGAGGATTGCAGGGAGTTCAAGGCCAGCCTGGGCTATAGAGAATGAGACCCTGTTTCCAAATAATCACCAAATGTTTAAGCTATTTTACTTTAAAATGCAAATCTTGGCCTTCCTTCATTAAGAAGGGCCCAGGCTGGGCTGCAATTCAGTTATTAGATGCTTGCCTAGCATGCATGAAATCTGAGTTTGCTCTCAGCACTAGGGAGTGGAGGCGGGATGATCAGAAAGTTCAAGGTCATCCTCTGCTAAATAATCAGTTTGAGGTTCAAAATCAGCCTGGGCTACATGAGACCTTATTTTAAGTTTTTTAAATATTTTATTTATTTGAGTGTGTGAGAAAGAGAAAGACAGAGAGAGAGCACTAGAGCCTTCCATCTGTCACTACAAATGAACTCAGATGCATGTGCCACTTTGTGCATCTGGCTTTACATGGGAACTGGGGAATTGAACTGGGATACTAGGCTTTGCAAGCAAGCACCTTTACCCTCAAAGCCATCTCTCCAGCACCACTTTTTAAAGGAAGGGCCCCACTTGTAAATCTTATCCTAGTAGATCAGAATTTAAATGTGTTAGAAGATTGGATGCTTCCAGCAAGCTCCCTTTAGGGTAGCACTTGCCAACAAAGCCTAAGGACCCAGGTAAGCCAGATGCACATGGCAGCTCATGCGTCTGGAGTTCGTTTGCAGTGGCTAGAGGCCCTGTCACGCCCATTCTCACTCTCTCTCTCTATCTATCTCTAATAAGTAAATAAATCAGAGAAAAAATTTTTTTAATTAAGAAAAAAAGGTGGGGTCTAGATGAATGAGAAGGTGCCACACTGCTCCCCGTAATTAATGCTAAGGGACTGTAGTGAGCAGCAGACTGTGAGGAGAAGGGAACCAGTGTGGTGGAGGCTAGGCCTGGTTAATTAATGAAGCTAGGGAATAAGGCTTGAGCAAGCCAGTGTACCTTCCTGCTTGGGCAGAGGGGCAGGGGCCAGAACAGAAGAAAGGCAGGAAGAGACACCTCTGTAAGCACGTGACATCTCCATGGGAAAAGCAGTTTCAGCATACCTAAGGCAAATGCAAACCTTTACGTTTCCCTCAAGATCTGGCACCTGCTGCTTCCTTGAGGGCCACAGACCTCCTTGTTATTTCCTTGGTGCCCCTCCCCCCCACCAGCAGAAATGTGAGTACAGTTCAACATGAATGGGGCAATTTATCAGTGCTCCTGAACCACAGTTTGAAAAACACAAACCAATGGAATGGGATCTTTTTCCTCACATATGGTGATAAGGTGTTTAAATGCCAATATGCTAAAAAGATAAATAATAGCTACAAGCTGTATGTTGCACCCCCAAATACCAGGCTGGTGCCACATGCTGTCTGGAGAACTGATTTGAATGATCTGGAGGTGAAGAGAGACAGATACATTTTTCATTTATACAATTTATTCTTTTTAAGTGCTAGGCTGCAGCAAAGTGTCTGGCTATCTCATGCCTGCAGTCACCGCACAGAACACCGTGTACAGATAAATACACAACTCATATTTCCTGGCTCTTTGTTCAGTGTGTCTGTCTGCCCATCTCCTGGGCTGCCACACAGTGGTCTTGGAGGGTGGGGCTCAGAGCTTCTGTGACTACAAACCAACAGGCTTGTCCCTCATCGTGGCTAGGCTCACTCCCTGTGGGCCTTTCCCTCCTGTCCTCCCAGGTACTGAGGAGGGGAGATGAAGCCAGCCACCAATTCTCCATTCCTCTGTGCAAAACTGTGACCTGTTCTTTGGTCTCTATTGTATTTAGAGTATAGAATGCACTACACTTCACTCGTAGAATATAATCTAAATGCAAAATACAAGACTGAAAATACCTTTGCCTTCATTCCACTATCATTAGAGGTACTGCTATTGTTAGTAGTCAGATTGGCAATTTTCTTTTAATGCACTGTATTTAATGAGGCATGGTGGCTCAGGCCTATTATCCCAGAATTTGGGAGGCTAAGGCAGGAAGATTGCCATAAATTTGAAGTCAGCCTGAGCTACGTTGTCAGTTCCAGGATAGCCTTACCTACAATATGAGATTATGTTTCAAATATCTATCAGGCTGGGGAGATGGCTCAGTGGTTAAAGGTATTTGCTTGCAAAACCTGCTGTCCAGGTTTGATTCCCTAGCATCCACATAAAACCAGATGCCAAAGTGGCACATGCATCTGGAGTTCGTTTGTAGTGGCTGGAGGCCCTGGTGTGCCCATGCTCTCTCTCTCACCTTCTCTGCTCACAAATAAGTAAATAAACATTTTTAATGATTCAAGTATATGAAGTTCTATTGCAGTAGCTGAGGCCCTGGTGTGCCAATTCTCTCTCTCTCCCTCTATCTCTCTCTCTAAAATAAAAAATAAATAAAAATAAATAAAGATTATCTATACCATATTGACATTATTGCAAAACTATTATATGCACCATATATATATAATATGGTATATTATATATATATGGTATATTATATTTATATATATATAAAAACATGTCGGGCTGGAGAGATGGCTTAGCAGTTAAGGCACTTACCTGCAAAGACAAAGGACCCAGGTTTGGTTCCCCAGGACCCATGTAAGTCAGATGAATGCATCTGGAATTCGTTTGCAGTGACTGGAGGCCCTGGCACAACCATTCTCTCTCTGTCTGCCTCTGTCTCTCTCTCAAATAAATAAATAAAGATAAGAAGAAACATTAATGTTAAAGCTATTAGAAATCACACTTTTCACTGTAAGAGAAAGAAGATAAAAGTATATTAGAAAGTAAGTTGCTTTTTATTTATTTATTTGAGAAACAGAGAGAAGCAGATAGAGAGAGAATGGGTGCGACAGGGCCCCTAGCCAGTGCAAACAAACTCCAGACACACACACCACTTTGTGCATCTGGCTTTATGTAGGTATGAGGGAATTGAACCTTGGGTATTTTGGCTTTGCAGGCAAGTACCTTAACCACCAAGCAATCTCTTCAGCCCACAAAGTAAGTTACTGTTGATCAAATTTGAGTTTGATTATTTAAGTTTTGGAACTTGAAATTTGATTTTTTGAGGCATCAAATATACAAGGATAATTGAATTTAAAATATGTAAGTATGAATTTATAATGTTTTATTTTAAATGACCCCTAAACAAAAACCCAGAACAATGGGAATGTTCTCTGAATATGAGTAGGTAGTAAGTGGAACTGGTGATTATTGGAGGTATGGTGTGGGAAATGAGGCTGATGTCAGTCACTATGCTGGAAAGTGAGGCAGCTGGTCACTAGCCAATGGGGGACAATTTGACCATGAAGATGAATGAAAACAGCAAATGACTGAACAAAGTGAGAGTCCATTAATTTCTGAAAGCAGGGTGTATCTGTTACCTTCTTGAGTGGAACCAAACACCTGATGAGAAGCAGCTTCGAAAGGAAAGGGCTTATTTTTCCATCATGGCAGGAGCAGGAAGCTGGCTCACAGTGTCACCTCAGCAGGGGGGGGGGTGCAGAGAATGATGATGCCTGCATGCTCAGCTTGCTTTCTCTCTCTTTAAAAATATTTTTTGCTGGGCTGGAGAGATGGCTTAGCGGTTAAGGCATTTGCCTGCAAAGCCAAAGGATCCCAGTTTGATTCTCCAGGACCCACATAAACCAGATGCACAAGGGGGTGCATGCATCTGGAGTTCATTTGCAGCAGCTGGAGGCCCTGGTGCCTCCATTCTCTCCCTCTCTCTCTCTCTGCCTCTTTTTCTCTCTCTCAAATAAATAAATAAAATATTTTTTTTTAAAGTGCTGAGATAATAGATGTGAGCCACCATACAGGGCTCTTAAAACAAATATTTTTTTAAGATTTAATTTAATTAATTTATTTATTAGAGACAGAGAGAAGGAGAGAGAGAGAGAGAGAGAAGCACACCAGGGTCTCCAGCCACTGCAAACAAATTCCAGACACGTGTGCCCCCTTGTGCATCTGCCTTATGTGGGTCCAGGGCAATCAAACCTGGGTTCTTTGGTTTCACAGGCAAATGCCTTAACCACTAAGCCATTTCCCCAGGCCTTAAAACAAATATTTTTTGCTGGGTGTGGTGGTGCATGTCTTTCATCCCAGCACTTGGGAGGCAGAGGTAGGAGGATCACCATGAGTTCAAGGCCACCCTGAGATTACAAAGTAAATTCCAGGTCACCCTGGGCTAGAGTGAAACCCTACCTTGAAAAACAAACAAAATAATAATATATATTATATTATAATTATATTATATTATATATATTTACAAGGAGAGGGAGAGAGAAAGAAAATGAGAATGGGCATTCCAGAGCCTAGTGCCTACAGCAAATGAATTCCAGAACCATGAGCCACTTTGTGCATCTGGCTTTACGTGGGTGCTGGGGAATTGAACACAGACTATCAGGCTTTGCAACCAAGTGCCTTTAACTACTGAAAAATCTTTCCAGCCTCATAGGTTTCTCTTTTTTATATATAGTTTAGAACTCCAGCCTGTGGAATAGAACCACCTATATTTAGGGTAAGTCTTCCTACCTCAACTAAACTAACCTAGTGTTGCAGTCAGGTTCGCATTGCTGGCAGAAATCACCTGACTAAAAGCAGCTTGTGGGAAAAAAGAGGTTTATTTTGGCTTACAGGCTCGAGGGGGAAGCTCCATGATGGCAGGAAAAATAATGGCATGAGCAGAGGGTGGACATCACCCTCTGGTCAACATAAGGTGGACAACAGAAACCGGAGAGTATGCCAAACACTGGCAAGGGGAAGCTGGCTATAATACCCATAAGCCCACGCCCAACAATGCTCTACCTCCAGGAGGCTTTAATTTCCAATTGCCATCAGCTGGGGAGACTAGCATTCAGAACACCCAAGTTTATGGGGGACACCTAAATCAAACCACCACACCTAGAAAATCCCTCACAGATAGAATCAGAGATTTGTTTCCATGGTTATTCAAAGTCCTGTCAAGTTGACAATGAGAGATTAACCATCAGGCAGGCTCTGTACTTCCCGATGTGATACAATGTGAAGTACCACTATCATGCCCCAAGCGTTATTCCTGAATCTAATCAAGTCTTGTAGCAATTACCTTCTTATGCTGGGACAAAATACCCAACCGACCAATTTAGCTTACCATTTCTAGGAGAAATTTCAGTATGGTGGGGGAAAGCATTGCAGGAGCAGACAGCTAGGTATCTTATCTTCACAGCAGCATGGAGGGGAGAGAGAGAGAGAGTGAGCTCAGCTATGAACACCCAGTGGTGCTGGACTAGTCATCTTCAAGGCCTGTCTGCAGTCACACACCTCCTCTGGCAAGGCTTGACCCCTCAAAGGCTCCACCAACTGGGGATTAAGTATGAGCTTAGTCACAAACACATGAGCTATGGGAAATATTTTACATTCAAACCAGCACAAGCCTTTATATCTAATTCTAGGTTACCCAGTCTATTGAAATGTCACTGTTTGGGAAAAAAATGGTCATATGCTGGGTGTGGTTGTACACACCTTTAATGCCAGCACTCAGGAGGCAGAGGTAGGAGGATTGCCATGAGTTTGGATACCTACCTTGAAAACCACAGAAAGAGAGAGAGAGAGAGAAAAGAAAAGAGAAAAAGGTCATGGTTGATATGATCATGCTAGACAAAAAGAGACTTGGGAGGGGCTGGAGAGATGATTTAGAGGTTAAGGCATTTGCCTGCAAAGCCAAAGGACCCAGGTTCGATTCCCCAGGACCCTCACAAGCCAGATGCACAAGGGATATATGCTTCTGGAGCTCATTTGCAATGGCCCTGGTGTGCCCATTCTCTCTCTCTTTCTCTCTTCTCCCTATCTCTCTGGTTGCAAATAAATTAATTACTTTTTAAAAAAGACTTCGGAGACATAGTCACCTCAACAAAACAATGAAAGTTCCTGTTTGGTTATGTCTCTGTCTTAGGTTTGCATGTGTATTTTCACAAAAGACTGGGGCTAGTTTGCTGACTGATGCATTGCTTCTACTCACCTCTTGTAAATCACAGGGATTCTGGCATCCTTCTCCCAATCCTCCTCCCTTCTCTTCTCACCTCCAATAAAATCTTGTGGGGTCAAGTTCATGAAACCAAGCAACGGTTGATAAAAATCCAAAAACCTGGGGCTGGAGTGATGGTTCAGTAAGTACCACACAAACACAAGAGCCTCAGGGGACCTGAGCCTTCCTGAATCCCATCCCCCAGCACCCACACAAACAGCTGGGTGCAAGCAAGGCATGCCTCAATCCCCAGTCCTGTGAGGAGAAGAGACAGGGGAGTCACTGGAATTCAAGAAAGCTATAAAATCAGGAATCAGTGAGAGATTTTGGAAGGGAGACATCTGATGTTCTCCTCTGGCCCCCACATGCATGCACATCTACACACACACACACACACACACACACACACACACACACACACACACACACCACATGCATGCCACACCACACATAATGCACACATGCAAGTGTCTGAAATAATCATGGATTCTGAGCAGTCATAAGAGTCAGATACGATAGTAAAAGCCAGATAATTTTGTGAGCAGTAATGGCAGCTATAGTTCCATATGCTGAGGTAGCAGTAATTGAATCCTGTGCTCTATGAAGGAAACCAGTTGCAGTTTTGGGCAGGATTGTGCTGTAAGGTCGAAGAAGAAATCTTCCCAGCTGTATGTAGAATATTAATAGCTGATTAGAGTCCTCTTTATCAAATGTAAGTATTTCTACTGGGAACAGTGGTCCAAAATACAAACTTCATTTAATCAGGCTCTTCTGTTTAAAATTCATAGCATACAGGGAACATTGTGGAAGAGGGGGTGGAAAGACTGTAAGAGCCACAGAGCACAGAGTAGATAGGAATACCCTGAGACAAGGTCCCCAACTCACAGGGGTTAACAAGGTCTTCATGTCCCACAGCAGATACCATGACACCACAGGGGAGGACC
Source organism: Orientallactaga sibirica (assembly GCA_036365145.1). Taxonomy (NCBI): domain Eukaryota; kingdom Metazoa; phylum Chordata; class Mammalia; order Rodentia; family Dipodidae; genus Orientallactaga; species Orientallactaga sibirica. The sequence continues at coordinate 26,779,904 of JAEOAD010000004.1, read as the reverse complement.
CCCAGAGTGGTGGGGGTGGGGGCAAGGGGATGACAGAGTATAAACTGTCATATTTCATATAAAATACTTTTTAATTCAGAGTATATTTATATATGTGTATATGCCTCCATCCAGGTTCATTTAACTTCTAGACACACTGTCAAAATTAGTCTGATGGCTTCTTACAGATTTTATATGGATGAGTTTCTTAGTGGGTCTTAATTAGATATGAGACAATTCCAATTTAGTGGCAGAGTTTAAATAATCTTATGCTTTTAGAGGGATATTAGTGTCTAACACAAACTGACTTGAGTTCTGGGGCTGGAGAGATGGCTCAGTGGTTAAGGCACTTGCCTGCAAAGCCTAAGGACCCAGGTTTGATTCCCCAGTTCCCATGTAAAGCCAGATATACAAGGTGGCACATGCATCTGGGTTTGTTTGCAATGGCTAGAGGCCCTGGCATGCCCATTTTCTTTCTCTCTCTCTCTCTCAAATAAATAAACAAAAAATTTTGTAAAAGAATTGACTTTTAGGGTTATTTTTCCCATTGTTGTAGAACTATAACACCTCCCACCCCATTGAGAATTATTGAGGAAAAGAAGAAATACATAAATTTCAGCTAAAATTTTTACCAGATGTGTGTGTGTGTGTGTGTGTGTATATATATATATATATATATATATATATATATATATATATATATATATATATTTTTATGAAATTTCTAGAACATTCAGATAGATTCTGGTGTGAGTGGGTTTTGTTTTTCGGTTCATTTTCAAGTAATAAAGAATAGAACTGGCCATTGGGTTGTATGCTTACTCCACACGAAATCCTTGTTTAACACCTGGATATCATTCTACATGACTTCTGGATGATTCACATATAAAATCCTGGACAACATAACACACTCTCTCTCCCCATTCTCTTCTCTTTTCTTCCTTTCCATGCGTATACACGTAAGTCACATTTCTCTCTATGTTATTCTGATGTGGTTAACACTTCCAATCTCCTGTTTGCTCACCAGACAGCTAACATTAGCTACCTTGTTTTCAATACCAAATAATTGGGGGTATTGAAAATTCAAAAACAATATTTCATTTTTTTGACCCAGAAATCTCACTTTTAAATACTGTGGTGGTTTGACTCAGGTGCCCCCATAAACTTATGTGTTCTGAATGCTAGGTCCCCAATTAGTGGCAATTTGGGAATTGGAGCCCCCTGGAGGTGATGTATTGTTTGGGGTATACTTACAGGCATTATAGCCAGCTTCCGCTTGCCAGTGTTCTGTACCCTCTCCTGCTGCTGTCCACCTGATGTTGGCCAGGAGGTGATGTCCATCCTTTTCTCATGCCTCAATCTGTAAATCAAAATAAACCCTTGCCTTCACAAGCTGTTTTTGGGTGGTGTTTTCTGCCAGCAACGTAAAGCTGACTGCAGCACATACCTTTTACCGTAGAAATCAACAGTCACTTTAATAGAGATTTAGTTACAAGCATGTCTTCCACATTATACAAAATAAAATAAAACAAAATTGGAGGGCTGGAGAGATGGCTTAGCGGTTAAGGTACTTGCCTGAGAAGCCAAAGGACCCAGGTTTGAATCCCCAGGACCCATGTAAGTCAGATGTACAAGATGATGCATGAGTTTGGAGTTCGTTTACAGAGGCTGAAGGCTCTGGTGTGCCCTCTCTCTCTCTCTCTTTCTCATAAATAACATAAATTTTTAAAAATAGAAATGATTTAAGAATAGTTGTTTTGTTTTTTTTGTTTTTGTTTTTGTTTTTCGAGGTAGGGTTTCACTGTAGCTCAGGCGGACCTGGAATTCACTATGTAGTCTCAGGGTGGCCTTGAACTCACGGCGATCCTCCTACCTCTGCCTCCCAAGTGCTGGGATTAAAGGCATGCGCCACCACGCCCTGCTCAAGAATAGTTTTGATACTAATTTTTTTTTTTTTGGAGGTAGGGTCTTACTCTCTAGCTCAGGCTGACCTGGAATTCACTATGTAGTTATGTAGTCTCAGGGTGGCCTTGAACTCACAGCAACCCAACAACCTTTGCCTCCCGAGTACTGGGATGAAAAGCATGCACCACCAGACCCAACTATTTTTGGTGCTTTTAAGTAACTGGAAAAAAAAGTAATACTATCATCCTGCAACTCATAAATTACCTCAAAATCACACTGCAGTGCACACGTACACAGTGTTGGGGGTGACAGGTACATTCCTTTGTTTGCGTAACATCTTCATACAACGTCAGAGTTGTAACTATATCGTTGACAAAGACATGAATATTTGCCAGTCGTTTTGTGGCAGATAAACATTGCTACCTCCTGATTTCCATAATCAGTGTAGGTTGTGTTAGCAAGGTTCCTTTAAAAAAGCAACCTGCTATTGTGAGGTGCCTTGTGCAGTATAGTGTACGGTAGACAGCATTATAGTTCTAGTTCTCAAGTTCTCTTCCTCTGTGTAACAGGATTCTACAGCCATATCCTTGTGCCCATGACACTGCAGTGTCACCCAGCAGAGCAGGCACAGTATGTCTCCTTGCCCCAGTGACTCCGGGCTTGGTCGTCACATGCTTTGGCCAATAAAAATATTAGCAGATGTTAAGATGTTGAGAAAGGATTTCAATGTGCATGCAGAGTTTGGCCTGGTTCCTGAGCTTCTGAAATCTGCCATGAGGTGGCAGCCATCTGTTCTGGTAACCACTGGCCCCAGCATGAGGGATGGGAAGAGCAGACCTGAACTTGAAGCATAGTCAGCCCAGCAGTGCAAGGCCCCAGAGGAGGATGGATGAGTGCAGCCGAGAGTCACTGAGTGTGGGAGATTGTTATGAAAAGACCTGACTAATGCTATGGGAGCCTGCTCGTTATCTGTAGTCACTGTGTGTAGTTCTCCTCTGCCAAAGCTATAGAAGTTGGAAATCTCATCCAATTTAAAGGAACTGGGGGCTGAAGAGATGGTTTAGCGGTTAAGGTGCTTGCCTTGCGAAGCCTAAGGACTCAGGTTTGACTCTTCCAGAACCCACGTAAGCCAGATGCACATGGTGGTGCATGCGTCTGGAGTTCATTTGCAGTGGCTAGAGGCCCTGTTATAATCATTCTCTCTCTCTCTTTCTTAAATAAATTAATTAACTAAATTAAAATTAAAAAAAATAAAGGTAGTGGTATGAATTACCTGAGGCAACCTGCAAATGTAACATAATTATGCTGCCTTATGAATGCAGTTATGAGTTTGAGAAGTCTTTCTCTTTCCCAGAGACATCAGAATACCTTGAAAAGTTTGAAGAAATCAAACCTGTATTAAATTGATACTATTTCCCATGAGTGTTTAAAATCTGATGGATAATTGTGAAGATGAATGATTTCTTTTTTGTTTGTTTTTTGTTTGTTTTTTCGAGGTAGGGTCTCGCTCTAGTCCAGGCTGACCTAGAATTCACTATGTAGTCTCAGGATGGCCTCCAACTCACTGCAATCCTACCACCTCTTCCTGTGCTGGAATTTTTAAAGGCGTGTACCACCATGCCTGGCTTAAGATGCAAGATTTCTTTAAATAAAGGTTCCTTTCTCTCTCTTTCTTTCTTTTTTTTTTTTTTTTTTCCGAGGTAGGGTTTCACTCTAGCCCAGGCTGACCTGGAATTCACTATGTAGCCTCAGGGTGGCCTTGAACTCATGGCGATCCTCCTACCTCTGCCTCCTGAGTGCTGGGATTAAAGGCGTGCGCCACCACGGCCGGCATCTCTCTCTTTCTTTTATCTTTTTTTCTTGCAGTACTAGGGATCAAACCCAGGACCTTGTACATGCTAAGAGTGCTCTACACCTGACTTACATCCCAACCCCTTGTTTTTTGAGTCAGGATCATGTTTCATAGCCTGGGTTGGTCTTAAACTTGCTATTCAGCTGGGTGCGGTGGCACACACCTTTATTCCCAGCACTTGGGAAGCAGAGGTAGGAGGATCACCATGAGTTCGAGGACATCCTGAGACTACATAGTGAGTTCCAGGTCAGCCTGGGCTAGAGTGAGACCCTACCTTGAAAAACAAAAAAAAACTTGCAGTTCTTCTGCCTTGTCCTCCTTCATGTTGAAATTATAGGTGTGTGTCTGGCTAAAGGAAGGTTTCTTAACTTCTTGGAACTTAGTGATTTGCTGTTTATGTCCTTTGTATGGTACAATGTTTAGCAGCATCTCTGGGATCTGCACACAAGACACCAATAGCATCTTCCATACAGTCGTTAGCCATGTAGTCAAGACAATTATGTCTTCAGACGTATCCCACAAGTTCTGTGGGACAGGGGTGGCAAAAGGCCTTAATGAAAGAATTCTGTTGTAGTGGTTTTCATACCTGGTTACTCTTGTCACAATCTAGTAAATGCTGTTTCGATAAGTTTTATTTAGAAGTAATTTTAACTGAAAATTACAATACTAGAACACAGAATGCTCATGTGTCATATGTTCATTTTGTTACATATATCAATTCTTTCTCTACATATAGACATACTCTTCTCTGAGCATTGCTTAAAGGTACATTGAATATAGGATCCCTGCTTTCTCCTTAATAGTCAGGGTATATTTCCTAAAAACAAGGGCACTCTCATATTATCCTGGCATGATTAGCCAAAAAATTTGATTAATCTAACATTATTAACCAATCCACATTCAGGTTTACCAGTTATTGTAAAATGTTCTCAGTGACTATTTTTCCAGCATCCAATGATGGACACGTATCATATTTAGTTGTCATGTCTCTTAGTCTCCTTTAATCTACAGTAGTTTCTCCTCAGCCTTTCATTATTTTTTATAACCTTGACATTTTCCAAGAGTGCAGGCTAATACTTTTACAGAATGCCTCTCAATTCATATTTGTTTGATATTTCCTCATGATTAAAATCAAGTCATGGCAGGCCACCCTCCACAGTGAACTACTGGAAAGGTAAAGCATTTAAGACCTCCAAAACAATAAAGGTCATTGCCAAAGCACCTGGTTATCCACCAGAACTAGATGGTAAGATCCTGTTGCTGACGACATCACAGACTGTGGTCATGCAACATTAGAAATCAAGCTGAAGGGCTGGAGGGATGGTTTAGTAGTTAAGGCGTTTGCCTGGAAAACCAAAGGACTCAGGTTGGATTCCCCAGGACCCATGTTAGCCAGATGCACAAGGGTCACATGTATCTGGAGTTCATTTGCAGTGACTGGAGGCCCTGGCGCACCCATTCTCTCTCCCTCTTTCTCTGTCAAATAAATAAATAAAAAAAAAAAAATATTTTTAAAAAGAGGTGGCGCATGCCTTTAATCCCAGCACTTGGGAGGCAGAGGTAGGAGGATTGCCGTGAGTTCAAGGCCACCCTGAGACTACATAGTTAATTCCAGGTCAGCCTAGACCAGAGTGAAACCCTACCTCGAAAAACCACAAATAAATAATAAATAAATAAATAAATAAAATAAAAAATAAATAAAATAAAAGAAATCAAGGTGGAACTGAGAAGAAAGCCATCTCCCTGCCAGCTAGCTGTCATAGTATTGGAAAGAGCTATGTGTCCTGCTTGGGGATAAAAGTCATCAACAGTGAGAACAAGCAGTGAACCCTGGAAGTTACAAAATCAACCAGCCAGGCAAGATGTTTCCACTGGTACAATAGTGACACATAAGTCATGGGGGTAATCCACTGCTCTCTGACTAGATAATAGGCCTACTCAGTCGGGGAGAATTCATGCCTGGTACTGAGAATCAAGTCAAAAGCCTATGGCTTTGAAAGTCATAGAGGGAAGTATCCACTGTTCTTTGGCTAAATGGCGAGGTCATACCCACTCAAAAGCCCTTTAATCCATGCAGCTCCCACTCTTAGTTAGAGAATCTGATTTTTACAGACAGCGGCAAATACCAGGGAGACCCAGGACCCATCCAAATGACAAGGAGAGAAAACCAAGTGCTTAGCACTAGACAAGGCTTCTCTATCACACCCACCAGATCCCAGGAAATACTGCAGAGGATTGTGCAGATTAAAAATGAGTGCTGCTCTCACTGCCAGCCTGAGAACCTTCTCCAGGGAGATGACAGTGGACACTAAAAAGACAGGAAAGTCCAGCCAGGCGTGGTGGCACACGCCTTTAATTCCGGCACTCAGGAGGCAGAGGTAGGAGGATCGCCAAGAGTTCGAGGCCACCCTGAGACTATATAGTTAATTCCAGGTCAGCCTGGACCAGAGTGAGACCCTACCTCGAAAAACAAAAAACAAAAAACAAAAAACAAAAAACAAAAAAAAAAAAGAGAGAGAGAGAGAGAGACGGAAAAGTCATAGAAATAGAAAACCAGAGTCTGCCGAGAGCTCAGCACTAAAAGAGACTCTAACGAGGCTTTGTAAGGCACAAGGAATATTGCTGAAGATGGGGCAGAAAGATTGTAACAGCCACAGGGTAGGAAGGTGTACTCTGTCTATATACTGCCCTCTTGACATCAACCAACCTTATATTCATGACTCCAGCCCTCGCTTCTTTTTCTGACGAGGTCATTTGTCAACAGAGTTAGGGTTCATCCCAGTATACAGAATGGTCGCACTACAAGACTCTTAGCTTAATTGCATCTGTCCAGACCCTTTTCCCAAACATAGCCACATTTGCAGGTACTGAGGGTTAAGACACACATGAATGGTTTGATGGCCACCATTCCAGCCCAGCCAAAACTTTCTCGCTATAGAGTTCCCATAGTTAAGAAGTAATTTGCTTCAGGTGTGGTGGCACATGCCTTTAATCCCAGTACTGGGGAGGCAGAGGTAGGAGGATCTCTGTGAGTTCAAGGTCAGTCTTGGACTATAGAGTGAGTTCTAGGTCAGCGTGGACTAGAATGAGACCCTACTTTAAAAAAAATGCAATTTGTGGGGCTGGAGAGATGGTTCAGTGGTTAAAGTCACTTGTTTGTAAAGCCTTCAGGCCCAAGTTTAATTCCCTAGTACCCACGTAAAGTCAGATAGATGCACAAAGTGCCATTTACCTCTGGAGTTCATTTGAAGAGGCAGAAGGCCTTGGCATGCCCATTCTCTCTCTCTCTCCTCTCTGTCAAAATAAATAAATATTTAAATTTTTAAAAAAGAAGTAATTTTGGGGGTACAAACCTTGAGACTATGTAAAAATGCTAACCCTCATCAAAATTTCATCTATTAATTTTAGAATCTGTTGATAATTCTTGTCCAGTTTGTGATTTTTCTAAGTCCTTCATTCTTTCTATATTTATTAGTAGGAATTCTGTTGTAAGTTTCTCTGTCTCTCCTCGCCTACATCCCTCTCTCAATACTCATATATTGATTCTCATTTTTCCTGCAGGTTATGACCTATTATTGTTTTCATGTTTAAGTGTTTTATTGTGTAGCCAAATAGCCCCTCCAAGCAGATGTCAGTGTTCTTGGACATGGTCCTTACTCCTTGCCTAGTTTCTTACTTTCTGGTACAATAAAATATTCTTAGTTCATTTTGTATCTTCTCCTACCCCTGCCCCAGAATCTGTAATTTCACCAGGAAGTGTTCACTTCTTTGAGTGAAGTGGTGTTTAAAAACAAAATCTAGGTGCCTGAGAAGTTTTTATATAAAGTTTTTGACTCCTGTTCTTAGGGATTATAATAAAGATTATAGGTCCTAGAGTAGGGCCCAGAAAAAAATCTCTCTCCTTCTCTCTCTCTCAAGTTCCAGGTAGTTGTGTTACACAACAATATATAAACTTTGCAGCTCTATTATATTTAATCTACAATTAGTTTACACTAATATTTCATGAGTACATTTTTCATCTAATGAGACAAACAGCTGCCTCATATCTTAATTTCTGGACAGTAACAAACTAAATAAAATAAAACCAACAATATTTGATATAACTTACTATATAACAAATGTCAGTGATGGATGTCTAAGAAAGGAAATGTGTCATATAGTGTATAATAAATTATTGATTAAAATAACCAAGCTACAGTCAAGTCTAGATATAATTACATTTTTGATTAGAAGAGAAAGTGAAATTTTTACTTTTAAATTGTGTTCTTCTGACTGTAATCCCTCTCTTTTTTGTGTCTCTCATATGCTAAAGAATATATTACTTTGTGAGAAGGGAACACACACGATTTTCACAATGAAATAGAACAATAATCTATTTCAATATCTGATGCTTGAATGTCTTCAATAATAGATAACTCAGAGAAGGTACAAAATTACTTCAGTGAATCCAACTGCATTATTGACTAGCTATATCACATTTGCTATTGAACATAAAAATGCATTTTTCCCACATGAAATTTGGGTTAATCCTTTTATTTCCTAAAAACATAAAATAAAATAATAAAAGGACAACCTAAGCAACTAAGGTTCTATCTTGAGGATGGGTTTCTTGTTTCATCTACAGGTGATCTGTAGCTTTGAGTCTGAAACTTTGTCTTTTGAAAAAGGAGTAAGATTTGCTTCCTGCTTCAGATAACAGCATCCCCCCCACCTTGAAAATCACTAATGCAAGCTGGAAAAGAATCACTGCCCTGTGGGAATGAGAATTATAAGTCTTAGCATTAAAGTGTATACAGGAATTCAATGTACTATGTTTATTTTACCAACGGAGAAACAAAATCTCAGAGAAAGAAAATAACTTAGCTAGGAAATGGCTAAGCAGGGACTCTAGTGCAGCAGGATAGGAGAGTTGATCATAGTAACAAACAGCCCCTAAGTTTCCGCTTCATTCTTGAAGCCAGGCAGACAGGGCAGCCTCGGTGCGGAGTTGTAACAGAGGGGCGAGGAAGCCACACGTCGCATCCAAACTCTGAGAGAAAGAACAAAATTGCTCCAGTGAAGTCTGCAGCATACTGTGGCGCAACCACAGTGCATCTTGGCATTGAACACCAACCAGTATTTGATTGTTCAGTACCAGAATAAGTTTGTAGCCTGTTGTTATAGAAGCTGGGAAGTACTTCCCACAGGGTGGGGCGGAATGACTGATTACAATAACCAGACCAAGGCATGGTGGTGCATGGACGGTGGAATTTACCTTGAAGCCAGCATGGCTGTGTGGTGTCCCAGTGGTGTGAAGTGAAAGGAAGCAAAGACTTTGGGTTATAGTTGGGTGAAAACTGACCTTACTCTTTTTCTTTTTAAAAAAAAATTAAATATTTTATTTTTATTTATTTATTTGAGAGAGAAAGAGAATGGGTGCACCAGGGCCTCCAGCCATTGCAAAAGAACTCCAGACGCAGGTGCCACCTTGTGCATCTGGCTTATGTGGGTCCTGGGGAATCAAACTTGGGTCCTTTGGCTTTGTAGGTAAACACCTTAACCTCTAACCTATTTCTCCAGTTTGTAACCTTGCTCTTTTTCTCACCAATGTGGAGTCACTGTAGCCATTTTCCTACCACAAGAGAAGTGTAAGAAAATCTACTCTATGCCAGAAGGTTGACTCCACAAATCTCTAGAATGTTCAACCTCTGAACTTTCCAGTGAATTATCAGTACATTCTCTTGAGTTTAAACCAGTTTTCCCATGATCTTGTATAACTGCTTTTCCAAACAAGCAATATTAAAATTCAAAACCTAGGGCCTGGAGAGATGGCTTAGTAGTAGTCAAGGCACATGCCTGTGAAGCCTAAGGACTCCAGTTCAATTCTCCAGGTCCCATATAAGCCAGATGCATCTGGTGGTGTATGTGTCTGGAGTTTGTTTGCAGTGGCTAGAGGCCCTGGCACGCCCATTCTCACTCTCTCCCCCTCTCTCTCTGTCTCAAATAAATAAATAAATGAATAAATAAATAAATAAATAAATAAATATAAAATCTTAAAATTCAAAACCTAGAAAAGTCCTGAACTCTCTTAGAAGAGGCATATACATATGTATGTAGAGTGTTCTTAACTGTGTGTCAAAACAATACACCAATGCAACCAGAATCAAAAAAACAAAGGAATTAGCCTATTGCCAAACTGCCCTATACCATACACCATTAGGTTTACATATGTTCTGCTAGTTCTCCTCCACCCTACTATCTGCAATGATTATTTTTGTTTTGTTTTGTTTTGTTTTGTTGTTTTTCGAGGTAGGGTCTCACTCTGGTCCAGGCTGACCTAGAACTAATTTTGTAGTCTCATGGTGGCCTCGAACTCATGGCGATCCTCCTACCTCTGCCTCCCCAGTGCTGGGATTAAAGGGGTGTACCACCACACCCAGCTATTTTTTTTATTAAATATATTTTATTTGTCTATTTATTTCAAAGAAAGAGAGAGGCAGAGACAGAGACAGAAGAGAGAGAGAGAGAGAATGGCACACCAGAGCCTCCTAGCCATTGCAAACAAACTCCAGACACATGAACCACCTTGTGCATCTGGCACTGAGGAGTTGAACTTGGGTCCTTTGGCTTTGCTGGCAAGCACCTTAACTGCTAAGCCATCTCTCCAACCCAGCATTGATTTTTTTTTAAATATATAGCTTGTAACATATCATATAAATGGTTTAGTATCCTGACTTTTCATTTAAATATATATTCAAGACTTTTTCCCACATGGCAAAGTAATATTTACACATATTATTAGAAGAGCTGTCAAAATATTCCCGCAATTGGCTATAATATGATTGAAAAACTCCAAACTTTGGGGCGTTTAAGTTGCTTCCACTTCATTTCACACATGCAGCTGCGCGCGTGGATAAATCCACGTGCATGGGGAAGAACCATCAGAAGGGCAGACCCAGGCACTGATTTCAGTGGGTGCTTTGCTTTGGGCCTTTGTGGCCTCAGGTCCACAGGCAATGAAAGCTGCAGCAAAACTAGGCAGTGGCTGGACCCTGCCCCCTGCAGGTCAGTGTATTAGACACCCATATGCACAACTGTTAGTGATTGTGCTAGGTTAAAATGATACTATAAACAGCTGAAATTTCTGCTATAATGCTCTGATTTGGAATACTTGATTAAAATTGAAAGGATAAAAGCTTTTAGACATAAGTTGGTAGGGTGAGGCACTTGTAAACATATGGGTGATTAATCAGAAGGAAATGCTGTTGAGATAAATAGCAATTCTAGGCACACATTATCTTTTGGAATCAGGATCTTTCAGTGGCATGATCTATTTGTGCAAGTCTGTTTGGCTGCAGACTCTGAGTAGATGATGCTAAAGAGGTCTTGCTCTTTAATATATCCTGTGAGTGTCTTTCCTGCTGTGCATGGGTCCGATGGCTCTGCTGGCCTGGCCCACTCACTGGCCTCTGACGTGATGGTTCTCTGTCTGTGGTCCAGCATCCCTAAGTATCTTCACTGCACATGTACTTCCCAGAAAACGGGAGATGTTTCTCTGGCTAGCTCAAGATCCATTTATCTGTCCATGTGTATCTATTTGTTGTCAATAATTAAAAGGGACTAATGTGGTTATTCAAGAATAGTGTCCAGGCAATCCTCCAAATCAATTTATCTCGCTCAACCTCATTAAGGAGCTAGAAAACTGGTGGGCTTTTGTTTGGATGCTGTACTTTTGGGCCCTGCCAATTGTACTCTGGGAGCACAGAGCTACAGCAGTAGATCATGAACTGTTTTCTCAGTCCAGGTCCTAACATTAGTTCTTGACAACTATATTAGAAAAAGCATTTAACATGTACCCATAGGCTCATTAGAAGTAGAGCCAGATTGTTTGTGTGTGGATCTCACTTCCTAAGTAGGGAAAGTGTTCCCTGGCAAGATGTAGGCTGGCGGGGACAAAGCAGTTACAAGCAGTGGGGTCATAGGGTGTATAGTAGTAACTTCTCAGTACAGAACAAAGATGGGCCTAGACCGTCCAAAGGACCCTAGTAAAAACGCATCTTCTGATGGTGAGGTTGGTCACAGCAGGTGGCAGGGAGACGCTATGACATCTCCTCAAAGGGCAAGAGATGAGAGGCCAGCCTGGAGGGAGGGGATGTGCAGCATCTGTCTCTCGAAAGAGCACACAGGGAAGGACTAGGAGTACCAACAACAATTAGCTCCGTCAGATAGTCTGACAAGATGCGATCCTTATTTCCAAGTCCTCCATAATCACTGCAGAAAAGAGCAAGCGGTGCCATCACTGATGGGAATAACTAATTACTTAATGTGTATCTTTAGCCAAACTTCATTCAAAGAGTGAAGAGGATTGGTGTCTTATTTTTTATTACCAACTTTAAAATGTTTTAATTTTCAAACCCATGATGTTGGCATTATTTTAGGCACTGCCGTAGAGTTTTCTTTCATAGCAATTAGCTTCAAAACCTCTAGCATAATGCCAAGAACACTTATCTTCCATAATTCACATTTGGCATTATGCCAAAGCTTATTATAGGATTTCATTTTGATACTTGATCTTGAGTATGTAATGGAGACTGACATATCCTTATTCATTTCCAACAAATGCCAAGCCTTTAAAGTAGCATTACACAAGTGGTTTGTTTGGAAAGGCTTTGCCCCTCTCTTCTTTGCAGGCTCCCTTCTGGAAGCTGGAGTGTGCAACAACTTCTCAAGCTTAGCAAGCCCTGTATGAGCTCAAGAAGGAGCAAGTACTAGTAGATTTCTCGCATTCTTTTTGTTGTTGTTATTGTTGCTGTTGCTGTTGCTGTTGTTGTTTTGAGGTAGGGTCTTCCTCTAGCCCACACTGATCTATGACCTAATCACTATGTAGTCTCAGGGTGGCCTTGAACTCTTGGTAATCCTCCTACCTCTGCCTCCCAAGTGCTGGGATTAAAGACGTGCACCACCACGCCCAGCTGTTTGTATTCTTATAGTTTTTTTTTTTTTTTTTGGGAAAAAGAGATAATAAATATATTATGAGGGCTGGAGAGATGGCTTAGCAGTTAAGGCACTTGCCTGTGAAGCCTAAGGACCCAGGTTCAATTCCCCAGTACTCACATACACCAGATGTACAACATGACCCATGCATCTGGGGTTTGTTTTCAGTGGCTAGAGGCCCTGGTATGCCCATATTCTCTCTCGCTCTCTCTCCCTCTCCCTCTCTTTCTAAAATAAATAAAATAAACTGTGTGTGTGTATTGAAAGAACTTGAAGTTATTATTTAGTGAAGTGAGGGCTTAGCTCTTAAATAAGGTGTTTAAACAAGAAACTAACATCTGCAGCATGCTTTCTCTTTTCAGAATTCCTACTACCTACTACAGCACAATCCTTGCGATGTTTTCTTTGCCCTCTCTGATTACTCTCTGGAGACCTGGATACCAGGTGACTGTGACTCCTTTGCTTTCTGAGACAGGGCTGGTACCTTGCAGAAATGAAATTCCCTGGCTGTCCGTTCCCCTTTGGTCACTGCCATGTTCGCGTCAAGTCTGGCAGGACACTGCTTCTGGAAGCAAGGGGTGGTCTGTGCACAGCAAGGGCTGATGAGGAGTGCTGGCAAAAGGGTTCAGGTGTGAGAACAGACCGGACTGGATGGGAGAGGGCAGCTAAGGGAACTGGTTCTATGTATGGATGCTCGCCAACAGGCATGGCAACTCACAGAAGTATGGATAACTCACAAGAAGCCCCATTGGCATGTCCTTCTGTCCCCCTTGCTGACAGAGTCTTGGCCTCTCCATGTATTCTTTACCTTTTCAACTCCATTGCTTGCAAAATAAGCATTCTGTAAAGGCAAAGTCAAGACCATAGGCTTATCCAGCATAGCTTTCTACAAGAACAAAGCAGCCTTATGACCAGACTTAAGACTCTAAGGTCTTCAGGTTTATTTCTGAATAAAATATTAAAGGGGAAACATACTTGACATGTTTAATCAGTCCCCCTGTAAAATGGTCATAATTGCATATATTAATGCCACACAGATGTTATGAAGATTAACAAGTGCTCTTAAAATGTGAACTTCGAGTCCAAATTATTTCAACTTTGAACTGAATGAAAGGCTTTTAAAATAACAGGCACATGTACCTGCATATGGTAACTACTAAAGAATTCCCTTGCTTTTTTTCTCTGCTAAAATGTAAAACCCCTAAACAATAGAGTGTTTTCAACTCTACTGTGAAAGCCAAGTTCCTGATTGCAGAAACAATGCTCATAGACATAAAACTCGGTACTTTCTTGTAGGTCCTAATTCATAAGAGACAACCAGGCTGGTAATTTTAGGCATTGAGGAGCATGTTCAGAGGGTGTCTATTGTCATAGTAACTGGTTTACCACAGAAAAGCCAGGAGACAGCTCAAGTTAGGGGAGCTTTTCCTTCTTCCTTCATTAGGAAATCTTTCCTTGGTTCTTAGGATGAAGCTTAATGATTCAGACACCTATCTTGTAAAATTTCACTTAGCAGGTAATAGTTCTGTGGCAGTTTTTAAATTTCTGAAGTTCTAGAGTGAGCCCAGACAGAAAACCCTGACAGAGGAAACTCAGCTCAGTCAGGAGCAAAAGGTTCATATGCATAACATGACTGAATCTAATCCTCTGTGAGATTACCAAATCCATATTCCCAAAAGGTCAATCAAATAAATAACCAATGGCCTGCAAAGAAACCTTCCACATTTAAATACTGTCTGAATTTTTTTAAAAAAGACTTAATCTATCTAGGTGTGGTGGCGCATGCCTTTAATCCCAACACTCAGGGGACAGAGAGTAGGAGGATCCCTGTGAGTTCAAGGCCACCCTGAGACTGCATAGTGAATTCCAGGTCAACCTGGGCTAGAGTGAGACCCTATCTTGGGGGAAAAAAAAGAGTGAGAAAGAGACTTAATCCATAAGGAAATAGTTAAAAGATCGGGGGAAAAGCTTTATTTAGTGTCTCACAATTAATAAACAATAAGGTATTTGGCAGGTGGGACTGTGTGAGGGCATCTGTATGAGAGTAATGTTTCCTAAAGGACTGTGCTGCCATGACACCTGAACTTTCCAAGGTCACAAAGTGTTTTTGTAAAAAGGCCACAGACATTCTTCAAATCAAAGTATAAGACATGAGAAAGTTTAAATATTAATTCTATTTTTAAGAAAAATAAGAAAGGAGAGCTGAAGAGATGATTCAGCGGTTAAAGGCACTTACTTGCAAAGTTTGGTGGCCAGGGTTCAATTCCCCAGTTCACATGTAAAGCCTGATGCACAAGTGGTGCACACATCTTGAGTTCCTTTGTAGTGCCCTACTTATTCTCCCTCCCTACTTTTCTCTCTCTTTCCTTCCCACCTCCTCCCCTCTCTCTCAAATAAATTTTAAAAAATTAAGAAAAAGTAAAAAAAGGAGAAGAGGAAGATAAAAGAAAGGAAGTTATTAAACTGAAATGCTAGGTGCCCAGAGAGCTTTTTAATGTAGGATTTTTTTTTTTGGAACTTGAAGTTAAAAAAAAAAAAGTATACTAGATCATACATAAGACACCTCTTCTACAAAGTTCCCTGAGTCTGGAGGGTGTGAGAGTGCTGAGTGCTTAACCGTCACTTCTTCTCAGCACTTTGATAAATCTTGAGCCTCCCCAGTAGTCCCCATCATTTGCACAAAGAAGCTTCTCTGATCAAAAGTGAGAGCAGTGCCATTCTATGAGAATAAACATGAGTGCTTAGAGGACAATTGGATGGACACAACATATCCCCTTACACCTATATACACACGCTTCTGTGCTATTTACCTTTACATTTTGAAAACTTTGGCAAAGTATGTGAATTAGTTTGTCAGTAAAAATTGAAGAAAATGTCTACGAGGGAAAGGCCAGCTCTTTCAGCTCTTCCACTAGATAGTGAGGGGAATGAGAAAGCCACGCTCTCGGGATATAAAATGTGAGTTATGAGATATGACAACCAAGAAATAAGATTAATTCAGAAAGCTACAGCAGAAAATAGTTTCCTGAATCTATATGGGAAAGAATTCTTGGGACTTGTGTATCAGTTAATTTAAAATTCACTATCACACCAACTAGAGTGACGTGTCCAAGGCAATGGGCCAGAGTGTTCCTAACAGAAAAGATTCTTTCTTTTGTTAAGGTATAACTGAAGCAAGATTTCTATTCAAAAGACATTTTTGAAATGAGTTTTCCTCCTAAGAACGGTGTGTTAGTCAACTTTCTGTCACTATAACAGACGCTTGATGGAACATGGGGGCTCACACCTGCATCCCAGCACACACAAGGCTGAAGGAAGTGAGACAGGTGGATTGTTATGAGCTCAAGCCACGCCAGGACCACATAGCAAAACTTTGTCTTAAAAATAAAAAATAACCAGAGCCGGGTGTGGTGGTGCATGCCTTTAATCCCAGCACTCGGGAGGCAGAGGTAGGAGGATCGCTGTGAGTTCAAGGCCACCCTGAGTCTACAAAGTTAATTCCAGGTCAGCCTGGGCCAGAGTGGTGAGACCCTACCTCGAACAACCAAAAATAAATAAATAAATAAATAAATAAATAAATAAATAAATAAATAAAAAAAATAACCAGTTAAATAATCCAAAATGCTCATATACCTGAGCTAATCAACTTATAAATAAAGAAAGGGATTATTTTGGCTCACAGTTATGGAGGTTTCAGTACATGACTGGTTGGAAGATTGCTTTTGAGCCTGAGGCAAAGCATCCTATCTGGAAGAGAGTTCATGGCAAAGCAAACTGCTCACCTCATGACCAGGAAGAGAAGGAGAAGGAGGAGGAGGAAGAGAAGGAGAAGGGAGAAGAAGAAGAAGCAGAAGCAGAAAAAGAAGGGAGGAGGAGGAGGAGGAGGAGGAGGGGGCTAGTGCCCCATCATTCCTTTCAAGGGCACATACTAACTGCACTGCCTAAAGACCTCCGAAAGGTTCCACTGCCTACCAAGAGTACCAAGCTTGAAGCCAAGGACATTCCATTCCAGTTCAAAGTATTGCAAGTGGCCTCATTAGAGGCAGGTTGCAGGCAAAGGAAATCATCCACTGTTGTAATATGTTGACACCACTGATGTGAACTAATCAGACTTCATGGGTAAGATACTTGTGTCTCGACTATTAGCATGTGGGGGTTAGAGGTCAATGTCAGGGAGGTCTTTCAAAGCCAGTCGCCATCTTATCTTAGGAAACAGGGTCTCTTGCTAAACCTAGAAGTTCAATGATTCAGCTAGGCTGGCCAGAGAGCCTCAGGAATTTCCCATCTCCATCTCCCCAGCTCTGGGCTTATAGGCATGCCCACCATTTAACATGGGGTTTGGGGTCTGAACTCAGACCCTCAGGCTTTTGTGGTCAGCACTTTACCTGCTAAGCCATCTCCCCATCCCCTCAGCTTGCTGTTTTTATTTTAAAATATCAGGCATGTTCTCCTGGAAGCAACTCTTTTTTTCCTTTGCTAACTCTTGTTCCTTCACTCTACCTTCATCCTCCTATTTTCTTTTCCACAGTACAGATTTTCAGCTTTATTGAGTTCAGGGACAGAAGTATGTTCACTGTGGTAAAAAGCAGTAGAAACAGTCCTTTTCCCACCAATCTTGAAACCCAAGGAGATTTAAAAAAAAATTTTGATTTATTTATTTAAGAGAGAGTGGGGAAGGAGAGAATGGGTGCAACAGGGCCTCCAGCCACTGCAAACAAACTCCAGACACATGGGCCACCTTGTGCATCAGGCTTACGTGGGTGCTGAGCAATCGAACCTGAGTCCTTTGGCTTTGCAGGCAAACACCTAAATCACTAAGCCATCTCTCCAGTCACCCAAAGAGAATTGATAAATGAAAGCGTTTTCATAACTCACTTGGTATCAAAGGCTGACTAGACCTGAACTTCACCTGGCAACAGAAACTTGTCCTCTCTTGAAAAAAGGCTATTTTTATCTTTACTGGTCACAATCATTGTAACTGTTCATTCACACTTTTTGTTATAGCAATATAAGTCTGTCTCATGATGGAGTTCTGCCCAGACCCCACTGATATCTTATGTATGATCTAGTATACTCTTTTTTTTTTACTTCAAGTTCCAAGAAAAAATAAAAACAGATAAGCCTGGGCTACAGAGTAAGCCCCTATTTAAAAAAGGAAGAGGCAGGGCTGGAGAGATGGCTTAGCAGTTAAGACGCTTGCCTGCAAAGCCTAAGGACCCATGTTTGACTCTCCAGATCCCACATTAGCCAGATGCACAAGGTGATGCAAGCATGCAATGTCACCCATGCACACAAGGTAGTGCATACGACTGGAGTTCAATTGCACTGGCTGGAAGTCCTGGCATGCCAATTCTCTCTCTCTTTCTCTCTCTCTCATAAAACAGGAGGAGGCATTCTCAAAGGCGAGTCACCTTATCTCATCAAATCTAAGTTCATGGGTTGTAAAACATCTTTATTTTATTTTAAGTTTTTATTTTTGTTTTGTTTTTTCGAGGTAGGGTCTCACTCTAGCCCAGGCTGACCTGGAATTTACACTGTATTCTTAGGGTGGCCTTGAGCTCATGGCAATCCTCCTACCTCTGCCTCCCTCCTGGGATTAAAGGTGTGCACCACCACACCTGGCTTTAATTTTTTTGGGGGGGTCTGTACACTTTATGTTTTTAGGTGTGGAAGTACAGAAATGGATGGGGAACTAATGTTAATTCTGATCACAAGTCCCCAAGCTGCAAGTGATTGGGAAGAGAACTCGTTCTTCTAGGTTGTGGTTCCCACAGAACGTGTTTTGAAAAGATGGCCTTTTCTGACATCCAGAAAGATTTGGAGCAGGATAAAAGTCCCCTGGGCATGGTGGGCTAGTGTGAGAGGAAGTCACTCGTCCCTATCCAGACAGGCTGGCTCTGGATCTTTAGTTCTCAGTCACTGTGGCTGGCTAGTGTGAGTGGCAGTCTGGGTTAAGTTTTCAGCTGGACAGCATAGCAGGCAACCTGGCAAGCTCCAGCCTGAAGAAAGGGGATGGGAGACAGTAGGATCCATCACACAGGTTGATGCCTGGAGTTGGGGAAGAGGGCACAGAAAGAGGCAGCAACCAACCAGGCAGACACCCAAATCTCTTTTATTGGGGGTAGGGCGGAATGGGCCTCAAAATGGGCCTGGAGCCCTCACTGCACAGCTTGTTCATTGGCACTGCCTCCTGAGTCCTGCGGTTTCATCACATCTGGAAGTTCCGGAGGGCTGGAGAAGGGCTCAATGCGCAGGGCCTCGAAGGCATCATCTGCTTGGAAGGCCAGGCCCACTGTGGCTGGGGCCTGTGGTCTTGCTGTCTGGCTGGTGAAACCACACTCTCCCAGCGTTTTTCCATCATCAAGGAGCTGGTCATCCTTGTATAGCCACTGCTCGTCGGGCGGCCACTTGAGGATGCCCTCGACGATGCGCTTCAGCTCGAACACGGTGCTCGATTCCTTGGCGTCCGTGAAGATGGTGGTCTTGTGACGCCGGATCATAAGAAACAAGTCCTAGACGGCAGCAGGCCTGTGTCAGCACCGGCCTGGGGGTCCCCCCCCACCCCCGCCTCCCTGGCTTTAATTTTTAAAAATATTTAATTTATTCATTTGAAAGAGGGAAAGAGAGACTGAGAGAATGAATATGGGCAGGCCAGGGCTTCCTGCCACTGCAAACAAGCTCCAGATGCATGAGCCACTTTTGGCTTTACATGGGTATTAGAACTCATGCCATAAAGCTTTGTAAGCATGTGCCTTTAACAACTGAGCCTTCACTCCAGCTCCACTGGTTTGCTTTTTAAAATTTTTTTTTATTTATGTGTGAGAGAGAGGGCAGGGAGAGAGAGAGAGAGAGAGAGAGAGAGAGAGAGAGAGAGAACACTAGGGCCTCCAGCCATTGCAAACAAACTCCAGACGCATGTGCCACTTTGTTCATCTGGCTTATGTGGGTCCTGGGGAATTGAACCTGGGTCCTTAGACTTTGCAGGCAAGTGCCTTAAAGGTGCCATCTCTCCAGGCCCTGGTTTATTCTTTTGTTTGTTTGGGGTTTTTTTGAGGCAGAGTTTCACTCTAACCCAAGCTGATCTAGAACTCACTCCATAGCCCCAGGCTCGTCTTGAATGCATGGAAATCCCTTCCTACCTCAACCTCTGGAGTGCTGGGATTCAAGACATGCCCCACCATTCTTGGATTTGATTTTAGATATGAAAAAGTTGGGGGTGGATGGGCTGGGGAGGTGGCTCAGTGATTAAAGGCACTTGCATGCCAGGTTCATCCCCCAGCCACCAACATAAGGCTGAATATACAATTAAATCTGGAAAATATAATATTTAGCCTTTGGAGGGAGAATGACAGATTTATTTCCAGGAGAGAGAATTAGTAGATAAATCTGAGAATGGAAGCAGGACTCTGACCATGGAGAGAATGCCAGAATAAACCTGAAATCTGCTGCTTATCCAGATCTTTCTTTTCATAGAAATTCTGATGAGATCAGATAGCCTAACCTTGAAAAATAAAAAAGTATGCATTCTGAAATCCTTATTCAAATAATGTATTTAAAGAATGTAATTAAAGCTATTGGCCCACTTTAACATTCTCCCCCACTACTAATATAGACATTTTTCTATAAGGAAATAAACACTGAAAAGCATTGCCAGATGTGGTGGTGCACGCCTTTAATACCAGCACTTGGGAGATGTTGCAGACAGGTTTGCATTGCTGGCAGAAATCACCTAAGAGCAGCTTTTGTGGGGGAAGGGTTTATTTTGGCTTACAGACTTGAGGGGAAGCTCCATGATGGCAGGGAAAATACTGGCATGAGCCAAGGGTGAACATTACCCCCTGGCCAACATAAGATGGACAACGGCAACAGGAGAGTGTGCCAAACACTATCAAGGGAGATCTGGCTATAACACCTGTCCCCAACAATATACACTGCCTCCAGGAGGCGTTAATTCCCAAATCTCCATCAGCTGGGGACCTAGCATTCAGAACACCTAAGTTTCTGGGGGACACCTGAATCAAACCACCACACTCCACCCATGGCCCCCATAAACTGATAATCATAGATGATATAAAATACAATGCATTCAGTCCAACATTAAAAGTCCCCATAGTTTTTATCAATTTCAGTGATGTTCAAATATCCCCATAGTCCAAGATCTTTTAACTGAGCCATAATACCAAAAATTACACCAAAAAAAAAAAAAAAAAAAAACAAAAACATAATGACACAGAATAAACACTCATACTTCAAAAGATGGCCCTGGGTATCAACCAATACAAGATTAGAACAGCCACATTACTCATGGGGGGAGGACAGGGAGAAGGCTAACAATGGCACCATCATGGCTGTGCACACACTATATACATAACTAATAAAAAAAGGAATCTTAAGTTATGACTTAATGAAAAACTCATAAAAAAAAAAAGATTTGAACAGGGCAATCAGCAAACTCTGTAGCTCCAAGTCCAACAACTCTAGCCAGTGACACGTCTCTAAGTCTGATAATCTTAACCAGCAACAAGTTTCTGGAGTTCCAATTCTGCCCCTCCACTCACAGTCCTGGAAAATTTCATGGGTTGGCCAGCTCTCCTTAGCAGCCATCTCGTGGTCCCAGCATCTTTACTGGGTCTCCACTGTAAGCCATGGTTCATCCTCATGGCTCCATAGGGTCTCCATGCAAGCAACCAGCAAACCTGCTTCACACTGCCCATGGCCATTTCCAAAACACAAGACCTTGTTGCAAATTCAATGACCCTCTCTTTCCTGCATTTCTTATACTTGGTAATACCAGGTTGGGTGTCAATTTGTTAATACAGGGAGGAATAAAGCAGACTTTGAAGAATAGGACACTCCTTGAGTATTCAGCCCTTTCAAAAGAGTCTACATTCTTCCTGTTGCTCCAGTGGAGGTCAGATGGCCCAATCTCAAAGGTTGTAATCTCTCATATAATTGCAGCTGAACAGGCAGAAGTTTCAGCCAGCCCAAGATTTCTTTTTTTTTTTTTTTTTTTTTTTTTTTTTTTTTTTTTTTTTGGTTTTTCAAGGTAGGGTCTCACTCTGGCCCAGGCTGACCTGGAATTAACTATGTAGTCTCAGGGTGGCCTTGAACTCACTACGATCCTCCTACCTCTGCCTGCCGAGTGCTGGGATTAAAGGCGTGCGCCACCACGCCCGGCTCCCAAGATTTCTTTCTGTGCCATATCCCTCTGTTCACCTTAGACTGTTTCTATACAAAGCAACCCTACACAAGTTCTCAGGATATGGGCATAACAGCAAGCATCTCACACAAACTGCTTCTAGCTCAGTCCAAAAGCAAAGCTCTTTCTCACCCTCATAAGCCAAACCTCACAGTCTATATTTATTACCACATTCAGGTCTTGCAACTCGGACCAGAAGAGTCCATCAAGCTGTTTTTAGAGCACTGCAAGGCATCTGTTAGACCAAGGTTTCAAATCCTTCCACATTCCTCTTGAAAATCATCTCCAAAAGTCCAAAGCCACACAGTCAGGTGTCTAGCAGCAAAAGACCTACTCCTGGTACCAACGTTACTGTTACAGTCAGGTTCACATTGCTGGCAGAAATCACCTGACCAAGAGCAGTTTTGGGGGAAAAAGGGTTTATTTTGGCTTACAGACTCCAGGGGAAGCTCCATGATGGCAGAGGAAATGATGGCATGAGCAGAGGGTGGACATCACCCCCTGGCCACCATAAAGTAGACAATAACAATAGGAAAGTGTGCCAAACACTAGCAAGGAGGAACTTGGCTATAACACTCATAAGCCCACCCTCAATAATGCACTGTCTCCAGGAGGCGTTAATTCCCAAATCTCTATCAGCTGGGGACCTAGCATTCAGAACACCTACGTTTATGGAGGACACTTGAATCAAATCACCACAGAAGGCATAGGTAGAAGGATCACTATGAGTTCAAGGGCCAGCCTGAGACTACAAAGTGTATTCCAGGTCAGCCTGGGCTAGAGTGAAAGCCTACTTCTAAAAATAAAAATAGATTGAGAGAGGGAGGGGATATGATGGAGAGTGAAGTTTCAAAGGGGAAAGTGGGAGGAGGGAGGGAAGTACCATGGGATATTGTCTACAATTAAAGAAGTTGTCAATAAAAAATTAAAATAAAAAATAAAAATAAAGTGTTAATTTAATTCTTCTGTTTTACATCATGTGCTTAGTACTATGACATCATCACTGGAGGTCCAGTCTTAGCCACAAAAGACTATTCAGGTAGGAAGTAGTGGTACAGGGTATTGGGAGTTTAGTAATAGAATCCTCGAACCCCAAACACTGAGTTTGTGTTTGTATTCAGCCAAAGAATTGGGTAAACCAAGCTGAACAGGATAATTATTAAATTATTATATTTATTTAGGGAAGTGCAAAACCAATGGAGGGAAAATGGATACACCCATGTGGTCTGAGAGCCCTTGTGGTGGGCCTAAGAAGAAATGTGAAAAAAGATTTAGAGAGGAAAGAAAGGCAAATGCAGAGGGATCCTGCCATGTGGAGTGCAGGACTAGGTAGAGAGGGGCCAAGGGGGTTCACAAGAACCTGGAGGTTCAGGAGCGATGAAAGAGCAGCCAAGAGAGAGCTTGTCCCCTGGCACACATCTATTTAGAACCACAGTATGGTGGGTTTTATCTTTAGGCTCAGGTGAGCCCGAGAGACAGCTGATTGGTCTGGGCACTATAGGTGCCAGCTCAGGAAGAGGCCAGTCATGATGCCAAGTTATGGAGGCTGAACTTGACCAACCACAATGTCAGGGGGCTCAGGTTGTTTGTGGAAAAGCAGATTTAGGGAACTACTTTAGTCAAAAGATGAGAAGTCAGGGTGGGGAAATGGCTTAGTGGTTAAGGCATTTGCCTATGAAGCCTAAGGACCCCGGTTCATTCCCCAGGACCCACTTAAGCCAGATGCACAAGGGGGTGCATGCATCTGGAGTTCGTTAGCAGTGGCTAGAGGCCCTGGCACACCCATTCTCTCTTTTTCTCTATCTGCCTCTTTCTCTCACTCTCAAATAAGTAAATAAAATATATTTTAAAAAAATAAAAGAGATGAGAAGTCAGATCATCCTTTGACCTCTAGCAAAGTAAAGGTTGGAAGGGCAGACTGAAGGACATTCTTGCCTTTACTTTGGGGAGCCCAGTCACCCTAAGTGCCTCAGTAGGGATCATTAGAGGCTGACTATTACACTAGAATAATAATATTAACATCAAAGTAGATTCCAGAGGCAGTATGACAAACATAAAAGGACTGTATCATAACAGTAAAGAGGTCAGGTCCTCAAGAAAACTAAAAATCCCACATGTGAAAACAGAAGTTCACACCTTTCTAAGACCCGAGTGGAAATCATGTGTGTTTATAGCAGGATGTTTTCAGTGATGGATTTTTAGCATGCATACATGTGCACATCAACATCAGCATGGACATCAAGAAACTTCACAAATCAAAGTCTGGTCATTTGGGATAAATAATTTTGGAGATGCTAAAAGAAGTAAAAGTTCATTCATAAGTAGTCTTTACGTGAGCATGGTGGGAAGAGCCACTTGTGTGCTGATAAGAGGTATGCAGATTTTAAGAAATTGAACTTGAGCAAACAGAAAATCATAACCACAAACTGGAAATAAGGCCAACTCAACAGAAGGTGACGTCTAATTTTAATGACTGGTCAGGGACATTTGACACAGGTAATGCTGCCTGGGGAGAAGACACTTGGAAGCTAATTCCTCAGGCCTCATACGTTGTGGGGGACAAACATCCAGAGCAGAGGCAGCTTATGGGAGGAAAGGGTTATTTCCGGCTTACAGGTTCCCAGGGAGGTTCCGTCATGGAGGAAAATGCTGGCTCACTTCCATAGATCTATAGCACAGGGAGGAAAAGAAACCGCAGCCAGTGAGCACAAACCACCAGAGCTCAAACTCGAGGTCCGTGCACCTTAGGGCTGGACTCAAGATCTGCCCCAGAGACACACCTTCTCCAGCAGGGTTCTGCCCATTGGTGATTTACAGAGTATGCTTAGCCTTAATCAAAAATCCTTGAGGCTATGAGGAACATCCCTTCAAACCACAAAGGATCTAGAGAAAACCCGAGGACAGACATTTCCCCTGGGCAGTGGAAGCTTTGGTGTTCTTTACCAGAGTCCATGTAGCATGTGCACCCTCTCTACCAGCAAGCTACAGGAACTCCTGCCATGTCTCCACGGAAGAATTTGCCTTGTTTTTGGTGTGCTGGTCACACAACCACATTTTGTTGTACAAGCAACCAAAGCAGCTGAAACTTAAAACCAAGAATGAAACTTTGTACATATCATTAATCTTGATATTTGTGCAAAGCAGCCTGACATACTGGAGTGGCACAGCCCATTGCTCTAGGGTTATCCACAAAATCATCAGTCCCTGACAGCCAAGAGCCAAATGCCCAGTGTTGGCTAAATGTCAACCATCGTTCCATATTTCTTGGACACATGCCAGAAATAAGTAACTGAACCTGTTATATTAATGGCTTGACCACAAAGGTGGCCAAGAGCCAGCATGAGCAGACAAATAGGTAGATGAATGAGACCTGAAATAATTCCAGTTTCCAGATTTCAAGCCTTCCCGTTTGGACCTCAAACAGTAGAAAGCCAAAAGAAGCATTCAGGCATACTGGATTTTGTTGTATTTTATTAAATAGTATTGGGATCTTGTAACATGTTACAGGGAATAATTAGGATCATATTGAGGATTGCTATTCAATTTGATAGGTTGGGTCCAGGCAACCTTTATCTTATGGATAATTTTATCTCCGATTACACAAATGATAACTTTCTGAGAGATGAAGGGGATATGATGAAGAGTGGAGTTTCAAAGGGGAAAGTGGGGGAGAGGGAGGGAGTTACCATGGGTTATGGTCTACAATTATGGAAGCTGTCAATAAAAATAAAATTAAATTTTAAAAAAAGAATTGGCAAACTTTTCTTGTAAGAAAATAGTAAAGGTTTTACGCTTCTCAGCCCACTGTGTATATTTCTTTGTTTGGATTTTCTTAGCCTTGAGCTGTTCAGGAATCGTTTGCGGGTTACACATGACCTGTGAGCTGTGGTATGCCAATGCCTGATCTACCCAATGTGCTTTACATTAGTGATTTTTTTTTCTTTCGAGGCAGGGTTTCACTCTAGCCCAGGCTGACCTAGAATTCACTACGTAGTCTCAGGGTGGCGTCGAACTCACAGCAATCCTCCTACCTCTGCCTCCCAAATGCTGGCATTAAAGGCGTGCGCCACCACACCTGGTTCTTTTTGTTGTTGTTGTTTAACATTAGTGGATTTTGCCACTTTTGTGGGAGCACCACAAGTGAGTCTCAGCTTTACATGTGTTCCAAACATCTTTCTGCCTGCTGATTCTTAGATTCCTTTGCACCTTAGGAAGGTGTCTCGTGCAGATTGAGGACTTTTTCTCTCTCTGCAGCTCCTCCTCTCTAACATCCATTGCTATGAATCCTACCCACCTTAGCTTCACTAAACTCCACTCTTCCTGTTTTACTCAGTGTGACTTCAGGTACTGTTTGAATTCCCCCTTACGACGGTGTTATTTGCTGCCATGCTCTGATTCCTATGTGTTACTTTCTCCCTGTTTTGAATATAAACATGACGGAACCTGTTCAGTTCTGCTTAATGACTTCCGGGTTAAAGAGTTCTTGGGCATGGTAGTGCACGCCTTTAATCCCAGCACTTGGGAGGCAGAGGTAGTAGGGTTGCTGTGAGTTCAAGTCCAGCCTGGGACTACAAAGTGAATTCCAGGTCATCCTGGGCGAGAGGGAGACCCTACCTTGAAAAAACAACAACCAAAAAACAACAGAAAAAGAGATCAATAGAGGGTTGGAGAGATGGCTCAGGAGTTAAGGCGCTTGCCTACAAAGACTAACAACCAGGTTTGTTCCCCTAGTACCCACGTAAAGCCAAATGCACAAAGCAGTGACTGGAGGCCCTGGTGCACCCATTCTCTCTGTTTGTATCTCTTCTCTTCTCTCTCTCTTTCTGCTTGCAAATAAATAAATAAAAATGTTTTTTAAAAAGATTCAAAATGATATCAATGGACTTGAGATAATCATATATTCCATTAAGTAAAGCTGTCTCAAAGGCCTAGACTTAAAATCTTTCCTTGCTGATCTTAGTCCAACTTGACCACTTTATAGAATTTCCCTCTTCAGTCTCTCTGGTAGTGAATATGTACTTTTGATGGAGAGAATGTACATTTTAAGATAGCCTATAAAAAAAGATAGCCCATTTCATTGTTAGATAGCTTTAATTATCAGAACAATGTACTTTATAATAAGCTAATACATAATTCCTCATCATACTAATTTTCAGTTGATTGAACTTGTGTGCATCCTAAATGTAGGTGCACTTTTCTCACCAGTGCCCATTAACTCCTGTTGCACATAATTGATTCTGTCTACAAGTGCGTATTGAGTGTCTATGCTGAACTTGGAGTTGCATTGGAGAGGAATCAAGTCAAAATGAAAATATGTGGTGAATTACAATGCAACATGGGCCACGAAGTGTGATGGGACGACACCATGTACAGAGGCTCTGACTTTGACCAGAAAATTCTGGGCACAGTAGGAGGTGGGAGGTGTTGAGATCTGCAATCTAAGTAGGAATAATCAGAAAAAAAAAAAAAAAAAAAAAAAAAGGCATGGGCTTCTGGAAAGAGAGATCTGTTTAGGCAAATGTAAGAAGCTGGAGAGAGCAATTAGTTTTTAACCTAACTGGCACACTTCCAGATAGCCCTTAGAATATCCCAATGAATACACCTGAGCTTGCAAATATTTCTATGTTACTTAAAACATATTTCTGACAAGTTGAACATATTTGTAGGGAGGTAGATATTATTTATGTGTAAGGAAGTCTATTTCTTTGTTCAGTGGAATCATATTTATCTGTACCTTGGGTTTTGTGGAGCCAAACATTTACACATTTGGTGGACTCTCTTTAAGAAAGAAATATAAATGTAAATACAAAATTACACTCAGGGCTTAGAAGAAACTCCTGCCTGTGAAAGGCCCTGAAATGTATTATTTCATTATTTTCAGAGTAAATAAATCTGGTGTCTTGGGGTATTCAGTCACAGGATGACTAATGTATGTTGATAATGTTATCAAGAGATTTTAGATTTTTGTATGAAATAAAATTTTATCTTAGTTTTAAGATCCAAATAGATTTAAATTTGACTCTTTGTAAACTACCCCGACCCCTACCCAAGTTGGCTTCTGGAGTGAATTGTTTAAGAGACAAACAGCAATGTGGTGTTTGTGGCAATAGCTGTGGGAGTGTGTGGGTATATCTGTCAGGCTGTGTATGAAATGAATTACAAAGTCAAGTCCTTAGCTTCTACCTCTTTGCAATTGTTTTATTCTCACATTCATTGACACATAAATAAAAAGTCCTATGACCCAAAGCCTGGGTAGGAATCCCAAGCTAATCCAATCATGAACATGGATAATGCCTCACTGGTGGTCCAGAAACACAGTGCTACCCTGCCTGTTGACCTCACACCTGACTCTCCCCACCAGAAGTTGAGGACTGCGAAGGTTGTTTTGGTATGCAGTGCACACACGTACATTGGTATGGTGCGTACATGCATGGTCAGACGGAAAAAGGGCATATTACAAAGACTCCCTTCCTTACAAAGAAAAACAGACAGAACCCCCAGAGCCAATTACACTCTGACTCATTGTTATGAAACAGGAATAATACGACAAAATACTAAGAGCAGCAGTGTGAATGAGCACTTCTGCATCTCTGGGGTAATTGTCTGGGCAGATTATAAAGCTCTTAGCAAACTTTAATTAGAGCGCAGAGCAGGTGAGTTAAGCGCTTGCTGGTCTCGTCACCGGAGGAGTTAAATCAGGTGAGGTTAAGCGGTCAGTTTATGGACACCCGGTCATGCTCATTTGTGATTGCTTTTCCAGTCTGTCGGGTTTGTTGGAATCTGACTTGTTAGCATCTTGGCCTGGCCCCTTGCCCTTGCTCACAGGTGCTCGGGTCTGGAGCTAATGTGTCAGTCATGACAGCTCATTGCCTCCGGGCTTGGCCAGGCCAAGTTTGGACCTGCTGGCTTTGGGGGCATTCAGTCTACAAGGGACATTTCCAGGCCCAGGAATGAGAGTCCTGGAACCAGGTAGATTCTATCTGCCCACACCTGCCAGGTACACTGTGGAACCAAGGACTCTAGTAGTAGCACATGGACTTCAAAGCACTCCAAGTTGGCTTGAGGTGTTTTTTCCCCCTACGGTAACACACAGGAGCTGGTAAAGAAATATATTTCTTACCAGTAGTGTATTCTTTGGAATGGCCAACACTTCTAAAAATACAGGAAAATTTGGGGGCTAGTAAGGAGGTAAAAAATAAATCCCCTGAGGATATAGGAAGATTTGAACCCTACCCTGTGTTTCCCTACTCTGGGGTGTCCCTGATTTTTGTACCATGGAACCTTAGGAGCTCTGATCAATCAGGGCTCTGGCATCTCTGATGAAGGACTTTGTTCCCTGGATTCAGTGGCACGTGGTGATTAGGAATGACCCCAACATTGCCAGTTTCCACTAAAGTCATCTAACCCACAACCTACTGATACAAATCTACTCCACTGGGTCTGGGAAGATGGCTCAATTAGTGAAATGCTTGACAGGCTGGAGAGATGGGTCAGTGGCTAGAGGCACTTGCTTACAGTGCCTGGCAGCTAGGGTTCATTCCCCAGTACCCATGAAGAGGCAGATGCACAAAGTGGCACAGGCTTCTAGATTTCTCTTGAGTGGCAGGAGGCCCTGGTATATCCATGCTTACTGTCTCTTTGTCTGCCTCTTTCTCTCTTAATAAATAAATAATATTAAAAAAAAAAAAAAAAACAGGCCAGGCATGGTGGCTCATGCCTTTAATCCCAGCACTTGGGAGGCAGAGGTTAGGAGGATCACTGTGAGTTTGAGCCCAGCCTGAGAATAACAAGTGAGTTACAAGTACGCCTGGGCTAGAATGAGACCCTAACTTGAGAAAAGAATGGAAGGAAGGAAGGAAAGAAGGAAGGAAGGAAGGAAGGAAGGAAGGAAGGAAGGAAGGAAGGAAGGAAGGAAAGAAGGAAGGGGGGAAGGAAGGAGAGAGGGAAAGAGAGAGGGAAGGAGGGGAAGTAGTAAAAAGAAAGAAAATACCTGTCATGCAAGCTCTTGGTCCCCAGCATCCATGTAAATTCTGAGTGGGTGCTCCTGTATTCCCAGTACTTGGGGAGAGGCAGAGATAGGGGTTCCCTGGGGCAAGCTGGTAGCTAGACTAATTAAATTGGTGAGCTCTGTCTTCAAGTGAGAGACCATGTCTCAGAAAATACAGAGGAGATTGACTTGATGTCAACCCCTGGCCTACATGTACATGGGCATACACAGGGCACACAGACACATACTAACACATACACCTACATGCACACAAATCTACCTCCTTATTTTTGTCTGTGCATAATTCATGTGTGTATGTTTTGTCTTGTCAGCAGTTGGGAGAAGAAAAAATGCTATTATCCATTACTTGTTAATCAAAGGTTGATTGTGATTTATCCTAAGAAAATGCTTTCTTGGACTTTTTTTTTTATATTGTCTTTCTTACATTATTTAACTCAGAATTTCACATATTTAAGTTATTCACTAGCCGGGCATGATGGCACATGCCTTTCATCCCAGCACTCCAGAGGCAGAGGTAAGAGGATTGCCATGAGTTCAAGGCCGCCCTGAATACTCAAGAATACTGTTAGGACTTTATTATTATTATTATTATTATTATTATTATTATTTTTTCAAGGCAGGGTCTCAGTCTAGCCCAGGCTGACCTGGAACTCACTCTATGGTCTCAGGCTGGCCTCAAACTCACAGTGATCCTCCTACCTCACTACCTCAGCCTCCCGAGTGATGGGATTAAAGATGTGCGCCACCTCAATCAGCTTTCTTATGACTTTTAAAAATCATTTTATTGCTTTTCCAGTCTGTCGGGTTTGTTGGAATCTGACTTGTTAGCATCTTGGCCTGGCTGCTTGCCCTTGCTCACAGGTGCTTGGGTCTGGAGCTAATGTGTCAGTCACAGTGTTAAAAAAAAAAAAAATCCTAGTTTATGCAGTTTTTTTTTTCTTTTGGTCTCAGCTAAACCAACTGATGTTTATAATAAATAGTTAGCAAAGCCGGGACTACAGAGGGAATTCCAGGTCAGCCTGAGCTAGAGTAAGACCCTACCTCAAAAAAACAAAATAATAATAATAATAATAATAAGTTAGCAATGACTACTGGTTCTTAGCATTTAACAAGTGCTTCAGGATTCGTGTTCTCATAAGGTTAACTTCTCCCTCGTTATTCTTGTATATATCCAAACATGCTTCTCAGTGGTCTCTTCCTGCTTTCTTCAATGAGGTGTCCTGAGAGCTCACACTGTCCCGACTCCAGGATGACACTGGCTGCCGCCTGAGCAGTGTTGATCAGCAAGCGCTGTCGCGGCCAAGACTTACAGAACTGAAACATGTTCTCACAGCTCGAAAGACTGCAAGTGTAAGGCCAAGGTATAAGCAAGGTTAGTGTCTTCCAAAGCCTCTCCCGTGACTTACACATGGCCTTCTTCCCGCTTCGTGAGTGTCTTGTCCTAATCTCTCTCCTCACGGGATTGGGGCAAACCCTGAAATGGTATTGGATGCCCATAATGGTAGAAAGGCTGGCCTCCTGGTGAGCTTAGAAGCCCCAGACCAGTGGCTTTCAAGCCTCAAGTTCTTGTCCACGTTTAGCAAAGAATTGATAAACACAGACACAGAGCAGGGTAAATAAGGAAAGATTTATTAGAGAGCTAAGGTAGGACAAGCAGAAAAGCTCCCAAACCAAGAGAAGTGCCCCTCTTCCCAGGCAGGGGACGGGGAGAGTGCACCAGGCAAATCTCCCATGGAGGCGTGGGTCAGGTTCTTGTATACAGTACACATCCAATGGGGATGAGCCTCATTGCCAAGTGCAAATGCATATGATGGACCTTGATTGGTTGCTGGGCCAGGAAGATCAAAGACTCAGGAAGGGAAAGGGCCTGCCCACAGGGAGTGCAAGCCATGGAAGAGTTAAAGAAGAACCAGACAGCTGCTCCCTGTCACCATCTTGGACGGGACTGAATCAGACTGGAGTTTTAGTCTTGCCAGGGCAGGGTGGCATCCATGTCCCGCTGGCTCTGTGCCCATAAACTGACAACCTGAAAATAAAAAGTAAACTAACAGGCCGGAGAGATGGCTTAGTGGTTAAGCTCTTGCCTGTGAAGCCTAAGGACCCCGGTTCGAGGCTTGATTCCTCAGTACCCACATAAGCCAGATACACAAGGTGGCACATGCATCTGGAGTTCGTTTGCACTGGTTGAAGGCCCTGGTGTGCCCATTCTCTCTCTGCCTCTTTCTCTCTCTGTCTGTTGCTCTCAAATAAATAAATAAATAAATAATAAATAAAATAAAAAGCAAACTGACTACCTGCTAATCTGCATCAACTCTAATGACTTATTTTAAGTTACTCTTCCTTTAAACACTCTTATTACAAATACAGTCACATTCTGAGCTCCTAGGGGTGAGGATTTGAATGTGTACATTAGGAGGGGAGAGAACAAAATTCAGCTCATTACAATATTACTTATGTCAGCTTCTAAGCACTGATCCCAGGCTGCCAGCACCCACGAAGCTAGCAAACAGTGGGGAATGCCTGTGGAGTCTGTGAAAAGGCAGATGAGGGAGCCCCATTCCAGTCAGATGTTGAAAGCCTCTCTCTTGCTTGACAGGCCCTTTTTGACAAACGTTCAACATGCTGCTGATCTGATTCCTCACAGTAACCACCAACCAGGAAAAAAAAGCCATGTTGCTGGGGGCAGCTGTACAGTACAGGAAGTGACTCTAGCACGGAGGAGACGCGGTGCTGTCAATTACCCTGTCACTGGATGACAGCAGATAACGACAACACCCTGAATGGCTAACAATAGGTGATATTATTTTCAAAAACTTATGGTAGAAGGCCATGGAAATGTTCCCACTTAATATGTAGGTAACTTTCTTTGGACATTTGAAGGCGATACAGTTCTGAGTAATTTACTATGCAAACTTATAATTTCCCAATTCCTCTGCATAAATGCTTCTTTGTATATGTGACAGACAAGATCCTGCTTGGAAGCCATGAAGATTTTGCTGTAATCCTACTCTGTGGGCAGGACTTTCTTAGGACGATGCTCCATGGAGCGCCCAGAGAAGGTTACGAAGCAGGCATCGACCTCTTCTCTCAGGTTGAAATACGCTCAGTCAGACAACCTTTCATTTAAACCGTCTCCCATGTAGTGCACAGTGGTTAACAGGCCAGTATCTTCTACAGTGCTTTCATGATTTATGCAATTGTATGTCACTGTATTTTGTGTGCACATGAATTAAAAATAGTGCTATATTTACTGAAAACATGTGAACTATACCATGTTTAGGTATTTCTTTGTTTTGATTAATCAATAACCTAAAAAATGCAGGCAGCCTGGGCCTTTCTCAGCATGGAAGGGCCTGTGCCTGAGGACCCAGTGTCTTCCTGTAAACAATCTCCTGGTTTGTACTCTGTGCCTTTGACTACCTTCTGTCTCCTATTATAGTTACCTGTGAAGCTGCTTTATCCATCTTACAGGATTGTGAGCTTAATTCCCATGGCCGCCTTCCACAGTAAATGTTAGCTATGGTGTCAAATCAGAGGGCACTCTATTGCTAACATTTTTATAGCAAAAGCCTAACTGTGTCTATACTTGTTTTTTGACTTGTTAAGCCATTTGAGTTTTTTCTAGTGCCTGTTGCAGCTGCCTTCCAATGGAACCCTCAGAATTTTCATTGTTCTCAAAGGAAGAGCACCCAGAATGCCTTGCTGTGCTCAGTGTGCAGCCTACGTCAGGGCGAGCAGGTGACTGGTTCTGGGGTGGGTGCTGACGGGGAGGTCCTGAGTTCTCCTGACTGCCAGCTGTAGACACATGCACACAGTTACCTTTTGCTTCCTGTGCAGACTTTAGAGGGCTCCAGCCCACCACCTGGTCATTGCCCAAGACAGTGAACAAAGCTGCTGTGTGAGAAAGAGGAGGCAACTGAACCCCTTCTCCACTTGCTCAAGGAAAGCCTGTGGAACGTATTCATAAGACTGTCTTGAGGTGGGGGTAGTGTTAGGGTGACTGGACCCCTGAAAGTAAAAAGGGCAGGAAAGTTTGCACTTGCCAGAAATCCAAGATCATCTGATTTCTTATCTTTTGCCTCGTTCCCTAGAGACCAGTCTTTGTGCAAACAACCAGGATCTCTCCTAGGATGGAGGTCTTTCATAGGATTTAAACATTGAGGTTGGTCAAGTTCTAGAACTTGGTGCCAGAGCTAATCTCTTCCTGAGACAGCCCCTAGCCCTAACTAACCAGCTGGTCCTCTGGTTCACCTGAGCCAAAAGACAGCCCACCACCCTAAGGTTATAAATGCCTTTTCAAGAGGAGGGCAGCTCTCTCTGATCACTTGAGAACTTCTAGCTGTGGGTGACTTTTTCCCTCTGCTGGGCCTGGGCTGGCTCTTCCCAGAATGAGGCCTGGGCCCTGCTGGGAGGGGTTCAGCCTACACCCTAGCCCAGGGCCAGCCAGGGAGAGCCCCCTAGCCCTTACTCTCCACATGGGTTCTTTATCCCCTCCAACTCCCCACACGGCAGGAACTCCCTGAACTTTCTTTTCTCTTTCCTTTCCTTGCTTTTTTCCCCAAGCCCTCCATGTGGGATCTCTAGCCACATGGGTGCTTTCCTTGGCTCTACTTCCCTCAATAAATATAATATTTTAATAATTATCCTTCTCAGTTTTCTTTTTTATTCAATTCTTTGACTAAAATTAGAAACAAACCTAGGGTTTTGGGTGCACAGACTTTTCTGGACCCTTAGCACCCCGTTACAGTCTCACTTCCCAGTTTGCCTCCTGTCAGCCCTTCCCAGCTAACTGCCCAAGATGATGACAATGCCTGAAATGGCAGTTAAATCATAGCAGTGAGTCGTAAACAGATCTATTCAGAAATTTCTAAAAGGGTCACTAATATGAATGCAGGTCAAAACTTAGAACTGGTAATGCATAAGGCTAACTTTGAGGTCATAATCATTAACCTCGATTTAATTTTCTCAAACAATTGTTGAACTTCCTATGACATGCACAGGCACACACACACGCGCACACACACACACACCAAGGCATTTGTGACTCAGTAATTTTTACCCAAGAAGCAATCGCACCACCCTTCTTCACTCCTGAATTGTGTCCATCTCCTATAAATCTCTACATTGAAGTCCTAACCACAGTGCTTTTTTTTGTTTGTTTGTTTGTTTTTTGGTTTGGTCTTTTGAGGTAGGGTCTCACTCTAATCTAGGCTGACCTGGAATTCACTATGTAGTCTCAGGGTGGCCTCAAACTCAAGGCAATCTGCCTCCCAAGTGCTGGGATTAAACGCAGGTGACCATGCCAGGCTGGTGCTTCACTTTTAAACACTAGAGTGAGCAGATCTCAAGACCCTCCTATCTTTTTTTAAAATCAGAGATTTTTTTCTGCTTCACAACATTGTTTTCAACAAAGTCAAAACATTTGTTAGGCTGGGTGTGGTAGCATATGCCTTTAATTCCAGCCAGGAAATGGAGGTAGGGGGATCTCTGTGAGTTTGAGGCCACTCTGAGACTACATAGTGAATTCCAGATCAGCCTGTGCTGGAATGAGACCCTATCTTAAAAAACAAAAAACAACAACAAAAGTTAGGTTAAATAAACTGTTTTTGTAGTATATAAGAAATACTTTTATACCTCACTACAGGTGAACATATTAAGTTTTACATGAACAAATTTGAATAATTTCTCTTTTTTTAAGTTTTTTAAAAAAATTATTTATTTGCAAGCAGAGCGATAGGAGAGAGGCAGACAAAGAGAGAATGGGCACGCCAGGGCCTCTAGCTACTGAAAACGAACTCCAGATGCATGTGCCCCTTGTGCAACTGGCATACGTGGGTCTTGGAGAATCAAACCGGGATCCTTTAGCTTCACGGGCAAATGCCTTAACCAATGAGCCATCTCCCCAGTCCTTGAATAATTTCTAACCTAAGTAAAAAGGTTAGTCCTGGGTTGGGGAGATGGCTCAGCGGTTAAGGAACTAGCTTGCAATGTCTGGTAGCCCAGGTTAAATTCCCCAGTACCCATATAAAGCCACACAAAGCGGCACATACATCTGGAGTTTATTTGCAGCGGCTAGAGTCCCTGGCAAGCCCATTCTCTCTCTCTCTCTCTCTCTCTCTCTCTCTCTCTCTCTCTGTCTTTATTCCTATTTTTTTCTCCATGTTTGCAAATAAATAAATTGTCCCTACCTTAGGAGGTAAGAGTTGAGGAGTGGAGGTGCTGGCCTTGCTTTGCCTCTCCCCTGTTGGAACCATGCATCGTGTATATCTACAACCATCTCCCATAACTATGCTCTTCTCCAAATGACCATACCCTTAAAAGTTTTAGCCAGTTCAGGAGTTAAAGGCACTTGCTTGCAAAGTCTGCCAGCCAGGACCCATGTAAAGCCAGCTACACAAAGTAACACATGAATCTGGAGTTCATTTGCAGAGGAAAGAGGCTCTTGTGCACCCATTCTCTCTCTCTCTCTCTCTCTCTCTCTCTCTCTCTCTCTCTCTCTGATATAAATAAATAAATATAAACAAACATATATATATATTAGCTGATTGCAACCAAAATCGTCTATTTAGCTATGTTTGTTTCTGGGACTTGAAGGATGGGGGAGACTTGAGTGTTAAAAACAGTAATGAAATTGGACTAAAGGCCCTCTCTACGGGAGGGAATACATACCTGGTACTGAAAAACTAAGTAAAGTCTATGGTAGGTAAGGTCATAAGCCTTAGGGGTATAAAGCATGCCCTTATCTAAATGTATATACTATTCCCACCAAGCTGCCCGGAAAATACTACACTTAATGCTCATATTCACATATTAATGCTACTCTCACTTCTGGTTAGAGAAGCTTGTTTTTCAGATGGGACCACTGGAATGATCCAAAAGGCAACATAGTGCTGAGAAGAGACTTGGAGTGCCCAGCACTGAAACATCTCTGTCACACCCTCAAGGCTCAGGGATCATTGCGGAAGAGGGGGCGGATAGAATGGAAGAGCCAAAGGAAGGGTGACTCCCTACAATGCAACTGCCCAGACAGAAATTGGCCTTGATATCCATGACCTTGCTGTGCCTAACAATCCCAGCACCCTCATAGTAGAAGTAAAGCATCATATTAAAAAAAGAGACTAATGGAGAGGGAGGGGATATGATGGAGGTGGAGTTCTAAAGGGAAGGGGGGAGGGGGGGAAAAATACCATGTAAGTATGTTTTGTTGTCAATAAATATTTAAAAAATAAAAATAAAAAAATAAAAAAAAACAGTAATGGCCACCCAGCACTCAGGAGGCAGAGGTAGGAGGATTGCCATGAGTTCAAGGCCACCCTGAAACTACAGAGTGAATTCCAGGTCAGCCTGAGCTAGAGTGAGACCCAACCTCAGAAAACCAAAAAAAAAAAAAAAAAAAAAAACAGTAATGAAAGTTCACTTATAATCCCAGCTGGGGTAGAAGGGTCATGAGTTCTAGGACAGCCTGAAAGATCTTGTCTCAAAACAAACAAACAAACAAAAAAACAGAACAAAACAATAAAGGCTACAGTAAAAAATATAGATCATAGGGCTAGAGGGATGGCTTAGCAGTTAAGGCACATGCCTGCAAAGCCAAAGGACCCAGGTTTGATCCCCAGGACTCACGTTAGCCAGATGCACAGGAGGCACACACATCTGGAGTTCATTTGCAGTGGCTAGAGGCCCTGGTGTGCCCATTCTCTCATTCTTTCTATCTCTATCTGTGCCACCCCACCTCTCTCAAATAAATAAATAAATAAATAAATAAATAAATAAATAATAAAATATTTTTTAAAAATACAGATCATAGGCATCTTGGCACATGCCTTTATTCCCAGCACTGGAGAGGCACGGGTAAGAAGATTGCTGTGAGTTTGAGGCCACCCTGAGATTACATAGTGAATTTAAGGTCAGCCTTGGGCTAGAGTGAGACCCTACCTTGAAAAACAAACAAACAAAAGTACAGATCATAACAGTTGATGTTGATGTTGTTAAAGAAATTCGACAAACAAAAGTACAGATCATAACAGTTGATGTTGATGTTGTTAAAGAAATTCGACCCTTCATAAATTGCCAATTATGAAGTAGTATAAACCTTCTGGCATGCATTGGCCATTTCTGAAGAGTTAAGTATAAACCTTGCAAATGATCAAGCAACTCTACTCTGGATATCTACCTGAGAGAAATGAAAACATGTTCCTATGAACAAATTTATAGAAAGTCTACTCATATAAGCCTGGAAATCACATAAGTGTCTATCGAGTGAATAGAAAAACAAAATGTAATGCATCCACACAATGAGCTACTCCACAGCCGTGGAGAGTGAAGAAGAACCAGACTTGCTACAGTGCTGGAGAACCTCCAGCCCTCATGCTGAATGGAAGAAGCTAGACGCATTACAATACGCACTCTCTATCAACCTGTTTATGTGAAATGTCCTGGAAACCCAATCTGTAAAACAGAAAGCAGAATAGTGACTGTTCAGGGCTAGGGTATGAACAGGGATTGAGCATCAGTGGACACAGGGATCTTTTGGTGTGGATGGAAAAGTTGGCAAATTTTATACAACTATAAACTTCCTAAAAATATCACTAAATTGTATGCTTTGAAATAGCAATACTGGGCTGGGGCAGTGGCTCAGTCAGTAAGGAGCTTGCCCCACAGGAATCAGGACCTGAGTTCAGATACCCAGCACCCACATAGGAGCTAGAGATTTAACTCAGTAGAAGAGCACTTGTCTAGCAAGTACAAGGCCCTGGGTTCAGTCCCCAGCACCGGAAAAAAAAAAAAAAAAAGATAACTCCATTTCCAGACACATGCGCCACCTTGTGCAGCTGGCTCACATAGGTCCTGGGGAATTGAACCTAGGTCCTTTGGCTTTACAGGCTAACGCCTTAACCACTAAGCTATCTCTCCAGCCCTTTGGTTTGTTTTATAAAATTATATTTCTTTTTATTTATTTGTAAGCAGAGAGATAGATAGAAAGAGAGAGAGAATGGGCACACCAGGGCCTCCAGACACTGCAAACAAATTCCAGATGTATGCACCATCTTGTGCATCTGGCTTTATGGATACTGGGGAATTGAACCTGGGTCCTAGTTCCCTTGTTTTTTTGGTCTTTTTTGTGATTTTGTCTTTTTTTTTTTTTTTTTTTTTTTTTTCCGGTGCTGAGGACCAAACCCAAGGCCTTGCGCTTGCTAGGCAAGAGCTCATCCATTGAGCTAAATCCCCAACCCCTGAACCTGGGTCCTTAGACTTTCCAGGCAAGTGCCTTCACTGCCGATCCATGTCCCCAGCCCTGTTTTCTGTTTCTGAATTAATTAATTAATTAATTTATTTATTTATTTTATTATTATTTTTTGTTTTGTTTTGTTTTGTTTTTGAAGTAGGGTCTCACTGTAGCCCAGACTGACCTGGACTTCACCATGTAGTCGCTGGGTGGCCTTGAACTCATGGCGATCCTCCTACCTCTGCCTCCCGAGTGCTGGGATTAAAGGTGTGTTCCACCACACCCGGCCTTGAATTTAACTATGTTAGGTGCTTCGTGTCAGTGGAATTTGTTCATCTGTCACTGGAGTATTTCACTTAGCATGCTTTCCAGGTCCATCCCATCCATGTTGTCATAAATGGTAAGATTTCCTCCTTTTTCTTTCTTAAGGCAAGCCCAAAGACTTTTTTTTTTTTATGTGGGAGACAGAGAATTGGTGCACCAGGGCCTCCAGCCACTGTGATCGAACTCTAGACATGTGTGCCACCTTGTGTGCATTTATGACCTTGTGTGCTTGTGTCACCTTGTGTATCTGGCTTATGTGGGACATGGAGAGTCAAACATGGTTCCTTAGGCTTCGCAGGCAAGTGCCTTAACTGCTAAGCCATCTCTCCAGCCTAGATTTCCTGCCGTTTAATACCATATTTTCTTTATTGATTTATTTGTTGATTAATATTTAGGTTTTGTCTATATTTTGGCTGTTATCTATAATGCTACAATGAACATAAGGTTTTGGATGTACACACAGAAGTGGGATTGTTGAATCATATGGTAATTTGGCTGGTGGTGGGTTTCAAGGTAGAGTCTCACCCCAGCCCAGGCTGAGCTGGAATTCACTTTATAGTCTCGGGCTGGCCATGAACTCATAGCAAACCTCCTACCTCAGCCTCCCAAGTGCTGGAGTTAAAAGTGTGTACCACCACACCCTGCACTGAGGACCGCTGCAAAGTCAACGCCATATGCATGCACCACTTTGTGCATCTGGTTTTATGTGGGTTCTGGGCAACTGAACTCTGGTCATTGGGCATTACAGATAAGTACCTTAACCACTAAGCCATCTCTTCAGCCCCCTATTTTTAAGTTTTTCTTTTAAATATTTTTCTCTATTGGAAGGCCATGCATTGCCTTCATTTACATTTTTAATTTTTTTTTGAGAAGCCTCCGATCTGTTTCCCATAGCAGACACAGTATTATCCATTCCCATGATATAAAAGTAAGAGGTGCTGGCAGACAGGCTTCCTACCAGTGCTTTCGTATCAGAAAGCTGCCCCAAGTGGTGGAACTTGGAGACTTGGATATGCTTGCCACAGTGGGAAGAGATGTGTTTTTAGAGGAAAGAAGTGTAAGCATTTTTGCACTACCGTTGAAAAATTGTTAGCTGAAATCTTTCCATTTTCTGAATGAAGCAGCTTCTTTTTAACCCATCTCATCGTTTAAGGCTCCTCCCAAGCATATTTCTCCATATCTGCTTTTATTCACTCTCTGATTCATTGTAGGTCTATGGTGCACCTTACTTCCTTTACATTCTCATAGGTCTTTGCACTCTTTTTTTTGTTTTGTTTTGTTTTGTTTTTTGTTTTGTTTTTCAAGGTAGGGTCTCACTCTAGCCCAGGCTGACCTGAAATTCACTGTGTAGTTTCAGGGTGGCCTCAAACTCCTACCTCTGCCTCTCAAGTGCTGGGATTAAAGGTGTGCATCACATGCCCTTGTCCACTTACCGTACTCTATCCCTATCACCTGTGACAACTGTTTTGGGCTTCTTTAGTCCCCACCTCTGCATGGCCAAGTTTGTGAGTTCAGTATGTTGTGTACTATGTAGAAACTGTGGAAGGTTCTGAACATTTGTTTACCTGAATATGATGGAGTAATTAAATCATTTAATTAGGATTAGAATGTTTTGTTAAGCAAGGGCAGAACCACTGATAAAATGGCTTATTTGTAATGCCATTCCATGTTCTGTTTAAAATCTTTCTTTTGAGCTGAACGTGGTGGCACGTGCCTTCAATCCCAGCACTTGGGAGGCAGAAGTAGGAGGATTGCTATGAGTTCAAGGCCACCCTGAGACTACTGAGTCAATTTCAGGTCAGACTGGGCTAGAGCAAGACCCTGTCTCAAAAAACCAAAAGAAAAAAAGAAAGAAAGAAAATCATTCTTTTGGCCGGGTTTGGTGGCACATGGCTTTACTCAGGAGGCAGGTAGGAGGATCACTGTGAGTTTTATGCCAGCCTGAGACTACACAGTGAATTCTAGATCAGCCCAGGCTAGAATGAGACTACCTCAAAAAACAAAAAAGAATAAGTAAAATCATTCTTTTGGAAACTGATATCTAAACATAACATATGTGTTATGATTTATTTTTAAAATAGACATTTCATTCCTAAAACTTTTTCACAACTTGAGAAAGAGTATTTATGGCTGACCATGATCATCAGAATGACGACTAACCCCAGGAAGGAAGGAAGAAATAATGGAGAAATTCAATCTCTTTAAAAAAAAAAGAGCTGGGCTGGAGAGATGGCTTAGCAGTTAAGATGCATGCCTATGAAGCTTAAAGTCCCAGGTTCTATTCTCCAGATCCCCCATAAGCCAGATGCAAATGATGGTACATGCGTCTGGAATTTGTTTACAGTGGCTAGAGGTCTTGGTGTAGCCATTCTCACTCTCTATCTCTCTCTCTCCCTCTCTCTGTCTTGAATAAATAAATAAAAATAAATCTTAAAAAACATTAGAGCTGGAGAGATGGCTCAGCAGTTAAGGCTTTTGCTTGCAAAGCCTAACAACCCGAGTTCGATTCCATTCCCCAGTACCCATTTAAAGGCAGATGCACAAAGTGGCACATGCATCTGGAATTTGTTTTCAGCCTCAAAAGGCCCTGGCATACCCATTCTGTCTCTCCTCCTCTCTCTCTTTCCTTGCAAATTAATTAATTATAAATTATTGCAATGAAAATATGTAATCAATATTTCATACTTGTGTATAACATTTATGAGACATTTTGCCATGTATTTATGTATTTCTAATGATTACTATTTTACACGGCCAGAGAAACTTTAAAAAAATGTATTTTAGCCAAGCGTGGTGGCGCACGCCTTTGATCCCAGCACTGGGAAGGCAGAGGTAGGAGAATCACCATGAGTTCGAGGCCACCCTGAAACTACATAGTGAATTTCAGGTGTAGCCTGGGCTAGAGTAAGACCCTACCTCTCGAAAAACTCCCATAAAATATATATATATATATATATATATATATATATATATATATATGTGTGTGTGTGTGTGTGTGTGTGTGTGTGTATATGTATGTATGTATATATATGTGTGTGTGTGTGTGTGTGTATATGTATGTATGTATATATATATATATATATATATATATATATATATATATATATATATATATATATATATATATATATATATATAATTTATGTGTAGAGAGAAAGAGAAAATGCTTCTGGCCACTGCAAATTAACTCCAGACACATGCAATCCTTGTGCATCTGGCTTTTCGTGGTACTGGGGAATCAAACTCAGGTCCTTTGGCTTTGAAGGCAAGCACCTTAACCAATGAGCCATCTCTCCAGCCCAAAACTATTTTTTATAAATCAACTTCGACTTTGTTAGTTTCATCGCATCTGTAGATAATTTCAATGGAGGGATTTTCCAATATCTTTCCTACACTCCTGTTAGCACGGGCAGTTCTAAAAACACCATGGTTTTCCTTCTGTCTGCATGAGGCATGAAATAAGCAACACCAGTTAGGTGATGTTTGTGTGAGCTCGAACGTGGGCTTGATTTTGTCAATAAATAAGTATTCTGGAATAAGTCACTTGGGACCTCCACCTGCTCGTCTGAACGTGTACTGTGAGGGAAAGGGACATTATGATCCATCAGCAACAGCTC
Source organism: Orientallactaga sibirica (assembly GCA_036365145.1). Classification (NCBI taxonomy): domain Eukaryota; kingdom Metazoa; phylum Chordata; class Mammalia; order Rodentia; family Dipodidae; genus Orientallactaga; species Orientallactaga sibirica. The sequence continues at coordinate 26,736,821 of JAEOAD010000004.1, read as the reverse complement.
CTAGGATTTCCTGTCACCTACCATGCAGCAATACCCTAATCGTTCTCAAACCAACCAGGCCTAAGTTTCTGGAGGCTGAGTGCTGGGCAGTCTAGGATGGGAAGGGTGCATCACCATGCCTGGGCTGAAGAGGAGGAAAGAAGAGACCTTAGCAGGGGCAGGGGCACAGACTGAAGAAGTTATAGCAAGAATGGAGCCTGCGTGCCCTGCATCTTGAAGCAGAAGATGTAAAAGGAGGAGACGGTAGAGGGAAGTCACTGTGCCACCAGCAGACCTGAGCTCAGCGTGCCTTCATTCCAAGTCCTAGGCTTGTTGCCAGGAAACTTGGTTACTTGAACAACAGGCACCCCATCACTTGCAGCTCCCTCCAGCAGCCCATCAAGGGCTGTCTCGGTTAAAACCTCATTCACACTAGAGAGTGAGCAATAAGGATTAGAGCTCCTGGGGACAAAGGGTAGAGGGCACTAATGTGGGGTCAGACCCCCGTCCCTGCCCCCTCACCAGGGGAGGCGCTGTCACCAGACTGAAGTTGGGCCCAGGAAAGGAGGCCCACCGGCTTTTCTTTCCTACCTGGAGCACAGCCACATTCATCTGAGCACCGTCGGATTTTGCTCCTTGGGGTTTTATCTCTGTTCCTAGGTGCTAGGATTGTATCGTAAGCCCCTTTCCCCAGATATGGCCAGACTTGAGGAACACAGGGCTGTTTCCATCTCAGCTTCCAGGCTGGATGTGACATCCTTTGAAACTGGGGTTGAAGAAAGGTGAAGAGACAAATGGGCAACGCACGAGGGTTGCAGGTTTGGCTTGGGGCAGCCGGCCTCTTCCATCTCTCTTAACAGGCACGAATAGTGAACGAGTCTGCCCAGCAGTGGTGTGGACAGCCTGGGGATGAGTCTGGCACTCCAAGAGAGCATCGTCTGCTTCTTTTGAAAACTTACCTGCCCTCAGACTGCTTGTCAGCCTTGACTAGTCGCTATGAAATTCTGACCAATTGCTTTAGTTTTATCTCCCCTAGGATTTAGCTTTTTTGTTTTGTTTTGTTTTGTTTTTTGTTTTCCGAGGTAGGGTCTCACTCTAGCTCAGGCTGACCTGGAATTCACTATGTAGTCTCAGGGTGGTCTCGAACTCATGGTGATCCTCCTACCTCTGCCTCCCGAGTGCTGGGATTAAAGGCATGCACCACCACACCTGGCTGGATTTAACTTTTTTTTTTTTTTTTTTTTTTTTTGGTTTTACAAGGTAGGGTCTCACTCTGGTCCAGGCTGACCTGGAATTAACTATGTAGTCTCAGGGTGGCCTCGAACTCTCGGCGATCCTCCTACCTCTGCCTCCCGAGTGCTGGGATTAAAGGCGTGCGCCACCACGCCCGGCTTGGATTTAACTTTAAAAATTATTTTATTTTTATTTATTTAAAAGAGAGAGGCAGAGGTGGGGGAGGGAGGGAGAGAATGGGCTTGCCAGGGCCTCCGGCTACTGCAAACGAACTCCAGATGCATGTGCCTCTTTGTGCATCTGGCTTTACATGGGTACTGGAGAATTGAACTTGGATCATTAAGCTTTGTAGGCAAGTGCCTTAAATGCTTAGCCATCTATTCAGCCCAGGATTTAACTTTTTACTACACTTGATCTCAGCCAAAAGGCCAAGAAGCAGTGGATTTAACTTTTTAAAGCCTTCCTAACAAGGCACATAAATTAATATTTTCTGAAATTGCTCCCTACAATTAGGCTTTCTTTTCTTTTAAGGAGAAAATTATAAAGCACATGTCTAACATCTCAAATGACTATCAAAATCTAAGGTTTTCCCTTTCCTGCCTATTGATTCAAGGTCCTAGGTCCAGAATAGTTTTATAGGACATAATTTTATTATTTATTTATTTATTTGGTTTTTAGAGGTAGAATCTTGCTCTAGCCCAGACTGACCTGGAATTCAGTCTGTAGCCTCAGTGTGGCATTGAACTCGCAGCAATCCTCTTACCTCTGCCTCCCGAGTGCTGGGATAAAAGGCATGTGTCACCACATCTGGCCATAGGACATAGTTTTATTTATAGATAGTATGTTGAAAGTGTTAAATGCTGTATCTCTTTTTTTCTGGCAGTACTCAATATTAAACCTAAGGCTTTCCACTGCTAGCCAAATGTTCACCACAGAGCTATAACCTCAGTCCTCTTTTTACTTTTTATTTTGAGACAGTTGCCTAGGTTGGCCTTGAACTTGTGATCCTCCTGCCTTGGCCTACATCACCGCTTGGCTCACTTTATCTACATGTTGAGAAAACCTACAGAAAAAACTTTACAGTATGAACAAGTTGCTAACAGACCAGAGTTCCTGTGTACTCTTAACCCAGCTTCCCTTCTTCTTCTTTTTTTTTTTTTTTTTTTAATTTGTTCTGTGGATATATTTGTGAAAATCACCTGAAATTCTTTTCTGGAACAAGGCCTGTGGTGTGGCACTAATCTGAACACCGAGATGCTGTTGTTGCCTCAGAGCAAATGGGTTGGAAATGACTGCTAGAGACATCTCAGGCAGGGCGATGTTGGGAGGAGGACCTCGCTGAAGATGGAAGCACCCCTGATTCTTCCAGTGATTGATCAAGAGCGCTTTGGTCATAGCAATGAGGAATTGAAGGATATGCTGTAAAGAGAACTGACAGATGGGACAAACTGGTTAAAATCACAAGCTGGTAGAAATTGGGTTTGAAAAATATTAGCAATTAGCATCAATTATAGGGTAGGGTCATGGTCATATGACTCTGAGCCCTGTTCACATGTTAGTCTTTTCCCACTCCTTATAACAACTCTTAGTTTGGTTCTGACAAACAGAATATTTGTTGAAATTATTCCAGGTTCTATCAGTCAGCGCTTTGTATGTAGAGTTTATATGGAGGGTTATGAGGCATCATTGTAGCATGAGCTTTGTAGGACTTAGGTGTGCACATGTCTAGGCCTAGAAAAGAGCCAGGTGGCTCATTCAGCCCTCAGGAGGCTGAGATAGGATGATTGACATGAGTTTGAGGCCAGCCTGAGCTACAGAGTAAGTTCTAGGTTAAACTGGGTTAGACTGAGGCCCATCTCTAAAAGCCAAAAAACAAAACAAAAATACCCTAAAAAAACCCCAAAAGGCCTAGAGAGAGGTAATGGTGTTTCAAGGTTTCAGATGGGTAATTTATAATGTCCTTATCTTTGGATGTCTATTATTTATTTTTGTTTTTTTGTTTTTCGAGGTAGGGTCTCACTCTAGCCCAGGCTGACCTGGAATTCACTCTGTATTCTCAGGGTGGCCTCGAACTCACAGTGATCCTCCTACCTCTGCCTCCCGAGTGCTGGGATTAAAGGCATGCACCACCATGCCCAGTGTCTATGATTTTTTTAAAAATATCTTATTTATTTGCATAGAGAGAGTGAGAGAATGGGTGCACCAGAGCCTCTAGTCACTGCAAATGAACTCCAGATGTATGAGCCACTTTGTGCATCTGGCTTTACATGGGTACTGGGGAATCAAACCCAGGTTATTAGGCTTTGCAGGCAAGTGTCTTAACTGTTGAGCCATCTCTCCAGCTCCATGGTTTTTTTTAGTTTGTTTGTTTATTTATTTATTTTATTTTGCAAGGTAGGGTTCTACTCTAGCTGAGGCTAACCTGGAATTCATTCTGTATTCTCAGGATGGCCTCAAATTCACAGCAATCCTCCGACCTCTGCCTCCCAGTACTGGGATTAAAGGTGTGCACCACCACGCCCGGCTCCATGATTTTTTTAAATGTTGCATAATGTTACTTTACTTTTTCTTTTTAAAACAATACTTTATGGCTGGAGAGATGGCTTAGCAGCTAAGGAACTTGCCTGTGAAGCCTAAGAACCCATGTTCTATTCTCCAGGTCCCACATAAGCCAGTTGCACAAAGTGATGCAAGCAGGCCAGGTCACACATACATACAAGGGGGTGCAAGCATCTGGAGTTCAATTGCTGTGGCTGGAGGCCCTGGAATGCCAATTCTCTCTCTCTCTCTCTCTCTCTCTCTCTTGCTTTCACTCTCTTGCATTAAGAAAAAAGGCCAGTCTGTTGCAATTGCCTCAAAAAATATTTTATTTATTTAGGGCTGGAGAGATGGCTTAGCAGTTAAGGCCCTTTCCTGCAAAGCCTAAGGACCCATGTTTGATCACTCTTCAGATCCCACACAAGCCAGATGCACAAGGGTGACACAAGCACAAGGTCTCACATATGCACTAGGAGGCACAAGCTTCTGGAGTTCAATTGCAGTGGCCGAGGCCCCGACATGCCAATTCTCTCTCTCGCTCACTTGCTATTGCTCTCTAAAAAGTTATTTATTTTTTATTTATTTGAGCAATAGAAAGAGACAGATATTTATAGAGAGAATGGGTGAGCCAGGGACTCTGTAGCCACGGCAAATGAACTCTAGCTGCATGTGCCACCTTGTGCATCTGGCTTTACATGGGTACTGGGGAATCAAACCTGAGTCCTTTGGCTTTTGCTAGCAAGTGCCTTAAATGCTAAGCCGTCTCTCTAGCCTGTTACTTTTCTACTCAGGAGAAATTAAGGAAAAAAATAATGATAAAATGAAGCTTGTGAGAAAATATATGAAAACTATCAGATTTAATAGATCTTCCTATTAATGAAAATTTAGATTTTTAGTGAATCTACTTTTGTTGATTATGTAGGTTGCTCTAGATATACATTATTGCTGTGTGATTATTTTTCAGTATTGTAAGAAGCAGCCAGCAAAAGTAGCCAACTATAAAAAAGGGACCAATTATAACCATCAAAAATACTTATGGGGCTGGAGAGATGGCTTAGTGGTTAAGGCACTTGCTTGCAAAACCAAAGGACCTCAGTTCGATGCCCCAGGACCCACGTAAGCCAGATGCACAAGGGGTAGCAAACATCTGGAGTTCGTTTGCAGTGGCTGGAAGCCGTGGTGCGCCCATTCTTTCTCTCACACTGTGCCTCTTTCCATCTCTCAAATAAACAAATACTTACGATGAGCCGGATGTGGTGGCACATGCCTTTAATCCCAGCACTTGAGAGGCAGAGATAGGAGGGCCATTGTGAGCTCAAGGCCACCCTGAGAATACATAGTGAACTCCAGGTCAGCCTGAGCTACAGTGAGACCCTACCTTGAAAAACCAGTAATAATAATAATGATAAAAGTTAAGATCAGCATATGAGAGAGAACGTGTGTTTTTTGTCTTTCTGAGCCAAATTACTTTTAAACTGAATTTTATTTTATTTTAGATTTGATTTTTCAAGATAGGGATTTGCTGTAGCCCAGGCTGAACTGGAATCCAGTATGTAGTCTCAGGGTGGCCTCAAACTCATGGAAATTCTCCTACCTCTGCCTCCCAAGTGCTGTGATTAAAGAAAAGCGTGTGCCACCACACCTGGCTAAACTGAATTTTAAACTAAACTATAAATACTTTATGCTTGGTCAAATTATATTGGTGAACTTCCTTTTTTTGTTTGTTTGTTTTTTGTTTTTCGAGGTAGGGTCCCACTCTAGATTAGGCTGACCTGGAATTCACTCTGTATTCTCAGGGTGGCTTTGAACTCACAGTGATCCTTCTACCTCTGCCTCCGGAGTGCTGGGATTAAAGGCGTGTGCCACCATGCCAGGCGATGAACTTCCATTTTGCCAAATTATTTTCAGTCAAATTATCTGCTTAAGTTTGTGAAATCTGAAACATCTTGGCATTTCCAGCTATAGCTTGATGTACTGATGATTCATACAAGTCCTGAAATGGGGAGCAAAACTGATGCTTTGATCAGTCCTGGGGCCAGTGTGCATTCTGGAATGCGTCCATACAACACGATGGTCCACCAGTCTTTCAGGAACGAAGGGCTGCTCCGCAGTGTGCTCTCCTCAGGGAGACACAGTCACAAGTGCATGGCTCTGGCTGAAGGTCCCATGGGAAACGCAGCAGAACTAAGTCCTTCCCCCTTTCATTACTTTATGTGACCAGTTAGCCCCTTTGTGTGCATTAAGCTTGAAGAAGGGGCTCTCTTGCTCTGTCTGTAACTGAGTTAAACTTTTTGCCTGGTTCTTACCCCAGGGAAAGGCATATTTTGATTGCACTTAAATCTGGAGTATCTCTGAAACCCCTCCATAAAGTGCTGCAAGAAGAAAATGCTGGTTGCTGGGTCATTACTGTCATTTGATATACTTGCCTGAAGCCATCGGAAGGGTTCTGGTCTGCGTGAGAATCCAGTTACCTACACCAGTCTTCTCTCTTGACAGCTCCTTTCTTGGAACATATCCTTATAATGAGCTGTGTGGACTTTTGCTGTTGATTTGTTCCGGGGCTGTAACAGTCAGTCACAGAGGATCAACACTGAACTTCGTGTCAGTTATGTGCTCATGCCAATGTTAGTTTTTCATCAAATGTTGCCATTTGATTTTATGTAAAGCAGTACTTCACTTCTCTAAAAGTGATCTGCTCCAAATTGAAACCACATATAGATAGAGATTCAAATCTAGAAAAGTTATATTTAAAGAGCAAAAGCGGAACATGCCAGTTTCTAGCACACACTTGGTTTTCCTTCCCAGTGTCCACTTTTCCTCGTCTTTTCTCTGAGAGCATTCTGATTCGGTCTGGATGAACATTACTTAGCCTGAGCCAGCATTCTATACCCCTAGTCAGTGGCAAGTTGTAGGCCCCTCAGGGGGCAGACAGCTTCTGGAAAACATTGGTTCCTCCTCAAAAAGAGACACAGAAGTGGCTTCTTCTCTCCTTCCTTGGAACCTTGATATGTCTAGGTTTGCCTCTGACCACTGAAGCCATATTGTCACCAGCCTGGGAGGAGACAGCTAGCAGAATCACCCAGAACTAAGACAAAGCTGCAAGTCCTATGTCTTGATGGCGGCGGGGGCAGGGGCAACAAATCCCTTTATTTAAGCCATCATGAGACAGGGTTTCAGATATTTGTATCCAACAGCATCTTTTATTTTTATTTTTGGAGAGAGACACAGAGAGAGACAGACAGAGGGGGAGAGGGAGACAGATAGAGATGGGCGCAGCAGCAGTCTCTCAGCTGCTGTGAACGAAATCCAGATGTGTGCGCCCCCTTGTGGTGAAGTGCTGCATTACACCCTTGCGTCACTTTGCATCTGGCTAAACGTGGGAGCTGGAGATTGGAACCGGGTTCTTAGGCTTAGCAGGCAGGCGCCTTAACCACTAGGGCATCTCTCCAGCTGCAACAGCATCTTAACTAATAGCAAATATGTGCTGAAGTACATAGGACATTATGCAGGGCATTTGGTTCTAGGAACAGGCTTGTCTCATTTCTAGGTTCCAGGAAATAGACTTGCACGATTTGATTTCTGGGTTCGTGGCAGATGAGAAGCAGCAAGCAGGGAGTGGAGAGACAGGCAGCTGGCAGGAAAGGAAGGCAGAAACCAGGGCTCAGTAAGAGCCAGTAAAGGATTATTTAATGTTAGGCAAACAGTCCTTCAATTGTTAGCCTGTGTGGGTGTCACAGTTCAGTGACTAATGCCTGGTGACAGCTGTGTGTCATCAAAGGATGTATGCTTTCTGTGTTTTAGAAGGACGAGGCTGAATAATATTTAATAACATTTCTTTGTAAACAAGGAGAAGGTTCACTGATTAAGAGGACAGGCTTATCCAAAAAGATACACAGGGAACAAAGTCATTTCTGGGATAAAGTCAATAAATGAATGCTGTCAATGCAGATGTGCCATATTAAAATATTGCTTCCTCCACAGATGAGGGAGAGAGAACGAATCTGATTGCTCCAGAGAGCAGCTCATTTCAGGGTCCCCGTGAGAAGAAGCCCCACACAAGGAGATGAGACACAAAAGCTGGTGAAAGAGGCCACGGTTTGGCTCTTCTGCAAGTTAACTCTACTTTGGCTCAGTGACTTCCCTCGGCAAGCCTGCCTAAGCTGCTTCCTCCCAAGCCTGCCAATAGGAAGTAAATAGGGAGCTTGAGTCACTTTGTAGAAAGGGGTTGAGCACTCCTAATTAAAATGTAAATGACTTCCAGAGCCAACAGCTTGTAGAGACAAAAATGACAAAAAGATTCCCCCGTCTCTAAAACTGCACCGTGAAAAACAAGTTCCGAGTCAGCCTGCACAAACCCAGAGCCTACCCGTGCAGGTAGTCACCTCAGTGAGAAATGACTCCATCCGAGTCGTCCACAGCCACGTGCAGCAGAACAGGCGGCCCTGCATCCGCCCGCGCTGACGGTGATCCATCATCACCCCGGCCACTGAAATTGTGGGTAGCTTGTGTACCAAGGGAAAGGGAACCAGCCAGCTCCCAACCTGTGTTCAAGTAAATAATGGGGGCTTTTCTGCATTCAGCTGGTCGATGCGTGATCTTGTGCAGACCACTCCCAGCTCTCAGGCTGGATGGGAATCTTCCAGTTCAGTCCTTTAGCAGCCGCCCAGGTCCTGTGGCGCTCAGGGTGGAGATGAGTTGTGTGAACAGCTATCTCCCTCAACAGTTTACACTGGTTTTGAAATCGCTCTTCATTTCAGGAGTACCTGCAAGCCAATGAAGGTGGATAAAAGGGAAAATATGTCACCTTTTCTCTGTAATTGCCAATAAATACTTAACGTGTGTTATGCATAATTTTAAAAATGGGCATGTGATGTATTAAACTGAGTACTACAGAGGGAAATGTATAGACAATAGTTTTTTTTTTTTTTTTTTTGGTTTTTCGAGGTAGGGTCTCTCTGTAGCTCAGGCTGACCTGGAATTCACTATGTAGTCTCAGGGTGGCCTGGAACTCATGGCGATTCTCCTACCTCCGCCTCCCAAGTGCTGGGATTAAAGGCGTGCGCCACCACGCCCGGTTTCAATAGCATTTTTGACTTCACACTGCAGCTTGCTGTCCACTCTGGTGTTAGTAGTAAATTACTATTATTACCATTAGTCAACATTTGCTTGGCATTTTCCTAAACATTGTTCCTTCATGATTTCATTTAAGTATCAGACTAACATGGGTTTATTTATTTATTTTTAAGATCGGGTCTACTCTGTAGCCCAGGCTGGCCTCTAACCTGAGTCAATCCTCCCACCTCAGCCTCTCAAGAGCTGGGATTTCTCTGCATGTCTAACATAAATAAAAAATTAAACCTTAAAAAAAAGAGCTGGGATTATTCGTGTCGGTCTCCATACCAGACCCTGGATATAATTAATAAGTGTATTTTATAGATAGAGAACATAAATCTTAAGGATGCAATTTGCTTAGGAACAAAGAATGAGGGAATGCGTGGGTCACCAGTCAAATACAGACTCATGCTGGATTCATTTCCATGGTAAAGCACTAATCATTAACACAGTTCTGGACAATAGTTACAATGAAGTTTCCCACAATATTTTTCTTCTCCTTCTCCTTTGCCTCATTTTCTCCTCCCACTTTCTCCTCTCTCTTTCTCTCTCTCTCTTTCTCTCCCTCTCTCTCCCTTCCTTTCTCTCTCTCAAAGGGACTCAAGATTCATTCAGTGTCTTTTGATCCACAGTCTTGACGGACAAAGAATGCAAGAGTCACACAGGAAAAATGGTGAGAATTTATGCATGTTCATGATGTGAGTCACATGTTTGTCAAGAGCAGAAAAAGGATCAAGATCTGATTTTAGAGATTCTTACTCCAGCAACTCTCTTGAGACTAAGTTTGCCCAACATTACAGGGTTCGCTCATCTGACGTCCTAAAAACTTCCTTTCCTTTTTCTTTCTTTCTTTTCTTTTTGTTTCTTTTTTTTTTTTATTCTCCTGGTACTTGCTTGAGTTTTATTTAAATTATTTATTTATTTATTTATTTGATTTATTTATTTATTTATTTATTTGACAAGGAAAGGGGGAGAGAGAATGGGTGTACAAGGGTCTCCAGCCACTGCATGAGAACTCTAGATGGATGTGCCCCCTTGTGCATCTGGCTAACATGGGTCCTGGGGAATAGAACCTGGGTCCTTAGGCTTTGCAGGCAAATTCCTTAACTGCTAAGCCATCCCTCCAGCCACCACCACCCTGCCCCCCGTTTTTTTACTGCTTGAGTTTTAAGTTTGATTAAAAGACCTGATATTTAAACTGGAGAGATGCTATGGTAGTTTAAATGGATGGCTTCCAATATATTCAGGATTTTATTGCCATTTGTAGTTTCATCCCTGAATTAAGAACATGACTGTCATTGTGGAAATCAGTGTGGATGTTCCTGGCACTGTTATGGCCAGTTCACGGCGCCCCCAGTGACCACCAAGGAAGACCAAACACATATGCAAACGCAAAGAGCTTTTTACTCGGGCTTAAACTCGGTCTCTTGCCTTCACCAACACAGTGGATTCGAGCAAGAGCCAGGAGAAGCAGAAAAGCGGGCTTTTTATTGAGGTTTGAGCAAGGGGGAGAGGACTATCACCTACGCAACTACATGACTGGCTAATTTGAACATTAACTGTACTTGGGGGTTCTTGATTGGTCTTAGGATTTTGGCAGGCTAGGTCTAGGGGAATTTCAAACTTAATTGGCTCAGCAAGCCGTGGTTACATTTGAACAGGTTGGCGTGCACAGTTACATTCATTTGATTGGTTGACATTTATAAAACTCTGAGACGGTGGATCTTATTGGGCTATCCAGCCCAGGACCGCAAGAATGTTGAGTCATGCTCACACAGCAAGTTTATGGTTTTTCCCAGTACTGCTTGTTCTTCGCTTGATTCTAGGAACTCGCCCCAGTGGTCTACAGAGGGACTGAGGCCTGTCATGGTGCTACTCTGGCCTGGGTCTTTCAGCACAGCTAAAAATAGATCTACCATATGACCCAGCTATACCACTCCTAGGCATATATCCTAAGGACTCATCTCACTACCTTAGAGATACTTACTTGCTCAACCATGTTTATTGCCATTCTATTCACAATAGCTAGGAAATGGAACCAGCCTAGATGTTCCTCAACTGATTAATGGATAATGAAGATGTGGCACATTTACACAACGGAGTTCTACTCAGCACTAAAGAAAAATGAAATTATGAAAATTTCTGGAAAATGGATGTATATGGAAAGGATTATACTTACTGAGGTAACCTAGGCCCAAAAAGCCAAACATCACATGTTCTCTCTCATATGTGGATCCTAGCTACAAATGATTGGACTTCTATGTGAGTAGGAATAAAACTCTGTAGCAGAGGCCAGTAAGCTAGAAAGGGGATATAAAGGGAATAGAAAGGGGGATGGGGGGACTTAATAGGATGGTATTGTATGTATATAAGTAGAAGAACAGATTAATGGGGGTGAAAAGGCCTAAGTGAGGTCAGGGGAAGAGATTGAATAAAGGAAAGGTGGAGGGAGGGCTAATCAAAATCTAAGAGGATATAAATAAGTCATATGGAAACCTACTTTTCTGGACAATGGAACACTCAGAAGCAATAGATTATTACTAGAAAATTTTCAGTGCCAGGGATGGGATAACTTCCAGTGGATTGTTGGCCAGGGAGGTCACAGATACCCCCAAAACATTAAAGGCCATTGTTGAGGCCCTTGGTTTCCCACCAGAAATAGAAGGTAAGTCCCTATTGCTGAAGACTCCACATACTTGGGCTGAAAAGTCACTGAGAAATCCTACTGGAGCTGAGCTGAAAGCCTCCTCCATGAGGACCAGCTGACAGAAAGCTGGAAAAAGCTACAATGAATGCAGTTCAATGGGAGAGAGAAAACACCAGGGAAGACACTCAACAGTGGACACTGCAAGCTTTAAATTTGGCCAGCCAGGCCAAATGAGCCATCGGGTGCAATAGTGGTATGTCTGTTAAGGGGGAAACCAACTGCTCTCTAATTGGACTGGAGGCCCACTCCATGGGAGGGAACATATCCCTGATACTGAAAACCTACAACAAGGGTACTCATGAGCCTTAGGGGTGTAACGTCTGCTGGTGTCTGGCTAAATGTATATACTATGCTCACCAAACTTCCCAGTAGGCACTTCTCTTGATGTCCATACCCATATATTAATGGTACTCCCACTTTTGGTTTGACAAGCTTCTCTTTTCAGTGGTGGTAACCTTGGGATGATTCAGAAGGCACCATGGTGCTGAGAAGAAGTGACGGAGGAGTTCTCAGCAATGAAATATCTCAAAACTACCTTCCAAGGCTCAGGGTCCATTGCGGAAGAGGGGGCAGAAAGAATGTAAGAGCCAAAGGAAGGGTAGGATCCTTACAACGTGCTCCTCCAGACACAAAATGGCCTGGATATCCATGACCTCACAGTGCCTGACACTACCTACACAAGACCATCATAATAGGAGGAAAAGATGATAACATCAAAATTAAAAGAGACAATGATTGAGAGGGGGAGGGGATATGATGGAGAGTGCAGTTTCAAAAGGGCAAGTGGGGGGAGGGAGAGAAGTACCATGGGATATTGTCTACAATTAAGGAAGTTGTCAATAAAAAAATAAAATTAATTTTAAAAAAGAACATGGCTGTGTCTAGCACACGTGGTATTGGTTTCAGAAGCATGAAAAATGCATGGAGTGGTCATGAAGTGCACATGGTCCCAGGAACCACTGCTGAGACACAGCATATTGGCAGGGCATAATGACCCTGAGGCTGGCAAAGCCATTGGAAGATGGACCGTGGTTTGCATGGAGACCGGAAGAAGTTTTGGATATACCAGGAGTGTGCAAGGGCTACCATGGAGGCTGCTGGCTAGGAATGGAAGTTGCCTTGGCTACTTAGCCCAGATGGAGGGACAGAATTGGAAAATCTGGATACTGTCAGTCACTGGTTATGATATTGGACTTGAACTGCAGATGTTTGATGTTTGCTTGATGGTTGTTGAGTTTGCATTGTTCCAGTTTCTCTCTGTTATGCCTTATAGCAGTTGGAAACAGTTACTCTGTGCCTTTATATGTTGAAAGTATACAACTTGCTTTGATTTTACAGGACTCATAGCTAAGAGACGGTCTTAAATCTCAGAGGAGACTTGGGATTTTAGAACTATCTTAAGTTAGTAAAAACTTTGAAACTGGACTGAATACAATTTACAATGTGAGATGGTTATGAATCTATTGGGGGTCAGGGGTGGCATGTGGTAGTTTAGATGGATGCCCCCAATATATTCAGGATTTTATTAAAGTTTGTAATTTACATCTGTACCACCTGGCTGGAGGAGGTGTCACTGGGTAGATGTTAGCATCCAAGGATCTAAGGTGTGGAGATGGATGTCAAATTCTAGCCTAAAGATATGCAATGTGCCTGCATTATGCCTGGAGTTCCAAAAGTGTGCCTGTTTGTGGTGCTGATGTGGCTTTTGGGTTTTGGTTTATGGCTTCTCTCTCTCTGTCTGCTTGGACCTGTGAAAACAGACCAGCTTCTGCCATTATGAAACTTCCCCAGGATCTGTAAGCTTCAATAAATCCCTCCATAATTGTGTCTACTTTGGAAGTTCATCTCAGAAACCTGCTGTCTACTACAGATGGCTTAGTGGTTAAGGCATTTGCCTGCAAAGCCAAAGAACCCAGGGTTGATTCCCCAGGACCCACATAAGCCAGATGCACTAGGTGGCACATGCTTCTGGAGTTCATTTACAGTGGCTGAAAGCCCTGCCATGCCTATTTCTCTCTCTCTCTCTCTCTCTCTCTCTATATATATATATATATATATATATATATATATATATATATATATATATATACTCTTTCTCTCTATCAAAAATAAATAATAAATAAATAAATAAATAAATAAATAAATAAATAAATAAATAGTCAATTCTCCAGAACCCACATGTAGTCGACAGCCTCGGGTTGTTGGGATGAACTTCTAAACCAGGCACAGTTACAGGAGGAAGGAAATTTGTTTGAAGCTAACAGATCCAGGGGAAGTTCCAAAATGGCAGTAGTTGTCCCCTTTTCACAGGACCTTGCAGAGAGAGAAAAGCCACCAAAAAAAAAAAAAAAAAAAAAGCCATCAAAAAAGCAACCAAGGGCTGGAGAGATGGCTTAGCAGTTAAGGCACTTGCCTGCAAAGCCAAAAGACCCAGGCTCGACTCCCCAGGACCCACATAAGCCAGATGCACAAGTGGAGCATGCATCTTGGAGTTCGTTTGCAGTGGCTGGAGACCCTGGCACACCCATTCTTTCTCTCTACCTGCTTATTTCTGTATCTCTTTCTCTCTCTCTCTCTTAAATAAAAATAAAATAAATAAAATGAAATAAAATAAAAAGCAACCAAGCACTCTTCAGGAACCCTAGGCAAAGCTCAAGCACTTTTCATATCTTTAGGCTGGAATTCTAAATCCTTCCCACACCTACCTTAGGACTGGACCGTAGGATCCACCCACAGTGACCCCTCCTCTAGCCAGGTGGCTGCAGATGTAAATTACAAACTTTAATAAAATCCTGATAAGCCGTATGCACATGGTGGTACTGAGAGGGAGTAGGCAGTTTGGGTGACTGGGCCCCTGAAAGTAAAAAAGACAGTAAAAAGCTGGGTGTGGTGACACACGCCCGAATTTGAATCTGCAGAACCCATGTAAAGCCAATGCACAAAGTGGTGCACGTGTCTGGGATTTGTTTGCAGTGGCTAGAGGCCCTGCTGCACCCATTTTTTCCTCTCTCTGCTGGGTGTGGTGGCACGTGCCTTTAATCCTAGCATTTGGGAGGCGGAGGTAGGAGGATTACAGGATTGCTTTGAGTTCAAAGACATCCTGAGACCGCATAGTGAATTCCAGAGCAGCCTGGACTAGAGTGAAACCCTACCTGGAAAAAACAAAACAACAAACAAACGTAAAAAAGAGTACTGTTGTTCACTCTTAACAAAAATAAATACAAGTCTTTTGCAACACGTATTAATATACAACATGCATATTTACATGCTATAAAATACATGCTCATATTCTAGAAACACATGTTTTCTGGGAAAGGAGAGGTATTTCAAGAAACACCAAGAAATTTATACAGGTGAACTGAGAGGCCTGGGAAGATGGCTCTGTGGTTTAAGGCATTTGCTCTGCAAGCCTGTTACCTGGAGTTCAAAGCACCTATGTAAAGGTGGATGTGCAGCTGTGCACATGTCTGTAATCCCAGTCCATCCACCTACAGCAATGGGAGGTGGAGCCAGGAGAATCCCAAAACTCAAAGACCCAGCTAGACTGGTCTTTCCAGTGTCAATCAGGAGAAACTCTGTCACAAGCAAGAAGAAGAGGCCCAATCCCCACCCCACACCAGGATTGCCCTCTGACTTTGACACATACACACACGTCCACATACATACATACACACAAGTTTAAAATAAAAGGTGAGCCGGGCGTGGTGGCGCATGCCTTTAATCCCAGCACTTGGGAGGCAGAGGTGGGAGGATCGCCGTGACACCCTGAGACTACATAGTTAATTCCAGGTCAAATAAACCTCGAAAAACCAAAAAAAAATAATAATAAAATAAAATAAAATAAAATAAAATAAAAGGTGAAATTAAATATTTGACTCATTTATTTATTTACCAGATTTTTCAAGGTAGGGTCTCACTCTAGCCCAGGCTGACCTGAAACTCACTCTGTCATCCCAGGCTGGTCTGGAACTCACAGCTTCACAGGGATCCTCCCAATGGCCGGGACTCAAGGTGTGTGCCACCATGCCTGGCAAAGTAAATTATCACTTATGTTTTATCTTATATTTTATTTTTTGATTGAAATGAAAAATATCTCCGCCTAGCCCACTTGCCCTGTCTCCAGGAGTTTTCTTCTCCAGCTGGAGTTCTACATTGGGTGCGAGGCTATTGTTCTCAAGCCCATTACAGACAGTCCCCAACTTATATTGCACTTACAATTTTTTCATTTTATGATAGCGCATCAGTAGAAATCATACTTTGGATTTTAGTCTTAGCAGTATGTCGTATGACACGTGTCAGTGCTATGCACGCTAGTGAATCACAGCGCTGGGTGAGCCTCACCGTCTCAGGGGTGAACAACCCCTTCCACAGCATGCTGCGCTGCTAACTATGGAAGTTAGATGCACTTAATGCATTTCTGACGTAGGCTGACTTCAATTTCTGATAAATTTCTGGAGACATAGCCCTGCTATAAGTAGAGAATCATGTGTATTTTGTCTCTGGCTTTTTCTCACATCAGTGATTCAGTTGCTTTTAATTTTGTGCTTTGTACCCAGTTTGGTTGTGTGCATGGGGCTCTGTCTTTTGTATTTAGTTGTTATGTCTGTTTTATGGAGAAACACAGAAAGATTCAAAAGCTGTGTCATTGCTACTTTGTCTTCCCAGAGTACTCCTCCACACTCAGGATATTGGCTCTGAAAAACAAATTAAATAAAGGTGGTTACAGAACAATTCATCCTTCATTGGCCCCTAAGAAATACTGTTCACTAAAATAAAAAAAAAAAAGGTCTAACAACCTTGGCTGTATACTGACAATATCTTGTGATTATAACAATGCTGATTAATTCCTGGGTCTGTGCCTCTCATCTAATTGGTCTTGCAAGGGGCCTATGCCCCCAGGTGATTCCAATGTGTAGCCAAGCTTGGTAATAACTATTCTGAAGAAAAAACATTTGGTAAAACATTGCTATCGAGACAGAATCAGTTACTATCTGCTGTGCCTGCACACAGTGTGGTCCCTTCCCCCATTCTAATGCTTTATGGCTCAGCTGAGGCTGACTCATCCCAGCAAGTGGAGAAGTTGGGTCATCTAACCAGTCAGTCATGGCTCCATTCCTCCCCTGAACTAGTGAAGAAAACATCTCCCATGATAGAGAGTTATAAAAGAGGCATTCTTAGCCAGGCATGGTGGCGCATGCCTTTAATCCCAGCACTTGGGAGGCAGAGGTAGGAGGATCACCGTGAGTTTGAAGCCACCCTGAGACTACATAATGAGTTTCAGCTCAGCCTGGGCTAGAGTGAAACCCTACCTCAAAAAACCAAAAAAAAAAAAAAAAAAGAGGCATTCTTTTTTTTTCTTCAGGAATTGTGCTATCAAGATCAACATAAACCTAGAACTTCTGTTTGTTATCTTTACCCCCAAATGAAGAGACTCTGGGAAAAAGCTTAGAAAAGAATTAATTGTTGGAAGAGGGAAAGATTAAGAAAGTATCTTGATATACGGTTGATTGGCTTGTTTTGGTTTTCTTTTCTTTTTTTTTTTTTTTTTTTTTTTTTTTGGTTTTTCGAGGTAGGGTTTCATTCTGGCCCAGGCTGACCTGGAATTAACTATGTAGTCTCAGGGTGGCCTCGAACTCACGGCAATCCTCCTACCTCTGCCTCCCAAGTGCTGGGATTAAAGGCGTTGTTTTGGTTTTCTTTTAAAAAATATTTTATTTATTTATTGAGAGAGGGCAAGAGAAAAAGAGGCAGATAAAAAGAGAGAGAAAGGGAGAGAGAGAATGGGCACGCAAGGGCCTCAGCCACTGGAAACAAACTCCATATGCATGCTTCACCTTGTGCATCCAGCTTTACATGGGTACTGGGGATTCAAACCTGAGTCCTTTGACGGGCTTTTCTGGAATCCCAAACAATACTTGCTTTCATCTAGCTGCAGAACAATTTGGGAGAAAGATGCATAGGTTGGGGAATTGGATTAAAAAGTGATTTTAGAAGCTGGGCGTGGTGGCGCATGCCTTTAATCCCAGCACTTGGGAGGCAGAGGTAGGAGGATCGCTGTGAGTTCAAGGCCAGCTTGAGACTACATAGTGAATTCCGGGGTCTGGATTAGAGTGAGACCCTACCTCGAAAAACAAAACAAAACAAAACAAAACAAAACAAAACAATTCCTGGTTTTGGATTGTTGCCTAAAGTAAAACTCTCTAGCAGTGTCCTCCTGAGTTTGTGGGTTTACAACAGCCCCTGGCATGGCTGGAGTCTTTGCACCTTGTCCTTGCATCTTGCAGAGTACAATGCTAGAAGAAGAACTGGCAATGTGTAGTCAGATTAGAATCTGGAAGGGCCCAGTGATGCCCAGATTCAGCTCCTTTCCCGGACTCCCTAGCTGCTGGCTTCCTCCCAGGTCACGATGAATGGTTTGGTGAGCAGAGCATTTGCCTGCTCTGAAGCCTCACGGGTTTCTTCTTTACCCCCAGATCGCTCCTACTTACTGTGAGGACCTGTGAGCACTCCTCAAGCTTGCAGACCACTCCTACTTACTGAGTGAAGTGGAGCCTGCAAGGCCCTGAGAGCACTCTCCTCGTGCTTGCTCAGGGTGTGGGAGAAGCTGGGAAGTCAGCCTTCTCCGTGGATCACATATGAGGCTAGCTGCACTCCTGAATTTCCCAGCGGAGACCAAACGCATTTCCTCTTTTTTTTTTGGGGGGGGGGCGGATTTCGAGGTAGGGTCTGACTCTGACTCAGGCTGACCTGGAATTCACTATGTAGTCTCAGGGTGGCCTCGAACTCGTGGTGATCCTCTTACCTCTGCCTCCCGAGTGCTGGGATTAAAGGTGTGTGCCACCACACCTGGTGCATTTCCTTTTTTCCTTTAAGCCAGTCGTCCTGAGCTTGTTATTATTTAGAGCCCCAAATCTAGATCAAACGCATTTTCTTGTGGTTAATCAAATTTTCAAGAAATATGGGTTAAGTGACTATTGGTAACTGCCATTTATTTCTTGTGCTGTATTGGACTTCGGGTGTCCATTAGGCTTCCCATTACTATTATGCTGGAATTGGATCTGGCTTCCTTTGGCTGGGAGTGGGGTGGGAGGGGGGCGGTCTTCATGCCATGGCCTTCTTGACAGGCCTGCAACTGCTTCTTCCATTCTGGTCTGTGTGGCAAATGTTACTGATTCTAGTGATCTATACCATTCCTTCTAGTTCCTACACCTGCTCATACCTTCTGTACACAATCCTTTGTCTTATCTTCCTTGAGTTACTCTTCTCTTAAAGGTTGGATATAACATTCCTTCCCATTGTCCCCTGAGCAATAGCAGATCAGTCATTGCTACAATGGAACAGTCCTGCTTTAATGAAAACTAGAATGTCCTGCAAAGTGTTGACATGCCCATGCTGAAATATATCTACTATTCAAAGGTCAAAAGAGTTGAACTTTTTGCCTAAGAATTCTCTCCCACACAACATGTACACTGTTTGGCTGTTTAAGAGAAATTAAGTTTTCAAAGCAAATAAACAAATGATATGTTTTCCCTGACCAGATTAGCAAGAAAAATAAAGCATAAACGTCTATTTGTTAACCTTAGAATTCTCCAACTGGTGAGAAGATATTCAAAGCTTTCAATTTAAACTATAGATATGATTTTTAAGTATTAAATGAAAATGCTTGAGAGCTGGTGGTGGCTCACATCTTTAATCCTAGCACTCCGGAGGCAGAGATAGGAGGATCACTGTGAGTTCCAGATCCACCTGGTCTAGAGACCCTACCTCAAAAAACAGAACAGAAGCTGGGCGTGGTGGTGCACGCCTTTAATCCCAGCGCCCGGGAGGCAGAGGTAGGAGGATCGCCACGAGTTCGAGGCTACCCTGTGACTACATAGTAAATTTTTGGTCAGCTTGGGCTTCCCTGAGAATACAGAGTGAATTTTAGGTCAGCCTGAGCTAGAGTGAGACCCTACCTCAAAAAACCAAAAGAAGAAAAGGAAGAGAACAATGGCAATAAAAGCAAGTGTGTTCCATCCTTCCTGCTGGGCTCTGGGCTCTGCGTTTTGCCTGGGTCGTCCCTTTGGCTGGGAAGCAGGAAGTACTACCATAGCCAGTACATGGCTCTCTCCTGGCTCAGGAAACTTCTCTGTGCTTCAGTTTTACATCTATAAAATCAGGGGAGGACCAATCCATGCTTTACAGGATTGTTGTGAGGTTTAAGTAAGTCACTCCATACAAAATGCTTAGAAAAATCCCTGAAAATAACAATCCCTTGCTATGCATTCATTATTTTCACTATTTCTTACAACCCCTGATACAGGCACTGAAATTATAATCATGCTACAGGAAAAGAAAACGATTATCAGAGAAGAGAGTGGCTTGTTTCATGTCATTCTGCACGTAAGTGACTGAGATCCCTGAGCTGACCTGTCCAACATGTGTTTTTAGATAAGAAGGTTCTGACTCACTGTAGAGTAATTCTAGAGTTCATTTGAAAGAAGAAACAGGAAACTTTTTTTTTAATAGACAAAATGGGAGATATGTAAACATTTCTGTTAAAATAGAAGAAATGCAAACATTTCTGTTAAAATAGAAGAAATGCAAACATTTCTGTTAAAATAGATGATAATTACAGTAATTGCAGCGTTCTAGATATTGATTGTGGTACTGGTCACACAACTGTAATCCTAGCCCAAATTCTTAAAACTTTACATTTAAAGAGGTTGAGTTTTATGTGTGAAAATTTTACCACAATAAGACTTGAGGAAAAAAGCCAGGTGTGATAGCACACACCTTTAATCCCAACACTGGGGGAGGCAGAGGTAGAAGGATCACTGTGAGTTTAAGGCCACCCTGAGACCACAGAGTGAATTCCAGGTCAGCCTGGGCCAGAGTGACACCCTAGCTCAAACAAACAAACAAACAAACAAACAAACAAAGAGATAACTGTTATCTGAAAGGTGAGTATTCAACTAGGTGGAAATGTACACAAATATGATAGGACTAATGTGTTTGCTGAAGCAACAACCACAGCTTGATAACCATATAACCCATGACTGTGATTCCATCGTGAGCACGCCCCCAGAAATGAGTTTGACTCTACTGAATAATATAGGAAGAATGCTCTTAGCTGCTTTGTGCACAGTGGCTCCACATCAACAATAGAATGAACTGTGATATAGTCATGTATGGAATAACCGTACATCTGGGAGTCTGAGGTCAGCCTGGGCTTCATTGCAAGAATTTCAAAAATAAAACAAAAACAAAACCACACAAAAATGGAAAGAAAACCATATAGACATAAAATCGGATGAACTATATGTATAACATGTATGAATTTTATAAACATGATGTTGCATGAAAGACGCTTGACCCAAAGAGCACAGGGCGGGATGTGTGTAGTTGTTAGTCCATAGCAGGCTAAACTTGTTTGCGGTGATAGGAATTAGTACCTGGCTACTTGGGAGTGGTGACTTCTAACTGGGAGGAGCCTTCCAGGGAATGGAAATGTTTTATATCTTGATCTGGGAGTTGAGTACATGGGTGTGCATATGTAAAATTTGTTCATCTATATACTTAAAATTGCTCACTTTCCTGTGTGTCAATTACACATAAAAGACCTAATGTGAGTGAGTAAAATGGCAAGGGTCTTGAGATCACAGAAGAAAAAAATCAATTCTAGATACATAGACATGCCATCTCTGGACTAGACACTTGCAAACGAAAAGTGTTTCATCTATAATTGAAGAAAATGTAGAAGTTACCAGGAAGATCCTCAGATGATTTGCATGGAAATGATTGTCAGAGTTCTTACATAAACCAGAAAGGGAATAGGAGAGCGGGGAGCAAGAGGGGAAGTCAAGGACACTCACAAAGAGTTTCCTTATAGACCCTGACCCAAAGGTGTCCTGGAGTTTATTAGGAGCTCTCACATTTCTCTAGGCCTCAGGAGTAGGCTACCTGCTGCTCTGGTTAGTGCATGAACTCTCCCACAACTGTCTTCATTTGGATCACAACACATCCTGTTTAGGATCTCCAATGCCTACAGGTATATGGTGGCTGGACAGTTAGGTAGGAACTGATGTGCCAAATCTGGGAGATGGGCACAAAAAAAAATAAAGTGAATACAGTACGTCTAGCCAAAGCATAGTGTTGCCATCGCCTTCACGTTGCTGGCTCCAACACCTGACTAAAAGCAGCTTGTGGGAGGAAAAGGTGTATTTTGGCTTACAGATGCCAGAGGGAAACCAGGATGGCAGGGGAAAATGTGGCATTGAAGCAGCAGTTTGGGGGTTCCTCACCAAAATACACTAATGGACCAGTGATTTGGGGTATTCCTGGATTTTTATCTAAAGAATTCAAAGAATTGAAATCCACAAACCAGAGTGTAAGGTTGAGAGAGACTTTATTAGATCAAGAGGAGAGGAGGAAGGAGAGCAAGCTCCCGCCATGAGGGACACTAGCTAGGGAAAGCCAAGCCCACAACTCAAATTGGGGTCATTTATAGATTCGGAATGGGGCTGAGCTAACCAGCCATGACACCAAGTTTCGGGGTTGAGCTTAACCAATGACAATGCCAGGATCAGATTTAAACCTTAATTCTCCAAAGGGGAAGTCTTTCTCAGGGAGGGATTCAAATTGTTTATGGAAAAACAGATGTAGTCCAGGTGTGGTGATGCATGCCTTTAATCCCAAAACTAGGCAGAGGTAGGAGGATCCCATAAGTTCAAGGTCACCTTAAGAATACATAATGAATTCCAGGTCCCAGCACTTGGGAGGCAGAGGTAGGAGGATTGCTGAGAGTTCGAGACCCTGAGACTACATAGTTAATTCCAGGTCAGCCTGGATCACAGTGAGACCCTACCTCGAAAAACAAAAAAAAAAAAAAAAAAAAGAATACATAATGAATTCCAGGTCAGCCTGGATTAGAGTGAGACCCTACTTCGAAAAACCAAAAAAAAAAAAAAAAAAAAAAAGAACAGATCTAGGTAACTCCTTTAGGTAAGAAGAGAGGCGAGAGGCGTAATCTTTCTCTGATCTCTAGTGAAGTATAGATTGCAAGAGCAGGCTCAATGACATTCTTGCTTTTTTACTTTTGGGGCCCAGTCACCCTAAACTGTCACAGCATGAGCAAAGGCTGGACATCACCTCCTGGCCAACATCAGGTGGACAACAGCACAGGAGAGTGTGACAAACACTGGCAAGGGGAAGCTGGCTATAACACCCCTAAGCCCACGCTCAACAACACACCTCCTCTAGCAATTTGGCTCTCATTCCCAATTTGCCATCAGCTGGGGATCTAGAATTCAGAGCACATGAGTGTATGGAGGACACCTGACTCACACCACACACATAGGTAGTGTCCCAAGACTGGGAAAGCCTGGAGCTGAATGACCTTGCATGAGACTGAACAGACAACTATTACAATTGAGCAAGTGCAGAAATCAAGTCCGGAATGAGTGACAGGTCTTTTCCTCCAAAACAACTAGGTATTTCTAATAGCTTTCCCATACATTTTCTATATAATAAGGGCTTTGTTTGCACATGTAGCCGGAGGGAGGTGTAGATTTGTAGGAGAGATGTGTTTATTTGTTCAGGAGACATTAAATCCTATTTGCATCTTGGAAGTTGATGAGTCATGCATTTGTAACAGAGAAGCAATGGATTGTGAAATAGTGTGTGTGCTCTTTCTGGCAGGCCCATTTGGTCACCTTCCATACTTGTCTTACATTGCATAGTCATACACAGTCCCTTCTCTGCTTCAGAATTTGCATTGTATGGCATTTGTTCTTAATGGCATACTGTGAGACAGCAGAGTCAAATGTTTCCCGCAATAAGGAAACTGATGCCAAAGAAATGAAATTCCTCCTTCTCAAATTCAGCAGCTCCTCACCATCATTTGAGGGAGTTTTGTAATACTGCTCTTCAGAATGGCCTGGATGTGAGAACCAACCCTTGCTTAATAAAAAGCTTCCACGATGATCTTGAAGTACAGCCAGATTTGAGAACAGGGAGATTAAGTGACATTCCCAGCTCCAAAGGAAAGTAAGGGAACTCTTCTAGGCCATAAATGTATCTTTTCATTCATGCACCAGAAAAGAAATATAATTCCAATTCTAGCCAGCTTCCTTATATGTATACCATTACCAACACACATGCCCACACATGTGGGGCACACACATTATTTACCCTCTATATTTTTCCTTTTTTTTTTTTTTTTTTTTTCACTATAGTCCAGGCTGACCTGGAATTCACTGTGTACTCTCAGGTAGCCTTGAACTCACAGTGATCCTCCTACCTCTGCCTTCCAAGTGCTGGGATTAAAGGTGTGCACTATCATGCCTGGCTCTTTTTTTCCATTTTTCTTTCTTTCTTTCTTTTTTTTTTTTTTTTTTTAAGGTAGGGTCTTGCCCTAGCCCAGGGTGACCTGGAATTCACTATGTAGTTTCAGAGTGCCCTCAGACTCACCTCAGCCTCCCAAATGCTGGGATTAAAGGTGTGTGCCACCATGCCCAGCTCTTGTGTTTTTGTTTGTTTGTTTGTTTGTTTGTTTGTTTTTGAGACAGGGTCTCACTACATATCCCTGGCTGGCTTGTAACTCATTATGTATAATGTAGACCAACCCTAAACTTGTGACAATCCTTCTGCCTCTGTCCTGTGAGTACTGGCTAAAGACTTCCACTATTGAGCCGGGCGTGGTGGCACACGCCTTTAATCCCAGCACTCGGGAGGCAGAGGCAGGAGGATCGCTAAGAGTTCGAGGCCACCCTGAGACTACATAGTTAATTCCAGGTCAGCCTGGACCAGAGTGAGACCCTACCTTGCAAAAAACCAAAAAAAAAAAAAAAAAAAAGACTTCCACTATTATGTGTTTAAAAAGATAATGTAGGGGCTGGAGAGATGGCTTAGTGGTTAAGGCGTATGGAATCCAGGTTCGATTCTCCAGGTCCCACATAAGCTAAATGCACATGGTAGCGCATGCATCTGGAGTTCATCTGCAGTGGCTGGAAGCCCTGGCATGCCTACTCTCTCTCTATCTCTCTGTCTCTAATAAATAAAATATAAAAACTTTTAAAAAATAAAAAAGAAATAAAAAGATAATGTATTGTTTTCAGAGTAAATAACATATTTAAAACAAGCCTCGAGATAGTTGTGTAGAATTGCTCCGTCTTCCTAACACTATCCTTATGGGCTTTTGCCTTTCTGACACAGTCAGGGTCTTGCTCCATCTTGCCTTTCTTCCTTTTTTTTTTTTTTTGTTTGTTTTTTGGGGTTGTTTTTGAAAGACGGGATCTTACTCTGCAGCCCTAGCCAGGCTATCCTCAAACTTCTTCATGTTGATCCTCCTATCTCTGCCAATTTTTTCATGCTTTTGAGTTATCAACTACTCATGATAATCATGTCAATGTCTTTAAATTCTGTCCTATATCTTCCTACCTAACATCATTTAGAATCTCATCTATAGGGGAGTCAGCAGTGGTACTAAGAGTGGAAATAGCTGGGTGCTACAGTTCAAATGTGTCCCAAGTCCATGTGTTGAAAACATAATCCCCAGTATTAGTGTCTTGGGGAGAATCTGATGAGCTGACCAGGCCATGGGCGTGTGTAAGCATGACATCGCTAAGGGAATGTATTCCTTATGAAGGGAGAAGTACAGCCCTCTTTTCTGTTGTTTTCTCTTTGCCCTTGAGCCATAGAATGTAACATAAGAAAACCCCCTTTGATGCCAGCCCCTAGATCTTGGATGCCCCAGCCTCCAGAGTCATGAACCAACACACTTCTGATCAGTACAATGACCTAGTCTATTCTGTTATAGCAGCATGTAAGAACCAAGGCAAGGATTTCGAAGTGTTTCCCTGAAGACAGTGTAATGTCCCCAAAGCAAGTAACTAACCTGAGTAGGTGCTGACTGTGGGTGAAGAGTACACCAAATTGTTAATACAGTAAGTCATTCAGCAGCGGGACTGATCAACTCAATGAAGGCAAAGTTTGTCCTCGATGAGCGCCCAGGGTAATGAAAAGTTGACAACGCTATTCAAACTTTCAAGCAGGGAAAAGGTTGGATCCTAAGGATAACAATACCCTCTCAAGGGACTGTAGGTCTAACAGCTGTCCAAGATACCACTGACTAACCCTTTGGGGCTGCGTGCCCATCCCTCCTAGCTAATCAAAGTAGATATGCAACTTAATTTTAAAGACATCTTATGTCAATGTTTAATGATTTTAAATAGTTCTTCCTTCATATCTGTATGAACAATCTTCCTAATACAGGCCATGTTCATTTTCTTTTCTTTTTGTTTTCTTTTTGGTTTTTTGAGGTAGGGTCCCACTGTAGCCCAGGCTGACCTAAAATTCACTATGTAGTCTCAGGGTGGCTTCGAACTCTCGGCAATCCTCCTACCTCTGCCTCCCAAGTGCTGGGATTAAAGGCATGTGCCACTATGCCCAGCTAATTTTTTCGTTTCTGTTTTTTTGGGTTTTCGAGGTAGGGCCTCACTCTTTGCTCAGGCTGACCTGGAATTCACTATGTAGCCTCAGGTGGCCTTGAACTCACAGCGATCCTCCTACCTCTGCCTCCTGAGTGCTGGGATTAAAGGCATGCATCACTATACCCAGCTTTTTTCAGTTTCATTTTCTTTAGTGAAACTGACTTCTTGTAAAAACTTACTTATCACTTCTCTCATTTAAAAAATTAAGTGCAATGGGGGGGGGGGAGGGAAATACCATGCACTTTTTGTATGTAAGTATAGAAGTTGTCAATAAAAAATAATTATTAAAAAAAATTAAGTGCACAGCTCTGGAGTGGTACTGTCTTGGGTACAACCCCCAAATCAAACACTTGGACCTATAACTTCTTGCCCACTTTTTTTTTTTCAGTTTTAATTTGATTTTTCCAGATATTTTTTTATTTTTTAAATTAAAATGAAAATCTTTATTAATTTTTTTTCTTGGTTTCTTGAGGTAGGGTCTCACTGTGGTCCAGGCTGACCTGGAAGGAACTATGTCATCTCAGGGTGGCCTTGAACTCATGACGATCCTCTTACCTCTGCCTCCTGAGTGCTGGGATTAAAGAAGTGCGCCACCATGCCTGGTAAAAATCTTTATTAAACTTTACATAATGCTGTTCTTTGTTCCTCCTCCCCATCCCTCACCACTGAGCCACCTCTTCTTTCCTATTATCCCAGCTTCTATTTTAATATCTTTTTTGGCCCTTCTCCATCATCTACAACAACCTTCTGATGAGCCTAATAATGTGCAGGTGTTGTGTAGGTAATGACAACTCCAGTAAGGTCCTGAACGCACGGGCCTCTTTGTTTCTGGAAAACAGCATTCCAAAGCTCTCCTTACCATCCTTTAGCTCTTATGTTATTTTTATTTTTTTATTTTATATTTTTGGCTTTTCAAGGTAAGCTCTCACTCTGGCCCAGGATGACCTGGAATTAACTATGTAGTCTCAGGGTGGCCTTGAACTCACAGCAATCCTACCTCTGCCTCCCGAGTGCTGGGATTAAAGGTGTGTGCCACCATGTCCAGCTTACTTTTATTTTTTAAATGTTCTTGTTTATTTTCCAACAGAGAGAGAGAGAAAGAGAGTGCCAGAACCTCTAGCCACTATAAACGAACTCCAGATGCATTCCACTGTATGCATCTGGCTTTACATGGGTACTGGGGAATTGATTCTGGGTTGTTAGGCTTTGGAGGCAAGTGCCTTGACTGCTGAGCCATCTCTCTAGCCCCTCTTACATTCTTTCTGCAACATCTTCTGCTATAGTATCTGAACCATTCAAAAGCATGATAGAGATGTCTCAGTTAGTGCTGAACATTCAACTGTCACTTTTTCTCAGCACATTGTTGAGTTCTGAGTCTCTCTAGCAGTCACCACCATCTGAAAAGTGAGAGCAAAAGTAAGGGCAGCACTAATACATGGACATGAACATAAGCATTAGAGGACAGTTTGGTGGCATAATATATCCATGTAGCTAAGCAACACTAGTAGCTTCCGTGGTAGGACTTAGGACCTCCCCAGTCACAGGCATTTTGTTTTCCTAAGTATCTTTATTTATTTGCAAGGAGAGAGAGAAGGAGAGAGTGTGTAGAAATGGGCATGCCAGGGCCTTCCACCACTGCAAATAAATACCAGATGCACCAGCTACTCTGTGCATCTGACTTTGCATGAGTACTGGGGAATTGAACCCAGGTCATCAGGTTTTGCTAATAAGCACCTTTACCTGCCCAGCCCAGCCATAGGCTTTTTTTTTTGATTTTTCGAGGTAGGGTCTCACTCTAGCTCAGGCTTGACCTAGAATTCACTAGAATTCACTCTCAGGGTGGCCTCAATCTCACAGAGATCCTCCTACCTCTGCCTCCCAAGTACTAGAATTAAAGGTATGTGCCACCATACCTGGACAGAACTTAATTTCTTTTGTTTTGTTTTGTTTTTCAAGGTAAGGTCTCTCATTCTAGCCCAGTCTGACCTGGAATTCACTATGTATTCTCAGGGTGGCCTTGAACTCATGGCGATCCTCCAACCTTTGCCTCTCAAGTGCTGGGATTAAAGGCATGTGCCACCACACCTGGCTTAATTTTTTTTTAAAGAAGGGGCATTTTATTTTGGGCTGGAGAGATGGCTTAGTAGTTAAGGCATTTGCCTGCAAAGCCAAAGGATCCAGTTCAATTCTCCAGGACCCACGTAAGCCAGAGGCACAAGGGGGCACATGCATGTGGAGTTCGTTTGCAGTGGCTGGAGGCCCTGGTGTGCCCATTCTCTCACTCTTTCTCTCTCTCTCTCTCTCGCTTGCTCGCTCTTTCTCTGCCTCTTTCTCTCTCTCAAATAAATAAATAAATAAATAATATATTTTTTTAAAAAAGAAGGGGCATTTTATTTATTTATTTATTTATTTATTTTGAGGTAGGATCTCACTCTAGCTCATTCCAGGCTGACCTGGAATTCACTATGTAGTTTCAGGGTGGTCTTGAACTCTTGATGGTCCTCCTACCTCTACTCCCCGAGGGCTGGGATTCAAGGCATGTGCCACCATGCCTGTTTTTTTTTTTTTTTTTTTTTTTTTTTGAGGAAGGGTCCTGTTCTAGCCCAAGCTGATCTGAAATTCACTATATAGTCTCAGGTGGGTCTCAAACTCACAACAATCCTTGTTCCTCTGCCTCCCAAGTGCTGGCATTATAGGTGTGTGCCACCATTTCCTGCTCAGTCATAGGCTTTTGACTAACTTTTTAGTATCAGGCATGCATTTCCTCCTGTGGGACAGGCTTCAAATCCAAGGGGAGAGCTGTTGGTTAACCCCATAACAGTCATGCCACTATTGCACTAGTGGATGCCTCTTGCCTAGCTGCTCAGTTTTGTAGCCTGCAAGGTCTACTGACAATGAAGACCTATGACTTTTCTCCCCCAGCAGGCTGCATAGTGTTTTCCAGCAGTATGACCACTAGTCAATAGGGAGGAAGCTTCCAGCTCAGTTCCAGCTTGATTTCTCAACATCCTGCAATTGAAGCATGTGGTATCTTCATCAATAGGGTCTTAGACTCTAGTTCTGGTAGACAACCAAGAGCCTAGGTAATAGTCTGTATTGTTTTGGAAGCCTCGGGGGATTCCCTGACCAACAACTCACTAAGAGATATCCCACCCCTGACACTGAAATTTTCCTGCAACAACCTATACTTAGCCATTTCCTTCTTAATTTTTTTAAAAATTTATTTGAGAGAGAAAGAGCAGATAGGAAGAGATGGGCAAGTCAGGGCCTGCAAACAAACTCCAGATGCATGCACCACTTTGAGCATCTGGCTTTATATGGGTCCTGTGTCCCTTGGCTTTGCAAGGCAAGTGCTTAACTGCAAAGCCATCTGTTGCAGTCAGGCTCACACTGCTGGTAGAAATCACCCAACCAAGAGCAGCTTGTGGGGGAAAAAAGGCTTATTTTGGCTTACAGATTTGAGGGGAAGCTCCATGATGGCAGGGAAAAACGATGGCATGAGCAGAGGGTGGACATTACCCCCTGGCCAACATAAGGTGGACAATAGCAACAGAAAGGTATGCCAAACACTGGCAAGGGGAAACTGGCTATAATACCCATAAGTCTGCCCCCCAAAATACACTGCCTCCAAGAGGCATTAGTTCCCAAGTCTTCATCAGCTGGGACCCTAGCATTCAGAACACCTAAGTTTATGGGGGACACCTGAATCAAACCACCACACCATCTCTCCAGCCCTTAGCTACTTTTCTTAACCTGCTTGAGTTTCAACATTGTTAAAGTGAAAATACTGCCAGTTGGCTACCCCAAGTGGCCACTACCAAGGACTAAATGTGCTAATGTATTTCTAACTTCTCAATAATGGCAATAACAATAAAATCACAAGCCATATCATTAAGGTTTTGTGTATTTTTATTTATTTATTTGAGAGCCACAGAGAGAGAAAGAGGCAGAGAGAGAATGGGCACAACAGGACCTCCAGCCACTGCAATCAAACTCCAGACCCATGTGCCACGTTGTGCATCTGGCTTATGTGGCTACTAGAGAATCGAGCCTTGAACCCTGATCTTTAGGCTTCATAAGCAAGCACACAACTGCTAAACCATCTCTCCAGCCCCAAGTTCTTCCCATGTTTGACAGTGGTTATTGAACCAATCACTTAAGTAATGCTGAAAATATTCAATATTCCTTTTGAAAACCTCAAAATTACCTCATTTTTCTTACTAATAAACCTGATATTATTTAACTGTGGTAGTTATTCCTATACACTCAAAAACTATGGAAATAACTGGGCCTCCTGGTATGTGACTATAATCTTAGCATTTTGGAGGTTGCGCAGGATGATTGCAAGCTTTAACTTAACATGGGTTCCCAAGGAGACCCTAACTCAAACCAAAAAACAGAAATTGACTTTATTTCTAAATATATTTAATATTAATTTTTTTAATTTATTTATGGCAGAGAGAATGAGAGAAAGAGAGGGAGAGAGAGAGAGAGAACTGGCATGCCAGGGACTCTAGCCACTGCAACTGAACTCCAGACGTGTGTGTCATCTTGGGCATATGTGCTATCTTGTGCATATGTGTCACCTTGTGCATCTGGCTTACATGGGTTCTGGAGAGCCAAACCTGGGTCCTTAGGCTTCTCAGGTAAGTGCCTTACCCACTAAGCCATCTCTCCAGCCCCAATATATGATATTTTTAATAACAATATTCTGTATTTATTAAAGAATATATTGATATTTCAGAATAGTATATTCAATTTGAGAAATATTTCATCTGAGATACTATTTTTTCTTTTTTAGAAATAATTCAGAAATGATAATCATCTGAGAGGAAGTTTAGTTCCGTGGTGGAGCACTGGCCCATCTGTGAAGTCTTGACTTTGATCCTCAGCACTGCAAAAATTAATAAATAAATTACATTAAATTTAAAAAAGGTACAAACAGCAGTCAAGTTGGTTCCCAGGATGTAGTGAGGAGGAAAAGCAGGTGTATTCTCTACTCTCATGTAGTTATAGACTAGTGGGAGATGCAGTTATTCAATTAATATTCAAGTCATAAAACCAGGGCTTAATTAATAAGTGAGATAAATGCTATGCAGAAAAAAAGCATGTTCTTATATAAGTATACTAAAAAGATTCCTAACCTCACCACGCTTCTCTGAGAAAGTGGTCAAGACATAAAGAAGGGGTTGGCAGGAGCCAGGGCCAGCAGTCAGTCTGGCAGGGGATCCTCTGCCTTTGTGAGGAAAGGGAACAGACAACAGAGGTTAGACAACAAGACACTCTGGGTGGAGGAAGCAGTTCTAAGCAAAGCCGAAGCAGGACCTGACCAGTCCCTGCAGGTCCTCACAGGTCTGGCTAAGGACTGTCCGCTTCTCTGGTGGAAAACAATTGAGGTTTAAAGCAAATTGCATGAGCAAGATCTGGCTTGCATTTGGCAAAGGTAATGATGACTGCAGTGTGAGAAACGGACAGAAAAGAGAAGGAAAGTGTTTCAGAGAAATTAGCTAGGTCACCATTAGAAAAACCTAGGCAAAAAAAAAAAAAAAAAAAAACGGGCGTGGTGGCGCACACCTTTAATCCCAGCACTCGGGAGGCAGAGGTAGGAGGATCACCATGACTTCAAGGCCACCCTGAGACTACATAGTTAATTCCAGGTCAGCCTGGGCCAGAGTGAGACCCTACCTTGAAAAAAAAAAAAAGAAAGAAAAACCTAGGGCAGGGACACTGTGTCCTTGAACTAGTGTATTTCCAGAAAAGATGAAGGAAGTGGGTTCACAAGTACATATTCATAGGCAGGAGTTGGTGGCATGAAAATGTGGAGGCTGGGATGGAGTTATGGCTTAATGGTTAAGGTGCTTGCCTGTGAAGCCTAAGGACCCAGGTTTGATTGCTCAGGACCCAGGTAAGCCAGATGCACCAGGTAGTACATGCATCTGGAGTTGTTTCACAATGGCTTGGAGGCCCTGGCACGCCCATTTTCTCTCTCTCTTTATCTGCCTCTTCTTCTCTTTCTCCCTCCTCCTCTCAAATAAACAAATAAAATATTTTAAAAGAAAATGTGGAGCCTGAAAAAGAAGGCTGTGGGATGACTTCTCAGTTTCTGATATGAGTAACTGAAACTCTGACGTACCTCTTACAAAGAAGATAATCACTGGGCGAAAACATTACAGCCCCTATAGTGTAGATGCTTGGTTCTGAATTTCATGTTAAGTATGCTGTATCTTACATAATCAGAAGATTCCAAAAGATTTCTGGTGTACATGGAATCAAACACAAAATGGATATTTTGTTCATAACATAGTTATAACAAACCCAGTTGTAGCTCCCAGAGTGAGAGCTGGTGTGCTGGTGACAAGCTACTGTAATCCTAGCACTAAGTAGGCCAAGGTAGAAACACAAGAAATTTGAGGCCAGGATAGACTGCATAGTGAAACTCTGTCTTAAAAAGAGAGAGAGAGAGAGAGGAGGGGCTGGAGAAATGGCTTAGCAGTTAAGGCGTCTGCTTCGAAGCCAAAGGATCCCAGTTCGATTTTCCAGGACCCGTGTAAGCCAGATGCACAAGGGGCACATGCATCTGGAATTCGTTTGCAGTGAATGGAGGCCCTGGCGTGCCCATTCTCTCTCTGACTGCCTCTCTTCTATCTCTCTCTCTGCTTGCAAATAAATAAATAAAACTTTTTTTAAAAAGAGGAGGTCAGATTGAACATAAACATTCAAATTTCTTCCCTCTTGGAATCAGATAAGAATAAAATTATGGGCTGGAGGGATGGCTTAGCGGTTAAGGCGTTTGCCTGCAAAGCCAAAGGACCCAGGTTCAATTTCCCAGGGCCCATGTTAGTCAGATGCACAAGGGAGCACACATGTCTGGAGTTCGTTTGCAGTGGCTGGAGGTGCTGGCATACCCATTCTCTCTCTCTCTCTCTCTCTCTCCTTCTTTTTTTGTCAAATAAATAAATACATCAATAGGGCTGAAGAGATGGTTTGTGGTTAAGCACTTGCCTGTGAAGGAGCCACCTAAGCCAGATGCACAGGGTGGCGCATGCATCTGGAGTTCGTTTGCACTGGCT
Source organism: Orientallactaga sibirica (assembly GCA_036365145.1). Taxonomy (NCBI): domain Eukaryota; kingdom Metazoa; phylum Chordata; class Mammalia; order Rodentia; family Dipodidae; genus Orientallactaga; species Orientallactaga sibirica. The sequence goes on along the minus strand of JAEOAD010000004.1, from coordinate 26,703,711 downwards.
GGAGGCCCTGGTGCGCCCATTCTCTCTCTTTCTCTCTCTCTCTCTCTCTCTCTCTTTTTCTCTCTGTCGGTCACTGTCAAATAAATAAATAAATAATAAAGTATTAAAAATAAAAAAATAAGCCGGGTGTGGTGGCTTTAATCCCAGCACTCGGGAGGCAGAGGTAGGAGGATCGCTGTGACTACAGCGTGAATTCTAGGTCAGCCTGAGCTAGAGTGAGACCCTACCTTGAAAAAACAAAAATAAATAAATAAATAAATAAAAAAAAAGAATAAAATTGTTTTTAGCAAATGTACAAGGACAAAAAGAAGACAACATCAATGAGAACCAGAGAGACAATATCTGAATTGGGGCTGAACATGGTGGCAGATGCCTTTAGTCCCAGCACTTGGGAGTCAGAGGAGGTTGGAGGATCTCGATGAGGTCAGCCTGAGACTACAAGTGAATTCCAGGTCAGCCTGGGCTAGAGTGAGATCCTACCTTGAAAAACAAAAAGTATACACACCACACACACACACACACACACACACACACACACACACACAGAGGAATTAGGACATCCAAGAAAGCCGAATCCTATTACAATACAGAGCCCTACACAATTGGAGCAGTAAGTACCTTAGGAAGTAGGAGTGAGGGTGGTGCTGAAGCAGGAGATGTGGTGGGGCATCTTCGTGAAAGGTGTAGATTCCTAACTCCCATATGGGAGCCGGGGGGAGCCTACTAATGAAAGATAGAGACAAAAACAAATAGAAGAAAGTAATGTGAAGGCACCAGGCATGGTGGCGCACGCCTTTAATCCTAGCTCTTGGAGGCAGAGGTAGGAGGATTGCTATGAGTTTGAGGCCAGCCTGCAGCTAGAGTTCTAGGTAAGCCTGGGCTAGTGTGAGACCCTACCTTGGAAACAAAAAGAAAGTAACATGGTAAAGGAAACAAATTCTGCCCATAGAAAATTTCAAAGACAAACTATCTTATCTAGGGAGATGAGAAGATATGAAACAATAACAGGGTTGTCTGTGAAAGAAATATTGATGAGCTCAAAAGGAGCCTACACATTGAAAATATGACAGGAGAAATGAGAACTGCAATATAAAGGCTAAAAGGCAAAAATGAAGGAAACCTCTAAGGAATCAGAGCAAAAAGACAAATATAGCTGGGCGTGGTGGCGTACACCTTTAATCCCAGCACTCAGGATGCAGAGGTAGGAGGATCGCCAAGAATTTGGGGCCACCCTGAGAATACATAATGAATTCCAGGTCAGCCTGGGCTAGAAGGAGACTCTACTTTAAAAAACCAAAATCAAAAACCAAACAATAAGACTAATATAAATAGTATAAATATAGTATAAATTTGGGAGATAAGAGGTATGAAAATTAGAGAACTAGTCTAAAGGAAAAAAAATTGATGAATCTATGAATGTATGCTGTAATTCCAGCTTCTAGATTAAAGGACCCACTAATTGCTCTTAGATGGTAATATTAGATTTTCCTGGGGATATAGAGATCAATTTTTCACTGATACATCCCTAGCACCTAAAATAGTGCCTGGCACATAGACACCATAACGTTTTGTCTTTTATAGTGCTGGGGAATCAGAATGTCATTGTTTCCTCAGTAGCAGCTCCTGAATCTAGAAGACTATAGAGAGATGCTTCCAGAACTCAAGGAAAAGACTTCTATGCCTTTAAAAACAGTAAGTAGAAGCGAGTGATTGTGTGTGTGTGTGTGTGTGTGTGTGTGTCTGTCTGTCCTTTTTGTTTTCCCCCTTCTAGTCCAGGCTGACCTGGAATTCACTATATAGTCTAGGGTGGCCTGGCCTGCTCAAACTCAACTGCCTGAACTTCCTGAGTGCTGCTGGGATGAAAGGTGTGTGCCACCTGGTGTTAAACTTTTACTTTTTTATTTATTTATTTATTTATTGGAATTATTTATCTTGTTTATCGACTCTTTTTGGTATTCCTAAAACCTGGGCCTCCCGAGTGCTGGGATTAAGTGCATTAGCCAACAATCCATCTCTCCATATTGTTTAAATATAATCTTTTTTTAATCTACTTTCTCTCTGGCCCTCCCTCTCTTCCTCCAAATGCATGGCAGCTACTTTGGACACGTGGCTGCGTGCGTATGTATATATGTATGCATGTATGTATGTACGTGACGAGCTTTGTGATGTGAAGGGGAGACTCCATTTGCTCACTTTCTTTGTTTCCTTTCTAGTTCCTGCCTGGCCCTCCCTTCAACTCATGGTGTGGATAATCTCTGCACTCAAGATGGTGCGTGGAAGAAAGGCAGGCCCTGGTTGCAAAGCCTTGGGATGACAACCACAGAGCTGAGATGACCACTCTCCCATGCTGCCCAAGCTGTTGAACAGGCAGGACTGACAGAACAATGGCAGAAGTCAGCCACATGCCACACTCTAAACTGCTGCCAGATGAACTGTTCTGACTTAGGTGGCTGGCTGGCTGCTGTTTGCTTGTTTGTTGGGGTGGGGAGGGGGACGCATGTAGATGATTCTAAAGCTCCTGAAAGTAACCCTATCTACCTACCTCATCTTATCTGGGCTCTGTAACTAACCCAAATAAACTCATTACTTTTTTTGCTTAAGTGTCCAAAGTGGTGGCCTTCCCTAAAACAAGAGAACAAAGTGAGAAAGAGAAGACGTACAATCAGGACCGGACACCAGTGAAAGGCAGGGAGACTCCTCCAGAACAGACCAGTTGCATTTCCTCCAGAAGATGAAACTGCTGGGGAGTCCCCAGTGCATTCGGATATGCTGAGAAGAGGTTCTGTCATTTTGTTACTGTTTTGATAAATGGATGTGACATACCTGTCAAATTGCTTTCAAACATTTATCCTTAAGTCTGTCTGGGGATTACTGCTGCCGTTGACTTTAGTGGAAGGGAATTTCTTCCCACAGTGGTGGTCACGGCAGACTCATAACCAGATAAACGGTTGGGAATAAATGTTTGCTGCTAAACTCTGTCCTTTCTCTGTGGCCTAGCAACCTAATCCTCAGAACAGGGTCCTACATCTATACTCCTCCCTTCAAGGCTCAGAAAATATTACTGAAGAGGGGATGGAAAGAACCCAAGAGCCAGCGTAAGGGATGGAGTATAATGGAACTTTGTCTTCTGGACACAACATGACTGCTGCTGTCTTGAAATCTGAGTGGCTGAGATTACCTGCAGGAGACCCTTACAAGACCACACCTGTTAAGATTCCCTTTGGACAAGGTGGGGAATAGGTCATGTTGCATTTTTTCCTTGGAGATGTGAGTAAACATCTACTCACTCCCAGATGGGGAACCAACAATGAGCCACAGAAGCCATTCCAACCAAGTCTAGTTTAGTGAACCAGCAAGGATGGAGATTCCTTACAGGAGCGTGGGCCACCCAAAGACAGCTGCGCCACCAAACAGCCCACCCCAACGGGGCGTGGTGGCACACGCCTTTAGTTCCAGCAGAGCTAGAGAATCGTTGGGAGTTCAAGGCCACCCTGAGATTACATAGTGAATTCCAGGTTAGCCTGGGCTAGAGTGAGACCCTACCTGGTGAGGACTCACAGCAGTGCATCTCTGGAGCTCATTGCCCAGCACCTGCAGACAGGTCTGCTGGAAGGAAAATCACCCTTTCTCAAGCAGTTCTTACTCTTTATAACCTTGAGGTGGCGTCTTGTGAATCCTATAAATTTCAGGAACTTGATGAGACTTGCGAGGTCCCAAGGTGTGTTTACTTCCTGAGCCTTAATAAACTTCCTGAGTTTCAATGAGCTTCCTGGGTCTTAAAAGCCTTCCTCTAAAGCCACGTGTGATGGTTCACACCTTTAATCCCAGCACTTGGGAGGCAGAAGTAGGAGGATTTGGGTGAGTTCGAGGCCACCCTGAGACTACATAGTGAGTTCCAGGTCAGCTTGAGTTTAAGTGAGACCCTGTCTCCAGGTTGCGGGAAAAGCCTTCTTCTTGGATGAAATGTTTCAATTTGGAGGGAAATGGTTCGCCACAGGTCATTAGGCCTTCACTTGAGGTTCTCGCTCCTAACTCCTTCCTGTCCTACCCAGTCTGCATGCAGTTGTGTCCAACTGTTAGTGATTTGGAGGGGGTCTAGAGAATATAGGAGGTAGGAAACTGATTTGGTGGGGACATCAGTGATGGAGTGTTCATGAGTCATCCATCACGTGTACTTGACCAAGAGTTGCCCATGTCTCTATAGGTAACCTTGCACCCACTCACCTATAAATAATGCCCCCCCCCCAAAAAATAACTCATGAGTCACCCATTAGGACTTGAATGGAATTGTGGAGAGAAGAGTTAAGTTCTGGCCTTCTACAGTGAATGTCAAGAGAGAATAGTTACAATGCAAAGTCCATAAACTAATCATTCTAGCACATTATTGAGCAAAATGAAGGGAACCATACTTTATAACTAATCAGAGAGTGGGGTTGGATGAGAAATGAGAGCAGTAGAGAATAAAAAATGGATTTGATGAAATAGGAGTTAGGGATAGTTATATAGTATATTACACACACACACATAATTTTTATTGATTTATTAGGTGGGGGGAGAGAATGGGCATGCCAGGGCGTCTAGCCACTGCAAATGAACTCCAGATGCATGCACCACCATGTGCATCTGACTTATGTGGGACCTGGAGAAAGAATCAAAACTGGGTCCTTAGGCTTTGCAGACAAGCACCTTCACCACTAAGCAATCTCTCCAGCCCTCTTTTTTTTTTTTTTTAAGTTATTTTTGAGAGAGAGATAGAGAGAGGGAAAGAGAGAGAATGGGTGTGACAGGGCCTTCAGCTTCTGCAAACGAACTCCAGAAGTATGTAACACCTTGTGCATCTGGCTTATGTGGGTCCTGGGAAATAGAACCTTGGTTCTTTGGCTTAGCAGGCAAGTGCCTTAACTGCTAAGTCATCCCTCTAGCCCAAGTCCTAACTCTTACTCATTGAGCAATGTATGTTATTTATATAACTTCTTTGCTCACTTGTTCTCCTGTCTAAAAAAAAAAAAAAAAAAAAAGGAGGCGGGCTGGAAAGGTGGCTCAGCAGTTAAGGCACTTGGCTTCAAAGCCAAAGGACCTAGGTTTGATTCTACAAGACCCACATAAGCCAGATAGATGCACAAGGTGACACATGCATCTGGAGTTCAGTTGCATCATCTGGAGGCTCTGACGTGCCCATTCTCTCCCTCTCTCTCTAATAAATAAAAATAAAATATTCTTTAAAAATGGGGATAATAATGTTACCTGGGTATAGGATGATTGACAGGATTAAATAACGTAGATAATTCTTTAGTGCTATATCTGGTCTTTTGGGGAATTACTTTTGCTTTGTTTCTTGCTAATTGTCGCTATTTTAATTACTCAGTTTTCTCTGGATTTTCAAATTTTACAAGATTGCCACATATTTTATGAGTACTAATATTTATTTTGCTTAGAATTCTAAATGCTCTGAAATACAATTAAGTTTCTACCAATATCTGATTGTGTCAAAAACAGATAGAGCCAGGTGTGGTGATGTGTGCCTTTAATCTGATTCTTTTCATAGGAAAGCGGATACTCCTTAGTGTCAAAGTTCACATGATTATGAGGGCTATTTTCTTTTTTATTTTTTTTTCTTTTTTTTTTTTTTTGGTTTTTGAGGTTGGGTCTCACTCTAGCTCAGGCTGACCTGGAATTAGCTATGTCAGGGCAGACTTGAACTCATGGCAATCCAAGGCGTGCACCACCATGCCCAGCTGAGGGCTATTTTCTCGCATGAAGTTTTCAATCCCCATCTAATTCATAAATACAGAGATACAAAATGACTTTGGGTTTTACTTTCACTTCTGCAATGACTTGGGAATCTTATCAAGGCTGAGCAAGACATTTCAAAGCTCATGATGTGTTTCCTAAGAAGCTGAAAAGGTTACGAAACTCACTGGGCTCTAGGCTTCCCGAGAGAGTGAGCTTTGACTGGACAAAACAGCTCAGTTCCAGCAATGTTCTTGGTAATTCTCTCTGAATAAAGGTTGCTCTAGTTAGCTGTGGCCCAGTTATGTGCTTTCAGTTAGAGTTTATATCCAGGGCTGGAGTGGAACCCCCACAGGATCTGTTTCTCTCTTGGCTCCAGATAGGCCCTAAGTGAGCTCAACTTAATCAGTCAGGAGAAAGCCATAAATAATACAGTCCAGTGCTCTGTGGGGGCCCAGAAGTACAAAAACCAAGAAGCAGAGATGGGGAGATAGCTCAGAGCATAAAGTGCTTTCTGTGCAAGTGTGAGTTTGGGAATCCAGATCCCCAGATCCCATGTAGAATGTCTGTAGTGCCTAGGCCAGAAGGGAGGCAGACACAAGAGAATCTCTGGGAAGCTTAAGGGTCCAGCAACCAGAGACCCGGCCTCAAACAATGTGGAAAGCAAGAACTGACACCCAAAGCTGTCCTCTGACCTTCACACGTGTGCCTGCGTGCACACATACACACCACCACCACCAAGTTACTACACATGATAGTTTTAAGCTGGACACAGAGAGAGACTGAGATTGCCTTTTGCTTAATTGCTGGCGAAAGTGTGTGTAATTAACTGTGATCTATTTTTTTTTTCAAGCATTCCACTCCACTTGCCAACCCTTCACAGCAATTAGGCACAGATCTTCAGCCTGAGTGATTTGGAATCTGGATAAAAAATTTTTCTGTGAAAAACAACTCTATTTATTTAAAAAACCCAAGAGGAAATCTCAAAAGTTTCTTTCGAAAGAAAGCAAATCTCTAGGAAGCCAGTTGGTCTTAGTGCTAATTGTATTTTAAAAGTCGCAATCACAAAACAACCCTCTTAAGTACCCTTAATCAACATCAAAAGATGGTCTAATGCATTGATTAGAAGTTACTGATCCTTGAGCATGCTGCTACTTAATGAACCATTAAATAAAGTTAATTATTATTAATATATTGCAGGTTTCAGAACTCCATGCTAGCCTTTGCCTTCCCATATATTCATAGGGGATTTAAAGCTGGAAGAAAGGTAACATGGTGTTTATGTCCCAGGTCCTACTGGGAATTGTGAGTGCCAACCTTGCCACAGAGTACCTGCTTCTCCATGGCATTCTGTCCCCAAGCTGCAACACATCTAAGAGAGCTTTCTGCCTTTTCCTTATGAAAACTTTTATCTTGTATTTTTATAATAAAGTCAGTCAAAAAGGTGTGTAAGATGCCAGGTGTGATGCCGCACGCTTTTAATCCCAGCACTCAGGAGGCAGAGGTAGGAGGATCACCATGAGTTCAAGGCCACCCTGAAAATACAGAGTGAATTCCAGGCCAGCCTGGGCTAGAATGAGACCTTACCTCAAAAAAAAAAAAAAAGGTATGTAAGAACTGGTTCTAATTTACTGTATTTTCTGTCACAGGGATGTTTTTATTGCAGTAGCTCTTAGGACAAATCCAAAATCTGCCATCAGAATTCATCTTGGTGGTGGGGGAGGTGGTGTAGGGAAAGGGCTGGGCCCTAGCTATAGACTTTCAAAGGGCTGAGATCCAAGACAAGAATTCGATAAAGCTCTTAGCAGAATGCCCAGCACATAGTGGATGTTCAGTGAAAGCCAGGAGTCTTCGTATTGTAGCTTTATTAGTACTGGTCCCATCCCTTAGCTCTTGGGGCAAGGACTCTGCTGTCTTTGATGAGTCTCAGGGAATAGTACAATCAGTATTCATGTGCCTAATTGTTTGGAACTTGCTCTGAGTATGTTGTCTTCTGATCTGGATTGGTAAGTAGGAAAGAATGCATTTAGCTTTCTGGCCCTTGGTAATGGGAGTCAGCTGAAATATTCTGTGGGGTTAGACTTCAAAAAAATTCCTTTGACAGGAAAATTGACAAAATTTTGGACAAAAACGAGTTTCTTCAGAAGGGCCATGAACCTGGGTACCTTGCAGAGAATCTAAAGGATGCTGAGGCCCGTGAGTAGGCTGCTGTGCTGCAGAGTGGGGGGAGGTCTCCTCTGGCATTGTTCTTAGCTTGGTCCACATGGAGTTAGTGGTATTATTTCACATAATCCTCCATTGCTTACTCTGGTAATACAAATACAGTTCTAAGAAAGTGGTGGTTCTCAGAGAGGCAGTGAAGTTTTGATGTAGTGTGTAGAATATATGATTTGGAAGTGCTTTCAGTCTGTGACATGAATAAACCTTTTATTGTAAACAAATGATATTAAACTGTCTTAGTGACTACACTTACCCAGTGAAAAACTTTTGTTGCAGGGAAAAGAAAATTTTGGTGATCGATTAAAAGGCAATAATTTACAGATATCTTCCCCCCACGTATGAAACAATGCTGATCTTAGTTTGACATACGAGAAGACTGGAAATAACTCATGTCCATCAATGGGGGATTAAGAATAAGTTCAATGGACTCCATCAATGGACTACTATGAAGACATAAAAAAGAGTGAGCAACCTATTGCTATGGGAAGATTGCTAAGACACGGTGTAAAAGGGAAAAGGCAAGATGCAAAAGGGGTATTGTAAAAAAAATGTGTAGGTGCTTGCTTCAGCAGCACATAGACTAAAATTGGAATGATACAGAGAAGATTAACATGGCTCCTATGCAAGGATGACATGCAAATTCGTGAATGTTCCATATTTTTCCCAGCATGTCTCAGGGAATTTTCCAGAAGAGGGAGCGGAAAGATTGTTAGAGCCACAAGTTGGGACATTCTGCACAGAGCCATTGCCTCTCCCCCCCCACCACCACCATAATGCATGACTACTAATCCCCATGAGTTTGACCTAAATCCCCAATGAGGAAGGACTCTTCAGAAAAGGGGCAGGGAGGCGGGAAAGGATGGTACCAACATGTATTATTTATATACTAAATTATGTCCATATCTAATAAAAATTTAAAAATTAAAAAGATGTGTAAAAAACAGATATACATTTACTTATAAAGCTATAGATCAACTCTGATATGGCACACAAGAAAATGTCAACTGTAAACCAGGCATGGTACACCTTTAATCCCAGCACTCGGGAGGCAGAGGTAGCAGGATTGTCATGAGTTTGAGGCCAACCTGGGACTACAGAGTTAGTTTCTTCTTGGGAAGAAAAAAAAGCTCAATCGGGAAATTTATGGGCTAGAGAGATGGCTTAGTGGTTAAGGCACTTGCCTGTAAAATCTAAGGACTCAGGTCAGATTCCTTAGAACCCATGTTAAACAAAACAAAGGAAAGCCAGATGCACAAGGTGGCACATGCATCTGGAGTTCCTTTGCAGTGGCTTGCAGCCCTGGTGCACCCATTCTTTCTTTCTCTGTCCATGCACTCTTGGGGAATGGAGAGACGGCTCCGTGGTTATAGGTGCTTCCTTCCAAAGCCCGCTAGACCAGGTTCAATTCTTCAGTACCCAAAGTGGTGACTTTGCAGCGACAGGAGACCTTAGCATGCCTATTCTCTCTCTCGCTCTAAAAACAAAAAGAGAAAACAGAAAAAGAGGGAATAGAGCTGGGAAGATGACTCAGCAGTTAAAGGTGATGCAAAGTCTGCTGGCCAGGATTTAATTCCCTAGTACCTGTGTAAAGCCAGATACACAAAGTGACACATGCATCTGGAGTTTATTTGTAGCAGCAAGAGGCCTTGGCACACCCATACTCACACTCTCTCTACTCGCAAATAAATAATAATTATTTTTTTTAAAAAAGGAAATAGAAGGTATCAAAAAGTAGGGCATGATCTCATGTGTAGGAATCATGTCTATCAATGGAATAGCCCAGAAGCCATATGACATTTTCTTTGTTTTACTGAATCTTAGAATTTCAGAAGTTTCTAGAAATACCTTTTAGGAATGTCAAAAATTATGGCTATTTATGGTTAGTTGAGTCTGCTTCATATTAAAGAGTAATACAAACAATATTTTTTATTTGATTAGATTTTTCATTTTCTTTCTTTCTTTTCTAGATAGGATCTTGCTCTAGCTCAGGCTGACCTGGAATTCACTATGTAATATAAGGGTGGCTTCAAACTCATGGCAATCCTCTTATTTCTGCCTCCCAAATGCTGGGATTAAAGGTGTGTACCACCACATCCGGCTTTCATGTACTTTCTTAATAAAGCCTTCATCAGAAAAATCATGTAATAAATACTTCATCAAAAATAAGTAGATATAGCCAGGCGTGGTGGTGCACGCCTTTAATCCCAGCACTTGGGAGGCAGAGGTACAAGGACTGCCGTGAGTTCAAGGCCACCCTGAGACTACATAGTCAATTCCAGGTCAGCCTGGGCTAGAGCAAGACCCTACCTCAAAAAAAAAAAAAAAAAAAAAGTAGATATGGGCTGGAGAGATGGCTCAGTGGTTAAGGGATTTTCCTGCAAAGCTTAAGGACAGGCATTAGATTCCCCAGTAACCATGCAAAGCCAAAATCACAAGGTGGTCCATGTGTCTGGAGTTTGTTTGCAGTGAGTAGAGGTCCTGGTGTGCCCATTTTCGTTCTTTTTCTTTCTCTCCCTCTCACTATCTCAAATAAATATATATTTTTTTTTAATCAGTGACTATGGTGACTGCTCAATTAGCATCCATTCAACTCTCCCCTTAAGTTATCTGACGTGAGGTTGGGTTGCACTCACAGTAATCCTTTTCCCTTGCCAACATTTAATTGGTACAGGGATTAATAGCCTAAGCCAACTTAGATAGCATATTAAAGAAAAGCTAAGAAAATATGATTAATGATTTCTTGGTTTACTATTGTAATAAATATTTCCTATTAACATAAAATTTTAATAACATGGATGAGGAGTACATAGGGACTCTGCATTATCTTTGCAGTTTTTCTATAACTCCAAAACTGTCCTAAGGTAAAAAATTTATATAAAACATAACTTTATACTAAAATACAATGGTTATTATCATCAATTTCTGTTTATTTTCAGATTAAGCAAAATTCCTTTACTTCTATCCATTATTTGAAATCACTTGCCGCATGGAAGGTACTGTTAAAATGCAGCTTGAGCCAGGCATGGTGGCACATGCCTTTAATCCCTGCACTCGGGAAGCAGAGGTAGGAGGATTTCCATGAGTTCGAGGCCACCCTGAGACTACATAGTGAATTCCACATCAGCCTGGGCTAGAGTGAGACCCTACCTCGAAAAACCAAAGAAAGAAAGAAAGAAAGAAAGAAAGAAAGAAAGAAAGAAAGAAAGAAAGAAAGAAAGAAAGAAAGAAAGAAGGAAGAAGGAAGGAAGGAAGGAAGGAAGGAAGGAAGGAAGGAAGGAAAGAAAGAAAGAAAGAAAGAAAGAAAGAAAGAAAAATGCAGATCACTCACAGTAATCTGCCTTCCTCAGTCTCCCTAGTGCTAGGATTAAAGGCATGTGCCTGGCTCAAATTGAACTTTTTTTTTTTTTTTTTTTTTGGTTAAACTGTCATTTGGGTCAATTTGAAACCTAATGTTTTATTTTAGAAAGTTAAAAATTTAGTTATAATCATAACTAAAATCTATTAGATCTTTTATTATGATCAAACCTATGTAGGAGATTCATATAAATTAAGTTCATAATGTGATGATTTTGAATCCAGAACAACAAACAAGTAATTTACAACTTAGCTATATTCCTAACAACTATATTATCTATCTTTTTCTCTGTACATGTTTCCAGGGACAGTAGTGAGAGAATGGCTTTTTATTATGATATTCCTTGATAGGTCATAGATGAGGGCAAGGGGAACTGACTTATTTTATAAAATAATGTTTACAGCGCAGGGCAATCAGCTGATTCCACTGCACTATGAAAGGTACTGGTTCCAGGCTCTGCTAAACTTTGAATTTCTCTTCCTGGATCAGTCAGCACTAGACATTGACTGAAAGGGTTCTGTCCCAGAGGTCAGCACCCTCTTCTATAAAGAGTCAGGGAGTAAATATTTGGAAGTCTGCAGACCATGTGGTCTCAGTGAGTGCTCAGCTCTGGCATCTTGAGAGCAGCCTAGGTAACAGGACAAACAAGCAGATTGGGGACACAATTTACTGACCATTGTTCAATGTGCATTGTTTTGAAAGTTAATTTCCAAGTAGGTCACTCCATTTTGGAGATAGCACCCAGCATAGGTCACATTTAGCTAGAGCTACTTATGTCCTATGAGACGGCGACACGGTCTCTCATGTTGAGTGGTAGAGACACTGCTTCTCTTTGTAGCCAGAGAAATATGGTTGGAATTTTAGTTCTGCTCAGCAGGAGTTGGATGGCCTGGAGCCTCTCTCCAAGCTCCATTTTCCTTTCTATGGAATGTGGGTAATAAATCCTGCTTTAGTGAGGTGCTATAAAGATTTAATACGAATGTAAGCCATAAAGAAGATGCTCATAAAATATAAGTTTCTTTTTCCAATCCTGTAACATCCTCCTTTGCACACACTCGAGAGCTGGCCATACCTCGACCTGTCCACAACAATCTTCTCTCAGATCTTGGAAATTTAAATTTAATTATAATAAGCTTCAAGTTCAGATTTTTTGTTTGTTTTTTCTTTTTTTCAAGGTAAGATCTTACTTTAGCCCAGCCCAGGCTGATCTGGAATTCACTATGCAGTCTCAGGGCAGCTTCAAACTCCCAGCCATTCTCCTACCTCTGCCTCCTGAGTGCTGGGATTAAAGGTGTACACCACCATGCTCAGCATTAGGTTTTTATTATTATTATTATTTCAAAATTTTCATCAATTTGTGGAAATTCTATTTGTGCAGTTCTTGTGAACTCTGACAGGTTAACCAAAACTTATCATCATAGTATTTAACCAATGGCCTTGAGTAGACAAATGTTCAGAGAAGTAAAAGGAGTCTTTAACATATACTATCAGATTTTAAAGGACCATTGCTCAGAAGAACTCATATCTAAAGACTAACAATTTAGATGTTATTTGATATTTGGTATGACCATGAACGTTTTTACAACTGGTTTTATTGTAAAATTGTTTAGCGAATTCACTTTCAGTGCTTCAAGTAGAGACTTAATGATACAATACTGTTTAAAATGATCCCCCTTTGAAAAGTCTATTTAAAAATATGCATACTCCTGGGAAGTACTAGTGGTAGGAAACAGTTTCATAGCTGAAAAGTGATTTAGTGTGTTTGCTTACTTGTGTAAACACACTTGGATATTATTAAACTGCATATACGTAACATTAGACTTTTATAGTTGGGGAATGTTTAGTCCCTTCCACAATTAAAAAAAAATAATTTGCTTCCTCTCTAGGGAAATTATTGCAATCAATGTTAATATAGCCATTTTAATGTGTGTAAAGTAGTGTTATCATGAAAGTAGTATAGTATAAAAGCAATGAATTTGGGGAAAATAATAAGAACTCCAGGAGCTGAGAAATGTTGATGTTTCAAACATATTTAATAACTGTACATCTTGATAAAGGAATTTTGCCTTTAATTCTGATACCAGAACTCTTTTTACATGACTAATTATATTTATTTTTTGTTGTATTCATTCATTTACTCAACACACATTCATTTAGAATTTACTTCTTTTTGCATATGTGTAGTATGTATACTGTGCACATGTGTATGTGCTAATGTATCACACCCCCTGTTTTCTAGTAGCTTAGAGAAGAAACATGAGTTCCCCCTCACTGCTCACCCACTTGTTTTCCCTTGTGATGAAGTCTCAACTGATTCCAGAGCTTGCTGTTTGCCAGCCCCAGTGATTCTCCAGGCTCCACTTCCCCACAGGAGTGGGGTTACAAACATGCATGGCCATGCCTACCTGTTTATATAGGTTCTGGAGATTTGAACTTGGGTCATCTCAGGCCCTCATGCTTGTGCAGGAAGTGCGCTTAACTGCTGAGCCCTCTCTCTAGCCCAAGAATTATTATTTTTAATTTTTTTCTTTGAGAGAGAGAGAGAGTGAAAGAGGCACAGAGACAGAGAGAGAAAGAGAGAGAGGGAGAGAAAGATAATGGGTGTGCTAGGGCCTCCAGCCACTGCAAACAAACTCCAGATGCATGTACCACCTTGTGCATGTGGCTTACATGGCTCCTGGGGAATCAAACCTGGGTCCTTCGGCTTTGCAGGCAAACGCCTTAACCACTAAGCAATCTCTCCAGGCCCCAAGAATTATTTTTGTGAAGTACTCTACTGCCAGGTACAGAATGTGTTAAGAGAAAAAGGCAACATAGCGCTGAGAAGAAGAGATGGAGGAGTGCCCAGCACTGAAACACCTCTGTCACACCCTCCAAGGCTCAGGGACCATTGTGGAAGAGGGGGCGGATAGAATGGAAGAGCCAAAGGAAGGGTATGACTTCTTACAATGCAACTGCCCAGACAGAAATTGGCCTCGATATCCATGACCTTGCAGTGCCTAGCAATACCTCCGCAAGACCCTCAAAATAGAAGAAAAAGATGATGACATCAAATTAAAAGAGAGACTAATGGAGAGTGGGAGGGGATATGATGGAGATTGGAGTTCTAAATTGGAATTGGGGGAGGGGAGGGAAATATCATGTGTTTTTGTATATAAGTATAGAAAATAATAAAATAATAATAATAATAATGATGATAAGAATGTGTTAAGAGAGTATACCAAACTTCGATTATACTGTTTGATAGATGATATGACGGGAAGATGTGCCAAGGGCAAGAAGAGCAGTGTAGAGAGAAAGATTCATCTTAGAGAGGCCCAAGAAGAGTGTGGGGAGGGAAGTGGTCAGAGGGGCCTAGCAGAGAATGCAAACAACACTTGTGCTGGGTATGGAAGTCCTTTATGGCATTTGGAGGATGATAAGACTAGGAATTATAGATAAAGTAAACTACATGGTCTGAGTCAAAGATGACTAAGGGTGTCTTTGCATCGAAATTTTCTTTTTTGTGTGTGAGCAGCTTAATGTGGCTACAACATGGCTTCATAGTCATGGTATGGAAAGGTTCCATATCACACTATAGGTTATGGTCCTTTACCTAACTGACCAGTGATTGCTTGCCTACCATACTAGCTTTTCTCTAGAAAGTACACGTTTTGGATGGAAGATAAGCAAGATGTATTACTGATATCTTTTCAGGTTTCAAGTTTTACTAGCATGGCTCTGATCTTGGGCAGTCAGAATTTATGATAAGGATATGAGTAAGTTGTTAGAAGGCAAGTATAGGAAATGGTTTACTGGAACAATCAGGCTTCGTGAGAACTGGAACGTCGTTCGTTTGTGGATATGTGGCAACTCCAGTGTCTCACAAACCAATGTCAGTGATGTCATCCTATAGAAGGACGCTCACTCTTCTGTGCAAGTTACCCTTTCTTTCACTGTATTTGACTTCTTTCTTCTCTGTTACTTTCTCCTCTCTTAATGTGGCCCTCAGTCTACTTCGCAGTTTGTTGGCCTTTGTTTTATGTTTACTCATTGCTCTAATAACTCACAGAGATTGCTTAGTCTCTGCTCCTACTGCACTCTCCTTTGTGCACCCTTCTTCCAGTAGTCCATGCAGAGAGGAGTTAACAGGGAGATGGAAAGCCCCAGCCGTGACTGAAACAAGCAGCTCCATGGAAAATCTCTGGTGCAAACTGCACACTGCATGGCTGTCGGTGGCCATTGCTCCAGATTGGTGATTACCATGACAGTTTGGAAGCAAAGAGCCATTCCTAGGGGACAGAGCTGGGCACTCATGCTCCACATACCATAGTCATATTTTTTTTTCATGGTCATCTTTTTTTAAAAAATATTTTATTTTTATTTATTTATTAATTTGAGAGAGAGAGAGATACAGAAATAGGCAGGTAGAGAGAGAGAGAATGGGCGTGCCAGGGCTTCCAGCCACTGCAAACGAACTCCAGATGCATGCGCCCCCTTATGCATCTGGCTTATGTGGGTCCTGGAGAATCGAGCCTCGAACCGGGATCCTTAGGCTTCACAGACAAGCGTTTAACCACTAAGCCATCTCTCCAGACCTCATGATCATCTTTTTGAAAGCTGGTGCCACTACCTGCTATTGCCAAGATTCCAAGGAAAATGCTAAGCTTGGCAGAAATGGTTTTTTTGTTGTTGTTGTTTTGTTTTTGTTTTGTTTTGTTTTTAAGGTAGGGTCTCACTCTGGCCCAGGCTGACCTGGAATTAACTATGTAGTCTCAGGGTGATTCTCCTGCCTCTGCCTCCCGGGTGTTGGGATTAAAGGTGTGCGTCACCACGCCCGACTCAGAAATGTTTTAAGCCTATTTTATTGATAATTTTCATATCAGTGCATAATGTATTTTTACCTTAATCCCTTCTCATTGCTTTCTTTTTGCCCCCTCTCTGCCTTCCCCTTTCTCCTCATCCCCTTCTTTTTTCCAACTAGTCCCTCTTCTGTTTTGATGTCATGTTTCCCCCTCATTCGTCACCCATGATGACCTGTTGATGGGCTTAGCATTGCACATGTCACCATAGCTGCTGTGAGGTCATGAACACAAAGGCCACTTTGTGTCCAGAAGAAAACAACATTCTAAAGCACTCCTCCCAATCCTCGGCCACTTAGATTCCTTCTGCTCCCGCTTCCACAATGTTCCCTGGGACTTGGAAAGTAGGATAGCGACATCTAATTTAGTGCTGAGCACTCAGCTGCCACTTATTCTCAGCACTTTGATTCTCCCCAGTAGTCATCACCATCTGCGAAAAGAAAGTGAAAATAGCTCTAATCTGTGGGAATAAACGTGCATTATATTTAGAGGGCCATTTCATGGGGACAACATATCCACTTAGATAAAGAACAATAGTACTTTCCCCCCTAAGACTCAGGACCTCCCCAGCTACAGGCGTTTGTCTAGGTTTTTGGTACCAGGCATGAATTCCCTCCAATGTAGTAAGCTTCACAGACAATCAGAGAGCAGTTATTTTACCCCCATAACAGACATGCCACTATTTCACCATCTTGCCTGGCTGGTCAGTTGTGTAGCTCGCAGAGTCCACTGGTAGATTAGAGTTTTGATGATTTTTCTCCCCCCATGTCCTGCTTTCTAGTTCTATGACAGCTAGCCAGCAGAGAGGATGCTTCCAGCTTAATTCCAGCTTGATTTCTCAATATCCTGCTACTGAAGCAGGAGGTGTCTTCCTCAATAAGGTTTTGCCATTTAGCTCTAGTGGGCAACCAAGAGCATTGGCAATAGCCTGTGCTGTTTGGGGGGCTTTAGGGGCCTTCATGATTGTAGTGGTTTGAATCAGATGTCCCCCATAAACTCATGTGTTCCGTATGTTTGGTCTCTGCCTGATGGAACTTGGGGAAGTGAACAGATGCTGGAAGAGGTGTGTTGTTTGGGGCAGGCATTGGAGTATTATAGCCAGATCTGCCTGGCTAGAGCTGGAGTCAGCCTCTGCTCATATCATGCTTCCCCTGCCATCATGAAGCTTCTCCTCAAGACTGTAAGCCAAAATTAAAAAACAAAACAAACAAACAAAAAAAAACACCCTTTCCTCCCATCAGTTGCTTTTGGTCAGGTGGCTTATCCTAGCAAAGAAACGGTAACTGTAACACTGACCAACAACTCAATGGGAGGCACCCCTCTCCTGACACTGGAATTTTCCTGTAACAACCTATAGGATCTGGGAGCAACATTCTCCACTGCCCAAAGTCTCTTTTTAAAAGTCATACATTTTTAATTACTTAACAAGTAAGTGGATTTCCATATGGCTTTTTCATATCTTTAGTTTTACTAGCCTCCCTTCTTCTCTCCTCCCACTCGTCCCACCCCACTTAGACCTTTCCACCCCCCACTTTAAGCCCCTCTGTTGTTAATGGTTTTGAAAGCAACAGAGCCTAACGTGGCTGTGGCTGGGCTTCTAGCTTATGGCTTAGAACACCAGATTCTTGATGGTCACTAAAACTCCCCAAGCCAGTAGCTCTCGAGTTTGTTGTCTTGCAACCAGCAAAGTGTCTGAAGAAACAGTAACAAGGGTTTATTATAAAAGAAAGTGAAGGTAAAGCAGGAGAGCTCCCAAGCTTAGGAAGAGCCCAGAGCAGATACATGCCTAATGACTGGAATCCAGGTTTTGATACCCTTGGGCATGTAAATAAGCATCAACTTGAAGTGGATTCAATCGACCGTTACTCTGATTGTATGTTAGGGATCCCCATAGTCTGAAGAGCTAGACAAAGGACTGGGTACTTTGTATGTAAGTAGGGGGGCTGCTGATAGTGCGATGGGGGGCTGCTGATAGTGCGATGGGTTAGACCAAGGATTGGTTACTTTCTATGTGTGAAACAGCTGGCCTCTGGTGAATCAGTGTAAGTCTGAGCTTTGACCTTTTGGAAGTCATGCATTTTCCATTTTATTTCCCAGACTCTGTTTTCTGTTCTTAACTGTGCTCCTTGGCCTTGCCAGGCCACACACATATCTGCTTATTCTTTTGGGGCCTGAAACCTTGACCACTGCCTGCAAGGCAGGAGGGGGTGGGAGAAGGGACTGTTTTACTCTTAATCCCTCTCACTTCTCTTAAACCCTGCCCACTCCTCCTCCCTCATGCCCCCTTTTTAGCTTCCTGGCCTCTACGTCTGACTGTGATTTATAAATACAAATGTAAACATTCAAAGTTAGGATCAGCTGGTAGTGGGGACTTTGGAGTTTAGGTGGGTTACCGGCTTTTCTGATTGGTCCCCAGGATTTCGCCCTATTTGTATGCATCAGTCAGCCTACATAAACTCTGGCATTCAGTGACTTAGCTCACAGATCCACTGACTTCTGAAAAGAGGAGACTTGAATACCAGGTCTGCTTGGGCTGGTGGGCCCAAGGCCCTGGAGCCGCTTGCTCTGAGGCTTTTACATCTTGCCCTGCCTCTGAGCACCTCCAGAGCTTCTTGAGCTTGGGGTGCCATGCTTAGAGCCCCCTGTGCTCTGTGTGCTGAACTTGTTCCTCCTGCCTTTGCAAGGCTGCAGCTGCTCTTGCCTGGAACCTGCTTCTACTCAGCATTTGTATCTTCAAGGTTGCGACTCTCTTCTGCCTCAAAGAGACCCAACGGGACTTAAGCCCCTGCTGCCAAGGCAGCCTCTGGCTCCTGCTTCACAGGAAACCTGCAGCTGCTGCTGCTGAAGCCTCTAGCTCCTGATTCTGTGGGACAAACTATTGCTCTGGTAGTCTTTTGATGCCTCTTGACTACTATCTTGCAAAAAAATAAACAAACAAACAAACAAATAAATAAAAAATATTTTTAGTATATATATATATATATATATATATATATATATATATATATATATATATAGAGAGAGAGAGAGAAAGAGAGAGAGGTTTATCGAGGTAGGGTCTTACTCTAATCCAGGCTGACCTGGAATTCACTATGTAGTTTCAGGCTGGCCTCGAACTCATAGTGATCCTCTTACCTCAGTCTCCTGAGTGCTAGCATTAAAGGCATGTGCCACCACACCTGGGTAGTATTTTTTAAAATATTTTTATTTATATATTTATTTGCAAGTAGGGAGAGACTGAAAGAGAGAGACAGAGACAATGGGTGCACCAGGGCCTCTAGAAGTTGCAAATGAACTCCAGACATATGTGCCACTTTGTGCATCTGGTTTTTATGTGGATTCTAGGGAATTGAACCCAGGTCATTAGGCTTTTCAGGCAAGTGTCTTAACCACTGAGCAATCTCTCCAGCCCCCCAAGTGAATTTTTTGTTTGTTTGTTTGTTTGAGGTAGGATCTTACTCTGGTCCAGACTGACCTGGAATTTACTATGTAGTCTCAGGGGGCCTGGAACTCATGCTACCTCTGCCTCCCAAGTGCTGGGATTAAAGGCATGTGCCACCACACCTGGCTCCAAGTATATTTTTTAAAAAAAGAATTACAGCTCTAACACTTGTGCCCTCATGGTTGACAAGTACTGCCACCAAGAATCAGCTATAACCACCTTTGCCCCCTAGCTGCGAAACTTGCAGCCACCAGGAATACAGTTTTTATTCATGTTATACTCCCATGTGAATAGATCTTTGTTGTTCACCCTTCTCAGTCTGTACATTCCATTCTTTGCGTAGATAGACAAGGACCCAGAAGAAACAATCCATTTAAGGGTGGTCTGTCCGAGACTACTATTCTTAGGTTGGCCACTGAATGACATCTGGGAATTTAGGTTTCAGAAGGTTTCAGGCCATTCCCTAAATGATAAAAGCTGGCTGCTGAACTTAAACCGTCAAACAACGCAGCCCAGGCTTAATACTTGCTTTTCTTCTGGTAGTCAGGGGTGTTGGTATGTGCCATAAAAGAGAGTGCCAGCATGACCAGCCTCCAGTAAATACCTCGGTCACTCAGTCTGCAACGAATTTCAGTGGGTAGGCAGGACTTTATATCTGTCATCACAACCTGTAACGCCTATAGGACTCTTGGAAGCTGCACCTGGCTTCTTCCAGACTTTGCCTAATGTACCTTTTCTCACTGCAGAGTCTACTGTCTATCTGTCCCTGCCCGCCATATGTAACACTGTGCTGGGTCCTATAAGTCCTTCCAAGCAAGCATTGAGCAGAGGGGCTGTTCTTGAGGTCTCATAATACAGTTTTTCTTTTGGAATCAAGAAAGAATATTTTATTTTCAGAACACTACCTAATACTTCCTACACAGTGCTCTCTACCTCTCTCTCTTCTTAAAAATATTTTTTAATTATTTATTTTGAGAGAGAGATAGAAAGAGGCAGAGAGAGAATGGGCACACCAGGGTCTTCAGCCATTGTGAATGAATTCCAGATGCGTGCGTCCCTCGTGCACATGTGCATGCTTGCATCTGTGTGCGTCTGGTTACATGGGACCTGGAGATTTGAACATGAATTCTTCGGCTTGCAGGCAAGCACCTTAACCACTAAGCCATCTTTCCAGCCCTCTGGCTCTCTTCCTATTCACATCTAATATCTTGCCCTCCCCCACTGTAGTAACGCTGGATTGTATACTGTTCCTTGGGCTGCTTCACAGCCTTTGTACTGATATTTCCCTCTGCCAGTGCCATTTCTCCAAGATCTCTGCTTGGTTTATTTCTTCATCTCATTCATGTTTCTACCCATATCTACTCTTTTTCAGTAATTCATATAATTCAAAGACTTTCTGACTTGGTACATGGCCCCAGAAATAAAAACCACTCTTCCCAATCCCCCTGGTGTAGTTATTTCCTTATTAAGGTGTAGGAAGTAAACAAAACTCAGAAGTCTTAGGAAGCTCCTGAAACTTACAAAAGTCAAAACCACCCCCACCCCCGCCCAAAGGGTACATAAATAGGAGCACTTGTCAGGATCTCTCTCAACTGCTTGCAAGTCTTACAGGGAGCTCCAAGGATGCAGCTTCCTTGAACCCTCACCTATACTGCGCTCTCTGGAGATGCAGTTGCCCTCGAATCGCCCATGGTACTAAAGCAACTCCTGTAAACTTACTGTTCACTCGGTTAGTCTTGGGTGGAATTGTTTCTTTGGTGTGTTGTCAGTACCAAAGTCACATAAGGCCCCTTGTGATGAAAGTGGCACTGTGAGTGAGTACCAGTCAGTATAGTATAAGTCGTGAAAGTTATCCCTGACTGCAGTGCTGAGAACATGCTGTGGGAACTCTCAGCGGAGGGAAAGCATGATCGTCATGGGCTCCAGCAGGTCAACCATCCTCATGCTTGTTTGCAATGTGATCTTGTTGCTTTTATCAAAAGGCAGAGGGCAAAAGAGAAGAAAGCACTGTCTCTTCACCTCCTTAGATCTGGGTTGGACTTGTACTGGCTTTGGGCAACAGAATAGGACAGAGGTAACATTTTGCTAGTTTTTGAGTCTATGCCTTAGGAGACCTTGTAGCTTCTATTCTGCCTCTTGGAACCCTGAGATCATCTTTCTGTGAAGCCTGGTGTCACTTTCCAGATGATGGAAGACCCTGTGGAGAATAACAGATGTCCTGGTGTATAGCCAACACCAGCTGCCTGGCGTGTGAGTGATGCCTCCCTGTGTGAGCCCTTTGGGCTCAGAGAAGCCATCAGCTGACTTGAGCACATGAATGCTTTCAGGCAAAACTTGCAGAAGTCACTCCCAGGTGACATCATGAAAGTAGATCGTTGCTGTTTTTAAGCTATTAGGATTTAGAAATGTTTTTATGCAGCTATTCATACCTGAAAATTAATCCAAGTGACTGTTTCTTGCTGTAGAAAGAACCTAAGACAAAGGCAAGTTGCTTTGAGTAAAAAGGCAACTTAACTAGGCTTGCTGACCCCTAAAGACAAACTTACAACTGTCCCCTTGTATTCTTTAGCATGGAAGTGAAGAACACAGTTGAGTGTGGTGGTTCATGAGCACAATCCCAGCACTTGGGAGGCTGAAGCAAGAGGATTGTCATGAGTTTCAGGCTAGCCTGGAATACATGAGTTTCTGGCCAGTTTGGAATTCAAATGGAGACCTTGTCTCAAATAAAGAAACAAACAGATAAAATAGATAAAACAAAGAACATATGCTCAGTCAGTAATAATAAGGAATGTAAGAAAGGTCAGTGGTTAAGAGCACTTCCTGGGCAAGCATGAGGGCCTGAAGAGATCTGAGAGACTGCTCCAGTTTGATCCTCAGAGCTCATAAAAATAGCTGGGCATGGCCACGTGTGTCTAAAGCCCCAGCCTCATAGAGGAGCAGAGACCTGAGAATTGCTGGAGCTTGTAAAAACAACAGCAAGCACCAAGCCTAGTAAGAGACTCTGGCTCAAACAAGAATAAGTGGAAGACTGGAGACATGGCTCAACAGTTAAGGCACTTGATTTCAAAGTCTGATGGCCTGGGTTTGATTTCCCAGCACCCATCTAAAGCCAGCTGCACAGGGTAGTGCATGTGTCTGGAGTTTGTGTGCAGGGGCAAGATGCCCTAGCAAACCCATTCACTTCATTTATTCTCTCTCTCCCCTTGCAAATAAATACATAAAAATATTTTTTAAAAGAATGAGTGGAAAAACCTTGTGGAGAATAACAGGCGTGGAAAAACACCGGCTGCCTCCCGTGTGAAATGTGGTGGCGCATGCCTTTAATCCCAGCACTCGTGTAGGAGGATTGCCATGAGTTCGCCACCCTGAGACACTGGTGAATTCCAGGTCAGCCTGGACTGAGTGAGACCCTACCTTGAAAAAAAAAAAAAAAAAAAAAAAAGACTGAGTGGAAGTGTGATGAAGTAGAGATAATAATAACAGTCCTATCTACTGGCCTTGGCCTTGCTGCTAACACTGTCCATGGTTATCACAGGAGGCACTTGTTCTCTGATAAGGACTTAAAAGTCAGTAAATTTTCAACAAACATCCATCACAATTGAGTTGCTGCCAATATTTTAGTCTATTTTAAAAATACTACTCTGAGGATTGCCAATCCCAGCACTCGTAGGAGGATTGCCATGAGTTCGAGGCCACCCTGAGACTACATAGCTAATTCCAGTTCAGCCTGGACCAGAGTGAGACCCTACCTTGAAAAACCAAAAAAAAAAAAAAATACTACTCTGGGGCTGGGCTTAGCGGTTAAGGCATTTGCCTGAAAAGCCAAAGGATCCCTGTTCAATTCTCTAGGACCCACATAAGCCAGATGCACAAGGGGAAATATGTGTCTGGAGTTCATTTGCAGTGACTAGAGGCCCTGGTTCACCCATTCTCTTCCTCCCTCCCCTCCCTCTCTCTCTGCCTCTTTCTCTCTCTCAAATAAATAAATAAAATATACTTTTTAAAAATACCACTTAAAAATATATTTAAAAAATTTTAAATACCACTTAAGGGCTGGAGAGATGGCTTAGTGGTTAAGGTACTTGCCTACAAAGCCAAAGGACCCTGGTTTGAATTCCCAGGACCTAAGTAAGCCTGATGCACAAGGTGACACATGTGTCTAGAGTTTGTTTGCAGCAGCTGGAGACCCTGGCATGCCCATTCTCTCTCTCTCTCTTTCTCTTTCTTTCTTTCTTTCTTTCTTTCTTTCTTTCTTTCTTTCTTTCCTTCTATGCCTATTCTCTATCTGCCTCTTTTTTTCTCTCTCTCAAATAAATAAATAAACCACTTAAAATGCTATCTATCAGCATGACCATCTCATTGAAGATTTTAACATGGAAATAGCAGGGTTATCATCTCAAAGAAAGGACAGCCTTCTAAATTAAACAAAGTTAACTTCAACTAAGTCTTTGGCTTTTACATTGCACATACACTAGCAGACTGAGGCCAGCATTGAAGTGACCACTGGAGGCTCAAGTCAACTTTTACCTATTAGGAACACAATATTTAGTTTCTTCATATGGCAAATACTCTTGTTTGTCTCTCTGTTTGAAAATAAATCAATAAAAATGTTTTTTAAAAGTTAAGGCACTGGGATTGCTCTATTTCCTTTTTCATGGGTTGGACCACTGTGAACATAACCCAAGTCTGACCATGAAGTCACAAACAGAGAATGGAAGGAATCTGAGTCCTTATGGGGCTTGTATGGAGTGGAGGCGCCCTTACAATCTATGCCTCTCACAGTGGGGAAAAAATAAACTACTTTATTGAAGCCACTGCATACAGGTATATCCTTTGGTGTTTCTTCTCAGGACAACAGAGCCTTTACCCTAATAAGCAAATCTTCCTTTGTCTTGCTTTCACAATGACTGGTGCCTTTCAACTTCCCCTTCAAAGTTCCATGCCACCCCTTACTGGTCCCACCCACACGAGATAGCTAAGCTACTAGGTCACCATAAAAAGTCACGTATGTATGTTTTCCTAATAATGATTTTCCCTAAATTTAGAAGGAAATTAGTAAATTTACTGCTCTTGCAGTTTCTTATACAAGTTCTTAGCCTTGTTCCCTTTACCCTAGTTAGACAGCAGGACCCGAATCCTTGGGGGTTGAGCTGTCCAAGCATCTAAATATTCCACTCTGGCTGTCTCTCTTCCCTTTTCTATCTTCTAGCTACTGTCTCTTACTTTTCAGACTGCTAAATAACACATACCCCTAAAGAATTTCAACAGATAGCCACTTCATGTGTATTCAGAAGCATAAGATTACATGATGACTCTTCAGTATACTTGGAAGAAATCTACAAATAGGCAGTTAGACATTGTGGTAGTTTGAATATATGTCCCCCAATATATTCAGTGTTTTATTAGTTTATAGTTTGCATCTGCAGCCACCTTGCTAGAGGCAATGTCATTGGGGGCGGGTCTTAAGGTGTGGTGATGGTTTGAGATTCCATTGTAAAGATATGCAAAGTGTGCCTAACAGGAGTGCCTGAAGTGTGCTTTTGGCTCTAGCTTTGCTCTGTGTGCTCTGTGCCTGGTTGGTTTTTTTCTCTCTTGGTTGGCCCTGTGAAGGCAGGCCAGCTTCTTCTGCCATGATGGAACTTCCCCTTCCTACGTAACTGTGCCTGGTCTGGAAGTTCATCTCAGCGAACCTGAAGCTGTCTGCTACAGACATTAACATGAAAATTGTTCTGAATAAGTACAGTGAATTAGGGGAATTTAGGAGAGTGTTCGGACAGAAGGGAATATGGTCAATAGTGTTAATTTTTTTTTCAGGGTAGGGTCTCGCTGTAGCCCAGGCTGACCTGGAATTCGCTTTGTAGTCTCAGGGTGGCCTCAAACTCACGGTGATACTCCTGCCTCTGTCTCTCTACACCCCTCAATGTGCTGGGATTAAAGGCATGTACCACCACACCAGCAGTGTTCATTTCTTTTAAAGTATGAGCAAAAGATGAAGTAAACTGGGCTTGGTGACGCACACCTTTAATCCCAGCACTCGGGAGGCAGAGGTAGGAGGAGCACCATGAGTTCGAGGCCACCCTGAGAATACAGAGTGAATTCCAGGTCAGCCTGAGCTAGAGTGAGACCCTACCTCAAAAACAAAACAAACAAACAAACAAACAAAAAGATGAAGTAAATGTACACAATAGTAGCAAAAATGTATATGGAAACTTAAAATTTCAGATCCAGCACTTGGGAGGCAGAGGTAGGAGGATCATCATAAGTTTGAGGCCACCCTGAGACTACAGAGTGAATTCCAGGTCAGCCTGGGCTACAGTGAGATCATACCTTGAAAAACAAAAAAAAACAGACAAACAAAAAACAAAAAACCAGAAAAAACTTAAAATCTTGATAGTTCATAAAATAGATAATGAAAATTCTTTTTTCCCCACATATTAATCTTCAAGTGCTTTGTTAATATTTCATAAATGTTCTTTTAGATATATAGTATGAAAATAGACATATCCATATATGTTCATATTAAATATTTTATAAAAACTTAATCACAGTATCTATATTCATTTTCTCATGCTGGATATTAAACTTAGGGCATTCTGAATGTTAGGCAAGGGTTTAACCACTGAGTCACACCCTAACCTTGAAGCTTCCTTTTTAAAATTTTTTTTAATTGACAACTTCCGTAACTGTAGACAATAACCCATGGTAGTTTCCTCCCTCCACCCCTCCCCACTTTCCCCTTTGAAACTCCACTCTCCATCATACCCCTCCCCCTCTCAATCAGTCTCTCTTTTATTTTGATGTCACTTTCTTTCTTTCTTTCTTTCTTTCTTTCTTTCTTTCTTTCTTTCTTTTCTTTTCTTTCTTTTCTTTTTCTCTCTTTCTCTCTTTCTTTCTTTCTTTCTTTCTTTCTTTCTTTCTTTCTTTCTTTCTTTCTTTCTTTCTTTCTTTCTTTCTCATGAACTTGTTTCCTTATCAGAGCATAGATATTTACTTCATTTAAAGATACATCACAAAGCCGGGCGTGGTGGCACACGCATTTAATCCCACACTCAGGAGGCAGAGGTAGGAGGATCGCTGAGTTCGAGGACACCCTGAGACTACATAGTGAATTCCAAGTCAGCCTGGACCAGAATGAGACCCTACCTTGAAAAACCAAAAAAATTAAAAAAAAATAAATAAATAAAGAAAGAAAGAAAGAAAGAAAGAAAGAAAGAAAGAAAGAAAGAAAGAAAGAAAGAAAGATACATCACAGGTCTGGGAAGGCAGCTCAATGGGAGAGCTCTTGCTTGGTGTATTCAAGACTCTGGTTCAATCTTCAGCACTGCAACAAAGAATAGTTGTATAGATTTCTCTACTAAAGAAACATAAGGGCTGGAGAGATGGCTCAGCAGCTAAGGTGCTTGACTGTGAAACCTAATGGCCTGGACTCAATTCCCCAGTGCCCACATAAAGCCAGATACACAAAGTGGCACATACATCTGGAATTTGTTTGGAATTTGTTCCTGGTGTGTCCATTCTCTCTCTCTCTGTGGGTGTCTGCCTGCAAAGAAATAAATAAAAATAGGGGCTGGAGAGATGGCTTAGCAGTTAAGGCACTTGCCTTTGAAGTCTAAGGACCCAGAGACAATTAGACAGATCCCATGTAAGCCAGGTACACATGATGGCACATGCATCTGTTGTTCATTTTCAGTGGCTAGAGGTCCTGGTATACCCATTCTCTCCCTTTCTTTCTCTCTCTCTCTCTCTCTCTCTCTCTCTCTCTCTCTCTCTCGCTCTGTAACAAATAAATAAAAATAAAGAAAACAAATTTATTTACTATCCCTCTCTTTTTTGATATTTAGGATTAAAAATATTTTTCTTCTATATTTAGCATTTTGAGAAACATTTTATCCATTGGTTTATGGAAAATACTAAGAGAAAAGGACTGCAATTTAACACTCTTATACCTACCCAAAACATGTAGGCAAAAAGATTTTTGGACATATAAGTATGGAAAAATACTTTAATTTTTTGCTTCTGGAAAACTTACTTGAGAAATCATTTTAACAAAATGAAAATCAAGACAAAACTATGTTATCAAGGGGATTTAAAGTATATAGACTTATAGGGCTAGAGAGATGGCTTAGTGGTTAAGGTGCTTGCCTGCAAAGTCTAAGTACCCAGGTTTGATTCCCCAGTACCCACATAAGCCAGATGCACATGGTGGTACACACGTCTGGGGTTTGTTTGCAGTGGCTAGAGGCCCTGGTGTGACCATTCTCTCTCTCTTTCATAAATAAATATAAAACATTAAAAAAGTATAAAGTGTATAAAAATGTAAATGATCAATCCAGTTAAATTTAAGAATCTAGATTAGAGACTTATGGCATAGTCTCTGTAAAGGGAACTTGAAAATTGTGAAGAAATGGACACATCCCAAATAATGTTTAGGCTTCTTTCAATTCTAAACAAATCCTGTGAGAATGTTGAATCATGCTCAAACTTTCTGGAAAAATCATTTAGAATGGGTAAAGAGTACTCATAAAAAGGGAGCTAGATGTTGGTATTTGCCTTATTAGATGCTGAACATTTGGAAATGTATAAGATGACATAATTAAATACTGAGAATAGACAGAAATCAGTGATCTATATGTGGGGGGTCACTTTGAACTATAGTTTATCAAATAGAAAAGGATAGTAATGGGCTGGAGAGATGGCTTAGCAATGAAGGCACATGCCAGCAAGGCCAAAGGACCCAGGTTTGATTCCCTAGTACCCACATAAAGCCAGATGCACAAAGTGATACGTCTGGGGTTTGTTTGCAGTGGCTAGAGGCCTTGGCATGCCCATTCTCTATCTGCCTCTCTCTCTCTCAAGTAAATAAATAAAATATTTTTAAAAAGAAAAAGGATAATAAGTGTTGCATTTACCTTCTCATTGCTGGCAGAAAGCACTTGGCTAAAAGCAGCTTGTGGGAGGAAAGGGTTTATTTTGGCTTATAGACTCAAGGGGAAAGACCATGCTGGCAAGGTAAAACATGGCATGAGCAGAGGCTGGACATCACCTCCTAGCCAACATCAGGTGGACAACAGTAGCAGTAGAGTGTGCCAAACATTGGAAAGGGGAGCTGGCTATAACACCCATAAACCCTCCCCCAACAATACACTGCCTCCAGTACGTCTCCAATTCCCAAATTGCCATCATTTGGGGATCAAACATTCAGAACACATGAGTTTATGGTGGACACCTAATTCACACCACCACAATAAGATAATGTTTTTTTTTTATTTTGTTTTGTTTTTATTTTTCGAGGTAGGGTTTCACTCTAGCCCAGGCTGACCTGGAATTCACTATGTAGTCTCAGGGTGGCCTCGAACTCATGGCGATCCTCCTACCTCTGCCTCCCGAGTGCTGGGATTAAAGGCGTGTGCCACCACGCCTGGCAGATAATGTATTTTAAATAAATTGCAAATTGAAAGGAAAGAGTTGTTTCATTAATAAAGATGGGAAAATAAAGTGACATGTTGATAAACATCTTGTTACACTTTGCATTGTAGCACACATCCAGCTCAATTAACTAAGTCATTCACACTTGGTGTGGGGTTTACACCTGTAACCCCAGCATTCGGGAGACCAATGTAGGATTATTGTCCCAATTTAAAGGACAGCCCAGGCTATATAGTGAGTTGTAGGCCAGCCTGGGTTACATGTGAGACCTCGTTTAAAAATAAAAACAAAAGCCGGGCATGGTGGCGCGCACCTTGAATCCCAGCAGTCGGGAGGCAGAGGTAGGAGGATCGCCTTGAGTTCAAGGCCACCCTGAGATTACATAGTGAATTCCAGGTCAGCCTGAGACAGAATGACACCCTACCTCTAAAAACCAAAAAAATAAATAATAATAATAATAATAATAAATAAATAATAAAATATAAAATAAAAACAAAACAAAAACCCAGCCATAACACACTGGAGATGGCATAGAAGAGAATTTATAAGGATTTATAATTTTATAAGGAAGGAATGATTTAATCAGAAAGCAGTAGAGGAAAGCACAGGATAAAGATTATAGAATTTGAACTGTATACAGAAAAGAAATGGCAAATCATCAACTGGGGAAGATTTGCATAACATAAAACAAAACTGTTACTACCATTGTCAAAACTCAAATGCTGGTTATATCCAAGGCTCAGCCTGTCTGTCCAGATCCCTCACAGAATGTTTGATGAAAACTACAAAACCATGTGTACTGGTCTAACTTTAAACTTCCTGCTGGTTGTCTTTGAGACTTGAGTAACACATCCATTCTCCCACATCACCCAACAGACTGTTTCCTGCCCTCTTCTCATGTTGGAAAAGTCTAACACCTCCTTTCCAGCCTCACTTGAAACCAAGAGTCTTGCTTATTTCACTTAGAAGCGTGGAAATAAGAACTTCCACGTGCTCCTGCCAATGTGTCAGCCCACACTCCTGTTGCAGAAGATCTGACTGTCTCTATTCCCATCCACGTCTCCCCAGGGCTCTTTCTCCATCTCTTCTCACCTACTCAAGACAAAAATGTATCTTCAGAAACCTGATTCCCCCCTTCAGCCTATACCCATAACATTTATATAACTATAACTTGAAAGACATCTACTTGTCATTCTCCCAAAATCATTACCACAAACGTTCTAGAAGGAACAATATGTACCTATTTGGACATTTCCAATTCTCTCTTGAACTAAGTCTATTCCGACATCTGTCCTCTACCAACCCCATTGAAACTGCTCTTGTCAATGCCTCCAATGAATTTCATTGTTGCCAGACCCAATGCTTCTATTTTTTTAAATATGGAATGCTTCACCAATGTGCATGTCATCCTTGTACAGGGGCCAGGCTAATCTCTCTATCGTTCCAATTTTAGTCTATGTGTTGCTTAAGCGAGCACTCATTCTTCTGTTTTATCTCATCTGATCTAGCAGTAGTATTTGACATGATAACCAACTCTTTTTGGGGGGGAGGGTTTGAGGTAGGGTTTCGCTCGAGCCCCGGCTGACTTAGAATTCACTATGTAGTCTCAGGGTGGCCTTGAACTCTCGGCAATCCTCCTACCTCTGCCTCCCAAGTGCTGGGATTAATGGCATGCGCCAACATGCCTGGCTATGATAACTAATTCTTTCCAAAAGCATCTGCTTTATCTGTCATCCATCATACCACTCTTATCACTGTACCTTTTCTTTCTATTGCACTGTGTTTTGATGTCTAACATGGCCCTCCTTATCACCATATTCTCAAATTTTCCTTCTAGAGTCCTCTACATTTCCATTACTAACTCCATTTCTCTCTCTACTTGCTCAGATCCTGCATTTGAAAGTCACATTTGACTCATTTTCTAATATTCCATTTCAGCTGGACAGTGACCCAGAGTGGTTGTGTCTTCCCCATAGATCCATGATGTTGACCCCAATGAACCATGCTGACTGCTGCCGCCCTGGCACCAGCTACCCTGCATCTCAAGTGGACTAGTACAACCTCCTCACTGACGATCTTGCTTCCACCCTTGCTGTGTTTGTTCTCAACCCACCAGTCACAGTGATACTGCTATGTTATATTAGCATGTCAGGTCATGTCAGAACACACTCTAATAGATGCCTGTCTCAGCGGAACTTTTTAAAAAATATGTCTTTATTTATTATTTTTCTTTTTATAGCACCCTTTTTAACTTTTCTTTTCTTTTGGTTTTTCTTTTTTCTTCTTTTTTTTATTGACAACTTCTTTAATTGTAGACAATATCCCATGGTACTTCCCTCCCTCTCCCCACTTTCCCCTTTGAAACTTCACTCTCCATCATATCCCCTCCCCCTCTCAATCAGTCTCTCTTATTTTGATGTCATGATCTTTTCCTCCTATTATGATGGTCTTGTGTAGGTAGTGTCAGGCACTGTGGGGTCATGGATATACAGGCCATTTTGTGTCTGGAGGAGCACGTTGTAAGGAGTCCTACCCTTCCTTTGGCACTTACATTCTTTCCGCCCCCTCTTCCGCAATGGACCCTGAGCCTTGGAAGGCAGGTTTGAGATGTTCCAGTCAGCCACAGCAGGCTTCTTGCTGCTCCTGAGAAAAGATGCTTGTGCCTTTTTAGTAGCTCTGGCTCTGTCCTGCTTGCCTCAACCCAAACACTGTATGGTTTGCTCTCTCCCTTGTTTGGGTCTTCACTCAGACATCCTTCCCTGACCACCCTGCAGGTCGGCCCATGCAATTCCTCCTCCTTTCTGGCCTGATTTTTCACCTTGGTTTGCTAATTGCCATCTCGTATACTGTGCGATCTCATTTATTTTAGTGTCTGTCTACCCCTTTAGAATGTAAGTCTATGAAGTCAGGCATTTTTGCATGATTTTTTTTTCTGGTGCAGTCCCAGTGCTGGCACATTATCAGTAGTCAATATAAATTATTGAATATATTAATGAAATGTATGTTTTGAGGAAGAGCCTCACATAGCTCATGCTGTTATTGAACTCTCCATTTGTCTCCAAGGATGACCTTGGACATCTGATCCTCCTGCTTCTGCCTCCCTGATGCGAGAATTATAGACATGCACCACCATGCCGTACTGGGGTTATGGTACTGGGACAGAATTCGTGAATGCTAGACAATGTTGAGGTTTCTCAAAAAAAAAAAAAAAAAAAAAAAAAACAACTAAGAACTACAGCTGGGGAGATGGCTCAGCAGTTAAGGCACTTCCCTGCAAAACCTAAGGACCCGAGTCTAATTCTCCAATACTCACATAAAGCCAGATGCACAGTGGCACATGCATCTGGCTGGAGGCTGTGGTGTGCCCATTCCTCACTCTTTTCTCTGCTTGCCAATAAATAAATAAAAATATTTAAAGTTGAACTGAAGGCATTTTTATATCATGAAATGGCCTTGAGTTTATGGGACCAGGAGGAATGTGGTAGTTTGAAACAGATGTCCCCATTAAATTCTTGCTTGGTCCCCTGCTTGTGGCAATTTGGGAGGCGTGGTCTTGCTGCAGGAGATAGGTTCTTGAAGGTGAGCTTGGGAGTGATATAGTCAGCTCCACTTTGCCAGAGTTCGGCTCCCTCTCCTGATGCTGTTTTCTACCTGTGCCATATTTTCCCCTGTCATCAGGAAGCTTCCGCTTTGAGACTATAAACCAAAATAAACACTTTCCACCCATTAGCTGCTTTAAAATATTTAAAAAATCTTTATTTATCTATTTATTTGAGAGAGAGAGAGAGAGAGAGAGAGGGAGAATGGGCACGCCAGGGCCTCCAGCCACTGCAAACAAACTTCAGACACATGTGCCACCTTGTGCATCTGGCTAACGTGGGTCTTGAGGATTTGAACCTGGGTCCTTTACCTTTGCAGACAAGCACCTTAACTGCTAAGCCATCCTTCCAGCCCCATTAGTTACTTTTGATCAAGTATTTTGTTGTAGCAAGGAAGGCTAATTACAACCCTTATCAATGATGGTTTCCCTAACTAGTTTAAGGGAAACAGTACGCCAGAGTATTAATAGGTATGTGGGGAAACAAAGAAAATTATTGTAAAAACAAATCTCTTAACTTGCTTTTTTTCTGGGTTAGTTTTAGATTGATTGTTGTTACCTGTTGATGCCAGAGTCCCACCTTGGGAGATTCTAATTGAATTGATGTAGATTGGGTTCTCTGTCTTTTCATAATATTAGCTGTCTTTGGTCATTATGACTGTGATCCATTAATTCATTAGGAGCTGTAGGTGGTAATCCTGTTAACATCTCCTGCCTTGTATGTTTTTCATACACAAAATAAAGAGTTAGAGTACATTATCAGGAAGCCTCCTTCCAACTGGGACACTCTATGTTCATATGAGAAATGCTCTTAATTAGGGGTTCATATGGAAGCATTTACTTTCTTCCTGGTGATTTGCAGGTGTGGTTGTGTGAGCTTGACAATGTTCCAAAATACGAGAAACCTCTTTAAGTATAGAGATATCATGAGTGTAAATCAGAATTCTATGGAGCTGTTTTCCTGTTGAGATGGTCTTACCATGTAGCCCAGGTCGCCCTTGAACTTGTGGTCCTCCTGCCTCAGCTTCCTGAGTACTGGGATAACACCACTTTGTCAAACACACCAGATTGTAAATGATAAATCTAGGCAGTCATGTGTCAGGAATAATGTTCAGAATTGTCTTATATAGTTGTAGGGCCTGTTGAGTAGCAGGCTGTGAAGCTACATAAGAATATATATGATTAAGGGCTGGAACGATGGCTTAGTGATTAAGGCACTTGCCTGCAAAGCCAAGGGGCCCAGGTTCTACTCCCCAGTACCCACATAAAGCCAGATGCACAAGGTGGTGCACACGTCTGGAGTTCATCTGCAGTGGCTGGAGGCCCTGGGGTGCCCATTCTCTCTGTCTGTCTCTCTTCTCTCTCTACTTGCAAATAAATAAAAATATAAAAAGTAATATATATTCATTCTTTGTTTCTTTTTTACATAGGACACTGAGAAATCTGACCAAGTATTAGTAACTCTTTTTGAAACATCCAGATAAAGCATTCTCACAGTCCTGCAGGACTTTTTGACCCCATAGAGGACTCCTCATACATGTGACTTAGAATATTTCTTAATTAAATCCCTTTAAGTATGAGGCATACTCCAACTATATAGATCTTCTACCAGTAAAGAAATATGTCTGTAGCTGGGCGGGATGGCACATATGACAGAGGTAGGAGGATCACCATGAGTTCAAGGCCACCCTGAGACTACATAGTGAAATCCAGGTCGGCTTGGACTAGAGTGAAACTGTACTCTCAAAAAAAAAAAAAAAGTATCTGTCTCTAGTTTCAGTTGGTCATATTTTTTCATAAATGATAAATCCAGGCAAATATTTCTTTTTAGAAGCATGATATGCTTGGAAGAAGTTTTTGGAACCTAGAAGACAAAGCTACCTACTCTATAGTTAAATAGCTCAGTTGAGGGATGTATTTCTTTCCAAGAGAAACCAAAAAGTTATTTTCCACAAGCAGATTTCATTGCCCCAAACCATCATGCATCTAGGGATTACTAATTACTGTGAAAGCCTTCAAAAAAAAGTCAGCTACCCATTTAGATAAAGAAATGTACTTTTTGAAAGTTCTGTTTGTAGGAACAGTTTTTACATGAATAAACAAATTTTAAATCCCAGCTCTATGAGTAGGATATCACTTAATATGTACTAATTACTGTGAGAGATATGAAGTATAAAGTGCATGTAATAAGTGCTTAAAATGTGCTAGCATTTGTTGCTATGATTTTATGACTATTACTACAATCACCAGTAAATATTAATTCTTTTTATTAAATCTTTTTAAGATTAAGAAAATCTTTTTTTTTTTTTTTTTTTTTTTCAGGTAGGGTCTCACTGTAGCCCAGGCTGACCTGGGATTAACTATGTAGTCTCAGGGTGGTCTCGAACTGTTGGTGCTCCTCCTACCTCTGCCTCCCAAGTACTGGGATTAAAGAAGCTACCACACCCAGCTTTAAGATTAAGAAAATATTTTTTTTTTTTTTTTTTTTTTTTTTTTTTTTGTCCACTATCAAATATGGTGAGCTTTTACTGGTGTTGTCATAGTTTTAAATAGATGAATAATACAAATGAAATGGAAATAATTTTTGTAATATCAACCAAAACTTGGAAGTGAGCATGAGTACTGGACAAATTTAGAGGATGACATTTAAAACATTTTTTTAAAAATTTATTTATGCCGGAGAAAGACGGGGGGGTCCTTTACCTTTGCAGACAAGCACCTTAACTGCTAAGCCATCCTTCCAGCCCCATTAGTTACTTTTGATCAAGTATTTTGTTGTAGCAAGGAAGGCTAATTACAACCCTTATCAATGATGGTTTCCCTAACTAGTTTAAGGGAAACAGTACGCCAGAGTATTAATAGGTATGTGGGGAAACAAAGAAAATTATTGTAAAAACAAATCTCTTAACTTGCTTTTTTTCTGGGTTAGTTTTAGATTGATTGTTGTTACCTGTTGATGCCAGAGTCCCACCTTGGGAGATTCTAATTGAATTGATGTAGATTGGGTTCTCTGTCTTTTCATAATATTAGCTGTCTTTGGTCATTATGACTGTGATCCATTAATTCATTAGGAGCTGTAGGTGGTAATCCTGTTAACATCTCCTGCCTTGTATGTTTTTCATACACAAAATAAAGAGTTAGAGTACATTATCAGGAAGCCTCCTTCCAACTGGGACACTCTATGTTCATATGAGAAATGCTCTTAATTAGGGGTTCATATGGAAGCATTTACTTTCTTCCTGGTGATTTGCAGGTGTGGTTGTGTGAGCTTGACAATGTTCCAAAATACGAGAAACCTCTTTATTTTAAGTATAGAGATATCATGAGTGTAAATCAGAATTCTATGGAGCTGTTTTCCTGTTGAGACGGTCTTACCATGTAGCCCAGGTCGCCCTTGAACTTGTGGTCCTCCTGCCTCAGCTTCCTGAGTACTGGGATAACACCACTTTGTCAAACACACCAGATTGTAAATGATAAATCTAGGCAGTCATGTGTCAGGAATAATGTTCAGAATTCTTTTATATAGTTGTAGGGCCTGTTGAGTAGCAGGCTGTGAAGCTACATAAGAATATATATGATTAAGGGCTGGAGCGATGGCTTAGTGATTAAGGCACTTGCCTGCAAAGCCAAGGGGCCCAGGTTCTACTCCCCAGTACCCACATAAAGCCAGATGCACAAGGTGGTGCACACGTCTGGAGTTCATCTGCAGTGGCTGGAGGCCCTGGGGTGCCCATTCTCTCTGTCTGTCTCTCTTCTCTCTCTACTTGCAAATAAATAAAAATATAAAAAGTAATATATATTCATTCTTTGTTTCTTTTTTACATAGGACACTGAGAAATCTGACCAAGTATTAGTAACTCTTTTTGAAACATCCAGATAAAGCATTCTCACAGTCCTGTAGGACTTTTGACCCCATAGAGGACTCCTCGGCTTCTCTTTATACATGTGACTTAGAATATTTCTTAATTAAATCCCTTTAAGTATGAGGCATACTCCAACTATATAGATCTTCTACCAGTAAAGAAATATGTCTGTAGCTGGGCGGGATGGCACATATGACAGAGGTAGGAGGATCACCATGAGTTCAAGGCCACCCTGAGACTACATAGTGAAATCCAGGTCGGCTTGGACTAGAGTGAAACTGTACCTCAAAAAAAAAAAAAAAAAGTATCTGTCTCTAGTTTCAGTTGGTCATATTTTTTCATAAATGATAAATCCAGGCAAATATTTATTTTAGAAGCATGATATGCTTGGAAGAAGTTTTTTGGAACCTAGAAGACAAAGCTACCTACTCTATAGTTAAATAGCTCAGTTGAGGGATGTATTTCTTTCCAAGAGAAACCAAAAAAGTTATTTTCCACAAGCAGATTTCATTGCCCCCAAACCATCATGCATCTAGGATTACTAATTACTGTGAAAGCCTTCGAAAAAAAGTCAGCTACCCATTTAGATAAAGAAATGTACTTTTGAAAGTTCTGTTTGTAGGAACAGTTTTTACATGAATAAACAAATTTTAAATCCCAGCTCTATGAGTAGGATATCACTTAATATGTACTAATTACTGTGAGAGATATGAAGTATAAAGTGCATGTAATAAGTGCTTAAAATGTGCTAGCATTTGTTGCTATGATTTTATGACTATTACTACAATCACCAGTAAATATTAATTCTTTTTATTAAATCTTTTTAAGATTAAGAAAAATCTTTTTTTTTTTTTTTTTTTTTTTTTCGAGGTAGGGTCTCACTGTAGCCCAGGCTGACCTGGGATTAACTATGTAGTCTCAGGGTGGTCTCGAACTATTGGTGCTCCTCCTACCTCTGCCTCCCAAGTACTGGGATTAAAGGCGTGCACTACCACACCCAGCTTTAAGATTAAGAAAAATCTTTTTTTTTTTTTTTTTTTTTTTTTTTTTTAGCGGAGTCCACTATCAAATATGGTGAGCTTTTACTGGTGTTGTCATAGTTTTAAATAGATGAATAATACAAATGAAATGGAAATAATTTTTGTAATATCAACCAAAACTTGGAAGTGAGCATGAGTACTGGACAAATTTAGAGGATGACATTTAAAACATTTTTTTAAAAAATTTATTTATGCCGGGGGTGGTGGCGCATGCCTTTAATCCCAGCACTTAGGAGGCAGAGGCAGAGGTAGAGGATCGCCATGAGTTCGAGGCCACCCTGAGACTACATAGTTAATTCCAGGTCAGCCTGGGCTAGAGTGAGACCCTACCTCGAAAAACCAAAAAATATATATATATATATTTATGAGAGAGACAGACAGTGAGAGAGAATGGGTGCATCAGAGCCACTGCAAACGAATTCCAGACACATGTGCCACCTTGTGCACCTGGGGTACTGAGGAATGGAACCTTGGTCCTTTGGCTTTGCCAGCACACACCTTAACCACTAATCCATCTCTCTAGCCCTAGGGGATGACATTTATTGATGAGGATCTAGATAACTAATCTTCTCTGTACAGAATCCTGGCTGATGCCCTTCTTCTGTATGACACCGTTTCACTAAACATCACCTTTATGTGGAACCGTTCGTTCATTCATTCCTTATTATTATCATGCTTTCTGAGGTAGGGGCTCACTCTAACCACTCTGATGTGGAATTCAACTCTGTTGCCCAGGCTGGCCTTGAATTCATGGTGATCCTACCTTAGCCTCCTGAGTCCTGGGATTAAAGGCATTTACCACGTTGCTAAATTAGAATATGTGTGTGTGTGTTTCATCTGTGAAAAACAAAAGCCTGAAGAATAAACATCTTTAGAAGTAACCTGATGAATATGCTAATTATGATCACCAATGTAATTATAATTCTAATTGGGTCAGCTTCCTGACAGGTCTCTTCATTTCCCGGAATGGCACTATTAGGAAAAATGATTGGTATGGCAATACTTCTCTTTTTATCAAGAATCATCTTCAGGGACTGATTTGGGAGTAGTTGAAACCAACTAACCAGAGTTGAAGAGTTCCTGTTGTAGTTTCTCAAGGCTGGTTAATGAGAAAGCACGTGATTGTCATTTCCTGAGCGGGCCCTGCTGAGTGAGGGAGGAAGTAGGAGAGGCTCAGCTGCACTTGACCTGAGGGGAGAGAACTGGGAGAGGCTAGGCCCTGTCTGAGCACTCTCTATGCTTGCTTGTTCAGGGCTTGGTTTCCAAGAGCCAAGTTCTTTATAAAATGTCAGCGTAAACCCAGCATGGTGGCACACGCCTTTAATCCCAGCACTTGGGAG
The DNA here is from genome assembly GCA_036365145.1 of Orientallactaga sibirica. Lineage (NCBI taxonomy): Eukaryota > Metazoa > Chordata > Mammalia > Rodentia > Dipodidae > Orientallactaga > Orientallactaga sibirica. Next base: position 26,664,856 of record JAEOAD010000004.1, on the reverse strand, counting down.
CCAGAGGGAGGAGGATCGCCATGAGTTCAAGGTAACCCTGAGACTACATGGTGAATTCCAGGTCAGCCTGGACTACAGTGAGCAGAGGTAGGAGGATCAAACTCTGCTCAATATTCTTTTTTTTAAAAAAATATATTTTATTTATTTTTTTGAGAGAGAGAGAGATACAGAAATAGGCAGAGAGAGAGAGAGAATAGGTGCGCCAGGGCCTCCACCCACTGCAAACAAACTGGGCTGTAGTTTGTTTTGCTCTGTGTGCTGTGGTGGCTGGTTGGTTTTCTCTCTGCCTGGCCCTGTGAAGAGCAGGCTGCTTCTCCTGCCATTATGGAACTTCCCTGATCTGTAAGCTTCAATAAATAATATCCCTTCCTCCATAACTGTGCCTGGTCTGGAAGTTCATCTCAGCGAACCTGAAGCTGTCTGCAACAGTAAAGTGGTACCGAGGAGTGTGGGGTGAGATGAACCTGACCGTGTGGATATTTGTCTTTTGGAACCTTTGTTTTGGAAGAATGGGCATGGACTTGGTGCTTGCAACTGAAGGTGCCTTCTGGAGTGGTAAGCCAAGTTTTATGGACTATTCTGATGAGAGTTTGAGAATGCTAAGTGCAGACTGTATTGAACTTCGAGGCTTGGCTTATGAGCTTTCTAAGGGAAGGAAAGACTGCAGAGGACTTTGTTGGAACTGGGCTACTGGCATAAGGGATGGCTACGTTCTGCTATCCAGGCCCAGAAAGTTTGATCAAACTTAAATTTGTAATGGACTGATGTGCTTGGCTGAAGATATCGGACTGAGATTTTAAGATTTTAAGTTGGAAAACCTGAAGCAAGTTAAAAGTAGAGGCACTGAGACTGGTTTAGCTGCTATTGTCAAACACATTAGCAATCTTAGCAATCTTAAGGAAGGTGGAAGGAAGGTGGCCTGACTTGATTTACATTAAAACAATGGAGAGGATGCCTGAGGAAAGACTGTTAGAAATGCAAACTCTTTGGAAAGAGTTGACTGGAGAAGGAACCTGCTTTTCAAGGCTATGGTTTATTTTGTCCCTGGATTAAGAATATGGCTGTGTCCTGCACACCTGGTATTAGTTTTGGAAGCATGAAAAATGCATGGAGTGGTCATGAGTTGCACACGGTTCCAGGAGCCGCTGCTGAGATGCAGCATGAGGCAGGGCATGAAGACCCTCAGGAATAGGCTGGAAGAGCCTTTGGAAGATGGACTGTGGTTTTCATGGAGACCTGAAGATGTTTTGGATATACCAGGACTGTGCAAAAGGGCTACCATGGAGTGCAGTGTTGGCATAGGATGAAAGTTTTCCCTGGCAACTCTGCCCAGCTGGAGAGGCGGAATTGGGAAACCTGGAGACTGTTAGTCTCTGGTTATATTGAACTTGAACTGCAGAAGTTTGATGATGGCTGATGGTGATTGAGTTTGCATTGTTTTAGTCTCTCCTTGCTATTCCTTATACAGTTAAAATGTTTACTCTGTGCCTTTACATGTTGAAAGTATTTAACTTGTTTGATTGTACAGGACTCACTATCTTAAGTTGATCAAGACTGTGAGAACCTTTGAAATTGGACTGAGTACAATTTACAATGTGTGATAGTTATAAATCTATTGGGGGCAGGAGCTAAATATATTGGGGGCCAGGGGCGGAATGTGGTAGTTTGAATATATGTCCCCCAATATATTCAGTGGTTTATTACTTATAGTTTGCATCTGCAATCACCTTGCTAGAGGCAAGGTCACTGGGGGCCCGGTCTTAAGGTGTGGTGATGGTTTGAGATTCCATTGTAAAGATATGCAAATGTGTCTAGCAGGAGTTCCTGAAGTCTGCTGTGTGACCTTTTGGCTGTAGTTTGTTTTGCTCTGTGTGAAGAGCAGGGCGCTTCTCCTGCTTTTATGGAACTTCCCCTGGATCTGTAAGCTTCAATAAATAATATCCCTTCCTCCATAACTGTGCCTGGTCTGGAAGTTCATCTCAGCGAACCTGAAGCTGTCTGCTACAGTAGCTACTTTGTGCATCTGGTGTTACTGGGGAATCAAAGCCACTGCAAACAAACTCCAGATGCATGTGCCACCTTGTGCATCTGGCTTATGTGGGTCCTGGGGATTCGAACCTGGGCCCTTTGGCTTTGCAGGCAAGTGCCCTAACTACTAAGCCATCTCTCCAGCCCCTAGTTGTAATCTTTTTACGTGCTCATCAAACCTTTCAAAAGGATCTAAGTATTGCTCCAATAAGAATGTTTTGCCTGACTGAGCGTAGTGGTGTGTGCCTTTAATCCTAGCACTTGGGAGGCAAAGGTAGGAGGATCACCATGAGTTCAAGGCCATGCTGAGACTACATAGTGAATTTCAGGTCAGCCTGGGCTAGAGCGTAACCTTACCTTGAAAAATAAAAAAAAAAGAAAAGGAAGGAAGGAAGAAAAGAGAAAAGCAGGCAGATTTTACATACTTACAGGCTTGAATGTTTGCCTGTATTAAAAGAAAAACAGCTTTCAGGGCTGGAGAAGATGGCTTAACAGTTAAGGCGTTTGCCTGCAAAGCCAAAGGACCCCAGTCGATTCCTCAGGACCCACGAAAGCCAGATGCACAAGGAGGCACATGCATCTGGAGTTCGTTTGCAGTGGCTGGAGGCCCTGGCATGCCCATTCTCTGTCTACCTCTTTCTCTCTCAAATAAATAAATAAATAATATATATTTTTTAAAACCAGCTTTCAGATAATCTGACTCAGATAGTCAGAATCATTGGGAGTCCTGAGGTTGAATCCTGATTCTGCTATGAACTTTTTATTTTTTGGATTATTTTTTTCTTGGGTCTCACTCTGTAGTCCCAGGCTGTCTTGAACTCACAGTGATCCTCCTACCTCTGCCTCTAGAGTGATGGATGCAGCACCATGCCTGGCAATGATTTGAACTTTTATTTATTTATTGGTTTTTCGAGGTAGGGTCTTACCTGGAATTAACTATGTAGTCTAAGGGTGGCCTTGAACTCATGGTGATCCTTCTACCTCTGCCTCCCAAGTGCTGGGATTAAAGGTGTGCTTAATCTGGACTTTTAAAAGATTTTATTTCATGTTGAAATTATGCTTGCAATATTATTTAACAGCACTTTCCAGTACTACATAGTGTCTGCCTCTTTGGGCTTTATGAAATGGAAGGAAGCTTTACTTCCTTAATGTCTTGAATCTTTGAATAAAATGATTGTTTTTTAACCTATTTTCCAGGGCAATGAAGTATGTTTCTGTTTGCAGATATTTGAAAAGTGATGGTTTATCTAAAAGCATTCACAAGAAAAAAAAATTGCTTTCTTCTAACATACAAGATCATATATATATATTGGTTTTTCAAGGTAGGGTCTCACTGTAGCTCAGGCTAACCTGGAATTCACTATGTAGTCTCAGGGTGGCCTTGAACCCATGATGATCCTCCTACCTGAGGCCTCCTGAGTGTTGGGATTAAAGGCGAGTGCCACCACACCCAGTAAGGTCCAATATTTTTGTAAACTAGATGTTTCTACATTGTTATTATTTCTTTGAAAGAGATAGCAGAGAGACAGAAAGACAGTGACTGTGGGCATGCCATGGCTTCCTGCCATTGCAAATGAACTCCAGACATGTGCCACTTAGTGCATCTGGCTTTATTTGGGTACTGGGGAATCCAACACAGGTTTTGCAAGCAAATGCCTTTACCACTGAGCCATCTCCCCAGCCCAATGAGATGTTCTTTAAAGCCCCACAATATGCCCTACTGCTGTATCTTATTTCTTCAACTTATTTGGGACTGTTATAATTCCACCACTGCAGGCTAAACTTACAATTTACATGTGGCTGGAGCTTCCTGGGTTCAAGATTGCCTAAATTAAAAACCCAGTTTGGTCATTCTCCAGCTGTATAGTCTTGGGTGAGTTTCATTACTTATAAAATGGGGTTAAAATTAGGATTCACAAGACTGCATGGTGGCACATGCTTTTAATCCCATCACTTGGAATGTTGAGATAGGAGGATTCTGTGAGCCTGAGACTACGACTACAGTGTGTTCCAGTTCAGCCCAGGCTGGACTGAGACCCTGCCTCCAGAAAACCGAAACAGGGATGGAGAGATGGCTTAGTGTTTAAAGCACTTTCCTGCAAAGCCAAAGGACCCAGGTTCAATTCCCCAGTACCCACATAAAGCCAGATGCAAAAGGTGGCACATGCATCTGGAGTTTTGTTTGCAGCAGCTGGAGGCCTTGGCATGCCCATTCTCTCCCTCCCTCCCTCTCTCAAATAAATAAATAAATATATCTTTAGAAAAAACAAACAAACAAACATTAATACTTACCAGACCGTGTGGATGAGAGGATTTAGTATCATAGTTTAAACTATTATTTTCTCTAATAATGCAAAGTATTTTCCAGCTATTTACTACTTGCTAGGGGTGTACCCAACTTCTTCCTCTGAGGCAAAGACCCTAGTCCCCCCCCCCCCCCCCCCCACCCCGTAGGGTTTTGCTCTAGCCCAGGCTGACCTGGAATTCACTATGTAGTCTCAGTGTAGCCTCCAACCCACAGTGATACTCCTATCTCTGCCTCCTGAATGCTGGGATTAAAGGAGTGCCTCACCACCCCTAGCTTTTATTTTTTTCAGATGATTAAATTATTGCCAGATGGGGCTGGAAAGATGGTTTAGTGGCTACCTAGGTGCAAGTCCCTATAACCCATGTACGCTGGATGTACATGTGGCTGGAGTTCGTTTGCAGTGGTTAAGAGGCCCTGGTGCATCCAATTCTCTCTCTCTCTAATAAATAAAAATTATTGCTAGAAGGCTTAACCAAGTTGTGTTAAAGATTACACAACTCGTGAACAACTCAACCTCACTTTTGTCTCTAAAACAAATGCATCCCCACCTTCGGATTATCTTCTCAGGGTTTCCCATTGTTGTTGTATGAGATTCCTTTTAGCTGTATAAAAGCAGTCCAAAGGCGGGGGTGGGATGGGGGGAGTTAAATGATTGGAAAGGTTAAGAAAAACGAGAAATCTGTGGAATTAAACTGCCTGTTTATTAAGAAGAATGGAACAGTATGGTGACGCACACCTTTTATCTCTCCGCCTGAGAGGCATAGGTAGAAGGATCATTTTGAGTTGGAGGCCACCATGAGACTACATAGTAAATTTCTGGTCAGCTAGGGCTACAGCGAGACCTTACCTCAGAAAAACAAAAAAAAAAAAGAATGGAAGGGGAAGACCTGATCAGATGACTTGTGTTGTTGTCCTGCCTGTTCACAAGTTAATTTATCCACGCTTAAAATGAGGACGTGAGGCTGGAGAGATGGCTAAGGCACTTGCCTGCAAGGGCTAAGGACCCAGGTTCAATTCCCCAGGACCCACAAAAGCAGCGCGTGTCTGGAGTTGTTTGCAGTGGCTGGAAGCCTTGGCATGCCCATTCTCTCGCGTTGCTTCTTTCTCAAATAAATAAATAAATAAAATGAAACTTAAAAAAAAACTAGGATGTAGATCAAATTCCCTTCGGGTCAGAAAACTCTTGCCTCACAACCACCGCCACTCCATCCTTGCCCTCCTGTTCTTTCTCTTTTTCTCCCCTTCTGTACCCCCGGGGTCCTGAACCCCAGCCCACCCCGTGGCCGTGAGTGTAAAGGAGGACAGAGAACCGAACTCCACGGCGATTAAGACCCTGCAGTCGGACAGGGAGAACCTGGGCGTGGGGGGAAACAAGGTGAGGCCTGACCAATGGACCTTAGGCAGCACGACGAGGAGGGCGTGGCTAAGAAGCGATTGGCAGGCGCGGGGGCGGGGCCGCACTGACAGGGGGCGGAGTTAAGGAGCCTACGCGGGCGTCCCCGCTCGGCCCCGCCCCCTGCGCCGGGAGGGCGTGGCCAGGGCGTGCCGACGCTACGTGACGCCATAAGAGGTGGGGCGGTTCTAGAGTGCTGCGGGCGCGCGGGCGCTTTCCTCAGTCGCTGTGTGGGACTCCGGGCTGCGCGCCGCGTTCTCGTGGCGTTGCCGGTTCGCTTTCGCAGTCCGTCCCTTCTTCTTCTTCCCTTCCGTCCTTCCGTCCCGGAGCCGGGGACGAACGAGGCGCGCGCCTGTGTGTGTGTGTGCGTGAGCGTGCGTGCGTGTGTGTGCGCGCGTGCGTGCGTGTGTGTGAGCGGGCTCGGCGCGGCGTCCCCGCGCGGCTTCTTTCCTCCTTTACCCCGAGGGGACATTGCGCACGCCGGTCTCGCCGTCGCCCACTCGGGCGCGGGGTCGCTCACGGAGGGAACCCTCCTTTTATTTTAATTTTTTTTCTCTTCTACACTTTTTCTTCTCGTTCAGTTGCTTTATTTTTATCTTTTTGCTTTTGTTGGGATCAGTGCCTCCAGGGGCCCCCTCCGACTCACAGCTTCCCGCCCCGGCCGCCCCCTCCCCGGCTCTGCCCCCGGCCCCCGGGGGTGGGGAGCCTGCCTGGTCCCCTTGCCCGCCAGCCGTAGCCGCACCTGCCTCAGTATGCGCGGGGTCAACGACCCCCCTGTCTTTATAAAAGATATTAAGGCCGGACTGAAAAACTTAAATGTCGTCTTTATTGTGCTGGAGATAGGTAAGTGGGGTCCGCAGCCCTCCGCCTCGCTCCCCCCCCGCACGTGGTGGCAGCGGCCCGAGCAAGGGCCTCCCGGGAACCCGCCCCACCTTGCAGACGAGGTGACATTCCCGAGGGAGTCCGTCCGGCTGTCCTTGCGCTCGCTTATCTTTTCTAACTCCACAACTCACCCCTCCCTGGTCTTTTCACTCTTCACAGGACGCGTGACCAAAACCAAAGACGGCCACGAAGTGAGATCGTGCAAAGTAGCAGATAAAACGGGCAGCATCACTATTTCCGTGTGGGATGAAATCGGAGCTCTAATACAGACAGGGGATATTATTCGGTTGACCCGAGGGTAGGTGTGCAGTACCATGGGGTAGGGTACGGGTGACGGGGGTGGCTTGTGGAGAGTGCACAATCGGGATGGGCTTGCTCTCCGCCCCACCCCCCCAACCCCGCCCCGAGATGCTTCGAAGTTCTTGAAGTTCCATGTCTTTTCTGTGGGCCACTCCCAAGAGTTTTTTTTTTTTTTTTTTTTTTTTTCGAGGTAGGGTTTCACTCTGGTCCAGGCTGACCTGGAATTCACTATGTAGTCTCAGGGTGGCCTTGAACTCTCGGCAGTCCTCCTACCTCTGCCTCCCAATCCTCCTACCTCTGCCTCCCGAGTGCTGGGATTAAAGGCGTGCGCCACCACGCCCGGCTCTCCCAAGAGTTTTGAAGTCCCTCTGGTGAGCAGAAGTGCTATTTCAGGCAGGAAATCTACCCCCCCTCCCCCCCTCAATTTAAAGATTAGGTTTTTATTTTTTCGAGAGTGGGTCTCTAGCCCAGGCTGACCTGGAGCTCAGTCTGTAGTATGAGACTGGCCTTGAACTCACAGCTGTCCTCCTACCTCTGCCTCCCAAGTGCTTGGGATGAAAGGTGTGCACCACCACGCTCTGCTAAGATTAGGTTTTCAAGTAAGCTTCTGGAGGTTCAAAGTCCATATTTTAATTATTTTCAATTATTTTCCACCCTTCTCTGTTTTTTAAAGTGACTTGAAATGCTGCCAATGTTTTACTTGGAGTAGTTGGGAATTTAGCTTTTTCTTTTTTGTTTTTGTTTTTTTTCTGAGGTAGGGTCTCGCTCTAGTCCAGGCTGTCTGGGAATTCACTGTACGTAGTCATAGGTGGCCTTGAACTCACATCTTGGCAATCCTCCCACCTCTGCCTTCCCGAGTGCTGAAAAGGTGTGCACCACCACACCCATCATTGTATTTTTTGAGACAAGGTGTCACGTATCCCTGGATGGTCTCCACCACTCTTTAGCCAAGGATGACCTTGAACTTCTGATCCTTCTGCTTCCCAGGTGCTGGAACTACTGGTACTCTCCATGAATGGAACCCAGGGCTTCCTGCATGCTAGGCAAGCACTCTACCAACTGAGATACATCATCCGAATTTTAGCTTTTCCTGTGGTCAGAATTTTACCGAAAAAGTTTAACTGTATCTAGAAGACTTTTAAATAATTTCTTCTGTTTTCTGTTAGAACAATGTACAAAGAAATCCAAAATAACACACAGAAAATGTTTGGCAGAATGACTTTGCTGCCTTGATTCAGAAGATTCAGTTGGCAGATTGGTGGCTTTAAAAAAACATTTTGCGCTGGTTTTGAAAGGCTTCAGATTTTTTTTTTTAAATCAAGTTTTTATTTTAGGAAAAGGCCAGTGAAGGATCTTAAAAATAGATTCTGGAACTTTCTGTGATGAGTAGTTATCAGTAACTACAGGAAAAGCCAGAGTTTAATGTTGGTCTAATAGAATCTCAGGACTGGAGTGTTCTGAGCAGGAGCTCTAGTATTGGCTTACAGGCCTTACCACATTTTCAGGAAGTGAGATAAAGTATATGTCATCCAAGTAGGAAGTGAGAATCAGGACTTAGGCATTTTATTCTCACACACTGACTCATTGTAACAATAATTTTTAGCTTACACAAAAGAATTCCTATTTTGGGAGGGTATGGGGAAGACTAGCATAATTGAAATTTTTTTCCTCCCCAAATACCTTTTATCCAGTTATGAAGTGTATTTTATATGCTAAGAACTGCATCTCATTTCATATTATTTCCTTTTCTGTAGTCATAGTTGTAAAAGTTACCATAAAAATTGATTAAAATTTAATCTCAGTAGCTATAATATTTAAGGGGCACAATTCCCAAGGAGTACAATTTAAAGGCGAATTCTTTTTTTTTTTTTTTCTAAATATTTTATTTATTTGAGAGAGAGAGAGAGAAAAAGAGGCAGACAGACAGGGAGAGAATAGGCATACAAGGCCTCTAGCTACTGCTAATGAACTCCAGACACATGTGCTACTTTGCATTTGTTTTACCTGGGTCCTTAGGCTTTGCAAGCACATGACTTAACTGCTAAGCCATTTCTCAGGCCCAAAATTCAAAATTTAAGCTTTATACTTTAGTGTCTTTAAAAATTATTTATGGAATGGAGAGATGACTTAATGGTTAAGGCGCCTGCCTGTGAAACCTAAGGACCCAGGGTTGATTTCTAAAGTTCAAGGTGTGGTCACGCATGGGCAATTTAAGTGAGACTTTGTCTCAAAATAAAAGGAGGGGGAAGCTGGGAATATAGGTCAGGAACACTTGCCTAGGAAATGCATGGTCCTAGGTTCAATCCCTAGCACTGTTGAAAATTTTTTACTTTCTAGGGTTAGGTTTAGACATGTTATAAGTTGGCAGTAGATTTTTCTTCGTATCCCTGATTGACTCATACTTATATTTACTGAATTGATTTATTATGGTAGACAGGGCTTGATTTTCATTTCTCCCTCATACAAAACAATACCGTGGTTTAAATAAAACAAATCCATTCATGCTTCTGAAGACCTGATAACTTATTTTCCCTTAGGTATGCCTCTATGTGGAAAGGATGTCTGACACTTTATACTGGAAGGGGTGGTGAACTTCAAAAAATTGGAGAGTGAGTATTAAAGTACATTTCACATAATTAAATAAATTACAAATAATGTTTACAGATTATTGGTAAGTATAAACCATAAACCACTTTTATTTTCTTTTACTTTTTTTTTTTTTTTTTTTTTTTTTTTTTTGAGGTAGGGTCTCACTCTGGCCCAGGCTATCCTAGAATTAACTATGTAGTCTCTGGGTGGCCACAAACTCATGGCGATCCTCCTACCTCTGCCTGCCCAGTGCTGGGATTAAAGGCGTGCGCCACCACTCCCAGCTTTTATTTTATTTTTTGTTGATGTTGTTTTAAGATTTTATTTTTATTTATTTATTAGGGAAAAAGAGGGAGGGTGAGAATGGGTGCCCCAGGGCCTCTAGCAACTGCAAACGAACTCCACATGCATGCGCCTCTTTGTGCATCTGGCTTATGTGGGACCTGGAGAATTGAACCAGGGTCCTTAGGCTTGGCAGGCATGTCCCTTAACTGCTAAACCATCTCTCCAGCCTTGTTTGTTTTTTGAGGTATGAACTCCCTCTAGCCCAGGCTGATCTGGAATTTACTATATGGTCTCAGGCTGGCCTCGAATTCACAGCAGTCATCTTATCTCTGCCTCCTGGGTGGTGGGATTAAAAGCATGTTACCACCATGCCCTGCTTTTTGGCCTTTTTTTTTTTTTTTTTTTTTAATGAAAACAGGTCAAAGCCGGGTGTGGTGGTGGACACCTTTAATCTCAGCCCTGGGGAGGCAGAGGTAGGATCGCCATGAGTTCAAGGCCACCCTGAGACTACATAGTGAATGCCAGGTCACCCTGGGCTAGAGTGAGACCCTACCTCGAAAAACCAAAAAAAAAAAAAAAAAAAAAACAGGTAAATGCTGATAGTGTTGTATTAAAGGCAAGTATTGGTTCCCCACTAGCAGTCCTGTTTCCTGTGGTTGAGAAGATGAATTTTTGTGCAGAGAGCAGTAAGAAGTAGCGCTGTTAAGACCAGCCCCAGTGGGATCTTTTGTGTAGAAACATGCATCTTTCACATGTCATTTTAAGTCTATTCTCTCCTCTTGTGTCTTACCAAAATAGGAACTTAGGCGTGAGTTTTAAGCCATAAGTTTAAATTTCCTTTTCCACTGTGTAGGGATGAATTTGTAGTCTAGTTAACAGGACTTGTAGCAATGAAAACTGAGATGAAGTTTATTTATCCCAGTTGGTACAGTGCAGGCAGCTGCAATAAAATCTTCCATACACTGCTGTCCTGGAAACAAGCTCCACCCTGATCCAGAGGATCCATCTTCTGTAGGGTTATAAAGATGATGCCACCTCATCATTTGTGTCATACACATCATGTGTCATAAAGGCAGCCAAATCATTTGTGCATACTATTTGGTTAAAGCATAGGTATCTACTTAATATCCATCAAATTGGAGGATATTTAAAAAGAGAAATTACAACTGGCTCCAAAAGAGGGAAAAAAGAAAACTACTGAGAAGATAAGGTGATTGGAAGAACGTTGTTAATGAAAGAAAAAAAGGCAGTCTTTTAAAGGTCAGAAACTGATATAATACTGTACCTTCATCAGAAGGAAAGTGATTGGAATTTCTGTTTCTGTGTAGAATGGTATTAGAGCTGTGTGTTAGGAAAGTCTTGGGGCCAGTATTACAGAGTTTGACCAGAGCTTCATGTATACAAGAAGTAGTTATGTTAATGGAGGTCAGTCACATCACAATGGTTGCTCTTGGTCAGAGTCAGTTTAAGAGTTCCCAAAACGGAATCTAGTGCTTTTTAGAGTTAAGAAAATGATTAGTTGGGTGTGGTGGCACATGCCTTTAATCCCAGCACTCACTGGGGAGGGAGAGGTAGGAGGATCACTGAGTTCAAGGCCATTCTGAGACTATAGAGTGATTTCCAGGTCAGTGTGGGCTAGAGTGAGACCCTACCTCAAAAAAGAAAAATTTAAAATAAAAAAAATGCTCATGTCTGACCTTGAAATGTGTTATATTGTTTGTAAGAAACCCTGGAATAAACTGGTTGCCTGCTAGCCAGTTGTCTATCATCAAAAGTCCATTCTTCCCCACACTAGATCCCTGAACATGTTTCATTCCATCTGCCTGTGGGAAACTGGCAAAGATGTATTTCCATTTCCTTGGTCTTTGACATGATTAACAGAAGAATTTAAATGCAAATAGAATTACGTGTCATTGATGGTCACATAGTTTGGTGTGCTCATGGGATGTTAATCCTTGAAGGTTTTTTTTTTTTTTTTTTTTGAAGTAGGGTCTCACTGTAACCTGGGTTGACCTGGAATTCACTATGTAGTCTGAGGCTGGCCTCTAACTCACGTTGATTTTCCTACCTCAGTCACCTGAGCTCTGGGATTAAAAGTGTGTACCACCATGCCTGGCCTTAAGTACTTTTATTTGAAACAAAGGAGAGTGGGTATGTGTGTGTGTGAGAGAGTGCGCGTGTGTGTGTGAGAGAGTGCGCATGTGTGTGTGCATACCAGGGCCTCCTGCTGCTGCAAATGAACTCCAGATGCATGTATCACTTTGGGCATCTGGCTTTACATGGGTACTGGGAAATTGAGTCCAGACTGTCAGACTTTTGACTTTGCTAGCAAGTGCCTTTGAATGCTGAGCTCTTTAGCCTGTTTAAGAAATTTTTGTTGCAAATAAATTGCATTAGTTTTGGCACATAAGGTCTTCATTCCTGTAAGTTAGGGCTTTTATCCAAAAAAAGCTTGATTTCAGAATTCATTTAACTTGTTTTTTGTTCTTTCAGGTTTTGTATGGTTTATTCAGAACTGCCAAATTTCAGTGAGCCCAACCCAGATTATCGAGGACAGCAGAACAAAGGGGTAATTAATCCAAATATATGCTATATGATTGGGCTATTTTGACTATATACAATTAGATAGCTAGGCTAACTCTTTGATGCCCAGAGTGTAATGAATATAATGAGAGTATAAATAGTCTTTAGGACTTGGGATGAAGCTCAGCTGGTACAGTGATTGCCTAGCATGCATGACCCCCAGCGTTGCATAAACAAGGTGGGTAGCTGCATACTGTAATTCCTGCTGCACTGGGGAAATGGAGGCAGGAGGATCAGAATTTCAAGATCAACAGCTACAAGCAAATTTGAGGCCAGCCTGGGATAACTGAAACCTTGTCTCACAAAAAACAAAAAGAAAACTCTGTCATTTTCATTACATGTGTTCAGTGGGTGTGTTGATGGGATGTGATAAATAAGTGCCATCTAGTCCCTTGCAGAAGGAGTAATGTCAGGAAACGTGGTTTGTAATGAAGCAGTATGAGGTTTAGGGAACATTTCTGGATGTTTTAACTTTGAATGGACTTGGACAAATCTTTAAAAACCATTAAAATGATTTTTTTAAAATGCCTAAAATTTAAAAGGCCATACTTTATGAATGTATTTTATCTTCATTTGGCTAACTTAGAAACATATTTTTTTAGGCACAAAATGAACAGAAAAATAATATGAGCACAGGTACATTTGGACTAGTAGGTAAGATTTGTTTTCATATTTGTGATGAGATGTGGAAATTAAGGGGACTTTTAAAGTATTTAGAGGAAAAGTACCTTTAGGCATAACCTGATACTGAAAATAACTACCAGTAAGCAGGGGACCCAGCTGACTTCCTGGTAGCAAGGAAAGTAGGTAGAGGTGCTGGCCAGTTCATTGAGCACATACATGGTCAACCTCTGGGAGTCAGTGGTAAATACTGACTAGTCGTCAGTGTAAGTTTAAAGATGTCTGGAAAGATAGAGAATTACTGGCTGTTTTGGTACCCTGGGAGCCTTTCAGAAAAGTAGTTCTCTAGAGTAATAGTAAATTAATAATTTTCACATACAGTTTTAGATATCTTTTTAAAGGATTAGCCTTTACTCCTCAGCTTTCCTGTTAGTTTAGTAATTGTTATTATTGGGGCCCTGTTAAAGGTCTTTTGAAGTCTTTATTAAATAACTGCGGGCATGTTTTTGTGTGGGAAGTTCATTAAGGTAGCCTGTGTTTAATTTGCCCAGATGACATACCTGAAGATTATCATATTGTGGAAAACTTTTCTATCATAATTTTTCATATTTGAGCCAAATACTAATACTCTAAACACTTGTCTTTTATTGCTCAAGGTATTTTTTATTTTCTTTAGTTAGCATCAGGTTCATCTACTTAGTAATAATGAATTTGTAAAACCTTTGAATGTACATTTTTAAGTATAAGAATAAAGGCACGGGGGCTGGAGAGATGGCTTAGTGGTTAAACGCTTGCCTGTGATGCCTAAGGACCCTGGTTTGAGGCTTGATTCTTCAGGACCCATGTAAGCCAGATGCACAAGGGGGTGCATGCATCTGGAGTTCGTTTGCAGTGGCTGGAGGCCCTGGCGCACCCATTCTCTCCCCCTCTCTCTCTCTGCCTATTTCTGTATCTCTCTCTCTCTCAAATAAATAAATAAATAATAAAATATAAAAAATAAAAATAAATAAAAAGAATAAAGGCATGTTGTTTGACCTGATATATATCAACATTAACAGTGTGTTCTAGAACTTCAAATAAATGTATTTCAATAGTTTACTATAGACCGACACTCCCAAAAACGATAATTTTTTTGCATCCTTTTTTTAGGAAATGGTGTTCAAACAAGCCCTGAGTCAAGCGGATACCATCTTTCATATGCTAGTAGAAGCAAGGGCCGGTGTCCTGTCAATCCACAGCTACCTGAAGCAGCTAGTAATCAAACAGTCACATCCACGATGAGTAATGGCAGGGATCCTCGGCGAGCCTTTAAAAGATGACCTAAGCCAAATAGTCACATGTAGTTTTTAAACTACATGCCCTACTTGAACACTTACTGCACTTTTATTTATTGTTAACTGTGAAAAGTTTGTCTCTTTTGATTTCCTTTTACATTTTTGGTTTGTTAAAGTGGATAGTTTTTACAGCAAAATTGTTAAGCTGCTCAAATATCCTATTGAATGGGAACACTGAAAAGTGGAGGCATTTATTTTTAGAGCAAAAAGTTATTGGATATCATCTAAAAAACTACCCGTTTCAGGGGTGAGTTACTTAAGATGTCAGCTTTATAGCCTCTGTGAGTCTATCTTCTGTATAAACTTTGTAATATTCAACATAAAATTTAGTGGGAGTTGTTCTTTTGTTTTAAATTCAGATATTGCCACCCAAAGCAGTAACACCTGAACCAGACTTGTCAGTGCTAACAACATTTTTTTAGTGTCTTGACTCCAGGAATGATCGACTCATTGATTGGCTGCCATTAAGATTCCCAAGGATTGAATCATCATCCTGAATTCTTTTGTTACCAAAAACAGATTTCCTTACAAGGATTACAGAGTAAAATGTGTAACAGGTTATTTTTAGAAGAAAGTTACATTTAGGGTCATTCTTTTTAACATTGTTATTAACATTGAAGGAGAATTTGAAAACAAGTTCTTCGGTATTGATTTTTGAAATTGCTGTGTTAAATATTAAAGTGTAATTTGAAGGAGTTAAAAATTTTAGTGAACATTGGTCTGATTATTTTAAGAAATGCTGGTGGCAAATAAATAATATAGTAAGACAATTCAGATTGAATTCATGTAGCAGTCTTAAGTTAAAGATTTTGCAGGGAATCAACCTGAAGTAAACATACCAGGTTCTTCCTTTTCTTGAGGTGGTGTGTGTTGTCTGTTTCTGATTACAGTTCACATAGCCTTATCACCCAGAAGGTATTACAGCTTTATTCAGAAATGTTAAGATGGAATTATGTGTCATAAGTGATACTTCTTTTCACTGTAGGAGAGATAACTAGGTAACCTTTCCTTGTTATAGTTCACTTCTTAAGTATTACCTCTTGAATAAACTTGCCTAATGCTAACATCTATCTAATTTTTGCTCTTTTAATGACTTCACAATGGAGAGCCTGATACTTTTACTGACACTGTGATGATCTGTTTCAACCTGGTAAATCCTTAGCTCTGCAGTGGTTGCTTTATTTTTCCTCACCTCAAATTAAAAAATAAGTTTTATTTTCTTTAGATTCCATAGCATTTCAATATAATTTGTGCCACGTTTTTTCCCCAATGCAGTTTGACAAATTTTCATTATACAGTATGTTAGGTACTATGTGGAGATTGTGGTAAAATTATGAGTAATCTCAAGCAGTTTACTTACGGGGCTATAGCTCTGGGTTTTGATATTACAGAAAGTTTATTTACTCATGTTAATGACTATAGGTAAGTTGGCTTTGACTATTTTCTGTAGCTTTTTTTTTTTTTTTTTTTTTTTTTTTTCAGAGTTCTTCAATCAGGGTTGAGATACCTAGTATTTCATAAGATTATAGTTGTTTGGAATAAAATTGCATATATGCCAGGTATCTTAATTTTTAAAGTCTGGAGAAAGGGATGATATATAATACTGGTGCTAAAGGTGATTTGAAGGAAAGGATTTGGAGTTTGGGGAAATTTAAATAGAGTGAGGGATAGATTGCTGTTTTTTAAAATTCTGGCTTCATTTATTTCTCAACCTGTGATGCTGGGCAAATTGTAATGCTTAAAACCACCAAACCTTAGGTTCTGTAACTGAAAACAAGTAATAGTACTCCTTTCTGGACTTAAGACTTCCATGTAAGTAATTGGAATGACTTCTGGTAAATAACGATGGAAATGTTTGCAGTCTGCTAACTTTGAGTAGAAAAAAAATTGCAGAGTTAGATGTGGAAGTGTTATCCCGAGATAATAGAGAACTAAGTGTTTACTTTGTGATTGACACTTGTCTCAGTAATTTAATCTTGTTTTGTGTTTTATTATTTATTAACAAGTTTCTTTTTTTCTTAAGGGAACCTTCCAAAATCAAAGCAAACTGAATTCCAATCATAATGAACAGTTGCCTTGCCAATCTACTTGGATACCACTCATCAAGAAGTTGTGGAAGAAAAATTCTACCTTCCTCCTTTCTGTTGCTTTCAGCTGTCAACTTTGATATGTTTCAACCACACCTAGTAAAACAAGCATACAGTACAGACATGCACTTTTAGGATTGGGGCCCCTGTTTCCCGGATAGCATTTCTGGACTGAAGCAGACCCCTCATCAGAGCAGCCTGCTAGCTGGTCATCCAGTCAGGTTCTGTTGCCACAGACTAGAATACCAAGGTGAAGTCCATAAAGCCAGGTGTGGCCATGCTGAGCAGTGAAGGCTGCAGTGTGCTCCCCACTGAATATGTGTACTTTTGAATGCTTAATTTGCATGGTTGAGTGATGACTAAGATGTTCAAAATGGAAGGTTATTAGCAAAAGTGATTATGGTATGACAGTTTAAAGGTATAAGATACTAACACTGAAGTTTTAGGTCAGTCTGAAGAAACACTGCAACTGTAGTTTACAAAGGAGCTTAAATTCCAGGTACTGAGATGACTTCCCTTGTGTCATCAACATGGCTACTCCAAGCCAGGCTGTGATTTGATTCCATAGTGTTATAGAGATAAGTTAAAACTTTTCTGAGGCAGCATCAAAAACTCTGCCCCCACGTCTTTAATTTCAGCACTTGGGAGGCAGAGGTTGGAGGATTGCTGTGTGTTTGAGGCCATCCTGAGACTTCACATAGTGAATATGTTAGCTTGGGCTAAAACAAGACCCTACATTGAAAAGCAAGTGTGCTGAGCTCTGACCTTAGGAGCCCTTGCCTTGTCAATTGAATGTTTCTAGCAGACGGGAATGGCATGGTCACAAGTCATTCTGTAGTGTGGGGTGGTCTGAGGAGGCTGCAGATTGATTACATGGGTGATGAAGCAGTCCCACCTTTCACAAAGAAGCAACAGTGATGAGCTGGTCAGACAGACTTCTGAGGAAATGCACTTCTGACCTTTGGAAACCACCATCAGCATACTGCACCTTGGGAAGCTAGAAAACATTGTGTTTTTCTAGAATGCTACCAGAGTTTGGGTTATAGTAATAACAGTCCAGGTGTTTAGACAAGATCTGTATTTTTCACCACACACCACAGACAAAGGGACAGAGTAGGGAATAAGTACATTTATTCAAGCCATGAATATTTACACAAAAATTACTTAGAGCATTAGAGATTTAGTGTAATTAAAAATGGTTTTCTCCCACCTTGCTGAACCTGCACCTCAGTTTGGCTAGACTAGCTGGCCAGTATGAACCATAGGGAGTTTCCTGCCTGCTTTCACAGTACTTGGATTATAGGCACACACCACCAATCCCAGCATTCTTACATTGTGTTCAGATTTGGGTCCTCATGCTTGTACAGCAAGCACTTGACACCATTTAGCTATCTGAGCCCTGTTAAATCACCTAGCTGGGTAGATAAGCCATTTTAGCCAATAATTCTAGGTCAGCCTGGTCTAGAGTGAGGCCCTACCTCAAAAAAATGAAAGTCATGGTATATAATCCATAATTGTACAATGGCTGCCCAAGCTCTGAGGAGAGCAACCCAAGTCTGATTTCTCTCAATGTGCCATACAGTCAAGAAACCTAGTGTCTGGCTTATCCTTACTTGGAATACTGACATTAAATCCTGTTTTTACCATTTCCAAATAGAAATTTTAGTACATTTTGTGTTATACTTAAATTTGCATGTGGACATAGGTTAGCCTAATTTTTGTCTACATGCTGACTGAATAAAATTCAGTAAATTGTCCATCTGAGATACCAGGGGAGTTTGCTGTCTGGTTTAGATGAGGATTTGCAAGCCCATGTTCAGAAGACCTACATCTGAAACACCATGAAGATGATCATTAAGCCTTCCATGACCAATGGAAATAAAACAAATGGTCATTCATGTCATTTGAAAAGTTTAGAAAATCAACTTTAGGTTGACTGTTAAGCAATTTATATGAATCATTACATTTTGTTTTGAGATCTCATGGAGCCTGTTTCCTGCCCCTACTTCATAAATTGCTGGGATTACAGGCATGCAACATTTTACTTAGCTCTAATTAAGAAGTTGACCCAAGTTTAAAAACTATGCTGATCAGCCACGGCTCCCATTTCAGTACAAAGATCCGCTCACCAGTCAGATGTGTTTTCCATTCACCTTAGCCCAAGGGGTGAGGCTCTGACAAGTGTCAGCCAGCGTGGTGGAGCACGCCTTTAATCCCAGCACTCGGGAGGCAGAGGTAGGAGGATCACTATGGGTTTGAGGCTACCGGGAGACTATACAGTTAATTTTAGGGCCAGAGTAAAACCCTACCTCAAAACAAGTCACCGAAGCACGTCCTCTAGTGGACCAGTGTTTGTGCTAGAGGCGAGGTCAGTGACCTCTAGAGGCCCACTGGAAAGAGTTCCCAATGATGGCCAGGATTGCTTTTGCACGGGAAGTGCAGAATAAGTGGTTTGCTTTGAAAACTTAGGGCATCTTATAACAATTTTTGAACAGTTTTGAGTTTTGGTGTCAACATTTGTATTTAACACCTAGATTTTGCCAGTAGCATCTAATCTTATCCATTATATTCATTCGCTGATTCATGTTAATACATTTCAATTTAGGTCCGTAGGCTTTACAGGCGAGTGCCTTAACTGCTAAGCCATCTCTCCAGCCCAATACATTTCAAATAGTACATTTTCCTTAAATTATTGCAACATGCCTGTTCATTAAAATCATCAATTTTTACAGTAAAATTTATATGTGAAGAAATGCAGCTGAGTGTGGTGGCACACACCTTTAATCCCAGCACTTGGAAGGCAGAGGTAGGAGGATTGCAGTGAGTTTGAGGCCACCCTGAGACTGCATAGTGAATTCCAGGTCAGCCTGGACCAGAGTGAAACCCTACCTCAAAAAACCAAAAAAAAAAAAAAAAAGGAAAGAAAGAAATGTACATGTTAGGGTTACTTTGTGAATTTCTAAGTGCCTTAGCAAGCCTATGGAACACAAACCCCCATCTAGACGGCAGAAGATCATCAGGCATCCTCCCTCTAGAAATTTCCCTCATGTGCCTTCCCAAGCCATGTGAACCCAATGTCTCCAAACAGCCATCACTTTGGATAATTTGAAAACCATTTTTAGTTTAAAGGAGATATGTATCAGGGTCATCTCTAGATATCTTAAGGTCTTCAATAAGTATCCTCATGAATCTAGAAGTTTAATTCCAGCGTTGGAGTTTTAGCTTAGTGCAAAGCAAAACAGAACTAGAAATGGAATTCCCAAAGTCCCACTTTAAAATTCTACAGCCTTGTTTCAAGTTAACTCCATTTTGTTTTTTTTCTTCACCTATAACCCAGATTCTTGGGGTAGAAAATGCTGAACTAAAGACCAACTGAGCAGGAGGACTTATAATCTTAGGGCCGTGACTGGGGCATCCTATTTCTCTGCCCTGGAGAGTTGTAAGCAGCCGTAGGAACCTGCACAGGACAGAACAAGTTCACCATAGAGACAGCCAGGCGCAGAGGATGACTACCCTGGGACTTCAGTGTTTTCAGAGCAGGTGCTCAGCTCTTCTAAGTGTGATTCGCACACTGATTTTCTTTAATGTGCAAGTCAACCCCAAATGCTCTCTGATTTGGTGAGATTTCATACTAATAATTGGGATTCAGAGTAGGCATGCCAGACTGTATGTGTTGCTTCCTAAGCAAAGAGCTTTATTTTAGTCTACAAGGAAACATCCTTGAATGTTCACACAGAACATACATTGTCATTTCCAGTGGAGCTATTTCTACATTGAACACATTTTTCTACTTTCGTATTTTTTTCTTATCACTTGGGGATTAAGAATCCTCCCAAGCCACTTCTCTAATAGGCTATCTATAATGAATTGAACATTAACAGAATGCCAAGTACTATGCTAGTGAGTTGCCTACGTTATGCTACTTTATAAAATAACCCAGCAGAGGAGATTTTATTATCCTAGTAAGATGGACTGAAGAATTTGCCTGAGATCAAACGACTAAGAAGTGGCAAAGTTATACACAAAACCAACTGCTGAGTGACAATGATGCCTTGAGGCTCCTGCTGACACAGCAGATGGGGCTTCAGAGGAGACAGGATTGGACTGGGTTATAAAAGCTGTGCACAAAGGAGAAGATAGAGAACAGACATGTAGAATATGACATTTTTACCTGGAATTAATCATACTCTAAATATCAACTGAACACAGACCAGTAGTAAATTGTAGACTAGGACAGTGGGACAGCTTGCTGTCCTCTATAATCCTCAGGTAAGTAGTTAAAAGAAAGAAAGAAAAGAAAAAAAGAAGAAAAGAAAAAAGATGGCTCTATTCCTCCACTCCTGATTAACAATTTGCTGTATGACTCCACCTAGTACTATGGGAGTGTAATAAATACTGGCTTGGTTTATGAGGGGAAGAAATAGTTTTGTCTGGACTGGGCTAGAAGTAGTTTGTGTGAGAGGCTTTGTAGCAGACAGCTTCAGGTTCGCTGAGATGAACTTCCAGACCAGGCACAGTTATGGAGGAAGGGATATTATTTATTGAAGCTTATAGATCCAGGGGATGTTCCATAATGGCAGAGCAGCTGGCCTGCCTTCACAGGGCCAAACAGAGAGAGAAAACCACCAGGCACACAGCACACTTCAGGAACTCCCATTAGGCACACTTTGCATATCTTTACAATGGAATCTCAAACCCACCACCACACCTTAAGATCCGCCCAGTGACATTGTCTCCAGCAAGGTGGCTGCAGATGCAATCTATAAACTAATAAAACACCGAATATATTGGGGGCCATAAACTACCATAGGCTTGTAGCAGGTCTACCCATGTTCTAAAAAAAATGAGAAAGGTTGAGTTTAGGCTGGTGTGAGCAGATGGATATGGCACAGAAAGAAAGCTTTGGGCTACAGACAACAGCTCAGTTCAGCTGCAGTTATTTGAAAGAGTAACACCATTAAGATTGGGCCAGCAGAAAGAATGCTCACTCTTGAAAGTAAGGACTTGGAAGGAAGAATGCTGACGGCATTTCCCATTGTTTGAGAATGGATAAAAAGTTCTAACAGTGGTTCAAAATACAGAAGCATTAAGGAAGAGATTGATAAATTACACTACATTCATACGATAAATTAAAAGACAATCCATGCCAAGGTGAAGGAGACAGACGTTGAGGATGCTCAACACATACCAAAGCAGAAATCCAGAGGCTCCTAAGAGCTCTTCACTGAAGTAGACTTAAAACTCACCCACCAAGGCTGAGGGAATTTTGCAGAAAAGGAAGCAGAAAGATTTTAAGAGCCACAGGTTGGGATGTCATGCCCAGAGGCATTGCCTTTCCCCAAACTGATCGCTGCTTCCACAACACATAACCCACAACCCCATGGGGAACAGCAATAACTCCAATAAGGAGGGGCCCTTGTGAAATTGGAGCAGGGAGGAGGGAAAAGATGTCACCAAAACATGATATGTCCACATAAAGTATGTTTTGAATTTTAAAAAGTCTCAGGCAGGAGAGATGGCTTAGTGGTTGAGGCGCTTGCCTGTACAGCTAGGGACCTAGGTTCAACTTCCCATGTAAACCAGATGCCCATGATGGTGCTGTATCTGGAGGACATTTGCAGTGGCTTAGAGGCCTTGGCATGCCCATTCTATCTCTCACTCTTTTCTAAAAAAAAAAAAATCTGAAAAATAAGATAAACCGAGAAACACGTAATTCTCATAGGGATAATGTTCCTAACATATAAAGGCTCAAGAAGAAGATTTAAAAAATGGGTAAGAAATATGGGAACTTCCCATTCATGGCTTTTAAATGTGTAACAAGGTGCCAAACTTCACTCAAATGACAAGCGTATATGAAAATACTGCTGACCCAGCACTGTTCACTTTAGGTTAAAAAATAGGAAAGTGTGGCATTATACTCTTGGTGACAGCATGAGGAAGTAGGCAATTTTATTTGCAGCTGGGAATGCCACAATGTAATACCTGTGTATGGGGATTTGTCAGTTTTACATTTCCATTTGCCCTGTAATCCAACAACACTGTCTTTCGTAGTGCCTGGTTTGCAAATGGCTGATAAAGAACCTCTATTTGCATGTCTGTGAATTTTCATCTTTCCCACTGACATTGGGCTTGTCCTGGTGACCTGCAACCACTGAAAACTGAAAAGTACTTGTACCCTGATGCATACACTTGGAGCCCTGAGGCTTCCATGTCAACAGATAAACTACTGAGCCAAACCAAGGGCAGGGCCAGAGCATTTGAGAGGCTTTGCTGGGTAGCCTGCAGAGCAGCAGACATTGTGACCGTGTCTTTTGGATTATCCAGACCCAGTTGAGTTGCCGGCTTGAGTTACATGCGTGAGAATAGGGAAGTACAGGGTGGATCCTGTCCATCTTGTGGACCTATAGCATCTTGAGGTAATGACAGTTGCTTTCTAGCACTACATTTTGAGGTAGTGTGTTCAACACAGGGAAAGCTAGCTGATAAGATGCTAAAGCTACAACGGCAGAAATATGAGAAGACATATTCACTGAAGCATTGTGTAGAATAGCTGAAGACTGGAACTAGCTTCTATGGCCACCAATTCAGAGATGTTTGAGTAAACTGCAGTGTATTTACTCAGTGGAATACCAAGCAGTTGAATGTGGGTGGAAAATCTCTCCACATACTGTTATCAAGTGATCTTCAGGCTATACTAGCGAAAAATTAGGTCCAAAACAATGGGAGATATTACGCATTTCCTTTTATTTTAAAAATGGAAGAGCTGGGTGTGCTGGTGCATGCCTTTAATCCCAGCACTTGGGAGGCAGAGGTAGGAGGATCACCATAAGTTCGAGGCCATCCTGAGACCACATAGTGAATTCCAGGTCAACCTGGACTAGAGTAAAACTCTACCTCAAAAAGCAAAAAAAGGAAGGAAGAATTGGTTGAGGAGATATCTTAGTGGAAGAGTGCTTGTTCATTATGAACAGGGTCCTGGGTTCAGTCCCCAGCACCACAAACAAAGACTATAAAAGTGGGGGCTGGGGAGATGGCTTAACAGTTAAGCGCTTGCCTGTGAAGGGACCCGATAAGAATTTCTTACAGAAAAGAGAAAGACTATTCTAAAATAAAGCTCTAGGACTACATTAATATATAGTTCTATATGTTTTATATCCAAAATACTGAACAAAGATCATTATAGATACAAAACAAAAGCAAAGTAAAATGAAACTATTCTGGTGTCCCAAACACAGAAATTATTTCAAATATTATAAAAATGATCATTTGTTTATGCATTCTTAGTGGGAATGCCTTAAAGTAAAAATAAAGAAGAAACACTAATAATAGTAATAATATCTTGAATCTGATATATATAAATTCAGGTTAAATAAGACACATTTTTATAAATTAGAATCAGAAGTATAAATTTGCATGGGAAATAGTATTATGAAATGAAAATGCATTTTCTTTTATAATAGCATGTTTTCTAGGTCTTTCCAGTGAAGAACAGTAATTAGCCACTAGAACCCAGACTATAGTTTCTAAATGCCATTTCTCATTAAGGAACAAGGGCTCCTTAGTGAAATGTGAGACATGTATAAAATAAGCTGGAAACATCCTGTTGGACCTGAAGAAAGGGACCTATTGAAGAACAGTGGGGTCATTTCAAAAGGATGAAGGGGCTAATTTGAAGGGATTATTTTTTGCCAAAGATGGAAAATGTATATCAAGATAATAATTACAATAATTTGCCATAAACTTAAAAATCATAAACAGGTTTTACCAAGGTGCTAGGAAACTCTCTCTTTTTTTTTTTTTTTTTTTTTGGTTTTTCATTTTTCTGTTTTTCAAGGTAGGGTCTCACTCTAGCCCAGGCTGACCTGGAAGTCACTATGTAATCTCAGGGTGGCCTCGAATTCATGGTGATCCTCCTACCTTTGCCTCGTGAATGCTGGGATTAAAGGCATGCGCCACCACGCCCAGCAGAAAACTCATTATTTTGAAAAGTTAATAAACAGAATAATGGGGGTGGGGAGATGGCTCAACAGTTGAGATGCTTGCCTGCAAAGCCTGCAGTCCTGGGTTGGATTCCCCAGAAACAGAAAGCCAGATACACAAGGTGGCACATGTGTGTGGAGTTCGTTTGCAGCAGCTAGAGGCCCTGGAGTGCCTATCTCATTCTCTCTACCTCTTTCTTTTTCAAATAAATAATTTTTTTTTTTTGCTTTTTTGAGGTAGGTTTTCACATTAGCCCAGGCTGACCTGGAACTCACTATGTAGCTTCAGGGTGGCCTTGAACTCATGGTAATCCTCCTACCTCTGCCTCCCAAGTGTTGAGGTTAAAAGCATGCACCACCACGCCCAGTTCACAAATAAATAAAATTTTTTAAAAAAGAATAATTGCACATTTTCATTGCCTGTCCTATAAAAACTGTCTCAGGCAGCATCAGATGTGACATAGAAACTTCTTGTTATGTCATTGGTATCTGCTGTGCTGTCTCTTTCTCTTGATGAGTTTTGCTAAGTTTATTGATCTTGTCTATTGTTTTATTTTATTTTATTTATTTTATTTATTTTTTTTTTTTGGAGAGAGACACAGAGATAGAGAGAGAGAGGGAGAGAAAGAGATGGGCGCGCCAGCAGTGTCTCAGCTGCTGAGAACGAAATCCAGATGCGTGCGCCCCCCTTGTGGTCAAGTGCGGCATTGCGCCCTTGTGTCCCTTTGCATTTAGCTAAACGTGGGACCTGGAGATTGGAACCGCTGGAGATTGGAACCAGCGTTCTTAGGCTTAGGAGGCAGGCGCCTTAACCCCTAAGCCATCTCTCCAGCCCAGATCTTGTGTATTTTTTCAAAGAACCAATTCTGTTTCTTCCTTTTCTTTCCTTTCCTTTCCTTTCCTTTTCTTTTCTTTTCTTTTCTTTTCTTTTCTTTTCCTCCTCCTCCTCCTCCTCCTCCTTCTTCTTTTTTTCTTTTGGTTTTTCAAGGTAGGGTTTCCCTCTAGCCCAGGCTGACCTGAAATTCACTTGATAGTCTCAGGGTGGCCTTGAACTCACAGTGATCTTCCTACCTCTTGCCTCTCAAGTGTTGAGATAAAAGGTATGCACCACCATGCCCGGCTCTAATTTTTTTAATATAGACAGTTAAACCTATACATTTCTGTCTTAGGACTGCCTTCATTATACACTGTAAATTTTGATATTTTTTCATTACATTTTTTTTTCTAGGTAGGATCTCACTTTAGCCCAGGCTGACCTGGAATTCACTACGTAGTCTCAGGTGGCCTCAACCTCACAGTGATCCTCTTACCTTTGCCTCCCAAGTGCTGGGATTAAAGGTGTGCACCACCATACTCAGCTAGAATGTTTTAGTTTCCTTCTTGATTTATTCAGTGACCCATTCATTATTCAATAGTGTATCATTTGATGTCCATGAATTTGTGGATGTTTTATAGTGTTTCTTGCTGTTGATTTGCAGTTTTATCCCATTGTGATCAGATAGAGTAAAAAGAATTATTTCAATTTTCCTGTATTTGTTAATATTTTCTTTGTGTCTTAATATATGATATATTTTAGAGAACATTTTATGTGCTGCTGAAAAGATTATGCATACTGCAGCATTTGAATGGAATGTTGTGTGTTCTATAGATGTCTGTTAGGTTCATTTGTTCTGTGATATTATTTAATCCAGATGATTCTCTATTTTTTGCAGGAAGACCTGTCCACTGATAAGAATGGAATATTTGAGTCATCCACTACAACTGTGGTTGGATTACTCTGTTACTTAGTAGTGTTTAACGGTATTTCATCTACCTGTGTTCAGTGCACATATGTTTAGAATTGTAAAGTCTCTTGTTGGATTATTCCCTTAATTAGTATAAAGTGTCTTTGTTTACCTCTGCTAACTAATGTTGGTTTGAAGTCTATCCTGTCACATATTAGAACAAGAACACTTGCTTGTTTCCTAGGCCCATTTGCTTGAAATTCCATTTTCCATCCCTTCACCCTAAAGTAGTATCTGTCTTTTATGGAAATGTGAGTTTCTTAGAGGCAACAAAAAGAAAGATCCTGACTTTTAAAAATATTTTTATTTAATTATTTGTAAGCAGAGAGAGATAGAAGAGAGACAGACAGAAAGAATGGGCACACCAGGGCCTCTAGCATCTGCAAACAAACTCCAGATGCATGTGCATCTGGCTTTATGTGGGTACTGGGGAATTGAACCCTGGTAGACTGGATTTGCAGACAAGCATCTTAACCACTGAACCATCTCTACAGCCCAGATCCTGACTTTCAATTCACTCTGTTAGTCTGTGTCTTTTTTTTCAAGGTAGGGTCTCACTCTAGCCCAGGCTGACTTGGAATCCACTATGCAGTCTTAGGCTGGCCTTGAACTCACAGCAATCCTCCTACCTCTGTCTCCCAAATGCTGGGATTATAGGCATGTGCCACCACACCTCACAGTCTGTGTCTTATTTTTTTAAATATATATTTTTTTAATTTGAGAGACAGAGAGTCAGAAAAGAGATTGGGCATACCATGACCTCTAGCCACTGCAAATGAACTCTAGTCACATGCACCACCTTTTTGCATCTGGCTTATGTGGATACTGGAGAATAAAACCTGGGTCCCTAGGCTTTGCAGGCAAGTGCTTTAACTGCTAAGCCATCTTTCCAGCCCAAGACTGTGTCTTTGGGGCACTGAGACCAATGATATTCAGAGTTATTACTGAAAGGCATGAATTCATTTCTGTCATTCTTGTTAATTTTGTAACACCTGTTATTTTTCTATTTCCCTTTTGCATGAACTATTTTAAAAATATTTTATTTATTCATTTGAGAGATAAAGAGAGATAGATAGATAGATAGAGAGAGAGAGAGAGAAAATGGTGTGCCAGGGCCTCTAGCCCCTGATAACAAACTCCAAACACATGTGCCACCTTGTTCATCTGGCTTTTAGTGGGTACTGGGGAATCAAACCTGGGTCCTTAGGCTTTGCAGGCAAGTGCCTTAACCACTAAGCAATCTCTCCAGGCCCTGTATGAACTATTATTCAAGCATGGTTTATTCTCTTCTGTGGTTTCATGTACATGCATTTCCTTCATTCTGGAAGATTCCTTCAAGTTTTTTTTTTTTTTTTTTTTTTTTTTTTTTTTTTTTTTCGAGGTAGGGTGTCACTCTATCTCAGGCTGACTTGGAATTCACTATGTAATCTCAGGGTGGCCTCGAACTCATGGCGATCCTCCTACCACTGCCTCCCGAGTGCTGGGATTAAAGGCATGCGCCACCATGCCCGGCTTCAAGTATTTTTTTATTTTTTATTTTTATTTTTTATTTTTGGTTTTTCAAGGTAGGGTTTCACTCTGGTCCAGGCTGACCTGGAATTAACTATGTAGTCTCAGGGTGGCCTCGAACTCTCGGCGATCCTCCTACCTCTGCCTCCCAAGTGCTGGATTAAAGGCGTGCGCCACCACGCCCGGCTGGCTTTTAAAGTTTTTGTTGAGAAACCTATGTTATTCTGGTGGGCTTACCTCAATAGGTGACGTTTTAAAAAAATTTATTTGAGAGTGACAGAGAAAGAGAATGAGTGCACCCGAGCCTCCAGACACTGCAAATGAACTCCAGGTGCATGTGCCACCTTGTGCATCTGGCTTATGTGGGGACTGGGGAATGGAGCCTAGAACCAGGGTCCTTAGGCTTCACAGGCCTAAGTGCTTAATCCCTAAGCCATCTTTCCAGCCCACGATAGGTGACTTTTAAAAGCTTTTTTTGCTTTCTGTATATTTTATTTGGTCTCTGTATTTAGTAGTTTGATTATAATACGATAGCAAGAGGTTCCTTTCTGGTCTTTTCTGTTTGGTGTTCTAATTCCCTCCAGAATCTGTATTACCATCTCCCTAATTTGGGGAAGTGTTCTTCTATAATTTTGTTGAAAATACTGTGCCTTCAGATTGAAATTCTTCCCCTTCTATGCCCAAAATTCTTAGGTTTGATCTCTTCATATTGTCCCAAATGTCTTGACATTCCCACTCATACCTTCTTATTAATTTATCTTTCTCTTTGTTGGAATATTCCAAATCCTCCACATTGTCTTCAAACTCAAATATTCTGTTCTCTCCTTTATCCATTTTATTGGGAAGACTTTCTACAGAGGATCTGATTTGACTTACTGTGCTTCTTACTTCTAGTATTTCAGGTTTTTTTTTTCTTTTTTTTGTATTTCTACTTCCATACCCATACCTTGTATTGACCTTATTTTGCTTCGCTGCTTTCCTGTGTTGAGTTGGAATCCCTTAAGGAGAGTTTCTTCTTTGATGTCTATGAACACACTTAGAATCATTCTTTTGAATTCTCTGTCTGGCAATTCATGGAGTTCAGTCTAACTGTAGGTTATTACTGTTGGATTTATAGTTTTTGGAGGGGTTATGTTGCCTTGATTTGTGTGTGTGTATTGTTACTTCATTGGTATTTTCACACTTTGGGTTATTTCATTGCTTGCTTTTCTATTAGCTGTATTGTTAGATGTGTAGGTCAGAAGTTATATCTTCAGGGTAGGAGCTCAAGGTACCATAAGAAGGTAACAGAAGGAGTGACCCAAGTTGGTGGATATGTCTGCTATGTGAATGTCATAGTAGCAAATTAACAACCATGTTCCTTTTGAGTTCAATAATTGCATGTGGGTAGATGAGCAAGACTGATATGAAGTATGCTAAGGTTTCAGTGACTTAGAAGTGGAAGGATGTAGAACGGGTTAGGGTGAGAACTAGAATTAACTTTGAAAAAGATGGAAATGGGAAGTTGGGATACTAGTAGTTCTCATAGATTTTAGAGGTTGCTGAGGATTTGAAAGGTTGACTTGAAGAGGATAGGGTGGAGAGAATGTAAAGACGAGGTTGGTAAGGGAGAAGTATACAAATAGTGTATGGGAAGAGCAGTAGAGAGAGTCCAATAGTGAGCTGGGCAGAGAGACTTTCTTATCAGAATTTCTAGTTAACAATGAATGAGAGTATCAAAGAGTTACCATTTTGCTACCACTAATAAAATAATGAATGTAGCAAATGATCACCAATGCCTGGACCAGTTCCCTAAAGTCAAAAAAAAAAAAAAAAAAAATTGGAAAATGATCACCAATTGAATTTTGGAAACTTGAAGAACATCATGGATCAAGTGGACTATAAAGCCTCCTGATCAATTACAAAATGTAGCGGGCCTTCTGTATCCACAAATTTTACTTCTGTGGGTTCAACCAGCCACTGAAAACACCATTCTCAATTGAGCACATACAAACTTCTTTCCTGTCATTGTTCTCTAAAGAAGCGTAAGTGTTCACATAGCATTAAGAATCTCTGAGTGACCACTGTATTCTTACAAGGAAAAAGGCTGAAAAAATCAAGTCTTCCAAAATCTGTAAGACTAGCAAGGTCACAGGGCAAGTCAATGTCCCCTGGACTGGAGGGAGGAAAATGTAGAGAATCACAGCTTACTAGGACAGAATGTCAGAAATGGACACGACCACAGCAGCCCATGCCCAGAGAGGGAAGGCAGGCACTGTAATAGACAGCAGGAGGCTCAGAGTAGACAATTCTGAGACATAACAGCAACAAGGGAACCCTAGGCATCTGGAGACTTAGGCCTCTCTCAGCTTGATCTCCAGAGCACTACCAAAGTGACTAGCAAGGAAAGAGTAGCCATTGTGACATACACCATGGCATTCTTTACTTCCTAAGATGGTCCATGCTTAGAAGAAATAATCTAGCCAGAGCCCAACTTCTCAGGGGTTTTTATCAGTGTCTAACTTATGTTGAGGAAGGTTCATACTCAATGTGAGCCTAGTCTAGCTATCCTGTACCACCTTTGTGAGATGGGGCGAATTGAGAAGCATTCATAAAACTCATGGTCCAGGACAGGAGCTCACTAAAGCCTGAAATCTCACCATAGGACTGTGAAACACTTTCCCCAAATTCCCCCACCACCTTACCACCACATTTCTGAATATTTGTTCATAGCAGTTCTTTTTACCTGGACATCATACATGGCTATCATGAAAATACAACGTGTTGGGCTCAGTTTGTCTTCCACACACAAAGCCCTCTGTTTCATTTCCAGCACCACATAAAACTAGGCATGGTGGTGCATGACTATAATCTGAGGCAGTAGGAGCAAAAATGCAAGGTCATCCTTGGCTACATCCTTGGCTGAACTCAGGGACAGCCTGTATAACTGTACACACACACACACACACACACACACACACACACACACACACACACGGGGTATAAAAGAGACAGAGCATGCATCAGAAGATTCAGCTATATGGAAGATGTTGAATTTATCAGATCCAGAATTTAAAACAACCAATGCCAATATGTGAAGGACTCGAATGAATAAAGTAGGTGAAATGCAAGAACAAATGGACAAGGTAAGCAGAGAGATAGAAATCCCAATGAAGACCCAAAAAGAAATACTAGAGATAAAAAGCAGTGTAAGACAAATGAGGAATGCTTTGAGGGGGCTTTTTAGTAGACTGGACATACTGAAAAAAGGATCTCTGAGTTTGAGGAAAGCTCAATAGAAACTTCCACAACTGAAAAGCATAAGGAAAAGATTGTAAGAAAAAAAAAAAAAACATAAAGAACAGGGCTGGAGAGATGGCTCAGTGGCTAAAGGCACTTGCTTGCACAGCCTGACAGCCTGAGTTCAATTTCCCTGAACCCACATAAAGCTAGCTGCACAAGCGGCGCATGCGTTTGCAGTTCTTTTGCAGTGGCAGGAGGTCCTGCTGCACCCATACTCACTCTTTCTTTCTGCCTGCCTTTGTCTCTCTCTCTCACTCAATTAAATACAAATATAGAAAAATAAAACATCAGAAAATCCAAGAACTCTGGTACCTCTACAAAAGGCATAAATAATCCTAATGGGATTTTAAAAGGAGAAGAAGAGAAACAGGAGCCAAAGAAAGATTTGAAATAACAATGCCTGAGAATCTCCTCAAATTAATGTCAGATACCGAACCATAGATCCAGGAAGCTTTGAGGAGGCATGACAGCATAAATGGCAAAGACACTGGTGTATGTGTGTGTTTGTGTGTGGGTGGGTGCGTTCTTAGGAAGAGAAGATTTTCTCCCAGTTCTCAGCAACAATTCAAGCAAGAAGAGTTCAGAGAGAGAAACCAACAACCTAGAACTGAACCCTTCAAAATTAGCCTTCAGAAGGGAAGAAAGACTTTCTCAGAGAAACAAAAACTTAGGGAATGTTTTCAGTTAAAGGAAGTTCTCTGCAGAGAAGAAAAATGAAAAAGGCTGAACTCAGGTCTATTAAAAACAAAGAAAGTGCACCAAGGAAGAAAAAGTGAAAACAAATAAATCCTTTTATTTTTCTTCTTCTCCATTATTCCAAGTAGGTAAGTTTGTTCAAGGTAATATAAAAATGTGGCTGGGTGTGGTGTCACATGCCTCTAATCCCAGCACTTGGGAGGCAGAGGCAGGGGGATCGCCTTGAGTTTGAGGCCACCCTGAGACTACATAGTGAATTCCAGGTTAGCCTGAACTAGAGTGCGACCCTAACTTGGAAAACCAAAAAAAAAAAAAAAAAAAAAAAAGTGTTGGTTATGTATGTTATACACACATATATTAGTGAAAAAGTGCCAGCATGGATACATGGAACAAGAGAGAGGAACTAGTGTGGTGGCACATGCCTTTAATTCCAACACTCAGGAAGCTAAGGTAGGAGAATTGCTGTGAGTTTGAGGCCAACCTGAGACTCCATAGTGAATTGTAGGCCAGCCTGGACTACAGCGAGACCCTAGCTCAAAAAAACAAAACCAACCAAACAAAAAAGACTATTTTGAAGGGGTGTGGTGGTACACACCTTTAGTCCCAGCACTTGGGAGGGAGAAAGAGGTAGGAGGATCACTATGACTTTTGGGCCAGCCCAAGACTATGTTGTGAATTTCAGGTCGGCCTGGGCTAGCACGAGACCCTATCTTGAAAAACAACAATAAAAATTATTTTGTTATGAAAATGTAATCGCCATGCTCATAACGTGGTATAGTGCTGTGTAGATGTGGACTTAGGTTGGCTATAGATGTATATTGCAAACTCAACAGCAATCACTGGAGAAAAGTTCAAAAAATAAATGAAATTCACTGATAATTTTTAAAAAGTGAGAACATGGAATCATATGGAATGCTCAAATACAAACCTTCTGCATTAGTTAGGGGTTCAGTCAGGAGAAAGATATCACACAGTATTTTGAACGGGGAAAATTCAAAGTAAAGTCTTATTAATTATAATAGGGGATTAGTAATAAATGTGTAACTTGAAGAATAGAGGTGCAGGTGGTACAAGGAGTGCTTGCTCCTCTAGGACAGAGACAAGGAAGGTACCAGTCTAGAAGAGCCCTCCCCTGACCCTAGGGCTGAGTGCAGATCTCTCAGGGGAGGGGTATTGTGTCTATGGGAAGAGAAATTCACCAAGTGGCACAGGCTGAGAAACTCCCCAGGTGGGCGCTGGTGGCCGGGAAGACACCAGCTACATATCTGCAAGACTCACTGGGAGGCTGGCTGAGCTGCAGCTCACTGGGAATCACCTCTTAGGTCTGCTGAAACCTACTAGCAGGTGCGGCCCACAGAGGGAGATTCCCTCTGGTTGTGCCTGCTTTGACCCAGAGGAGCAAAACGGCAGGGAGTATGGATTAGGAAAATCCCTTCCTGCGACAGAGCCCTCTGGTGCCCTCTGCTGGCCAAATTTAGTATCTTGCCAGTTGACAATAAAATAATAAATAAAAAATATACGAATTATTTTGTTAAGAGACTAAAATAAAATTTACTGGACATCACTATAAAATGAAATAAAATGATAAAGTGAAATAAATAAAATAAAAATAAAAATTATGGGGTGCAGGTCTAGTTTCACACTTTGGAGCAAAGAAGGGTGGGGTGATGTAGAGCAGAGGCATAATAACTTGGTAATTAGCACCATCCTGGAGTATTTATGGATGAAATAATATGACATCTCTGGCTTGTTTCCAAATAATTGAAGGTGGGGATATAAAAACGAACCTGGCCGGGCATGGTGGCGCATGCCTTTAATCCCAGCATTTGGGAGGCAGAGGTAGGAGGATCGCTGTGAGTTCAAGGCCACCCTGAGACTACATAGTGAATTCCAGGTCAGCCTGAGCTAAAGTGAGACCCTACCTCGAAAAACTAAAAAAAAAAAAAAAAAAAAAGGAACCTGATCACAAGATGATAATTGTTGAAGGTAAGGGACAGTAGAAAAAGGCTTATTATTCTGTATTTCTCACTTCTATTCACAACTGCCTTTAGAACCTCAAACCCTTTCAAACCTCTTTGTTGCTCTTCTCTTAGGAAAATTCAAATTTGAAACAGCTCATGCTGTGAAGTGGCATGCGTGTTTTCTGTTGAGGGAGCTAAGGCTTTCTAGAGTAATGTAACAAAGGAGGACTGCTCTGAGTTTGGGGGAAGACCAACACCAACCTCATGGGCCTCTCTGGCCTCTGGAGTGATCTCTCTAGCTGGTTGTGGAAGAGAAAGGGCATTCCCTCCTCGTGGAAGGCGTGGGGCTGGAAATCAGTGGCTAACATTAAGCTTCATCTTTACATTTGAAGGGTGTGGCATAAACACTGCCTTAAATAAGCTGGAGTGTGCCAAACCTGCAACGCAGTGCCCAGAATCTTCCAAGTGCCGGTAAGGGCTGGTAGAATACTTCACCTTAATAATGCCATTACAAATGTACGGTCTGCAGCTTATTTCCTCCTCCTGCTGTCACAGGTAGTTTACAGAGGCTTCCTGTGACTCAGTAATTCAGACCTTGGTCTTTCGATGCGATGGAGATGGCCAGGACCTGTTTCCCGCTCTTCCTCTCACATCTTACGTTTGCAGGGAAGGGTGATGGGAGTTACTGAAGGTTTTCTCAGGGGTGACAGAGGCTCTACCAGCAGTGCTGGAGTCAGAGAGGTGGTAACTATAAAGGCATTGGCATCCAGGGTAGCGAGGTGGGTAGCAGGGCCCCGAGTGGAGGCCACAGTGCACATAGAGCCAAGAGGATTCCAGGAGCAGCAGCGGACACAGCCTCCAAGCAGCTCCCTGCAGGGACACAGGTAACTAGGACAGACCCCTTGCCATGAGAAAATCTCGAGCTTAACCACTGTTGTGAGGGAATTGTCTGAACAAGGATTGGGAATTTTGGATGGAGACGGTCCATTTACTACCCCATTTTTGATGGTGGTGATGTAGGTAAGTGTGTGTGTGTGTGTGTGTGTGTGTGTGTGTGTGTGCGTGCATATGCATAGGGATATCTGGTCCTGTGGTTGCAATGGCAACTGGCAGACTCAATCCCCTGGTACAAAGGAGTCAAACTTCATATTTAAATTGAATTTATGAGCCAGTGAACATTGCTGGGCAATCAACTTGATATATGATTTCCTTCTACAGTGAGGTTACATTTCATACACATTTAATTTATGGCAAACAAACAAGTCAACCAAAAGGCTTATAAAAATAAGACAGATGTGTGAGAGAGGATGGAAGTATTCCTTTTTATACTGCACCCGCCATGGCACCAACAACCGGTAGTTCCCTGGTTGTCTCAAGTGTCAAGGTTCCCAGAGTGGAGCAGCTTGCTGCTCCCTGGGATTCTAAGCCTCTTAATTTTCAAAATTTTCAAAAAAAAAAAAAAAAAAAATAAATGAAAACCAGCTGCCTTATTCAAACCTCAACAACAAATTTAAACTTTTTGCTCTTAAGAAAACTAAAATTTGAAAAGTATATTTTCATGTCTCTTATATTTAGGCATTGGGCTGTATGTACAAAACACTACATTACAGACTGAGGGCATGTCTCACAAATGTAAGTATTCATGATCTTATTTTATGTATTGACTTCAGATCATGTCCCCATACTTTTCAAAGAAAAATAACTAGTTTCTATTATATATATATAATAGAAACACACATCTGGATGTGTCTCTCAGGGCATTTCCAGAGATGAACTGAGGGAGGAAGACCCACCTTCAAGGTGGACAGTACCGTTCCACAAGGCGTCAAGATGTAAAGAAGACTGAATACAAAGCAGTATCACCTGCCTGCCATTGCTTCTTGAGTGACTGTGCGGGTCCCTGCTGCTCTGTGTGCTACAGACATCAGACTCCAGCTTCTTTGGTCTTCCAATATATGTTACAAAACAGGTTTTATTAGAATGGTTTTCACAATATGGGCTGGCAGTCCAACTATGGCTGTCCGCAGGCTGGAGAGTCAGAGAACCCAGTAGCTGCTCGATTCATGAGGCTGGAGGCCTCAGACTCGTAATCTGGTGCTGAAGATTTATTACCTGCTACAGACAAGAAGCACATAGAGAGTCATTTCCAAGGGAACGCTCTCTCTCTCTCAGCAAAGGAAGCTTGGGCATTTTATTCAGCCTATACAAATTTATATAGGGCCAGTTTGTAAGCATGCTCAGTTTTGGGTCATGATTTAAAAATATTGTTTTGTTTTGTTTTTGGCTGTGTGTGTTTAGCTCAAAGTCTCAGAGTACATGTGAAAGGAATACAGTGACAGAAATGTTTCTGGGCATGCTCAGCTGGCACTATAAAGTTAGAGCTGGAAATAAAGGAAATTTTGTTTTGTTTTGTTTTTGTTTTTTTGAGGTAGGGTCTTACAGTAGTCCAGGCTGACCTGGAATTCACTATGTAGCCTCAGGCTGGCCTCAAACTCTTGGCAATCCTCCTA
Source organism: Orientallactaga sibirica (assembly GCA_036365145.1). NCBI lineage: Eukaryota > Metazoa > Chordata > Mammalia > Rodentia > Dipodidae > Orientallactaga > Orientallactaga sibirica. The sequence continues at coordinate 26,628,725 of JAEOAD010000004.1, read as the reverse complement.
CCTCTACCTCCCAAGTGCTGTGATTAAAGACATGTGCCACCATGCCTGGCCAGGAAATATATATATATATTGGTTTTTTGAGGTTGGGTCTCTCTCTAGCCTAGGCTTACCTGGAATTCACTCTGTAGTCTCAGGGTGGCCTTCAACTCAAGGCGATCCTCCTACCTTTGCCTCTTGAGGGCTGGGATTAAAGGCGTGCGCCACCACGCCTGACCAGGAAAAGATTTTTTTTTTAATTTCTCTTTTTTAAGTATCTTATTTATTTATTTAATTTATTTATTAGAGGCAGAGAAAGGGAGAGAGAGAGAGAGAGAGAGAATGAGTGCACCAGGGCTTCTAGCCACTGCAAATGAACTCCAGATGCATGCACCACCATGTGCATCTGGCTTACATGGGACCTGGAGATTCAAACCAGGGTCCTTAGGCTTCGCAGGCATGTGCCTTAACTGCTAAGCCACCTCTCCAGCCCAGAAAAGATATTTTTAAAGTACATTAACATACGCATCTCCTGAAGCTGCAGCTTTGCCTAGTCACTAACAAAGGTTCTGGTGGTTCCTAGAGAGCTCTGGGCATCGGTCCACACTGGAAGCCCAAAGACACCAACTTCTTTTTTTTTTTTTTTTTTTTTTCTGATCAAGCTGTGAGTTTTATTAATCCCAGGGTGCCTTTTATACAGCAGAACAGGGAAGTAGCTTAGGTATTCTATAATTATGTTTCAACAGGATAAGACCCCAGCCCCAAGGCTATAAGATGTTCCACAGGATAAGGCTCCAGCCCCAAAGCCATAAGATAACGACTTCCTCAATCTCTGTGCATGGGTTAATAGATAACTGCAGACCTTGTGACTTCCCAGAACAGATCAATGGAGTCACTACTCAAGAAGAAGGCACTTTTGGTTACCTAGTGCCCAATGGTTCCCGACATCTCCTCCCTTTCTATTAGTTTTGACACCAACTTCTGATGACAGAAGGATAGTGGCAACAGCAACACAAACAGGGATGAAGGAAGGCCTCTACAGAAAAGGGGCACGGATGAGGGTAAGCATGGTACCAACGTGTGTTGTTCACATACTAAGTATGTCCACAACTAATAAAAGACTTTAAAGTTTCAGAAAAAAATCAAAACCAGGGATGACAAACTGACCAGCAAAATGACCAGGGAAGTATTGCCTTTCCTTCAGACCTCTATGTTTGGCTGCTGCTTTCTCTGAGTAAGGGTCTTCCCTGCCTCAGGCAATCCTTCTTGAAAATGCCCTCCCAGACCCACCCAGAGGCATGCCTCATAATTGGTTCCAGATCTATTTGACAGTCAAGATTAACCATCAGAGATGGGAAGCGTACTGAAGTCTTGCTTGATTTGTATAAGCAGAAAAATTCCAGCACAAGTAAGAAAAGGTTACCTTGAGTCATAGCAACAAAGAATCATGAGCCCTTAACCGATTTCTAGATCTGAGCTAGTTTCCGGACCCATAACCCCTTGGATGAGGGGAAGGCCGCATTACTTTGAGGAAGGACCCTACTACACTACTGACAAGTTTAGCTGTTAATCATTCTCTTATCCTTTCCAAAGATTCTCAAGTCCTTTTTACCATGGCAACTGTACATTAGAAAAAGGAAGCAATCAGACCTTTGGGGACCTACTAAACACTGGCACTGAATTGACACTGAGTTTTAGGAGACCCCCAAAGAGCCCAGTGATCCTCCCTTTAAAATAGGGGCTTATGGAGGTCAGGTGATCAATGGAGTTTTAGCCAAAGTCTGACTAAGTGTGTCCAGTGGGTCCCTGCACCCATCCCGTGCCTCTGTCACATTCCCGTTTCTCTCTCCTATTTGGAGAACGACAGTTGATTGTTATAAGCTTAATCAAGTGTTGACTACAATTGGAGTTGCTGTGCCAGCTGTGGGTTCCTTGCTTGAGCAGACTAATACGTCTGGTACCTGGTATTTCACCACTGAGCTACAGATGCTCCCCCTAACACACACACAAACACACACACACCCCACTAGAAGCAATTTACAAAAGGCCAGCAGTGTACTGTCACTGCTCTGCCTCAAGGGCATATCCCCTCTCCAGCCTGGTATCATAACTTAGTTCTCAGGGATCTTGATCTCTCGTATGTTCCACAGGGTACCACACTGGTCCACTTCACTGATGATATTAAGCTCATTGGACTGAGTAAGTGGGAAATTATAACCACTCTAGATTGGTTGGTAAAGCATTTGCATATCAGAGGATGGGAAATAAATGTAATCAAAATTAAAGGACTTTCTACCTCAGTAAATTTCTAGGAGTGTCCAGTGGTGTGGGGATTGCAGAGAGATGCCTTCTAAGGCGAAGGATAAATTGTTGCACCTGGCCCTGCCTACCACCAAGAAAGAAGGCCAATGCCTAGTGGGTCTATGTGGAGGCAGCATAGTCCTCACTTCGGTGTGTTTCTGCGGCTGCTGTCTGCTGGTTTTGAATGGGACTCAGGGTAAGAAGAGGCTCTGAAATATGTCAGCTACTCCATGGAATGCTCTTTCACGTGGGTCAGAGGATTCAGCAGACGCAGTGGTACTTAAGGTGTCAGTGGCAGACGGATGCTGTTTGGGCCTTTGGGAAGTCCTTGGGCAAGGCCCTGATGTTATCTACAGGTGTCTCTCTCCCTTTGAGAGATAGTTCTTGGCTTGCTACAAGGTCTTAGTGGAAACTGAATACTTGGAAATGGGCTACCAAGTTATCATGTGACCTGGGATGCCCATCATAAGCTGGGTGTCATCTGACCACACAATCCATAAAGTTGGACATGCACAGTAGCAATCTGTTGTCAAAAAGAATTGGTACATTTATGCGTGGGTCTGAAGACACAAGTAAGTTACATGAAGCAGTGGTTCAAATTCCTGTGGTTCCTTCTCTTGCTAGAATGCTCTCTCCAAGTGTGACTCATGTGCATTTTTTTTTTTTTTTGAAACACACAGAATTTATTTACTTCTGTCTTGGCTTTTGTGTTTTTTTAAACCTTTTTTATTGACAATTTCTCAAACTATAGACAATAAACCATGATAATTCCCTTCCCTCCCCCACTTTTCCCTTCACAAATCCACTCTCTATCACATCGCCTCCCTCTCTCAGTTAGTCTCTCTTTTATTTTGATGTCATCATTTTTCCTCCTATTATGAGGGTCTTGTGAAGGTAATGCTAGACACTGTGAGGTCATGGACATCAAAGCCAATTTCTGTCTGAAAAAATTGCATTGTAAGGAGTCCTACCCTTCCTTTGGCTCTTATATTCTTTCTGCGACCTCTTTTACAATGAATCCCAAGCCTTGGAAGGTATGATAGAGATGTTTCAGTGCTGAGCACTCCTCTGTCACTTCTTCTCCGCACTGTGGTGCCTTTTGGGTCATCACAGAAGTCACTGCCAATCTGAAAAGAGAAGCTTCTTTAACCAAAAGTGAGAGTAGCATTAATATATGGGTATGAACATTAATAAAAGTACTTACAGGGCAGTTTGGTGAACTACTATATGCATTTAGCCAGGTAACAGCAGGCGTTACGCTCCTAGGGTTCATGACCTTCTCTGCTACAGGCTTTTGACTAGGTTTTCAGTATGATGGTTTTGTTTTTTGGAAATGGCCATGGACAGTGTGAAGCAGGATTGTTGGATTACAGGCATGAAGACCCAAATGGAGCCACGGGGATGAATCATGTTGCAGTGGAGCCCCAATGGAGATGCCAGAGCTATGGGATGGCTGCCAAGGAAAGCTGCCAGTACTGGATGAAGTTTTCTGCGACTGGGAGTAGCCTAGCTGGAGGAGTGGAATAAGAATTCCAGAGACTTATCACTGGTTAGAATTATTGGATTTGGAGACTGTGACTGCTTAGAGTTATTAGACTTGGAGCTGCAGAGTTTGATGTTTGCCCTGTTTGTTTTACATCTTGGATTGGTTGAATATCTCTTTGCTATGCCCAATGCTGTCTTTTGCAGTGTGAATGTTTATTTTGTACCATTCTGTTATTTTATCTATTTTTTGGTATTAAAGTTCAGGTAAAAGACCTTGGACTATGGGGAATGTTTGAACGGCACTGGGATTGATTAAAAACTATGGGGACTTTTAGAGTTGGACTGGATGCATTACATTTTACATCATGTATGGTTATCAGTTTGTAGGTATCAGGGGAGAAATGTGGTGGTTTGGTTCAAGTGTCCCCCATAAACTTATGTGTTCTGAATGCTAGGTCCCTGGCTGGTGGCAATTTGGGAATTGGATCCTCCTGGAGGTGGTGTATTGTTGAGGGCAGGCTTGTGGGTGTTGTAGTCACCAGTATGTAGCACATTTTTCTGCTTCTGTTGTTCACCTGTTGTTGGCTAGGAGGTGATGTCCACTCTCTGCTCATGCCATCATTTTCCCCTGCCAGCATGGAGCTTCTCCCAGAGTCTATAAGCCAAAATAAACCCTTTCTTCCCACAAGATGCTCTTGATTGGGTGTTTTCTGCCCACAATGAGAAGCTGATTCCAACAAAAGGGAAGTGCTTTGTCTTTGCTGCAATAGACATTTATTCTGGGATGAATTTAGTTGGTTTTGTTCTATATAGTGCTTCTATCAAAACTATCATCCGTGGGTTTACAGAATGCCTTATCCACTGTCATGGTATTCCACACAACATCGCTTCTCTTTTCACAGCCAAAGAAGTGCAGTAGTGGACACATGCTTATGGAATTTGCTGGTATTACCATCTTCCTATAATTCTGAAGCAGCTGGCCTTTTAGACATGCAATTATAACAACAAATTGGTGGCAAAAGCTTGAAGGATTAGGGCAGGGTTCTCTGTCTCTCTAGGATGCAGTCAGTCATTATCGGACTACCTAGTCTCTATTATGTAAACCAATCTAATAAAGTGTCTTTCATAATATGTATGTATGTGTAAGTGAACACACACACACACACACACACACACACACACTTGATTCTTTTTTCTGTAGAGAACACTACCTAGTACACAAATTGAATTAAATCAAATGCCTCATCTGAATGTGGTGACTTAGTATCACACTGAAGGTGTGTCAAAGTTCAGTGTACTATTTTGTTTTGTATAAATTCTAAAGTAGCTACTTGAGATCAGGGTATGGAGAGCACTGAGAAGTAAAGGTGAAGCTTGAATATAGCAGCTGGGGAAGGAAGAGTCAAAAGATGTAGGAAGACAACCCCGGTTGCTATCTTAAAGGGCATAACTACTTACTGGTAAGAGTGAAAATGTGATAGAGCTGCCACAAGGACATGAACTTGATTATGTAGATTGTGAAGTGTAAATATGGTATTGTGACACAATGTGAACATTAAGCTGTTTGTCACATTCTAGCCATTTGAGCCCACTCTCATCCCTATGTTTTAGTCATACTTGGAAGTAGTATGAAAGGCCCATGGATTCCAAGCTATCATGTGGCCACTGTTCAGTAAGAGTGAAAATGCCTTTACCTTCTGTGATAGTTAATCACGACTGTCGACTTGATGGGATTTAGAATCACCATAGAAACAAATCTCTGGGCACTTCTGTGAGTGAGTTTCTAGACTATGTTGATTGAGATGGAAAGACTCACATTAACTATGGACAGCACCATTCCATGGACTGGGGTCCTGACTGATGAAAAGAGAAGAAAGTGAGCTGAGTACCAGCATTCACTTTTCTCTACTTTCTTTTCTTTTCTTTTCTTTTCTTTTCTTTTCTTTTCTTTTCTTTTCTTTTCTTTTCTTTCTTTTCTTCTTCTTCTTCTTCTTTTTTTTTTTTTTTTGGCTTTTCTGATTTTTTTTTTTGTTGTTGTTTTTTTGAGGTAGGGTCTCGCTGTAGCCCAGGCTACACCACATACATTACACATAGGAATTCACTATGTAGTCTCAGGCTGGCCTCAAACTCAACTGTTATATTCCTACCTCTGCCTCCCCAGTGCTGGGATTAAAGGCATGCGCCACCATGTCTGACAAATTTTGACTTTTCAAAGTAGGATTTTGCTGTAGCCCAGGCTGACTTGGAATTCACTATGTAGTCTCAAGGTGGCCTTGAATTCACAGTGATCCTCTTTCCTCTGCCTCCCAAGTTCACAAGTGCTGGTGGGATTAAAGGCATGTACTACCACGCCTGACTCTCTACTTAAAAAAAATTTTTTTTTTGTTTTCTTTATTGAGGTAGGTTCTCACTCTAGTCCAGGCTGACCTGGAATTCACTATTTAGTTTCAGGCTGGCCTCAAAATCATGGTGATCCTCCTACCTCTGCCTCCTGAGTGCTGGGACTAAAGGTGTGTGCCACCATGTCTGGCTTAAAATAATAATTTTTTGAGATACAGAGAGAATGAGTGAGAAAGAGGAAGATAGAAAGAGAGAGAATGGGCATGCCAAGGCCTTTCAGCCACTATGAACGAACTGCAGACACGTCCACCCCCTTGTGGGCAGGTGTGGCATTGCATGCTTGTGTCACTTGCTTCTGGCTATATGTGGGATATGGAGGATTGGAATAGGAGTTGTTAGGCTTTGCAGGCAAGCCCCTTAACTGCTATGCCACTGCTCCAGCCTGCTCTCTCTACTTTTTTGTTTGTTTGTTTTTTATTTTTTCAAGGTAGGGTCTCACTCTGGTTCAGGCTGACCTGGAATTAACTATGTAGTCTCAGGGTGGCCTTGAACTCATGGCGATCCTCCTATCTCTGGCTCCCAAGTGCTGGGATTAAAGGTGTGCACCACCATGCCTGGCTTTCTCTCCTTTTTGACTGTAGATTGAATGAGACCAGCTGCCTCAACTTCTTGTCACCATGACTTCCTTATCAGCAGTTTGATGGAATTTGCCCTCAAACTGTGAGCCAACATAAACTTTTCCTTCCTTAAGTTGCTTCTGTTGAGTATTTTGTTAGTAATGAGAAAAGGTAACTAATACATTCTCTTTTTGTTTTTAGTTAGCAACACTTCTGGGGTTTCAAGGGTGGCTGTGCTTAATGTTGATTGGATGCAGATGAGCTTCCTGGAAAGAAAAATTGAGCCCTTCCAGAAGCATGTGGTCTTACAGGGCTGGGTAGTGAGACTGTCTAACACATGTGATTTCAGGGGTGGGGAAAGTGATGGCCACTGGGTGAGAAACATCCTGGGAGGAGAAGATCTGGTCATGTGGAACTTGACCTAGAATTATGCCCTAGTGATCAGGGTGAGAGAAAGCATTGATCAGCGTGCAGTGACTGGTCCTGGAATCTCTGCATGCCACATGCTGTCTGGACCTTGGGGAAGGGGTGAGCTGCACAGCTAACAGAAACATTGGATAGGCTAAACTGAGTGCTCAAAGAACACTTGGTTGACCTCAAGTTCTTCTGGGACAGTGTTAAACACCACTGGGCCAAAGGCGAGAGAGATGGTCCTACTTCAACTGCACTCCCAGACTCACCTAAGAGTCCAGGGTGCTGACAACTGTGGAGTCCACTGCTGGCTGTGTGGCTGCTTCTGAGCTCAGGGTTAGTGGGGAAGAGGGCTGCACATGCAGAGAATCCAGCACCCTGGGGTTGTGGGGAACTCCCAGAACTTGTAGGTTGGGGAAAACTTTGCAGGGAGCTAGCCTGCTTAAACCAGCCTTCTAAGTCAGTGTTATACTCAACACTGTGTGTTTATATACGTTCACGTGTATGAGTGCAACTATGCCATACCATGGTTTATGTTTGGGCTTTTGGCAGTCAAATGGTAACTATGGGGGTCAGTTTTCACCTTTCACCTTGCTCAAGCAGGCTGTCTCATTGTTCTACACTATGAGTGTCAGGCTAGGCAGCCCTAAGCTTCCAGATAATTCGCTTGTCTCCACCTCCCTTCTCATCCAAGGCATGGTGGTGGATTATTGGTGTTGGTGCTTGTAAGGTTCGGGAGTGACCAGGACCTCGCAAACCACTCTGAGGCAAAGATGAAAGCTTTATTTGGAAAAAGCATGAGCTGCCAGGGCTGGCTCACAAGAGTGGAGCACAGGCCCCCTGAGTTTCTCATGTAGAGGGCTTTATAGGGCTTTCAGTTGGGGGGAAGGCGAGGAAAGGAAGAGTTGAGGGGAGATCTAAAATAGCCAGGGTGTGACACCAGAACAGAGACTGGGTGATTTACAAAATAAGGGGCCAGGAAACCATGACCTGGGGGCATTGCAGGCAAGGAGGGGATAATGGCAGTGTAGTTTCTTGAGGAATGTGGATAATCCAATTCCTTATGTCTCTGTGGACGTCCTGCTGTCCTTGGTGACTCCATACTGGGGCCTGTCAGACCTAACAGTGCTACAGCGTCCAGTTTTACATGGGTTTTTGGGGTCTAAACTCAGATACATTTGTTTGTGTGGCAAGCACTTTATCCGCTGAGCTATCTCCCCAGCCTAGTGTTAACTTTTTTAGTGTTAAGTTTTCTTCTGGAGCTTCCAATGATTGCCTTACATGCAGCATGGGATTATGCAACTTAAAAAAATGTATAAAATAAATTTATTATTCCCTGAAACTCAAACTTCTCTCATCGGTGATTTAAGCCTCTTGTTTGTGTATGCTTGAAGTCCTTGGCTTTTCTTTAGACTTTAAAATGTTATGAATACAACTAATGTTTTTAAATAAGAAAATACATCGAAAGAGTCCCCAACACTTTTCAAGAGCAGTTTGGGAAGGAAATTAGTTTTCTGTTTGTTTTATATGATTTCCACACAAACCTCCTAAAGCAAAATCAATATGCAATAAAATCCTGGCTGTGGGAGCCGTTGCTGTCAGTCTCTCATTAATAAGTGCATTAGATCACATCCGCTGTCCTACTCATGTGCTTTCCCTTCATCTTGTGTCCAAGTTCACTTTGAGAAAATCAAATGTAAAACTGCCTTGCAGCCTCATTTTCACTCTGTATCCACCTTACTATTTTCTTTTTTTTTTGCTTCCAGTTGAAGTTTTGCAAAGGTGCATGATATTATTTTTTTTAAAAAGCTTTTCAGAAAAGAAGAAGGGAGTGCAGTTTTAGAAGAATAATTGGCTGTTTTTCCCTGATTATGGAGGATGCAGAAAAAAAGTCAGCTAATAGGATTCTGTTCCCCATTGTTTACTTCTAAGCTGCATCCTCCCTCTTTCAGCATGGGCTAACCAGAACTCCATACAAGGTCGAACTGACCCTTAGCTTGGCTGCCTAGAGGGCGGGCCCTTCCTTATCCAGAGATCTAGGGCACAGTTCTAAAGCCTGCCATGCTAATGCTGCTGGTTAATCACTGGTGGGTCATGACTACTGACTTCTCTTTTTCTCTCTTCCACAATCACACCCAGCTTTGCTTCAAGCTTCTAGGAATTAATAAAGGAAAAGACAAACAGACTACCCGAAATTCTAATTAACTTTGATAAGGATTTAGGTGTAAAGTTGGATGAGTCACTGATTTTTAATAAACGGGAGAGAAAATCTTAAAGATTAATGTAATAGCTGAGAACACAGAAACCAGAACTTTGATGCTTGCTTAATTCTTTCTTTCCAACCCATGCCATTTGGAGAAAAAAAAAAAATCAAAGATGTTATGGAGGGGGAAAAGAAAGGGGATTATGCAAATTAAAAGTGCAGGGGACTAAATCATTACTCTTGTGCAAATGAGCTGCTTCTTCATGAGCTCCTTGGAAGTGGTTCAGGGCTGTATTTGCTGAGGAGACATTCCTGAGGATAATGAGGAATGGAGGCATGCTGCAAAAAGGCCTGATTAGGAACTAATTGATCTTTCTAGGTATCAGAGGTTAGAGGAAAAGGAGAGGGGGGGAAAAACAAACATCCAGGCATAATAAAATCTGAGGTGCAGTAAGAGCTCAACTTTGTTTGCATTAAACATCATCCTGTAAATACAGTAATGACCGGGCTGGGGAGATGGCTCAGTGGTTAAAGGCACTTGCTGGCAAAGCCTACCAGCTGGGGTGCACTTTCCCAGTACTCACATCAAACCAGATATACAAAGTGACACATAGGCCTGGAGTTTGTTGGTAGTAGCAAGAGGTCCTGATGCACTCATACCTTCTCTGTCTCTCTGTAGTAGGTCGAATGGGTGTCCCTCAATAGAGTCAGGATTTAAAAAAAAAATTATATTTATTTATTTATTTATTTATTTATTTATTTGACAGAAAGAGAGGGAGGAGAGAGAGAGAGAGAGAGAGAGAGAGAGAGAGAGAGAGAGAGAGAGAGAGGGAGAATAGGCACGCCAGGGCCTCCAGCCACTGCAAACGAACTCCAGACACATGCGCCCCCTTGTGCATCTGGCTAACATGGGTCCTGGGGAATTGAACCTCAGTCCTTTGGCTTTGAAGGCAAGTGCCTTAATTGCTAAGCTGTTCCTTCAACCCAGATTCAGGAATTTTATACAAGCTTGTAACTTGCCTGGAGGAGGTGTCACTGTGGGTAGATCCTAGGGTCGATCCTAAGGTGTGTTCGGGGGTGGATCTGGATATCCAGCCTAAGATAGGCAGAGTTTCTGAGCTCTTCCTGGAGTTGCTGGAGTGTGCTTACTCTGTGGTACTGGTGGTGGTATTTCTGTCTGCATGGACCTGGTGAAAGGGGGCCAGCTTCTTCCGCCAGTATCGAATTTCCCCTGCATCTGTAAGTTTCAATCAATCCCTTTCTCCTATAAACTGTGTCTAGTTTGAGGGTTCCTCCTAGCAATGTGAAGCTGGCTCCAACACTGTAATAAATAAATAATTAAAAACTACAGTCACAATAATGATCAGTGGCATGTCCATTCTGAGTCTTCCCTCCCCTCCCCTCACTGACTTCAGGTAGTATGTCAGAAACCCAGACAGCCTCAGTGACATCTCCAGCTGCCCTAACAATACATCCTCGGCTCCTTATTAGCTCCATGGCTTCTGTGTGTTCCACCTGCCCCTTGATCTGAGCTGGGGACTATGACCCCTAGCAGATGCTTCTCAGTGGTACATGCTTAGCTAAAATCACTGGCTTTCTGGACTCTCAGGCCATTTCATGGAGTGTCCGGTGGTGAGCGCCACCAAGGTTAAATAGTGTAGCCTAAAGCTCCCTCTGCCCTGACAGTAGACAGCTAATGCATGTAAGGATTTATTTTGAGTGGTTGTGCAGATTAAGTATTCAATTTTTCTCCTAAATGATAAACTGACACGCTGACAGATTTGAAAGCAATGTACAAGGCTCTATTGTGTTTGATTGACCTTGACTGTGGGTGCTTTTGTGGCTTAGGCAGCTGCTTTGAATATACTTATAATTTCACAGCCTTACAAGAAAGTCATTAATCTTTTATCATTTTATGAAGTAGGAACTTAGTATGTATTTACTGATAATGAAGGGACATATGTAGGTTGACATAATTTATTGATACTTTATTTCACACTTGAGTTCTGTGAACAAATGCTTATAAATAACATCCAGGGATATACATCTTTTATCACCTGCAATATGCTTTCTTAGACTAAATCCATGGGACAATAATGTCATGGAGGCTTCTGAGAAAAGCAAGAAAAGTAATTAACAGTTATTTAGGAAGCTGAGTTCTGTCTTTGCAACCTTGTGTAAAATGCAACCTAATGCTCAGTTGCTTTTCTTTTTTATTCTCCCTATCTTTTCCTCTCTTTTCTTTTTTATTCTCCCTATCTTTCTCTCTTTCTTAAGTTCTCACTATGTAGCCCAGGTTAGCTTTGAATTTATAATTCTCCAGCCTTCACCTTCCCAATTGCTGAGATTACAGGCATGAGCTACCACATCTGGCTTTCTAAGCTTAGTTTCTGGGGCTTATTAAAGGAGACTGTATCACTGGCATCTTATGTTTACTCTATTAAATGAAATAACTGGCAAATTGCTTAGGCCAGATAGTAAAGAACTTAATAACATATTATTAATATTCTTAGAAAAAACATTCCTGGGTTAAGTATATGTGTATTAAAACATTGGTACATATTGTCAAAATCTTGAATTTTGAATGGAAAGTTATGGGATTCATTGATAAGCACATTACAGTAAGAAATATGAAGCATTCTCAGGAAGTTGTATTTTCTCAGGTAGGTGGGTTTCAGCAAAATAGAGAAGTCTCCACGATTGGCCACAGTTCTGATGACATTCTTAGCTTTTGGGTTGGTGAAAGCTAGTGGTCTGTTAGTACGTTCCAAAGTTTCATCTGATAGTCACAGAGACGTTAGGTCAAACACCGGTGGACAATAAGTGGCTATGAGTAGGTACAGCTACTCAGTTTCCTTCAAAACCATGGCTGAAGCCATGTTCTCCTGGAAACAACCGCTGCTGTATGAGTACATGCCTATGAAGATAAATGCAGGGAGGGCAAAGCTGCAAGAGCTGTTCATTGAGAATCTGCATGCTATACCTATTGCTGGTAAGTTCTACGAGTCCCTATCATCGCCATGCTTATGAAACACAGGCAGCAGCTCTTGTATTTGATTTTGACTTGGTCCATAGGAAGAAGCAAAGGCTCAAACATGATCCTTGTTGAAGCATCATAGGTGGTAAAGGCAAAATATAACAATGGAATCACCAGATTTGGGAAAGCCTTTTTTAAAAACAATATTTTTATTTATTTATTTATTTGAGATAGAAAAAAGGGGGGGGAGAAAGTAGAGAGAATGGGCATGCCAGGGCCTCCAGCCACTGCAAACGAACTCCAGGCACATGTGCCACTTTGCGCATCTGGCTTTCTGGCTTCCATGAGTCCTGGGGAATTCAATCTTGGTCCTTTGGCTTTGCAGGCAAGCACCTTAAATGTTAAGCCACCTCTCTATCCCAAAACTTTATTTTTGGTTCCAAAGTATTTGCATTTAATTATCTGTAATGAGGAACCTTTAGATGTTTCCAGTGAGAAAGTTTTCTAGAAGAATAATAAGCTAACAATACACAAAAGAGAGCAGAAGGGAAGAGGCAGAAGGCAAGGGACTCTGTCACTAGATTTTTGTAATAATTTAGTTTGCAGATAAAAGTGGATGGGAAATGGAAAGAAAATGATGGAAAGGGGAACTTTGAGAAGGAGGAGTAAAGAAGATTTGGCCTGCCCATGCATATTAGACACCAAAGGAGAGGAGTCAAAGTTAATAATAGACAGGTGTGGTGGTGCAGTCCTTTAATCCCAGCACTTGGGAGGCAGAGATAGGACTGCTATGAGTTTGAAGCCACCCTGAGACTACATAGTGAACTCCAGGTCAGCCTGGGTAAGAGTAAGACCCTACCTTGAAAAACCAAAAAATAAAAATGTTAATAAAAAAACAACTATAGTAGACTGGGAACTAGTTTGGATGGATTGAAGAGTTATGGGAAAGATAGTGAGATTAGTTTTACATTTATTTGAGCCCTTTTCTATTTACATTCTTTTTTTAAATTTTTATTTGTTTATTTATTTATTTTTTGTTTATTTTTATTTATTAGCAACAGACAGAGAAAGAGGGAGAGAGAGAGAGAATGGGCGCACCATGGCCTCCAGCCACTGCAAACGAACTCCAGATGCATGTGCCATCTTGTGCATCTGGCTTATGTTGGTCCTGGGGAATCAAACCTAGGTCCTTTGGCTTTGCAGGCAAGTATCTTGACAGCTGAATCATTTCTCTATCCCTTATTTATTTATTTTTGAGACAGACAGAGAGAGTCAGAGAGAGAGAGAGAGAGAGAGAGAGAAAGTGGCAGATAGAGAATTGGCATTTCAGACATTGCAAACAAACTCCAGACACATGAGACACCTTGAGCATCTAGTGCTATGTGGATACTGGGGAATCAAACCTGCATCCTTTGGCTTTGCAGGAAGTGCTTTAACTGCTAAGCCATCTCTCCAGTCCCTAAGTATACTTTTTATCTACACATGGTTTCTATGTCAGAAGAAGATTCACTGTGAATAGCAGGACACTTTGCATTATTCTTCATTACATTGCTGTTTTTGGTGTTGTGTGATCAACAGAATGATCTGTCCAACCCTAGCACAGAAGGAAGATGGGGTTTTCCTGTCTGTCAGGATGAGGGCCAGACCCTGCTTAATGGTGTCCTATACCAGGCCAAGACTCCCTGGAAAGGTCTAACATTGTATGGATAGCTCCCCTTTCTCTTGGTATGTTCTGGTGTTGCTATGAACTCTCAAATGTGTATATTGCTTGTCAGAACATTCCAGGCAACCAAGCGTTCACTGATGGAAGAGCTGTCAGACTACAGAAATTAATGGCTGGGACATGTTCCACTTAGGGAAATTGAGGGCATTGCTCAAATCCTGTTGACTTTGTTTGGTTTGCAGAAATGTATGTGTAACCATAAAATTTATTTTAGGGCTGGAGGGGTAGCTCAGTATTTAAAGGCATTTGCTTGCAAAGCCTGATGGCCTGGGTTTGATTCCCCAGTAATCATGTAAAGCCAGTTGCAAAAGTAGTGTGTACATCTGGAGTTTTCTGCAGTGGCAGTAGGCCCTGGTATGCCCATTCTGCCCCCTTCTCTCTCTCATTTTCTTTCTCTGTTTGAAAATAAAAATATTTTTAAAAGAATAAAAAATTAGTTTCATTTATAAAAGAAAAAAAAGAAAGCCAGGTGTGGTGAAGTACACCTTTAATCCCAGCACTTGGGGAAGGCTGATATAGGAAGATCATTGTGAGTTGGAGGCCAGCCTGAGACTCCATAGTGAATTCCAGGTCATCTTGGCATAGAGTGAAACCTTGCCTCAAAAAAATAAAATAGCCGGGTGTGGTGGCACACTCGGGAGGCAGAGGTAGGAGGATTGCCGTGAGTTCAAGGCTACCCTGAGACTACATAGTTAATTCCAGGTCAGCCTGGGCCAGAGTGAGACCCTACCTTGAAAATAAAAAAAAATAATAATAAAAATAAATAAAATAAAATAAATAAAAAAATAAAAAAAAATAAAAAGAGAAGGCAAAAAGAATTAATGTCCCTACCCAGAAACAACTATAGTTTGCATTTTTGACATACTTTCTCTTAGGCAATTTCATTCTTACTTTTCAAATGTACATAATTTAAAATGCTTCCTTATCTGGCTCCCAAACTCACTGAAGATTAAAGTAGCAATTTAGGGCTGGAGAGATGGCTTAGCAGTTAAGGCACCTGCCTGCTAAGCCTAAGAACACCGGTTCCAATCTGCAGGTTCCACATTTAGTCAGATGCAAGGTGACGCAAGGGCATAATGCCGCAATTGCCCACAAGGGGGCGCACACACGGGGGTTTCTTTCGCAGTGACTGAGAGGCTGCTGGTGCTCCCATTCTCTTTCTTCCTCTCCCTCTCTCTCTTTCTGTGTCTCTCTCCAAAAAAAAAAAAAATAAATAAATATAAAAAATGCTTTAAAGTAGCAATTTAGAGAAAGGGAAGAGAAAGAAGTCATAAGAGGTAGATATAATTTGTTAAGATGCACCCAACTCTGGAGTCATTTAATGGGACTGATCAATAACTCCAGGCATCAGTATCTGTATTGTGATGAGTACAATAATAAGTTTATATCTTGATGATCTTAAACCATCATTAAATGTTTAAATTTAGAGTGGTACACTTCTGTCAGCAACGTAAAAAATATCTTTGTTCTACATAGTCCAAACTGGTTAAAACACATTAGGAGCAAACTCTTAGCTGCATGGGGAAGACAAGATGCAATAAAACTGGTGCCCTCCCTAGAATCCATCCCACCTTCTTCCACTGTGTATAGCAGCATACTCTTGATGGGACTGAACAGCACTCTTGCTCCAGAGAAAGTCTTTACTTGGCTTTAGATGATCATAATTACATCAATTTCCAGTCTAGCTATGTCCTAAACCAACAGCTCATAATGTTTCCTTGTTTGCAACAAATGAGATAAGGCACAAACTCCAAGTTATCAGGAGAGTAAAGCCCTTAACTCCTGTGCAATGGCAGTGGAAGGTTTCCCTTCTTTTGAGATGGAAGATGCTGTACCAATTTTGTTACCATGTGCTGTGGTCTGAAGGGTTGTGTCCTTTCAAAATTTGTGTTGAAACTTAATGCCCAATGCTATAGTATTAAGCAGTGGGACTTTTAGGAGGTGATTGGAATATGAGGGACCTCAGGAATGAATGATTAGTACTTTTAAAAATGGGCTCAAGGGCTGGGAAAATGGCTCAGTAGTTAAAGGCACTTGTTTGCTAAGCCTAATGACTCAGGTTTGATTCCCCACTACCTACATAAAGCCAGGTGCACAAAGTTGTTCATATACCCAGAGTTCATTTGCAGTGTCAAGAGGCCCTAGCGTGCCTATGCTCTCTTTCTCTCTTTTTCTCTCTCAAATAACAAACAAACAAAAGGACTCAAGGAAAACGAACTTTTCCTTTTTGCTGCTCTTGTCCTGTAAGACTGCAGTGCACACTCACCAAACAACCAAACCTGCTGGTGCCTTGATCTTAGCTTTGCCAGAACTGTGATGAATAAACTTCCATTGTTTATAAATGAGCCTGAGATTTTTTAAAATTATTTTTATTTTTATTGACAACGTCTTTATTTGTAGACAATATCCCATGTTATTTCCTTCCCTCCCCCCACTTTCCCCTTTGAAACTTCACTCTCCATCATATCCCCTCCCCCTCTCAATCAGTCTCTCTTTTCAGTTTGATGTCATGATCTTTTCCTCCTATTATGATGGTCTTATGTAGGTAGTGTCAGGCACTGTGAAGTCATGGATATCCAGGCCATTTTGTGTCTGGAGGAGCATGTTGTAAGGAGTCCTACTCTTCCTTTGGCTCTTACATTCTTTCTGCCCCCTCTTCTGCAATGGACCCTGAGCTTTGGAAGATAGGTTTGAGATGTTTCAGTGCTGAGCACTCCTCTGTCACTTCTCAGCACCATGGTGCCTTATGAATCATCCCAAGGTTGTCACCATCTGAAAAGAGAAGCTTCTCTAACCAAAAGTGAGAGTAGCATTAATATATGGGTGTGGACATTAAGAGAAGTGCTTACTGGGCAGTTTGGTGAGCATAGTATATACATTTAGTGAGACTCCAGCAGACATTACACCCTTAGGGCTCATGACTACCCCTGTCGTACGTTTTCAGTATCAGGGATGTGTTCCCTCCCGTGGAGCGGGCCTCCAGTCCAATTTGAGAGCGGTTGGTTTCCCCCATAACAGATATGCCACTATTGCACCCATTGTAAATGAGCCTGAGATTTTTATTATCATAGCACCAATGGACAAAGACATCTGACTGAGGATTAATACCACCCATGGCAGGGGGCAGAGCTGGGGGAGAGAGAAGACAAAACTAGAACCTGGGTGTGGTTACACACACTTGAAATTCCAGCCCCTGAGAATCAGGAGGATTGTCAGTTTGAAGACAGCCTGGGCTACAAATGATTTCAAGGCCAGCCTGAAAGACCATCTTTCAGTCCAAACCAAACCAGATTAAATCTGCTAAAATGTTGAAATTCAATTTGTTTCTGAGTCAATTAATGATTTGAGTCTATACTTAGACTATTTAAAAATATTTCATTTTTATTTATTTATTAGAGCTAGAGAGGAGAGAGAGAAGGAGAGAGAAAGAAAGAGAGAGAATGGGCACACCAAGACCTCTAGCCACTGCAAATGAACTCCAGATGCATGTGCCACCATGTGCATCTGGCTTACATGGGATCTGGAGAATTGAACCTGGGTCCTTAGGCCTTAGGCTTTGCAGGCAAGTGTTTTAACTACTAAGCCATTTCTCCAGCCTATAAAACTCTGTTTTCTTTCTTTCTTTCTTTCTTTCTTTCTTTCTTTCTTTCTTTCTTTCTTTCTTTCTTTCTTTCTTTCTTTTTGAGATAGGGTCTTACTCTCACCCAGGCTGACCTGGAATTCACTAGGCGGTCTTAGGATGGCCTCGATCTCATGGTGATCCTTCTACCTCTGCCTCCCAAGTACTGGTATTAAAGGCATGTACAACCATGCCTGACTTATACTTAGACTATTTTTATTTGTGTGACCCTTTACGTGAATTAAAAGTATGACTACTTCCCTGTGTTCTGGTGCAGGTGACGGCAGGCCAGCCGCACAGAGCTACCTAGTCGTTGTGATACATGTATGCATCTAGAGCTGAGGGTCCCAGCCCAGTCAGAGTTGGGTGCATAGAGGTGGAGGGAGCGAAATAGAAACTGCTCAGTAAGGGAACATCAGCTGGGTGTGCTCGAAGCAGTCAGCCTAGGGTGAGACTTCTGAGAGGAAAGACAGAGGCCAGAGGCCTGAAGACTGAAATTCCAGTGACCATCAGGATGAAAGAACCAATGACAGGGACAGGAAAAGAGGCACAATGTGGTTTTGTCTCTGTGCCTTCTGTCTCCACAACAAGCTGGTAATCTATATTGTCAAATGATTCAAGGTAATCAATGAGCAAGGTGAAGCTGGTAATTTGGAGGCAATTGACGACTTTGAGAAATGCACAATAGAGGCTTTGAATGTTAAAAAATTTGTGATAAACAAAAAAAAATTTGTTATAAACACTGTATAAACAGACCAGAGACACTGGCCCAGCAGCATAGAAAGTTACAATGACAGAGGCAAAATGGGACCCCTCCTGGTTCTGCTTCTATTTGTTCTATAGAAAAATCTAAAGTTAAAAAAAAATTCTGGGCTGTACATATGGCTCAGCAGTTAAAGGTACTTGCTTGTAAAAGCTGATGGCTTGGGTCTCACTCCCCACTACCCACGTAAAGCCAGATGCACAAAGTGGGGCATGCATGTTTGCAGTGGTTGGAGGCCCTGGCATGCCCATAATTGCTTTTCTCTCTCTTGTACATAAATAAAAATATTTAAAAAAATTCTGAGCTTGAGATGTACAGCTCATTGGACTGTCATATGTGAGGCCCTAGGTTCAGTCCCATGTCTTCTGTCACTCTCTCTTTCTCATACACACACACCTCACATGTTTTGGGGACTCACAGTGTTTGCCATAGAGTTTCCAACATTTTCCTCTTCTGGCCCTAGGAAGATGGGTGATGTTGTTGTAGGCATAGGACAGGCCTAGAAGTTACTTCTAGAGGGTTGGCTAGACAACTGGTCACTTTGCATAGCTTGTGGCATTCACCTTGGGAATGCCATCTCTATCATGACATAGCTAGTCATCAGCCTGGGAGTGCAGGAATCCCATTTTCCAGACATTAAAGAAGGCCATCCTTGGCCTGGCTTGTAAGTTTTCTCATGTAGGCCTATTCAGAAAGTTTAGAGGTCAATCATTAAGAAATGAGAATGCCTGGACTGGCAGAAGTTGATGAACAAATAATGCAGACATTAGGAATTATATTCGAGAACTCCCTCCCAGCAAGGACACACTGAGGCACTCTAGGGATGGGGCTGTCAAGAAATCCAAAACGTTAATGTTTAGACAGAATTCCTTTTCCTCTAGGCACTGCTGCATAATTACTTGTCAACATTTCCCTCTGCTGGGATCTGTTTTTCCCCTGCTTTGTGGCTGGTCATCTTCTATTCATGTATTTTCTTCTCCCAAACATAAGTCTGAGTCACTTGATTAGGGTTCTACTTACAATCAAATGCCAGTTCTGCCTCCTTGAGACTGCGCTCGGTCACCTTGATTGAAGCTTCAAGTGTGCACAAACATTCTCTTCATACATTTTTAAAGACGACATTTGGAGTTGATTCCATTGCTGAAAAGATGGTATAGATATTTTCTAGTTCACTCATTGTTCCATATGGAATTAGCATGCTTCTGCTGTGTGCATGTGCTATGCCGGACACTGGGATAATGATTCATTTACTCTCACTGTGTCCAAACACCCAGTGGAAACAAAGGCAGAAGGATTTATTTTGGCTCATGGTTTCAGAGATGACAGTCGATCCTGGGGCAGAGGGGCAGAGCAGAGCAAGGCAGATCAGAGCAGTTCTGGCATGGCCGTTAGGAAGCAGAGAGAGGTGAAGTGTCAGTGATCTTCTGGTCTTCTCCTTTTCCCTCTCTTAGTCTGTTCAGGCTCCCAGGCCATGGATGTTACCACCCACTTTCAGGATGGGCCTTCCCACTTACTTCATTCCCTCTGGAAATGTCATCACAGATACACACAGAGCCCT
Source organism: Orientallactaga sibirica (assembly GCA_036365145.1). Classification (NCBI taxonomy): domain Eukaryota; kingdom Metazoa; phylum Chordata; class Mammalia; order Rodentia; family Dipodidae; genus Orientallactaga; species Orientallactaga sibirica. The sequence goes on along the minus strand of JAEOAD010000004.1, from coordinate 26,608,752 downwards.
GTCTAACCCACATCCCAGCTACTTCTCCATCCAGTCGAGTTGACAATGAAGACTAGCCATGGGCAGTCTGTTCCTCATCTAATGAGCACTGGAGATATTGCCCTCTCTCCTTTTCATAGTGTGATAGTTCCCCTTGCTGGTGGAGTTCAACAAGGTTTTGGTTCTTTCCCTTATCTTTTTGCTTCCTGTCCAGGAGGTGAGTGTTTTTGCTTCCATCACATTTCCCCACCACAGTGTTCTGTCTCAACAAAGCAATGGGGTCTAGTCATCAAAGACTAGGACTTCCTGAACTATGAGCCAACATGGAAACTTCTCTTCACGATTTAATCATCTGTAGTATTTTGTTATAGTGATGCAAAGCTTACTAACACATCAATTTTCCCTGCTAAAGTCTCTACCGGCTTATTTACTTTCTGTTCAGGGGTGGAAGTGGAGCAGCTCAGTCTGGGCTGAGGACATCCAGAGCTGTGAGGCTCAAGGCTGCAGCTGTCTTCTTTTCTTTTCCTTTCTTTTCTTTTCTTTTCTTTTCTTTTCTTTTCTTTTCTTTTCTTTTCTTTTCTTTTCTTTTCTTTTCTTTTCTCTTTTCTCTTTTCTTTTCTTTTCTTTTCTTTTCCTTTCTTTTCCTTTCTTCTTTTCTTTTCTTTCTTCTCTTCTCTTCTCTTCTCTTCTCTTCTCTTCTCTTCTCTTCTCTTCTCTTCTCTTCTCTTCTCTTCTCTTCTCTCCTCCTCTTCTTCTTCTTCTTCTTTTGAGGCAAGCCCAACAGACTGGCCTTTTTTATGTGAGAGAGCAAGAACAAGAGAAAGAAAGAGAGACTTGGCATGCCCAGACCTCCAGCCACTGCAATTGAACTCAAGACGTGTGCACCCCTTGTGCACATGTGCAACCTTACACACTTGTGTCACTGTGTGTCTGCCTTACATGGGACCTGGAGAGTTGAACATGGGTCCTTAGGTTTCACAGACAAGCACCTTAGCTACGAGGGCATCTGTCCAGACCAAGACTGCCATCTTCTGATGCCTCTGAACTGTTGTTGGCAATGCCAATCACTCTGCTCCCACAGCTTTGGCTGTTTCAGCACTTCATTCTTATTTTAGTTTATTTCATTTTATTTATTTATTTTTTGTTTATTAGCAACAGACAGAGAAAAAGAGAGAGAGAGAGAACGGGCACACCAAACCTCCAGCCACTGTGAATGAACTCCAGATACATGTACCACCTTGTGCATCTGGCTTACATGGGTACTGGGGAATTCAGCCTTGAACCGGGATCCTTAGGCTTCATAGGCCAGCACTTAACTGCTCAGCCATCTCTCCAGCCCAGCACTTCATTCTTTTATTGTAGCCCGTTGTCTAGGCCCTCTTGCTTCTAGCTCTAGCATTGAGATGAATGTTTTCACTGCCCCACCCCCCGGAATGAATTATTTCTCTGGAATAATTATTTCCTTGCTTGCTTGTTCCATCATCTCTGCAGGTACCTGAAGACATCCTAAACCCCTCATAAACAAACTTTAGTCAAGGTTCTATGACACATCATTCAGTTCTATCCATACAGCACATATATTCATACATACAGAAGATTAATCCAAGGCCTAGCAAAGGACTTTGCACAGTAAGAAGGATGAACAAGAGGAAGGAATGAAAAAGAGAAAGAGGAGAAATGGAATAAAGAACATATTTTAAAAAGTCAAGTACATAATACAAGGTTAATAATTAAAGACAGAAGGATGGTGGAAGTAATGGTTTCTAGTTATCTCAAAATCTGGTTACATTTTTAAGAGCATGTATGTTACATTGTTAGCATAACCTCTATTTTAGAATGGATGGAGAGAAACAAGGATATTAGCGGCTAGCAGACAAGATGTAGCTGGAATATGTAACATGATTTAAAGCAACATTTAAAGAATGCTATTAAAGCCTGATATTTAAACACATTTACAAATTCACTTTGTACATCCAGGGGTAGACATATCATTTATTTAGTTATTTCTGATGGCTAGGTCCAGTCAAATTCTCATTAACCATTTCTACAATCCATGTGAGAAAAAACGGCAGCATAGAAAGTGCTTATCCGGAATGCAAGAAGGCTGCTTGCAGTATCAGCAGGAAAGCCAGTCTGCAGGCAGGCTTTTCACATCATTGAGAGGCAGCGCCCCATGCTGTGAGCCGCCGAGACCCCTGCTGTGATATGGTGCGCCTGCACATTTGCTGGGATGGTTCTATTGCTGGGCTCTGCATTCTGTGGTTAGAGCAATGAGCAGCAGAAGATGTGACATAGGACAGTTATATTAAAGGTATCTTGTATCTTGAACATATCTAAATTGCTTTTAAGCAGTAGCTCTAGGTTCACGCTTTCTGCCTTTTAGATGTGTTTAATCAGTTATGAAGTGTTTCTCTGCTTTGTAAAGCAATAACTAGGAGGCTGATCTTCCTGTTCATTCCAAAGGGTGTGTGTGTGTGTGTGTGTGTGTGTGTGTGTGTGTGTGTCAGAACCACCGTTAGCAGGAGTCTTATGCATATGGAATGATGTCTAGTGGGTGGCAGGAATCAGATCTGGAAAGGCTATTTCTTCCCAAGCTGAAAGCCTTACTGTAAGCTTAATTGCATGCCCTTAAGTAAAGGTCCTGTTGTCCAGCTGTAGAGACAAAAGTTTCCAGAGAAAGTGGTTTATGGACTGTTGCTCTGAGCTTGCTCTAGAGAGAAAAAGGCTCGTACTTCCTCTTTCTCAAGACTTTGATTCAAATGAAATGGGATGCAAGTGACAAGAACAAGACAGAAATGAGTCAATGATAATGGAATTCAAAAATAATGAAAACTGTTTTAGTTGTATGTAATAAAAGTTCAACCTTGAACTGATCTAATGAGAAGACAACTGCATTGACCTCAGGGAATATGATCAGGCAAAGCTGGGTACAACATGCAAAGATTAGTGTCAGGAATTTGACTCTCTTCATTGCTTGACTTACTTGAAGAAAAAGCAATCACTGCTTTTGTGTTTAGACCCTTCCCAGACAAGGGAGTATGTTCTGCCTTCCTCATACCAGCAGAGTGCCTCTTAGCCCTATGGACTAGAAACCGTTCTCAAACTGATGCTCATTGATCCAAATGGGGGACATATAACCATTCCTGACTCTAACACTATTACTCGGTGTGGTAGTTTGAATGTAAATGTCCCTTTGTGGTGGTTTGAATTAGGTGTCCCCCATAAACTCATGTGTTTTGAATGCTAGGCCCCCAGCTGATGGCAATTTGGGAATTGGAGCCTTGCTAGAAGAGGTATGTTTTTGAGGGTGGTCTTATGGGTGTTATAGCCAGCTCCCCCTTGCCAGTGTTTGGCACACTCTTCTGCTTCTGTTGTCCACCTGACATTGGCCAGGATGTGATGGCCAGCCTTTGCTCAGGCCATGTTTCCCCCTACCATTATGGACCTTCCCCTGGAGTCTGAAAGCCAAAATTAACCCTTTCTTCCCATTAGCATCAAGAAGGCGACCACAGCACTCCATAGCCTCATGTGCTTGTGATTAAGCTTCCATTTAGCCCACTGCTAGTGGAGTGTTTAAGCGGTGGAGCCTTGCTAGAGAGGAGTCCAGCTCTACTGTGTGTTCAGAGCCAGCTCTGCTTGCTGTTCTCCCTCTGCTCTGGATGTGTCATGTGGTGAGCTCACTGCTTTTCCCCACCATGATGAAGCTTCTCCTGGAAACCGTAAGCCTGCAAACCCTTTCCATCCATATATTGCCTTTGATTTGGTGTTTTGTCACTGTGACACTCTGGTGTGCAGAACCTTGGCCAGGTGCCCGTCTTCCTTTTCAGTCAGATTAGGCTCAGCCCTACTCTAGCTGGGAGTGACAACGATGGTTTTGTCAAATCTTGGGCGGGGGAGAAACTCACATAAACAAAACTAGAAAACAAGTAAGTTGAAAGACATTCTGTGTTGTTGGGCAGAATGGCTTAACCTTACAGAAAAGCAAATTCTCTTAAATTAATACATTGATTTAAGAGAAGCTCAATAGAAATACCAGTGAATTCCCTTTTCCCAAGCTAGACAGATCTAGCCTGAAGATAATTCAGAAAATGAATAAGACAAGAACAACTGCTGAGTAAAGAAACAATGAGGGCTGGAGAGATGGCTTAGAGGTTCAAGCGCTTGCCTGTAAAGCCAAAGGACCCAGGTTCAATTCCCCAGGACCCATGTAAGCCAGATGCACAAGGGGGCTCACATATCTGGAGTTCGTTTGCAGTGGCTGGAGGCCTTGGCACGCTTATTCTCTCTCTTTCTCCTTCTCTCCCCCTGCCTGTTTCTCTCTCTCAAATAAATAAATAAAAATAAAATATTAAAAAAAGAAACAATGAAAGAAATTGTGTTATTTTCTCATTGTTTTTAATGTTACATGTTATAAATAATAGCAAAGAGTATTAATTACATGTATTCTTGAATTTCTTTTGAGGTTATCTCCTTAGGAGAGTAATTAGGTGTAGGATGTGTGCACCGCCTAAAGTATCTATTTTTTTGAGTGTGTGGTTAGTATGTGTGGTGGTGTGTGTATGTGATGCACATGTTGTTTGTGTAGATCTGTGCACCCTGTGTACATGCATGGAGGCACACCCTGGGTGTCCTCCTCTATTGTTCATCTATGTTTTCCCTTGAGATGGAAACCATTACTGATCCTGGCACTTGTCGTTTTCATGAGCACTGACGATTCTCCGGTCTTTGCAACACAAAGGACTAGGATTACAGACATGGTAGCCATGCCCAGCTGTTTACATGGGCACTGGAGAATTAGGAATTAAACTCAGGTGGTCTTGGGCCCTCTCAGGTCCTCATGCTTATATGGTAAGCACACTTACCCACTAAGCCATCATTTTTCACACGCACACCCGCACGCACACACACACACACACACACACACATTTTTTTTTGTTTTGTTTTTTGAGTTAAGGTTTTGCTCTAGCCCAGGCTGACCTTGAATTTTCTATGGAGTCTCAGGGTGGTCTCATGGTGATCCTCCTACCTCTGCCTCTTGAGTACTGGGATTAAAGGCATGCACCACCATGCCAGCTGGAATTTTCTTTTCTTTTTTTTTTTTTTTTTTTGGCAAGCCTAACAGATTGGCCTGTGTGTGTGTGTGTGTGTGTGTGTGTGTGTGTGTGTGAGAGAGAGAGAGAGAGAGAGAGAGAGAGAGAGAGAGAGAGAGAGAGAGCAAGCGCAGAGGGAGAGAGAATTGGCACGCCTGGGCCTCCAGCCACTGCAGTCAAACTCCAGACATGTGCACCACCTTGTGTGCATGTACAACCTTGCTTTCTTGTGTCACCTTGTGCATCTGGCTTACATTGGACCTGGAGAGTTGAACATGAATCTTTAGGCTTCACCGGCAAGCGCCTTAACTGCTAAGCCATCTCTCCAGCTTGTGTTTTCAATTTTTCAATACATATGTATAAAAATTTGATTTAATGTTTTATTTTTAAAGGAGGAAGGGTTACTTTAGCTTACAGTTCCCGGTTACTGTCTGTCACGGCAGGGAAGGCAAGGTGGCAGGATCGGGCCATATTCGTTTCAACAGTGAGCAAGCAGAGCCGAGTGATAAATGCTGCTGCGCAGCTAGAGCTCTCACCTTACTTTTTTTTTTATTATTGAGAACTTCAATATATGCATATATACTGTCCTTTTATCTTCTTTTCTCCCCTCTTTCCTATCCCCATGCCACTGGGAACCCTCCACCTTCTAGGCAGTCCTTCCTCTGCTCTCTTGTCATTTCTTTTGTCCTCCACTATCCTCCATGTCCAAATGTTGATGGGCTCGGAACAGTGCAGGTCCTGTGGGGGTACTGTAATCAGTGTTGCGTCATGGATGTGTCAGTGGTTTCATGTTGAAAGGACCCAAAGTGACCCAAAGTACTCTTTTTCACTTTTTCCACCCCCTTAATGGCAATGTTTCCTGAGCCTTGGAAGACATAACAGAGATGTCTTCTTTTCTTGTTGTACTCTTGGGCTGGAGAGATGGCTTAGCAGTTAAGGTGCTTGCTTGTGAAGCTTTAGGACCTAGATTCCATTCCCTAGAACCCACATAAGCCAGACGTACATGGTGGTACATGCATCTGGAGTTCATAGGCCATGGCTAGAGGTTCTCTCTCTCTCAAATAAATAAATAAGTAAAGAAAAATAAAATATTGTTGTACTCTTGTCAGCCTCTTATTTTCTGCTTTGATGCATTTTGGGTCTACTCAATGTCTCACCATCACCATAGAGAGACTTCTCTGCCATCTGTGAGAGCAGCACTCATGTTCATTCTTCTGCCTCCTCTGCAATGTTCCCTGAAACCTGGTGCGTGTGGTAGCCATCGCCAGGGTCTCATGCTGTAGCCCAGGTTGGCCTTGATTCTATGGCAAATCTCATGCCTCAGCCTCCAACATGCTGGGACTATAGGTACGAGGCCCATCTTTCAGTTTTAAATTCTAAAGGATTAAAAACTTATTTACAGTGTGATTCATAATAAATATTTCTATGTACATCCTACCCATGTACAGATTATATAGTCATCAGAATCCCTGGGAATGAGAGTTGAGCTTACTCAACAATTGCTGCAAGGCAAGTCTAAAAGTACTAGACACGTGACGTTGTTTATTAACCTGTACTCTTTTCTCCAGCAGGGACTCTGATAAATGTAGCTGGCCCGTGTCTTCTTTGGTCATTTCAGTCCTTTGTGGCCCATGATTTTCATTCTGGTCCTCACATCCTTCTGGAATTGATGAGTCCCCTGGATCAACCCTTTAATACTTCAAATTTGAGTTTTCTTAAAATGCACGTTTGACTGAGTTTTCTGTTTTAAGCATTTAGCACAGTGCTTGGCAAATAGAAGAACTTCTGTTCCACTGAAGTCCTCATCAATTATAGTTTATAGCTTTAACTATCCCTGACCTTATTTGCATAGCTCCATGCGAAGTTCCATAATGGAGCTTCCAATGTATGTTTGGAAATAGTATTGCCAGATGGTTCCAACAAAAATACCAGAATCACTTGAGATAAAGATGACCATAAACCCAAAATATACATGTCAGGAAGAGTTGTTTTGCTGACAATCCCTATTATATCTTACGCTTCACATTAGATAGATTTTAATTAAATAATTTTTAGGAGTACTGTTTTCAAATTAGGGAATAATATATTTCAAGAAAGCAAGGTTTGGGGGGGCTAACACTTAATGTGTATGCTAATTAATTCATCTATTAGCTGTGACTAACACATGTGGAGGAACTTCTTTGCAGTTCATTTTAGGATATTTTTCTGAGACTTATGTAAGCTCAATCTATATTTTCTAGTGAATTTTAATGTTCACATATCTTTTTATGTGTAGGTTATCTAGTATTATGTAACAAAGTATCCCAATACCCGAGGCTTTAAAGAACAGTAAGCATCATTACAGTGTTTGCTATTTTGCAGATCAGAAAAATAGCTGGGCCAGGTGAGTCTGTGTCAGGATTTCCTTAATGGTTGAGCCATTCATTCACTGGGGCAGGAGCTATATGAAGACTTACTCGGTGCTAAATAATATAGCTGCATGGCAGCTCATTCGTGTGGTTCACCATCTGATCCTGGATGTTGGCTTCTTGCTACGGCGCTCCTCTTAGCAGTCTGAGTGGCCCCCATAGTCTGTGGGTGTGTGATCTCTGTGGCAAGCACACCGGATGCACCACATGGATTCTGACGAGCTGCTTCCTGTATTCATTGCTATGACACAGGAAATATTTAGAGTGAATGATTTATGTACTATGAGGAATTAGTTATATATCATGATTTTCTGAAATCAAAATCACTAGCATTGCTTGCCAATTTCTCTCACATTGAAGTCATCTTCTTGATGATTCAATGTGCTTTTTTTTTTTAATTTACAGATCAAAAACCCTGAAAATAAGTTTGCTTAGACCACTTTTTAAATATTTTAAAATTTATTTATTTATTTATAAGAAAGAGAGAGAAAGAGAGATAGATAGATAGAGATAGAGAGAGAGAGAGAGAGAGAGAGAGCGCAATAGAATGGGCACGCCAGGCCAGGACCTCTAGCCACTGCATATGAACTCCAGAAGCATGTGCTACCATGTGCATCTAGCTTATGTAGGTTCTAGGGAGTTGAACCTGGGTCCTTAGGCTTTACAAACAAGCACCCTATCTGCTAAGCCATCTCTTTAACCCAGATCATTCTTTTAAGGAGCTAAAATTTGAATAAGGATAATTGACTGAAATTTGTGCTTGTTTTTCTTTGTGTTTGAAACAGGGTCTTGCTATATCACCCAGGCTAACCTTGAACTCACTATGTAGTCAAGCCTGGGACCAAATTCATGATCTTTCTGCCTTAGTCTCCTGAGTTCTTGTATTACAGGCATGTGCCACTAGGCCAGTGAATTAAAATTAACTCACACCATATAGTTTCCTTTTTGAGTATGACTTCTTTAAAAAGTAGAAAACAACAACACGGGCTGGAGAGATGGCTTAGCGGCTCAGGCGCCTGCCTGCTAAGCCGAAGAACGCTGGTTCCAATGTCCAGCGGTTCCAATCTCCAGGTCCCACGTTTAGCCAGATGCACAGTGAGGCAAGGGCACAATGCTGCACTTGCCCACCAGGGTGTGCACATATCTGGATTTCGTTCACAGCAGCTGAGAGACTGCTGGCGCCCCCATCTCTGTCTCCCTCTCTATCTTTCTCTGTCTCTCTCTCCAAAAATAAATAAAAAATAATAAAAATTAAAAAACAACAACAACAACAACAAAAACCCACTCCAACTTATGAGAATTTCACATTTATTTTTTTGAGTGTAGAATAAAGTAGATTGAATAAATTTTGATCCAAGGTATATGAAATACTCATTCTTGTTGACCATTCCTATCCCTTTCTCTCCCTTATTTATTTTGAAGGAAATCTCAGCCCTAACTTTATTGACAAATATCTTAGTATAGTTCTCTAAAAGATAAAGACTTAAACATGAATACCATCAAGCCAAAAAATTAACACTTATTTGTTATCATCATATATTCAATCAGTGTTCAAGTCCAAACTATGTCATAAAGATAATTCCTTTTTACTTCTTTTAGTGTGCGTGTGTGTGTCTAGTGTGCATGGTGTAGTAGGTATGGTGTATGTGGTATATGCATGTGTTTTTGCAGGTATGCACCCCACATATGTGTGGAGGCTAGAGAATAATTTTGGGTATCCACCTCTACTGCTCTTCCATTATTTCCTTTGAGGCAGGGTCTTTTACTAAACCTGGATCTGGGAGCCCCAGTTATCCTTCTGTCTCCTCATCAGCCTTGGAGTTACAGGGGTGTGTGGCCACACCCAGCTTTTTATCTGTGCAGCAAGTCCTCTTACCTTCTAAGCCATCTCCCAGCCCCCAGATCATTTCTTCTTAAAAGTATTTTTTATTTGAAGTATAATGATGCCCACACATTGTGATCAAATATCTTGTTCTAAAACATATTTCATTTTGATTTGTTTATCTGCAAGAGAGAGTGTGTGTGAGAGAGAATGGGCACTCCAGAGCCTCTATCCATTGCAAGTAAACTCCAGGCACATGTGCCATCATGTGCATCTGGCTTATATGGGTACTGGAGAAATGAACCTGGGTCCATAGGCTTTGCAGGCAAGCATTGTAACCACTAAGCCATCTCTCCAGACCCTCAATTATATTTACTTTTATTTTAATAAATGTGCTGCCCTTTTCCCTCTTCATCTTTCTTTTTCTCATCCTCCTCTTTCTTCTCGACTCTTATGCTCTGTGTTTTCATCCATTTATAGTATATTTTTGATATTGATTTTTAAAAGTCTTAAAATATTTTAAATGTAAATGATAATATCTCATTTTCTTCTTCTTCTTCTTCTTCTTTTTTTTTTTTTTTTTTTTTTTTTTTTTTTTTTTTGAGGTAGGCTCTCACTCTGGCCCAGGCTGACCTGGAATCAACAATGTAGTCTCAGGGTGGCCTTGAACTCATGGCAATACTCCTACCTCTGCCTCCTGAGTGCTGGGATTAAAGGCGTGTGCCACCACGTCCAGCTAATATCTCATTTTCTGACACATATGTTTAAAAAATTTTTTTGAGGCAAGCCCAACAGACTGGCCTGATTTTTTATGCAAGGAGTGGGGAAGGGAGAGAACTGGTATGCCAGGGCCTCCAGCCACTGCAAATGAACTGCAGATGTGTGCGCCCCCTTGTGCACATGTGTGGCATTGCCCACTTGCATCACTGTATGTCTGGCTTACATGGGACCTGGAGAATTGAACATGAGTCCTTAGGCTTTGCAGGCAAACACCTTAACTTCTAAGCCATCTCTCCAAGCCCTGTTTTAAATATTTTTTTCCAATTTGTTTTTTTTTTATGTTTTAATTTTTTTTGCTACAAAAGTTTAAAATTTGTGTCTAATTAGGTGTTTTAATATTTTCTACTATGATTTTTAGATTTTGTATCCTGCTTATACAAAGCTTTCCATGTGCTATATCTTTAAAAACAATCACTTTTCTACAAAAGATTATACTAAGTGTTGCAACCCAGGCTCAGAAAGTCAAACACTGCATGTTCTCTTATATGTGGGTCCTAGCTTCAAATGTTTAGACTGGTATTTGAATTGAAGTACAAGTCAGTAGTAGAGGCCAGGAATCTAGAAAGGGGCTATGAGGGAGGGAATAAAGTAGAGGGCCTCAAAGCGAGAGTATTGTAGATATGTAAATAGAGGGGCAGAGTACTGAGGGTGGAATGGTACAAGTGAGATCAGGGGAACGTAGGGAGGACAGAAGGGGTGGGAGGAGGAAGGTTAATCAAAATTTAAGATGTTATGAATATTCCACATGGAAACCTGCTTCTTCACTAACCTATGATACACATGTTTAAAAATAGTTCGGACATAAGTGATCTGTGGGGGTGGATAATGTTGTTCCCAGAAGATGGTTTTTAGAACAATTTCAGTGCCAAGGGTGGGATACTTTCCAGAGAGCTGTTGGCCAGGGATGCCCCTAAAGCATTTGCCTATTGCCAAGGCACTTGGTTGCCCACCAGAACAAGATGGTTAGACCCTATTATTGAAGCCTCCACATGCTTGGGCTGCAGGTCACTAAGAAATCATGCTGGAGCTGAGCTGGAAACCTCCTCCCTGTAGACTAGCTCTCAGGATGCTGAAAAGACTCATGCAGCCTGTTGGGAGAGAAAAGTTATCAATGGCCTTAACCATCAGTGGACCCTGCAAGCTACATGGATGGATAGCCAGGCAAAATGTGCCAACAGTTGTAATGGTGGTGTGTCTGATATGAGAGAAACCAACTGCTCTCTGTTTGGACTTGAGGCCTGCTCCATGGGAGGGAATTCATGCTTGGTATTGAAAACCTAATAAAAATGTGGATGGGGAGATCATAAGCCCTAGTGTGGCTCAGACATTTTTTCTAAAGAAGGGTGCTGCAGCAAACTAGGAAACTCACACAGACTCAGTGAGGTACTTTAACTTTTTTTTTTTTTTTTTTTTTTTTTTTTTTTCGAGGTAGGGTCTCACTCTGGCTCAGGCTGACGTGGACTTCACTATGTAGTCTCAGGGTGGCCTTAAACTCTTGGTGATCCTCCTACCTCTGCCTCCCGAGTGCTGGGATTAAAGGCGTGCGCCACCACACCTTTCTTACTTTAACTTTTTGAATGAAACACAGCAATATTTGAAATCCACTGTACAGGAAATGGATGGCCCATGCAAGCTAATTCATATTTACAATCTTACATAGTGTTCTCTTATTTTCAATGATGGCATGTATTTTGCAATGTTAGGTTTTTGCAGTTATAGGATTAAAAAGTCAATGTACAGCAGCAGGAAATGAGGGTGGTGTATCCCATAGGATTCTGCACTTTAGGCAGCTATGTCGTCCTCAGTAAGAACATAGATAGTATTATTGCTGAAGAAAATACCTTAAATTCATGTGTATTAGTTTTTCAAGTGGTTATTAAGTTGATGGGAAACAGCAATTAATAAGGTTTTGGACCTAATTTCTCAATCAATGATACTCTTGTATATATAATTTAATTTTCTCTTAGTCTTTGAGGTGTCAGGAGACAACTACTGACACCAAGAACATTACTACCTGAGAAAATCTTGGAGCCTTTAGGTTGGGCGCTTCTTGTTTTATCTTTATGTGGTGAAGTCAGGATTCACATGTAATCTCATGACTCCTGTTTCCCAACTCACTTCTGTCTGCTTTATTAGTCTCATCTGTAATCCATTTTGTTTTGTGGCAACTCCTTTAATACTCTTCCCTAACGTTTCGGGGTTCATTTAGTTAAAACCAGATAATATAGTATGGTTGAAAATGGTCATAGTGCTCGGCCAGGTAAAACATCAGGACTTACCCGTTCATGGAGCTGGCTCTCTCTGATGGTTCCTACGTGGTGCAGTATTAATTTGCAAGGGCTGATTTCTTTATTGAAAAGCTGTATCAGCAAATTTAATTTTAGATGAACTTGGCTGTGCTCTCAGGCACAGGTTAACTGCCAAATATTACAACAAGCTGAAGGCAAATGAACGAATGTGGAAGCTGCTGCCAGCTTCATGTTCCTCCCGCCTTCCCTCATGAAGCACCAGAAACTTAGTGTGCACAGGGCTGCTCGACACACGGAAGGAGGCAGGTGCCAGGGTCAATTGGCATATGGAATAATAATAAAGCTTAATCATCTCTTATCTTTTACTAGAAGAAAAATGGAAATTATAGTTTGAATATATTTTTTAGAACTCCCAGACTGTGTTTTTCCTCTTTGGAGAACACGACTCCAAGGCATTCATTTACTGAGCAATCTCTTTCCTGATATAAACCAAGTGAGCTGGGTCCCAGCTCACTGCCTTAGATCAGACATCCTTGACCAGGTTTGCACCATCCCCTGATGTAAAGCTGAGTATCAGAAAGCCTGTCTGGCTCTTTGCTTACAAACTCATTAGGTGGCCTGCATTTCTGAGCTTTTATAAAAACCAAGGTAGAGGATTCAGAGAAGCAGAATGGCTCTAAGAACTCATAGGCTGGTTCTCTTTATTTGCATTTGCTCTACCTCCTATGCATCCCTCTACTCCACTGAGCCAATGTCTTTCAAAGCATTCACTTGCTCAAAGTATGGCCAGACACTTATGAGTCAGGAGAGAAGAAAAAGTCATTTATATTTAAAAATACATTATGTGTCTGGAGGAACACAAGAGAGATTGATTGAGAGGGGCGGGGATATGATGGAGAGTGGAATTTCAAAGGAGAAAGTGGGGGGAGGGAGGGAGTACCATGGGATATTGTCTACAATTAAGGAAGTTGTCAATAAAAAAAATAAAAACCAAAAATATACATCTAAAAAAAACCAACAACGAAGAGGGGGCGGAAAATTGTAAGAGACCACAGGTTGAGACATCATGCCCAGAGGCATTCCCTCCCTCCCAAAATAACTGACTGCTGCTCCCACAACACATAAACCACAACCCCATGGGGAAGACCTGCAACCCCACTGAGGAGGGTCCCCAATGGAACGGGGGCAGGGACGAGGGAAAAGAAGGTACCAACACATGATGTATCCATACAGAGCATGTTGTTAGTAATAATAAACAACAGCTTGAAAGCCTGATTACTTTAGATTTACAAGAGCATTTCCAGAGAGAAAGTTTATCCCCCCCCCACCCAGAATTCCATAATCTTTGTAAGGAAGTCTTTGTATGCAAAGTTTATCCATTTTCCATAAGTGTGAGAGAATACTGCTATCTTTACATATCCTTTGTAGGGAGAGATATAAAAACTTTGCTGAGCAGGAGGAAAGAATTTTCTTTTCTTTTTTTTTTTTTTTTTGCATTGATAGCTTCCATAATTATAGACAATAAACTATGGTAATTTCCTCCCCCCTTTCCCTTTATAACTCCAGTCTCCATCATGTCCCCTCCCCCTCTCAATAAGTCTCTCTTTTATTTTATTATTATTTTTTATTTTTTTGGTTTTCCAAGGTAGGGTCTCACTCTGGCTCAGGCTGACCTGGAATTCACTATGTAGTCTCAGGGTGGCCTCGAACTCTCAGTGATCCTCCTACCTCTGCCTCCCGAGTGCTGGGATTAAAGGCGTGTGCCACCATGCCTGGCCTCTTTTATTTTGATGTCATCATCTTTTCCTCCTATTATGATGGTCCTGTATAGGTAGTGTCAGGCACTGTGAGGTCATGGATATCTAGGCCATTTTATGTCAGGAAGAATGCATTGTAAGCAGTCCTACCCTTCCTTTGGCTCTTACATTCTTAGAAGGAAAGAATTTTCATGAGTTGATTCAGTCCATAACTCACTGTTCCTCAAAGGAGGGAGTTGGACTACCCATGCAATTTGGAGTATCTTCAAGGATGTGGCCCCCTATGTGGCCCCAGTAGACCGCCAGCTTCTTCGTAATAATACAAGTGGCTTGCTGCCAAAATCAAATGGCCTTGCATGCAGAGCATTCTGTATCTCCTAGGAGGTGTCAGGGGTGGGGGTGAAGGTCTGAAGGGGCATCACAGTGGGAAGGAGAGTATGCAGGGTGCATGGACTGTCATGGTTAGAAATTGGGTGGGTGCATAGATGTTTATTGTCATTCTCTTCTGCTCATTGCTATCATTTTTGATAACAATGAAATAGGTACACACTTGCTGTGTTTTATTAGGACTCTACATATGTCCTACACAAGTGGAACAAAGACACATGGGAAAGTGAGAAAGGACTGGATCTTTGAAATGAATAAACTAAGATCTTGAAAAGAAAAATTGATTTCATCCGCCTTCATTTTCGAATTCCTACAAAGGGAAGGTACTTTTCTAGAGCTTATAGATATAGTCATGACAATCAGAAAGAAAAACATTGCTTTAAAAAGAGCTTGTATATTTTTTAAATGGAGAAATTAGTTTATTTTCATATTTTGTGATTGGCTTCAAAAATCCTTTATCAAGTAGAAGTACTGTCAAAATATCAGATTTTAAGAATCAGATTGAATTCTTTGGTATAAGCAGCTTTTCATGGCCAGTGTATGGCATTAAGAAGCTCAAAGAACATGGGAGACAGTGAAGCCTAGAATACATGAAGGTGGTAGGGGTTATAATGCTTTGTTTCTCTTTCACAGGAAAAGTCCACAGCAGACATACTTCACATCTACTTAGAAGTTCGAAAGTTATGAAAAACCAAAAGGTTAAACTTCAAACTTGTGAACTTGCAGCTAGAATATCTTGCTGAACTTGGGAATTTTACTGTCACCTATGGTATACAAATATCTAAGGACTGTTAGCACGATTTTGGCACAGCAGACCAATTCTTCTCAACCCTCCAGATTAAGAGAAAAAAAAAAAAAAAAAAAACTTTCTCTCCATAAATGCCTCAACTTAGTATTGTACGAAATATAAAGTGAAAAGTATGAGACTACAATGTAATTCTATTCTAATTTTGTATTTTTTTGTAACATATACAGTATCATTTTTGTTTTAGGAACTATAAATTGTTTAATTTTGCAAGATTAAAAGCTTGTAAGTTTTAACTTTTTGAATATGAAGTGTAGCACTTTATGGTTATTAAGTTTACTATCAAAACATCAATCCATTTTAAAAACTGCAATTTTAATCAACACCATTTGTAGAATTTGTAGCAACTAGGCTCAGGTCCACATTAAATCCAGAGATCTGGGCTTTGAAGTTATTCGCCCGTTTTCAGTCCTTCAACTTGTTATTTCCTTTCTTCTTGTCTTCATTTATTAACGCAAAACTTTCAGATTTTTATATCAGATCTTCTTCTCCCAGGTCCTATTAAATAACTTTGTAAATATGCATTTAAAGTCTTGAAACAACATTTTAAACTGAGACAGTTCTTGCTAAAAGTTCAGCACTAAATATTTACAACGCTGGGATTTAAACTAATGCAACCTGAAAAATGGGCCAAGTTCCAGTTATTTCCATAAATCTTAAAAGCCAACACTGGAATTATTACAAAAGGTTTTGAAATGTCTCAATGAAGAAAAGGTGGCTGCATTTCTTACATCAACACTATTCATGGATAAGTGACAACACCAAAGGTGCCTGTTCACGTTTCTGATGATTAAGGTTACCATGGCAAAGTCTAAAACAACGGGCAAAGCTGATAAGCTTCGAAGTATTACTGTCATAAAAATAATCAATTTCTGTCTTTCTGTCTTCCTTTTGCTGCACTAGGAACCAAAGAACTCAACAGGGAACTGTTCTGATTGGGCCACACGTGACATCTTAAGAACAGAAAGAGATAGTCTCTGTTATTCTTTCAGGGCATTATTTATACATTCAGAAAACCCCCAAAGCTTCGAAAACAAAGTTATTTAGCCTTGTGAATATCTTGAAATTTCTTGAAATTCTGTTATGAACAATTCAATTTTTCAAGCATCCAATATTTAAAAGTGCCGTGGACATGGGCTCTACCCCATGGTTACAAAGTGGCTTTCTCCTTTGTTGAATGTGAGAGTTGATCTTTGCTCCTTCAGTATCCCAAATCATTCATTCAAAGTCACCCCTGTCTATTTTTCGAGACTGTTTATGTCACACTGTAGGGGGACATCTGTAGGAACTTTCTTTGTATCAGCTCGCTCTCGTTTGGTCAAGCATGGTAACACAGCAGTACGAGTTAATCGTGGTTTCTGAGTTACTGGGCACAGTACTGCCCCAGGATTATCAATGGATGTAGTCAACCTCCCTCCATTTGTGGTAGAAGTCCTCCACTGATGGGTTCTTTTTGCTAACATGTCATCTAGCAGCTGCTCTGAGTTCACCTGGGCCTGAACCTTCACGACTCTTCTGAAAAGTTGCCTGACGAGTATCTTTCTTTCTCTGTCTTTTTTGGGGGGGATTAAAGGTGTGCCCTACTATGCCTGGCTTACAAACTTTAATAATACAAAGTTCTGCAAAGATATTTTCTGATGACTTAATTTATTTCCATTCCTGGTAAAATGAGGTGGAATGTTATTATTATTATTTTTTTCTATTGAACTGGTTAGATCTCTTAAAAACTGCAGCTGGTTTCCTTTGTACTTCACTTTCACTCTGTTTCAGAAGATTTACCTTTCTGTTTTTTTTTTTTTTGTTTTGTTTTGTTTTGGTTTTTCAAGGTCCAGGGTCTCACTCCAGCTCAGGCTGACCTGGAATTCATTATGTAGTCTCAGGGTGGCCTCGAACTCATAGCGATCCTCCTACCTCTGCCTCCCGTGTGCACCACCACACCCATTGCCTTCCTTTTTAATGCTGGAAAATACCATTCTATTTTCTTGTCACTTAGGGGGGATGGTTTCTGGACTCATTCCTTTTCGAATTCTAGTCGCTTTCCTAGCTGCAAGGCCAGTGATAACTCCATAAGGACGCCTCTTTCCAGGCATGACTCTTCCTCCACGGGCCATACTAGTTTTACCAAAACCAGAATTCTGTTGGATTCCCCATCGTACTGCCATCCTGAATTGCTGGGTACCACTTTGCTGAAGTCTTCTATTCAGTCTTGGAAAGTTTTGCTTCTTTGTTTCCTTTTTATTATTATTATTATTTTTATTATTTTATTTATTTTTGGAGAGAGACACAGAGAGAGACAGACAGAGAGGGAGAGGGAGAGGGAGACAGAGATGGGTGCGCCAACAGTCTCTCAGCTGCTGCGAACGAAATCCAGATGTGTTCGCCCCCTTGTGGTCAAGTGTGGCATTGCGCCCTTGCGTGTCACTGCATCTGGCTAAACGTGGGACCTGGAGATTGGAACTGGGTTCTTAGGCTTAGGAGGCAGGAGCCTTAACCACTAAGCCATCTCTCCAGCCTTTGTTTCCTTTTGATTCAATTTGATAATATCATCCAAAGACACATTAATTTTGTCCAGGTTCTCATTGCTGTGGGCTTTCATCATTGTTGTTGTCGGTGGCTGCGGCTCCCACTAACCACATATCAAACCAGTTCCTGACTCAAGAGCTTGTGCTCTTTTTTTTTTTTTTTTTTTTTTTTTTTTGGTTAGTTGGTTTTTTGAGGTAGGGCTTCACTTGAGTCTAGGCTGACCTGGAATTCACTATGTAGTCACAGGGTGGCCTCAAACTTGTGGTGATCTTCCTACCTCTGCCTCCCAAGTGCTGGGATCAAAGGCAACTGCCACCACACCCGGCTCAAGAGCTTATATTCTTGAGGGGAAGGATAAACAATAAAAACAATAAGCAAAATGTATAAGATTAAATCAAGGAAGTGGGAAAAGTAGTGCTGACAAGGTAGAAAATAGGCAATGATAGGGAGAAAAGGTTAAAGTTTTAAATATAAGGGGTGCCAGGGAAGGCTTCACTAAAACATTTAAAAAATATTTGTATTTATTTATTTGCAAGCAGAGAGTAATAGAGAGAAAAGAGACAGACAGAGAAAATGGATGCACCAGGGCCTCCAGCCACTGTAAACACTCCAGACACAGGGGCCTCTTTGCACATCTGGCTTTAGGTGGGCACTGTATAATGAAACCTGAGTCGTTAGGCTTTGTAGGCAGGCGCCTTAACTGATGAGCTATCTCTTCATCCCCTAAAACATTTTTGTTTTGAATTTGCACAGTTATTCTATTGATATTTGAAAAATCCCCAATCATGTATTTATAATAAGGAAGAAAGAGAGTGTTTTAAATGAAATCATGACATTTACTGGGAAATGATGGATCTAGAAAGGATTATACTAAGTGAGGTAACCAAGTCTCAGAAAGCCAAATGTTGCATGTTCTTTCTCATATGTGGATCTTAGCTACAATTGTTTAGACTTGTGTGTATAGCAGAGGCCAGTAAGCTGGAAAAGGCTATAAGGGAGGGAGGAGAAGAAAGGACTTTAGGGAATGATATTGTATATATGTAAGTAGAAGAACAGATCACAGAGAGTGTAATGGCCTAAGTGAGGCCAGGGGAAGAGATTGAGTAAGAGAAGGGTGGGGGAGGCTCAATCAAAATTCAAGATATTCTGAATAAGACATATGAAAGCTTACTTTTCTGGATAACGGCACATCCAGAAGCCATAGATTGCTACTAGAAAATTTTACGTGCCAGGGATGGGATACCTTCCAGTGACTTGTTGGCCAGGGAGTTTCCCTGATTTCCCACAAGTAACAGATGGTAAGACCCTATTACTGAAGACTTCACATGCCTGAGCAGCAAGGTCACTGAGAAAGCAAGCTGGTGCTGAGCCTAAAACCTTCTCCCTGTAGACCAGCCAACAAAAGCTGGAAAAAGCTGAACTGCATGCAGCCCTATGGGAGACAGAAGTCATCAGCAGTGAGAACAGTGGACACTGGAAGCCTCAAGTTTGGCCAGACAGACCAAATGATGAACAAGTGCAATAGTGGCATGTCTGCTCTGGGGGAAACCAACTCTTATCTAATTGCACTGGAAGCCCATTCTATGGGAGAGAATACATGCCTAGTACTGAAAACCGAACCAAAAGCTTATGGCAGGGGAGGTCATGAGCCTTAGGGGTATAAAGCCTGCTCTTGTCTGGCTAAGTTTATATATTATTCTCACCAAACTGCCCTGAAAGCACTACACTTAATGTTTATATTCATATATTAATGCTATTCTCACTTTCAGTTAGAGAAGCTTCTCTCTCTCTCTCTTTTTTTTGTTTTTGAGGTAGGGTCTCACTCTAGCTCAGGCTGACCTGGAATTCACTACATACTCTCAAGGTGGCCTTGAACTCTTGGTGATCATCCTACCTCTGCCTCCTGAGTGCTGGGGTTAAAGGCATGTGCCACCATGCTGGGCTTCTCTCTCTCTCTTTTTTTTTTTTAAAATAAATTTTATTTATTTATTTCCAAGCAGAGATAGAGAGAAGAGAGACAGAGAGAGAATGGGCATACAAGGGCCTCTAGCCACTACAAACTAACTCCAGACACATGTGCCCCTTGTGCATCTGGCTTATGTGGGACCTGGGCAATTGAACTTGGGTTGTTTGGCTTCCTAGGCAAATGCCTTAACTGCTAAGCCATCTCTCCAGTTCCAAAGCTTCTCTTTTGAGATGGTAGTGACCACGGGATGACCCAAAAGGCAACATAGTGCTGAGAAGAAGGGACAGAGGAGTGCTGAGGACTGAAACATCTCTATCACACCCTCCCAGAAGAGGTGGAAAGAATGTAAAAGCCAAAGGAAGGATATGACTCCTTACAACGCAACTGTCCAGACAGAAATAGGCCTCGATATCCATGACCTTGCAGTGCCTAGCAATACCTTCACAAGACCCTCATAATAAGAGAAAAAGATGATGACATCAAATTAAAAGAGAGACTAAAGGAGAGAGGGAGGGGATATGATAGAGAGCGGAGTTGTGAAGGAGAAAATGGGGGAGGGGAGAGAAATATCATGATTTATTGTCTGTAAGTATAGAAGTTGTCAATAAAAAAATTAAGAAGAAAAAAAAAGAGAGTGTTTGAGTGAATGGTCTCAGAGTACAGCATTGAAGTAAAGACCTGAAGGAGGTGAAGGATGCCATGCAGGCAAGTGGGATGAGAATACTGGGGATAAGACCTTAGCAAACCTCATTAGCATGCTAAGTAGAATAGAAACCAATGCCACAGAGTGAGCCAGCGAGGTGGAGACTGTTAGCAGAACACAGGGAGTAACAGTAAGCGTGTGCGTGCGTTGAATATATCCGGGGGGATTCACATAGATAGATGGGGCTGTTCACTGTGAAATCAGGTTGGGAACTGGCTGTTATGAAGGAAGCAGGAAGTCAATAAAGAGCTTAGAGGACAGTAGTTCCAGCTCATTTAAAAAAGATTACTCTGGCATCTGGGTAAGAACATGTTGAAGAATTGTTTGAAGAGAAACAAAGAAACTAACGGTGAGACTCTTTCATAAGCCAGATGAAAGCTCAATGCGTGGGTGGGTAGATGAAAGGAGGAGCAACAAGAAGTATGGATTTATCATTGGCCAAGATGGGGAGACTAACGGGAGCATGGGTGGTACATCAGAAGAGGTTGTTTGAGATGGATGCCAATCAGACATCTAAGTGGATATCAAGAGGAAAACGAGAATGCTTTTGCAGTCAGGGGAGCTACAAAATTGGGAGCATAAGCATACAGATACTATATGAAACCAAGAGATTAGACAATATACCCAAGGGAATAAATGACATAGGCCTAGAAACTTAGTAGGAAAAAAACAGAAGAATGACATTATGCCAAATAACATAAGAACCAACCTAAGGGAGATGAAACAATTTGACTAAGAATAATTCCAAATGTAGTTCTGATTATTACTCCAAATAGGAAACATACATGTATATACAAGCAAACAAAACATACATGGAGAAGACATAAAGAAATGAATTTTCCTTATGAAGACTTCCACTTAGTGTGCATGTATGTGTATCTACACACACATGTGCATAGACAGATAAAGATTCCTTCAGGAGGTAGAACTCTCTCTTCCTCATGGGTGGGCAGGACTTAGTGATCTATTTTGGAATAATATATCTGGGAGGAGAAAAATAGTGACTTTGTTATGAAGAAACCTGGAAAATACAACCTTAGTCAAATGGTGATGGTCATGGGTCTGGAGATGTCATATGGATGTGGTGTGTCCTCTAGGAAGTTAAATAGAAAGTCACTCTATCCATTTCACCTAACTCATATCCTCAGCCTAAATCTGGGAAAAGAAGATTAGATAACATTTGAGAGTCGAAGCCAGTACTCCAGACTATAAAGAACATGAAAAACAGAACACTAGAATATTGTTTTAAGCGGAGAAAACTAGCAAGTCATGACCAGTAAATGAAACATGGTACCCTAGATTGTATCTTGAACAAAATGAAGATATCAATAGAAAACAAATCTGGAGATTAGTTAATAATAGTGCACCAGTGATAATTCAAAGAGTTTCGATAAGTGAACTATAGTAATGTAAGATACTAATGACTGGAATAGTTTAGTGAAACTGTATAATCGTTCCAACTTTAAGTACAAACTATATAGAAAGTTTAATTTTTTTTTTTTTTTTTTTTTTTTTTTTTTTGGTTTTGCAAGGTAGGGTCTCACTCTGGTCCAGGCTGACCTGGAATTAACTATGTAGTCTCAGGGTGGCCTCGAACTTTATTTTTTACAACAAATGCCAGCAATAGCCAGTAAACAGTCTTTATTTTTTTCAACAAATGAGCAATAGTAGCCCCCGGGCAGAATGTACTGGCGGAATGGTACCGCTTCCTGGCCATGTACATGTGCTACTTGCAATTTCTGAAAATCACAACCAAAGTTTTAAAGAATTCAAATTCTTAAAAATGGCATCTGTATGAATGGTCTTATTCAGAAACGGCTTCAACATATGGACAGCAAAACCTAGACAAGAATAGTAGCAGACCATCTGAGTATCATACAAAAACATCATAAGATTAGGCACTTCATCAAAGAAAAAAAACTTGGCAATACTGTAAATGAGGTCATCAAGTCTGATGCCACACCGTGGAAGACTGCTGGTCCCCTCCTCACACACTGCGCAGAACACCGCGCATGCCCCTGTCCTCAGCAAGGAGGAACAGAGGACCCCAGGGCTCCCCAACCATAGGAAGCCGCAGAGGGGTTGGTTCCTTAGGGTTTCCGCATACCACTGTCTCAGTGCCCGCACTTCCTGTGTCGTGATGGATCCCGGCTGTCCTCAGATGCTGGAGCTGGCCGCCCAGCTCCTGCAGTACGTTTAGCTCACACAATGAAACCATGACCCAACCATTGACAGTTTGATTCAGAAGAGCCGAGGTTTGCAAGGCTTGTCTGATTACATCCTGCCATCTTTGGTTAGTAGAACGTCAAAGACAGACACAGCTGACCATGGGACCAGAGCAGGTCAGTGGAGAGAGAACTGTACTTTGGGAGTCAAGACATCACCAAGCTCAAGTGGGACAAAGCATCCGCTGAGTTTCCATGGAGGTCATGCTGCAGTAAACATGGCTTGCCAGTGTCCGTTATCATTACAGAGCCTGCCTTCCTATGTGAAACCTTCTTAGCAGTATCTGTGATATAGACTAGCAGGTCACGTGCTGACCCTTCTGCACCCCCGCCCCGCCCCGCGTGCCTGTGCGCTAAGGGCTCTGCTGTCCTGTCTGCAGCACAGGGCGCACAGACCACTGCAGGTCCCATTGTTCTTTTTGGAAGCCCGCGCTTTTGTATCTCCCTCCTTCTTCTTGCCCTTTTCTTGCTTTGTTTTATGTTTCTCCTTGCTTCCTCCTCTTTTGCCAGGGTACACCTGTCCCTCTAGGATGACATCAGCACACCCGGACGGGCGCACCGGCCCCGGGAGAAGGCAGCAGCCGCGGCAGCAGCTGCCACCAAAGGTCCAAGGTCCCGAGGCGCAAGGCAACCACAGGGCTGCGCACACCTAGCTGGAGGCCGCCATCTCCACTGCTCTGCCTACAGGCCGAAAGTTTAATCTTAAAGAGCTAAGAGAGCACAAATACTTCTTATTTAGAGAAGGCCTTTGTAAGATTCCTAATATTTGGTGGCTCTGATGTTTATAAAAAATGTCCATTATGGGGCTGGAGAGATGGCTTAGCAGTTAAGGAGTTTCCTGCGAAGCCTAAGGACCCATGCATCTGGAGTTCATTTGCAGTGGCTAGAGGTCCTGGTGTGACCATATTCTCCTCCTCCCCCTTTCTATCCCTTAAATAAATAAACAAATAAATAAAATATATAAATTGTTTTTTAAAAGTCCATTGTGGTTTCAAATACATTTGACAGCAACACCAGGGTTGAACAGGCAGTCAGAATCCATATTTGTTGCCTTGATTACAAGGGATATGTAGCTTATAATGGAAAAGTCTTCCCTCTTAATTATGTGTTTTCCTTGATATCTGCCCCTATCTTTTTTTTTTTAAACAAAGCTAGAATTTAAGTAGTTTAGGCTTTAAATGACTTATTTTGTATCCTGTACATGTACTATTAATATTGTAGTAGGTTATGCTCATTAATGTATCAGTTCTTTTACTTGTAAAATGCTTCCATTCATTAATACAAGAGCATGAAACAGCTACAAAGAAACTGAACATACTATACAAATCTGGGACTTCTGGAATTTATTACTAACAGGGCATAGAATGCATTAGCAAACTGAATTTCTAGCTTTATTGTCAGATCATTTTTTCCTTTCTTTCCTTTTTCTTTTTCTTTTCTTTTTTTTCTTCTTTTTTCCTCTTCTTTATTTTCTTTTCTCCTTTTTTCTTTCTTTCTTTCTTTCTTTCTTTCTTTCTTTCTTTCTCTCTCTCTTTCTTTCTTTCTTTCTTTCTTTCTTTCTTTCTTTCTTTCTTTCTTTCTTTCTTTCTTTCTTTCTTTCTTTCTTTCTGTTTTTCAAGGTAGGATCTCACTCTAGCCCAGGTTGACCTAGAATTCACTATGTAGTCTCAGGGTGGTCTTGAACTCACTATGATCCTCCCACCTCTGCCTCCTGAGTGCTGGGATTAAAAGCCCTCAGATCTTTTTTTTTTTTCCACAAAACAAAACATTTATTTAAAACAATTTAATAGAGTGACTACACATCATTGGGGAACAAAGGCATCCTTGACAATTACTTTAACATTCTTTCATTGGATTGGCTTATGACATTTTTATGTATGCATACTTATTTTTATTTATCCCTTTCCCAGACCCCCTACATTCCTTCTTTTGGTACCAATTCTCTCCTGAGTAACAACCATCTTTTCTTGTCATGTGTAAATTCTACCATTTTAATATTTTCTCTTTTGTTATTTTCATTTCTGAGTAAGGTTGTCTAAAAATATTCTATATTTTCTAGCCTGATAATTCATACTGATTCTATGAAATTATGATTTGAATTGAATATAAAAGAATCTCTCTTTTTGGAGAGATGTATTAAAGTAAATATAAGGATATGCTGATGAGTCCAATAATACATTGACATTCGAAATTTATCCTCACAGTGTCTATTATATAATATTTTCAACTACAGTTGGTGATGAAATTATAAATATCTATAAAAATATAACAAAATGGAGAGATCTTCTGGAATTACTACTCATTACTTTGTGAGAAAATTACCAATAAGTACAGTATGTATATGTTTAAGAGTTTCACAATATAGTAAAAATGACAACATGGTCATTTCACATATCTGTATTTGTCTCATTTGTTTCTCTCTAGAATCCAATGCAATTCTCTGAACATCCTTGATTTTTGTAAAAAATGAAATAGGATATATAGTAATATTTTACAGTTTCCATCAGTTTTGATGACTGTATTGTCATGTGTCCATCTGTACATTTCCATACAGAACCAATTCTTTTCAATGTTCTCACTTCATAAACATCATGTGATACACATAGATTCTTATCAATTTCTATAATATTTGTTTTCATTATAAATGGAAACTTTAGGCCATGGTATATTTGCTTAATTTTTCATTAAGCACAACTATTTTCAACCTTGCTTAGATATGAAACATACCATGTTCTAATCTAAAACCCCTGAGGGTATGCGTACCTTGGGAAATCATAGCTAACTTCCATCAACTTCCACATTTAAATTTGCATGAATACTTGGCTAATGTAGGACATCCAAGGACCAGTGAGGAGCAGCCATTTCTAGGTGTCTCTGTTTGTCAGTTCACGAGAGTAGGTCAAAGTCTGGCTTTGTCTTCATGTCTAATTTCTAGTAAGGAATTTTTTTCTAATTATGTATGTTTCTAGTGACTTTGAGAAAGACTAAAGGCAACATTTAAAATATATATTTTATTCATTTATTTGAGAGAAAGAGGCAGAGAGATAGAGAGAGAGAGAGAGAGAGAGAAAATGGGTACTCCAGGGCCTTCAGCCACTGCAAACGAACTCCAGATGCATGCATCCCCTTATGCATCTGGCTTATGTGGGGCCTGGAGAGTTAAAATGGGATCCTTTGGCTTTGCAGGCAAACACCTTAACCGCTAAGTCATCTCTCCAGCCCAACACTTTTTTTAACCCCAACTGCCACACAGACATGATTCAATGGCTAAAGGGCACATGTTTGAACCTGTGACTTTCACTTGACAAAACAAGTTTCTGGATCATAGCATCATGAAGAATTCGGTTCCTCTCTACATATAGATTTAATTCAGAAGCTGAAAAAAAAATAAACAAAATACTTGTTCATGTATGGTATTCTTAAGGACAATTAGAAACTTTATTTATTCTAGGGGGAATGGAGTTGGCGAAATATCCCTCAACTTAGAGGAGAAATACAATTAAAAGTTGGTTAGTAACTAGCTATTAGAGACTAGCTATCTCTACCTCTTGGGATGGCAGGAAGTAATTAAAATCTCCTTAGTGACTAGATAGAAAGAATAAGAGGAATGGGGCAGACAAAAGCAAGTGATGTGAGGGGATATGATCAAAATACATTATGTACATGTATGAAAATTATTAATTAAAAGTCATCTCCTTATTAACTACTTATTCATAGAAGACAGGGTTGTGGCTTTTAGGGGTGGCTTGGGCAATCTGTCCTTGGAAAGCCATGAAGATCCCCAACTGTGGTAACTTACTGGAATCAAACCAATAATACTTCTTCATGTATCTGTGAGTGTGTGTAGGGGGGCACGGGGCATGTGTGTGCCACAGCAGCATATGGTGGTCAGAGAAGAGCCTTGGGTTGTTGGTTCTCTCCTTTTTTGTTTGAGGCAGGACCTCTGTTGTTTGCTGCTGGGAAGGCCAGAGGATATGGACCCGGAGCTTTGGGATTCTCCTGCCTCTAGTTCCTTTTGTGCTAGGCACATCAGGATTACAGATGTGTGTGCCACTGTGTGCCTGCATTTATGTGGTTTCTGAGGTTCTGAACTCTGGTTGCCAGGCTTGTAGGGCAAGTGCTTTTAACCATTGAGCCATCTCCTCAGACCAATACTTCTTAACTCATATTTATCCAAAGTGAAGAAGTAATAAAATCATTTGAATATATCAAGAAAACTACCAGGAAATATGACTTTGGATAGCTTCAACTGTCCAAATATCATTAAAGCATCTGCTCAGCAATTGAATATACCCATTTATTTTAGAAGGTGAATATTTATCAACAGTTCTCAGAAAGTGAGGGAGCTAATGGCCGTCATCAGCTTCTATTCAGTTTTTTTTTATTCACTGTTTGAATAAAATATTCAGAATATTTTGATAAACAATGCATTTTGAATACTTCAGGTTGCTCAGTGAATATTAAGCTTACCCTTAGGATTTAAGATAATTACAGGATAATGTGAGCTTACAACATGAAATATAATTGAAAAAAATGTATTCTCAATATTACAACTACTCCCAGGCTTTTAAGAATTTTGCAATTCTAGTTTGATTTATCCAGTTTTTTTTTTTGACAGCTTTTCTCTGTCTCCTTCAATGTGAAAGTGCCATGTGGCATGTGCATATATTTTAAATTAATGTAGATTTGAATTAATTTAAAATTATGTGAAGTCTATTATTCAGAAACATTTTAGGAATGAAGAATCAAGGTGGCAATTAGCAACCGATTTCGAACATTCATTGAGCCTGCTCTTCTAATGCCACATTCCCAGTTTTAAGGGCTTTAAGTGAGGTGCTTTAATAAGAATCAGTATCCCACAAATTCATTGTGAAGGATTACCATTGTCCAAGCATAATTACTATGCCTGACATAAATACTTTAACATAAGTAACAAAACTCTCTTTCAACACTGTCATCTCCTTCTGGATTCAAAATTCAATTTGTAGATAAGAAGAATTAAAGAGATGAAGTGACATGAATTCTAATTTCCTGTCAAAAGCTATTCATTGGTTAAAGTTCTTTTGTTGCTTCACAATACACTTTACATCTTCTAAACTGGATTATTTTAACAACACAGACTTGTGTTATTTATTTTTTTTTAAGGAAAAAATTTCTCTTTCTTAAGGAGGCAAATTTCTCTTTGGGGAAAATAAACTTGGAAGAAAAATATCATGAAAGAAGAAAATAAAATCATAAAAATTAAATATCAATATAGACAATTTAAATAACATTATTTCTAATTTTTTAAAAATTTTGTTTATTTTTATTTATTTATTTGAGAGCAACAGACAGATAGAAAGAGGCAGAGAAAGAGAGAGAGAGAATGGGCAAACCAGGGCATCCAGCCACTGCAAACAAACTCCAGATGCATGTGCCACCTTGTGCATCTGGCTTACATCGGTACTGGGGTCTTGAGCCTCGAACCAGGGTCCTTAGGCTTCACAGGCAAAGCACTTAACCACTAAGCCATCTCTCCAGCCCCACATTATTTCTAATTAAAAAAATTTTTTATTGACAACTTCTATACTTACATACCAAAAAACCCATGATATTTCCCTCCCCTCCCCCATTCCCCTTTAGAACTCCATTCTCCATCATATCCCCTCCCTCTCTCCATTAGTCTCTCTTTTAATTTGATGTCATCATCTTTTTCTTCTATTATGAGGGTCTTGCGAAGGTATTGCTAGGCACTGCAAATTTTTAATCTTCCTCATCTCATCTTGATTTTTTCTTCCTTCCCCTCTCTTCTCCCTCCTCCTTTCTTCTTCCTCCCTGTAGTTGCATCAACCTACTTCTTTTGCTGCACATCTTATTGGAGAAAATTATCACTGGGACCCAAAACATGGTAGCTCAAAGTATGGCACCATGGCATGCTGAATACTGTAAGCTACTGGAAACTGAATAGTCATAGAGGCAGGAAAGTCACTCTCTGAGCCTTTCTTTCCATGAGAGGCCCTTGTGGTCACCTATGGTAGGTGTCCTGCTCTAGTCCAGAGTAAAGAAATAAAAACACTGAGAGGTCCAAAAGAATTTTAAAAAATATGCCTTAAAAGGTAAGATCCTATTGCTGAAGAGACTATAGGCTGCTGATACAGAGCATGGAGAGACCTGGCTGGAATCCAGAAGAAAGCCAGTCCCCAGACAATTAGCCTGTCTAGTGCAGGAAAGTGCTACATTAGCTATTGGGGGAAAGTGGTCAGAGTTTTGAGCTACTCAGAAGCAAAAACCCTGACAGGGTAGTCAGGTGTGGTGGCTCATGCCTTTAATCCCAGCACTTGGGAGGCAGAGGTAGGAGGATTACCATGAGTTCAAGGCCACCCTGAGACTACATAGTGGGTTCCAGGTCAGCCTGGGCTAGAGTGAGACTCTACCTCAAAAAACCAAAATAATAAAAATAAATAACAAAAACTCTGACAGGATGTAATGCCAGTGCAATAGTGGTACACAGCCTTGGTGGGTAACCAATAGTTTTCTTATTGGCTAAGAGATCTGCTCAGTGTAAAGGAACCCATATCTGGAATTGAGAACCAGATCAGAATCCTATGGAGACAAAGATTATGCTCTCCAGTGTCAAGCTCTCACTAGTCTAAAAGAGGGGTTACATACATCAAATTCTCCCTAAATTAATAATGCTCATCCCATTTAAATTATACTAACTTCACTCCCCGCTGGAGAATCTGTTCTTCTTTTTCAGAAGGTAGCAAGACTGGAGGAGATAAACTACCACTCACACTTCAGCCAAGCCCCAGCTGAATCCACAGAGGAACTGGGGACACAGCAAGAAGAGTGCTTCTTCCATGCTGAACCTGATAATCAGCACCAGGATGAAGGAGACAGACCCTGAGGATACTCAACACCTACCAGAGCAGAGATCCAGAGGCTCCTAAGAGCTCATGTGAAGTAGACTTAAAACTCACCCAGCATGGCTCAGGGAATTTTGTGGAAGCAGGGGTGAAAGAATGTAAGAGCCACAGGTTGAGACATCATGCCAGAGGCATTCCCTCCCCCCAAAATAACTGGTTGCTGATCCAACAACATATAAATCACAACCCCAAAGGGAACACCTGCAACTTCAATGAGGAGGGGCCCCAAGGGAATGGGGGGGCAGGGACAAGGGAAAAGAGGGTACTAACAAATGATGTATCCATATGAAATATGTTGTTAATACTAATAATAAAAATATAAGTAAATAAAAATATGCCTTGCTAAGCCCCCAAACTCCAGTTTATTATCAGTAGGTCATATCCCCTTTGATTAACCTTTCTTTTATATGATTACCCACTTTTCAATAATTAAAGCATATGAATGCAGTTTTTCCTAGGTTTTGCATCTTCTTCTTCTTCTTTTTTAAATTTTTTTTATTTTTGGTGTTTTGAGGTAGGGTCTCACTCTAGCACTGGCTGCCCTGGAATTCGCTATGTAGTCTCAGGATGGCCTCGGACTCACGGTGATCCTCCTATCTCTGCCTCCCGAGTACTGGGATTAAAGGCGTGAGCCACCACACCCAGCTAGGTTTTACATCTTCATTTCTTAAGTCTTCTATCAACATCAACATAAAACATGTTAGAAGAATTTGTTATGTTTTTCTCTTGTCAATCTGTTATCTATAATTTGTTATAGGGCGCCAGCCATGAACTTTATGAGTGAGTGAGGAAACAGTGTATTACCTTTTCTCCCTACTCTTTTTCTTTTTTCTTTTCCCTTTCCTTTCCTTTCCTTTCCTTTCCTTTCCTTTCCTTTCCTTTCCTTTCCTTTCCTTTCCTTTCCTTTCCTTTCCTTTCCTTTCCTTTCCTTTCCTTCCCTTCCCTTCCCTTCCCTTCCCTTCCTTTCCCTTTCTCCTTCCTTCCTTCCTTCCTTCCTTCCTTCCTTCCTTTCTTTCTTTCTTTCTTTCTTTCTTTTTTTTTTTTTTTTTGAGGTAGGGTTTTGTTCTAGCCCAGGTTGACCTGGAATTCACTATGCAGTTTCAGGGTGACCTGGAACTCACAGCGTCCCACCTACCTCTGCCTCCCAAGTGCTAGGATTAAAGGCATGCACCACCATGCCTGGCTTTTTCGTTTTCTTTAAATATTTTTATTGCTTTATTTGCAAGCAGAGAAAGAGAGAGAGAGAGAGAGAGAGAGAGAGAGAGTATTGATTGTGGGTGGATAGATGCACTAAGGGCTTCTTGCCATTGTAAGTGAATTTTTGGTATATCTGCCACTTTGTGCATCTGGCTTTACCTGGGTATTGGGGAATCACAGGCTTTCTAAGCAAGTGGCTTTAACCACTGAGCAATCTCCCCAGCCCCTGACTCTAAAGTAATGTTAGTCCAACATTCCCTGATGATCCTTACCCCTGAGATCCTTGCTACATGGCCTGTACTCTTGCCAAGCACATTCCCTAAGGGTTATGAGATCATGGTTGCCCATATACCAATGGCAGGAAGTTGGAATTTTTATATCATTAACTTGAAATTACTCTGTAAACTGACTTTCTGACATACAATGTGGCCTTGAGCAAACTGATTAACCTTTCTGGATGCCATTTTACTCCAAGATTCCTCACTAAGAGGATTTTATTTTCTCACATATAGTTGATGAATGCTTTGATTCAGGGATTACAAATAAGACTGAAACATGGAATCCATCCATTTAATCATTAATTAATTGAATGTGTTCTTGTTTTATAGAAGAATTATGTTATGTATGTAAACAGATTTGATTCCTAGAATAGGCTATAGCATAAAGGGATATTTGCTGACCTAGGAGAAATTAGTCTTTCCAAAAGACTAGACATCTTCCATTGTAATGGAACACAACATTTTTGCAAAGGTATTGCTCAAACATATTATTCCCCTACTTCTATTTTTAAAAAGTTTAAATCTATCTGAGAGATGACAATATGTCTTTTCTGTGTCAAACTGTAATATTACCTGTTATGGTGTGAATCTGAAATGTCTCCCTCAGCTGGTCTCCAGTTTGTAGCTTTATTTTGAAGGTGGTATAATCTTTAGGAGGTGAGGCCTGGCTGGCAGAACTAGGTCAGTAGCAGCAGGCATTGGGAAATGATAGCTACCTTTGGGTCCAGCTTGTGCTTTCTACTTTCTGATCCACCAACCTGTGAAGAGCCTCCACGACATTCCCACCACCATGGAGCCACTCCACCATGCTTCCCCACTGTGATTGTCTGTGGTCCCTTTAAAAAACACGAGCCAATCTTGGTTTCCTACTGAACAACAGATCCTTGAATAAAATTTCCATTTAAATTACATTAACATATTTATATCAATGTCATTAAAATAACCAAGGTGAATTTGCTGTAAAATAAGAGCTATCCTTCTTAGCAAATACCAAAGTATTTTTAACAAACAGTGACACTATTTTTTATCAAAGGACAATAAAATGCATACTATATTGCGAAGGCTCTTGGTTTCCCACCAGAAATAGATGATAAGACCCTATTGCTGGAGATTCCACATTCCTGGGCTGCAAGGTCACCGAGAAATCAAACTGGGGCTGAGCTGAAAACCTCCTCCATGCAGACCAGTGGACCGAACACTGGAAAAAGCTGGACTACATGAAGCCCTATGGGAGACAGATATCAGCAGTGGTGAAAACAGTGGACATTGCAAGCCTCAAGTTTGGCCATCCAGGCCAACTGAATGAATGGGTGCAATAGTGGCATGTATGTTATGGGGGAAACCAGCTACTCTCTAATTGGACTGGAGACCTGTTCTATGGGAGGGAATACATGCCTGGTACTGAAAACCCAATCAAAAGCCTAAGGTAGGGGAGCTCACGAGCCCTAGGAGTGTAATGCTTGCTCTTCTCCACCTAAATGCATGTATTATGCTCACCAAACTGCCCAGTAAGCACTTTTCTTAATGTTCATACCCATATATTAATGCTACTCTCACTTTTAGTTAGAGAAGCTTCTCTTTTCAGATGGTGGTGACAACTAGGATGACCCAAAAGGCACCAGAGTGCTGAGAAGAAGTGACAGAGGAGTGTTTAGCACTGAAACATCTCTATCATACCTTCCAAGGCTCA
Source organism: Orientallactaga sibirica (assembly GCA_036365145.1). Classification (NCBI taxonomy): domain Eukaryota; kingdom Metazoa; phylum Chordata; class Mammalia; order Rodentia; family Dipodidae; genus Orientallactaga; species Orientallactaga sibirica. The sequence continues at coordinate 26,575,988 of JAEOAD010000004.1, read as the reverse complement.
GGGTCCATTGTGGAAGAGTTGGTGGAAAGAATGTAAGAGCCAAGGAAGGGTAGGACTGCTTACAGTGCAATCTTCCAGACACAATATCCATGACTTTGCAATGCCTAGTACTACCTACACAACACCCTCATAATAGGAGGAAAAGATGATGACATCAAAATAAAAGAAAGACTAATTGAAAGAGGGAGGGGATATGATGGAAAGTGGATTTGTAAAGGGGAGGGGATATGATGGAAAGTGGATTTGTAAAGGGAAAGAATTATCATGATTTATTGTCTATAATTAGAGAAGTTGTCAATAAAAAAGTTTTTTTAAAAAAACATGAACCAAAATAAACCTTTCCTCCCTTAAGTTGCTTCTGGCAGGTATTTTGTCATAGCAACAAGAAAAGTAAGAAAATGAACTAACAGATTACATAAGATTTACTTCATTTTGGGGAAATATCTTTTACTTAGGACTCAACATAATTTTGCTTGGTAGAAATGCAAATGATAGCTGTTGAGTAGAAGATATCACCACACAGGTTATGGTTTTATTACAGTAAAGGGACTGTCAGCCAGTTTTGTGTCTAACCTAGCAATCTTGTTCCAACATTCTTTTTTCTTTTCTTTTCTTTTCTTTTCTTTTCTTTTCTTTTCTTTTCTTTTCTTTTCTTTTCTTTTCCTTTCCTTTCCTTTCTTTCTTTCTTTCTTTCTTTCCTTTCTTTCCTTTCTTTCTTTCTCTTTCTTTCTTTCTTTCTTTCTTTCTTTCTTTCTTTCTTTCTTTCTTTCTTCTTTCTTTCTTTGCAAGCAGAGATAGAGAGACAGAAAGAATAGGACACAGGGCCTCCAGCCACTGCAAATGAACTCCAGATGCATGTGTCACTTTGTGCATTTGGCATTTTATGTGGGTACTGGCAAATCAAACTCGAGTTGTTAGGTTTCGCAGGCAAGCGCCTTAACTGCTAAGCCATCTTTGCAGCCTTTATGCCAACATTCTTCCTTCAGTTTCTGTAGCTTCTCACCTCTCCAAATCCTCAGGGACAACTTCCCCATCTTGCTGGCTCCTCATTCATGAGGTATGTACATTTTAAAATATTTTATGTTTATACAGGTCACAATTATAATATGGAACACTTTTATTTTTGCTTTGATAGTTTCATGATCCTTTCTACTTTCATACTGCCTCTGTCTGGAAGAGTAGATGTTGTCCAAAGCAGAGCAAAAAAACATATTCCAAATACTGAGCCCTTAGTGATTTGTATTTCTATACTTTTTCTTCTTTATCTGTGTTATCCCCACCACTTCATGACATTTCTTGTAATGATTGAATCCAAATGCAATAGAATATTGGAATTTGAAGCTTAAATAAACATTTGTACTTCTGACTATTTTAAAGAAAGTTAATATATACTGGTTTGCAATTTTGCTGAAGAATGAGTTTAGTTGCAGGCTTTGCAATACTGAATGTGCTAGAATGACTAACAAGGAAGAAGGGGCCCAGTAACAGCCTCTGAATTTAAACGTAGCTTTGTTGTTCTGTCCTCATTGTCATGCAAGTTAGTGTTCCTGAAGTGATAAAAACTTTGTGTTTTGTGTGTATAATTGGCTATAAAAGAAATCATCTGTTAGTGTTGGTAATGGCAGTAAAAAGAAAGTAAAGAAGTCTAAGAAAGCAATGCCTCCAAGTGACAAAGCAGGATTTTTTTTTTTGAAGGCATAGAATACATCATCAATTCAGTTAGTTCAGCAAAGAAGTGTGGAAAATAGTTGTCTGTGCTAATAATTATTTACCTAAATAAAATACTTAATTTTAGTTGGAAACATTTCAAAGATTAAATTTTATTTCATAGGTTTGAGGAGAGGGTGTTCTTGTCTGGAAGTTGCAATAATATCCTTGAATTAATATTTAGAGCCAGGGAAGATCCAGCCCTGGTTGGTATACATTATACACATTGCTCAGAGTGGTTTCATGGAGGGATGAGGCAAAAAACAAAAACAAAAACAAAACAAAACAAAACAAAAAATCCCTAAACTGTTTTTAGTAGAGAATATTGGAAAAAAAAAAAAAAGACAGACAGAAGCTGTCAATAACTTTCTGCAGTAGTTTGTAGTTAAGGAGATAATAATGATAACTAAGCAGGGAGATAAGTGTGGCTCACAACAATTATTGCTGTATTTGCTTACCTTTTTAAAAAATCCTAATGAAACATTTTATTTATTTATTTGAGAGAGGTAGGGAAAGAAATAGGCAAGGAGAAAGAGAGAGAGAGAGGGAGGGAGAGAGAGAGAGAGAATAGGCACACTAGGGGCTCCAGCTGTTGCAAATGAACTCCAGATGCAAGTTCCCCCTTGGGCATCTTGCTTACATAGGTCCTGGGGAGTTGAATCTGGGTCCTTTGGCTTTGCAGACAAGAGCCATAACTGCTAAGTCATCTCTCCAGCCCTACTTACCTTTTTGAGAGATGGGCAAAGTTAGCTTTATATTAATTGTATGTGAGTGGAAATGTTTCAGTCGAGAGTACCAAACCAGCATGAAAAAAGAGGTGAGTTCCTGGTGATCAAGAATAACGTCTTTGGGATGGAGAGATGGCTTAGCGGTTAAGGCACCTTCCTGCCAAGCCTAAGAACCCGGTTCCAATCTCCAGGTCTCACGTTTAGCCAGATGCAAAGTGATGCAAGGGTGAAATGCCGCACTTGCCCACAAGGGGGTGCACACATCTGGATTTCGTTCACAGCAGCTGAGAGACTGCTGGTGTGCCCATCTCTATCTGTCTCCCTCTCTCTCTGTCTCTCTCTGTGTCTCTCTCTAAAAATAAAAATTAAAAAAAAAGAATAACGTCTTTGAGTCCGTTATGGAGGATGAAATTTATTTCATAATGTGGGGGAGGGGTTGGATTTGGATTGGATCACCAATAGTAATAGGTAGATGCTGGTAAGTATGGTGGTGGAAGTCTGTGGAAGCTCTCATCTGATTGCTTTAATTTTTCTCAATAAAGTAGGAATGTGAAGCCAGGTGCAGAGTTAGCGATATTCAAGAAGAGTGAAAGTGTAAAAAGTTGTGCAGGGGAACAAGAAGTGAACGTCATTAAGGATGACATTCTGACAACATTGAGTATTTATAGGAGGATTTATTTCTTCATAGATTGAAAGTGAGACTGATTGCTTCTTCCCAGTCACCTCCAGTTGTGTGTTGAGTACAACTTAGAGAATTGGACTTTAAATAGCTTGTGGTCTTTTAAGTGATATGAAAGCCAAAAGACAGGGAAACATCTAGAGGTATTTTAGGGAATAATCTTAAAATTGGCCATAGAGCTTCATAAGTGGAGTTGATAGCATCAGTGGCAAGGGGCAGTGGAATCAATAAATTAGATGTCTCAGTGATTTTGAAAGATTATTGAGGATTCAAGAGTAGAAGGAATGAGCAGAAAAGATCAGAAGCAATGGACAGATGGTGAAAGCATTAAGTTAACATAAGAAAGGTTGCATTTATTGCTAGTGGCATGGTGTAAGGCTCTGGCCACAGGATTAGAATTTGTGAGGAATGTGACATGATCCATTGTAAAGAGAAGTTTGAAGAACCGATGATGTCTGTGGTGCTCACAGCTCTAGGAATTTAGATGGGGGAAGATTGGTGAGAATGACTGTGACCCGGAGCTAGAAACCAATCCAGAGACATGAAGGGAAAGACCAAGAAATTCCATTGTGACTTCATCTGATGATGCAAGATTCAAAGCTGGCAGTTTCTGGGATGGGTAGAGAAACATGTCTGACTATAAGGAACAAAGATGACATCCACCTGTCTCTATTGGTATCCAGTTGGAAGCATGACAGGGTATCCTCAGGGAAAGTCAGGTTCTGATGACAGGATAAAAATGAAGGAAATGTTCCTAGAGTGGTTTGTGAAAATAAGAGTGAACTAACTGTACAATAATCAATCTAAATGGACCAAAGACCTTAATGAAAGATCTGAAACTTTGAAACTTCTAAAGCAAAATTTAGGGAAAACTCTTCAAGATAAAGGCACAGGCAAAACTTTTCCATAAAGGACTTTCAATGCCCAGGGAATAATGAAATTAAATAACCTGACTGCAAAGGAAATAATCAATAGAATGAAAAAAACCCACCTTATAGAATGAAAGAAAATTTGCCAGATATATACCTGAAAGGAGAAACCCTGAATGATCCAATCAATAGATGGGCAAATGAATTGAACACACAGGTTTCAAAAGAAGAAGTACAAATGGCCAATAAATAGATGAAAACCTGTTCAATGTTCTTATCCATAATGGAAATACAAATCAAAACTGCATTGTGATTCCTTCCTGTCTCACCTGTCAGAAAACTAATAGCAAATGATGATGAAAATGTCGGGCATAAGGGAATCAGTCTACACTGCTGGTGTGAATGCAAATTAGTGTAGCCACTGTGGAAATCAGTATGGATGTTCCTCAAATGGAAAATAAAACTAGCATAAGATCCAGCTATGCCACTCCTGGGTATATATCTCTGAAGGAATATCTAAGTGAGCATGTCAGAGACACATGTGCAGCCATGTTTATTGTGGCACTATTCACAATAGTCAAAATACAGAACCAGCCTAGATGCCCACAAAGTGAATAAAGAAAATGTTATTTTATGTATATAATAATGGGTTTATACTCATATATCTATATAATCATATATATGTTTGATTCAGCCAAAAAAATGGAATTTGTGTCATTTTGGAGAAAATGGATAGGATTAGAGAGCACTATGTTAATTCAAATAAGCCAGGCTCAGAATGAAAAATATCATGTTTTCTTCTGAATGTGGAACCTAGATAAAAATATGACATGAAGTTATAAATGGGACTATTTGGGGTCTAAGAAGAGGACCAATAGAGTGGGCAGAGGAGAGAGAGAGAGAGAGAGAGAGAGAGAGAGAATAATAGTGAGGTAAATATAAGCAATATATTTTACGTATATGTATGCAAATGTTGTAATGAAGCCCACCATTTTGTACAATGAATATATGATAACTAAAATTTAAAAAGAATGGAAAAATAGGGGTGTAGTAGTTACTTGCCAGGATGACACCCATTCATCCTTATCTCCTAGCAGATAAGCTTCCTGTTAGTTCCCTCAGGGCTGACTTGTGTGACCCACAGAGGATTGCAAAAGTGAGGTGATGATGGGTACTTTATGAGACAATGTCACTAAAAGGTTCTGTAGCTTTTGACGAGTGTGTGTGTGTGTGTGTGTGTGTGTGTGTGTGTGTAGATGGTCACTGGTGCTTGGTGAATCAGTCCCCAGCCCATAAAGAATTCTGAAGTTACCCAGTGGAGAGGTTCTGTAGAGGGGAAGAGTAGTCTCCTCTCAACCATTAGCACTGATTGTCAGCATGTGGGTGAACTGAGTTAGAAGTGGGTGGCTTATGCACAGTCAAACATTTCAGATTCCTGAAGCCTTTCTGACATCTGTCTGCTATCTCAGGAGGGACTGCTTGCCAAATTTGTCTAGTCAAGCTTTACTTACTTTTCAGTTTGTGAAAAGGATGCTATCTAACATACAAATGTTTTTTTAAAAAAAATTTTTAAAATTATTTTATTTATTTTTCTGGAGAGAGACACAGAGAGACAGACAGACAGAGAGGGAGAGGGAGACAGATAGAGATGGGCGCACCAGCAGTATCTCAGCTGCTGTGAACGAAATCCAGATGTGTGCACCCCCTTGTGGGCAAGTGTGGCATTGCGCCCTTGCATCACTTTGCATCTTGCTAAACATGGGACCTGGAGATTGGAACCAGCATTCTTAAGCTTAGGAGGCAGGCGCCTTAACCACTAAGCCATCTCCCAAGCCCTTTTTATTATTATTATTATTATTATTTTATTTATTTTTCTGGAGAGACACACAGAGAGACAGACAGACAGAGAGGGAGAGGGAGACAGATAGAGATGGTAACATACAAATGTTTTTGATGTAAGCCATACATTTGTAGCTACTTGCTATATAGCAAATCTGTTAATATTTGCAAAAAGTTATTGACAATTAATACAATTTATTTTAAAGTGATGGTTATGGATTTTACAGAGGGAGGGAGATGAGGGAGGAAGAAGAGAGAATGGGCGTGCCATGGCTTCCAGCCACTGCAAACAAACTCCAGACGTGTGCTCACCCTTGTACATCTGGCTAATGTGAGTCCTGGGGAGTCGTACCTGGGTCCTTTGGTTTTGCAGGCAAATGCCTTAACTGCTAAGCCATCCCTCCAGCCCTGGTTATGGATTTTAGAAGGCACAAGAGGTATGTTTCAGGACTAATGGATGAAAGAAGGCAACAGGACATGGTCTATGGAGAGCTTTAAGGGGGTCAGAGATCAGAGAGTGAGGGGAAGGAGGGCGTTTGGGGGTTTTGTAATAGCTGACCTCAACAGGAATCAATGGAAATATGAACTAGCTATCAAGACAGACAATGGTGCAGAGGGCATATGTTTGGGGTTTCTTCATCTATGATAATAGAAGTGGAAGGCCTAGAAACAATGGCCTTAGTTCTTGGCTGCCGGGCGACCCTTGATTTTCTTGCTATTCCCATTTCACAAATAAAACCCTACAGACCTGAAGAGCTGGGTACTTAGTGTGAGGTTGTACAAATAGTACAGCTGGGTTAGAATTGATTTTGTGTTCTCTGACTTAAGATCTTGGCCTCATTCTGAATCTGGCCTGTAGGCAGAAACATTTTGAAACCAAAGTAACATGATTTTTTGACTGTGGCATGGAAGTTAGTCATAACTGTAAAATAGCCCTTTAAAAACCCAGTAGGAGACATTCTCATAATAACATGGAAAAAGTCCAGTTCCAGAGCCATTGATAGATATCAAGAGCCTGGAAAATGCCAGTGACTCAAAGAAAGATTATAATAGCAACCACAAAATTGCCTCTAAAGTCATTGTTTTATCCTTTTCATACCAGTTAGAAAGTTAGAACTTTTTGTCTAGCATCTGATTCTAAATATTTGTGTTAGTTAAATGAGTGAGGAAATTGTGGCTCAGCCAAAGGAAGAGAGTTTTGGGTAGAAATATTCAAAGTAAAATGTTCAGTATAAGAGAGAGGTCACAAGTCGAGGTGGAACTATGACAGCAAAGTGGTTTACTTTCAGGTCATCTTCCTTTTTGCTTTGCTGGTCATATTCCAGGCCATGCTCATGCTCAGGAACATTTCTCTACAATCTCCTGTGGCCTTTCTTCTCTTTAGGTCCTTTCAAAAAACTGAGAAATCAGTGCTTCTAGAAAGGTATTAGGTCACCTGGAAATCTATAAATTAAAATAAAATTCCCCAAAGAAAACCAACAATGTTTGCTTTCCCTTTGTTACAGACTGAGACCAAGACATCGATAGCATTCAAAAGTCCCTCAGGTGACTTTTCTGGGTAGCATCGAGCAGAAGTACTCTTTTAAGTGCTGGTTTTGCCAGGGAAATTTAATGCTATGATATCTACACTGCTCAGAAAGGAATACAGTTGTGACTAGTGCCATTTTGGACATCTATGTCTAGGAACATCCCTCCAAATCATCTGCGCTAAGCTGAAGAGCAAGTGCTCAAGAAAAGCTGTGTGTAAGCCATGAAACTAGAAAGGGGACTGTAGCACACAGCTTCAGTTGTTGGGATGAACCTCCAAACCAGGCACAGTTATGGAAGAAGGAATTTGTTTGAAGCTTACAGATCCAGGGGAAGTTCCATAATGGCAGAAGAAGTGGGCCTGATATCCTTAGATCCAGGCAGAGAAAAAAACCTATCACCAAAAACGCAAGCAAGCACACCTTAGGAACTCGAGGCAAAGCTCAGGCACTTTGCATATCTTTAGGCTGGATTTCCAAATCCACCTCCATCCCTTAGGGCTGGACCTTAAGATTTACCCAGTGACATCAAGTTACAAGCTTGAATAAAATGCCTGAATTAAAGCCAGGCATAGTGGCATATGCCTTTAATACCAGCACTCAGAAGGCAAAGGTAGGAGGATTGCCGAGTTCGAGGCTACCCTGAGACTCATAGTAAATTCCAGGTCAGCTTGGGCTACCTCAAAACCAAAAAAAAAAAAAAAAAAAAAAAAAAAAAATCCTGTAATAATTGGGTGGCATCCATTCAAACTGCCACAGGGACCATAAAAGGGAAGAAGAGGTCTTAAGGGGAGACAGAGGGAAAAAAAATACAGGGTAGTTGTGTGGTGGTTTGAGTCAGGTATGCCCCTTAAGTGCATGTGTTCTGAATGCTGGTCCCCAGCTGCCAGCAGTTTGGGAGATGGAACCTTGCTGGAGGAAATGTGTTGCTGGGGGTGGGATTAGGGGTGTTATAGCCAGCTCGCCCTTGCTAGAGTTCGGCTCACACTCTTGCTGTTGTTTTCCACCTGCTTTGGCAGAGATGCTGTCCAACCTCTGCTCATGCCATGCTTTCCTCTGCCACCAGGAAGCTTCCTCTTGAGACAATAAGCTAAAACAAAAACATTTCCTCTCGTCAGCTGCTTTTGGTCCATTGCTTTGTCCCAGCAGCACGAAGGTAATGGCAGCAAATAGAATACGTGTGACATGAAAGTAAAAAGCAGGTATGGGGAGGAAGGAGACTCATGGTGGGCACTGGGATGGGTAGAGGAGTGGGGGAGGAGGACAAATAAGAACAAAGTATATAGAAATTTCCATAGCAAAGCCCAAAGTAAATTGTACACTAATTTTAAAAACTAAAATAGATGCTGGCTAAAAGGACAAGAGAAACCTCAAAAGGAAGACACTGTTGCCACACATTCCCTAAAGGTTGACCTCTGTACCAAGGAGCCTGGCTATGACAACTGCTTAGACAAAGAAATAGCTGGAGAAACCAAAATCTCAGATCAGCTGATTCTAGCTTGTGAATCAAGGGAGGGAGGAGGTGTGGTGGGAGGATGGCAGGGAATCCATATGTAGACCAAACATAAATATGTCTTGCATATATATTCTACCTTTTTTTTTTTTAAAAAGACAAGTTACTGATATGATGAACAGAACCCAAAGTTTTATTTTTGAACATAGTATCATAGTCACAGCCTTGAAATTCATAGTATTGCATTCTGTGAATGTTTATGCATTTTTTGTTGTTATTCAACAGATAACAAAATGACAATGGTTGTCTTACGAGAACCTGGTATCTTTTAAAAAATATTGATATAGGGGCTGGAGAGATGGTGTAGTGGTTAAGGCATTTGCCTGCAAAGCCAAAGATCCTGGTTCTACTCTCCATGACCCATGTAACCAGATGTATAAGGGGGTGCATGTATCTGGAGTTCATTTGCAGTGGCTAGAGGTCCTGGCATGCCCATTCTCTCTCTCTCTCTGCCTCTTTCTCTCTCTCTCAAATAAATAAGTAAAACATATTTTAAAAATATTGATATAAATGGTAGATCTTTATAAGAAAAAAGAAAGATAGCCTCTTCTATAGTCTGGAGGAAAGAAGTCTTACAAGCCTGAAGACCTTCATGGAAATGAGCATGGTTAGTGGAGGATGGCACAGTGAATAACTGGTATCTTTTTTTTTTTTTTTTTTTTTTTTTTTTAATTTCTGGTTTTCGAGGTAGGGTCTCACTCTAGCTCAAGCTGACCTGGAATTCACTATGTAGTCTTCAGGGTGGTCTCGAGCTCATGGTAATCTGTTGGGGTCCCTCCTAGGGCCAGCCCAGGAGGGGAGGCAGGGTCTCCGCTGGATAGGGGGAGAGTGGCGTGGAGTCATGACACAGACACCGGGAGTTGGGTGGAAGCAGGCAGAGGGTAAGCTGCTGCAAACTTGTTTATTTAAGGAAGTATAGGGGGTTTTTAAGGGTTTGTCTGGCCAATCATTGTATGGGGTGGTTCCCTTCTTGTGACCAATGACAGCCTGTCTCCAGGCACATCATCTTGCAGCAGGTTGTTTGTGGGCATGGAGCTGTAGCTGTTGTCATGCCAGTCCTGTGCAGGATGCCACATCCACAGAAGCCACTTCCTGGTTCCTATAGCAGGCAGCCTGGCTAGGGCCCGACCTGCATTGTGCCGTACAGTGATCCTCCTGCCTCTGCCTCCTGAGTAATGGGATTAAAGGCATGTGTCACCACACCCTGCTTTGGTATCTTTAATTTTGTTTTGAACTGAAAGAAGTTGGAGTTATTCTGAGTCCCGAGTGCCCATGTTTGATATAAAACTGTTCTCATCTTAGGGTGGACTCTCATTAGTCTTAATTTGTACAGGCATGGAAGGAGTTTGGCCTAAGGACCTAATTGCGATTTGTAGAGTAGGTAGTTTATCCCTGTTTTTTTTTTTTTTTTCCAACAAAACTATAGTTCTGACTCCTGTAAAGAGATTGCATCACCCTCTGTCAAGATAATTAACCACTGAGAGAACCATCTATTTCTTTAAGAGCTTCAGAGAAAAAAGTTGGAAATGATAAGTGGCATCCTTGCATTAAATGAATGAATATAATGGCTAAATGCTTATCTTTACAGTGATTCACTGCTTCAAGCTGACCTCTGACCACACTGCATACAGGCAGCTTGCACATTCTTTATCAAACCAATAAGAAGTGAAATGACAATGACCAAGCACTGTCTCCACCACTGATTATATATGAAAGGCATTTAGGGGATGTAAAGAGCAGGCAGTTGTAAAACAACAATAAAGATGCAGACGGGAAGTGTCAACACTGACATTCAGATGCTCTGGAATGCCAGGGAAATGGGGAGTGCCCTTTACTTTCAGACTTTAATTCTAATGCGGGCTGAAGGAAAAGGCCACCATGATGTAGTGGTGGAGGAGGATCTGACTTGAAGTCACATGTCCTGGTTCTGGGCCTGTGCTCTGACATTTAAAACTTGTTGAGCCTGAGCAAGTCACTTAAACACTGGGAGTTTCAATGTCCTCACTTGTGAGTAGGAAAAAAACAAGAATTTGTTAGCTATCACTTTAGGAAATTGTCTGGTTTAAGTGATACAACTGTTGTCAAAATATTTCATAAATATGAAACACCTTGCAGAAAATTTTTTATACTAATTGAATCAGTAATCAGTTGTCATCAGTTCAAAATAGCATAACCTAGATCAGAGCTTTACAGCCTCCGAATTCTGAGTTTAGAGCATCCTGTACCCTCAGCAGCAGGAAATGTTTGTTGCATGGCTCAGTAGCAACCGTGACTTTAGGTTAATGGTAATCATGAATATAATTCTATAGCTGTTAATAGATACAAACAATTGGGAGGAAAAAGAGCCAGAAACTTACCTGTAATAGAGTTAAGTCTACTATTACTGTGACAATATTGACATTTGGGAAAGTTGGTAATAAATAGGTTCAAAAATTATGGGGGAAATGGAAAAATTAGAAACCTAGGTGTTGCAGTCAGCTCCTCATTGTTGGGACAAATATCCAACCAGACACAGCTTCTGGAAGGAAAGGGTTTATTTCAAGCTTACAAATTCCAGGGGAGCACCATCAGAGGTGGAAGAAGCTGGCTCATGTCCACAGATCCATGCAGAGAGACGCCACCAACAGCCAGCATCATACCAAAGCATGGACAACCACAGCTCCAGCTGCTCTCCACACACTTTAGGGCTGGACTCCAAGATCCACCCCCAATATCATACCTCTTCCATTGGGTGAACCATCCATTTCTTTAAGGGCTCCAATCCACTGGAGACTCGAGATTTAAGCCTGAGTGTATGGGGCCATGCATTTAAACCACTCAACCAGGATATTGTTGCAGCAAGTGAAGAACTGCTCGAGCTTTTTATGATCCATGCTGCTCCAGGCACCAGGGCTCTGTGGTTCCCAGATCATGAGGATTTTCATTTTTATTCTTGGTTCTCAGGTAACACCCCCAGATCCTGCAGCCAGTTGGCTGGGCTTTCTGCATACTAATCAAGAACCTGATATTTCGGATTTTGTTGCTCAGTTTAGGAACCCCTGGTCCCTAGCCCCATACCAATCCTGTCCCCACACCGTTATATACACCTGGGAAGGGGGACCATGTGGAGGTATTTAGGGTGAGTGAACAATAAGCAATTCTCAGCTGGCAGATAACCAAACAAAGAGGGAAACCACACACACCTGTCTTTGGAGCACTGTGGGGGCTATGCAAATTTGAGCTTTGTCCATAAACATCTCCTGTGGAACCCTCACATTCCTTGTCTGGCACTGCTCAGTTGATTAAGCTCAAGTTTTGCCTTTTCTCTTATTCCCTGAATTAAGTGCAGTCTCACAATGCAATTGTGGTCTTGATGATAGATCCTGGACAGTAAGTGGCCATGCAAGTGAAAATTACGGAGTCAGTTTTATCTTTGGTTTTCAAGGCTTGACAGGCATGAAAAAAGAACTAATACAATGATAATTTTCCACTTACATTAAGCAGACAGGCTTTCCTCATGAGAATTCTTTCCTTAGCAAAGGAGCACTTAGTCTGTTTATACTTCTCTAGTTCCTATGGTTGCTTGAGATTCTGAATTGCAGTGAGAGATTGAAGGTGTGGTAGTTTGAATGTGATAGTTTAAATGTACGGCCCTGTAGACTCAGGCTTGAAATTGGAGTCTCCACTGGGCAGAGCCTTACTGCAGAAGGGAGTTATCATTGGGGGCTGATCTTGGAGTCCAGCCCTAGGGTGTGTTTGGTGTGGATCTTTAATCCAGCCCTACTAGTTGTGTAGAGAAAAGTTTGAGCTTTGGCGATTCCTGTTTTATGGTGATGGCCATTTAATAGTGTCTGCTTAGATATATGGAAGGGAACCAGATTCTTCCACCACTGATGGTGTTCCCTGGAATTTCTGAAATGAACCCTTTCCCTCCTATAAGTGGTGTCTGGTTGGATGTTTGTCTCAACAAGGAGGAGCAACAGAAGTTTATTGTCAACTTAGATAGATGCAATTCAGGGAGCTGGGTGATTAAGACTGAATTCTCAGGGAACTGAGTGTGTGGGCTCATCTGTTTAGAAATGATGGGGCATCTAGAAGCTTCCCTAGAAGTTCCTACAGGGAAGGTCACTGAGCAGATGTTCTCATGAGTCAGAAGACCTTCAGCTTGCAGGGGAGAAAATCTCTAGCATGCACAGAGGGTGTTTTGCACACATTTCCTGTAGAGGAGCTACTGGGCAGATTGGTGTCCATATGAATTCCTTTGGCAAGAGCTACTGAACGTTCTGGATTCGTGAAGTCAAAATCTGGGAACAAATGAGCTTAATGATTCAGAGAAAAGCAAAACTTCAGCTGCATATGCACAGGACATGTGTTATTAAAATCAAGGATTACTATTGCTTAGGACACTACAAAGTACAGTTGAGTCAGACTGGCTCCCTAGTGTGACTGGTCAGAGAAAAATTAAAGTTAAATATGACAAAATTCTATAGCAAGTAAGAAAAAAAATCAAATAATTCATGACATCTGTTTTGAAAATCATTACTCTCTTGGGTTTACTTTGCATTCCTATAATTTCTTAATTCCAGAATGAACTTATTTCTTATATATGATAATATTTAAAAAATATTTAACATTAATATTTTGGAATTTAGAGTTGTGGCCTACTAATAGATTTCTTGCCCCAAATAGATGTGCTAACATAGTCAAACAAACTTGGTTAGGAGAAATAAAAAAAAAAGCGACTCTGTGCACATTTCTGTTTATTTTGACATGGGCATGAGAATTTTGTGCAGATTTTGATGGTTCCCTGATTCTCTAGTCTTTAAATAGTTTAGTGTGACACAATATTTCTTTTTAGTGAGAAAAACTGGCTACAAGAAGTATCTAGCAAAAATAAGAGCATGCTTCCTAAATAAAGAATACTTTTAGAACTTCAGGGACTACAGGGCTGAATTCTGTTTGTCTGTCCTGGTACCATTCATTTGCTATGTATCTTTCTTTTTTGCCTATTCTCTCTTGTCATACCCTTCATTAACTCTGACATCTCCCATTACCAAAATCTGAATAGATCTAGGTCATTTTGAGACTGTTAGATTGAAAAGAAACCCCAATAAACTATGGAATGTCTTTAAAATGCCTTTTTGTGCAGTTCTTTGAAGAGATGCCAAAGGAGAGTGTCGCATAACACGCAGCATGCTCCTTGTGTACATGGCCACCATATGCTCCCCCCTAACTCTCTATTCTCTTTCTTAAAGAGTCAGCATTACCTCTGCTTTCTCCCAAGCTTACCAGAAACTCCACCTTTCCCCTGCTCCTCCTCTATGTGGTCAAATCTCTTCCATTCTGTAGGTGGCAGCTCTGCCCTCTTGGTTCTTTTCTGTTCACTCACTATGCCAGGACAACATAAGGAAGGCTCTGGAAATGAGCAGCAAATGAGCCATCTCCTGAAATTGGCAGGGAAAGATGGTGGATATGTAAATATTTTTAGCTGTCAAATAGACTCAGATTAAATATAATACAGATTTAGATCTTAGACCTTGCACAAGAAGAATTGGTTGCTACCAACCTCTCTTGTGTGTCGGACACTTTCTTCAATACTTCTTGAACTGTGTGCTTTGCTCTATGCAGTTTCCTTGGGGAAGTTAATGGCTAAGGGCTAGAGGCTGGAGGTAGGGTCTTCACTGGCTCTTCAGAGGTATAGAAGGCTCAGGTTCACCGTAGTGGTATGTGGGCACAGAAGTTAACTATTGGCTGAAGTTCTAAGTAGAGACCTAAATTAAGAAAGGCAGGTCCAAGCCATGACAGCAATGAGTAAGATGATGTGGCAGTGGATATGAATCTTTGAGACAAGACAAACAAATTCATTGTGAAAGAATGGAGATAATGGACTGAAACTAGAGAAGGTATTCCAACTGAGTGCAAAAATAAGCAAGGGACAATGCAAAATGGAAGGTGGGGAGGACTGGGAATGCAACCGACCACACACAAAAACAGCTTTTAAATTTTGTAGCATCAAAGATTTGTTGCTAGGCAGCTTGTGTTTTAGGCAGTTTAGCCAGGCCCTTGAGAGAAACCTCCATCCACCTCCACTTCCCAGTGACTCACCAGGACACTGCCTCACCACCCACCTTTCCCCATTGTTCTCCCCATTTCCAGCACCCACAACTTGGAACTAATTTTGGTGATCTTCCCTTGAGCCCACACAATCTCACCTCACCTCTTCATCAGAGATGTCTGGATGTATTTATGTAGACCCATCATGATATGTACCTGCCCAACACCTAATTTCCATATGAGTCATCACTGGGACTGTTTCAAACCTATAACAGCCACTGAAATCCCGAGTGCCAGCTTCAATTCTTCTCAGGACCCCTCCCCTCTCTATGGGGAGCTTGGTTCTATCTCTCTTCAATAAATCTTGTTTACATACCCCTCTTTGAATGTTTTCTGTCCTTGTTCACCATTTCTACAGGACTGAAAGACAGCTGGGTGTGTTGGTGCATGTCTTTAATCCCAGCACTCAGGAGGCAGAGGTAGGAGGATCACCATAAATTTGAGGCCACCCTGATATTACAGCATGAATTCCAGGTCAGCCTGGGCTACAGTGAGACCCTGCCTCAGACAACCAAAAATAAAATAAAATAAAAACCAAAGAACTCGAGAGCCATTGGCTTGTGGAGTTTGAGTGTCCATTATTCTAACATCTAATATAGTCTACCTGATCTGGGAAAGGCTCTGTTATTCTTAAAATCTGCAACCATGGTTGTCCTTAAAATTTTGGGTTTTCAAGGTAGAGTCTTGCTCTAGCCCAGGTTGACCTGGAATTCACTATGTAGTCTCAGGGTGGCCTCTAACTCACAGTGATCCTCCTACCTCTGCCTCCTGAGTGCTGGGATTAAAGGCATGCGCCACCACACCCAGATCCTTAAGTTTTTTTAATCCATCTTCTTCTTCTTCTTTTTATTTTATTTTGTTTTTTCGAGGTGGGGTCTACTCTGGCCCAGACTGACCTGGAATTAACTATGTAGTCTCAAGGTGGCCTTGAACACAGGGCAATCCTCCTACCTCTGCATCCTGGGATTAAAGGTGTGCACTACCACACCCAGTGTCTCCATCTTCTTTTTATGGTTGTTTGTGAACATGGCTTCTTTTACTTCTAAGCGACTTGGACTTCGGTTTGGTTTGCTCTTGTTGATGGGCTGTCTGATGTCTGTTGGGCCTACACAGTATACATCCAAAAAGACACTCTCTACTCTTGAACCTGTGTGAGGAAGCCAGGGAACCTCCTGTGGTAAGTGAGCGCAGGCTGCAAGACTTAATTAAGTCTTCATGACAATTCTAACTCCATTTTTGCCATCAAATGATTCATTTGAATACAATTACTGTGATAATCTTGGCTGTCATTTTTACCTTTTCTCACCATGAGTAAGGCATTGCCCTGTGGCATAAGTCATATTCCACCAAATTCATCAATCAGCAAGCAAATTAACACATAAAATTAAAATAGGAAGCCATATTCATTGAAGAAAATTAAGAAATATAGAGGAACAGACAAAGAATAAACGTTTTTTTTCTTTGATTTTTCGAGGCAGGGTCTCACTCTAGCCCAGGCTGACCTGGAATTAACTATGTAGTCTCAGGGTGGCCTTGAACTCATGGTGATCCTCCTACCTCGGCCTCCCAAGTGCTGGGATTAAAGGCATGCACCACCATGCCCGGCTCAAAGAATAAACTTTATAAATCATTACTTTATTTAACAACATGAGTATCTTTCCATGCAATTAGATTTCAATAAGGTATCAGCAAATGTGGTTTGAGAACAAGTTATATTAGAACAAATCCACACTGCATATCATATATTCAATAACTTGGAAATCAGATGTTTGGAATAAATGGTATAACAGGTTAAGAAAAGACAAAATTCTTCCTAGGAACATAAATGACCATGAAACACACAGTTCTTCACTATAGACCCTGGGGTAGGCAAAACTATTTGAAAGGCAGGACAAGGGCATACCTTCTTTTATAGCATTTTGCTATATTTCACAAAGAAATTTAGTAATGCTTTATAAAATGTTAACTTATAAAGCACAAAACATTCATATAAACATTCATCTAAAATTTTATGCTATCTTATCCATAAGATAGTTTCAGTTTAAACACATCAGTTTAGGGAATGATTCTGTCTTTTATTTTTACAACAAAGAAGAAAAATGTCAGAGGAGGAAATTGTTTAATGTATTTTCTAGCTTTCATTTTGAAGTCATTCTAGTGAGAAAACTAAGATGTTCTAGTAAGTGATTTAGTGACAGAATTATAATACCTGGCTTATTATTCATAGCATAATTTTTATTAAATACATTTTCAATCCCATTACCATTTTTAAACTACTTAGCTCCAATCAAAATGAAAATGCCCATTTCTTCATCTTTATTCATGCTTTTCTCATTTCAATGCCTTAGAAAGAGGCTTTCACTGTTTTCAACTGAAAAATTCTGAGTTGCTTATTATATCTGGAAACTAGATTGATGTCCTGGAAATGAATGAAGACAAAATTCTACCACAGCAACCCCTTTTCTTGTGGTTTGCGTGAAATGTCCCCCCATAGGTTCATGTGTGAACACTTGGTCCCAACTGGTGGTGCTGTTTGGGAAGGTAGTTGGCCTTTCTGCTGGAGCACGTGGGTCATGGTGGGTGGTCCTTTAGGTTGAGGGGGACAGCCTGGCTGCGTTTCCTTTTTCTCTGTAGTGCTTGACTAGATGCAATGTGACCAGCCAGATTCCTGCTTCTGCTGCCTTGTCTTCCCTGCCATGATAGAACTTATCCCCTTGAACTGTAAATCAGAACAAACCCTTTTCTTCCTTAATCTGCTTCTTGTCAGCTACTTAGTCCCAGAAACAGTGATGTAACTAACAGCCTTGTTTCCTCTGATATCTCCTGGCCTCTGTTTTCACCAGTGTTGTTTGGTTCCCTGGTTTGTGGTGTTCATGTTCTCAAGCCTTCCTGGTGCTTAGGCACATTGGCCACCTGACCCTTGAGAACATTTTCTTTTCCTTATAAAATGTAATTGGGAAGTTCTCTAAAAGTGGTGCTCAGCTGAAAAATAAAGTTCTCCCATAGACAAGGTAATAAGGACATGCTTGTCTTCTAATGAATAAGAATGAAAATGCAGAATGTCATTCCCAAGAAGACTTACCTGATATGTAGCATGAAGTTCTATTTCCTTCCCCAATTTTGCTTCCTGGAACTTTATTTTTAAATAATAGAAGTCTTCCTAGGAAATGTGACTGGCCCACTTCTATTTCAAAGATCTGAGGTTTTTTTTTTTTTTTTTTTTTAATGCATTCCAAAAGAAGACATACACCTTTCAGAAGGATGATCTTTTAACAGATGGTTTTTCTTTTCTTTTTTTTTTAATATTTCAAAACATATTTTATTTATTCATTAGAGAGAGAGAGAGAGAGAGAGAGAGAGAGAGACAATGGGCACTCCAGGGCCACCAGCCACTGCAAATGAACTCCAGATGTATGCACCCCCTTGTGCATCTGGCTTATGTGGGTCCTGGAGCATGGAACTGGGATCCTTTGGCCTTGTAGGCAAATGCTTAAATGCTAAGCCATCTCTCCTGCCAGATTTTATTTTCTTACTTGGCATAACAGAAGAGTCAACACCCCATTTTACAGATGCCACCTGGTTTTGGTTGACATCAATTTTCTGGATGACAGCTTTTCTTCAAATATTTTAAGTCATAACTTAGTTTCATATTGCAAGAAATGGTTAGATTAGTTTCTGAACAAGAAATCAGATATTCTGAATCTAAACACGGGATTACATTTCAATAACATATAATTTGTTCAGTATTTTAACAAACTGATTTGTAATTAGGTTAATGCTCCTTAGGTAAATTTCATTTAAAAAAATCTGGCCATTTAAAGGTCAGCAACACAAAGGGACATATTTATTTAATTCCATGTCTTTTGATATTTCATAAAATCATAGATTTATTATTTTTTAATTTTTAAAATTTTTATTTATTTATTTGCAAGCAGAGAGAGAGAAAGAGAGAAATAGAAGAGAGGCAGGCAGAGAGAGAAGGGGCATGCTAGGGCCTCTGGCCACTGCAAATGAACTCCAGATGCATGTGCCCCTCATGCATCTGGCTTACGTGGGTCCTGGAGATTAAAACTAGATCCTTTGGCTGGCTTCACAGGCAAATGCCTTAACTGCTAAGCTCCATCCCCACAGGTTTATTTTATTATTTATTGTACAGCTAACTTTTGACTATTAAAAGTGAAAAACTGATGCCAGGTGTGGTAGTACATGCCTTTAATCCCAGCACTGGGGAGGCAGAGGTAGGAGAAATACTATGAGTTCCAGGTCAGCCTGGTACTACAGAGTGGGTTCCAAATTAGTCTGGGTTAGAATGAGACCCTACCTTGAAAAAACAGAGAGAAAGAGAGAGAGAGAGAAAGAGAGAGAGAGAACCTGATCTTATATTTTGAAATATCTAAAAAAATCAGAAATTATGATAACTTTATTATATTTCTTTTAATAAATTTTATTGGGCTGGAGAGATGGCTTAGCTGTTAAGATGTTTGCCTGGGAAGTCTAAGGACCCAGGTTTGACTCCCTAGTACCCATGTAAGCCAGATGCACAAGGCGGCACATGCATCTGGAGTTTGTTTGCAGTGGCTGAAGGTCCTGGCATGCCCCCCTCAAATCAATCAATCAATCAATCAATCAATCAATCAATATATATTAAAATAAATACATTTTTCTTCATTTTTTGACAAAAGCCATTGTGTCTCAAGTTGGATTGATTATAAACATTATTAAAATGCTAATTAAAATGCAGACTTCCAATTCTTCCATTGTGATGCAGTGGACATGGGGCCCAGGTTTAATAGTATCCCTGCATTATTCTTTAACCTGTCAGGGGCAGGAAGAACCTGAGACAAACAAAGAGATGGTTCTTAACCCCTGGAACATATTCAGTTAGTTATCTGGGGGCGTTTTAAAATATAGCCTCTCTCATCCAATACATACAGACTCCCAGGGTTCTGGACATTATCATATTAAATTAAAGCTTTCAGGTGACTTCACTGAATTTTTTCAAATTGCACATTGAGGAGGAATGGCCTAAGTGTTCCTGTGAAGGGGCTCTGTAGATGATGGCTGGAATTTCAAGACAGCTATAAGGTCATTTACACCAGGGCAAGAAACATCTGTGCCTTCTCATCTGTTCCCTTAGCCTTGGGCACAGTGATTCCCACTCACATGCACTATGGATACATAATAACTATTTATTGAGTAACTGAATAATTTATACTGGCCAATATTTCAGTTGACCTCAAATGTTGACATGCTAGCTTTCCATTACTGTGACATAATACCCAAAGCAAACAACTTAAGAAGAGGCAAAATTTATTTTGGCCTTTCTGCCTATAGTTACTTGGCCCCTCACTTTGGGTCTGTGACATAGCACAACAACATCACGCTGTAGAACAAGTGGCAAAGCAAAGCTTTTAATTTCGTGGCATGTAGGAAAATGGAGAGGGAGAGAAAGAGGGCAGAGTCCCAACATAATATTCATGTGTGTGCTGTCATGCCCACCTTCATCCAATTGAGACTTTCCTCTGAAAGTTTAGACTACCTTTCCATGATGTCACCTGATGGGGGACCCACACTCAACAGCCAGCTTTTAGAGAACCCCAGAGAGTAAACCATGGCAACGGAGTAATTGTTGCAAATGAATTTTGACAATTGGACATATGCTCAACCAGTGGTCAAAATTCATACATGTGGTGGTGACGTGGGAAAAAGCTGGTGAAGTCAGGGGCAGAGTGATTTCAAGGAAGCTTGGGCAATGCTAAGAGGGCTGTCCTTAAGACACTTAGGGTGAGGGACAATGTTAGTGGTCATCACGGAGGGCTTCTGAGCAGCAGCATGTGTTGGAATCACCTTGGTGAGTGTCCATCCGTTTCTGGGGATGAAACAAAACAGCAGTCAGGCTTTATAAACAGCATGGAGGATTCCCCTCCCTCCACTCCCACCCACGCTTTCTGCACCTGGTCCTTGTCAAGGCACACACTGATTTGAGTTAATCTTCACTTCTGCCCACGTCTGCTTCCCCTCCAAATTATCAGCCATAGTCAGTAGGAACTTGGCAGCCTGAGACTGTCATTTTGTTGTGTGACGACAGTAGCATCTAATATGAAGCCAACTACACAGTTGTGGCCAACTAATATTTGGACATAACACGTAAAATAGACAAAGATGGTCATCAGGAAATATCTCTTGACAGGAAGGAAAGGAGAATGTGACACAGAGGACAAAGAGACGACAGACACTGTGAAGGTAGCCTTCATTACTGTCTTTTTGTTGTTGTTGTTTTTTTTTTTTTTTTTTTTTTTTTTTTGAAGGAGGGTTTCACTCTAGTCCAGGCTGACCTGGAATTCACTATGTAGTCTCAGGCTGTCCTTGAACTCACGGTGATCCTCCTATCTCTGCCTCCCAAGTGCTGGGATTAAAGGCATGCGCCACCACGCCTGGCTCACTTCTGTCTTTTACTAGAAATGCTCATATGTGATCACTTGGCTAGAACAAATCTCAGCTGTTGGGGGACTTGCAGGCCAACTAGGACGGGA
The DNA here is from genome assembly GCA_036365145.1 of Orientallactaga sibirica. NCBI lineage: Eukaryota > Metazoa > Chordata > Mammalia > Rodentia > Dipodidae > Orientallactaga > Orientallactaga sibirica. The sequence continues at coordinate 26,554,501 of JAEOAD010000004.1, read as the reverse complement.
AAAGAAGTAATTAAGGAGTACTTTACTACCTGGACACAGTCAGGCTAGTGGAACCATAGAACTGGCATAATAATACAGAGGAAAGAAAACTGGATGAATATTCAGCACACCCAAGTTTTATTCTCAGCTCAGCTTATTGAGTGACCATGGCAAAGAAGTCATCTGAACCTTGTTCTCTATACCTTCAAAATGGGCTTTATTTAACTTCCTTTGTAGGATTGCTGTACACAGCAAATAAAACAAATCATGAAGGCTTATTTGACTTTAGTAGTTTCTAATAATTGCAGATGTGATTGCACAGCTGTCTAGCTTTGCTTTTGAGGAGTCATAAGGACAATTTTCTGCACAGTAGCAAGTTATGCACCAGCTTACAGTGATGAGCCAGTAGGAGAAATCTTTAATCAATTAATTAGTACCAGTTTAAAAGAACCAAGAAATTGGGAAGCAATCCATATGGCTTGAAGATAAAATGGTGTCTTAATGACTTTATTACCATTTCTAATTGAGGAACAACCACCCCTAAATAAGGAAACCACAGGTGAAATCTTATATAACTTTGTTTTTTTTGAGGTAGGGTTTCACTCTAGCTCAAGCTGACCTGGAACTCACTATGTAGTCTCAGGGTGGCCTCAAACTCACAGTAACCCTCCTATCTCTGCCTCCCAAGTGCTGGGATTAAAGGCAAGCACTACCATGCCCAGCTTAAAATCTTACATAATTCTTGAACTATCTTTGTAAATTGAGTTTTTTGAAACTCCCAGTGTTATTAGTTTATGTTTGGTATAATGTGTGTGATTATCATTCTTTTTTTGTTTGTTTATCTGAGAGAGAGAGGAAGAGACAGAGAGAGAATGGATGTGCCAGGGACTTTTTTTTAATTTAAAATTTTTTTTTTATTATTTTATTTATTTTTGGAGAGAGACACAGAGAGAGACAGAGAGGGAGAGGGAGACAGATAGAGATGGGCGCGCCAGCAGTCTCTCAGCTGCTGTGAATGAAATACAGATGCGTGCGCCCCCTTGTGGGCAAGTGCATCATTGCGCCCATGCATCACTGCATCTGGCTAAACGTGGGACCTGGAGATTGGAACGTGGTTCTTAGGCTTAGCAGGTGGGCACCTTAACCACAAAGCCATCTCTCCAGCCCACGTGCCATGGACTTTTGAGGTGCTGTGAACGAACTCCAGACGTGTATGCCCCCTTGTGCACATGTGCGACAAAACTCCAGGCGTGTACGCCCCCTTGTGCACATGTGTGACATTGTGCACTTGTGCCACTTTTGTGCTGGCTAAATGTGGAACCTGGAGATTTGAACAAGCATTCTTAGGCTTCGCAGGCAGGCTCCTTAACTGCTAAGCCATCTCTCCAGCCCATGGTTACCATTCTTTCGCTAGTGATATCCTGTGTTGCACGACCTGTGTAACAGAATGATAATGGGATAAGCAATCAGCTCAAGGATTTTATCAAAAGTTTGATCAGTCTTACTAGGACTTACTAAGAGTTGATTTGAATACACTATAGACTCAGAAGCTGGTATTTGAATTATTTATAATCAATTTCCTATAACTGATAGAATTAGAATAGCTGGGTCAATTACAAAATGCCAGTGTTCAGAAGATGAAGAACTATACTGAGTCTGGTGATTACTCCTAGAACCAGGAGACCTGAAAGCTGAATCTTTCCAGAGAATTATCTACCTAATCATCAGTAACAGAACCACCTGAAGAAATTGTTAATCACACAAATCCTTAGTCTTTGTAAGCTAACATAATGAAAGCCCCAGGAAAGCTCAGAATACAACTTTTATCACATATATTGGAGAATTCAAATGTGCATTAAAGTTCAAGACCTGTAGAAAATAATGGTATTATTTATTATCTAATAGAAATTCTCATTGTAAATATGGCTTAAAGAATGGAGACCATCAGCCGGGCGTGGTGGCGCATGCCTTTAATCCCAGCACTCGGGAGGCAGAGGTAGGAGGATCGCCGTGAGTTCAAGACCACCCTGAGACTACATAGTTAATTCCAGGTCAGCCTGGGCCAGAGTGAGATCCTACCTCGAAAAACAAACAAACAAACAAACAAACAAACAAACAAACAAACAAGAATGGAGACCATCAACAAACACTAAGAAGAGTCAAATTTGAACAAAAATATTATTCTAGAACATTTGTGGTGGTTGGACTCAGATGTCTCCCATATGTGTTCTTTGAATACTTGATCCCCAGATGAAGGCAAATTTGGGAGATGGAGCCTTGCTGGAGGGGGTATATTGTGAGGGTAGGCTTAGGGGTGTTGTAGCCAGCTGTCCCTTGCCAGAACTTGGTTCACTGTCTTGCTGCTTGTTTTTCACCTCCTGTGGCACAAGCGATGTCCAGCTGCTGTTCTGCCATTTTCCCTGTCATTATGAAACCTACCCTCAAGGCTATAAGCCTTTTCTCCCACCAGCTGCTTTTGGTCTGTGTTTGACCCTAGCAATTTGAAGGTAACTGCAATATTGAAGAACAAATTAGGGGTTTTGAAAAATTTGGTAGTGAGTTGATTGCATCCCAGAATGAATTTTTTAAAAATATTTTTTATTTTACTTACTTACTTAATTAATTAGTTATTTGAGAGCAACAGACAGAGAGAAAAAGAGGCAGAGAGAGAGAGAGAGAATGGGCGCACCAGGGCCTCTAGCCACTGCAAAGTAACTCCAGATACATGCACCACCTTATGCATCTGGCTTACATAGGTACTGGAGAATTGAGCCTCGAACTGGGGTCCTTAGGCTTCGCAGGCAAGCACTTAGCCACTAAGCCATCTCTCCAGCCATCCAGAATGAATTTTGATGCTGAAAGTAAGGAGGTACACTTAGAAATGAAAACTGTATGGTCTTGTAGCAGCTATTACTTTGAGTCTTTGATGAGGACTTTTCAGGTTACCTGGAGCTGGTATCTTCCCAGGCTCTGTATTTTAAAGCCTATCACCCACCACCTGGTTCTAGGAGTAATCACCAGAAACAGTTTAAGAAACATGCTGATTCCCAGGCATATCTAAAAATAGTTCACTGAAGATTTCTGCTGGGGTCCTGCACTGGTATTTTTCTTTTCTTTTCTTTCTTTCTTTCTTTTCTTTTCTTTTTTTTTTTTTTTTTTTTGGTTTTGTGAGGTAGGGTCTCACTCTGGTCCAGGCTGACCTGGAATTCACTATGTAGTCTCAGGGTGGCCTCGAACTCTCGGCAATCCTCCTACCTCTGCCTCCCAAGTGCTGGGATTAAAGGCATGCGCCACCACACCTGGCTTGGTATTTTTCTTTTAAATCAAATAAAGGAATTAGCTGTGTTAAAATAAATTCTATATATGATTCTAGATTTGAGAAGCATAACTGAGAACTATGGTGTATGTAACTGAAGGTAGGGTGTAAGAAGTGGGGACAAGAAAAGAGATGAGCATGCTTCCTTACTCCATTTTGTGTACAAAAATAAAATCGTACTTAAAAACAGATGTAATCAAGGACACCAGAATTGAAGATGTTTCTAACCATATTTAGGCAGCTAAGTTCATTTTTCCTTTGAAATACTCTTATACACTTCTGAACTTTTTGTCGTCGACTACATTCATCTAGCCAAATTTAAAGTTTTAATATTACAGCTACAATTTCAGCCCCAGAGCTGTCTTCCTACTTCTGTATTAATTATTTGATCAGTTGGGAGCTCAAGATGTGAGTATATTTCCTGGGAGTCAACTTATTCCATTGACCTGTCAGGAGGATTCTATGAATGAACCACTAATTTTGTCTTTTACATACTTGGCATTAGGATCAGATACTTACAAGAATTGGAATGTCATATTGTAAAGTTTTGGAATCTTTAGTTTGTCTATATCTGTAGCAAAATTGCCTGGCTTCCTTGTTACTGATACTGGATCATTTGACAATTTTTTTTGTTTTGTTTTTGTGAAATAAAAAGGGTTTATTTTGGCTTACAGACTCCAGGGGAAGATGCATGATGGCAGGGGAAAAAGTCGGCAGCATGAGCAGAGGGTGGACATCACCTCCTGGCCAACATCAGATGGACAACAGCAACAGGAGAGTGTGCCCAAATACTGGCAAGGGGACACTGTCTATAACATCCATAAGCCTGCCCTCAACAATACATGGTCTCCAGGAGGCTTTAATTTCCAAATTGCCATCAGCTGGGGAACCTAGCATTCAGTGTATCTAAGTTTATGGGGGACCCCTGAATCAATGCTTTGAAGTGCTCCACAAATATTTGTTGAAGGAATAAATGATGAAAGAGGACAAGGAAAGGGAGTCCACAGTCTGACAATTCCAGGAGTGCTTGCTTAGTGAATCTAGCCCTGCTCTTTGAATCTGTCGATTTGTGCTTGCTCATAGCCAGGATGTCCTTCATACACATGGTGTGTACAATGGTGTATACAGCTACAACTTCAATATTTCTTTCTTCTTTCTCCTTCGATAAGATCCTACTTCTCCTTTTCTTTTTTTTTCTTCGTTTTTTTTTTTTTTTTTTTTTTTTTTGAGGTAAGGTCTCACTCTAGCCCAGGCTGACCTGGAATTCACTCTGTATTCTCAGGATGGACTCAAACTCACAGCAATCCTCCTACCTCTGCCTCCCGAGGACAAATTTATATTACACATCTGAAGTAGCCCAGGCATCTTACTTGACAGAGTGCAGTATATCAAGAAATCATACCTATGTGGAAATGATGATGCATGCCTGTTGTGATGGCTACTATTGTGTCAACCTAACATGATCTAGGATTACCTAAGAGACAAATCTCTGGCCATGTCTGTGAGTGAGTTTCTAGATTATGTTAATTGAGGTAGGAAGACATCAACCTAACAGTGGTCAGTACCAACTCATGCCCTGGAGCCCTGGACTGAATAAAAAGGAGAAAGCAAGCTGAACATAGTATCTATTTCCTGACTGTGGATTGAATATGATCAGTTGCTTCATGCTCTCACCACCATGCCTTCCTTACTATGATGGACTCTGTCCCCCTGAACTGGAAGCTGAGATAAACCCTTCCTTTCTTGTTTTGCTTCTGGTCAAGTATCTTTGTCACAGTAATAAGAAAAAGAACTAACACAGAAATTTGTTACTGAGAAGTGGGATAAACTGATCACGTGATTTGTAGACCTTTGGAACTTGTTTGTGGGAGGAATATGGAAGAATTTGAAACTTTGGGCCAGAAAAAAACCCTAGAATGCTGTAAGTCAAGGTCAATGAACCATCCTGGCATGAGGCTAGAAACCAAGAGAAATTCATGCAGCAGAGGGTCAGATCACAAAGCTTAAGAGGGGAAGAAGGACTCTACTGGAAATGGAATGGGCCAGAAGTACTTTGTGTTATAGTCTCACAAAGAATCTGCATTCTGCCTGTGTCCCAAGAACTAGAATGAGACTGCATTACAAAGTAAGAATTAATTTGTTTGGTGGAGGAAGTCTCAAGCAGGATAACACTTAGGCTGTGTCATTGATACTGCTCATTGTTCGGATCCAGAGCTATAGTGTTGTAGTCAGGTTCTCATTTCTGGCAGTAATCACCCAACCAAGAGCAGATGTTGGGGAAAGAAAGGTTTATTTTGGCTTTTAGACTTTAGGGAAGATCCATGATGGCAGGGCAAAAATGACAGCATGAGCAGAACATGGACATCACCCCTGGCCAACATCAGATGGACAACAGCAACAGGAGAGTGTGCCCAAATACTGGCAAGGGGACACTGGCTATAACATCCATAAGCCTGCTCTCAACAATACATGGTCTCCAGGAGGCTTTAATTTCCAAATTGCCATCAGCTGGGGAACCTAGCATTGAGCGTATCTAAGTTTATGGGGGACCCCCGAATCAATGCTTTGAAGTGCTCCACAAATATTTGTTGAAGGAATAAATGATGAAAGAGGACAAGGAAAGGGAGTCCACAGTCTGACAATTCCAGGAGTGCTTGCTTAGTGAATCTAGCCCTGCTCTTTGAATCTGTCGATTTGTGCTTGCTCATAGCCAGGATGTCCTTCATACACATGGTGTGTACAATGGTATATACAGCTACAACTTCCCTATTTCTTTCTTCTTTCTCCTTCGATAAGATCCTACTTCTCCTTTTCTTTTTTTCTTCTTCGTTTTTTTTTTTTTTTTTTTTTTTTTTTTTTTTTTTTTGAGGTAGGGTCTCACTCTAGCCCAGGCTGACCTGGAATTCACTCTGTATTCTCAGGATGGACTCGAACTCACAGCAAGCAATCCTCCTACCTCTGCCTCCCGAGGACAAATTTATATTACACATCTGAAGTAGCCCAGGCATCTTACTTGACAGAGTGCAGTATATCAAGAAATCATACCTATGTGGAAATGATGATGCATGCCTGTTGTGATGGCTACTATTGTGTCAACCTAACATGATCAAGGATTACCTAAGAGACAAATCTCTGGCCATGTCTGTGAGTGAGTTTCTAGATTATGTTAATTGAGGTAGGAAGACATCAACCTAACAGTGGTCAGTACCAACTCATGCCCTGGAGCCCTGGACTGAATAAAAAGGAGAAAGCAAGCTGAACATAGTATCTATTTCCTGACTGTGGATTGAATATGATCAGTTGCTTCATGCTCTTGCCACCATGCCTTCCTTACTATGATGGACTCTGTCCCCCTGAACTGGAAGCTGAGATAAACCCTTCCTTTCTTGTTTTGCTTCTGGTCAAGTATCTTTGTCACAGTAATAAGAAAAAGAACTAACACAGAAATTTGTTACTGAGAAGTGGGATAAACTGATCACGTGATTTGTAGACCTTTGGAACTTGTTTGTGGGAGGAATATGGAAGAATTTGAAACTTTGGGCCAGAAAAAAACCCTAGAATGCTGTAAGTCAAGGTCAATGAACCATCCTGGCATGAGGCTAGAAACCAAGAGAAATTCATGCAGCAGAGGGTCAGATCACAAAGCTTAAGAGGGGAAGAAGGACTCTACTGGAAATGGAATGGGCCAGAAGTACTTTGTGTTATAGTCTCACAAAGAATCTGCATTCTGCCTGTGTCCCAAGAACTAGAATGAGACTGCATTACAAAGTAAGAATTAATTTGTTTGGTGGAGGAAGTCTCAAGCAGGATAACACTTAGGCTGTGTCATTGATACTGCTCATTGTTCGGATCCAGAGCTATAGTGTTGTAGTCAGGTTCTCATTTCTGGCAGTAATCACCCAACCAAGAGCAGATGTTGGGGAAAGAAAGGTTTATTTTGGCTTTTAGACTTTAGGGGAAGCTCCATGATGGCAGGAGAAAATGACAGCATGAGCAGAACATGGGAATCACCCCCTGGCCAACATAAGGTGAACAAGAGCATCAGGAGATTATGCCAAACACTGGTAAGGGGACACTGGCTATAATACCCATAAGCTTGCTCCCAACTATACACTGCCTCCAGGAGGTGTAATTCCCAAATCTCTATCAGCTGGAACCTAGCATTCAGAACACCTAAGTTGATGCAGGATAACTGAATCAAATCACTACATATAGTATAAGTGTGTGTGTGTGTGTGTGTGTGTGTGTATGTATGTGTGTGTGTGTGAGAGAGAGAGAGAGGGAAAAGAATGAGAACAAGTGGAGCAGAAGGATGAAAATGTACACCTGGCAAGGAAGCGTGTTAGAGCATTTAAAGTTACAGATAATTCAGGCTTGAAATAAGCTGTAATTGTTAAAGAGATTAACAGTATTACACAGAACCCAATGCTGTGCACTAGGAACTCAGGAAAGATGCTTACAGAGGACAAGACTTCATTGAAGGTTCCATTTTATGAAAATGCAAATTCATTGGAAGGAGAGAGCCCATACTGAGAACACTGTTGGAGGGGTTCCTGCTCCCTACTCAAAAGCAACTGCCAGAGGAAGTATTTTCCTGAATCCGTCTGGAGGGTGCATGGAAGTCGACACAGCCGTGGTCCAAGGGAGCCATACTCCATCTTAATCTGGTAGCAGATTGAACTTGGCAACAACATCCATATCATACTGGATTTTCAGGCACTAAAGATGAAGGATTAAAGGGTTCATGGTATCTTATGCCATTGTTCCAGAGAGCTGATAAGGCTAAGCAAAGTTCTGTAGGGTCAGAGACCCTGCAAGTAAGTCTTGAGTGGCCACTGAATTAAGCTGGAGAGGTAAAGCCTGAGTTGCAGAAGAGACATGAGGATGTTGGAGATTCAAGAAGCATGGGATGTCTGAGGAAAGCTGTGGTCAGGGAATGGAGTTGGCCCAAGAAAGAGGGGATGTGTACTGCAGGTAGAAGAGCTGGCGGAAAGAGAATACCCAAGCTCTCTGGAGCACAAATGATTCCATCATGAGCTCCAGATGCTGGATATGGAGTTTTCGGATTTGTTTTGTGCCCTGCTAGGTTTTGATCTTGATTTGGGGTCTGAGTTTTCCTTGTCATGCCTTCATTACTTCCTTTTGGAATGGGAGTGTTTATTCCACCCCATTGAATATTGGATGTAACTTGTTTATTAATTTTTATAGGGTCTCTCAGTTAAACAATTGCTTTGAGTCTCAGAAGAGACTAAACTTAAAAAAAAAATTTAAATTTATTTTTTTATTTGAGAGCGAGAGAGAGGCAGACAGAAAGAGAGAAAGAAAGAGAAAGAGAGAGAGAGAATGGGTGCACCAGGGCCTTCAGCTGACTCAAAGGAACTCCAGATGTATGCACCACCTTGTGCATCTGGCTTACGTGGGTACTGGGGAGTTGAACCTGGGTCCTTTGGCTTTGCAGGCAAGTACCTTCACTTCTAAGCCATCTCTCCATCCCAAGACTAAAATTTTAACAGTGTTGGGACCATTAAAGAGTATCAGGACTTTTGAAGTTGTGCTGAATGCACTTTGTGTTATGGAAAGGCCATGAGTTTATGGGGACGTGGGTTGTATGTCTTAAAAGTGACATACTTGGATATAAAGTTAACAAGGGGTGGACTTGTGATGATTAATTGTCAACTTGATTATTTTACTTTTATTTTTATTTTGCTTAATTGTCATTTAAAGGCTCTGGAATCACCTAGGAGACAAATCTCTGATCATCTCTGTGAGGGAGTATCTAGATTAGATTCATTGAGGTGGGAAACCTTCTCTAACAGTGGGCAGTGCCATTACCTGGGCTGGGGTCCTAGGCTGCACAAAAAGGAGAAAGTAAACTGAGCATCATCAGCATCCATCCCTCTCTGCTTCATGACTGTGGACTGAATGGGACCAGCTATGTCACACTCCTGCCTGCCATGCCTTCCCTACCTGAAGGACTGCACTCCCTTCCTCCCTTAAGTTGCTTCTTGTCAATTTTATTTTTTGTCACAGCAATAAGGAAAGTAACTAATACATCTGTAGTCCTAGCACTTTGCAGGCGGAGGCAGAAGAATTGCATTGGAGGCCAACCTGGATTATCTAGAGATAACCTGTCTGAAAAATATAAAGCCCACTGGTTGTGTTGACACACACCTTTAATCTCAGTACTCAGGAGGTAGAGGTAGGAGAACTGCTGTGAGTTCATGGCCAGCCTGGGTCAGAGTGAGACTCTACCTCAAAAACACCAAAATAAATAAGTAAAACCCTACAACAAGAAAGTAAGCAAACGAACGAAACAACCAACCAACAAAACAATCAACAAACCTCACCAAAGATACATTGAATCTTTGTCAAGTAAGCAGTTCAATGTTACTTGTTTCATTTTTCCTCTCCATTCTTCTTCCTAGCTCTCTTCCCTCCCACACAAACCTGTCTCTAACATTTGTGAGCCCTGGGGCGAGAATAAAAATGAAGGCCCACTTGCTATATGTCTAAGTATTTTAAAGTTATAAAACAAGCTTACAAACTGTTAAATAAAGTATGTTCTTTCCTCCTACCTTGACAAATATACCCTTGCTATGAGCCAAAAGCTAGGCTCATATTTAGAATTCTTGAGATCCTCAGAATGTTGAGCTGGACTATGCTGGTGCTTGGCCTCAGCTGCTTCCTTCCCTTCCTTCTGGCTTCTCTAATTCATGGAGGGGCTTCACATGTATGCAGAGAGGCTCCCAGGAACAGGCGCTGTCCATCACTCTCGCCCTGCCATAGAGCTGCCTTGTGGGGCTCCCTGAAAGAGTGCTGTTAGCAGACAGCTTCAGGTTTGCTGAGATGACCTTCCAGACCAGGCACAGTTATGGAGGAAGGGATATTATTTAATGAAGCTTACAGATCCGGGGGAAGTTCCATAAAGGCAGGAGAAGCGGCCTGCTCTCACAGGACCAGGCAAGAGAGAGAAAAACCACCCAGGCACATAGCACACAGAGCAAAATTACAGCCAAAACCCACAACCCACTTCAGGAACTCCTGCTAGGCACACTTTGCATATCCTCACAATGGAATCTCAGACCATCACCACACCTTAAGACCGGCCCCCAGTGGCATTGCCTCTAGCAAGGTGATTGCAGATGCAAACTATAAACTAATAAAACACTGAATATATTGGGGGCCAAATATTCAAACCACCACAAGTGCATAATAGTTTGGCTAGCCCTTGGAGGATGGAGCCAGAGAAGTGGATCAGGCAGGACCTAGATACGACTCAGGTTTATTTAGGGTCCTCTATTCCCAGGGCATAGTCAACATGGTCGTTATGTTCCCTTGGCCCCACTAGGAGTGATACAGTTATAGGGGGACAGAGCATCCTGTAAATTTTGAGTCCCTTAAAAAAGTATTTGTACACACACACACACACACACACACACACACACACACACACACACGATACCAGGTTATACTCTTTTATCCCTTGCTGCTGCTCCTGTTTCCCTGGAGCAGTCCTCAGTGGGGTTATGGTATTCACAGTGGGGTAATGAATGCATCAGTCAGTCCTCGTGGGGTAGTGGGGGATACATGCCTCAGAGTACTCCTACTCTTGAGTCTTTTTTTTTTTTTGGTTGACATTTCTGATTTTAAAAAATTTATATATATGTAGTATAACAGGTTATACAGTTTTAAGCCCTTGTCCCAACTCCCAGTTGGCAGTCTGATTTAGTGTTGAGTTCTTTGTAGCCTCTGGATTTCTGCTTTCTTAGGTTTTGACTAATCTTTGTGTCTGTCACCATCACCCTCGGGCTGCTTGCCAGGCTAGCAGTAAAAGAGGTTCTCGTGATGCCACTTCCTCTGCAATCTCTCCTGGGCCATGGCAGATGTGGTAGAGGTGGTGAGTCTTGTGGTGATCAGTCAGTTACATTTTGTCTTATCGATGGATTTAGGCTCTCTTCCATTTCCTCTGCCATCTGTAAAACCAAGCATGAAGCAGTTTGGATTAAAGGGGTATGCAAAGTTGCTTAGGAGACTTTGGGTATGCCAGCCACCCACTCTTTCCCCACCATGGGACTCTGACTTGGTTTCCAGTACCAGGTACGAGTTCTCTTCCACTGAGCAAGCCTCACGTCCAGTCAGAAAGCAGTTGGTTACCTGTAGAGGCTGCTAGCCGCAGTTGCACAAATGTGTACTTCTTGTCTGGCTAGTTGATTTTGTAGTCTGCAGCGCACCTCGTTTATTCATGCTTTTGGGGGCCATTGTCCTCCACAGCTCCCATAGGGCTCTCCAGCACTATGAGGGCTAGCCAGGAGGGAGCTTGGTTCCAGCATGGTATTCTGATGTCCTATAACCACAGCCTGTACTGTCTTCAGCAATAGGGTTTTACCTTTTAGCTCTGGCAGGTAATCAAGTGCTTTGGCAATGGCCTACATTGTTTGGGGGACTTCATGGGTCCCCCTTGGGCAACAGTTCGCTGTGGGGGTAACCCACATCCGGGCCTTAGGTTTACCAGCAAGAGTCCATGGTTGTAAGTTTTAAGCTTTTTACAACTTCTTTCCAGACTTCCTCCCCTTCATTGGTGGTTATATCTTGTAACGTGCTAGTCAGAATGAAGGTTTCCAAGGAACTGATTCTTAATGATATATTAATTTTTGTGTAATTCCCTGATACCCCTCAAATCCCCTCTCATGCCTAACATTTCATCACCACCCAACCCTTCCAGAAACCCTTCCTCTCTTCCCATCCATTTCTTCTCTTTCCTGGTCTCTATTTTTATGCCCATATTTCTAGTGTGTTAACTAATTTCCACTTGATCCCAGTTAGAAACCTCATACAAGAGACAAAAACATTCAGTGTTTGTCTTTCTGTTGCCTGCATGACCTAGCTTAGAACGATTTTTTGCAACTCTATCCATTTTCTTCAAATTTCATTATTTCATTTTTCTTTACTGCTTTGTAGAATTCCATTGTGTATCTTCCAATATATTCATTATCCATTCACCAGTTTATGGGCATCTGAGCTGATTCCAGTTCCTAACTATTGTGAATAGAGCTGCAGCAAACATAGTTGAGCAAGTATCTCTGTAGTAAAGAGTGGAGTACTTAGGGTATATGCCTAGGAGTGGTATGTCTGGGTCGAATGGTAGATTTATTTTCATCTTTTTCAGGTGTTCCCAGACTAATTATATAGTGGTTGTACCAGTTTGCACTCCCACCAGCAGTGGGTATGGGTTTCTATTTCCCCACAGCTTCACCAGCATTTGTTGTCATTTGATCTTGTTTTTGTAATTTTTTTATGAGTGTATGTGATAGAAAGAAAGAGATAGAATTTGTGTGCCAGGACCCCAGCCACTGCAGTCAAACTCCAGATGTGTATGTCACCTTGTGTGCATGTGCGACCTTGCACACTTGTGACACCTAGTGCATCTGGCTTACATTGGAGCTGGAGAGCCAAACATGGTTCCTTAGGCTGGGTAGGCAAGCATCTTAACTGCTAAGTTATCTCTCCAGGTCATCATTTTATTTTTTTTTTTTTTTTATTATTTTTTTGGAGACACAGGAGAGAGAGAGAGAGAGAGAAGAGAGAGAGAGAGAGAGAGAGAGAGAGAGAGAGAGAGAGAGAGAGAGAGAGGAAGACAGAGATGGGTGGGCCAGCAGTGTCTCAGATGCTGCGAACGAAATTCTGATGTGTGCGCCCCCTTGTGGTCAAATGTGGCATTGCGCCCTTGAGTCACTTTGCATCTGGCTAAACGTGGGACTTGGAGATTGGAACCGCTGGAGATTGGAACCAGTGCTCTTAGGCTTAGGAGGCAGGCACCTTAAACCCTAAGCCATCTCTCCAGCCCATCATTTGATTTTTTTGATGTATGCCATCCTGGAGTGAAGTGAAATCTCAGAGTCATTTTTATTTGCATTTCTCTGATGAATAAAGATGTTGAACATCTCCTTAAGTCTGTAATACCATTTGTATTTTTGTCTTTCGATAATTCTTTGTTTAATTCTCTACCCCATTTTTTGATTGGGTTGTTTGTTTTTTAATTGTTTAGTGTTTTGAGCTCTTTGTAATTTCTAGATATTAGACCTTTGCCTGAGGTGTAGCTGGTGAAGACTTTCTCCCATTCTGTGGGATTTCTATTGACTCTGTTGATGGTTTGCTTGTCTGTACAGTAGCTTTTTAGTTTCATGAGGTCCCAGTGGTTGAGTGTTGGTCTATTTCCAGAGTCACTGGGGTCTTATTCAGGAAGTCTTTCCCTATACCTATATCATGGAGTAGTCTTCCCATTTTTAATTCTAGAATTTTTAGATTTTTCAGGCCTTATATTGTAGTCCTTAATCAATATGGAGTTGACTTTTGTGCAGGGTGAGAGAAGTGGATCAAATTTCATTCTTGTAGGTGTTTGTCCAATTTCTCCAGCAACATTTATTAAAGATGCTGTCTTTTATCCTGTGTGTATTTTTGGCCCCTTATCAAACATGAGGTAGCTGTAGTTGCTTGAATTTAGAGATGGGTCTTCTATTCCATTGATCTGTGTGTCTGTTTTTGTACTAGTACCATGTTGTTTTAGATATAATAGCTTTGTAATATATCTGGAAATCTAGTATGGGGAGATATATCCAAATGTATTTATTTTTATTTTTAGAGAATGGGTGCACCAGGGCTTCCAGCCACTGCAAACGAATTCCAGATGCATGTGCCACTAATCATCTCTCTTACTATGCACATCTCCTTAACATGGGTCCTTAGGCCTAGCAGGCAAGCTCCTTAACCACTAAGCAATCTCTCTAGCCCCAGATGCCTTTCTTTTTCTGAGGATATATTTGGCTATTCAAGGCCTTATATTCTTCTATATGAATTTTGAGATTATTTTTTCTATATCTGTGAAGAATGTTGCTAGAATTTTTCTTGGGATTGCATTGAATCTGTATCATGCAGATAGTAGGATGGCCATTTTCACAATTTTAATTTTTCCAATCCATGAACAAGGGAGGCCTTTACATGTTCTTGTATCATCCTCAATTTCTTCTAGTGTTTTAGTATTTTCTTTGTATAGGTATTTTACTTCATTGGTTCATGATATTCTAAGATATTTAAGTTTTCTGTGGCTATTTAAAATGGGATAGCATCACTGATCTCTTTCTCAATGTGCTTAGCTTTGACATATGGGAAGGCTACTTACTGTTGTGCATTGATATTGTATCCTGCCACTTTACTGAAAGAATTTATCACCTTTAGAACTTTTTTTGAGGAGCATTTTTTAGTCACTTATAAATAAAATCATGTCATCTGCAAATAGGGCTACTTTGAATTCTTCCTTACCATTTTGTATCTCTTTTATTTGTTTCTCTTGTCTTATTGCTTGAGCTAAGACTTCAAGAACTATGTTGAATGGCCACCCTTGTCTTGTTCTAGAGCTAAATGGGAATGCTTTAAGTTATTAATTATAACTACTATTATAAATAACCTTTATTATTTTGAGTTATGTTCCTTCCATCCCTATTGTCTCCAATGTTTTTTTTTTTTTCTGAGGTAGGGTCTCACTTTTCCTCAGGCTAACCTGGAATTCACTATGACATCATGACATCTCAGGGCGGCCTTGAACTCATGGCGCTCCTCCTACCTCTGCCTCCTGAGTGGGATTAAAGGTGTGCACCACGCCTGGCCTCTCCAGTGTTTTGATCATGAATTGAAGTTGTATTTTGTTAAAGGTCTTTTCTGCATTTACTGAAATAATCATGTGATTCTTGTGTTTAAGCTTATTTGTGTGTGTGAATTACATTTATTGATTTCTGTATGTTGAATCATCTCTGCATCCCTGGGATGAAACCGACTTGATCAAGGTAGATGATGCTTTTGATATGTTTTTGAATTTGGTTTGTGAGGATTTTATAATGAGTTTTGTGTCTAAGTTCTGTTTTTATTGTGTCTCTGGTTTAGGTATTAGAGTAATGCTGGCTTCATAGAAGGAATTTGGGAGTATTTCCCCCTTTTCCACTGTGCAAAATAATTTGGAAAGAAGTTGTTTTAATTGTTTAATGAAGGTTTGGTAGAGTTCAATGGTGAATCCTTCTTGGCCCAGACATTTTTTTTATTGGTAATTAAATTTTTTTTTCTCAATTTCATTAAAAGTAATAGGCTTGTTTAAGAAGTCTGTTCTGGGTGTAGTTTTGGAAGGTGATATGAGTCAAGGAATTCATTCATTTCTTCCAGGTTTTCTAATTTTGTGGAATACAGATTTTTGAAATATGCCCTGATAATTCTTCCAGTCTCACTGGTATCAGTTGTGATGTCTCTGTTTTCATTTCTAATCTTGTTGATTTGAGTTTTGGTCAGTTTGGCCAGTAGTCTATCAATCTTGTTTATTTTTTCAAAGAACCAGCTCTTTGTTTCATCATTTTAAAAATTGTTTTCTTTACTTCCAATTCATTGATTTCTGCTTTGATTTGGTAATTTCTTTCCATCTGGTACTTTTGGGTTTGGATTGTTCTTGTCTTTCCAGTGCCTTCAAATGGATGCTTAAGTTATTTATGTGAGATGTCTGTTTTAGTAAAGTAATCATTTAGTGCTATATACTTCTCAGAATTATCTTCATTGTGTCCCATAAGTTTTGGTATGTTGTGTTTTTATTGTCATTAAATTCGATAAATTTATGGATTTCCTTTCTGATTTCTTCCACAACCCATTAATTCTTTAATAGTGAGTTGTTTAGTTTCCAGGAGTTGGTGTGTTTTCTGTTGTTACTGTTGTTAATTTCTAGGTTTAATACATTGTGGTCAGATATACAGCAGGGGGGCTTATGTCAGCTTTTCTGAATTTGTGGAGACATGATTTGTGCCCTAATATATGTTCTATTTTGAGAAAAATGAGCTGCTTAGAAGAATGTGTATTTGTTAGAAATAGGGTATCCATTTGATCTATGGTATTGTTTAACTCCATTGTTTCTATGTTTATTTTCTACTTGGAGAATCTGTCTATTGATGATAGTAAGATATTAAAGTATCCTACTATTATTGTATTGGGATTTATATCTGTTTTATTATCTAGTAAATTTTGCTTTATAAAATTAGGTGCCTCTCTATTTGGTGCATATAAGTATATTATTGTAATACTCTCTTGTTCCTTTAATGAGTATGAAATGGCTTTCTTTTTCTCTTTTGATTACTTTTGGTTTAAAGTCAATTTTGTTAGAAATCAGTAGAGCTGCACCTGCTTGTTTCTTTTTTTTCCATGTTCTTAGGATATCTTTCTTTCCATCCTTTTACCCTTAGATGATATTGATCTTTAATTGTAAGGTGGTTTTCTTTTAGACAGTAAATGGATGGGTCTAGCTTTCTGATACAGCCTGTTAACCTATATCTTTTGATTGGAGAGTTGAGCCCATTAATGTTCAGCATTATAATTGTGAGGTGTGAGTTAATCCTTGTCATGTTGAAGGTGTTGTGGAGTTTGCTGTTTTCTTGGATTGTTTCTTTTTCTGTCCTCATGTGATGTTTGTTTCTCTCCTGAATGTGGAGTGTTCAATGCAATATTCTCTGTAGGGCTAGTTTGATGCTCATGAAATCATACAGCTGGTCTATATCATGAAAGGTTTTCTTCCTCCTTCTAACTATGAGGGATAATTTTGCTGGGTACATTAGTTTGGGTTGGCAGCCATTGACATTTAACTTTTGAAAACCCCATTTCAGGTTCTTCTGGCTTTAAGAGCTTCCATTGAAAATTTGAGGTAATTCTGATGGGCTTACTTCTGTGTGTAATGAACTGTTTTCTCTTACAGCTTTCACTATTCTATCCTTGTTTTCTGTATTTAGTGTTTTGATTATTAAGTGATGTGGGGTGTCTCTTCTCTGGTTCTATCCATTTGGTGTTCTGTGCACCAACTGTACCTGGATTGGACCATGAGCTTATTTATTTGTTGATTCTCCTCAAATTCCTTTACTCTTCTTTTGATCTCTTTTTGATTGTGTTCAGTTTTATTAAGCTATCTATAGAGTACTCTTTCCTGATTCTCTTTGGTTTCCTTCAGCCATTGATTGAGTTGTTTTGTTAATTGTTTTCCTTTTTTAAAAAAAATCCATCCTCTGAGTTTTTGTTTGTTTGTTTGCCTTTCTTTCAATTCATGTTCATGTTCTTATTAAGTTCATTTAAAATGTTTGCTGAAATTTCATTTTGGGCTTATATATCTTGGGTTTCCTCTACTATTTAATTGGAGGCTTCCATTGTGGGACTAGGTAATCATGGTAGGGATCCCTTTGTTGGGTGGTGGTGTTGTCTGTCCATCTCAAGATCAGTTGTCTCACTGAGGATGCAGCAATACCAGCTTTTGTATAGTCTGTGTTGGGTGGCCTGGTCTAAGTTGATCTAGGTGGGCATGGGATTGAAGACTATCCACTAGGTTGGGGTGGGTGCACATGATCCTGAGCAGGATCTACTTTGTATGTGCCACCTCCCGGAAATTCTGGGCAAGACTTTGGGAGGACTGTCTTCAATGGTGACCAAGCTGAGTGCTTTTCTTCCAGACTTATTTCTTGCCTGTATTTTTGGAAGGCAATCAGCCCCAAGCTTCTCCTGGATGCTGGGGCTGATAAACAGTTGTCCTCTGCTTAAGCCCTTCTTCAGATAATTTTTTTGGAGGGCTTGCAAGATAGGTGTGAGAAGTAGAATCCAAGCTGATCAGCTGCTCACTGCTTACCTTCCGCTGGTCTGTCTCCTCCCAGGCAGCCACCTCAGAATGTCAACCAGCCCTGGTTGGCAATTTTTCCCACTCAGGTTACTCAAAATCTGAGTCCTTTTTTATCTGGGCCCAAACATTGTTCTGTTTTGCTTGCATGCTTGTTTTGATAATTCAACATTTACTGAACACCTCTTCAGTGCAAGGCATAGTGGATGCATGTGTCAGTGTAGAAGAGGAGAAATGAAGGAACACCTAAACAGACAAACTCTTTTTTCTCTGTCTACTTTTTTACTTGGTTCTCATGGGTATCCTTGGAGATTCTGCACACTTTTTGAACCATGCTCTCTTAAAGATTTCTGTGTCCAGTCTTCATAATGAACATGATAGAAGAAAGGAGACAATCATTGTCCTCTAGATACTATTGGCCAGAACCTACCAGCATCAGGCTGAAGGTAAGATAGTTATAGTGAGATTTCACCTGTGTGTGGTGCATTGCTTATCTTCCTTACAAGTATGAGCTAACCTATATATTACTCCTAAAAATTGGGGATTATCTCACATCCACTTCTGATTTTGTATAATAAACACAAATAAATTCATCTGTATCAAAATCTAGTTTTGTTTTTACCTTTTCCTTGATGAGAAAAGGGAGTACAGAGGCAGTTAAAACTACTGACTTCTGGGTCCAGTCATAAATATGCAAATGCACACTAAAATAGAAATCCATTTTGAAATAATTCAAATGAAATTACATAGTGAAGGTTATCTCAGATGGATGTTCTTTCTGCCTGTCTGTTTGTGTTTGGGGCCTCCCGTGGAGAGCTGAGAGTGAAAGCCAAAGATTGAAGCTCAGATTACATTGCATACACACAGGCTTCTTCCACACAACCCAGCTAGACCCCTGGGAGAGCTGTTAAGATTCTGTTGAGCTTGTTGAAGTAGGAGGATACCTAGTAGCAAACCCTCCAGGTAAGCATGAAATAGGGAAAGATAATTGAGAAAATACTAGTGAGTACTCCAGGAAGAAGTGGACTCTAGGAATAAGAAAGGGAGTTGGCAATGAAAATCCTTGAGAAATGTGCTGTGGGCTTTTGAGAGAGGAAAATCATGAAGAAAGTGTCTTTCAGAAGTCAACCCTGAGTGCAAATTGGATAGGAGATCTCTGGGACTGTGTGCAAACCTCATAGGAGGTCTTTGGGACTGTGTGCCTGATTGTGTGCCTGGGTATTTGTGTAGACTGAAAACTTTCTGTGTATTTGTTGTTGAATAATTTAGTTTATCCTGCTGATTAAAAAATACCCCAAAATCCACCAAACCTACTTCAAACTGTGTCTACATTAAGGCCAATGAGAATAATTTTTAAGTTTATTGTGGTTTCTTTTAAATACATTTCAGCTGTTCTATAAAAATGGCTCATTTGACTAGTGAATAAGGTAATTTGATTAAAATGAGTAACATTCAAATAAAATAGTAAAAGCAAAACTTCATGAATTTCATAAAAGCCTACTAGTGCAATTCAAGCTTTGGAAATCATTAGCTAAGGGTCTGATCAAATAATAAATATATAAGTGGATTAAAGAAACATAAGTGCAAACTCATCTAAATTTAATTTAGTTTGTATAAAATCCACATATATGTGTTTGAATATTGCATTTTAACTATCTAAACAATTTTAGGGGGAAAGCAGGAGTTTGAGTGTGAATATGACACATTAATAATAAGTTTCTAAGAAATTGTCACCAGGTACTGTTTGTTTTTATTCTTGGCTTTGGATGGAACATTACACGAAAAATAACATTGTAAATCTCTCTCTTTAATGTTTCTTTAAATGTTTTGTCCTCTAAACAGACCACATTGCTTTGGAATGCACCCTCATTCTTACTGAGTCTTCCTTTCCCAGTGCTAAGGGTGGAAGTATTTTAGAGGGTAATTATAGAAAGAACATGAATTTGTGAAGAGAATTGCCCATGTTCCTTTTTATTTTGCACCTCAAAAGATTCAACATAAAAGATTCACCTTTTCTAATTGTATTTTAATTATATTTTGTATTATTCCTACTATGAAGTAAAACTAAATTTGTAATGGAGAACATATGTAAAACCATGAATATAGCACTGGAAAATCAATGTGTCAAGGAGAAGGAGAGAGAAAGCCTATCAATAATGTGGGTTAATACCATTGCAATATTTATGTGGAAGCATGAAATCTAGCCATTCTTTTCCAATTAGGTGAAATTGTGAATGTAAGCCCGTATCTACATGTGGTTAAAAAGGTGAACATTTTACTTAAAGCTTTTGAAAAGATTCACATAAAATGGAACTAACGTTTTGTTCAAGGGCAAATGAATTGTTTTGTGTTTATTTGATTTTCACTGCCTGTACTCTAATATCTCAAAGACAATTTATGCATCCATTGTAAATAATATGCTTGAAGTGGGAATAGTTTTTTTCACTGAGTACTTTCTGTCTGTGATTTTCAGTGGTAAGACCTGCTAAAAATTTCTTTGAAGTAAGAAGCTACTTAATATTTAATTAGAAAGCAAGGAGTTAGTAACCATAATGTGATGCTTTCCAAGTTCAGCAAGGGCTAAACTAGTTAATGGAAGTCAATGCCATCTCCTGCCCTCCCACCTTTGATCTTTATATCATTTACCAATTCTAGGAGTAAAGGAAAAAATGGATACCTTATACATAGTTTACTTTTAATTATTGAAGTCCACTGAAAATTTCAATTGTATCTCATAATATGCATGCAGCCCTTTTGATATTATTAACATGAATTTGACAGGAAATGGCATTTTTAAAATGCACCATGTTTACTCTGTGCTTCTCACATCTCCAGAATCATCACCTTAAATTTCCCTCAGGATACTCATGCCAAAATTGGAGAATCATTGTCCCAAAGGGTACTTCCATCATGCTATGATAACTTTGTAAAATGTCCTTCTTAACCCCAGGGATGATACTATCCTGGGAAATAATTTTCTAAAAGTACTTGGTGATGTTGAAGACACAAGGAGCCACTTATCTTCAGGGTCATCTTTTTCAACACTTGTCACAGCAGTTCTGATTACTTTTTTTTTTTTTTTTTTGCTTTAGTCTCAAAACTTTACAATTATTGAACTATAAGTTTGTGACTGCTTCAGGGAGAGAAACTCTAGAAATTGACCTCACTTCACTACTTTAGTCATTTTCTTTCTTTTAACAATAATAACAGAAAATGACCGAGTTTTTCCTATTTTTTTAGGGGACACTCCTATAGAGACATAAAAGCACAGGCATAATTTTTGCTCTTTACAGACATATTGTACTAGGGAGAATAGATCACATAAATGGAAAGTTGAAGAACTGTTTAACGCAACACATGAATGCCACATGATTTAAGTCAAAACTGCATTCTAAGCAGGGCATGGTGGCACATGCCTTTAATCCCAGCATTTGGGAGGCAGGGGTAGGAGGATCACCATGAGTTCAAGGCCACCCTGAGACTACATAGTGAATTCCAGGTCAGTCTAAGCTAGAGTGAGGCCCTACCTCAAAAAAAAAAAATGCATTCTAAGTGCCCACTCTTGATTAGGAATTGGGTAAAACCATGGGGGAGATCATAGAAATATAAGTTGACACATGAACATAGTGTGAAAAAGTTAATATGGTAATTGATGTAATGGAGCCTGCTATGAATAAGTGGGAGTGATTGATGGAAATGAAAATGGTTGCTCTGTTTTAGTCAAGTTCACCTGTTCTATTTCTTTTATTTTCTAGCTCTATAGACTGTTAAAGAAAAAACTGTCTCACCAACTTCTTGAGACTTTGTCCTTTCTTTGAATGGTTCACTCTTTGTCGACTGAAGTATCATATAGTGATGTTGTTGGTGCAAAAATGTGTACTCCTCAGGGACCATTGCAGAAGAGGGGGTGGATAGAATGGAAGAGCCAAAGGAAGGGTATGACTTCTTACAATGCAACCGCCCAGACAGAAATTGGCCTCGATATCCATGACCTTGCAGTGCCTACCAATACCTTCACAAGACCCTCAAAAATAGAAGAAAAAGATGATGACATCAAATTAAAAGAGAGACTAATGGAGAGAGGGAGGGGATATGATGGAGACTGGAGTTCTAAAGTGGAATGGGGAGAGGGGAGGGAAATACCATGTGTTTTTTGTATGTAAGTATAGAAGTTGTCAATAAAAAATAATAATTAAAAAATGTGTACTCCATCTGAAACTCCCACATAACTGATGGCTACCCCCATAAGGCAAGACCCACATTACCCATGGGGGGAGGAGCAGGAGAAGGCTAACGATGGTACCATCACAGCTGTATATATACTATATAATAACTAATAAAAAATTTTAAAAATTCTGTCCTTCCATCATTAGTGCTGCCCAAAGTCACAAATGCTCTTGTTCTACTCTCAACCTAATAGAGAATAATGTGAACTCAGCTAATACAAACTTTCTTTATTTTTCTCAACCCAACCTCAGTGCCTGTTTCTCAAATAACATCTCCTTTTGCTTCACAAACACCACTTCAGAACCATTTAGCATGCAGCTTGACCTTCCTTCTCAAGGCCAGGTGTATAAATTAGCTATTCCCCTCACCTGGCTCATTCTCCCACAAATATGCCTAGCTAACTCTTGTTTTTTATGTCTTTGCTTAATTGTAACCTTTTCAGTAATTCCTGCCTTATTTTACATATTATTCCTCTCCCTCCACACACAGTTCTGTAGTGAACACCACTTTCTGATATACTGTATGATGTGCTGATGTGCATTGTATGTGAGCTGGTCTTTGTCACAAGGGTGGAGATCTATGTCTGATTCTTCAGCAGTGTAATCTAAGGACCCAGAGAAACGTCAGACTCATTGTACATTCTCAGTACATATTTGCTGAGTGAATTTTACACTCTTGTACATTTTAACATTCTTTTCCCTTACCTAATAAAAGAGAGATCTTGTTTCCTGCTAAGGCTAATTCCTCTTACCACAATCTCATTATAGACCCTCTGTTCTCTATATTTTCAGGGACCCAGAGCTGCTGCCTATCCAATCTCTTCACCTCTCTAACTCTCCATTGGTAAATACATATTCTTTAGGTTCTCATTAAAAACTAGTTGGGCAGGGATGAGGGAAAAGAGGGTACCAACATACAATGTATCTGTGCAAAATATGTTGTTGATAATAATAAGTAAAAAATGGGAACATGGGGAAAAAACTAGTTTTTTCCACTCTGGGATTTTCCTCTGGCTACACACCGCAAAACTTCTTGGACAGAGAGTCCTGTTATTGCCTTTGTTATTTCACTTCCCTTTCACACTTGGGCCAGTTTCCATCTGACTTTGCAGACTAAAGTTCAGAGGAAATAGTTTCCATGAGAGTCGTTAGTAGCCTTTATTAAGTCAGGTCCCACTGAGGGGAGCTGTATAACATACACAGCTCCATCCATCACGTACACTACTGCCATCAAAGTTTGCTGTTATCTTACTGCTGAACTTTTTTACACCTCACAATTCACTTTTTTGTTGTTTTTGGATATTACTGTATACAAATATGATTAGAGGGCCCAAAGATTTATTGGTAGACACAAAGCTTACAGCATATGTGGCTTTTAGGTTTATGAAAGATGCATAAATTAAATAAAAGTAGCCAATAATCCATTGTAAAATGAAAACTTTCATTTCTATCTTAAGAAAACTTAGATGGGTGGTCTCCATGAAAGCACTTACTAAGAGAACTGGGCCTTATCAAAGGTCTGAAAACAATGGGCTGGAGGGATAGCTTAGTGGTTAAAGCATTTGCCTGTAAAGCCAAAGGACCCAGGTTTGATTCCCCAGGACCCATGTTAGCCAGATGCACAAGGGGGCGCATGCATCTGGAGTTTGTTTGCAGTGACCCTGGCACACCCATTCTCTCTCTCTCCCTCCCTCTTTCTCTCTGTCAAATAAATAAATAAATTTTAAAAAAAGAAAGAGAAAAAAAAAAAAGGTCTGAAAACCATGTCCCTGAGAATGAGATGTAGCAGAGTGGAAGTTAATCAATCAGAACACACACTTGGTCAGAGGAAATGGGATAGAGTTAGCCAATCAGAGATACATATTTACTCAGAGGAAATGGAATAGAAGTCCATAGGTGGGAGGGATGATGGGAGGTTTAAAATGAGAGAATGCTGGTGTGGAAGTAAGGGAGAAGCCAGATACTCAGGCTACCAAAATAGTCAGGGGTTATAACACATGATGATTTCCAGTTAAGCATTTGGATGTTTAGTACCAAGAACATGAGGATGTCCTTATGAAGGGAGTAATATCTTCCCATGGTCTCCAACCACAGGGCAGGAATCACATCAGAAACTAGCTAAATATTCCTGAAAGAAGAAACAGACATGCATTGGCTTTCAATGACTGAATGTGATTGACCATGGAGAAGAGGTGGGGAGCATCTCTTTGTCAAGGATTCTATGGTCAAAGACACATGACGTATGGGAAAAACATTTTGCCATGGGTAGAGGACAAAGGCTCAATGTAATTGAATAAAGTTGGGAAGGGAAGAAATAAGTTAGTGTTGACAAGTGTTGACAGGGAGTGAGGCGGGCACGACTAGAAAGGAATTCTACAAGACTTCACAGGAAGGCAAGATCCTTGCGGGCCAAGGCAATCAGGAAAACCATTGCAGAACTGCAGCATGTTGGAGGATCACTGAGGACTGACCTTTTGTTCGAAAGGATAGTTAGATTTCAGACAAGTAGAGGAATATGGGAAAACCTTCCTAACATTGGAAGTGAAATGAACTACGTCCTGGAGACTAGAATATACTCTAAGTCTTCCTTTGTGATAAAAACTGTGTCCCTTTTAAACCCTTTTACATGCTTTATCATTTTCCCTCTTCTGGTCCATTTCCTATAATGAATTCTGTGTGGAAAAAAAGTGTACCAAAATTTTGTCTGAGACTTAAACAAAAAAATCCTAAAGGGAACATTTTATCTTTGCTAGGTATTTGGTCTTACCGAAAGTAACTTAGGAAAGATGAGGAAAATGACCACTTCTGTTCATAACTGTTTATTATTGGATACATTTTAGGCTGTATGGTATTTTGTTTATTAAGCTCACTGTCAGCCTCTCTTATTGCCAGCTGAAGTACAGTAATATAATTTTGTTCCAAATTTCACAGTTTGCCAAAGGTCTGTTTCTCAGCTGTGTTTTAGGAACAGCTGTCGGCCCCAAGCAATCTGATTGCTTTTCATGAATGATAAATCACTTCCCTGTACACTGATTTGTTTAGGTACAATAGGATGAGACATCTTTCATCCTAGTTTGTGAGCAGAGGAAATGGTAGCATGACTGGTGAGGGGGAAGTGAGAAAGAGCTAGTGGGTGTTTCCTTAGTACTTAATGTTCAACTAATGTTAATTTTCATTTAACTGAACACTGGAAAGAAATTCTCTTCATTAGTTATTCTGAAAAATAAAGCAATGATCCTATCTCTACTAGAAGCCATTATGAATTTACAATTAGATCTTCTGATAGCAAATAAAAAGTGGGTTCTCATAGATCACACTTTCTTCTCCTTAAAAAATGACCCATACAAGTTGTAGAGGCTAAAAGTGTGTTAGAATCTAGGAAGAGAAACCTCAGGATTCATTAAAGTCTCCAATTAGTGAGACTCAGCAGTCCATGAAAATAGTTGCCATATCTTCAGTTCAGCTAAGACCTTATCTGCTCCAACTTTCCCTGCCTGCGTGACAGAAGACCACATTTGCTGCCTTTTGTTTCAGAAAAAAAATGGGGTAAAGAAGAGAAAGGGGGTGGGGAGCCTGATTTCAAGTACTATTTGTTTCTTGCATTTAGTTTTGGGAACAAAATTGAGGTGAGAGGGGAGTTTGAGTCCTTCTAATACCTCGACGTTTGTCTGTGATGGTGCTGTCCCCATCTTTGTTGAGATTCCTTGGAGATTTATCTGTCTAGGCCATTTTCTTGACTCTATGGAAGATAGTAGTAATAGTAGTAGCAATAATAATTTTGTCTGCAGTTTGTATTTCTGTAGTGGTGTCTATGTGCAGATGGGCTCACCTTGTGCATGGGTACATCTGAGGCCAGAGGAGGACATTGGTTGCCTTCCCACACTTGCTCTTCCATGTGTGTTGTTTCTTGAGACAATCTCTCATTGAATTAGAAACTGCCATTTTTGGACAGACTGGCTGCCCAGCAAGTCACAGTGATTCTCTCTGCTCACCATGGGACTCAGGTAACAAGCTGTTTATGTGTATGCTGGAAATCGAACTCAGGGTGAATCAAGCCCTCTCAGGCCCTCATCCTCGTGCAGCAAACACTTTTCTTGACTGAGGCATCATCCTGTCCCTAAGAAAGGACATTTCTAAATTCCAGATTTTTATTAAGAACAGCAAGTGGTCCACAATGGCATAATAGCTGATTTTTGGCCCTCAATTTGTAAACGTGTCTTCCTTCTTTATAAGCAGCAATGCCTTTGCCATGTATCTGGTGCCCCCAATTTCTGTACGTCTAGAGTCTCTGTAGAAGCTGCTTCAGGGTTGGGCGTAATCAGACAACACTGAATACCTACTGGTGTCATTCCTCAGTTGGATGTCAGCAGGCCATGCATTTACTGCAAGATGCTCTTTTATTTTAATAAGTAATTTATTTAATGAGCCGAAAATGGCAAAATGTCAAATGCAGAGACTTCAAGGATGAACAACACAAATTCAAGGAGCAAGACATCTACTTGGCTTGTGGTGTTGAAATTTTTCAGAAAGGTCTTTCCTTGAGCTGATTTCCAAATCAGTTAGCAACAGACTTGGAAGAGAATCTTTGTCATTACTTTTGGGAAACACAGTGTTGCGTTGCCCATATTTGGTTTTAGCTCTAGCAATATCAAAACAGCAGGTGCTAGGCAGAGAGTGGGAGGTGATGTGGTGGTCCTATTTTGTGAGGAGAAAGAGGTGGATACCATACGGCTGGCTCAGTGAAGTAAGTTTCCTCCTGCCAAGTCACGCATCTGGAAGCATCTGACTCTTTCAAATAATATGGGGAAGTGTTATAGTTGGATCTTGAATGTTCCCAAAGGCCCATGTTCTAAAGGCTTGGTCTTGAGCCTATGGCCCCACTGTGAAAAAGGTAGAAGGTGGAAGACTTTAGGAGGTGGAAGATTAGTGGAAGGATGTTAAGTCATGTTGGAACTTCTGCTATCTCTTTCTCATTTCTTCCACTTTGCCATGAGGTGCACAGGCTTCCTCTATTGCATACTCTTACAGTGATGTACTGTATTATGATGGGACCAAAGCAGCAAGGACAGATAAACATGGATGCAAATCTCTGAAACAGTGAGCCAAAATACACCTTTCCCCTAGTTGAGTGGATTATCTTAGTTTTCTTTTTTGATAATGCAAAGCTGACCAACCCAGGTGGCCAAGGAAAAGAGTCCTCCATTGAATGGTAATGACTGCAGCTTGTTATTGATTAGAGGTGTGTCCTTTGATAATTAACTCTAGACTCTGAGACATTAGTTCTTTCATGGCCTATCCCCCCATAACTGTTGACTACCCCCACAATGCGTGACCCACATTCCCCATTGATGAGGGTCCCTATGGAAGAGGGAGGACAAGGAGGAGGATAATGGAGTCACCACCATGAATGTAAAATTAGAATAATATAAATAATAATAATTTAAAAAAAAGACAAGTGTGTATTTGAAGTCCTCTGATACATGATTTTCCTTAATGTGATCTATTTTTCATTCTGGCTGTGATAGTTAATTGTCAACAGGATTGGATTGAGAAATGCCTTAGAGATTTGTAAAGCACACTTCTGGGTGTGTCTGTGATGGTCTTTCCAGAGATGTTTAGATTATGGTGACTCTGACCTAATGAAGGAATCAATCCCCCGATAGCTTCATAGAAAGATATTCTTGAGAGGCAGGGAAAAGCAGGACCCAGTTGAAAGAAGTAGGCCACCAGAAGGCATGTCCTTGGGGAATATAGCTTGCCTTGGTCACTTCCTGTATTTCCTTTCCTATTTCGTGTCTTTCAGGAGGTGAGTAGCTAGTTTTCCATATCATACTTCTGCCACCATGGTGTTCTGCCTCTTAACAGGCCCACAATATGGAGTGAAGTGACCATAGATGGAATCCTCTGAAACTACGAGTGAAATAATTTTTTTTTTTTCTCCTTTGAGTTGTTTCTGTCATGTACTTTGGCTATTGTCTTGAAAGGTAATGAACAATCTGGCTGTGACTGGTTACAAGTTCAAGTTCTGTAAAAATGATAAGCCAATTAACTTGAAAAAAGCTAAAATTTTTTTTTTTTTGTAATTCTGCTGACTCATCCTTAATTTCCCAATTGAATACCTAATAAGTACTAGACATGGTCTTAGGCAATTAACATACACTAATAAAGAAAAGAGCAAATTCCAAAAGAAAACAAAAGAACCCAAACCAAAACACAGACAAAACAAACTCTATTATCATAAATACTTCCCATTAATGTATTGACCAATAGCATCAGGGAGTCCTAACTCACACTTGAAATGGATCCTCTTTCTAGGAGCCTGTATTAGAATTTCAGTTTTTGTTTATTTGGTGAAGAAAAAAGTTGCATTGGGAACTGTGCTATGTCTGATGTGCTTATTTGGTATATTCTTCACTGATTCCAATTAGCTTCTTCTTCCTATGGTAGAATTTAATTAAAACTCATATCGCTTAATGCTTCTCTTCTGACTCTGGAGAGATCAGTGATATGTCTATAATCCTTTCTAGGCCCAAACACAGGGAGGAAAACCTCTTTTAGCTTGGAGCCAGTGCCTGGTTCTGTTCTGTGCTGCTCCCTTCCTGGCAATAGTGTGGTGCAGAACTGTGGATCTGGTTTGCACGTGACACTGGCTGGCTTTGCTTCTAAAAGCAATAATGTGCATGACTGGTCTCAGAAGAGTGTGTGGGAGCTGCCATTTGGGGGTGTATAACACTCTATTTTCCATCCTGCTTAGAATTCTAAGGCTCAATGGCCAACATCTGTCATCCTTTGCTTTAGAATTTCTCAGTTACCTTTTAAAAATTATTGTAACAGTAATCACATTTATTACTAAAAATTTAGATAATATAAAAAGGATATTGAAGAAAATAAAAACAACCCATAATCCCATGACTGTTAGCCATTATCAGCCTCCTATTTGCATATATTCTATAATTCATGCAGTTTGGTACCCTTAGTTTTAGTCATCCCAGTGTAGTTTGAGAATAGCTTTGATTATTAGAAGGCTTTGAAGAATATTTATTTATTTGAGAGAGAGAGAGAGAGGGAAAGAGAGAGAGAGAGAGGGAGAAAGAGAGAGAGAGGGAAAGAGAGAGAGAAAGAGAGAGAGAGAGAGAGAGAGAGGAGAGGGAGAGGGAGAGGAGAGGGAGGGAGAGGGAGAGGGAGAGAATGAGCACACCAGGGTTTCCAGGTGCTGCAAACGAACTCCAGACACATGTGCCACCTTGTTCATCTGGCTTTTAAGGGTACTGGGGAATGGAACCTGGGTCCTACCTCTTTGAAGGCAAGCACCTTAACTACTAAGCTATCTCTCCACCCATGAAGAACTAATTTCTCTCTCTTTTTATTTCTTTTATTTGTCCTGAAGAACTAATTTTAATGACTGCATAATATTTAATCATTTGCTTTTGTAAAACTCATTTTACAGTGCTTTATTGTTGGAACTAGTTTCTAATTTACTAATCTTTAAAAGTACTGTAGGCAATAGTCATGTTATATATCTCAAATATTTTTGAAAATATTTTAAGAAAAATATTTCAAGAAAAATATTTCAAGAAATTTTATTTATTTTAAATATAAATACTATAAATTTATTGTATTAAATATCAAGCAGTCTAAAGTTGCTAACACATGTTACCTAATTATGCTCTAGAATTCTCTAGTTGAAATCAAGTGTCCCCATTTTAGAAAAGCCTTTGTCAACTCATCATACAAAATAAGTATGTCACTTCTGTTCAATTTCCCAGTTGTTAAAATCACACTGAGACTGATTATGTACCTTATAGGTTTATGGGCCTTGAAAGTTTTTTTGTTTGTTTTGTTCTCTGTTTTAATTAATTTTCTGTTGGTTGATGTGTGGTAGGGTGAATAATAGCCCCTCAGAGATCTGCATGATTTTATCTCCAAAGCATGTTTTTAAAAATTTTATTTTTATATTTTATTGACAGCTTCCATACTTATAGACAACAAGCCATGATAATTTCCTCCCCTTCCCTACTTTCCCCTTCACAAACCCATGCTCCATCATCTTCCCTCCCTCTCTCCATTAGTCTCTCTTTAATTTTGATGTCATCATCTTCTCTTAGGCACTGTGAGGTTGTGGATTTCAAGGGTAGTTTCTGTCTGGATGGTAGCATTGTAATCAGTCCTACCCTTCCTTTGGCTCTTACATTCTTTCTGCCACCTCTTCTGCAATGGACCCTGAGTCTTGGAAGGTCTTCTCAGCACTATCGTGCCTTTTGAGTCATCCCAGTGGTCACTGACATTTGAAAAGAGAAGCTTCTCTAACTAAAAGTGAGAGTAGCATTAATGTATGGGTATGAAAATTAAGTAAAGTGCTTCCAGGACAGTTTGGTGGCATAATATATGCATTTAGCCAGACAAGAGCAGGCATTACATTCTTAATGCTCATGACCTCCCCCACCATAGGGTTTTGATTAGGTCTTCAGTACCAGACATGTATTCCCTCCCACAGAGTGGGTCTCCAGTCCAATTAGAGAACAGTTGGTCTCCCCCATAACAGACACACTGCTATTGCACCCATTGGCTCATTTGGCCTGGCTGGCCATACTTGAGGCTTGCAGTGTCCACTGTTTTCACCACTGATGGCTTCTGTCTCCCATAAGGCTGCATGAGGTACAGCTTTTACCAGCTTTCTGTCAGATAGAGGTTTTCAGCTCAGCCCCAGTTTGATTTCTTGGTGACCTTGCAGCCCAAGCGTATGGACACTTCAGCAGTAGGGTCTTATCATCTTATTCCTGGTGGGAAATCAAGAGCCTTGGCAATAGCCTGTAATGTTTTGGGGGCATCAGGGACCTCCCTGGCCAACAGCTCATTGGAAGGTATCCCATCCCTGGCACTGAAACTTTTCTAGTAACAGTCTATGGCTTCTGAGTGTGCCATTATCCAACAAAGGTAGGTTTCCATATGGCTTATTCACAACATCTTGAATTTTTATCAACCCTCCCCCACCCTTCCTTTACTCAATCACTTCCTATGACCTCACTTAGACCATTGAGCTCACAGTAATCTATTTTCTTTGGTTTGCATGTTTAGTAGTTTAATTATAACATGGAGAGGAGAAGTTCTTTCCAGCTTTTGTCTATTTAGTGTTCTAAGAGTCCTTTATCTGTATTGTAGTTTCTTTCTCAATTTGTGGAAAATTTTCTTCTTTGATTTTGTTGAAAATGCCTACTACTATACCCTGAATTTTTATGCTTGATCTTTTCATATTGTCCCAAATATCTTGAATTTCCCATTCATACCTTCCTATTAGCTTATCTTTCTCTTTGTTGGACTGTATTAGATCTTCTACCTGGTCTTCAAGTTTAAATATTCTGTTCTCTCCTTCATCCATTCTACTGGTGAGCCTTTCCACAGAGCTTTTTTTTTTTTTTTTTTTTTTTGACTTACTGTGTTTTTCAGTGCTAGTATTTATGCAAAGTTTTCCTCCAGTATTTCTTCTTCCTTACTCTTGTCTTGTAATGACCTCTTTATTTCATTAAACTGGCTTCCTGTGTTTTCCTTCAGGAGTTTTTTTCTTCTTTAATTTGAGTATAGATAAAATCATTTTTTTGAAATCTTTGTCAGGCATTTCATCTAAAACAGTCTCATGGGAGTCATTTCTGAGGGATTTATAATTTTTGGTAGGATTGTATTGTCTTGATTGTTTGTGTTTCTTGTATTATAATATAGTTTTTTTTTTTTTTTTTTTGCATCCTGAGTTAATTTGATGTTCAGTTTTCTAATTATCTGCAGTGTTCTTAGCTGTTTAAATCCATCTTCAGGGTAGAAGTTTAAGGTGTCAAGTGAAGCTCTTGTACTCCAAGACAACAGCAGAAGTAATCCTAGGTGTTGAGTTTGCCTGCCATTCAAGCATTCTAGTAGGCTGGGTGTAACAATTTACTGGGAAATTTAAAAATCAACTGAGCAATATACACATTCCATAAAAAGCAGCACAAAGTATGCAAGCATGGGGATTAAAATAAACAGATAACCTTATAAAACCAAAATCTATAGGGGTGTGTGTTGCTCTACACCCTTAATCTTGTCAGCTGGGAGGTTGAGATTTCTGTTCTGAAATGGGTTCCAGGTCAGCCTGGGTCTGAATCAGACCCTGCCCCCAATAATAACAGAAGAAAAAGACAAAGGCCCTATGAATCTGAAAGAATCCAAGGCAACAATAGTCAACCCCCAAATACAACTTAGTTGAGAAGGGTAAAGCCACCCATGAATATGTAACCCATAACCTGCCTTGACATGGAAAGTGAGATTAGCACTTCTAGTACAGGCCTATGTACCTGCTTTTAAAAAAGTCAGTCAGGGACTGGAGAGATGGCTTAGCGGTTAAGGTGCCTGTCTCCTAAGCCTAAGAACACTGGTTCCAATCTCCAGCGGTTCCAATCTCCAGGTCCCATATTTAGCCAGATGCAAAGAGAAGCATGGGTTCAATGCTGCACTTGCCCACAAGGGGGTGCACACATCTGGATTTCGTTCACAGCAGCTGGTGCGCCCATCCTCTATCTGTCTCCCTCTCCCTCTCTCTCTGTTGGTCTCTCTGTGTGTGTCTCTCTCTCTAAAAAAAAAAAAAAAAAAAAAAGTCAGTCCGCCACATTACCTTTTGGGGTGGCTTCCAATTTCACCAATGCTGAGTGATCACCTTGATCCCTCCATGTTGTACTGTGGATCTGGTGTTCTGATCAGCTGTGCTGGATGCCCTGCTGCAGGGGCCTGAATGAATTCTGCAGAAGTCCACAGCCCTAATGGTTGTGGAATGTGAGAGTTCAGGAAGCCTGGAGTTGTACTGGAACTGCTCAGCTGGTCCCACCTGGATCTCCTTCCGGAGCAAATCAGGTGGCCCCTGCTATGTTCCCCTTTGGGTTTCCTGACTTTGTGAGGAGGCTGATGTGAGTGGAAAATCCCCTAGCTTGGTCTCTGCTCCTGAAGCTTGGCACCTAGCTTGGTGCCTAGCTGCACAAATCAGGGCCTCAAGCACCTTGGCTGGATTCTGGCCATTTTCCTCTGTTCTGGAAGATCTTAGTCTCTTCCACTTCTCTGCTGTGGCCAATAATAACCTATACACCTTCATTTTTTGGAAGAAGAGTGTATTTTATTGTGGTTTTGCTTAAATCCTTCCCTAGGCTGGTTTGGTGTGACACCTGTAATGCCATCTTACCCAGAAGCACTTTTTTTTTTTTTTCAACTTTACATGAAAAAAAAAAAAAAGGCTTTGCAGATGAGTTTAGGTTTAAAGGATACAAGATGAGAAGATTCTCCTGGATTACCCAGGAGTGGTTATTACAGGAAGGAAGGAGAGTTGAGTCAGTGCAGAAGTTGTGAAATGGAAGCAGAGGTCAGAATAGACTGGATAATACTCATCAGCTAGCTTTGAAGACTGCAGATGGGCCACAAGACAAGGAATATCGGGAGATGGCTTCTAGAAGCTTGGAAATCCTGGAAAGGCCCTGTTTTACAACATCCAGAATGAACAGATCTGGGCTACAGGTGCAGCACAGTGGTAGAGTACTTGCCTAGCATGCACAAACACCCTGGGTTTATTTAATGAACAGTCTTGTGGACAGCTTGCCTTGAGCCTAGTGGGACTCATTTCTGACCTCCCAAAAATGTAAGAAAATGGTGCATAGTTTTTAGCCACAAACTTGTGGTAATTTATTACAGAAGTAATAGGAAATACATGTGTGTTCTTATTTTTCTTATTGATATGTAAATAACTTTTAAAATAGTTATTAACTTGTCATATATGTTGCAAATGTTTTCCCAAGGTTGTAGCTTGCTTTTAAATGTTTTTATGGTATTTCCTGACACAGAGTTTTGTTGTTACCTTTTGAAATATTATTTATGTTACATTAAAGTTTATTTTAATGCCATACAAATTTGAAAAAATTATGTATTCAAATAGATGTATCTTTCCTTGGTGATGGATTCTATTGCTTTTAAATCAGTTTTATATTCACCAAAGTTACTTCTAGCATTTTTATGGTATGTAATTTTTCATTTATCATTGTTCATTAAGTTTTTATATATTTTAGTCCTATTTCAGTGCTATCTAGTCTGTCCCATTAATCTGTCAAACTCTGTGCTATTATCACATCATCCAAATTTTTATAGTTTCATAAAAGTTTTTATGTCTTGTAGGCCAAGTCCACATTCATTACTCTTTTCTGAAAACATTTTTAAAGCCAGTGTTGATGTTTTATCTTTCTAGATGAATCTTAGAATCATTTAGACTACTTGAAAAGCTTTATTTGTATTTGAATTTCAAATTTGCAATTAATCTGTACATTATTTTGCAAAAAGTGGCATCCTTTTAAAATCAACTTTTATTGGGGAAGAATACAATATTCTTGTTATTTATAATTTTGGTTAGCATACAAAGTAATTGGTTTCATTGTGACATTTTCACAATTTGTATCGTCTTACTTTGTTCTTGTTTGCCTCCATTGCCCTCCTCCATTTCTTTCCATGTTTCTGGTCCCCTTCCTCCAACTCAAATAGCACCTTTTTTCTGATTTCATGCTATATGTATTCCATTGCCTTTTCTTGTTCCCTTAGACCTCTTAAGTCTCCCCTTTCAAAATCCTTTTTACTTTCGTGTCCTATATATGCATATTCACATTCAGGCACAGGCCCTGATGGATTCACTGATGAAATCTGTACACTTTTGAAGAAGAGCTAACATCAGTGCTCCTTAACCTAGTCCATAAAATAAACTCATTCTATAAAGCCAACATTCTCCTCATACCAAAGCCAGATAAGTACATAACAATAACTAAAAGTATAAACTACTTTCCCAGATGAACATACAGAAAAAATTCTCAATAAAGTTCTTGAAAGCCAAATTTAAGTTCACATACCATGATAAGCTGGTTTTGTTCCAGAGAAGCAAAGGTAAGTTGGCACAGGCAAATCAATAAATATAGCATAGCACATAAATAAACTTAAGACACAAACACACAGTCATCTCAATTGATGTAGAAAATGCCTTTTGCATAGTTCAACATCCCTTAACCATAAAAGACCTGAAGAAAGTAGAAATGGAAAGGACATATCTTAACATAATAAAGGCTATGTACACCAAACCTATAGCCATCACTATACTAAATGAGGGAAAATTGAAAGCATATCTTTAAGATAAGGAATGAGATAAAGGTGCCTACTCTCTCCACTTTTATTTGATATAGTGATTAAAGTCTTAGCTGCAGCCAGGTGTGCTGGCACATGCCTTTAATCCCCACACTTGGAAGGCAGAGGTGAGTTCAAGGTCACCCTGAGACTACTTAGTGAATTCCAGGTCAGCCTGGACTAGAGTGAAACCCTACCTCAAAAAAAAAAAAAAAAAATTAAAAAAAAGGTCTTAGCTACAATGTTAAGATAAGAAAACAGAATAAAAGGGATATAAATAATAGTAAAGGAAGAAAGAAGAGTCAAATAATTCCTGTTTGTCAACAACATGATCCAACAATTAAAATGACTATAAAGACCCTACCAGAAAACAGATCTGATAAACATTTTCAACAAAGTGGAATACAAAATAAACATACAAGAGTGTGTGTGTTTTTCAGTGCCCAAATAATGAACTTGATGAGAAAGAAATTAGGAGGAAACTACCAATCATAATAATTTCAAAAAACAACAACAACAACAACAAAACAAAAACAACCCAACTTAGAAGTAAATTTAATCAAAGAAGTGAAGACCTCTCCAATAAAAACTTTAAAGTGTGGCTGGGTGTGGTGGTGCAGTCCTTTAATCCCAGCACTTGGGAGGCAGCCGTAGGAAGATTGCTGTGAGTTTGAGGCCACCCTGAGATTACATAGTTAATTCCAGGTCAGCCTGGGCCAGAGTGAGACCTTACCTCAAAAACAACAACAACAAAAAGAAAAAAAAAAAACAAACAAAAACAAACCTTAAAGTATGGAAGAAAGAAATGTATGAACACACTACAGTATGGAAAGCCCTCCCATGCTCAAGGATTGGCAGAATTCATATTGTGAAAATGGCTATAATACCAAAAGTGTTGGACAGATTAAGCATAATCCTCATTAAAATTCCAGAACTAGATAAAAAGTCCTAAAATACATGTAGAAGCACACAAGCTCTCTAATAGCAAAAGCAATCCCAAGCAAAAAGAGCAATGCTGTAAGCATTTCAATATCTGGTGTCAAATTATTTACTATGTATAGTGAGGCATAGTAAACAAATAAAAATGTATGGTACTGGCACAAAAACAGACATGTAGACCAATGGAATAAAGTAGAGGACTCAGAAGCAAACACAAACACACTTCAGTGAACTAACCTTTGACAAGGCTGTCAAAAACATATACTCAAAAATCTTTCATAGGCAGGCACATTAAAATACATTGGCGTATTTTGTTTAAAAATTGCTGGGCGTGGTGGTGCATGCCTTTAATCCCAGCAATTGGGAGGCTGAGGTGGGACGATGGCTGTGAGTTCAAGGCCACCCTGAAACTACATAGTGAATTCCAGGTCAACCTGAGGTAGAGTGAGACCCTACCTTAATATCTATATCTATCTATATCTATATCTATATCTATATCTATATCTATATCTATATCTATATCTATATCTATATCTATATCTATATCTATATCTATATCTATATCTATGTATTAGAGGCCAGGGATGGTGATGTACACCTTTAATCCCAGCACTTGGGAGGCAGAGGTAGGAGGATCACAGTGAATTTGAGGCCACTCTGAGACTACATGGTGAATTCCAAATCAGCCTGGTCTAAAGCAAGACCTTACCTTGAAAAAACAAAAGCAAACAAACATTATATATATGTAGTCTCTTCAATCAATCGTGCTGGGAAAACTGCATATCTTTATGTAGAGTAATGAAACTATATTCACACTTCTCACCTTGCACAGAAATCAATTCAAAATTCAAGACCTTAGTGTAAAACTTGAAACTCTGAGACTGCTAGAGGTATTTATTTTTTATTTTTGGTTTTTCGAGGTAGGGTCTCACTCTGGTCCAGGCTGACCTGGAATTCACTATGTAGTCTCAGGGTGGCCTCAAACTCATGGAGATCCTCCTACCTCTGCCTTCCAAGTGCTGGGATTAAAGGTGTGTGCCACCATGCCCAGCTGAGGTATTTTTTAAATTTATTTTTATTTATTTATTCATTTATTTGACAGAGAAAGAGGGAGAGAGAGAGAGAGAGAGAATGGGCATGCCAGGGCCTCTAGCCACTGTAAACGAACTCCAGACGCGTGTGCCCCCTTGTACATCTGGCTAATGTGGGTCCTGGGGAATTGAACCTGGGTCCTTTGATTCTGCAGGTAGATGCCTTAACCACTAAGCCATCCCTCCAGCCCTGAGGTACTTTTTTTTTATTTACAGAATTTGTATCTGTATGCAGTTGTCATCTTATATAATTTGAGCTATTATTGAGTAAGATTAGTTTTAGGCATTATAGCATTTTTTTTTTGCTATTGGTAGTAAAATGTTCTGCATGAATTTTATTAATTTTGAATGTTACATTGGGAAGAGTTTTCTATTTTGTATATATATTTTGTTTTATTTAAATGTACTAATTATGAGTTGTCAGTTGAGTCTGATAACACACAGAATTGATGGTCATTTTATTCAGCTTATCCTAAAAGTTTATCTCCTTTTTGGTTTCAAAATGTTAAAGTATTGGACAAGGAAGGTCTTTTTTTTTTTTTTTTTTTTTTTTTCAAGGTAGGGTCTTACTCTGGCCCAGGCTGACCTGGAATTAACTATGTAGTCTCAGGGTGGCCTTGAACTCACAACAATCCTCCTACCTCTGCCTCCCGAGTGCTGGGATTAAAGGCGTGCGCCACCATGCCCAGCTCTTTAAGGAAGGTCTTATTTGCTGCACACCTTTAATACCAGCACTTGGGATGCAAAGGGAGGAGGATCTGCTGTGAGTTCAAGGCCACCCTGAGACTACATAGTGAATTCCAGGTCAGCTTAGGCTAGACTGAGACCCTACTTCAAAAAACAGAACAGAACAGAATAAAACAAAACAAAACAAAACAAGGCCTTAGTTGTCATGTTAACGAAGAATTAATTTTCCAGTTCAAAGCATGGATTAATATTTTTTCATTTTTCCTTTGTCTATATTGAATTAATATATGAATTGCTTTCTGAACAATAAACCCAACTGTTTTTCTAGCATAGACTCTATTTTTATTATTAGATACTCTTTCCAGTATATTATAGAACTTTGTCATCTTGATTGTTTTATGTTTTTAGGATTAGTGAATCTCATTTTACAGATGAGATAAGGTTATAGTGTTTTTTTTTTTTTTTTTTTTTTTTTTTTTTTTTTTTTTTGGTTTTTCCAGGTAGGGTCTCGCTCAAGCCCAGGCTGACCTGGAATTCACTATGTAGTCTCAGGGTGGCCTCAAACTCATGATGATCCTCCTACCTCTGCCTTTGCGTGTTGGGATTAAAGGTGTGCACCACCACAACTGGCTAAGGTTGTAGTTTTTGTAATTTCCTCTCCATTAAAGTTTGGCCTGAGGAATTGTTGAGGTTGCTAAAATATGGTTTGTGTTCTTATATGTTTTTCTGTTTCCTAAAGATTATATTTCTTTTTTAAAATTTATTTTATTTATTTATTTGCAAGGAGAGAGAGAGAGAGGAGACAGAGAGAGAGAGAGAGAGAGAGAGAATGGGTGTGCCAGGGCCTCTAGCCACTGCAAATGAACTCCAGACACATGTGCCACCTTGTGCATCTGGCTTATGTGGGTCCTGGGGAATAGAATCTGGGTCCTTTGGCTTCACAGGCAAGCATCTTAACTGCTAAGCTATCTCTCTAGCCCTAAGGATTATATTTCATGAAGATTTGAAAAGACTCACCCATAAAACTAGCCACTTGGGGTCAGTTTTGTAGGTCCTTTGCTAAATTATTCAGTTTCTTTTATATCATTTCCTCTAAGCAAATTTATTATTGTAGCAGTTATTTTGTCATTGTTGGGATAAAAAATATAGTCAGAAACTGCTTATGGACGGGAAAGGTTTATTTCTCACTTATAGTTTTGAGGGGAAGTTTCATCATGGCAAGGAAAGCATGCCAGGGAGCTGGGTGTCACACCTTTTTACATCAGCAGGGAAGAAGCAGCAAGAGTGAGCTAGCTAGCGCTGGCAAGTGGGATTAGATTATAATAACCTAAAACCCACCCTCCGTGGTACACTTTCTCCAGCAAGGGTCCACATTCCAAAGACTCTACCAGTTGAGGATTAAGTATGAGGCTTAATCACAAACACATGAAGCTGTAGGGAATATTTTACATTCAAATCACCATACTTATCCTAAGGCATTTTCAGTAATTTCCAGAATTCTTTTATAAACTCAATGAGTCAGATTGCTAACTGAAGATTTGAGTACCCAATATTCTTCACTGTACCAAGATGTTGCACTGCCATTCTAGAAGTCTACGTGAGAAGTTAATTCATCACTTGCTTTCGCTGGCTTAATGTTTAGTTCTGGAGCTGGTAAAAAGTGTTAATACAGAGTTAAACATAATATATAAAAATAATTGTAAAATTTTCTTGTTTTTCTGTTTTTATATTCTTTCTTCTTATATTAGCTAACATGTGGTTTATTTTTTTTTTCATTAAATTTGTTATAGTTTTTTTTTTTTTTTGCCCCAAAGAGCCATTTGTTGTCTTTTATTTATAATTTCAATTTAAGGTAAAGAGTGGGGGCAGGGATAATGAAATCAACTGGACAAGAGAGGGTTGGGGTAAAGAAACAGAAACTTTAAAAGGAATCACTAGGTGGTATCAATTGCATGTTAAAAATTATGTACAGTAGTGTACCCTGAGGACCTATTTACATTGCAGGGTGGTAGGAGTCACTCTCTTGGGAAGAGAGTCTACGCTACTAAACCCATTCTTGGTTATCAAGTGCTTTTGGAAGGGCTGCTGCGAGTCCCATGAATCACCTCTTCCTAAGTGTATCATGTCAAAGTAGCAGAAATGCTTTGAACATTGGTGCTCAAAGCCAGGTAAGTGCACAGTAGCCATTCAAAGAAGATGGATCACAGTCATTGTCTGCGATTAACAGAAAGGACTCCCTGGAACAGCAGAATTTGAGCTGGGTCTGAAAGCAGGAAAATGTGCAGGGTTCAGACAGGCGTAGATGGCTGTGTGGACAGTTTCTAATGGAGAGTGTGCACTATGGTTGAGTAGAGAATGGCTGAGCATGTCAGGTTTATAGCAATCAACAAAAGCCAGTCAAGTTGGTATCTTATTGCAGCCAATAGTGGGGAATATAGAAAGTTCTTGAA
Source organism: Orientallactaga sibirica (assembly GCA_036365145.1). Lineage (NCBI taxonomy): Eukaryota > Metazoa > Chordata > Mammalia > Rodentia > Dipodidae > Orientallactaga > Orientallactaga sibirica. Next base: position 26,513,978 of record JAEOAD010000004.1, on the reverse strand, counting down.
TATGGAGGGAGCCAATGAAAGCACCCTTTTTACATTCTTGGCTCACAATGGTACGATTCAGACTGAGTCAGACCTGACTGGAACTCCAGTTCATGTGCAAAGTGATGAGTATGACAGACAGGAAGTCAGTGAAATACAGCTAAAAGTTAGACATCTCATTTGGTGTTTAGATCAGATGGTTTTAAAGGGATCCTATTTGAGACAGAATATATCATATTGAATTTGAGATTGGGGCTGAACATTCCCATAGAAGGTGTGTGAAGTCAGTGACAATGTGACTCTACTATGCATCGTAGTATGGACTGAGGAGGATGGCTTGACCAGAGCCAATGGATCTGCATGAATTTCTCAGAAAGATAAGTGCAGATGAAGATGGTAAAAGAACAGTCTTGTGGACCACAGGTCAGGAGATTGTAGGAGATTCAAGCAGATGTGTATAAACATGGGAATTGAAGCCAGTATGTATAAAGTAGTATGTTGAGTTAGTTGTACAGAAAGAAGATAAAGCCTCAAGTGAGTAATAACAACCTCAGAAATAATAGTAACAATGCTAGAATGGTTTTTATATGTTGTAAGCATTAGCTTACGCTTGAAGACATGAAGAGAAAGGAAGATAGAAATTATATGGAGAAAAAAACTTTAAGTAAAAGAGTAGATTTTAGTCTTTTTTACTGAAGGATATTACATGCTGAACTAAATACATTAGTCTGGTGGAACAAAATACAGCTACCTTGGCAGAAGTTGGAGTGATAAATACCAGATATGGTCTAGTCTCAGAACAGAATTTTCAGGATGGTGCTAAAGTCCTATTTTAAAAAAAAATGTTATTTTTATTTTAAAAATTTTTGTTTGTCTATTTATTTTTATTGACAACTTCCTTAATTATAGACAATATCCCATGATACTTCCCTCCCTCCCCCCACTTTCACCTTTTAAACTCCACTCTCTAATCAGTCTCTCTTATTTTGATGTCATCATCTTTTCCTCCTATTATGATGGTCTTGTGTAGATAGTTTCAGGCACTGCAAGGTCATGGGTATCCAGGCCGTTTTTGTGTCTGGAGAAGCGCGTTGTAAGGAGTCCTACCCTTCCTTTGACTCTTACATTCTTTCCACCCCCTCTTCTGCAATGGACCCTGAGCCTTGGAAGGTATGTTAGAGACATTTCAGTGCCGAGCACTCCTCTGTCCCTTCTTCTCAGCACCATGGTGCCTTCTGAATCATCCCAAGGTCACCACCATCTGAAAAGAGAAGCTTCTATTTAACGTAACTTAGCATATAGTGTCCAAGAACAAAAGAACCGACTACTGTTGGCAAGGAGAATCACCGAGATCATGGTAACAAGCTGTAGGGTGGTTAAGATTCAGGGTTAATCTGTTCTGAAAAAATAACTGGATAGTTTTATCAATATTGCTACCTGTGTGGCCCTTCCATATGTGGAATCTGTATGTCTTTGAAGTTTCTAAATCAAAGTGACTTTGATATAAGGTTCTTTGGAATAATTGAAAAACCAGTGGCCTTTTTCATTTTTCTTTTCTCTTGAGTTGTTACTTGGAATTTGCATACTTCTCCAGCATAATAAAATTTAAAGTTCAAGGTAGCTATTTATATTTTATTAAACCTTTAAGTTTAAGATAATAATTTCTTAGAGTGCTGATTTATATATGGTAGGAGACTGTAGGGAAAGCCTTAGCTACATAAACTGCTTTTCTTTTCTTTTTTATTAATAAGGGGGAGGTTTGAAAGCCCTGGGAGAAACAAAGAAAAAAGGCATTTTTTTTTCTGATGAGAGAAAATAAAAATGTAGATGTTGAAGAGTGATTAAAAACCCTTGCCCTTGCTTATCCTGAAGAAGGAGGGGAACGAACTCAAGGATGGTGCTGGAAATAATGAGAGGGTGCTTGGAAATCAGGTTACCCAGCAGGAAGTCCAGTGCAAAGATTAAAGTGTATGGGTGCCTAGATGAAATGAAGAATGGCTGAAAAAAAAAAAAAAAAAAAAAGAAAAGAAAAGAAGGGACCTAAGCAAGAGAGTCTACAGGAGCCCCTGACGCTGGGTTACTAGTGTTTTGTGAGCAAGAGCCTCTGAAGGCCCCAGGTTTATATGGCTACCTCTCTGCAGGGTGAATATGAAACCAGGATAGAAGTAACACAGCAGTGTCTGTAGCTCCCACAGAAACAGGCTTTCTTCAGGTAGAATGTTGTTCCTCTTCAAGATAACACTCCCTTTTTCTCAGAAAAGCTTTCTTGGGCTTCATTTTGCTCTCCAGTTTGGAAATAGTCCTCATAGAAAAGAATGATTGCATTGGGCCTGTCCAGGCTTAGACTGAGTCCTCCTATGTGCTGAGAAGCTGGTCAGGATGAGATGATGGGAAATCTGGGGCAGATGCACACTGCTCCTTTGGTTTGGAGGTTTACTGTCAGTGCAGTTCCTACAGGTCACGCCTCAAAGAAAGTTTTCTGTCACTGGTGGAAATTTGCAATGTACTTTCTTCTAGGAGTTTAGCAAAACTATTATCCTCTGAGACCAGTTAGGTTTGCTTTAGATGAATGAGTCATTTTAAAAATGTTAAAGAGTGAACTGGAGAGGAAGGATGGTGAAATGGTTAGGGTGTGGACTCTAGAGGCAAGATGACTGGATTCATAGCCCAGAACTACCACCAACCAGCTGGGAAATCTTGACCAAGGGCTAACCCTTTCTGTGTCTCATATTTTAATCTATTAAATGAAGATGATAATCTGGTTCACAATGTATTCTATTATACTACTAAAATAATAATAGTAATTATACTTGTCTTGCAGGTTTGTTGACTGATTAAGTCAGTATATGTAAAAAGCAACTTAGAATTGTGTCTAACATATATGAGATACTTTGTAAGTGAGCTGTGTTATTACTAAATCATGAATTAAAAAGTGCCAGAGACTGATCCTATATTTTAGGTTTTCTGTAAAAAGTGGTTTATGGTTTGAGGCCAACTGTCTTATAAAAAATTCTGCCTTCAATATTTCCCTTGTTGCTGTCAAAACCAAATTTATACTTTTTCTACTTTGAAAATGACAATGATATTTTTTACTTTCCATCTGGATATTGTGTTCCACACTTTTGTTCTTATGCCAAGATTCAAAAAAAAAAAAAAAAATTTTTTTTTTAGTTTTTCGAGGTAGAGACTTGCTCTAGCTCAGGCTGACCTGGAATTCATTATGTAGTCTCAGGGTGGCCTTGAAGTCATGGCAACCCTCTTACCTCTGCCCACTGAATGCTGGGATTAAAGGTGTGAGCCACCACACCCAGTAAAATGAAGATCTTTGACTCACTACTTCATTATTGTTCGATTAATTCACTTTAGTAAGTTACTATTGGCCTAAGTATAGAAGCAGCTCTGCAAGTCTTGCGTTATTATTTATTTATGAAAGAGAGAGAGAGAGAGGCAGAGAGAGAGAGAGAATGGACACACCAAGGCCCCAGCCACTGCATCCAAGCCCCAAATGCATGTTCCACCTTGTCCATCTGGTTTATCTGGGTCCTGGAGAATCAAACTTGGGTCCTAGACTCCACAGGCAAGCACCTTAACCACTAAACCGTCTCTTCAGCCCACCTTTTTTTTTTTTTTAATGATATTTTTCTGAGTCATTTGCTACTTTTTAAAAAGAATTTCACAAAAATCGAAAGTTACAAAATTTAGAATTTGTAAATTTTAACACAAAAACCTTCTTGGTTTACAAGGCATTCATAATTATGAATAAGATAGCTACTGTCAGTGTTAGAGAAATCTGCAAAGAATTCTTTATATTCTCAGTTGTCCATGAAATTGATGGAGATTTCTTGTCTTTTGAAAAGGATCTTGAAGTTTGGGCACATTTTTCATTTCCCATAGGGTTATATATCTCTAGAGGGTGAAGTTCATAGATATATTATCTACTCATCTAATTGATCAGAAAGGCACACACCTTTAATCCCAGTACTTGGAACGCGGAGGTAGGAGAATCGCCATGAGTTCGAGGCCAGCCTGAGGCTACATAGTGAATTCCAGGTCAGCCTGGGCTAGAGCGAGACCCTACCTCAAAAAACAAAACAAAACAAAACAAAAAGGCTGTGTTAAGGGATTGGAGAGATGCCTCAGTACTTAAGGCGCTTGCCTCAAAGACTAATGACCTGAGTTCGATTCCCCAGGACCCACATAAAGGCAGATACACAAAGTGGAGCATGCATCTGGAGTTCATTTACAGTGGCTGGAGGCCTTGGTGTGCCCATTCTCTCTGCCTGTCTCCCTTCTCTCTATCTCTCTCTGCTTATAAATAAATAAAAATATTTTTTTAAAAAAGACTGTGTTAAGTGTCTAGTTGGTATAGGACAAGCCACTGTCTGAGGTGCTAGGGATACAAAGACAAGTGAGCTGCCTGTTGTGGGGTGGGGATAAGATACTGGATACCTGAAATATGTCACACAATTCACTAAATAATAAGTCATGTCTTGGCCACAGGTTGAAAGCAAAGACAACAGCTTCAAAACCACGAGTTAGAATAAGCCATCTCTCTTGGTAAGTTGATTCTGTCAGGTATTTTGTGAAGTGAAGAAACCTTACTAGCACACCACCTAGAAGTGAACAGAATTTGTAGATATTCTATTTTTTTGTTAGAGAAAAAGTTGGAAAGTCCTTAATTTTTAAAGATGGCTATTAATTTAAAACACTAATGTACTACGTGGGTCTAAGCAAACTGTGTTGGTAAGCTAGTTTCATCCTGGTGACTACCACTTTAGAATGTCTGGACTGAAGAGGGCTCTGCTTTGGTGGATCTACAACAAAGTCAGACACAAAGCTCAGTATGGGGACCATATGGACCCAGAGGTGCTCCCAGGCATAGAGACTAAGGGAGTCTTGAGGGGGAGGAGTGATGGCTGAATAAAGGATGTTCCTCCCTGAGGTGGGGAGTGTGGCCATAGGACAACAGGAGAAGAAAAATAAGGAAATGTTACCCCATCTGGACCCCCTGGCGTTCGCAATGACATGATATCTTTCTTTCTGGTAACAGACTATGCCTGTGTATTTGTTTAAATACTAAACACTACAGGTAAGTTTAAGAGGTTGTAGAATTTTGACCATGATTTAGGTGCCTAGAATCAAGGATTTCCTTTTGCAGAGTTAAAAGATAAACTTATCATTTATTTCACCTTTACAAAAGCATTCCTTAGTTAAATTTGCTTCCTATGTTAGGCTTAAGTTCTACTTGGTTATATTGCTTGCACTATTTGACACACCAATTCTTACTGATTTTCCTGTTAGCTGGAAGTACAGCCCTGAGTGTGGGAAACATTTAGAAACCAATCAATAATATCACAATACTGTTTAGAAGTTTGATATCCATGATTTAACTTGGTTTTCATGTATTTGTCATATCTTTCTAAATATTGGATAATTATGAAAACTGAAGATCTGAGTTGATTATTCTTGTATCCATCAGAGTTTAGGATAGTACCTTTATATACTGTAATTATCATTCAAACATCTCTTATCTGCAACATAACAAAATTGAGCTGAAATCAGAAAATCAGATAGGTAACTGCATTGCCTACATAAGTTCAAAACATCTTTGATGTCCCTATTCTGCCCTGCTGGAGTGAGATTAGATTTTTTTTTTTTTTTTTTTTTTGAGGTAGGGTCTTGCTGTAGCCCAGACAGACCTGGAATTCACTATGTAGTCTCAGGGTGGCTTCAAACTCACAGCAATCCTCCTACCTCTGCCTCCTGAGTGCTGGGATTAAAAGTGTGTGCCACCACGCCTGGCTAAAGGATTAGATTTTTACTTGATGGCTAATCATTGATCAGGCATGGCTCAGTCCAATACCTCCATCCAAAGCAGAGATGGCAGTAGTTTACAAACCTGGAATTCAACCAAGGTATTTAGTTAGGAAGTATTTGAAGACTTTTCTTTTGTTCCAATCAATCTCTACAGTTGTGACTGTTTTGTGCCCTCAGAGGATACAGCATGGCTATTTGGAACGAAGATATTTTCAGGAAGCCAAGAAATATTCAGTTGCAGAATACAAAGAAAAGCAACATTGTCTTTTTTTTTTTTCCCCACACGAGAAAGCTGCCTTGCAATCTGGTTAAGAAAGTATATATATATATATATATATATACACACACACACACACACACATATCTTATTGTAATGGCTAACCTCTATTGTGGACTCAATTTGTCAACTTGAGTGGATCTGGAATTATCTAAGAGATAAATCTGTGGGCATGTCTGGGAGAGTTTCTAGATTAGGCTAACTGAGGGGGTAAGATCTGCCCCTACTGTGGGCAGCTCTACCCAATGGGCTGGCGTCTCTGACTGAATAGAAATGAGAAATCTGGAAGTCGCTTGCAGATTTGCACTGTGAGTCGGCTTGCTTTTTTGAGCTTTAATTCAAAATGTGTAATCTTTCTTCCTTTACTTTGTAAGCTTTCCCCCTCACTTTGGACAACTTTTTCACTGTTTTCTCAAGAAATTTCCTTTGACTTATTAAAAAACAAAAAAAGGAGAAAGCGGAGTATCAACTATTGGCATTCACTACTGTCTGCTCCACAGTGTGGCAAGCTGCTTCATGCTCCTGTGTCATGCTGTCTGTGCTGTGATGCATGTAACCTAAAACTGTGAGCCAGAATGAGCCTGTCCTCTCTTAGGTTGCTTTTGTCAGGTAATTTGTCATAACAATGAGAAAAGTGACTAATACACACATACATAATTCATATAATTGAATATATATATATATATATATATATATATATATATTAGTATTTGGAATTAAAATTTTTCTGTGACAACAAACACAAAGATGAAGAATCTGAACACAAGGAGAACATCAGGTCCTGTGCTGTCAAGGTCCTTTTCTGCAGCATTTCCTACCATCATTTATGCAAAAGCCTCTGGGCACCTGGGGAGGCATAAAAGGGGAGAAAGATATGATCCCTACTTTGAAGGTTTTCAAATTTTAACAGGAAAAATGAGGTAGGGTCTTACTCTAGCCCAGGGTGACCTGTAAGTCACTCTGTAGTCTCAGGGTGGCCTTGAACTCATGGCAATCCTCCTACCTCTGCCTCCAAAGTGCTGGGATTAAAGGCATGTGCTACCACACCTGCCCATGGTATGGTTTTAATAACACTAAATAAGCAGTGAGGAAACAGGACAGATACTCCAGTTTGAGGAATCAGAGAGTCTTATGGAGTTATAAAATCTGATACGAGCTGGATGGAGTGAGAGGGTAGCTCATGGGAAGGATATGGAGGCACCAGGCCTCCAGATAGAGGACTGGGTGACAACACAGGGAGTGTTATGGATACTGGATGCATTTGTTGCTTTCTCATTGTTATGAGCAAAATACGTAACCAGAAGCAACTGAAGGAAGGAAGCATTTATTGTGGTTTAAATTCAAGGGGATAAAGAGCCCAGAATGGCAGGGAAGGCTTGGTGGCAGGAGATGAAACAGCTGGTCACCTTCAGTCTGCAGTGAGGAATCAGAGGAGATTGGTGAACAACTGAATGCTCAGCTAGCTAGCTTTCTCCATCTTACACAGTCCAGTGCCCTAACCCTTGGCATGGGGCTGCCCACAGTTAGGGTGGTTCCTCCCACTTCAACTAATCTGATCTCAAAATTCCCTCACAGACATGCCCAGAGATTTATTTTCATGGTGGTTTTATATCCTGTCAAGTTGACAACCAGAAATAAACAGTCACAGTGGATTAACCTAACTGGCTTGAGAGGATTTCTGAGTACTATGGGTATGGGTGGACTGTGCAGGTAGCAGTTAAGGACTAGAGAAGAACTAATCTCTGCTTCAATTCATTCCCATGGTGCTTTTCCAACTTCCCGTGATGTCCTTCTTGTATTGTGACCCCGCTACTTACCTGTCCAGTGCCCAGCTAAATGAGCACTGCTTCTGCGGAGAATCATATTTGATTCCCTTCTTCCCTTTGTAGCTAGAAGTCCTTAACATGCTTGTTGCTTTTTGTAACCTTGGTGTTTATACTGGTGCCTGGAAAATCATGCCTTTTCTAAATGTTGCACCTGGTAAGTGAGGGAGCCAGTTATGTAGTTTGAAGGTCATGTTAGGAAGCTTGAGTTTGAGAAAGGAAATTATGTGAGCATAACTGTGTTTTCTGAAGCTAACACCAACAATAGTGTGGAGGGGAACATGTTACAGAGAAGAAAAGCCCAAGGCAAGAAGGCTTGTCATCTGTTATCACAAACATCTAGGAGAGAGGGCAAAGCCTGCATTGAAAGGTAGAGGCTATGGGAGTAGAACAGAGAAATAGACTCAATTATATTTGGCAACATCTATATGCAGAGAATGCTTAATGTAAGAGACAGGGACTTGGAGACACCTATCAAATTCAGATTTCTTATAAACATTTTATCCAATTTGCTACTTCTATGTGATTAAAATGCATTTCCATCCTGTTGAAGAGATCTGCCATGAAATGTTAGTCTTCAGACACATAAGCTGGACAAATTCAACAGCTGGATATTATCCTTAAATTATTGCAGTTGCTGAAAACCTTTGCAGGGGAGACGGGCTTGAACATGGAAGTCACGCTCATGGTAGATGAAGGGGTCCAAAGAAAGGATCAGGGGCTAGTGAACACAGCAGCTCCTGCCAAATTTGTCAGAGAAGGGCTAAAAGTATCAGCTATGCCTCAGAGATTTTTCTTAATGATTCAGGGTTGCCTCCAATATGATAACAAGTTCAACAGTTCTGCGAACTCTTTCTCCTTGATGATTGTGACGATGCATTAAGGGTTTCCTGCTTTTGTCCTGACTTGAAAATTTTTGAAAAAAAAATCAATAAAATGAAGTTCACAGTAAACTGTTCTTCTTTTGGTGAGGAAATATTTTGGCTGCTGTCATCAACATTGTTCTCATATAAACTGGAAAAAAATAGAAACACTCATAGTAAATGTGTATTGTAGGTTGTCAACTTGAGAATGGATTCCAGCATGATAAATCTAAGGTTGCCTGTGACTTTACAAAGGTTTTTGCATTTGTTTGTGAAATGATAAAATTTCAAGTAAGCCCCCTTTGACAGCCTTCAGAGGTTGTGCTCACCTACAGGTGAGCTACTATTTAAAGGAATTACCACAAATGTCAACAGAGAAAGCATAACACCAACTACATATGGAATTTCAGAGACCAGTGATGTCAGAAAAGAAGTCTTTAATTTACCACTCATGAGGAGGAGAGATGAAGGAATGTACATGTGAGAAGTTTCCTGGAGGCCCCCTTGTATAAAATACATGTGAGCTGCATCCTGCAGGACCCTTAGTATGAAATACACTACAGCAAAGTAATAGCATCTTCTAGCAGAAGAGAAAATGATCAAATCTTGAATCTTTGGTGTTGGTAGTGTTAAACCCGAAAGAGGAATGAGACTCTTCTCAGTAGAATATTGAGTAGATTGTAGAAGAGAAACTGGCATAAAAATGATAATCAATATTCATTAGATAAAATGTCTTATTATCAGCAAAACAACAAGAATTAATTCATTGAAATGCCCTCTATTGAATAATTACTTTGTAAAACACAACAATAATAAAAAAGAGAGAGGATAAATGCACTTTTCAGGACTCACTGTAATACCTAAATCATTACTTGACTACAGGCAAAGTTGTGATGGGTTTTCAAGGTCCTTTATTCCTTGCATATTTTTTTTCTGCTTCTTTCTCCTCTTCCAGCTTTCCATCTTCTGTCCTACACTTGTCTGCTGTTTATATCCCTTTTGTCTTGGAATGTGAGAGATCAAATTCACCCTGCAGTCTCATGTGATCCTCAACTCCAGGGTAAGTGGAGCCTTCCCAGAAAGAATGACGGTTTTTCTCCAGGGTGGGGTCTGGTCATTCTTGGTTCGGATTCTGGCAAGATTGAGAAGGAAAGGGTTTTCAAATTAAATTTCCCCTCACATGTACCCTAAAATAATTCAGAATGATTCTGCTTCTTTTTGCATATTTTTGTCTTTTTTCTTTGCTTTCTTTTTGCATATTTTAAAGTCAACATAAACAATGATGCAATGTTGCTTTCTCTGCGAACCTGATACCAGCACAAGGGTGAAGGAGATAAGACACTAAGGACCCCTAACTCCTACCAAACCAGAGATCCAGAGGCTCCTAAGAGCCCATCACTGAAGTAGACTTAAAACGAACCCAATATGGCTCAGGGAATTTTGTGGAAGAGGGGGTGGAAAGATTGTTAGAGCCACAAGTTGGGACATTACACACAGAGACATTGCCTCTTCCCCATAACTGATGGCTGCACCACCACAATGCACGACCCACAATCCCCATGGGGAAAACCAGCATCCCCATCAAGGAGGCTCCCTTTGGGGGAGGGGGGCAGGGATGAGGGTAAGGATGGTACCAACAAATGCTGTTTACAGACTGAGTATGTTCATAAGTAATAAAAAATGATGCAATGTGTGTTTAAGCAGTTCTAAGTAATGTAATTTTTGGTACAAGTCTTCATATGTTAATAATAGATTATAAGGTAAGCCCAATGAAACCAGAGAGCATTAGATTTGATATCTCCCTACCATGATTTGTTTAAGAAATGCACAGATAGATCCTAGCTGCAAATGGATAGACTTGTGTGTAAGCAGGAACCAAAAATTGGTAGCAGAGGCCACTAAGCTGGAAAGAAGCTATAAGGGAGGGAGGAGAGGGAAGGACTTAAGGTTATGGTATTGTATATATGTAAGTAGAAGAACAAATTACAGGGAGGGGAAAGGCCTAAGCAAGGTCTGGGGAAGAGAATGTGTAAAAGAAGGGTGGGGGAGGGTCAATCAACATTCAAGATATTCTGAATAAGATTTATGTAAACCTACTTTTTTGAATAATGGCACATCCAGAAGCTGTAGACTGTTACTAGAAAAATTTTCAGTGCCTGGGATGGGATACCTTCCCATGAGTTGTTGACCAGGGAAGTCCCTGTAGCCTCTAAAACATTAAAGGCCATTGCCAAAGCCCTTGGTTTCCCTTGAGAATCAGATGGTAAGACCCTATTGCTGAAGACCTCACTTGCCTGAGCAGCAAGGTCACTAAGAAAGCAAGCTGGTACTGAGCAGAAAACCTTCTCCCTGTAGACCAGCTAACTCAAAGCTGGAAAAAGCTGAACTGCATGCAGCTGTATGGGAGACAGAAATCATCAGTGGTGAAAACAGTGGAGATTGGAAACCTCAAGTTTGGCCAGACAGGCCCAATGACTGAATGGGTGCAATAGTGGCATGTCTGCTCTTGGGGAAACTAACTGCTCTGTAATTGGACTGAAGGCCCTCTCTATGGGAGGGAATACATGCCTGATACTGAAAAAACTAATCAAAAGTCTATGACAGGAAGCTGGGCGTGGTGGCGCACGCCTTTAATCCCAGCACTCGGGAGGCAGAGGTAGGAGGATCCCTGAGAGTTCGAGGCCACCCTGAGACTACATAGTTAATTCCAGGTCAGCCTGGACCAGAGTGAGACCCTACCTTGCAAAAAAAAAAAAAAAAAAAAAAAAAAAAAAAAAAAAGTCTATGGCAGGGGAGGTCATGAGCCTTAGGGGTATACAGCATGCTCTTGTCTGGCTAAATGTATATATTATTCCCACCAAGCTGCCCTGAAAGCACTACACTTAATGTTCATATTCACATATTAATGCTACTCTCACTTCTGGTTAAAGAAGCTTCTCTTTTCAGGTGGTGCTGACCCCTGGGATGACCCAAAAGGCAACATAGTGCTGAGAAGAAGGGATGGAGGAGTGTCCAGCACTGAAACATCTCTATCACACCTTCCAAGGCTCAGGGTCCATTGCTGAAGAGGGGGCGGAAAGAATGTAAGAACCAAAGGAAGGATACGACTCCTTACAATGCAACTGTCCAGACAGAAATTGGTTTCAATATCCATGACCTCGCAGTGCCTAGCAACACCCTGACAAAACCTTCATAATAGGAGGAATAGACAATGATATCAAAATAAAAGAAAGACTAATGGAGAGAGGGAGGCGATATGATGGAGAGTGGAGTTCTGAAGGGGAATGGGGGGAAGGGAGGGAAATATCATGGTTTATTGTCTGTAAGTATATGTAAGTATTGTCTGTAAGTTGTCAATTAAAAAAATAAATAAATAAAAAGAAATGCACAGATAGACCTTTCTTCCACTGTTGAACATTTCCAGTCCTTTTCCTTCTTCAACTCTCCCTTCCAACCCATTTCTCTCATATAATTTTAGGGTTACTTCTCACTTCATCACATTCTCTTTGGAAATCATGTTTTTTTATTAATTTTAATTTTTTTATTGACAACTTCCATAATTGTAGACAATATCCCATGTTAATTCCCTTCCTCCCCGCCCCACTTTCTCCTTTGAAACTCCACTCTCCATCATATCCCCTCCCCCTCCCAATCAGTCTCTCTTTTATTTTGATGTCATGATCTTTTCCTCCTATTATGATGATCTTGTGTAGGTAGTTTCAGGCACTGTGAGGTCATGGATATCCAGGCCATTTTGTGCCTGGAGGAGCATGTTGTAAGGAGTCCTACGCTTCCTTTGGCTCTTACCTTCTTTCTGCCCCCTCTTCTGCAATGGACCCCGAGCCTTGGAAGGTGTGTTAGAGATAGAAAATCATGTTTTTTTAGTTGAAATTTAGTATTTAGAAAAGTTTCCATAAGGCTCCAAGTTAAAATATAAAGTATATTCCCCTACTGAGTTTCAAAGCCAGTTATCCCTAAGTATGCTATTATTATGGACTTATCACAAATATATTACCAATTTTGACCACTTATTATTGTAAAGTTTAATTTTAAGTACATTTTAATATGAAATCTATGTGACTTTTAAAGCAATTGGTTAGATTAATGCTTTTAATAGTGATAAAATGACAAATGCTTTAGCATTAGTAACATCTCACTTTTCATTTTTATAGATGCATATTCACACAAAATTTGTTCACAAGGAGATTGGCATTATAAAGAACATTGCTATGACAATGTCACTCAAGTTTTTTTGAACCTTTTCTGAATTATATGCCAAAAACATTTCTTAGTTATAGCTCCTTAAAGACATTTAAAAATAACTGACCAGTGGAAAACTAGATTAAGTTCTTACTTAAATTTTCTTTAAAGGAAAATAAAATACTTGAACAATTGGACAAAAAGTTTCTTCTCCATGTATTGAGCTATTCTCTTTCTCAGCATGAATAGCAACTTGACTGTTGGAGATATCCCTCCAAAGCCATGCCAGGAATGTACCATTGTAGAATTTGTGAAGGGTGAGAAGTATGTCTTTTTTTTTTTTTTAAAGATGTCCGAGAATTATATTACAAAAGGAAAAATGGAAATGTGAGACTCAAAACTTGACTGCCAGATGAACTTTTTGTTTTACAGAAAGGGAATATTTAGTTAAATACATTAGCTCTCCCCTAAGTTCATTTATATATCAAGAACAGATACTTAGAGCTGGGAGATGTGGCTCAGTAGGAGAATGCTTCCCTAGTTCCAAGGACCTGGGTTCAATCTCTAGCAATATAAAAATAAAATTCAGATATAGAGGAAAGGCATAGTCAAATGGTCAAAGATCAACTCTTAGGGTTAATAAAGAACTTGTGGATGGACTGTTTTTCTCCCATAAAAATCTTTTAGACTTTATGTCATAGGCATACAGGTGACTACAAATTCCACCTGTCTTTATTTTTTATTTTCACTTGCCATGTTGTTGTGGGGAAATGTTTCATGAATTCAACTGAAGTAAATTTAGTAAACCAAAGAGGTAAACCACAGCTCTATTTAATGGAAATATAATGCAAACCACATGTGTGATTTAAAATGTTCTGGAACCTATACTAAAAAGGTAAAAAGGAAAAGGTAAAGTCCTAATAAAATATTTTTAATGTAGCTCCAAATATCATAATATTATTTCAAAAGATTGTCAATATAAAATTGTTTATGACATATTGTGCATTATTTTATACTATGTCTGAAGTTCAGTGTGTTCTTATAGCATATCTCAGTTCATACTAATTATATTTCAAAGGCTCAGTATCTTTCTCTGCTTGGTGATTATTATACTGAACAGTGCAGATGGTTGGAAACTAAATATGTGTATGCTCTAATACTGTGTTGTAGCTGGGCTTATTATTCCAGAATTTGGGAGGCAAAGGCATTGAGAGTTCTAGGTTAGCCTGGGCTATATAGAGGGAGACCCAATCTCAAAAAAGAAGGGAAGGAAGAAAAGAAGGAAGGAAAAAAGAAAGAAAAATAAGAAATCACTGTTATAGAAGTAAAACTAGTTCATCAGTAGGAAGAGATGCAAAATCACTAATTTGCATCTTAATAAATAACATTCTTTACCTCCTCACTCTTTGTATGAAATCTGGCACTTTCCTAAAGTTCTAATTAGCTACTGATTTTTGCAATGTGTATCACTTTTCAGTAAATGTGTCATGATATGGTACTTACCACACTCTTAAATTACATTTGAAGTAGAATAATCAAGTCTATTTTTCATTAGAACACTGATTTCCTCCAGCTTTTCATTAGCTGTATTGGCTTCTTCCAATCTGCACAAATCAATAATTTCAGAGTTGAGATCTACTCATTTCCATTCCCATGATGACTTGGACTGTCTTGCTGCTGCCATTCCTCCTCCTTCTTTTTCTCCTGCCCCACTTTTCTGACAATCAAAAGATCTATTCATTTAACTTAGACCATCACGGCCCCACTTCGAGTAGATGAAGAATGACTGGTCAGTCTCATCCAGGTGTTGTAAACTGGCTTTGCCTAGCCAGTGACTGGGACAGAAGCTCTCAAAACTTAGCACATGGGGAACTTGTTAAAATCAAGAACCCGAGCTCTAACTCTGTTTCTGATTCAGTTGGCCTGAGAGTTTGCATTTTTAACAAGCTCTCAGGAGAGAGAGTGGTGCTGCTGACCTGGGAACCATGAGAGTAGAGTCTGGGCTCGTGATTCATTCTGGTCAATGAACCTCCTTTCTCATAAGAAGGCACCATGTTACAGGGTGGGTAGAAATAACTAGAGGTACAGCACTCCCAGAAACCAACAGAGACCCTAATTACCCCACAGTGAACACAAAGCACCCCACCGAGGAAGACCCTCAGGGAAATGGGATCCATGGGTGAGAGGATACAAGACAATAACATATGTAGAAAAATACTTATATAAATATATATGTCCAAAAAGGGTCTGGGGCCTGGAGAAATGGCTTAGCGTTTAAGGCATTTGCCTGCAAAGCCCAAAGACCCAGGTTCAATTCCCAGGACCCACATAAGCCAGATGTACAAGGGGCACATGCATCTGGAGTTTATTTGCAGTAGCTAGGGGTCCTGGGGCGCCCATTCTCTCTCTGTATACCTGCCTCTTCCCCTCTCTCAAATTAAAAACAAAGGGGGGTCTGGGCTGGAAGGATTGCTTAGTGGTTAAGGCATTGCCCTGCAAAGCCAAAGGACCCAGGTTCAATTCCCCCAGGACACACATTAGCCAGATGCACAAGGGGGGTACCTGCATCTGGAGTTCATTTGCAGTGGCTGGAGGCCCTGGTATGTGTGTGACCATTCTCTCTCTCTCTCTGTCAAATAAATAAATAAATAAATAAATAAATAAATAAATAAATAAATATTTTTTTTTATTAAAAAAAGGGTCTAGAGAGATTGCTGCAAAGCCTAACAACCTGGGTGTGATTGCCCAGTATCCATGTATAGCTAGATGCACAAAGTGGCACATGTGTCTGCAGTTGATTTGCAGTGGCTGGAGGCCCTGCCATGTGCATTCTCTGTCTCTCTTCTCATTATCTCTGTTTGCAAATAAATAAATATCAAAAATAGATGGCACCATATAATAAAGGGATCATTTTTTTCCCCTAATTGGTTCCATCTCCTTGCTTCTTGCTTGGAAGGCCATGTTGCAATCAGCTCCTTGTTGCTGGTACAAACATCCAACCAGAAGCAGTTTATGGGAGGAAAGTGTTTTATTTTAGGCTTACAAAATCCAGGGGAACACCATCGATGGTAGAAGAAGCTGGCTCACTTCTATACATCCAAGCAGAGAGACGTCCTCAACAGCCAGAATAACACAATCTCCGGAGCTCTAACTGCTCTCCCACACCATAGGGCTGGACTACAAGATCTGCTCCCCAAGTAATACCTCCTCCCCTGCAGGCCTCTGCCCCCTGGAGACTCAAGATTCAAGCCTTAGTCTATGGGGCCACACATTTAAACCACTTCCAGGCCATCATTTAATGAAGGCTGTTAGAGCTGCTGCAGCTGCCTTGAGTCAAGTGAATTCAGAGATCCTATCTCATACCCTGAAGTGGTAGATCTCTGCAACCACCTGTTTCTGTGGGTCTTATGTCTGGTTTTCTGTTGGTTGTGGCCAAAGCATTGAACACAGATTCAGTGACATTCTTCTCTTAAACAGTGTTGCTGTCATCTCCACAATGGAATAGTGGCATAGACAATATCATCACAGAACTGTGACAGTAACACAATAATGCCTTCCTTTAACATAATACCAAGTATCTTTTTCTGATGAACATGTCATATCTTGGGATACATGATACCCCAATTCTAAGAAGTTAGAGAAAGCTGCACAGACTGAGCATCTCTGCATATAGGTCGAATCTTCCTGTGCTGAAATAATTTATTTAAATAATATACCCAATATTACTCAAGCTGAGATAATGGATTGGAGTTAAAATGAGGGAGAACTGCTTATGAAGTTTGCTGATAACTTCTTGCTGGTAAGGCTAGAGAATGTGGGATGTCCAGGCCTCTGTGGTGAAAGAAATAGAACAACAACAACAAAAACAACCCCAAAAAACAAAAAAACCCAAACAAACCACAAACCAAAAATGAATAAAAAGTTTGAGAGATGACTTGGCATCCTTGTGGTTTGTCTATAAGCAAAAACCATCACAACAAACTAAATGTTTCCCATAACATATCTTAGGTTTAACCACATGAGAATGTTAGAATTCAATCATTTTGTACTGACAAAATGATTTTTTAAAAAAGGATTAAACCTACTGGGAATAGAAAAAACACTCTGGGGCAGAACATGAAGCCAATATATTTTTAAATTTTTTATTGACGACTTCTATACTTACATACAAAAAAAAGCATGATATTTCCCTCCCCTCCCCCCATTCCCCTTTGGACTTCCAATCTCCATCATATCCCTTCCCTCTCTCCATTAGTCTCTCTTTTAACTTGATGTCATCATCTTTTTCTTCTATTATGAGGGTCTTGCGAAGGTATTGCTAAGCACTGCAGGGTCATGGATATCAAGGCCAATTTCTGTCTGGACAGTTGCATTGTAAGGAGTCATACCCTTCCTTTGGCTCTTCCATTCTATCCGCCCCCTCTTCTGCAATGGGCCCTGAGCCTTGAGGGTGTGACAGAGATGTTTCAGTGCTGGGCACTCCTCCTTCGCTTTTTCTCAGCACTATGTTTTTGATCAGTATTGTAAAGGAACACTGAAGCCATTGCCATTTGTCTGCACCTAGTGTCATGTGGAAGGGGTAAACCTTGTGCTGTGTGCGCTCTGCCCTTGAACCCGCAGAGTTGTCCTGAAGTAAGTGCTGCTGTCCTAAGAATGAGGTATTTCTTGTTTGTGCTGGAGTGAGGGTAAGAGTGGAGAGGGGTGGCAGCTGCTTTCAAAGTAAGCATGCCACCTCCAGAAGATCTTGGATGGTTTTTCCAAGCATCTAACTTTTATTTTGAACTTGGTTTACCTTGCTGGTCATTTGCATCCTAAGCTTGTACACAGGGGAAGAACAACAGTTATTGGCTGTCTTTAGTTTTTCAAAAATCTATAGGATTTCCTGAGTCTTAATCTCTAGGATGTTATATTTTATCCATAATGTTTATAATTTTCTTAAAAATACAGCCTGCTTTATATTTGGATTTTGTTTATCAGGATATAGAATTATGTTTCATTGTGGTATTTCCAAACAAAATATGTTCCTGTTGTTTTCCTTTCCCCGCCCCTCCCACCTGTACCCTCTTCCCACTATAGTCTTAATTCTACTTTCATGTCGTATGTGTCCTTTGCCCCCTCTTCCCTTTTTAACCTCTTCCCCCCTCTCATGGTCTTTTGTGTCTGTTCATAGTCTATACCCATTCTCATATCTTCTTATTTACATACACACAAACATTCCAAAGTTAGTATCTTCAATGAGGGAGAAAATATGATTTTTGTCTATCTTTTTGGGCCTGCATGACCTCACTTAGTATGATCTTTCTAAGTTCTATCCATTCTCTGGCAATTCACAATTCCCATTTCCCGTTGTATGCATGTACCATATTTTCATTATCCAGTCATACCCAAAGAAGTCTATCCTACAAAAGCGGCACTTGCACATCCACATTCATTGCTGCTCTATTCACAATAGCTAGGAAATGGAACCTACCTGTGTCTATACTTGGGCTATTTTTCTGGAGATAGGATCTTACTACGAACTCCAGTTTGGTTTTGAATTCAAAATCAGCCGCTCTATGTTGGGATTATAGGCACAAGACACAATTCCCAACTCAAAATATCCATTTTGCACCTCTGGCATTGTGGTATTTTAAAGTCCAAACCCGTCAGCTTGCAGTGGTGCTTTCACTTGCCTTTATGCACATTTTAGGGTCCAGCCCTGTAGAAACTACTCCATTGCATTTTCGCTCACCATGCAGTGGCTACCTTCAGTCCTTTCTCAGTCTACAGTCTAAAACATCTTCTGTGATTTTTCCCCACACTAGCTATAAACTGCTTGACCAATACCTCCCAGACATTTGTTCTCTTCTATCTGCTTTTGATTTTTTTGTAAATGTTATTTATTTTGAGAGATAAAGAGAAAAAGAGAGAGGGGAAGAGAAAGAGGCAGGTGGAGAGAGAGAATGAGCATACCAGGGCCTCCAGCCACTACAAATGAACTCCAGATTCATGCCCCACCTTGCTCATCTGGTTTACGTGGGTACTGGGGGAATTGAACCTGGGTCCTTAGGCTATGCTGGCAATGCCTTAACCAGCCATCTCTCTAGCCCTGCTTTTGATTTTAATATTACAAATATTCCCATAGCAATTTTTAATGCTGGATAATATTTTAGGGGATTTGCAACACTCAGTTATTTGATCTTATCAACAAACCTTCATGATTTTAGTAGTGTCTCTAACATGTGGTTGTGCCCAGATGAAGTGTAGGGAAGTTGAGTGACACACTCAAGATGACAGCTCATAAAGGCTGGAGCAGAACTTGAACTACTTAGTCTACTCTCTCCCACCTTGCTGAGCCATCTCCTACTTTATTCCTTGTTTAACGACTGCATAGGCCCTTCTCTCCTTAGCAATCATGTCTATGTCATTAACCCTTGTGGAGTACACTCACGCTAGAGTGTTACCAACTTCAGGAAAGATTGTCTGCTTTGTTCCTTGTTGAATTCTCCTGCCCTCTAGGACAGCATTTAACACATATGTGTTATGATGGTTATTCTTCCTCTTCCACCTGACTGGATTTGGAATCACCTAGGAGATAAGTCTCTGGGTGTGTCTGTAAGGGCATGCACTTCCAGAGAGGAGGGAACGGATGCCCTGAATGTGAATGGTGCCATTCCTTGTGCTGGGGTCCTAGAGTGAATACAGAAGGGAAGAAAGGGAAAGGGGAGCTGAGCACCAATGTTCATCTCTCTGCTTCCTTACTGTACACACAATGGGACTCCCTGTTTCACACTCCTGCTGCCACAGGTAGAAATGCTTTGTGGCCACACCTTTCTTGTCATGATGGACAACTGTACCCTCAAACTATGAGCAAAATAAATCTGACCTTTCTTAAGGTTTTTTTTTTAATTTTTATTTATCTTTTTTTATTTTTTATTTTTCTGGTTCTAGGTTTTAAAAACTTTTTTTTTTTTTTTTTTTTTTTTTTTTTTTTTTTTTGAGGTAGGGTCTCACTATGGTCCAGGCTGACCTGGAATTAACTATGTAGTCTCAGGGTGGCCTTGAACTCATGGCGATCCTCCTACCTCTGCCTCCCAAGTGCTGGGATTAAAGGCGTGCGCCACCACACCCGGCTTAAAAACTTTTTTTATTGACAACTTCCAAATTATAGACAAACCATGATAATTCCCTCCCTTTCCACTTTCCCCTTCACGAGTTAACTCCATTGTCCATCATATCCCCTCTCTCCTCAATTAGTCTCTCTTCTACTTTGATGTCATCATCTTTTCCTCCTACTACGAGGGTCCTGTGTAGGTAGTACCAGGCATTGCAAAACTCATGGATATCTAGGCCATTTTGTGTCTGGAATACTGCATTATAATCAGTCCTACCCTTCCTTTGGCTTACATTCTTTCCACCTCCTCTTCTACAACAGACCCTGGATCTTGGAGGGTGTGATAGAGATGTTCTAGTGCAAACACTTATAGTAGCTTGAATAAATGACTCCAATATATTCAGGACTTTATTACAGTTTGTAATTTAGGTCTGCAGCCACCTGGGTGGATGAAGTGTCACTGGGCAGATCTTAGGGTCCTTCCCTAAGGTGTTGTGGTAGATTTGAAATTCCAGTCTAAAGATATGCAAAGAGCCTGGAGTTCCTGAAGTGTGCTGTGTGGTGTGGCTTTAAGGTTTTTGGATTGGGGCTTTTATCTCTCTGATTGGACCTGTGAAAGCAGTCTAGATTCTTCTGCCATGATGGAACTTCCTCTGGATCTGTAAGCTTCAATAAATATCCCTTCCTCCATAACTGTGCCTGGTTTGGAAGTTCATCTCAGTGAACCTGAAGCTGTCTGCTATAACACTCTGTTACTTTTTAGCACTATGGTGCCTTTTGAGTCACCCCAGAGGTCACTACCACCTGAAAAGAGAAGTTTCTCTAATCCAAAAGTGAGAGTAGCATTAATATATGAGTATGACCATTAAGAGAAGTGCTTACTGTTTGGCAGTTTGGTGAGTGTAATATATGCATTTAGCAAGACACCAGCAGGTATTATACCCCTAGGGCTCATGACCTCCCCTGTCATAGGTTTACAGTAACAGGCATGGATTCACTCCCGTGGAGCAGATGTCCAGTCCAATTAGTGAGCGGTTGGTTTCCTCCATAACAGATATGCCATTATTGCACCCGGTTGGTTCATTTGGCCTGGAAAGCCACACTTAGGGTTTGCAGTATCCACTGCTATTTATCTCTACTACTGGCTTCTTTCTCTCCCATAAGGCTGCATGTAGCATAGCTTCTTCTAGCTTTCTGTCAACTGGTCTTCAGGGAGGAGGTTTTCAGCTCACCTCCAGTTTGATTTCTCAGTGACCTTGCAGCCCAAGCATGTGGAGTCTTCAATAATAAGGTCTTACCATATATTCCTGGTGGGAAACCAAAAGCCTTGGAAATAGCCTGTAATGTTCTGGAGGCAATCAGGGACCTCTGTAGTCAACAACTCCCTGGAAGACATCCCTTTCCTGGCACTGAAATTTTTAAGTAACAATCTATGGCTTCTGGGTGTGCCAATGTCCAAAAAAGCAGGTTTCCACAACTTAGTCATAGTCTCTTAAATTTTAATTATCCCTCCCCCCACCCTTCCTTTATTCAATCTCTTCTACTGACCTCACTTAGGCCATTCAACCCTCCAGTAATCTGTTCATTTACTTACATATATATAATACCTTTCTTTAAGTTTTCCCTCTCCTCCTTTTCTTATAGTCCCTTTCTAGCTTACTGGCCTCTGCTCCAATTTTTACCCCAACTCACATACAAGTCTAAACATTTGTAGCTAGGATTCACATATGAGCAAGAACGTGTAGAGTTTGGTTTTCTGGCCTGGGTTACCTCACTTAGTAGAATCCTCACCAGATCCATCCATTTACCTGCAAATTTCATAATTTCTTATATCTTCATTATCCATTCATTAGTTGAGGGACATCTATGCTGGTTCAATTTTTGAGCTATTGTGATTGTAATGGCAATAAATATGGATGTGTAAGTATCTCTAAGGTAGTGAGATGAGTCCTTAAGATATATGCCTAGGAGTGGTATAGCTAGGTCCTAGGGTAAATCTATTTTTAGCTGTCTCAGAACCTCCACATTGATTTCCACAATGGCTGGATCAGTTTACATTCCCACCAACAGTGTAGAATGGTTCATCTTTTTCTGTGTCCTCGCCAGCATTTATTGTCATTTGTTTCCTTGATGATAACCATTCTGACAGGAATTACATGGATTCTCAAAGTAGTTTTAATAGGTATTTCCATGATGGTTAAGGATGTAGAACATGTATTTAGATGTTTATAGGCCATCTGTATTTCTTCCTTTGAGAACTTTCTATTTAGTTCCATAGCCCATTGTTTTAATTGGGTTGTTTGATTTCTTATTATTTAGTTTTTTGAATTCTTTGTGTATCCTGGATAGTAACCTCTGTCAGATGTATAGCTGATAAAAATTTTCTTCCATTCAATAGGTTGCCTCTTTAGTCACACTGTCTTTTGCTGTATAAAACTTTTTAATTTCATGAAGTCCCAGTAGTTGATTATTGGTTTTATTTCCTGAGCAATTGGGGTTATATTCAGAAATTTGTTGCCTATACCAATATATTAAAGGGTTTCCCCTACTTTTTCCTCTAGCAGTTTCAGGTCTGATATTAAGGTCTTTGATCCATTTGGACTTGATTGTTTTGTACATGGAGATAGATAAGGATCTATCTTCATCCTTCTATATATAGATAGCACATTTTCCCAGCACTATTTGTTAAAGAGGCTGTCTTTTCTCCAATGAATATTTTTGGCATTTTTGTCAAAAATCATATGGCTGTAGCTTCCTAGACTTACATCTGGGTCCTCTATCCTGATCCTTTGCTCTATGTGTTTTGTGCCATGTTTTCATTACTAAGGCTCTGTTATATAACTTAAAATCAGGTATGGCAATACTGACAGCCTTATTTTTGTTGCTCAAAATTGTTTTGGATATTTGAGATTTTTTTTTAACTTCCAAAGAATTTTAGGATTTTTTTTCCTATTTCTGTGAAGAATGCCATTGGAATTTTGATGGGAATTGCATTAAATGTATAGACTGCTTTTGGTAAGATTGACACTTTCACAATATTGGTTATTCCAATCCAAAAACATGGGATGTCTTTCCATTTTCTAGTGTCTTCTGCAATTTCTCTCTTAAGTGTTCTAAAGTTTATTATTATTATTATTATCATTAGGTAGGGTCTCACTCTGGCCCAGGCTGACCTGGAATTAACTATGAAGTCTCAGGGTGGCCTCGAACTCACAAACTCATGGCAATCCTCCTACCTCTGCTTCCCAAGTGCTGGGATTAAATGCGTGCGTCACCACGCCTGGCTGTGTTCTAAAGTTTTAATTGTAGAGATCCTTCACTTCCTTAAACTTAAGTTTATTCCAAGATACTTTAGTTTTTTTTTTTTTTTTTTTTTTTTTTGCGATTGTGAATGGGAGTGATTCCCCAATTTCATTCTCAGTGTGTTTGTTGTTAGTATATAGGAAGGCTACTGATTTCTGTGTGTTTATTTTGTATACTTCTATGTTGCTAAAAGTGTTTATCAGCTCTAACAGTTTGCTGGTAGAGTCTTTTAGGGTCCTTTATGTATAGAATCATATCATCTGCAAATAATGATAATTTGATCTCTTCCTTTCCAATTTGTATCCCTTTTATCTCTTGCCTTATTGCTATAGCTAGGACTTCCAGTACTATATTAAATAAAAGTGGGGACAGTGGACACCCTTGACTTGTTCCTGAATTTAGTGGAAAAGCTTCAAGGTTTTTCCCCATTTAGTATTATGTTGGCTGTAGGTTTGTCATAAATAGCCTTTATTTTGTTGAGATATGTTCCTTCTATTTCCAGTTTCTGTAGGACTTTTACCATGATAGGATGTTGGATTTTGTCAAATGCCTTTTCTGCAGCTATTGAGATGATCATGTGATTTTTTTTTTTGCCTTTCAGTTGATTTATATGGTGTATTACATTTATCAATTTGCATATGTTGAACCATCCCTGCATCTCCGGCCTAAAATCAACTTGGTCTTTTTGGTATATACATATAATCTGTTTGCTAGTAGTTTGTTGAGAATTTTTCCATCTATGTTTGTGAGGGAGCTTGGCTTGTAATTTTCTTTTTTCTTCTTTCTTTGTCTGGTTTTGGTATCAAGGGAATACTGGCTTTGTAGAAGGAATTTGGTAGTATTCATTACTTTTCTATTTTATGGAAAAGTTTGAGATGCATTGGTATCAGTTCTTCCATGAAAGTCTGATCAAATTCACCAGTGACTCCATCTGGCCCTGGACATTTTTTAGTTGGGAGATTTTATTTTTATATAACTGTTTTGATCTTTGTGCTTGTTATATGTCTGTTTAAATGCTTTATCTCATGTTTGTTTGTTTGTTTGTTTGTTTATTTATTTTTGGTTTTTCAAGGTATGGTCTCATTCTAGTCCAAGCTGACCTGGAATTCACTATATAGTCAGACTGTGCTCAAACTTACAGTGATCCTCCTACCTCTGCCTCCCAAGTGCTGGGATTAAAGGCCTGTGTCACCACATCTGGTTTGATTTAATTTTGGTAGGTCATATGAATTAAGGAAATCATCCATTTCTTTCGGATTTCCAAACTTAGTGGAGTACATGTTCTTAAAGTATATACTCATGATTTTCTGAATTTCTTTGGTATCTGTTTTAATGATGCCTTTTTCATCTCTAATTTTATTGATTTTTGTCTCTTCTCTATTTTGGTCAGATTTTCTAAGAGTTTATTCTTTCAAAGAACCAACTTTTTGTTTCATTGATTCTGTGTATATTTTTGTTTATATTTCATTAATTTCTACCTTAATCTTATTTAAAAAAATTTATTCCTGTCTACTGATTTTTTTTTTTTTTTGGTTTGCCTTCTTCTTTTTCTAAGATCTTATGGTGAAGCTCTAAGTTGTTTACTTGTGATGTTTCTAATTTCTTAATATAGGTACTTAAAGCTATCAATTTCCCTCTTAGGATTGCATTTATTGTGTCCCAAAAGTTTTGGTATGTTGCGTTCGCATTATAATTTGATTCTATGAATTTTTTAAATTTACTTTTTGATTTCTTCATTGACCCATTCATCATTTATTAATGTATTGTTTAGTTTCCATGGTTTTGTGTATGCTCTATAGCTTTTCTTGTTGATTTTTAGTTTAATCCCATTTTGATCAGAGAGGGTGCAAGGAATTATTTCAATTTTCCTGTATTTGTTTAGATTTACTTTGTGTCCTAATATATGGTCTATTTTAGAGAATGTTCCATGTGCTGCTGAAAATATTGTTTATTCTGCAGCATTTGGATGGAATATTCTGTAGATAACTGTTAGGTCCATTTGTTGCATGAGCTTAATTTTTAAAAAATATTTATTTATTTATTTGAGAGAAAGAGAGGTAGATAGAGATAGAAAGAATGAGAAAATGGGCGTGCCTGGGCCTCCAGCCACTGCAAACAAACTCCAGATGCATGCACCACCTTGTGCATCTGGCTTATGTGGGTCCTGGGGAATTGAACCGTGGTCCTTTGACTTTGCAGGCAATTGCCTTAACCGCTAAACCATTTATTCAGCCCAGCATGAGTTTATTTAATCCATATGATTCTCTGTTTATATTTTGCCAGGATGGCCTGTCAATTGATGAGAGTGGGGTATTGAAGTCATACACTATAATTGTGTTTGGTGTTATCTTTGACCTTAAGTCTAATAATGTATGCTTGATGAAATTGGAGCCCTCATGTTAGGTGCATATATGTTTAGAATTGTAATGTCCTCCTGTTGGAGTGTTCCTTTAATCAATATAAAGTGACCTTCTTTATCTTTCCTAATGAATGTTGGTGTGAGGTCTGTCTGATATTAGGATAGCAGCACCTGCTTGTTTCCTTGGCCCATTTGCTTGAAACACCATTTTCCATCCTTTTCCCTAAAATAGTGTCTGTCTTATAGAAAAGTTAGTTTCTTGGAGGCAACAATTAGGAGGATCCTGTTTATTTTATTTTATTTTTATTTATTTATTAGACACAGAGAGAGGGAGAGAGAGAGAGTGAGAATGGGTGCACCAGGGCTTCTAGCCACTGCAAACGAACTCCAGATGCATGTGCCACCTTGTGCATCTGGCTAACATGGGACCTGGAGAATTGAACCAGGGACCTTAGGCTTCACAGACATGTGCCTTAACCACTAAGCCATCTCTCCAGACCTGTTTTTTTTTTTTAATCCCAATCTTCAAGCCTGTGTCTTTTGATTGGGGCATTGCAGCCATTAATATTAAGAGTTATTATTGAAAGGTATACATTTATTCTTGCCATTCTTCTTGTTTTGTAGTGCTTCCTATTTTTCCTTTACTCTCTTGCATTAACTGTTACTTGAGTATGTTTTTTTCCTGTTTCCTTATATGTGTGCTTTTCTTTCTCTTTAGCATGAAGGATCCTTTCAAGTATTTTCTGTATAGCTAGTTTAGTGATTATATATTCCTTTAGTCTGCTTTTGTTGTGGAATGTCCTTATTTCTCCATCAATTTGTATGGATATTTTTGCTGGATAAAATAGTCTTGGTTGACATTTGTTATCTTTCAGAACTTGGAATACATTATTCCAAGCCCTTCTGACTTTTAAAAACTTTTTAAAATCTTTTATTTATTTATTTATTTGCCAGAGAAAGAGGGGGAGAGCGAGAGAGAGAGAATGGGTGCATCAGGGCCTCCAGCCACTGCAAACCAACTCCAGATGTGTGTCCCCCCTTGTGCATCTGGCTAACATGGGTCCTGGGGAATTGAACCTGGGTCCTTTGTCTCCTTCTGACTTTTAAAGTTTGTGTTGAATAATCTACTGTAATCCTGATGGGCTTGCCTCTATATATAACTTGATTTTTCTCTCTAACTGCTTTCAATATATTTTCTTTGGTGAGTGTGGTTTGTTGTTCATTTATAATATGGCAGTGAGAGGTTCTTTCATGATTTTGTCTATTTGGCATTCTAAAGGCTTCCTGTATATGTATTGGCATAACTTTCCCTATTTGGGGGAAATCTTCTGTGGTGATTTTATTGAAAACACCTCCTATGAATTCAGAATTAAATTCTTCTCCTTCTACTATACCCTGAATTCTTATTATGATCTCTTCATAGTGTCCTGAATGTCTTGAAATTCCCATTTATGCCTTCCTATTAGTTTGTCTCTTTGTTGAACTGTATTAGATCTGTCACTTGGTCTTCTAGTTTAGATATTCTGTTCTCTCCTTGATTCATTCTACTGGTGAGACTTTCTACAGAGTTTGTTATCTGACTTACTCTATTTTACATTTCTAGTATTTCTGATAGTTATTTTTATTATTTATATTTACTTATTCATGTCTTGTATTGACCTCCTTATTTCATCACATTAGTTTCTTGTGTTCTCTTGGGATTCCTTTGGGAGTTTGTTTTATTGATCCCTCTGATCTTTCTTTTTTAAAAAAATCTTTGTCAGGCATTTCATCTAAATCAGTTCCACTGAAAGTCATTTCTGATGGATTTATAATTTTGGGGAATTGTCTTGATTTTTTGTGTTTCTTGTATTATAATGTGGAGATTTTTGCATCTTGAGTTAATTTGATCCTTGTGTTTTCTAATTATCTGCAGTATTCTTAGACACGTAAATCTGACTCAAGGTATCTTCAGGGTAGGAGTCTAAGGTGCCAGGTGTGGCTCTTATATTACTCCAAGAGTAACAGCAGAAGTGACACTAGGTGTTGAGTTTGCCCACCATGCAAGTATTCTAGTAGGCTGGGTGGAGCAAATTACTGGCAAATTTTAAAATTCAACTGAAAATACTCACATTCAATCAAACCAGCATGGGGTATTTATACAAGAGTGGGGATTAAAACAAACAGATAATCTAATAAAGTCAAAGTCCCTAAGGGTGTGTGTTACTCCACACCCTTAATCCTGTCAACTGGGAGACTGAGATTTCCGGTCTGAAATGGGTTCCAGGTCAGCCTAAGGCTGAATGAGACCCTACCCCCAATAATGACAGAAGAAAAAGACAAAGGCTTTACAAACCAGGAAATGTCAAAGACCACAATAGTCAACAGCCCAGTACTGCTTATTTGAGAAGGGTAAAGCTGACCAAGAATACATCATTCAAATCTAACACATTACCTGCCCTGATATGGAAGGTGAGATTAGTTCCTGGATTTGTGTCTAAGTAGGCCATGTTACCTTTTGGGATGGTTTCCAATCTCACTATGCTGAGTGCCCACCTTGATCCCTCTCTGTTGCACTGTGGACTCAATTAGGCTGCTTGGGTTGCTGGATCTTGTTTTTGATTGGCCATGCTAGATGCTGTGCACCCAGGGGTAGATGAGTTCTCAGGTAGTTCGCAGCACTGGCAATTGGGGAAAGGAAGGCTTTCAGGGTGCCTGGAGTTGTACCAGAGCTACTCAGCTGGTCCCACTTGTGCTCTTCTTCAATAGCTGCTGAGGTGGTCCCTGCTGTCTTCTCCTTTGGGTTTATTGACTTTGTGATGAGGCTGTAGTGAATGGAAAATCCCTTCACCTGGCTTTTGCTCCTGCAGGTCTGCACCAGGCTGGCTGGGTGCATGCAGATTGGGGTCGCCTGGGATTCTGGCTAGTTTCCTGCTTGCTAGAAGCTCTGAGTCTCCCCTTCTTCTCTGCTTTGGTTGATAATTCCTTATATACTTTCACTTTTTGGTAGAAGAGTGTATTTTGCATTTTTTTCTGCTTATTTCCCTCCCTAAGCTGCTTTGGTGTGGCTACTATGCCCCCATCTTACCCAGAAGTCCTCTTAGTTTGTTTTTTTCAGGTATTTTGTCACAACAATGAGAAAAGTAACATACAGTTGGTGTTCCCTAAACATTGGATGGATAAATGGGTACATGTAGGGTTTGGGAAATGGATAAGGGGGGTAAAGTGTTTGCCACACAAGCATGATAACCTGGGCTTGAATCTTCAGTGCCCACATAAAATGCTGGGTATGGTGCTTCATGCCTATAATCCCAGCTCTGGGAGGCAGAGACAGGGAGTCCCTGGGGCTCACTAGCTAGCTAGAGTAACTGAGTCAGTGAACTACAGCTTCAGTGAGAAATCCTGTCTCCACAAATCATGTGGACAGCAGCAGAGGACTCCATACCTATGTGCACATATGTGTATGTACACACACACACACAAGAACATGCACACAGTCACACATGCAACCACCACACAAAATGAGCACATGTATATTCACTGTAGGACTTAAGAAGAAGAATGGAATGACTGCACCATCTTTAAGTGCAGTCCACATAGGATCTGGCAATATTGAAGAAAAGGGGAACTTCCCCTGATAGGAAATGTTTTGATCATTTCAGATGTCTAAAAAAAGATTAAAGCTAAAGGGGATCTTGAGGCTGTCAACCAGCAGTTCAATTTGAAGCAAAGCCACTGCTATTCACCCATCACCACTCCCAGACACAGGAAAAGGGAGACAGTTGTTAAGAGCTTGCCGGCTAGAAGGAAATTCTAATTCCTTGGAATGCCCCGAAGAAGGTAGAGTGGCAGACTCTGCCCACTTTACTGCAATACGTGATAACCTTGAAAAAATGCATTAAAAAGAAAAAATAAAAAACATAAAGGAAGGCAGAACCCAGATGAGATGGCAAAGTTGGAGCTGTATTATCACAGTCTTCAAGAAATCAGCAAGACCAGAAATGAGGCAGACTGCAGGCAATTATAGATTGCCATTAAAGTTAAAATATGACCCACAGCACTGCCAGTGTACTGCTTTAGGCCACCAAAGTGTCATGCTGTCAGTTGTGACACAAAGCATGGGAAAGGACAGTCAGAATGCTATGCTGTTACTGTGTTTTGTTACAAACTAAAAATCTCTACAATTTTATGTAATTAAAATAGGGAAGCAGAGATTGCTTTTCAAAGAGAAGAAAGGCCAGTAAGAGGCATTGATCTGCGTGAAACATAGTATTCAAATGGTTATTTCATAGTTGCTCATGTTTGCTTGATAACAACAAGAACGACTGCCTCATGGGCTCCTCTTAAACCATTTGAATCAAGAATTGTAGATAATAGCCAATGTAGGTATTGTGCCTGTTGAATTAAATAAAGTGAGTTAGAGATTATGACCAAGTAAATAACACTTCAAGTAGGTGTTTCACATAAGGTGCTGAAAACATTCACAACAATGGAAAGACTCCAAGGAAAGAAGATTGAATTCTGAATGAGGGCATGAGGATTAAGTGAATGTCAAGAGGAATGTCCCAGTATGGATCCATTCTTTGTATGACAATTGAACCTCTTCCTTCACAGTGTGCTAGAGTGTAATTTAACTTAAGAGGGGTAGATGTGCTAAATAGAAATGATTTGGTAAAGAAGAAAAGATTTTTTTTTTTATGTGAAGGACAAAGTAATTTGTAATTTGATTTTTTAATCTGCAGATAGTAGGTAGTATCAAGCTATCACACAGTGCAATGAGTAGGCTACTAATTTAAACCGAACCTGGAAACATTAAAGAAATTGATTAGAAGAGACACAGCAGCTGGATTTGTCAGCATTTTAGCAGATGGACTAGCTCCTATGGATGAAATGACAGGCTCTGAAACAAAACGGAAAATGAAGTGTACAGCCAGATAGTCCTGGCACCAAAAATGTACAATTGCATAAAATTTGAGGAACAGGCCATGGAGGGATCTTTAGAATGCTCCCGAGTGATGTTAGTGAATACAATTGTTTGTCACTTGGCTTGAACCTGCCACTTCTGTTGACAGGCAGAAGTATGAGAATTGGTGAAGAAAATAGTTGATGCTATTGCTGGGGATTAGATGGCAATGTGACAGGAAAAGGACTACTGATGGGACCTTGGTTCTGGTTTTGCGACTATCTCTCCACGGGCTTTGCCATACTAAACAAATGCATTCCTTTCCAACCTGTGTTTCTTGAAGCACAAGAGACCCCAGGAGATGCCAACAAAATCAGTGCTCTGGTCAGATTAGCCTGGAGAGTATATATGATTCTTTGTAAGAGAAAGTTCCAACACATATTACCATAACAAAGTTCTATAATAAAGTGCGGATTTCCTAAGCTTTTATGTTTACTGAGATGAAATTTTAAAGAAAATCTATAATACTGCTGAGAGACTGTTGCTCTTTGGAGAAAGGCTTGGGAAACATTACTGTGGTCTATCAAAAGCATTTCTTTGCCTGGGCTCTTCCAAGCACCTTAATGTTCTCTGGACCTACTCTGAAAGGAATCTGGCTCACCATGTAGTAATGCTCTATAGTTCTCATTTCAAATATGGTTGCATGTATGTGGAGACATGCTTCCTGGTCCTGAGTATAGTTGCATGAGTTGTACACTTAGTTTCTGCCTATAATCAGAGACTAACTACAATCCTGTTATGCTGGAGTTATTTGTCTAATTACAAATGGGAATTCTGGGAAGGATAGACACCACTCGTCCATTATACAAAATTGTATGGGATACAGGAAGATCTCTCTAAGTTAATTCTACTTTAAAAAAGTCAATACTTCTTGTTAGATTGAACATTTTTTCTTTTATCCCCTTGCTTTATTTTATTTTTTACTTTTTTCTTTCTTTATTTGAGAGAGAGAGAGAGAGAGAGAGAGAGAGAATATGAATGTGTGTATCAGGGCCTCTAGCCACTGCAAACAAACTCCAGATGCATGTGCCCCCTTGTGCATTTTGCTTATGTGAATACCAGGGAATTGAACCCGGGTCCTTAGGCTTTGCAGGCAAACGCCTTAACCACCAAGCCATCTCTCCAGCCCTACTTTTTTTTTTTTTTAAATTATTACTATTATTTTATTTATTTTTGGAGAAAGACACAGAGAAAAACAGAGAGAGAGGGAGAGGGAGACAGATAGAGATGGGCGTGCCAGCAGTCTCTCAGCTGCTGTGAACAAAATCCAGATGTGTGTGCCCCCTTGTGGTCAAGTGTGGCATTGTGCCCTTGCGTCACTGCATCTGGCTAAATGTGGGACCTGGAGATTGGAACGGGGTTCTTAGGCTTAGCAGGCAGGTGCCCAGCCCTCCAGCCCTACTTTTAAAAAAATTTTATTGTGTGTGTGTGTGTGTTGCCTGTGCATGTGTGTATGAACACTTATATGTGTGTTGGTACACATATGTGTCTTGATGAATGTACACGTGTGTGGAGGTCATAGGAAGACCATAGATGTCATTCCTTAGGTACAGGGTCCACCTCATTTTGAGACAGGGTCTCTCACTGGAGCTTATCAAGTAGGTTCGACGAGCTGGCCAGCAAGCTCCAGTGATCCTATTGTCTTTGCCTTTCTTAGTGCTGAGATTGCAGGCATCCACTCTAGCATTTTATGTGGGTGCTGAGGTTGAATTCAGGTCCTCATGCTTATGAGGAAAGTGCTTTATTGGTTGAGCTCTTTCCAGTTTCATCCTTATTTATTTTTAATTTTTTTTTCTCGCTCATGCTGACCTGGAATTTACTCTGTAGTCTCAGGGTGGCCTTGAACTCATGGAAATCTTCCTACCTCTGCCTCCCAAGTGCTGGGATTAAAGGTGTGTGCCACCATGCCCAGCTATTTTTAATTTTTTTATGGTGTTTGGGAATGGAACTCTTGGCCTCAT
Organism: Orientallactaga sibirica; assembly: GCA_036365145.1. NCBI lineage: Eukaryota > Metazoa > Chordata > Mammalia > Rodentia > Dipodidae > Orientallactaga > Orientallactaga sibirica. The sequence goes on along the minus strand of JAEOAD010000004.1, from coordinate 26,481,361 downwards.
ACATACTAGGCAAGCGCTCTACCACTGAGTCCTAGCCCTATCTTTCATTTGTTTGAGACAGAGTCTAAGTTTCTCAGGCTGGCCATAAACTTATGCTGTCATTCAGGAAAGCCTTGCACTCATAATCCTCAGACCCAGCCCCACCAGTAATTAGGATCACAGGCCTGCACCACCAGACCTTACTTACTTTTAAGATTAAAGCAGATTGTTAAAAATGATATTCTGCAAAGCAGAAGTCCAGAAGCTTCCAAGAGCTCAATACTCAAGTAGACTTAAAACCACCCACCACGGCTTAGGGAATTTATGCAAGAGGGGGTGGAAAGATTTGTAAGAGCCACAAAGTGGGAAGCATATCCAGAGGCATTGCCCCCCCCCCATGACTGACTGCTGCTCTCACAACTCATAACCCACCACCCCATGGTGAATACCAGCAATCCCACTGAGGTGGGCCCTCAGCAGAATGGGGACAGGGAGGAGGGAAATGATGGTAACAACACATGATGTCTCCATACAAAGTTTCTACTTAATTTTTTAAAAAAGATACTCTGAATATTTCCCTTAATTCTCAAAATAAACTGAATTTTATATGGCTTTAATTTAAAAAGTAACAGTGTGTGCACCACGTCACATTTAGGGGATAAAACTGGAGTGATGAAATTAAACAATGCTGGTATCCAACATGGCTTTAAAACTGGAAATTCATGGAAGACTAGGACAGTTCTCCAGAGAAACATCTCAGAATTTAAAGGAATATTCTGTGACAAGTTAAACCACTGCATTTTATACCTCCTTAATTCTCTATGACCCATTTATAGAAGCCAGTATTGAGAATCAGGATTTTTGGAGCCCATGTCTGAAGGTGCATATTTTACAGCTCGTTTCTGAGGCTGTGTACAGACCTGTAGATATAATCCACTGAAGGTATAATGTGAATCCTGGGGGATTTCTGCATTCTGTCTGCTTCAGCCTGATTGCTGCATCGGCTCCTGTTTTATAGCAAACTCTGTGCCCTAGTTTCAGACATCTTATCTACAAGGGAACATGATGTTTTTGAAATGATAATTTTTGCTGTTCTGATTTTTTCCTACGGCTTTAATCTCAACAATTAGACTTGAGATTGAGATTGAAGCAATCAAAAGTATACTCTCAAGAAAAAAAAAAAAAATCCTCTCCTGAATGAGATTCAGCTAATGAAATTTTTTTGGCTTTAATTTTCCCACAAGGAGGGTGTTTTCCCTACAGTTCCCATGTCTTTCAAATGTGACTGGATGTAACTTATGGGTGCCAGCAGCTTTCTCCATTGGTGCTTTGATTTACTGATGCAGTTTTCTTGAGAGAACTGGGGAAAGTGGCACATGGGGCTGTGTGGACCTCTTCTTGGGTGGATAGGAGCCCTGAAACCTTGGATGCTGATATTGCTGGTCTGCTGACATATGTGCTCACTTTAACCTCTTTCTGGGTTGCAGAGGGACAAGCATAATTTGACCAGATTTGTAGACTGTTTCATATAAGAGAGCAAGAAGGAAAGGGAACAAGGAGGGGGAGAAACACGGGTATTTTCCCATTTGAAGCACTAACTGACATGTATTTCCCACAGTTGCATTTCTAAAGCTGAGCTAGGATTAATATAAAACTCAAGCTAAAAAAAAAAATAAATAAATAAAACCACAGTTTATTGTGGTTTCCTGCACAGACTGAGTCCATCAACATTCCATTGGGGAGCAGGGAGGGGCTGACATAGTTTATAGCTGCTGGGGCAGGGGGAGTCCTATTCTTCAGTGGTGCAGCCACTGGTAAGTTGCTCATACTCTCTAGTAAGTAATGGTCAACTTATGCTTATGCAAGCCACCCTAATTTAAGTCAGTGGGTCATAAAAAAAGAAGAAAGAAGAAAAGAAAATAGGAAGAGGATTAGTTGAGAAGAAATGGTTTAGTGGGAGTGGGAGGGGCACAAGACAGGATAATGCAGGGGGATGAATATGATCAAAAATATTAAATACATGTATGAACTTGTCAAAAAGAAAATTATAAAGGTAATAAAATATGTATGTCACAAAACAAAAATAAAAACACAAAAGCTGGGTGTGGTGGCTCACGCCTTTAATCCCAGCACTCGGGAGGCAGAAGTAGGAGGACTGCTGTGAATTTGAGGCCACCCTGAGACTAAAGAGTGAATTCCAGGTCAGCCTGGGTTATAGCAAGAAAAAAAAAAGCCAAAACATGACACTACTGCTTAACATGAGGAAGTATAGATTGACACTGGCTAGCCTGGCAATTAAAGTGGGGCATGAGAGGGGAGTCTGGTTGAAGCTTCTCCCCAGAGAGAAATAAATATTCCAGCACATTTAACAGCTGCTTAAGGAATTCCTCTCTTTCCCTGCTGTAAACTTACAACTTTCCAGGAATCTCACCAGAAACCTATTTACAGTAAAAGCCATGTCCCATATCCCTTGTGTAAATCCAGTGGCTCCGGGTTTTATCTTATCACATTGTGGTTGAACCTCTGGAGACATCACATTATTGAAGTTATCAAAGAGGGTACAGAGATAAAGAGGAGGGGGCGGGGCTCCCAGAGACCCATTGAACAATGACATTCCAAAAGGCTTCTTGAAACGACACTTGTCTGAACTCCCATGCTCACCCTTGGCTGTGTCTTATTCTTTTCCCGAGTGATTCTGTCTCTTAGAGGACATGCTCTTGGGTGTGCTTTAATTCTCAGAGTACCCGTTCTTTCTCCTAACCCTTGTGCCTAAGCCTGTTATAACATATCTTTAATATATCTCCAACTTGGCTTCATGCCAGCCCTCCATGGAATTCTTTCTTGTATCAAAGCCATGAATCCTGGGTTTAGTCTGAGTTGAGGTCCCCTAAAAGTCTGGGAAACTCTTCACACTGCTGAGGGTGACAAGGTGGAGCTGTGTCTTAGTCGTCTCACTGCTGACAAGCCCAAGTCAGAATGTCATCTAGGCCAGATGCTGGTGGGTCAGTCTCACTCAGGCTTTTCCCTGAGGCTTGACACTCTACTGCCATTGGGACCCCGTAACTGAAACACACCATTGGTGAATTTTATGATTAATCTTGTGTGTGTGTGTGTTTGTGTGTGTGTGCTGTGGTACACGTATGGAGGTCAGAGGACAACTGCCATACCAGCCCTCATTTTCCATCTCGTTTGAGATAGGGTTGCTTTGCTGCTCACAGTAGCCATGCTGGGATTACAGAAGTGCACTATGGCATCTGGTTTTACGTGGGTTCTGGGTAATCTGAACTCAGGTCCTCATGTTTGCACAGCAAGCACTTGACCACTGAGCCATCTCCCCAGCTCCAGAAATGGTTACACTTGATTATTAACTTGATTGGAGAGCATTTCCTGAGAGGATCAAGGTTAACTAAAGGAGGGAAGCCAAACTCTGAATGTGGATGTGACCCTCATTCTATATGCTGGGCCAGGTGGAATAAAAGGTGCAAAAGGGGAGACGCTCCAAGTGCAAACCTTCTTTTCCCTTCTTCCTGGGAGTGTCCTCCTGCTTCCTAGATGATCCCTACTGTGATAGGCTGAAACTTCTGAAACTGTGAGCCGACTAGATTTCTCCCTTTAACATGTTTTCTCCCATAGTTTGGTCACAGCAATGAAAACCTTGCTACACTGACTGCCCCCCACCCCCACCTCACCTGGAGATAGTAGGATGTCCATTTCGATGGCCTACATTGCAGATTGACAATTTTGGGCATGAACAGCTGTTTTCATTTATCTTAAGAAACAACACAAAACATCAAAAAGATCACAATAGAATATGTGTCTCCCCAAATATAGTTTTCCAAAACCTGGAGCTGAGTGACTTCAGAGTTGTAGGGCATGTCAGGACAGAGTCAGTATCTGGTATCCTGAGACTGCCTAGGCAGAGACATAGCTCTGGGAAAGTGACAAGCTGTCACTGGGAAGTGAAATGATGTTCCTTATTGGTTTCTAAGAGTTTGGCCTTACAGAGAGTTTCTCTATCAAACTGAGCTTTTGGTGACATATTTTATTCTCTCAACAACTTACACAGGATGAAGTATTATAACTAGGTCAGCTGGACCAACCATGAACCAACTCTCACTTTGTCTTTCTTGGGGAATAGCTGGAATCTTGGAACCCAGTCCTTCCAGTTACAGAGTGACGGAGGACCCTCATGGATACCATAGTAACATGTGTGACAGGTAAAAGCTGGAGGCACACTGAAGTAGAACAGCACTTTTAGAATATTTTTGGAAAAATCATTTTGCTTCATTTCTCTACCCATCTTTCTCACTTTCTGTAACCATAGAAACTGCATCTTTTGAGATCTGAAAGCTCCTTAGATTAGCTGATCCGATGAAGTCTCGCTACCTATTGGAAATCCCCTTCCTTCTTGCTTAATGATTCAGTCAAGGCTGCAAAGGCTTCCTTCCTCTCTTCTCTTCTCTTCTCTTCTCTTCTCTTCTCTTCTCTTCTCTCTTGATTGTTCTTCTTTGATTATTCCCTCTCCCATGCAAGACATCTTAAATTCTTTTTAGATTTTAATTCTTCAAAGATTTAGAATTATTTTTAGGGTTATAACAATGGGAAAAACACTGTAAAAGCAGGGTTCATCGGTAGACATTTGTCCAAGAGGAATTGGCAAGAGTTGAGAACAGACTGGGAGAAGGGCATAGAAGAGTCATGATTATTTAGCCTCAACCTGGAGGAGTGGCTGCATAGCAGACTGTGCAGGGAAGCTTTTGATAGAATCCTGTGCTATTTCTTATTTGTGATTGTGACCTGAGAAAGTTAACTCAAGTGAAGAGATGTTTATTTTGGTCCACAGTTTCAGAGGTTTCAGCTCATGGTGGCAGGGAGGGTGTGGCAGAGCAGAACAGGACCATGTGGAAGTAGAGAGAGAGAGAGAGAGAGAGAGAGAGAGAGAGAGAGAGAGAGAGAGGAAACCAATGTTCCCTGGACTTCTCCTTTTTCCTCTTATTCTATCTAGGTTCCTGGAATACAGGATATTGCTGTCCACATTCATAGTGTGTCTTGTCTCTAATTCCTTTCTTGAAACATCCTCACAGATCCATCCAGAGATGTGTTATACTTGCCATTCTAATCCCACCAAATTGACAGTGAAGATTAGTTACCACGGAGCCATCCTGGGGCAAGGATGAGGAGTTCTACATGTGTTCATTTGGAGTTGTCAGGGGAAGTCTGAAGTATAGGTAGAAATAGCCTGAAGTTAAGGGCTCAGGTTTGCCAAGGTGATTTGGAAAGTATATTGGTTTCCTAAAGCTTCTGTAAATAATAGTGAAATTATCACAAACCTAATTTCTTCAAACAGTACCAATGTCTTCCCTTATAGTTCTAGAATTCTTGAATCTGACACAATTGACATTGTGCTAAAATTAAGGCATCAGCAGAGCTATGATCCTTCTGGAACACCTAGGGGCCCAATCTTCTTGCCTTTTCTATCTCCAGGAACCACCTTCATTCCTGGGGTTATGTTTGTCTTTTTCTGTGGCTTATTGTCTTCACATCATCCCTGATTGTTGCTCCCCTGCCTCCTTTCACGTATGAGGATCCTTGTGATTGCATTGATCTTGCCTGAAAATCTGTGCATGTGCAAAGTCCAGACAGTCATTTCTGTTCTCAGGCTCCAGGCAATAAGACATGGACATTTTTTCCAGGGGGGATATTAGTCTGCCTACCATGGGAGGCATTTACATAGAGATAATAATTGGATTTACCCTTTGCTATGCCCAAGGGAACACGAGTGAAGAGAGAAGAGCAGAGCATTAGCAAACAGGACTTTCTAACTTCATTTTCTTTTATGTCTCCCCATGTCCTCTTCCCGTTTCTCTTTGCAGTATCAGTGTCGATTCTCACTGTGTTTTCCTCTCTACCTTTTCACTATTCTTGGTGCTTTATCAACCAATGCTTGTTGTAGTGGCATTTCTCAAGACAAAACCAGACTGCTTTTATTTCCTTTCTTTTTCTTACCTGCAGCCTTGCAACACATATCAATTTCTTTAAAGGACAGAAAGAAACCTTATTCTTATAAAGTAGTGCTTTAGTTGCGCTACTGCTAAGTAAGTGGCATACAGTCCATCTTTTCCCTCTCTTTAAATAATGAGGAGATAATTATGTTTTCAATACTAGAGCTAAACTGCTGTGCCATTGACAAAGTCTTAATTGATTTGAAATATGAGAAAGCTCATGCTCTTCTCTGAAATAATTGCCTCACACCCTCGAGGACTTTACCTGGGTCTAACTATCGAAAGTGCTTATGGAATGCTAACTTCCTGTTGAGTCTCATCCTCAGCGCTTGATCTGAAAGGCAGCTTTCTGTAGGCTGAGACACCATTAGACCCAAGTCAGCAGGACATGTGGGCTTTGGGATCTCCATCCCTTCATTGAAGCATTGGTTTTATTGTCCAGGAGACACTGCAGTGCGTCTGATGGGCTAGCCACTGTGTTATACCCTAAGGAGAGAATGCTGAATAGATCAGAGTCCTTATGAATGGAGACACTTACAGTAAGTGGTTGGGGGTGAATGGGATGGACCTAAAGAAGATAGGTGTATTAGTTATCTCTCTCCTTGCTGGGAAAAAATACCTGACAAAAATTAGTTTAAGGAAGGAAGGGTTTACAACTGTGTTGGCTTACAGTGTCAAGGGAGTACATTCCTTCAGAGCAAGGAAGACATGGTGGCAGGAGCATGAAGCAGAGCTGGGCAAGTTGCATCCGCAGTCAGGACTTAGTGAGCAATGAATGCTGGAGCTAAAGTAGCTTTCTGCTTTTTATTCTCTCCAGGACCCCAGCCCATAGAACTGTACTGCCTACTTGTAAGTGGGTTTTCCCGACTCAGATAACCCAAGTTGGGTAATCATTCGCTGGCATGCCCCCACAGGTGATGCTGGGTCCTGTCAAGTTGACAATCAATATTAACCATCGCATTAGGTAACCATGTTATAGTGTGGAAAGTAAGTGGAATGCTCAAACTGTTGTGGGAACCAATATATGAGGTCCTTCATCCAAGCAGAGGGATCCAGAAAAGGCTCAACATTTACGTTGAGTCATGATTAATTACTTATTAAGCATAAGTAGTCTCCTAATTTATGACAGGTTGATAAAGGATTTTGGCTTTAACCTAAATGTAAGCACATTTTGAGGGTTGGAATGATGCTGAGTGTAGAGTACAAGGCTCCGTGTTCTATGATGGGCACTGCAAAACACACACAGAACAAAGAAGCCATACTGAGAAGTTTGGGTTTTGATCTTCTCAGGGCTAGCCATCTCCATGTAGTACTGCCATACAGTGGCAGACCTCCACTCCATGCTGGCCAGATGACGGCAGGATAAACAACCAAAGCCCACAGGGTGCTGGACTGCTATGTTGTGACACTTACCACTAACACATTACATTAAATCATTTTGACTTACAATATTTTTAGGTGAGGATGTGACACCATGACGAGTCAGGGAGCATCTATATTCGAGATGGGTAGAGGACACTGCGATCTCGGTTGGGAGAAGCGCTGTGAGGGTCAAAGGTGACATGCAAGAGAGCAGGGCTGCAACCCGTCCTCACTCCCGCCCGCACTGACCTGAACAATAATCAGCACCCGAGTTCCTTCTTTAAAATGAGCTGAGTCATGAGTGTCTCAAGAGATTGTCAAGGACATCTAGTTGGGATGTAAAATATCCAGAAATATTGGGGGGAAAGCCTATTGTTTCATTAGTTACATGGAAATTAATCAATAAGGGCTAGAGAGGTGGTTTAACAGTTAAGGTGCTTGTCTGCAAATCCTAATGACCTGGGTGACCTGGGTGCGGTGCCCCAGCACCCACATAAAGCCAAGTGCACAAAGTAGCACATGTATCTGGAGTTCATTTCCAGGGGCTAAAGGTCCTGGTGCACCCATTCTCTCTCTCTCCTTGCAAATAAATAAACAGATAAAAACATTTTAAAAAGAATTTAATCAATAATTCTCCCCACTTTATGAAAACACTGAAATGCAAAGTAAAATAAAGCCTCTACCTGAATCTACTCTAGATTTCTTAGCCTGAATCAAAGTAAGCTGCTACCTAGCATCAATGTAGTTTAGATGATTAATGATTAGCAATGACTTTAATTTGTCATCACAATTGAAATAGTACTCATATCCATTTTATATTATTTTTAACTCTCTTTATATTTATCTTTTCCTTAATTTTTCAAGACACTTTGACAACTCAGATGAACATGTACAACCTGACTTTAAATAGACTCATTGTGGGCCTAAAAATATTGCCTTTTCTTTGATTTCTGTATTTTTTTTTATTTCCAAGAGAGAGAGAGAGAGAGAGAGAGAGGAAGAGGCAGAGAGAGAGAGAGAGGGGTGTTCCAGGGTTTTTCAGCTGCTGTGAACAAACTCCAGACATGTGCTCCCCCTTGTGCACATGTGTGACATTGAGTGCTTGCATCACTTTTGCATCTGGCTAAACATGGGACCTGGAGATTAGGATGGGCGTTCTTAGACTTAGCAGGTGGGTGCCTTAACTGCTAAGCCATCTCTCTGGCCCGTAATGCTTTTTTTTTTTTTTTTTTTTTTTTTTTTTTTTTTTAATAGGACATTTTCTTCTAGAGGAATCATGAGTATATTAAGCCAGAGTTTCTCTCTTTGGATGTTTGTAGCAGTTGGGGACAGAGGGCATGACAAAGAGGCAGTGAGAAACATTATTTTAAGTGAGGACAGTTTAGTCATGCTGACTGATGAATCCTGAAATTGAGAACGATTTGTTCTTTCCGAGCAAGTGTGCATTTCATCATTTGTCATCCTCACTTTATAAATATATTAAGAACACAGGGAAGGTGGGTACTGTGCATTTTGGGGGTCAGAGTTTGTAAAAATTACTTATTATTCATCAGTTAAGTAGATATCCCAAATGTATAGAAAATTGAGAGAGAGAGAGAGAGACAGGCAGAGTGAATCATGGAATCTCAATGAAGGAGTTGTGAACAGTTATTCTCTATCAGTGCCTTAAGTTTAGGACCTATTAGATTGCCCTGAAAAATTATCACTATCTCTGTGCCTTAGTTTTCTTATGCTTACAATGGAGATATGAGACAGTACTTTACTTCCCTCAAAGGGCATTTAAAGAATTAATGAAATAATCCAGTAGAGCTAGTTCGGTTTACTATAGTGCTCCCCAAGAAACAAACAGCAGTATCATCAATGAAATATTTTTTATTTGCAAGGTTAGTTCATGCTTCATGATTGAAAGGCCCTTTGGCAGGAAAGGAAAAAAAAGGGGCAGCAGCATCCTGTCAGTTCCATGGGGTCACCTCCATGCTGAGTGTGGAATAAGGAGAGAGGAAGAAGCAAGCAAGCCCAGAGATCTTTTTTAACATCATGAGGCTCAAAGAAAGGAGCTGGCTGTTGGACCCACTTGGTGAGGGTGGGAGCCAGGGGGAACAGGTGTCAGTGCCTGCAGCCTGGCTTAGTGTCAGGCAGAAGCTGTTTTCATAATTGCAGAGGCAACAGGATGGCAGCCCATTGAGTCAAGGAAGATCCATGTTGTAGTGATATGATTATGAAAGCAAGACCCCAAAGATTTGCTAAAGCTGCTGCCTCTTGAATGTGATTTTTATCTTAATAAGCTAATTAAGTCTAAAAGTGTGAAAGCGAGTCAGAACGTGGACCTGTCTTTGACTCTTGTCTTATTTTTTTCAGACAGGCACAGTACTTTCCACGCTGCTCTCTCAGATGCGTCTCCCAGCTAGAACACTTCAGAGTAGATTGCTGCGGCTACCTGCATTTACACACCATTCTTCCCCTTGCAGGTGCGGCCTATCCATGTGCCTCCGAATTAATGGAGCCTCGCTTGCAGTTGCACAGGCAACAGGCTGAGTGGTCTTCTTCTCCCACACTGCTCTGCAGAGGGCACCGCTCAGTGCCAGTGAGTGGGCACACTTAATTAAGCAGCCGCCCTTACTTTTAATAACATGCTATTTTTAAATTCTGAGATGTTCTGAATGCTGAGACAAACCCACTCTTACAACGTCTTGGGCAGGAGACAGGAAATGATTTGGGGGAATTTATTAGGCACTATTTAGGCTGATAATCATCAGGTTTTTTTTTTTTTTTTTTTTTTTTTTTAAATCAGAAGAAATTGAATGATTACCCAGAGGTATCTTGAGCAAGTATCACATTAAATCTAAACAGATTGTTGTTTGTTGAGTTTTCTTTGTAGTGCTTCATATTACCTTTCTGCCCTGACAAGTGTGCTTGACTGTAAGAGAGGGAATAGAAATGTGAGTCTATGAGACAATATGCTACATGACCCACATCCAAAGCACTCTGGCTTTCCCTGAATAAAGGCTTCATGACACGCCATTGCGGGAAATCCTTCAGGACTTTATAAGCCTAATTAGAATTTCATTAACTTAATCATAAATTACCCCTGGCTCAGGTCGGCTTGTTACCTTTCCCTCTCAGCTTAGATTTTGACCCATGCGGGTCCTGTTTCATGTGGCACCTGCTTAGATCCTTTGAGAAGGATAGGCTTAAAATGCAAGCAGTCAAGGGGCTACCTTCCCCAGTCCGTTTGAAGTGCACCTTGAAACTGTAGGGTTTGCAGGAAGAGAAAAAGCTCAAATACCCAGCAGACACTGCAGCCAGGGTGTTAAGTGGGCATTGCTCTAAGGGAACATGGGGACACATTGCCTCTGTGGCAAGGGTGCCGTGGTCCTCAACAAGTCAGATCTCATTTACAAAGACTATGTGCTGTTTCTTCTTCCTGATCTATGTGTTAAGATTCACCTGGAATTAAAGTCAGGCAACAACAAAAACTAAAAGCTTAAAATGTCACACATTAATTTATCAGTTTATGGAATGGGAATAATTCTGGGGCTGGCTCATCTGGAAGGCTGTTCAGGAGCTCAAAAGCTGGGTCCCATACCTCTTAAGACAACCATTAAGTAGTTCCTTTGACACCTCAGGGAACCTAGTAAATTCACCTGAATCTTATCTACGTGCATGCAAACTCCATTACAAGAATTACTGCAACTCTTAGTGCCAGGTACTGTCTGAATGGGTGCCAAGACATTGGCTGCTGGTGTAGTGCCAAGTCTTTTCTCAGTAGAGCTGTTTCAAATCATAAGATTTCTTTGGTTGAGGGGGGGGCAGTTACAAATGGCCATGGAATCATTTTTTTAAATGTGGCTAGATCATCCTGCACTTCAAATTGTTCAGAATTTTAATGGTAAAAATGTGTGGCATATTGTCTTGTTTGATTTGATCAGGTTTTCTGTGCAGCCAAGGAACTAGGAAGGACTGTTTCTGGTAGCCATTACAGAATTGCTTTTATGTGGCTGGAGAGAGAGCTCAGTGGTTGAGAGCACTTCTTGCACAAGTGTGAGAGGACCTGAGGAGGCCCAGGAGACTTCTCAAGTTCGAGCCCCAGGACCCACATAAACAGCTGGACATGCCCATGTAGTCTGTAACCCTGGTCTTTTGGGGAGCAGAGACCAGATAATCACTGGAACACACCGTCACCCCACAAATGGCAAACTCCAGGATTAGTAAGAAACTCCAGGTCAGGTAAGAAAGGGCAGAATAGTGATGGAGAGGACAGCTGATGTCCCCTCTAGCCACTACAGGAGAGTGCATCCTGTCATAGGCAGACACGCTTAGGAGGCACCTCAGGGGCACATACACGTTCATATACCATCCATACCACACATACCACACCATATTACACACACACACACACACACACACACACACACACACGAATTGCTTTTATTTATCTATACACAAGATTCTGGAAAAATAAGTACTTTTAAGGAATTTGCTGAGTGACTAAATGAATCCTTCAGAGATTTTTATTTTTATTTAGTATTCATATTTTTGATGACTTCAGTTGAAATTTGAATTGTACTTAATTTCTGACTCATTAACCATCTGGAAAATATCATGACCTTAGACAAGGGTTTTCTTTTTAGCTATTTAATTTCTCTAGTTCTCTAAGGAGAAATCAAAATACATCAACTATTTTCTAATGAAGTTACAGGAATGAATTTGTGTGTGTGTGTGTGTGTGTGTGTCTGTGTTGAAGACTGAATGCAAAGTCTTACATGTGCTGGATAAGCCCTTCACCATTGAGCTGTATCACCATCTCCTGCTCTAAAGTTGTTTTAAATTTTTCATTTTGGAGTAATTTCATACTTAGAATAAGTTGCAAATATGATACAAATTTCCCATGTCTTTATCTAGCTTCCCAAATGTTGATAGATTATAATAGTAAAATAATGATCAAACCAGGAAATTGACATGGGGCACTAGGCCACTGATGAATGCAGAAACTGTGACCTGATGCAATCACCCTGCTGATGATGGCTGAGGTGGGGGGAATGCTGCATTTATCAGTCATGTCCCCTAGTGTCCCTTACTCTGGGGCTCTTCTCACTTTTCCTGTCTTTCATGCTGTGATCTTTCTGAAACACACTGGTCAGTTCTATAGAATGTCTCTTCATTTGGTGGTCCTGTGTTTTTTTCAGGCTTTAAATTAGGTCATGCATTTTTGTCAGACATCACATAGAATAAGGTCCTTGGTCTCTTTCTATGAGCTGTATGATACCATATTTCCTGTTCTCCCACTTGTAGAGTTATTAGGCAGGGCCGTGTGAAGTGACTATTTGCCCCTTTTAATACAGAGCTTGCAGGAAAGTTCTTTGACATTAGGTAAACATCCTCTTATTAATCATTCTTTCCCCTCCTACCTTTAGCATCCACTGGATTCTTACTTTAGACAATCAGTACTGTTTGCCAAATGGCAGGTTGCTATTTCTATCACAGAATTGATCTAATTATTCAAGCTTCAAAATTATTGAATGCCAACTACATTCAAAGTGCTATAGGAGCTTCTGCACTGTCAGGAAAAATTGTAAAAAATTGGAATAATGAGGTGAGAATGGGAAGAGAGAGAGAGAGAGAGAGAGAGAGAGAGAGAGAGAGAGAACGAGAGAGGAAAAGAACATGAATCTCCAGTGTTCTGATTTTCATTGTCCTTTAGCTATTCTATGCATAAAACTGATAAGAAGGCAAATAATGTTTGTGCATAGAAATGTAAATTAATTGTTTCTGGTAGAATGAAATTGATTATAGACCTGTGAATAGACCCATTTGGGCATCTAGTTAGCAATTTACCTCAGAATTTCTTATCTGTTTATATGTGAGGTACGTCACGGTCCTTTTAAACATCATTCTGGTCCCCTCATTAATTATTGAGCTATGTAAAATTTTTGACGTGTTCATTTTATATTTGTATAAGGGTGATGATTACTCTTTTTAAAACATTCTCTTCAACAATTTGATAATTTTAAAACATGACATACTTGCTTTTAAGTTGTCTGCTTTTTAATTGGGGAGATAAGACATGACTACAAGTTGACATTCAGCTCTGAGCTCTCTCAGTCAGTGAAGTTGGCATAATTACATATTTTCAAAAGGAGCTGTGCTAGTCAATAACCACTGACTGCTTAGTCTTTCATTCCTCTAGTTGACTACCTACAAGCAAGAATTCACATGAAAAAATAAAAGTAAAATTTTAGGCCACTATAGTCATAGGGATTTAAAAAGTCATTTTTGGCCTGGCATGGTGGCACATGCCTTTAATCCCAGCACTCGGGAGGCAGAGGTAGGAGGATTGCTGTACCCTGAGACTACATAGTGAATTATAGGTTAGCCTGGGCTACAACAAGACTCTACCTCGAAAAACAAAAAAAATAAATAAATACAATCGAAATATTTATTAATTTGATACTTACATGCTGAGAAATAACAGTAGAAAAATATTAAAAGTCTTTGTTTTCTGTAATTAAACCATTATGTTTCTGTAAGAGCAGAAGACTTTTTATGTGCAGTAAACACACTATAGTTCATAGCATGCAGTAGTCTTGAATATGAGAGGTATTTCAGCCAGTATTCATTGAATCAGTGTGGTGTGAAGGCATATACAGTGCAAACTGCATGCTGTGTATTCAGAACCAAGGCTGTAGTAACATCACATGATACAACACAGGTCAGTGCTGCCAGAAACATGCCAGATTTATTATGTGTTGTATTTTAAATTTTGTTATTGTGTCTTCAGAAAGTTTATACTGCTGTGATTTTTTTTATAGTTTCTACAGTAAGTCATGTAATTCATATGGAGTCATGACCCACAGTTTAAGAAGCTGGGGCCTGGAAGGATGGCTTACCACTTGAGACACTTGCCTGCGAAGCTTAAGGACCCAGGTTTGATTCCCTAGTACCCACAAAGCCAGATGTATATCATGGTGCATGCATCTGGAGTTTGTTTGTGGTGGCTAGAGTCCTGGTGTGCCCATTCTCTCTCTAATAAATAAATAAAATGTAAGATGTTTTTAAGAAGCCAGGTCATAGGGCATTAAGGAGAATGAGTCCTGTTGGCACCTTGAATTTAGCTCAGGGACATGATTTCAGACTTCTTACCTTCAGAACTATGAAATAATAAATTTGCATTGTTTAAGTTAATAAATTTATGGTAATTATTTTATAGTAATGATGGAAAAACTACTCATTACACATAATTTTTAATCTATAAAGTTGCATCCTATGTAGTCACATATACAAGACGAACTTGTAATGGATGCCTGTCAGCTAAGCATTCCTTTATTATTGGCTTTTAGAATTATTATTTTTGTTGTTGTTCATATGATACTGTCTTTGTGTATAAGCCTTTTTGTATGTTTTGTAATATATTCTTAGGTTAGATTCACAAAGAAAATTACTGTGTGAAAAGGTAGGGACATATTTTAGGGCAGAAAGATTGGTTATAGGGCAGGAGAAAGGTTATACATTCATATATCTAATCTATGCAGGATGTTTTCAGCTTTTACCAAACTCATTCAAAAGAAGTGAGTAAAAAAGATCCTGTCTGCCTCTCTCACCACCCTCACTTGCCTAAGAAGGAGATAAGACTGAAGATGCAGGGGAGAGTCTGGATCAGGTGGAGAACACTGCAGAATGATCTCATGGGACTGCACTACCTGGCTATGGTCCAGAATTTAGCAGTTTATTACAGCAAAGCAATCTCTTTCAGAGTCAGAGTACAGCATCATGCAACTGCGGCTCCTGTGATGGTGACCGCCACTGGGACAGCACCTCTGAAGGTGAACAAGGCGATCTTCAGAAAAGAAGGGGTATGCTGAACAGGGGCAGTGATGCCCCACTGCTGTTGTAGCTGTGGCATTTGCTAATCCCATGTAAGGGAGAATTTAAAATCAATGTTGAAACCAAATATATCATTTTTTAATACATTACTTATAATGAGCTGCATTATAACTCACCTATAAATCTTAGTCTACAGGGCAGGTTTAGTGGTTCCCAATAAATCTTTCTGTTATTGTCCTAAATGGTTCTAACAATGAGCCTCTCCAGATATTTTTATAGAGAGATATATGACAAAGTTGTCACACTGACAATTGCATCAGAAGACGTGAATCTTGAGTGTGCAGACCAGACAACAATACCTCAGCCCATCTCTTCCCTCACTCCCATATTGAACATCTTTGTTTGGCTCACTACACAGCATGGTCATGTCTTAAACTTTGTAAATTTACAGTCTAGATCTTGGGCAAGGATAAAATGATATGACCAGGTGTGTGTGTGTGGGGGATAAAGGATATGAAGTATTTCAATTAGCTACTTCTAAGATCCCCTAGATAACTCATAGAAGGGAACTTAAACTTTTAAGCCAACTTTAGTGAAATGCAGAAGCTTTGATTCTAAGCTATCTAGGAAAAAAAAGTGAGACTGGGGAAAAACACTCCAAGGTCCAAGTCTAATGTTAATTATTGTATTTTAATTTTTTCATTTATTTAGAGGTTCTCAGCAACCACTTCAAAAGCTCTTTAACTTACTTTCCAGGTACTTTAATTTCACATGGCAGGTGAAGGTAGTTCAGGACATGTAGGAATGCTTCTTGGAGGACTTTATGTGCTGGGCGTTGACCTCATGGGAGACATCCCCATAGGAATGATGCTCACCATTAAATAGCGAGACAACCGAGGCGACAAGGTGTCCCTCCAGGACAGAGCTGAACCTTTAACTCCACTGTGAACTGATATAAAATTAGAAAAGGAGTGCATTAAATGTTGACCCAGAAAGACTAAAGAAAGATTATCATTTCATTAGAATGTACTTTCGGAATGGCCTAAGTTTAGTATGGTGCAATAGGGAAGATGAGGACCATTGTAGGTATATATTTAAACAATTGGGAATAATAAGGAAGAAAAGAATAAAAAGGCAACAGCTCAGGAGCTAGCCAGAGTAGCTCGGTTTTATTTTCACAGAGTAAAGACATTTGCTTAGAATGAAATAGATCTCTCAATAATCACTTTCATTCTAAATGAGTCTACCTCAGAAGAAAAAAGCTTCCATAGGTATTAGAACAAAATGTTTGCAAACCAGACCTTATTTTAAACGAAGTCTGCAAGTTAACAACCTTACTTATAGAAGCACAATTTGCAAATATATACCAAATATTTACATAAAACTCAAGTTCCTAAAGTATCAATTGTTTGAGGATAAGATTTTGAGGATCATGATACTATGTCAAGAATTACATTTACTGCAAGGCTACTTTGGAGGTGTAAATTTGCAAAAAGTCGAAGTTTGTAGTTGTTTCAACATTCAATTATATGAATAATTAAGTATTCAAATTCCTCATCCTTGCTTTGCATATGTAAATATGGTATTTTGTATTTGTGGAATTGTCTAGATAATTCGAGAATTAAATTCTCTGCTCAAAAATCAAATCTTTTAAAGGCACATTTGGTTAAGAAAAGAGTTGGACTTTTATCTTTTTTGGGGTTATAAGAAAAGAAAGTTCTTTTGGTCAACTTAAATTATGTTACTGTCAACCTCTTGGAGGGAAATGGCAGTTTGTATGTGGAAAGTAATGAGTCAGGGAGAAAAAATTAAGTGGTGATTAAGAAAAGGAGAGTTAGATTAATGTGGAAAGATGTCAAATAGTGCACAGGTGCCAAACATTTCTTCTCTTGGGCAGTTTCAGGAGATTTGTATTACAGGGAGGCTTAGGTAAAGGGCTGGTTTATTCAATAAATATCTATTGAGTACTTTATAGATGGCAGGTGATTTGTTACGGAATGGTGATTCAGGAGTGAACAAAGCCGATAACTCAGGCTCAGTGGAGAGAAACCAGAGAAAGGATCATTGAAGGGTCTGAAGACCCGAAAAGTACAGTTGCAGTGTTGACTGTGAGGGAAACATAAGGCACAGTTTCTACCTAGCTGGCTCCATAGTAACCAGGGAACTGTCCTATAAAGTCTTTTGACACATTGCTTAACACTAGGTTCCCCAGATATTGCCAGGTAAGGGTTGGAACTTCAGACTACATTCAGAATTGTCCTTCCAAGAATACTGTGGCCGATAATCCAGCTCTGGTGTTCCTCTAATAGTTACACCCCTTGGACTGTTAAAAAAAGTTACTTAGCTTCTCCCGGGTTCCCAGTATAAGAGTGCAGCAGTGAGGGAGGCTTCACAGACCCTGTCCTCAGAGATCATGGGTGTTCGTGAGCGAGGCAGACACAAATCAAATAATCCAAGCAACAATGATCTCATTATGAATCATGACCAGTATAAGGCTTTGCAAGAGCACAGACAAGGACCTTTCATACTGTGTAGACTGTGAAGGACAGTGAGGTTATTAGGAAGTGGGTGTAAAGGCAAAAAGAAGCTAGTTTATGGGACTTCCTGGGGTTAGGGAGAAAGACAGCCATTACGGTTAAAATCTAGACAGTGTTTGTGCCATGACAGAACATCCTCATATAGTGGGAGTTTGGGGGCTCCTTGTCAATGCCAATGCACCAATAAATTTAGGATGCCCAGGATTATTATCTTATAAATTTCAAGAATTAAAATCCATAGACTAGAGGGTAGGACCTAAAGTAACTTTATTAGATTAAGGCAAGAAAAGGAGAGGGTAGAGAGCCCATGTGGGAAGAGAGGTTCCACCACCCATCTCAGCCAGGGTTGAGATTAGGGAGGCTTTCTACAGCAGGCACCTGGAAGTTCACGAGAGATGAATAGTCAAAACAGGCTTTGCCCACCTGGTAAGGGTCTAGTTATAATCTTATTGTGAGGGCCTTACTCTCAGGCCAAGGTGAGCCTTAGAGAGCACTGACTGGTCTGGACTCAGGGGCTTGGTTCAGGAAGAGATCAGTACACTTGAGTAGGATGAGAGAGAGAAAGAGAGAGAGGGAGAGAGGAAGAGAGAGCGAGCTGATTGGGTGAGACTGGGTCAGACCCAGACACTGAGTTCTGGTTGTGCTGGAGCATGCAGGAGCTGTTACATCTTTCTTTTTCTGCCTAACTGGTTACTTCGCTAATTCCCCCTCACTCTGCATGCCAGCTGAGCTGCTGGGGATTTCCAGGTAGCACAGAGATATGATTTCTACTTCTGCTCTAGAAAACAGGGTAAGACAACAGCATATGCATTTTTAAAACAGTGAGTGTATTACTTGATGGGAGTTCTCTTGACATTCCAAATTCAAGCATAGTAAGACACTGCTATGAAACACCAATGTACTATGTATGAGTTCATCTGTATCCAACCATTTTCTCTGTTTTGTGGGCATGAAGGAGCAATTTGATAACACATTTCTTACAATGTAACACAGTGCCTGCCTGGAGTATACACTAAAAAAATTGCTCATTGATTAAGTTCAATGTAATAATTATTACCCATTAGCCTGAAATCTTTTTTTGTGTGTGTGTGTTGAGGGGGGGCTATGTATGTGATGGAAATTCACTAGAGGGATATAAAGGAAGATAATAACTAAATAATTTACCAATGCCTCCCAATGACCTAATGACTAATTCCTGGGATTTTTAAAAAAATCATTGAAATTAGGGACAATTCAGAGTCATTTTCCAATGACAAAAAACAATAGTTCTTATGATTAGAAGGATCTTATCTGAATGCTGTATTTTCCAAAGGTGATCTTATTTGAGACTTCCAATGAGTTGGAAAAGGTGAGTTATCCTTTTTGCTTTTGAGTGGCTTATATTCTAAGCTCTGTTATCAAAGCTAGTATGCTGACATAATCAATTCACTTCTAGTTTTAGTTGGATGGGATATTATTGTTTATATTGTTAGATATAAAACAGCAGTTTTACAACAAGGGTTTAACCCTGGGGGATAAACACAGGCACCCAAAGGAGCTGTGTTGTCATGCACAACAACAAGGGGATCTACAATGACATTTTCAATTCCCATGTGTGTTATAGTCTAAGTATGTCTTTGAAAATCCGATGTGGCCTATGTGACAGTATTAAGAGCTGACACCATAACAAGGTGATTAGGCCACAAGAGCTCCTTCCTCATTAATGGAATTAAGGCATACATTTGGTTAGCTTCCTCTTCTTAATGGTTGCCTGTGAGGATACAGCGTTTCTCTCCTCTGGTGGATACAGTCCAACCAGAAAACCAAACCTGATAAAGCCTTGACCTTGGACTGCTCCACCTCAAGAACTGTGATAACTATATCTGAGCTTCATTAAAAAACTCTCAGTCTTTGGTATTTTATTATAAGTCACATAAATGGACTAAGACAGTTTGTATTCTTTCCAGAAACTAATATGTCAGAAAGAATGGCTGTGGGGGCAAGCTTTCCTTCCCCAAGCCCCTTTCACAATCACTGCCTTTCATTCTCTCTAAGAGCACCATGCCTCTTGCCCATCACTAATCTTAACATGGTGTACATTGTTAGCATTGCAGACAATAGCACTCCTGTGAGAGGCAAGTGGAGAAAGCCTACGTAAGAATTGTTCCACTGTGATATACCACTTTTTCATTATCATGTCATGTCTTTCTGCCTCAGTCTAACAATAAATTTGGATTTATTTATTTAAAGTAAACAAAGGGTAGGTCTGGAGATATAGCTTAGTGGTGCAAGGAGCTTGCTGGCATAACTTGACAGCTTAGGTTTTGTTCCACTGTACTTACATAAAGGCAGATGCACAAAGTGGCACATGAGTCTGGAGTTTGTAGTAGCAGGAAGCCCTGGGTCATCCACTCACTTTTTCTGTGTACCTTTCTTTCTGTATCTCTCAAATAAATAAAAATATTTTATTAAAAAAGCAAACAAGGGGGCCAGATATTCTCTGTTAGAAAGTAAGTCTGATTTAGCTGATCTGTTTGACAGTGAATATAAGATTTGCCAATTAGTACTGTGTCAATTTCTGTAAATTTCATGAATGACATCTTTAGCTCTGAGGCTTTGACATGCATATATCCATATGAAACATGCCAATAAACACATTCTTTGAAATAATTTAAAGTTAAAGTAAAATTTTGGAAGCTCAACTTAAAGAATTTGAGAAATCAGGGTTTTTCAGAAGATTATGGATTTGACATCTTAGCCAAGGAGGATGAAAGACATGCAGCAGCCTGGGAATGACAAGTAGTCTTCTAACCCTCATGGGAGATGACAGTGTGAATGAAATAATTTAAACATTAAGGGAACAGGGTTCCTGGAGACTGATTTTATATGTCATGTATACATGCATATGTCCTGAACTTGTTCTGGGGACAATTTGTGTCCCTAGAATGTTCATGGTCCCCATTGACACTCTGCTCTTGTTTTATAAAGAGTGAAGGCAATCTTATTCAGGAAGGTGGTCCTTCAGAGGTAGAGAAACAAATCTGTTGTTCTGATTTTTAAACATACTCTAGAACCACCTCCAAGAGAAAATAAAACTTTGACCCCTGAATTATTACCCAAAGATCTATTTTCTCACTATAAAGGTAATGGTAGTTGTAAAAGTTTTTGAAAATGCCAAGTGTATAAGAAAAATAAAGCTAGCATTGTATTAATGTTTAGTTGTATATCTTCTGCTCTCTCTCTCTCTTTCTGAGTGAATGTATGTGCACATATGTGTGTATGGATGTGCATGTGGAGGTCGGGGGACAATCTTGGAGTGTTGGTCATCTCATTCCACGTTGTTGAGACAGGGTCTCTTGTTTCGCACTGAGAAGGTCAATCTACCTGGCCCACGAGTGTCAAGATTCTCCTGACTTTACCTTCGATTTTGAGAGGTGCATTAGAATCACAGAGTGCCACAAGTGCCTTTAACTTCTCAGCCATCTCCCAGTTCCTCATTGAATATCTTTCACTCATTTCCTATGCATATATGTTACTTCTTCCTTTTCCATGATAGAATCTTGTAGCAGTTCATAGCTGTCTTTAATTTTATTCATACTTCATTACCGTCTCATCACCTTATTAAATGTTTTCTGCAACTTGACTTCTTTTTTTTTTGCAAGAAAGTTTGCAATGTTTTTATATAAAGAACAAATAAAACATTCTTGTTTGTTATTGGTCTGTCTTATGTTTTGACTTAGGATACAAAGTGATGGATTATGGATTAGGTGTCATTATTCTTTGTCCTCATTTGTCCATCTGTCTCTCCTCTACCCTTCTTCATTTCCCTCTAGCTGGTCCCTTCGAATCCCCCAGGGATCCTAACTTGACTTCTTTTTAAAAAATATTTTCACATTTCATTTATTTATTTGAGAGATATAAAGGGAGAAATAGGCAGAGAGAGAAAGAGAGAGAAAAAGAGAGAAAGAGAGAGAATTGGTGCACCAGGGCCTCTAGCCATTATAAATGAACTCCAGACACATTTGCCACCTTGTGCATCTGCCTTTAAGTGAGTACTGGAGAAGTGAGCCTGGGTCATTTGGCTTTGCTGGCAAGTGCCTTCACTGGTAAGCCATCTCTCCAGCCCTGCAACAATGTTTCTAATGATTGAATGCTGCTGCTTCAGAAGACAGTGCCATAATTAAGTAAGTCTGTATTTTATAGATTGAGCACATATGGGTCCTTTGCAAAAGAAAAACAAATTTTTACATGGTTATGTTCTCTTCAGGGCCGGCATATTATTTTATTATGTTGTTACCTTCTATATAGAAGCACAAAACCAGGATAAAAATTCTTCATGATGCTAACATCTCTAAAATGAAGGCAAATTTACATTTGAATTTAGATATGAAGTTATAATTAAAATGCCAACAGTCATTTAAAGTGATAATTGATGTCTGATAATACATGATACTTGATATGTATTTTCTTTCTTACAGGAATCACTTGATTTTGATCCTGGTGGAATATCATTTGCATCATTGTCATTACTATACCTTCAAATAATGAACTCATTTTAAACCACTGGTATATTATTTTCATGGGTTGATCAGTTGAATGGAACAACTCAAAATAGAGTAGCCATGCAACTTTAAGCATTCTTTCCTGCTAAACTTATTATCACTAGATACAAGATACTAGATAGAAACTCCCAGTGTGACTGTGACCTTGACAGCTATTTGCCAGGTGATATCTCAGTCCTTCCTTATGTTAAATGCCATGACCTCTGTTCTTAGGCGACTGAGGTCTTTCCTTGGAACTACTGTCACTAGAAACACAAACATGAGCAGTGACATCATAACACAACTGCAATAAAGTGGTCTCTTAGACAGTCCCTAACATTGTTACATTGACATTTTAAAAAGATTATCACCAGAAAAACATCAGTTTAAAACCTTTTTAACAAACATCTCAGACCCACAAGTAAAAGGCTTTTGGAGTCCTGAATTGACAGATTCCCTATTTCTTTTTTAAAAAAGATTTATTTTTTAATTTATTTATTAGAGAGAGAGAGAGAGAGAGAGAGAGAGAGAGAGAGAGAGAATAGGTGCGCCAGGGCTTCCAGCCACTGCAAATGAACTCTAAACGCATGCGCCACCATGTGCATCTGGCTTACATGGAACCTGGAGAATCAAACCTGGGTCCTTAGACTTTGCAGGCATGTGACTTAATGGCTAAGCCATCTCTTCAAGAAATAGATTTCCTATTTCTTGATATTTGGTATGGTCATGTAATATATTGAAAGTACAATATATTCTCATATGTCAGCACTTAAAACAACACAAGTTTTCTTACATTCTGGAAGAAAGAAGTCCTACCACCAAAATTTATCATCCCTGTCAGGAGATGGACCACCCCTTGCACAGCAGCCAGGGCCCGGGTGAAACCACAGAGGAATTGGCAAGATGAGCAAGAATTCGGCTTCCAAGCAGAGCCTGACAACTTGAGCCAGGGGTGATGGATATAGACATCGAGGATACTCAAAATGTACCAAAGCAGAAATCCAGAAGCTGCTGATAACGCAACACTGAAGTAGACTTAAAGCATACCCACCATGGCTCAGGGAATTTTATGCAAGAGGGGGCGGAAAGAATGTAAGAGCCACAAGGTGGCGAGAGGGAATATCCAGAAACAGTGCTCCTCCCCACAATGACTGACTGCTGCTCTCACAACTCATATCCCACAACCCCACGGTGAATACCAGCAATCCCACTAAAGAGGGACCTCAGTGGAGTCGGGGTAGGGAGGAAGGAATGATGGTACCAATACATGATGTGTCCATACAAAGTTCCTACTTAATAAAATATATTTTAAAATGAGTCCTAAAATCAAGTATAAGTATAGACATGGCTCTTTTTGAAGCCATAAAGGGAAATCTGTTTGTTCTTCCAGCCTCCAGAGGCTGTCCACTTTTCTTGGCTCAGAAGTGCTTCCTCTGCTTCTATTGACCTTGCAGATCTTGAAGTATTTGCCTTCCTCTTATAAGGGCTTTTCTGACTACATTGGGCCCACTAAAATAGACCATACTAACCATCCTAACATGTTTAACTTAATCACTTCTGCAAAGTCATTTGTATCATGTAAAGTAACACATAGGTTCCACAGTTAAGGACAATGTTATCTTTGGAATGGCCACTAGCCAGCCTACCATACTTGAATACTGAAACTTCCCCTTCTTGTAAACAAGAGAGTGAGAATATGATGGTGGGATTCATTAGCTGTGGTTCTTCAGAATGGATGTCTAGTATTGGTATATATAAATCACAGAATATGTACACTGAAAATATTTTTGTGGTTGAGTGTGGTGGCTCGTACCTTTAATCCTACAGTGAGTTTGAGGCCAGGCTAGACTACACAGTGAGTGAGACTCTGCCTACAAGAAATAACAACTGGTGTGGTGGTGCTTGCTGCTAATCCCAGTACTGCAGAGGTGGATCAAAGTTCAAGGTCATCCTCCTTAGCTACATTGGTAGTCTGAGGCAGCCTAAGCTACATAAGACTCTTTTTCAAAACAATTTTTTTTTTTTTTTTGGAATTTTTGAGGTAGGGTCTCACTCTAGTTCAGGCTGACCTGGAATTCACTATGTAGTCTCAGGGCATCCTCGAACTCATGGTGATCCTCCTACCTCTTCCTCCTGAGTGCTGGGATTAAAGGCATGCACCACCATCCCCAGCAATTTTTTAATAAATAATGCCAACTACTCTCTGAAAGGGTTGCTCCAAATTATCATCCTTTAAGCAATGCGTAGGCTACCTTTTCTTGTCCTTTGATAAAAATAGCATCATGGTTTTTTCAAAATATTATGATATTTGATAAGAAGGATATATCTTATTTAAAGTAATTTCATCTTGGTTATTTTAATGACATTGGTACAAATATGTTAAGTATATTTAGTATATCAATGTAATTTAAATGGAAATTTTATTCAAGGATCTGTTGTTCAGTAGGTTTTACATTATTGTATTGATGTCACTTAACCTGGAAGGTTCTGGGATTACAGCAGCAGGAGGCAAAGATGGAAACATCTCAGAATGCTTAGGCAAGGAGCTGGTGGTCTAGGTGGATATAGGAGGACATTAACTCAGTTCAGTGTGTTTGACATTGAGTCATAGAGTCATGATAAGAGCTCTTGGTCAGTCATAGGTGTATGACCAATCTGTTACATGTGGCCAGTTTTTAAAAAAATTATTTACTTATTAGCAAATGGGGGTGGGGATAAAGAGGAAGTATGGAGGTGTGAAGGCCTCTTGCAAATGAACTCCAGATGCATGCACCACTTTCTGCATTTGGCTTTATATGCATACTGGGGAATCAAACCAAGCCAATAGGATTGGCCTGCATCTCTAGTCTCTGAGCCCTCTCCCTAGCCCCATGTGGCCTGCTTCTACGACATTCAGCTACATTGCTCTCCAGAGGGAGCATTGTATGATGTATTTACATCACTACAAAATATTTTGTCTAATATAAACCCATGTAATGATAGGTGTGAAATTACAAAATATGAAAACTTTCTAAATAGGTAAATATGTAAAAGATTTTTCATAAATCATATTATACAACTATCACATCCCAATTGAGCAAAAACTTAAAATTTAGGTGATTAGAAAACACAAAGCAGGGCTGAGAGTTGGGTTAGCAGTTAAGGCACTTGCCTGTGAAGCCTAAAGATCCAGGTTTAGTCCCCCAGAACTCATGTAAAGCCAGCTGCACAAAGTGGCACATCCATCTGGAGTTCATTTGCAGAGGCTAGAGTCCCTGGCATGCCCATTCTCTCTCTCTGATTGCAAACAAGCAAGCAAACAAACAAACAAACAAAAAAATTAAAAATATTTTAAAAACCCCACAAAACAACACACAAGTCATGGTGAAAAAAGACATTTTCTAAAAAGTCTCTTTATGGTTGGCAAGTCCTTGGCATGCAGTGTTAGTAACAGAGGGTCTAAACTGGTAAGATTGAGCACATGCTGTAAAATGAATAGGGCGTTATAGTAGCTAGATTTTATTTGCTTATAAAGCTTCCATCCTTTTTTCTCCTAAGAACACTTGTTGCCAAGTTAAAGAATCCAAGCACAATGCAAGGTAAACCTTGAGGAAATAATGCAAAATATTTCTCAGAGGGTTTTGAGCAAGCCAACGATTTCTTTTCTCACTTAATGTAACCCGGGACCTTTGCTTTCCTTAAGGAAGACAAGTGTCACTGGCTCTCTTCCTTATGGTCTGCAGGAGGAGGCTGTTTTTAGCTGAGAGCTGCTGCTTTGCCTAGCGCTGAAGTGCCACGTAGGATGCCTGGTAGAGAAGGCAGCTGGAGAGGAGGAAGGCGGAAAGGAACTGTGCGCGCAGGGAGAGCTCAGAACTGAGCAGACAATGCGCTGGGAAAGCAAGGGTAGCTTTTAGGCAGGCAGAACAGGGTGGGGCTTTTGGCAATCTCGCCTCTTGGGTTCTTTCATTTGTTTGATATTCTAGGAAGCTTTGACTTATTTGTACCATTTCAATGATATTGCCAGGTTAAAAATATGTTTCCTTGTGCATAGTAATTAACATCAGGATCTGCAGAGTGGAATATTCCAGGATTTAGAAAGAACATTGGCATTTTATTGGCTCCAACCAGCAGATGGTGGTAGCGTACCATAGAAAAGCAAATGAGGCAAAGGGTGAAGCTGGGGGTTCAGTTTTGTTTTGCTTTGTTATTTAAGCTCGACAATACTCATCTATATATCCTGTGGGTGCACAGTGTTTGAGCCTAGTCTAATCTTAAACTTGTTTTATGATGATATCATTATTTTTTACTGCTACAAATTAACTGTCGGTTTCAATCTACCCCATATTTCAGCTGCCTTCGGGGATCATCTTGTCAGTTGCGCAGCTTTCAATTTATGACTGAGATCAGGAATCATTCCTTCGAGGCACATGGGGAACACACAATGAAATGTGGGAGGGTGGGTGTGGGCTCTACGTGGCCGATCTTGGAGGAGCTCAGGCAAGGAAGAGAAGGACATGCCACACAGACCACAATGCAGTTTGAAATTTGACTATCTTGACATTTACGTAGGTATTGATACTGACTTATTATCAATGGAGTGAAGTGGGGCTACATGAATCCTAATATTATCTTACAGAGTTATGTTTAAACACACGAGAATATACAGAGGGATTCCAGGACCCACAAGTCCTTACCGATTCCCAGGAAACTCTTCCATGGGACAGAAAACATCAGCATCTCCTATGATTCTTCCTTGGGGCTGATATTCCTTGAGTGCCTACTGGGTGCTTGTCCTTGTGCTAAAATGTTCTTTCAAACTTCCTGGGCAGACACTTCTGATTGCTGCCTAATCATTTCTTGAAGTGTAAGGGCAAAAAGAGATTAGGATCCTCTTTATAGAGTTGGCAGGGCACCATTGATTGATGATAAACTTGAAGGAGAACGGGGTCATATTCCAACTTGCCCCAGTCAAAGATTTCCATCAGCAGCACACTGTCGTAAATCTGTTGCTGAATTCTGCTGCTAGCTGGCACACTATCCGTGGATGTACTGAGAGACAGGGAGAAATCACAAAAGTCAGTAAAAAAAAAAAAAAAAAAAGGTCAGGATATTGCTCAAATATTGGGTAGACAGAGTATGTAAGGATTCAAGCTCCATGCTAAAATCCCCTTGCTCTGCAGATTGGCTACTCCAGCTTTGTAAGTAATAGCATATCTGATCCTTGAACTCACTGGGTTATTTTTTAAACATTCGGGAGGCTGAGGTCGGAGGATTACTGTAATTTCCAGGTCATAGTCTGGGATACATAGTAAGTTCCAGAACAGTATGAGACCCTATGTCAAAAACAAAACAAAACACCAACCAACCAAACAAAAACCTCTTTAAAAGAGTGCAAAGGACTGGAGAGATGGCTTAGCCATTCAGGCTCTTGCCTGTGAAGCCTAAGGACCCAGGTACAATTCCCCAGAACCGATGTAAGCTAGATGCATAAGGGGGTGCATGCATTGCAGCTGGAGTTCATTTGCAGTGGTTAGAGGCCCTGGAATGCCCATTATCTATAAAAAAGTAAATATTTTATTATTAACTTTCTGCATTTGGCTTTATATGCATACTGGGGAATCAAACCAAGCCAATAGGATTGGCCTGCATCTCTAGTCTCTGAGCCCTCTCCCTAGCCCCATGTGGCCTGCTTCTACGACATTCAGCTACATTGCTCTCCAGAGGGAGCATTGTATGATGTATTTACATCACTACAAAATATTTGTCTAATATAAACCCATGTAATGATAGGTGTGAAATTACAAAATATGAAAACTTTCTAAATAGGTAAATATGTAAAAGATTTTTCATAAATCATATTATACAACTATCACATCCCAATTGAGCAAAAACTTAAAATTTAGGTGATTAGAAAACACAAAGCAGGGCTGAGAGTTGGGTTAGCAGTTAAGGCACTTGCCTGTGAAGCCTAAAGATCCAGGTTTAGTCCCCCAGAACTCATGTAAAGCCAGCTGCACAAAGTGGCACATCCATCTGGAGTTCATTTGCAGAGGCTAGAGTCCCTGGCATGCCCATTCTCTATCTCTGATTGCAAACAAGCAAGCAAGCAAACAAACAAACAAACAAACAAACAAAAAAATTAAAAATATTTTTAAAACCCCACAAAACAACACACAAGTCATGGTGAAAAAAGACATTTTCTAAAAGTCTCTTTATGGTTGGCAAGTCCTTGGCATGCAGTGTTAGTAACAGAGGGTCTAAACTGGTAAGATTGAGCACATGCTGTAAAATGAATAGGGCGTTATAGTAGCTAGATTTTATTTGCTTATAAAGCTTCCATCCTTTTTTCCTCCTAAGAACACTTGTTGCCAAGTTAAAGAATCCAAGCACAATGCAAGGTAAACCTTGAGGAAATAATGCAAAATATTTCTCAGAGGGTTTTGAGCAAGCCAACGATTTCTTTTCTCACTTAATGTAACCGGGACCTTTGCTTTCCTTAAGGAAGACAAGTGTCACTGGCTCTCTTCCTTATGGTCTGCAGGAGGAGGCTGTTTTTAGCTGAGAGCTGCTGCTTTGCCTAGCGCTGAAGTGCCACGTAGGATGCCTGGTAGAGAAGGCAGCTGGAGAGGAGGAAGGCGGAAAGGAACTGTGCGCGCAGGGAGAGCTCAGAACTGAGCAGACAATGCGCTGGGAAAGCAAGGGTAGCTTTTAGGCAGGCAGAACAGGGTGGGGGCTTTTGGCAATCTCGCCTCTTGGGTTCTTTCATTTGTTTGATATTCTAGGAAGCTTTGACTTATTTGTACCATTTCAATGATATTGCCAGGTTAAAAATATGTTTCCTTGTGCATAGTAATTAACATCAGGATCTGCAGAGTGGAATATTCCAGGATTTAGAAAGAACATTGGCATTTTATTGGCTCCAACCAGCAGATGGTGGTAGCGTACCATAGAAAAGCAAATGAGGCAAAGGGTGAAGCTGGGGGTTCAGTTTTGTTTTGCTTTGTTATTTAAGCTCGACAATACTCATCTATATATCCTGTGGGTGCACAGTGTTTGAGCCTAGTCTAATCTTAAACTTGTTTTATGATGATATCATTATTTTTTACTGCTACAAATTAACTGTCGGTTTCAATCTACCCCATATTTCAGCTGCCTTCGGGGATCATCTTGTCAGTTGCGCAGCTTTCCAATTTATGACTGAGATCAGGAATCATTCCTTCGAGGCACATGGGGAACACAATGAAATGTGGGAGGGTGGGTGTGGGCTCTACGTGGCCGATCTTGGAGGAGCTCAGGCAAGGAAGAGAAGGACATGCCACACAGACCACAATGCAGTTTGAAATTTGACTATCTTGACATTTACGTAGGTATTGATACTGACTTATTATCAATGGAGTGAAGTGGGGCTACATGAATCCTAATATTATCTTACAGAGTTATGTTTAAACACACGAGAATATACAGAGGGATTCCAGGACCCACAAGTCCTTACCGATTCCCAGGAAACTCCGTGGGACAGAAAACATCAGCATCTCCTATGATTCTTCCTTGGGGCTGATATTCCTTGAGTGCCTACTGGGTGCTTGTCCTTGTGCTAAAATGTTCTTTCAAACTTCCTGGGCAGACACTTCTGATTGCTGCCTAATCATTTCTTGAAGTGTAAGGGCAAAAAGAGATTAGGATCCTCTTTATAGAGTTGGCAGGGCACCATTGATTGATGATAAACTTGAAGGAGAACGGGGTCATATTCCAACTTGCCCCAGTCAAAGATTTCCATCAGCAGCACACTGTCGTAAATCTGTTGCTGAATTCTGCTGCTAGCTGGCACACTATCCGTGGATGTACTGAGAGACAGGGAGAAATCACAAAAGTCAGTAAAAAAAAAAAAAAAAAAAAAAGGTCAGGATATTGCTCAAATATTGGGTAGACAGAGTATGTAAGGATTCAAGCTCCATGCTAAAATCCCCTTGCTCTGCAGATTGGCTACTCCAGCTTTGTAAGTAATAGCATATCTGATCCTTGAACTCACTGGGTTATTTTTTAAACATTCGGGAGGCTGAGGTCGGAGGATTACTCTAATTTCCAGGTCATAGTCTGGGATACATAGTAAGTTCCAGAACAGTATGAGACCCTATGTCAAAAACAAAACAAAACACCAACCAACCAAACAAAAACCTCTTTAAAAGAGTGCAAAGGACTGGAGAGATGGCTTAGCCATTCAGGCTCTTGCCTGTGAAGCCTAAGGACCCAGGTACAATTCCCCAGAACCGATGTAAGCTAGATGCATAAGGGGTGCATGCATTGCAGCTGGAGTTCATTTGCAGTGGTTAGAGGCCCTGGAATGCCCATTATCTATAAAAAAGTAAATATTTTATTATTATTTATTTATGAGAGAGAGAGAGAGAGAGAGAGAGAGAGAGAGAGAGAGGGAGAGAATGGGCTTGCCAGTGCTTGCAGCCACTGCAAATGAACTCCAGATGCATGCACCACCTTGTGCATCTGGCTTATGTGGGTCCTGGGGAATCAAACCTGGGTCTTTTGGCTTTGCAGGCAAGCACCTTAACTGCTAAGCCACCTTTCCAGCCCACTTACTGGGTTTTATTAGCATTAATAACAATGTCTACCTTATAGCATGTCTAATATGGACAAGGTTCTTTTCAGGTATTATCATTATTTTATGTATATGTGGCGTGCATGCATGTGGTATATGTGTATGTACATATGTGCAGGTGTGTGTGCATGTAGAAGTGGATGTTGGGTGTCTTCCTCCATTTCTCTCCACCATATTTTTTAAAAAATGTTTTTCTTTCTTTATTTATTTATCAGCACAAGCCAGGACTTCTTGCTGCTACAAAGACCTCCAGGTGCATGTGCCACCTTGTGAATCTGGCTTTACATGGGTACCAGAGAACTGTATCCTGTCCATTAGGCTTTGCAGGAAATGCCTTTAACCACTGAGCAATCTCCTCAGCTCTCCATCTTATTTTTTGAAACAATGAACCCAGAGATCACAGGTTCAATTAGATCAGCTAGCCAGCAAGCCTGTTCTCCTGTCTTTGCCTCCTGAGCACTGGGATTATAGCAGCAGGCCCCCACAGCCTGCTTTTTACATGGGTATCCAAACTCAGGTCTTACCCTTGCATGACAAGCACTTTATTTACTGAGCCATATCCAGAGTCCCTTTCCAGTATCATTTTTTTTATTAGTTATGTATATAGTATATATACAGCCATGATGGTACCATCATTAGCCTTCTCCCTGCCCTCCCCATGGGTAATGTGGGTCTTGCCTTATGGGTGTAGCCATCAGTTATGGGGGAGAGCCAATGTCTCTGCATAATCACCCAACTCATGTCTCTAACAATCTTTCCACCCCCTCTTCCACAAATTTCCCCGAGCCATGTTGGGTTCATTTTAGGTCTATTTCAGTGACGAGGTCATGGTAGTCTCTGTGTCTCTGGATCTCTGACTTGGTAGGAGTTGAGTGTCCTTTGTGTCTATCTCCTTTGCCCTTGTGCTGGTACCAGGTTCACTGAGAAAGCAGCACTCTTCCAGTATCATTTTGATCTTGTAACACTCATTCAAACTGGATGTAATTATTCTCTGTTTCTGTATAATAGTTGAAGTTTAGAGGTTGATTAATTTTCCTACCAAATGGTCAAGTTACAAATGAAAGCAAGATCTGTCTGTGCTGTTTTCATTATACTGTGCTCCCTGCCTATAGAAACACTGTCTGCTATGACGCTGGTTCGTTGTCTAGAACAGGTGTAGGAGAAGGAGAAAGGCAGAAATTTCAAGTTTTATGTGGACACACTGACATCTACACTGCATCAGTCAGAAGATACAATATGCAGAGGCTACCAGGTCTGCCATAGTGAGTCTGCTGGGATGTAGGATGCAGGAACACATCAGCAGCAGACTTTGGCTGGGGGTTTAGTCCCCCAGAGAGGGGATGGCTTATTCTGGGCCAAGGCTTTAGAGTCTGTTCTGCCTGTGGAGTTCCAGGCAGAGAAGCAAAGCACAGTTAGAACTGCTATGCCAGGAAAATCTTTGCCTGAATACAGGCTATAAAAGATGGATAGCAATGCACTGGTCTTTTCAACTCTACTCTCAGGCAAGGATAACAACCCAACTGGCAGCAGCATTTTGAGACACAGGCAGCATCTGATAACTTATTTGTAGAGAGAAAGCACGCAAGGTGGGATAAATGTACAGAAACGCTTTGAACACTAAGCACAGTGCAAATGGGCCCACTATTGATTCTTAGCGGAAATGTTCATGCTGCCTCATGAACAAATATTACTCCTGAGACCACCTTTAACAAAATATTTAGTCTGACCTCTCCAGACTACATTTACAAGCTCATTTCTTTCCTCTTTATGTTTTAGAGCTCTTTACTGAGATGTAAGTGGGCTGTGGAGCAGTCCCAGAAGACTTCCATGAGACAAGTTTCAGACAATGGAACATAGTCCTGCGTGACTGTGCAGTGGGTTTCCATGGAAAAGTATGATAGGAATACTATAGACGAAGAATGAGAAATTATGGGAAGTTAATTGAAGGGGCCATAAAGGCACATTAGGGAGTGGAATCAGCTGATGTGGCAGAACTTGGGAAGTCCTGAAGCAGTATTGTCATACATGGCCCTTTGGGGGTGCCCCTTCCTACTTAAGAAACTTAGCTTCTTTTCCATATGCATATAATCCAGTCCATTGTGACCATGGACACAGCCAAGTGTGGAGGACCACTTAGGGCAGTTTAAGAATCCATTAGAATCATTAGATCCCGTCTGAGCTAGCCAGAATAATTAAATCTATGTCCGAGTGGAGACTAGTTTAGCTGCTGATTTTACTTACCTTTCAGAAGAACTGAGAGGAAATTCTTATGCACACACAATTCACTCACAAAATGCCTTCTAATGGTTCTATAAAAATATTCTACTCATCTCCGGTCAAAAATGGCTTCATATTTATGTTGCTGAAGGTTGTTTGTAAAATATATTGCGACTTTGTCTTAATAGTCTGTGAATTCAGGTTACCCATAAGATGGTGGGAAATTGAGCAGTCTGTGATTATAACATAAGCAATGTTAAAAGAATATCCAACGGCCTACTTATTTGATTGCTCAAAGTTCTCAATGCATTATCCGGAGAGTCTGTCCATTTTTGTCTGGGTTAGTGTCAGAAGTTTTCAATTGCAAGTCCCTTCAGGGCAGGACTGATGTCATCCCCATCACTTTGAGATCTCCAGGCTCTTCATCCAATAAGCATTTCTTGAGTGCCCATTACGAGACCTGAATTCTCAACTGGCACCGTGTGCACCTACATTTAGAGATGGTAGTAGAGACATTTCCTTCTTCATGAATATGAGCAGAGAAACAAGGCCAGCTCTCCCCCTCCCTATCGCCTTCTTTTCGTTCTTTCCTTCTTTCCAGTTCGTTTTCCCCTGTAGGCCCTGTAGCAGGAAGGAGGAACCAAGGCATATTTGATATTTTTGAGTCTTGAACATTCAACCCCAGGCTAAAGCAGAGCTAAACATAAATGAGGGTCCGTGCTAAAGTGATCTTTGACAGACATTTGGCTGTGTTTGATGTTTTTATTTTTGGCTTTCATCTCCTTGGAGTCAGAAAACCAGCACAAGGTACCTTCCCGACCATCGCCCCCCCCCCAACTTCTGCTCCTTTCCTCTTGCTTGTGTTCTCCCCACCCCTCTGATGGCTTGCTGACAATTTTGGTCACCTAGCTCCCCTTAGCTCGTGCACTTTGTGATATTTGTTGCCTATCTAGGAGAATGGGACCCAGAAGTCTGGACTGATTTTGGTAATCTCATGAGGTTATGTTCACAGCTTGTCTTTGTGGTATAGTGTGTGGACATCCAAAGTATTTGTATTTAGATATAAATCATTTATATTTGTAAAAAGCTAAGTGTATTATTGTATTTTCTAATCACCTATTCTAGAAAGCATTACTGAAGATAGGGAGGACATGAAGTGAAAAATTAGGATTAACTAGGCCTAAAGTGCCTAAGAATTTTGTAACTAGAGCAAATCACTCTCCAGAAGTCGCAGAATTTCCATCTGCTAAACTGAGTAATAATACGTTCTTTAGCTCCTCTACTTTTACTGCATATAAGAGATACAAGAATTGACAATTACAGAGTGTGTTGCAAATATGGTTAGAGGGAAAAGCCACATTTTTTTTCAGCTGTTTCCACGTGTGACAAGCAGTGCTAACTAATACTATTCATGAGAAGGGAGCTCCATCTAAGTATTCCTTTGCTACAGTTCTTGTACAAAACAGAGTAGCTCAACACGAGAAATAAGGCCACATTTGTTTCCTGGTTAAAACAAGGAGTTTAGAATTCAGATAAATATGGGTTCAAATTCTAGGTCTGTTATTTTGTGACCTTGTCATTTAAAAATCTCTGCTTATTCATAAAAAATGCTAATAGTTCTGCTTCAGGGGGCTTTGATAGGAATCAAGAGAGATATAGTGTGATAAAATACCTGACACGGTGTGGGTATAAAGTGAATGTATGGGGAACTTGCATATGCTTCTTCAAAAAAAAGTAGTTTTTGGTTTAAGAGAAATATGCTTTTACTAAAGCTATGGATTCATCATTTAAACAAATCATAGAACTAGTCATGTTGGTGTAGGACTGTAATCCCAGCTACTTTTGAGGATAAGATAAGAGGATTGCATGTTCAAGGATTGCCTGGGCTATAGAGTGAGTTCAACACCAGCTTGAGCAACTTAGGGAAAGCCTGTCTCAGAAAGTACCAAGAGGGCTGGGGATGTATCTCAGTGTTAGAGCACTTGCCCAGCATATTTGAGGCCCTAAATTCAATTGTTAGCATTGCAAGAATGAAGAGGAGGAGGTAGAGGAAGAGGAGAAGAAAAAAGGAGGAGGAGAATAGCAATAGAAGCAGGTTTGAGTGACATGAGAGAAATCTTGTTTCAGCCCACAACTTCTGCCACCTTAGCTCTTCCCCTCAAGGATTGGGTTCTTGCCTTCAAATTTGTAGTTCCACAGGCTTCGCAGGAGTTCATAATTCTGTCCTGAGCTTCACAGTGTGACACAAGTTATTGGCCAAAAAGAATTCACTGGCATCCTGTTGCTGTTTATCTCCTGCCATGTCAGTTATTGTGAGTCAAATCACAGAGGCTCCTCCGGGAGGTGTCTGCCACTTAAGCCTTGGATATTGGACACAGGTACCCTGAATTCAAATCCCAACATTGCCCATTATTCCCCTGTGGCCTTGAGAAAGTTATTTAAACTCTTAAACCTTTATGTTTCATCTTTTGTAAGTGGATGATAACAATTAGCTACACGTGCTAAGCTCCTTCCACATGCCAGCTTCTCCACTCCATGCTGTACGTGTATTTCATTCATTTAACTGTACAACATCTTGTGAGGTAGCATTTTATTGTAATTTTATTTTCTGTTGATATAAGACCATTTGACATGAGATCTGCCCTCTCAATAAATGCGTATAGCACAGTACTGTTAACTATAGGGACAATGTTACTACATAACTCCCAAGGACTTCCTCATCTTCTATAATGCAAAATATATACTAGTTGAATGACAACTCTATTTCTCCCCCTCCCTAGCCCTTGATCACTGTTGTTCTAGTCTCTGTTTCTATAAGTCTGACGATGAGGATCAAGAGGAATCATACCACATTTGTTGTTCTATAAGTGGCTTATTTCACCTGGCACAATGTCTTCAGATTATCCACCTTTATCATAAATAACTCACCTTCTTTCCTCCCAGGCCTAATCATTTCTCATTGTATATGTATACAACATTAAACAAAACGTCATGTATTCACCAGTAGACACTTTTACTGGTGTGAATCATGTTGCATGGGACATGGGAGTCCAGGCATCTCTTCTCCTGGATGAAAATGAGTTGGGAACTATTTTTAATACCATTCACAAATGATACAAACAAACATGTAGACATGAAATATACTTTGGGAGGTTACGTAGCTAGGAAGTGTTCCAGCTTAGCTTCATTCTCCACCCTCTACTTGAGAGCTCCTGTTCTGGAAGTGATCACACTCTTGTACTTCAAATCCTAACAGTGCCTGGCACCTGTAAAAACAAAATAAATGCCAGCTAATCCTATTAGCCAGGAGGCTGTGCCTCTGGCTTTAGAACTTATGTCTACCTAGCTTTCAGTTTCCCTGGTTGCAGTACTGAAGAGGTGAAATTCTCTGCTAGGAGACCGATCTCAGGTCCATGAAAGAGGTAAATTTATCTTAGTGCTCATTCAGAGAACTAGTACTAACCTTGGGTTTCTGTGAACTCCTGCAGAAATTTAGTAAGAAGTTTTCCTCTAGCTCTTTCTTTGTGCCTTCTCTTTCCTTTCTGGCATTCATAAAGGTATTCACTGATTCCGTCCATCAAATATAAATATTAAAATAAAGCATTACTTTCTTGTATCAATAATAAAATTAAAAAGCTGCCATTCATGCTTTCAAACCAGAGTTCTATTCCCTGGAGATGATATAGCAACTATCAAAATATGAACAAAATTGTACTGACCCTCCATGTCTCCCCTGGAGAAGGTCAAAAGACAATTGTGACCACGAGACCCACCACTGAGCCCAGGTGTTAAATAGCAGTAAGCTGGCCACACAAGCTGAGAGACTGAAGGGTCAACGAAAGCTAATTATATCCTAAGGTCTTGTGTTGATTGCATGAGGCCAAGGTCAGAAACCCTTGCAAAGCTGAATTCTGCTCCTAGACCAATCTCCTTGGGGGAAAACTATTTCTTTAAGGATGTGGGTTGGAACTGAGGAGTAAGAAGAGAATGCCAAATTGAGCCTTGTAAGAGCTCAGAGCTGTCCTTTAACCGGAAGTCAATTCGCCCTTCTCCTTTTATCCTCTGCTCTCTGGTTGGTGATTTTTCACTTTGGCAAGCATTCTGCTTCTTGAGAATATGGCTTTTCTTATCTTTAAGGTGTCTCAATTTAGTGGAAAATAGAATTGAGTCCACTGCCCACTCCCTGTTCCAGGAATGTTTTTCTCAAAATAGGAAATATATAATGTGTAGGCTGTGTGGCTAGAATTAGGTTGGATCAGTATGAAGCAGGGAGATTTGTTTGCTTCAGAATAAAACGTCTCCCACTGCCTTGGGCTGGCTGCAGAATCCAGGACAAATATCTGGTCTCTGAGCTCTTAGAATCATGCAGTCCTGGTGGAATATTGTAATGATGACCCTCTCCATGGATTCCCACATGCCCTTTTAACAAAGTCTTTTGTTACCAAACTAACATTTCTAGTCAAGATTTGGAAGCCATTATATTTAATACCTTCTCATTGATTAGGACAAAAAAAAAAAAAGAAAGAAATAGACTTTCCTATAGAGATAGGCAAATCTTTTCTTTCTGCTTTTGTTCTTATAATGAATTCAAATATAAAACCGACTGCTCTCTAGATATCCAGATGAAATTAATCACCTCAAAATAGAGGAGGAAAGATGAAAGTGCAAAATGACGTGCCTAAGGTTTTCTTTTCTTTTTTTCGTGTGTGTGTGTGTGTGTGTGTGTGTGTGAGTGTGTGATCAAAGCATCCATTTGGGTAATGCACCACCAAATTTATTCCTCTCTAGACTTTTGGATTCTTATTTTCCATCTACCTGTTGGGTAATAAAGTCATAGATTTGTTTTGATTGCCTCAGAATACTGCAGAGCAACAATGAAAATGTGCATCACTCCAGCACAGTCTGGGAGGAGCAAAGTGAAGACCATAACTGATAGTATGTTTAGAATTTCTAGTGCCCACAGATGAGAAGTGGGGAGGGAGGGTCACAGCATAGCAAAGGTGTGTATTGCTCACTGGATGAAGGATATCTATGGGAGGGGTTCATCAACACAAGTAAAATTTGTACCTTAAGGAAAGTAATTTCTTTCTCTGCTCTCAAATCTCTCAATTGGAAACTCTGTTTTTCCATTAAGAATTGCACTTTATGACTTATAAAGTCTAATTCTTTTTTTCCTTAAATTGAATGTTAACATTCTGCCTTGTGCCCTTAAGTTAAGGGTTATTCTCAAAACTGGCAGCTTTCTTTGTAATGCGGGAAGAAGAAATAATTCTGAATTAAGAGCACCAAAATAGGTTAAGGATACATTATATCAGGGACTGTAGATTGTTAACAAGCAAAGGAAGCACAAATCATAAGGCCTAATACAATTAAGAGCAATTGACTAAGATTGCCAGCAATCCATCCCAGTGACTTCACCTGTTGATGCCTTTCAGTCTGCCTAAAATTTGACAGACCTCTGGGGCTTTTCAAATTTCTAAGTTGCAATTAGCAAGTGTGATGGATGCTGTGGGTGCTCAGTGTGGATTCCTTGCCAAGGCCCATGTGCCCTTCACCAGCTGTGAGTGCTGGTGTTAAAGACCCACAGCTGGCCTACATCTCCTGGGAGGTTATCCTCTCCCTAATGAAGTGCACCAAATGATTGATGGACATGGCATCAATAATTAATTTTACCATATGAAATCATGGATCATGCCAATACCAGCCTCTATGTGGGACCACATCCTTATTCAGCATTTCCTCTTTCCTGCTTTATAACTCCCCTCCTCCTTACTAACTTTCCCTCAAGAGCATCCTTCCAATATGTTTCATGAACCAGAACTGCATTGGCTTCTGACTTTGGGATGCCAAGATATTAAATAGCAAGTTTGCATGTATATTATAACTTATTTTGTTCTGCTGAATTCAACAACACAATATCATTATTACCCAGAATTTGACCAGAACATAATATGCTATACTTTCCAAATTGTTAAAAAGTCTGTTTTAGCAATCGTTAATAAGCTTTTGAAAGAGAAAAGCTCCTTTGCTTCTGTACCATTCTCTGTGCAGCCTTTATCCATCAGCTGACACCGAGCAAGCATGGCTGGCGAAGAACCAAAGTCACAAAGGTTGGAAACTTAAGCTCTGTGACTGATTCCTACTTTCCCCATCCAGTTTTGTTAGCTTGTTGAGGACTTGACTCTATTTATAGGAGTCTTCTTAAAAGCTTGGCTCTACGAGTTAGAAGGATGTGCTACCACAATAGCAGGAATCATCACGGCCTTCGTACATGATAGTCATCTGAGTGACACAGTAAAAGATTTTCTCTTGGAATCAAACAATCCTTCCAAGTCTGAAATGATATGTATTTTCTGGGCCCTCTGTAATTAGAAATGTGATTGTATAAATGTCTGAAAATCTGTTCTGTTTTAAAGAAGTTGGCCTAGAGCCTGTTCTAATCTGGACACAAAATTTGCAGAATGTGGTCTCCTTGTATTGCTACCAGCTAGTGGTACGAGGGTGGGCTGATTCAGCAGCTGCAAGAATAGTGATTCCAGCTGATGGGAGTAGTCCTCCAGGAAATGTCAGGTTGACCCACTGTTCAGAAAAGCAGATCAGAGAAGTAATGGAAAAGGACACCAGACAGAAATATTGAAAAGGCATTATTATTTCTCTTGGTGGGGGTGGGAGTGGGGGAGTTTAGGGGATATAACTGCACAGTGGAAGACTTGGAGCCATTTATACACTTCAAGAGTGTGTTTGGTACCAAGCCTAATATCCCCACATGAAGCACCCAAATGGATATGACTGATTCTCAATACTATATTTCAGTCTAAAGAAATTGGCTGTTTCTACCATGTTATTGCTTATTTATAATCAATACCTTCTAATTAATTCTAAAACATTCCTTTAAAAGCAAGCAGGTGCTTCCTATTTTCTATTTAGATATCTGCTGTTCATTTTGGTTCAATTTCTTCATGTTTATAAATGATTTTTGTTGGCGCTGTCAAATGTGATGTTGTTAGCATTTGATCTTTGAATGGTATGCATCCATTTGAAGGTCCATTTGAAGGTCAGTGCTGAAAAGTCAGGAAATTGCTTTTAATTTTATATAATTTATGGCTTATTTGTGAAAGGCACAGAATTTCATATTCTAAGACTATTTTTCCAGGGATTCTGTTGAAAAATGGCCTCTGCCTTTGAAGGGGAGAGGAATCCTTTTGGTTGTTATTGAATTTCTAAACAAAAGAGCTTAAAACTTGCCATTAATTACTAAGAAAATAGAGATAATTATGTTACTTGCTAATGTCTTGTTCAAAATTCTTTCCCCACTGCCATATGATTATCAAAGTACTTGAATGAGGTAGTGTGCTAGCTGCTTTTTCTGCTGAAGTGTCAAAGGCCTGAGAAAAAAACTATAAGGAAAGTATTACTTATTTTGGCTCACAGTTTTTGAGGTTTCAGTCTATTTTCCTTGGATCCATTGCTTCTGGGTCAGTGGTGCAGTAGAACACCATGGTTGTGTGAATGTGTGGCAGAGGTATGGGGGATAAGAATGGAAGACTGTGGGAGGGAAAAAGAGAGAGAGAGAGAGAGAGAGAGAGAGAGAGAGAGAGAGAGAGAGAGAGAGAGAGAATGCATTATTAGTAATATCCTTCAGCTAAATCCCACCTCATATAGTTTCGTTTTCCTTTTCTTTTCTTTTCTTTTCTTTTCTTTTCTTTTCTTTTCTTTTCTTTTCTTTTCTTTTCTTTCCTTTCTTTTCTCTTCTTTTCCTTTCTTTTCTTTCTCTTCTCTTTTCTTTCTTTTCTTTTTTTTTTTCTTTTTTTTGAGGTAGGGTTTCATTCTAGTCCAGGCTGATCTGGAATTCACTATGCAATCTCAGGGTGGCCTCAAAGTCATGGTGATCCTCCTACCTCTGCCTCCCAAGTTCTGGGATTAAAGATGTTCACCACCATGCTAGGCTTCATGTGGTTTCTTAAACTTCCTAAAATAGTGTCACCAGCTGGGGAAACCTTCAGCAGAGAGTCTATCAGTAACACTTCATATTCAAGCCATGATAGGTTAGATTGAAACTGTCTCTGAAATCCAAGTCCTTTCTACTACTGTTGGCTATAAAGAAAACAATACACAGTGACCAAAATAATAATAACAAAACAATAAAAAAATCCTCAAACAATTTTCAGAAAACCTGAAGTACTTTCCACTTGTTTCACCCAAATCCTAATACATCTTGTAACTTTCTTTATCTAGCCAGTGTGGGTATCTTTGAATTTCTTTTTATTTGCAAGGAGAAAGAGAGAATAAATATGAATGGGTATGCCAGGTCCTCTTGCCACTTCAAATGAACTCCAGATGCATGTGCAAATTTGTGCATCTGGCTTTATGTTTAACTGCTGAGCCATCTGTCCAGCCCCTTAAGTTTTATATTTGAATGAACTTTCATGAAAATATTTTGTTCTCTTATATTTGTAACATTCATTGAATGGACCCTCAATGGAATTTGGAAATGTAAAATCCTATGAGAATAAAATTTTGATGTTGATTTCCTAAAGAGTCTTTGAGAGCATTTACTAAAGAATTCAAACCTGGGAAGGGTAAAAAAGATCCCAGTGGCCAGGAGGAATTCCTCAAGGCCATTTGTATGTGCTTATAAAGTGGTTATGTCATGTCCGTGAGCTAGATGTTGGTTTAACAATTCTGTGCTTTCCTTCGACTTTCCTTCCACAGTTTTTTTCCTTTGGCATTTGTTTATGTGTGTGTGTGTGTGGGGGCTCCTGCATGTGGAAGACAGAGGCTGATAAGTGTCCTTCTCAGTCACCCTCCACCTTGTATTTTGTGAGACAGGCTCTCCCATTGAACCTAGAGCCTCATGGAATCAACCAGAGTGGTTACCCTGTGAGCCCTAGGGATCTGCCTGTCTTTACCTCCCCAGTACTTTGAATAAGGAAGTGCACAAGCCTGCCCAGCATTTCATGTGGACTCTGGAGATCTGAACTCAGGACCTCATGCTTTCATGGCAAGCACTTTTCCCACTGGGTTCTCTCCCCAGTCCTTCCAATTCTCTTTTGCTCATTTGTAGAAATAAGTCATGGTTCTATGAGTTGGAGTTAGAACTACAGTTTCACTTATAGCCTTAACCTCTCTTTGTTGTTTGGCC
Source organism: Orientallactaga sibirica (assembly GCA_036365145.1). Classification (NCBI taxonomy): domain Eukaryota; kingdom Metazoa; phylum Chordata; class Mammalia; order Rodentia; family Dipodidae; genus Orientallactaga; species Orientallactaga sibirica. The sequence goes on along the minus strand of JAEOAD010000004.1, from coordinate 26,439,191 downwards.
TAATAATTATATGATCAAACTATTGTTTGAGTCATTAAGCAGATTAATCATTTATGAATAATTATTTTTGTGGATATAAATGTGGGTGATAAATGTGAAAAGACATCCTTAGAAAAATAGAAGCTTTCCTATGCATTTAGACTATAATTACCCATGTTCATAAAAAGCCAAAGACCATCCAAGAGATACATGAGAAATGACCTATTATTGACATGTATGTATATTACTTTAGAGAAAGTTTCCATCTATAGTGAAAATATTTATGTAGCCATCAAAATTCACTTGCATTCTCTGAGTTTTCATCAACTCATGGCACAGGGATACTATCCAGAAATACTCTGCATGTTGGAGGTTAGTCTAGAAATAACACATTGGATTTATGAATTCACTGAGTAAACCACAACTGGATAATTGTGAATTCTTGTTAAAAGAAAATAATGGAGCAATGAGGTACCTACCACTACTTCTACTACAGAAAATAAGAAAAAAGAAAAAAGTGAGAAAGTCCTCAAATGCTAAAGAATGGTTTTTTTGGTAACAGAATGGGGATTATTTGAATATACATATAAAATAATTGCTAAATTAAGTCATGAAGATCCCAAAGTCATATAATGTGTGATCTGCTGGTCTCCTGAAGATGTGCTGTGAAAGGATGTAACTGTATGTTGCAAAGTTACATGCTAACCATCCTCTGGGGGTCTCTTCAGGGCCATTCCTAGGACATGCATGGCCTTCAGCAAATCTCTTTTTCTAGGGACTCTGTCCATGTCAACAGTTTAATTTCACAAGTATTACAAAGTTAAGGACCTATGCAAGGTATCATGATTTTCAATAAAACTTCAGAATACTAAAGTCGAGCTATTTATACATTTGTTTGTCATTTAACCATTACCGATAAAGATAGCAATGTACAGTATCTTATTCTTTATTTTGCATGACATGTCTTGGCTATTTCCATATCTTCTATCATGTGAAAGACAGGTAGGAATGCTGTTATTATTCACAATGCCCTGGCTCTTCAGATCCTATTTGTATCGAAACATTATAAATCTTCTTACCTTTATAGTCTTCTAATAAGATTTATTTGACACTGGCTGTACATACCATCACTCACAAAGGTATATCATTCGCCATGCCACCTATGAATACTGGTTTCATGTGACTATCTCAAAGGTGGTTACTGTGCTTTGTTGCTGATGACTATAAATGAAATCTTATCTAGCACATGCAGGAAAATATAAATAACAAGTTATGTGGCTGGTCATGCTAAATTTACTGTTTGAAATTTTAGAGTGTAAACATGGAATAATACATTTTCCCACTATATCTTCCCCTGACTTCTTTAGGTGGTGATTTCTGCATTCTTGGAGTGCTGTTTCCTTCTTTGTTTGGCCTTCCACCACTTCTATCAGAGAGGATCTAGATGAAGCACTCATTAAAGATAAGAAAGGTGGTCCCCTTTGTATAAGAAATGCCCATCCTTGTCCAGAATGGCTTAAGACCAGGCCAGCAAGGTCCAACATTAGCACACAGAGTAAAGCAAAAGACTGTATGGATCTAAAGTGTCCCTGGGCATAGAGCCTGAAGGTCTTGAAAGCTTGTAGAGAAGATAGTATAAAGACCGACACAGGTATGCAGTCTGAGGAAGAGGCTCTCATGATAAAAGGCATCAGCTGCTATCCATTGGAGCTACAGACTAGAAGTGGCATTGCAGTCTGAGAGCTATTATACTATTCTATGTGAACGGCTCAATGGCCAGGGAACATTGGAACTCTGAATTTGTCCTGAGGCCCTTGGAAATGAGAATAACCCCAAATCAGTCTGTGAGCCCCATTGCAGAGACCCAAACTCATTCATTCTGGCCAGGAGAGTTTTTCTTCTGTGGCTTTTTCTGAGTTGTCTGTCTAGTCCCTGGCACCAAAAGCGGCACATTGCAAATTTGTTGGAAGTTTCTGTAAGCCATTCGGTCTGCTGAGGTAGCTTTTCCATTGCTGTTCATCTCACTGCCAATTGCCTTACACAATCCTGGGATGATTCTTAGCTTGCTGCTGAGTCACTACTAATGTCCCCTCACAGTAGGCAACCTTCAGACACATAGCTTCAGGATCTCTGTAAAACAGAAGTGAGGAATACTGAAGCTTTCAGAGGGAAGGCCACATTCTTAAGGCATTCATGGAAATTAATAAGTATTGCTGTACGTGTATTCTCTCCACGTCAGAAGAGCAGGCTGAGCCCCGAGGAGAAGGACTCAGCTCATGGACTCTATACAGCTGACAAAATGCTCATGGAAGTTGTGGCCATTATCATTGCTTACCATGTTCTCATTTAAATAGATGAAAGCAGAGCAACTTGTCACTTCAGTAGAAAAAAAAATGAATCCGGGAGTTTTGCAGGAACATTAGGAATCATGAGTTATGACTAGTAATGTAAACCTATTTTTAAATGTCTAGTCCTATTCAAAGAACAATGAAAATTGTGTCTGTCTCATTGCCTTTTTCTTCTTACAAGAAACAGATATGAAAAACTGGTATTCTAAAGCCATAGATCAAACATTGTGGTTTAAGAATTTTTAGAGTGATAATAATTAGAGAGACATACATCTTTTGTGAAAAAAGTAATACTTATTTCTTCTGTGTTGCTATGGAGAAAGGGTGTGGTAACGATCAGAGGGTGGAACCAAACTCTGGGCTTCAGTGGAATCTAATTTCTTTTTCTATTTTCCTGTCAATACTCTCCTCTTTCATTTCTTTTCCTTCTCTTTTTTCCCTTCTCTTTGTTCTTTATGACACTCTTCTAAAACCTGTTAGAATCCTGTTGTATCCAAACAGATCACTTACTTCAGAAGTTGTTATTTAAACCTGCTGTATAGTAAAATTAATTGATCTTCTCCCCAAAACAGAGACTCCTGGAGAATCCATCTGTTCTAAGAGAAGTAGGATTTTCAGGGTAAACAATGGGTCTGATGCAAGTTCTGCCCATAATTAAAAGATCTTTGAAAAATAATAAATAATCAATCTCTATTTTAGGGGTTGCTGATATCTTTGCAATGATTAACAAAATAAAAACCTGCTTCTGTGTAGCTGTGATAAAGTGTTCTTTTTTTCACTAAGGAAGGAGATTTTTTAAAAAGAGATATGGTTTTTACATACATACGTACATACATACAATACTGGTAGGATATATAAGAAAACTGTTAACTGTGGTTATCACTGAAGAATATAGGTTTTTCCTTTGGTCAATTGAAAAAGGTGATGAAATGACAGTTATGAATATGAGTGGCCTCTAGGAGTTAATATTTCACAGCCACATGGTGATAGATTTCTGATCTCCTCTAAATTGAGCTAATAAAGGAGAGATGTTTAATGCCACTAAGTTTGGGATAACTAATTACACAGAAATAGAAAACACTAGTTTTCTATAAAATCAGTATTTAAGGAAATCAACAATTGTAGAGATTATACAGGAAGTGAAATTATGGGTTATTCTCCCTACTTAATATCTTTTAATTAAATACAAAACCCAAACAAATGTAATTTAAAAACCCAACACTGAGAAGAACTTACTAGGAAGAGAACATACCTTGCGAAATATTGATGTCGAGTGACTGCATCTAAAGGACTCATTTTGTCACTGATCTCCATTTTATATTTTCATTTGTTCATTACTGTCTGATCCTAGCAAAAGATATGTAACATTATAAATTAGCTGTACATTTTTGTGAGGGAAAATTCCCATTAAACAAACCAAAAGTGAAAACTAAACCAATCTGAAGCCTTTCTGCAAGGGGGTAAATAAGCCAGCAGTGTATTTCAGGGTTATTGGGACCCAAGGTTAGGAAGATGATTTGCTCTCATCTCCCCTATGAACCCAGAACCTCTCTTGGGTGCTCACATACAATGTGTGCTCAATGCTTCTCTGTCAACTGAGACAAATGAATGTGCTTGCTATCAGTGTTGCCCTTTAAAGACTTCATAGTTTTTCTTCCACTCGGTCTCTTCTATCTTTTTGTTTCTACCTTAGAGCAAAGAAACTTCCTACTCCTTCCTGTATAGATTTATTCTAAATCACATCACCTACAGAGTCCATACTTTAGCTTCTCATCCTGAACATACAGGCTATCTGCTATGGAGTCAATGTTTGTGACCATCACAGTTTATAAAGTAGAAACCTATTCCCCAGTGGAATGGCATTAGGAGGTGGAGCCCTTGGGAGGTGATTAGACCTTGAGAGCTCCTTAAGCCTCAAGGCTAAGATCTTAGATAGATGCTTCCTCCTCTATTGTAAGAGGGCAAGGCCGGAAGTGAAATCTTCTAGGCTCTGACTCTGCTGGCACCATGACCATGAACTTTTCACCCTTTAGAACTATGAGAAATAAATTTCTGTTGTCTCTAAGCTGCTTGGTTTGTGTATTTTTTGTTATAGCAGCCTAACAGATAAGAGCAATCCCACATGGAGCTATGGTATAGTGTTGCCATGTTATGGTCTTAAGTGACTATTTGCACATAAATCCTAAAAGGCTGAAGATTATTTTGCTTTCAAATTATTGATTCACTCTTGCTCTGGTATTATAAGTTCAAGTTCATTACATAAGGAATTCTCAGCTTTTTCCCATTTATACTAACAGGCAGGGAGTTTCTAGGTGGCAAAGACTTATTGTTCTGTTTTCTATGCATGCCCAGCACAGGGCTGGGCACAGATGTCTGATAAGGATAATTAATGTTCATAAAACAAAATGAATTTGTACAGTGAGGAAATGTTTCTTACAGATAAACATTCTCTGTGGTTATTGGATAATTCATGCCTAACTAATTTTATTTAATCTTTATCAAGCCTAGCTACAAGGCAGTTGGAAAGAATATTTCAATATCTGACAGCGAGAAGAATGATGACTGAAAGAAATAAGAGGATGAATGCATTCGGTTTTTATTGTTGTTAAAAAGTGCTTGCCATAGCACAGGAGCAATGCTTTGCTTTAGTTCACAGTTTCAGAGGTTTGGGTTCATAGCTCTTGGCTTTGCTGATGCTTGACCCCAGCTGGGGCAAAACATAGTGGCACAGGAGCCTATAGCAAAGGCACCTTGAGGCAGGAAGGAAGCAGATAGATGAAGGGACTGGGGGCCAGCTGTAACCTCTAAGGGACATCCTCAGTGACCTATTTTCTTGAAGAAGGCCCCATGTCCTGAAGTTTCTACCAGCTCTCAAAATGGTGCCACAAAATGCCATCCAAGCCTGAAACCCATCAACCTTTGGGGACATTTCATATTCAAACTATAGCAGTAAACTAAATATTGTTGTGAAATTATACCCAAGGTATATCAATTTCCACTTTTCTGGTTAATTTCAAGGGTAATACCCAAAGCTATGATATTTCTTTTCTATCTTAGGGATGGAAGCTTCCTTTTTCTATGCAGAGACTTAAAATGATTGCTATAAAGTCCCTAGGAAATTAAAATTTCCAAGTAAGGACCCAGTCACACAAATATGCAACATTTGCCTGCATGATCTGAGCATCATGAAAACAATTAACATGCAGTGAACCGGAGAGAGGCAGCTCATCCTTGTATTTCCATTAGAACCACATGTGGTAGCAAGCATGAAAAGTTTCTCCTTAAACAAAGGACATCGTGACCCTGTGCTAAATCTGTCTCAGTTTCTTTCCCAAACTCTGAGTTCTGAAGGTTCAATTTAGCATCTAAAAAAATTGAGCCGTGTTCTTTCCCTTTTGTACCTCATTATCAACCATGAAGAATCAGAGAACAAGAGTGTTGGCTGGCAGTTTTGCCATGATGTATGATAGAGCCGAATACAGACTTGTTTTGCTGTCATCTATAGGGCCTCTAAGTTATTGACAAAAGCCGATATATTTTAACTGAAACACAGAAATGGGAGAGCCACTTCATATATTCAGTAAGCCAAGAATACACATAATCCCTTTTGACGTCTAGGGTGTTACGGGGAAAGTACAGGTGGCAAGGGTGAGCTTTCTCATTAATGAGCATCTAATCACATTCACTGTGATTGGCTACTGCGTCCATGTTGCACCACTGCTGCAGAAATAACTACAGTCTTTTAATAAATCCAGTAAGCAGTGAGAGGCAAAGTGCTGGCAGGAGCATGTTAGCATTCTATGTTCCCTGAGAAGGTTTTTGTCCTCAAGGCAAATCTGGTCATATTACCAGCTTCCTATTCTTGTGCCTACTCCTCCAGGAGGGCAAGGAGAACCCCAGAACCTTCATCTCTAGAGACTGGGAGTCACAAGTGGATGCTCTGAGCCTGGACCATATCCAGCCATCAAACATTGATACCTGGCGTGCACCATGTGCAATCACTTAAAAACATTTTGAACTACTTGCCAAAAATTAAAAGCCAGGGGATTTTCATGTTAAAATGAAATCTGGATTTTGGCTCTTTCTAAAAGAAGTCTAAATTTTGGCAACACTGGGTCTGGTTTGCCACATGGCAATTGAAGTTGGATAGTATTTGTGGCTCCAGGGACATACCTTCCCTGCGAGGAAATTAGGAAAAGGCATACCTCTGGGCACATAAGCTGTGAAGGTGTCCCATCATAAAGCCCATATATAAGAGCTTTGTCACAATTGCCAACACCTGCTCAAGCCATTTTACTTACATCTGAGCCCTTCAGACATCTGAGTTTGTGACACTGTCCAAAGCCTTTGGGGGTAGTACCACCTGTAGTGTACATGTTGATGAGCGAGGGTTGGCCTAGAGTGGTTCTTTGATTTCCTGCCTTTAGAGATGGAGGCACAAGCATTTTTTGACATAGCCTCTATTTTTCTCAAGAAGAAAGCTTCAAAATTTTTACTAAAATTATGTTTCTAGGATGGGCTTCACATGTTCATGTTTAACCAAATCTCTTGACCTCCATTTTCTCTTACTCTTCAGCTGATGCAATGAGGTGTCTGAGTAGAATATAGCAATTTCTCTGGAATGACAGAGGGATGTGGTTCCTATAACATAAAGTTTGAAGCAGACCTCATGAGCCATCTTTGAGTGAACAGATTCCAGAATCTATCTCTGTTGACAGCTTGCACTTATTAAACCCTGCCCCAAAGTGAACCCTGGAGCTCCTGATAATGGATGATACGAAGAAGCTAAGGAGCCCCTATGTGGCCTTCACAGACCTGAAAAATAGCTTCTTCTGTGGTTCTCCAAAATCTGTGAGTTATTTTTTCTTTTGAGCATTGGAATGACAATCAGTGAAATCATTTATGAAGTATAGCCGTAAGTGATGCAGTGTAGGGGCAATGAACTGAGTTGATCTTGTGCCATCTGAGGACCTATGAAGGGAGTAACAGGCAAGCACAACTGTGTGATAATTATGAATCCATTTTTGCAAAAAGAATTTCAGATTGGTATCGAAGAGTACTGGTACCACTTCCTTTTTATGTGAACTTAGGCAAATCATGTAACCATAACCCTCTTTGTATTCATGCTTCTGATTCTGTGTGTTTAACCTCCGAACATGGATTGAAAGTAATCAGAAAAAAAAATGCATTTGTTCTGCAATGCACAGATTTTAAAAATTTACCTTTATTTCCTAAACAATACATATGATATAACAATTGCTTTTATAAAGTGTATTCATTGTTTTAGGTAACAGTGGTCTAGAGGTCCAGGTTAGGCTACATACAAGTAGTATACCATTCGATACAGAAGCATAATATTTTTTATATTTTTGTGTGTACAGCATGGATGTCTGGAACCAAATTTAAATAGATACTGAGAGTGACAGTGTCTGTGTATTTAAATTTGAACTTGATGAGTGATTAAAATCTTTTGAGTCTCTCCTCTCCACTTTTTCAGTTGAGTAGATCAACTGCAGAAGTCTCAGGATCCTATTAAGATGGAAGCAAAAATAGTACCTTCCTAATAAGGCTCTGCGAAATGGCATAATGCCTGTGATAAGTACATAGACTTGTTAAGCATCAGAGTGCTCTTCCATGGGTCAAGAAAACCATAAAAATTATTGGCCCCCTTTCTGTCATGTTTGTATCTTGCTGCTTTGAGGACTAAGAAGCTTAGCAAATGGAAGGTACTAAAAAGGTTGCTTTGCTCCATAAATATTTTAAAAATTGATCTGTACAGTGGAAAGTATATAAATATGTGAACATCAAGCTGTTTTGCTAAAGGTGTGACTTCTTAATTGGGGCAGTTTGTGTGCACAGTTAAAAATAATTTTGGAGTTTAAAACACTGCAGGATAATGCAATGGGTAGAACAAAAGAAAAATCTCTCACAGCGTGAGTTTTTTGCCTGTTCCCTTTAGGAATGAGTGCTTGGCTGTAGAAGCCTTTATCTGGACACCCAGATCAAGCAGACTACAAAGGTCATAATGCCAATTTCATGTGCAACTTGCTTTGCAGTGCCAGAGTCTTGGGTTTCAGGAAAAGACTTGTGGTTGCTATGGAACTGTTAATAATGATTGCTGCCTGTACCTTGCTTCTTCATGCTTCCAATCTCCAATGTAAAATCACTTAGATTTGGGCTGTAGGGCACTAAACAAACTTCAAGCAGGAATTAACTAGGCTCAGGCATTAGTGTCTTAATGTAGGGAATGACTTTCATTATAACCTTTACTTAACACTGGCAGCTTGGCTGTGTTGAACAAGCTCTTGGTGTTCTGTTAGTGGCAGAATCACATGAAGTTAAAACTTTGCTCTCTGAATGGGCACTGCTAAAAGCAGTGGGCTTTCATCATAAAATAAAGCATCAAAAAATCTTGGGTTTGTGCAGAACTGGTCTTAGCAGCCATCTATTTTATTTTCATGTATAAAAGGAAATAGCATTTCAGCCATAAACTGGATTCCTAAGTAGAAGGAGGAAAGCATTCTAGTTGAAATATGTATCTGTGTATCTAAAAAAATAAATCTTATATAACCATGACATATTTGCTATATTTCTGTGAGATTTTTGGTTCATATAATAGATACTTCTTACTCCTGAATTATGTTTTAAAGAGATGGATCTCAGTCCTTATTAATGTACAACTGATATTTAGGGAACAGTAATTGAGTTCTTGAGCTCCAGACACATAAAGGTAGGAATGGTTTATTGGTTGTGTGGGAGGAAGACATATTTAAGTTGGGGACTTGAAGGCCTCACCAGTATGTAAATAATTCCACAATAATACAGATAGTATGTTTCTCAACAATTACCTAGCCTAATTCTCTGTTTTCTTGCTTAGGACTTTAATGTTTCGAATGTGGACCATAGAATGAAGATGATTGTCAGTCAAACTTAAAAATGATGCCTGGGTGCACTTTTTCACTGACTAGCAGCTAGTGTGCAGGAATAAATGGAAAAAGCATTTTTGAAAAGGTGTGTGTGGGGCTTTGTATCTCCCAGCTCTTCAGCTACAAGTATTGACAGTCACTCCATAAAGGTGAGTCAAGCATGTTTCAGGTCCTATGCGAAAATCAGACTTCTGTGCTGTCCACAGCCCCATAGAAGATGGAGGCTTATGTGAGTGAATAAAAATAATGTACATTTCAGCCAATTCATGCTTGCAGGACTCTTTAAGGTATTAGAAGGTCTGACACAATACAATAAAAATGCAGATGGAGCCATCAAATCCATCAAGCTGCTTCAATACATTCAGATGTTCTCAGACCTGGCAAGGTGATGTCAAGAAAGTTAAACTTGAAGAATGAGAGTTGGGTCTAAGTGAGATTAGGGAGAAAAGAAAGCAGAATTAATAGGGGGAATCAAGACGGAGACAATCAGCATTACTGCTGCCTTTGGAGGAGTGTTTAAAAATCAATTTCTTCTGCTTGTTGTAAAATTGTTCTGCCAAAAAAACTGACATTGTTATATACTTGTTATTTTTTGGTTTATTTAATCTTCTTTAACACAGGCATTGTTAGTTCAACAATTCAATATTTGGGGTTACATTTATTGCAAAATAAGGACATAGCTGAATAGGTTATACCATCAATATATTCTGTTAATACCATCCCTTTTATTAAAGACAAAGCTTAGCTTGGACTACCTATATTTGTAAGATTACTTCTAGTGGCACATACTAAAGGTAGAGAATTTGATCCCTGGCTTCACTATGCCTAAACTATAATTTAACAAAACATTAGCATTTTTTAATGAAAAATAGATAAAGCAATTTTTTAGTATGTTAGGCAGCCCTAAAAATTACTGTTTGAATGAATGTGCAGAGCATAAAACAGTGGCATGCTTTAAGAAGTTAAAAACACATTAATATTCTGTGAAATTAATGTATAAATAAAATATGACTTGGAATGAAAGTATCATTATTTACAAAAAAAAAAAGAAAAAAAAAAAAGAAAGAAACAGAACATCCTTTCCTTCCCAAACATGTAGATTTTTACCGTCTTATAAACCCACATCATACTATTTGAAGTGCAGAGGTTATTTCATACTTGGAAAATATTAATGTGATCTATCTTCAACTACAAGACAATACATGTTAACTAGCTTTTGCAGATGTTAAAAAGACAACACATTTTATAATACATTTTACTCATTAAGAAGAAATACAGCTTTAGCACAATAGCATATTTGTTGTTTTATTTGAAAATGTTGGACAATGAAATTATTGTGAAGATACTGTTCCTGAAGCTGCGCTGGATAGTGCACACTTGTAATCCCAGCACTTAGAAGACAGAGGCAGTAGGATCATGATTCAAGGTCATCCTCTGCTATAGAGTGAGTTCAAGGTCAGCCTGAGCTACTTGAGACCCTGTCTCAAAAAAAGATACTATTTATGGTAGGATATATGAACTTCTTTAATATTGTTATCTTAAAAGGAAAACTGTCATGGTTAATAGTGTGAATATTTGCTTTTATTCACATACTTTTCTCTCCCTTTCTTTGGCATTTTTTGCTTCCATTTCTTTTTTTTCCAACCTTTTTCACCTTAGTTTTCTAACAGCCCTGACTTTACACTATACCTCATGCCATTAGCTATCATAGTGTTTCATTGTTATCCTTCACTTTCAATAAAATAATGGCTTCTTTTAAACGAGTAACCATCTTAACACTCTTCACTTTTTGCAAATGTTTTCTTCTTAAAATATATAGTTATGTCTTTAGCTTATGTACTCATGTATATTGTATATCACACACTTAAGGAATAAGAATTCCGAGTACTGTATAAATTCACCATATTACTGGTACACCACTCAGCAAGCTGATAGAATGACCAAAAATTAAATCACATTTCATGACTAATATCTTAAATATCCTGTAAGGTTTTATGACTAATCCAAATAGGTCAGTGTTTTTCGACTGTTTGGTTTCTTCCTCCTGGCAGACTTCGAGATAGTCAACAGAAACAGAACCTAAGAGAAAATTGAAAGTGGAGCCTCTGGCAGGTGCTTCCTCTATGTCACATAGGTATGCTGCTGCTGTATGACCAGTGCTTATGGCCTGGGCATCCCAGTGGGGAGTGGGCAGCGCTGGAGAGGCGGGGAGTTGGCCCCCAGCCTCCGGCTGTGCACTCAAGCCTTCTGGTCCACCCGGAGCACAGCTGGCTGTGCGGGATCCCCACCAGCCTGCGGCTCCATCTCCTCCGAGGACAGCATGTAGCCGCCCTGATAGCGCACCTGCTGTGCCTGCTCCAGGACCACGGACTCCTCTTCTTCATCCTCCGCGATGGTCAAGTTGACATTGCTGTCCTTCCCTGAGTTGCCCCCTTTCAAGGCCACCTGCTCTGCACCTCCTTCTCCATCGTCTTCGGCCATATCCTCAGCGAACGGGTTGTCGTGGTCGTGGTCATTCGGCATCTGGTCACTGCCAGCTATGTCTTCTGACTTGGTTTCATTCTCCACGGGGCTCTCTCCATCTCGAACTTTCTTCCGACCAAAACTGAGGGGAGAAACCTTGAAGGGGGAACTTTTCCCCGAGGATCCTGAGGATGGTTTCTGGTGATTGGATGTGAAGGACTTCTTAATCTTTTCTCGCCTCTCAACAGACACGATCTTTGTCCCCAGCTTGTTCATCTTTTTCTCGATGTTCTGGCGAGAAAACGCTTTCTTGAGGCTATCCACTTTCTTGAGGCTGGATCTTTTGATTTTCTCCGCCCTGCTTTCTCCCATCTTCTCGTCTGCGCTGTCTTCCGGGGCATCCTCGCCGCGGGGCAGCTCTTCATCGTCAGAGGAGAGGTCCACGGTGTGCAGCGTTTCCTCCAGGGACTTGTTCTCATCCGCAAGCTCCTCCGTCCCTTCCGCCAGGCTGGAAGCCGGCTCTTTTACAAACACGCTGGAAGGGATCTCATTTTCTTCCTGGAAAGATGGACAGTATAGGCTTTGTGTTAATGGCATACCTCACAAACAGCCCGGAACTGCTGTAATTTGTATCTGTGTTCTAGGGAATGGGAATGATGGCAACAAAATATGTGTGGCTTTGGGTTTCTAGAACAGGAAGCATGGGTTCTAATTCGGTCCAATCATTCTGTTCTGGCTCGGTCAGTCCTAGGCCTTCCTGGTGGGAATATTAGGAGGCTAGCTGGCAGAAGCTCTATCAGTGTCAGGCAGGGGGAAGTAGCTGTGACTCAGACCACCAGGAAGCTGCCTAGATAAAGGAGCTACAGTAAACCCAGAGGCTCTTTCTCTCCTACTCTCCTTCCTGGACAGAGGGCTCAACCTCTTCCACGACCCCACTGCAAAGTGCCCCGAGGTCAGGTTGGAAGATAAAACATTTGGGCAGGAGAGAGAGAGAGAGAGAGAGAGAGAGAGAGAGAGAGAGAGAGAGAGAGAGAGAGTTAAATGCAGAACATCATGGACCCGTTGGCAGGTTCCCTCTCCCACATGGAATGGACACCAGCCGGGAAGGTTTGGTGGACCAAAAAGATACATATATGTTGCTGATGGCATCCTTTTAGAGTGACACAAACAAGGGACAGAATTCCTGGGACATGTTTACAAAGCCTTGAGGCTCAGGATGTCCTTCGTGGGAGTTAGTAAGGGGGTGAGATGTGAGGAGAAAATACACTACCAGTTGAAGTAGCTGAAGCCTCCATGACTAAACAGCTTCCCGGAGCAACAAGGCTTTGACTTCCATCTCCAGCTACCAGTGAGCAAAGAAGCTTAGGTTACTGTCCCCCTTCAAATTCCCAGCACTTCTCTCCTTCAGTTCCTTCTACCCGGCAAATGTGGCTCCTCATGGGGACTTAGGAGCACACCTGGAGAAAGTGCCTTCCAGTTACAACATCACTCACTGAGAGGTATGAATCTAGACAGACTTAGGCCATGGAGCCAAGGAAGGTTTTGATTTTTCTATTATTTCTGAACATTAGGAAATGAGTGGCCATCAGCACAGTGTGTGCAGGTTTCCAGTGCAAGCGCTAGAGCAGGGTGGAAAGTGTGGGAAGGGCCCCTGTCCGTCTCTGCTGCTCTGCTAAATGGCGATGCAGCTTCAGCAAATAACTTAATCTCCTTGGCTCTCCGTGTCTTCCAAATATGAACCAGAGGTTTTGACCTAGATTAGCAGCTTTCAAAATGTTCTCCCAGGCCACCAAAGGTTTTACCAGAGTGCAGGAGGGGTCAGGATCCCAGAACCCCTTGCCACCTATGCTATACCCACAGCCTCAACGTGATCTGATTACATCTTGGCCTGCCCAGTATACTTTTAAGTTGAAAAAGAACTGTTGCCTATGAGATTCAAAAGATAGTTAGGTTCTAAACTTTATGCTAAGTTCATGCTAACTGTGAGAATTTCCCTTTTCATTTTGCAGTTTGTATTAGTTAATAAAATTGGGCTATGATTAGAACCATGCTCAAAGAGTAAAGGTAGGACTGTGCATTTTTAACTTGTCAATACAAAGACTAAATGAACCAAATAAACTCTTAAAGCCTAAAAAGTGAATAAATGGCAAAATTATGATTGGTTTTGAAGAGATACGGCCCCTTTATCACACTCTTCTACACACACACATGCAGGAACCTTTCTTATCAGTTGATTAGAAACCAAGGAGAAAGTGTTGAATAGAGGTACAAACCAGAAAGTCTGGCTAAGCAGAACCCTTGTTAGAATGAACTTATTTTATCTTCAGTTTCCCAAAGCTCTGCTCACACCCTCTCATTTTGAATGCCATGGTGTGCTGTGCACACAGTAGGAAAGGCAACGTGGACGTGTGCAGAGTGTGGGTTCCCAGGAGTGTGTATCATGTGGGTGGTTGAAGAGCACAGCTTTTCCTGCTTCCAGTAGGGATTGCTTCCCTTTCATTAGAATGTGCTCCCCAATGTGCATTTTTCTCTCCTGTTCTTCACCGTGTCTCAGTTTAGCTGCTTGTTAAATGAGCTTGCTGGGATAAGGTGGCTTTCAGAGTAGCTGAAATGCAGAATGCCCCTATGCTTGGTGGGCTGGAGAACAATAAGAGAAGAGGTTTAGTTAGTTCTGTGTCTAGAGGGAACTTTGCTGAATGTTGGTGGCACTAGGGAAACCAGAAAAAGCCTAGGCCTGAGGGGAATCATGGTCTTCCTTTCAAAGGAAGGATTTTGTTCTCAGTGGATGAATATTACAGAGAGCGGGCAGACCATGGAAGAAGCTAGTGCTCTGATGTTTAGTCCTGAAGCAAAATTTCTCCTGGGGTTTGACAAGAGGGTTGGGAAGGTTTGACAGATGTTGCTTGCAGGAAAGGAAGAAATCAAGACCTCAGTGAAATGTTATCAAAAGCCATCAGTAAGGAAACCAGAGATTCAGACAGAAAACTGGAAAAATAAGACTTGAGGTACATTTTGCATTGTATAATCTCTCAGGGTAATCAAAAGTTGTAAATTGGATAACTTTTCTTTCTTCAGTCCTAACAAAAGATAGGCATATTAACTGTACTTCCAAAACAATTATACTAAGTTTCAGTTTCTTTTAAATGTAAAATTTATTATTGCCACAGCATAGTTACTCTTGAGCCTTAAGGATCTTTTGTCTCTTATTATGAATCCTTCAAGGACAGCTTTGAGGAAGGCATATTAGAAAGTGAATCAAAGCATCTGTGGTAATGGTTGCATATGGGTGTTGGGGCATGTGCTGAGGGAAGGCAGAAATCTAGTTGAACTCTTTTGTAAAATGCCAAGGAAATTTATATGAAAGCTCTTTGATGCCAACTAGGGAAATAAACCCAGTAGGAATAGACATAATCCAGAAAGAGCTGGATATGTCTTTCTGCAACTGGAAACCAGTGAGAGATGTCTTCTTGGCTAGCTGGTATGCCTCTGCTGTCACTGTAATTACTCAGGCAGTATTTTATGGTCTGTCTACTGGACAGTGTTTATTTTGTGGCTTATGTCATCTATTCCTTTTACACAGGAATTTGTGAACTTCCAAGCACATGTCATCTTTATTTAGAAACAGGAAAAAATCTGATAATCTTAAAAGTCCTAACCCTTTATGAGACATGTGTAAGGTGTTTGACTTGGGAGGTTGAAGAATCAACGTGAACTTTAGATTTAGAGTTCTCTGAAAATGCCCCCTCCCCGAGGCATCCTCTCTTGCCAATAGACCTGGCCTGTGTGTAACCCTGTCACACATACCTCATACTCATACTAATCCTTACCATGCCTCCTGGTGAGGTGACATTTCTGCTTTCAGCCTCCGGTTAGAATGTTTTTGACTTGCCTTTTCTTACGGACTCCAAAACTGACAGCTGTTTCACTGAAGTTCAAGTATACATCCTTAACTCTGTGGCTGCTCACCTATGTGACCTGCTCATTTGTCTACCTTGACTTTGTAGCTCCTGAAATGGCATGGAGAATTCCTGTGGGATGCACTGTTTCCTAGGGCAGTTCTACCTAGTAGAAGTCCTTAGGGCCAGCTGTTGTTTGTCCTTTGTTTTCATAAAGGTCCTCAGCCTCCACTGAAGCAGGTGTTCCTGGAGCTGACCTTTCACAAGCACCCTTAGGAGGCTTGCAAAGAGGGGGGAAAATTAAGTGGTGAACTTCAAGCATATATGATGGATATGCTTGTAGCATGAAATAGAAAAGGAATGGAGTGAGCTCTTGAGAAGTAGCATTTTTTCCCTAGCTCTTTGACTCGTTTGCTATTTATGCTGATTCTTGTGAACAAATATTCCCAGTCCTGAAAGTAAATATCACTGCAGAGAAACCTGCCAACATGCTGGACACTTCTTCGGTTGAAGCTCATGATAACAAATCTTCTCTGCCTGTATACTGATATGCAAACTTAAAACACAAACACTGAGTAGTATTAGGACATGAAACCAACCTGATGTCATTTAAAGACTTGACTAAAGAAAGAGAATCCACAGTGTGCTTTCCTGTCACTCACTGTTGTTAGGCAAAAATAACAAAGGATGTCATATTCCTGCAGGGGTTTGGTAGCACTCCTGGATGGATATCAAGACCCTAAATTTGTGTCCATGGGATATTTTATCCAATAATCTCTAAATACCAGTTACTAAAATGAAACTATGCTTGCCTGACATTCTGATTTATAGGTCTCTTTTACACATTGATGGTTTTCTCCAGTTTGTGTTTCTGAAGTATAGATTGCCAAGTGGATAAAGCCATCGATTATAACTGCACCCCTAGGGCAGCTGTCTGTGGAATCAGCAAGTCATAAGAATAAAATGCATTAGTTATAATCCCTGAACAGTCTTTTACATTCTGGGGGATTTAAAAGTTTCATTATTTTCAGTGCTATCAAGGGTTCAATTTTGTTTTTAAGATCACACAGGTTAGGTGTTCTCTGCTACATATAAAAAATATAATACAAACGAAAACAAATCACATTGAATTATTTAAAAGCTGATGTAAAACACCCAGTAAACATGAACTTTACCATAGTGGTATTATGGTGTCTGTGTTTACTCATTTCACAGTTCCATTCTGCAATTTCTAGTATTGAAAAATTGAACGCTTGCCACTTATTTCATTTCTCAGGGGTTCTGTTTATTTGACATAAAATAAAGTTAAATGATTATTCAGGAGCATAAACTGCACCCCACAAAAAGTTAACAATTCCCAGAAATAATTCCATAGTACACCCTTCATATCAAGTGTGTTGAGTTTTACACAAGAATCAAAACTATTGGAACTGAATTGAATTGAATAATATTTTCACTCATTCATTTCAAACAGATATAGATTTTAAAAAGCAATGGAAAGCTGTGGAAAGGCTCCTTCTGACATAGAGTATAGTTTTGTTCTATATAGGAGAATGTAATGATTTTTTTTCAAAGAAATATCACTTAAAGTGCCTGGGGTAGTGCTGACATTCAATAAGTGTAAATAATAACAATAGGAACTAGTTTGTTTATCTTATATAAAAGGGCACTGAATATGTAAGTCAGCAAAACCAATATTCCATTATAAGTATATTATTCAATGTGATATAAGCATAGAGGGCTGTCTCATAGGCACCCTGTTTTTCATATCTCCATTTTTCAAAAGTATATACTAATTTAACAGCTTCTAGAGCATTAGCCTGGATAAAGTGCTATCTTTAAAATAATCAATTAAAATATTTTAAATATGTTGCACTTTTACCGTGTTTCTAAAATCTGATTTCATAGAAGGGCCCTAAATGATAAATATTTAAGCACATTTATAGGCTCAATACTCCACAAATGTATCCACTGCAAATATCTAACCTCTCTACTTTTTTCACCCAATTTCACAATTTTATGTGGATGAAAGTGTAAGCTGTCCATGAGTACTCTCATTTTGTTCCCTGGCTTTGAAATTATTCCCAAACTACATTTTCAAATAGTCATTACTAGAACCTTAAGAGGACATAAGTGGACACCACATGCTCAGGGCCAGTTACTTGTAAAATTTGATCCTCTTCAGCCAGCAAAAAAACTTCCTCTTATGTGTAAATAAAAAGTTCTGTTTTTAGTAAGAGATAGCCATACTCACAGGCAAAGCATTAATCTTTGCATTTCCTTAGCATTAGATTTCTGATCAGCAATGCCTATAATTCTTGTTTCATTTATGCTCAGTCATGTCATAATATTTTGAATTAAAGTATTGATATTAGGTTGTCACAAAAATTTAAAAAGAAAAATTGCTAAGTTTTACTAACATTTCCAAGTCTATTTTATCATTCAAAAAGGGATGGGTATTTCTCTAGTTTTAGATATTTCTGGTTATGTAAAGTAATTACTAAGAACTAAGAATTTAGTTGCTTTCTAGCCACAAGAGCGTTGAAGGGTTCATCACAGATTTCAATAAATCAATGACATGTTTTAAGCAAACAGATTAAGAACAAAGTTTGGAATGAAAATTCTAAATGTGTAGGTATTTTGTAAATAAACCAACACAAGGAGGGAGAGAGAGATAGAGAGACAGATGGATAGATGGACTTGGGAGGACCTGAAGGAGTTCATAAATTAAACAAATCTCAACACTACAGTACAAAATATACCCATCAGTGGACAGATTTTCTTTGTAACTCTCCTTGTTCTTTCACATTATTTTTGCCTTAATTCAGAAAATTAATGGATCAATAAGGGGAAGTCTAGCATAGGGTTCCAGTGTATTGAAAGTGACAAATTACTTAAAGACAACATGATACATGGTATACTATTTGCCCTCTACATTCCCTGCAAGTCTGGGATAGCTCCTTCTGCCACTCTGTAAAGTCTGTACTGTTACTAGGAGGGCTTATTTAAAGTAGGTCTTTGGGGAAGAGCCCTTCGCTTTCATGAGTTATATGTAATGCTGATTTTGACTGGAGGGTAATACAACAATGTGCATGTGTGTGCGTTAACAAGTCTCAACTAAAAAGAAATAGGCAAAACTATTTTAATGTCCTTGGAAAGGTAGGGTCAGTTTTGACCCACAAGCCATATTTCTAACCAAGTACAAGTGTAGCCTCTCATCCGAGCAAATGAATTTCCGATCCACTCAGTAATAGCTTGTGTTCATTGAACACTGTTACCATGTCAGTCTGTGTTAATCATTTCAAATATGTTCTTTCCTTTAGTCCTAACTTTATGAGAGTGATATGAGGGAGGAAGCATTAGTGTTTGAAAGCACATGTTCTGGGATCAATTAGACCATGGCTTTATATCCCAGTTTTCACCAGTTTTTCACTAAACAACTACAGACAGAACTTATTCATTGTTTACATTTTTTGCTTTTATTAATATCTTTGGCATATCCTTGAGGAAATAGGTTTGGAAAAGATATAACATGTGTCCAAGATGACATAATTGGCAAGTGATGAAACTAGGATTTGACATTTGTCTCAATCTCTATGCTACTCTTTAGTGCAAATTATTGTTTTACTATTAGCATAATTGGTATCCTGTGGAGAAAGTCCCACTTTCAGAAAGAACAACAGATAGAGCAAACTTTCCACCAAGGACTGTAGTTACATTTGGTTTTCCAAATGACCATTTTGTAGTGTCCAGAGAGGTGATATTTCCAATTCCTTTTAGGCTAACAGCAGAGCTTCCATGTCTAAGGAAAATCTGGTCATTTGCCTAAAGCTCCCTACCTGCTAAACTCTGTCTATCAGTCAGGAACCTGAAGTTCCCTGCCTCCTAAACGTCTCTGTACACCTGTCTATGGGGCCCAGGATGGAGTCTGGACAATTTTCCTTGGCTTTTCTTGGTCCCACTTTGGTCCTGAGCATTTCTGTTTCTGCCTTTTCTCACTATGTGGAGAATTCCTGCTATTTCTGGTTCCGGTTTCACACCTGTCAATCCAATATGACAAGACAGGTGATCATTTCATCAACAGTATGTGCCTTTAAGTTCCCTAACAGTTATTTAAAAAAATATTACATTCACATTTCTCTTTAATTTATAATCATATATTTCTGCTCCCAACATCACAGAACATCATAGTAAAACAGAACAGAAACCGATCCTGACAGATTGTGACTCTTCTTTACTAGAGAAATACTCCCCCACCCTCACTCCTTAACTGAGCGATGATATGAGAGATAATTTCCAGGTTCATATTCAAGGGAGGGAAGTTTCCTGTGGCCCCTCAGATTTAAACAGATCCACACATGTTTGGAGATCGTTGTTTGATTTAGTAATGCCTTGGGAGCTTAGGTTTCTAATATTTCTTAGGCCTATAAAGTAAGGATCTCATGTGTTATACCATATCTATATTCAGTTTGATGGGTGCATGTGAAACTATTGCATTTACATTAAAAGCTGAAAAGTGTCTTCACTACAAAAGCTTGCAATGATGAGGGCATCAGCTTCCTGAACCTTTATAAAAGTCAAGTGCAATTTGGGGAAGACAAAATAGGCAGCTAGATGAATGTTTCCTTTTGTAAGAGTAGGAAGGCTGAGGTTCTAACTTGGCAGAACAGATTCATTAAGAGAAAGAAGGCTCTTTGGTTTAAATCCCAATTTCTAAACATCTTTGGGAGATGAAGGCTCTCCCTTGTGTCTTTCACAATCTAACTGTTGGTTATAGCCTCTCCCCTCCATGGCTTTGAAATCCTCTCCTATTCACAGGATCCTAAGGAGACAGCCCTGAGGCAGGACAGCAAGGCTTCCTGGGGCCTGGGCTGGCTGGGTGCCATCTAGAGGAAGGGCTTCCAGCATTAGGCAGGGCTGCCCTTGGATTCACAAGTACCCACCACTTGGCGGGACAACAGCCTCACGCAGTTGCCCTGTCCCCAAATAGCCTTTGCTACATTAATTGCATCATTGATCCATTAAAAAAAATTAAGTGGCCTTTTCATTCTAAGGCAACCATTTCAAAGAGAAAATATTCAAGGCTAGCCTTTGTGACCATCACTGATAGCACTTTCAATTTACTTTACAGTTGTGTCTCTCTGAGCAATGAGAGGCATATCTGGTGTATTTGAAAAGAGCTATACTTTTCATTTTTTAGTGCACCATTTGCTAAAAAAGAACTCAAGATTTCTTTGCCAAAAATGTCTTTAAAGAACAAGGCTAGTTCAACCTCAGTAGAATTCACTCTCCATTTGGTTAGTCTCTAAAACGCTGGTGGCCTTTCAAAAAAAAAAAATCATTTAACAGTTCTGTATGTAACTTCTTGGTTAAAGCAAAAGCAAATAAAACCCTCACATGACTACTACATTCCTTCAAAGAGTTAACAAACAGCCACTGAATTAATTTCCTCTGTCCAGCTAACAGCTGCAGCCACAGACCCTGAGTTTCTAATGCAAAGAGACAAGTGAATTTGACTAGGGCCGGTGCGTGCACCCCCACCCCCACAGCTTCCTAACCTGTCTAGATATATCCAGGTGTTCACTGAGAAATGACCCCAGTCTGCCAACCCGCTGGGCATCTGCCCTGGGTTTGGGCTGAAGGACATGGGAAACTGCCACCCTCATGTGTAGATTTCACATTTGTTGCTGAAGACAGATAGGACAATGCCTTGTGTGTGTGTGTGATCCCTGACTGCCAGGACAGATGCGAGACACGGCTGGGCAGAAGGACAGAGATGTTGAATGTTGAGGAGTGCCTGGGCCGCTCCTGAGGAGGCTTTGGGGACACTGACCTGGAAGATGAGCACTTTGAAGTGGTTCCTTCGCAGGAGCTGGGCGTGGTTGTGCTCCAGCCGTTTCACCTGCGCGCACTGCCTGTCCATGCGTTCCTTGACGGCGCGTGTGTGCGCGCTGACCTTGCGGGACTTCTCCAGCAGCTTGCTCACAGTGTTGCTGGTAGAAGCCTGGTACTTGGAGAGCTTGGTGAGGTCGTTCTGGATGCCCTTCACCGACCCCTCCAGGCTGATCTGTCGCTGTTCCATACTGTGCTGGTTCTCCCTCACGGCGTCCAGCATGTTCACCAGCTTGTCCAGAAGCGTGTGCACAGTGACGGCATTCACCTGCGAGTTGTCCCTGATGGCCTCATCCGTGGACCCCAAGTTCAGGCTCGCGCTTGGCGTGGAGGAGGGCATCGGGCTGGGGCTCGATGGCTTCTCCTGGCGCATTTCAGCATTTGGGTGCTGGGACCTCTCTGCCTGGGCAGCGTCCTCTCCCATAGCTGGACAGGTGGGAATCTACTTCCTTGCTGGAAGCTTCCTGCTCAGGCGACCAGGGGCGGCGGTGAGGGCAGAGGCAGGCAGGCAGTTTAAGCTCTGAGCACCGCTCTCCTGGCTTAGCAGAGGTTCTAACAGGCAACCACTGGCTGAACAGATCAGGACAAGGGCATTCCAGCTGCTCTTAGAGCCCCTGCTCCACCCAGTGGGACGCGAAGGTCACAGAACTGAACAGCACTC
The DNA here is from genome assembly GCA_036365145.1 of Orientallactaga sibirica. Taxonomy (NCBI): domain Eukaryota; kingdom Metazoa; phylum Chordata; class Mammalia; order Rodentia; family Dipodidae; genus Orientallactaga; species Orientallactaga sibirica. The sequence continues at coordinate 26,417,026 of JAEOAD010000004.1, read as the reverse complement.
AGAGTTCACAAACATGCACACACTTCCTAACCGCCTTCTCCACAGTCCAGAGCTCTCCAGGCTGCAGCAGGTTCAGCCTTTCTTTTCTATTCCCTTTCCCCTTTTAAAGCAAGTTCAAGGCCATATTTCAATCATGACTTCATTTAGAGGCGGAGGAAAACATGTTAACTTGGCCGAGCTCCACAGCCCGCGATTGGCTAAAGTTAGTAAACTTTCCTCTGGCTGCTATGCTACAGAGCGCCTGTTTTTTTTCCTGGATACCAGTTATTGTAACAGAAAGTATTGTTTGGATTTGCCACAGAACTGATAGGTTGCTGAACGGCCGGTGGCTGACGGGGAGGGGGAAGTTTTAAGGGTTTGTGCAGCCAAGTTTGTGGTGTTCTTCTCATTTGCAAAGGAGTGGAAATTAATGCTCACAATGACAAGGAAAACAGGTCATTTATTGTTACTCTTTTTTTTAAAGTCTTGTTCACTGCAAGGACTTCCTTGACCGTTTTATTTTATTTATTTATTTGCAAGGAGAGAGAGAGAGAGAGAGAGAGAGAGAGAGAGAGAGGCAGCAGACAGAGAGAGAATGGGCACACCAGAATCTCTCGCCGCTGCAAATGAACTCCAGATGCATGTGCACCTTGTGCATCTGGCTTACTGGAGAATTGAACGGGGATCCTTTGGTTTCACAGGCAAATACCTTAACCACTAAGCCATTTCTCCAGCCCTATTATTACTCTTCAACAGTCAATACAACCCAACTTCGAGAGCCTGGACTTCAGGGATGTTAATACAAACAATGTTATAAGTGAACTATTATATAAGAGATGGGAACCTTTTTAATGAACACTTTAACAATTGTTTTTTTTTTTTTTTTTTGAGAAGATTGAAAGAGGATCACTTTCCCAAAGAAATCTCTTGAAGAAGGTAAGGTGTTGGGGTGGAGAGATGGCTGTCAGTAAATGTTGCCTCATAAGCATGAGGAACTGAGTTCAGGGCCCCAGTGCCCACATAAAATATAAAAACCAAGTGGCAGAGACCTGAGATCCCTGGAGCATGCTGCCTAGTTAGCATCAATGAATGGATGAGCTCCAGGTTCAGTGAGAGACCCTGTCAAAACAAAGTGGACAATGATTGAGGAAGACACCTGATGCCAATCTCTGGCCTCCACACACAGGTGCATACATGTATGCCCACACGTGATTACACATGCACTCACATCAAACACACACACATTCCAAAAATAAAAAAGAAAACAAGTAAGGTAAGGTGCTGATTTATTTAAACTCATTTTAAATTCATGCTGAGAGTTTCTCAAAGCCCCATCCCTGCAAAGCACTTATTGACACAGGCCCAGAGGTGTGATGCCAGCCAGCTTGGGTGGGAGTGGCTCTATTACTTGACATTTCCAAATTCCTGCTTAGACAAGTGGCACACCTGTTCTCAAATGTGGCCCTCCTTAGCTGGGCCCTTAGGATGTGGCATGTATTTTTTAAAATGACCTTACATGCTTGAATTGGTTTTCAATGTGTCCGCACCTTGAAAGTGTTTTCAGTACATGTCATAGGTCTTTGGTGAGCAGTTTGAGAACAAATGCCAGCCTACAGTGGGCCAGGGTTGATCCTGGGACAATGTCACACTTCAAGGGCAACATCTACAGGGAAGCCCACAGAACAGTGGTCACTTGTCGTATTTGGTGATTCTCTTTTCATGTCTATGTACAGAGGAAGAGCCAGGACTCTGCCTTCACCTAGTCTACATGTTCAGCAGGAAGATGAGTTACAGATATTTAGAGAAGGCTCTGTTTGCCCAGATAATTGGTACCCCTAAGTCCCACTTAATGTGAATTCTTCAGAAATAGAACCTAAAAAAAAAAAAAAAAGTGGAAAGGAGACTTGGTTAGGGTTTTGACTTAAAAAAAATTTTTTTTAAAAATTATTTTTAATTTTTATTTTTGGAGAGAGACACAGAGAGAGATAGACAGAGAGGGAGAGGGAGACAGAAATGGGCGCGCCAGCAGTCTCTCAGCTGCTGTGAATAAAATCCAGATGCTTGCGCCACCTTGTGGTCAAGTGCAGCATTGCGCCCTTGCCTCACTTTGCATCTGGCTAAACGTGGGACCTGAAGATTGGAACCGCTGGAGATTGGAACCAGCATTCTTAGGCTTAGCAGGCAGGAGCCTTAGCCGCTAAGCCTTCTCTCCAGCCCGACTTTTTTTTTTTTAAGTAAGAAAATTATTGAAATTAACTTACCTTATATTTAATGAATTTGAGTTGGACGATGATGTGTTCAATAGTAGAACAAAAGATGAATCTAGTGTTGATGTGGATAAGCCTAATTTTCTAAGAAAATTATATGGTTTCATGATGCCATGTCCTTTTACATTTGACTTTTGTGGGCAAATCATAGCGTGTCATTATTTCAAAAATATTGGAGGGCTTCATCAATTTTCCAAGAGCCTCTCTTAAATTTTGACATTCAAATCATTCCCCTTCGAAGCACTTATTGTGCTATCATTCATGTGGGCTTCTTCTTCAAAATGTTAACAGTTCCAGCTGCAGATTCTCATTTGTCAGAGGAGTTGCCCGTGATTCAAGGGCTGCTCGAACATTACCTTCATCAACTCCATGATTTCCCATTTTGAAAGATTTGCAATTCCACATTATAATCACTTCACCCTGATTTCACATTGATTTGTACCAATTTTGCATTCCATTGTTGGATGTTGTATAATCAGCTAGATGAATAGGGACATTACAGGGATGGGGGTGTGAGGTAGGAAGGGAAAGAGGTTCGTTGTTAAGTAAGAAGATTTATACATGGTTGTATTTATTTATTTGAGACAGGGTTTCAGTCTACAGTATAGATGGACTTGTAATTCACTATGTAGCCCAGGCTGGCCTTGATATCATGGCCCACCATGCCTGGCTCCGAGTTATTCTTTTTAAAGCAATTGTGAATAACATACACTATAACAGTAATCTATGGCTTTGTGACAAACCATCCCAAGACTCAGTGGCTGACAACAATAATCATTTATGTACCCATGATTCTGCAGATGGCTGAGCAGGGCTCCACTGGAATGGGTCATCTTTGTTGTGACTGCTCATTCTGCTGTAATTTGGGCTGAAGAATCCAAGGCGGCCTCATTCACATGTATGCCAAAATTTCTATTACCTCAGTCTTGTAGCCCCCACAACCTTTCTGTCTGATCTCTCCAGTAGGGAAACCAAACTCCTTTATATGGTGTCTCAGAGTAAATAAGCTATAATAGAAGCAAAAGCTACAGGACCTCTTAAGGTGAGGCTCTGGAACTTACCCCACTTGTTACTTCCAACAGTGTTCTATCATCCAAGCAGGTAACACACCAACCTTAGATTCAAGAGGATGGAAAACAGTCTTTCATTTATGGAAAAACAACTGTATCCTGTGGTTGTGGGTAGTAGCATGGGAGAGATTGTTGTAGCCATCTTTGCAAGCAATCCACTACTGTGCACATTCATTCTATACAAAGATGTTATAGGGGATGGGTAGATGGGTCAATGGTTAAAGATTCTTGCTTGCAAAACCTGCTGGTCTAGATTCAATTCCCCAGTACCCACATAAAGCCAGATGCACAAAGTGGTGCATGCATTTGGAGTTTGTTTATAGTGGCAAGAGGCTCTGTAACAACCATTCTCTTTCTGTCTCTCTCATTCTCTTTTTGCTTGCAAATAAATAAAATTATGAAAAAAAAAGGCTGTTGCAGCTAAAACCAAAGGGTTTGATTACTAGTTCTGTGGTAGTTTGATTCAGGTGTCCCCCATAAACATAGGTGTTCTGAATGCTAGGTTCCCCAGCTGATGGAGATTTGAGAATTAATGCTTTCTGGTGACAGTGTATTGTTGGGGGCTTATGGTGTATTATAGCCAGTGTCCCCTTGCCAGTGTTTGGCACACTCTCATGTTGCTATTGTCCACCTTATGTTGGCCAGGGGGTGATGTCCACCCTCTGCTCATGCCATCATTTCCCTCTGTCATCATGGAGCTTCCCCTCAAGTCTGTAAGCCAAAATGAACCTTTTTTCCCCCAAGCTGCTCTTGGTCGGGTGATTTCTGCCAGCAATGTGAACCTGAATGCAACAGGTTCCATTCCATTTTCTTTCCTCTCTTGTCAGAGGTAATAATTGTAGATATTGAGTGTAATCTTTGGACATTATATTTAAAAGTGAAAATTCATTATTTCATTATTGAAAATTTCATGTTGTGATACTGTTTGAATTGTGCAACTTTATAACCATGAGGATTGTTAAGAACTATACAGTGGGAACCTTTCTCTCCTATATGACAGCAAGTACATAGGTAATACAACCAATCTAATCCTGAATTAGAATTTGATATAATTCTGACCATCTGAACTCTCCCTTCAGTTGCCCCCAAATCAAGCTATTTGTGTGAAAGTAATGAAGAAGAGCAGATAAACAAAATGATCACACAGCCACATGTTTAAGTTCTGAGGTGGTTTATCCCTAACGGTAGAATACTGGCACCATGTAGTTTGCAATGAAATAGACTCCTTAAAGCATCAATATGAGCAGTCTAGATTTTACCATAATCCCTCCATTTATTATTTTTTCATGTATATTCCTGTTCCAAAAACCTAACTTCTAAGGCAACATTGTAAAACACAGGATTTTGTGTAATTATTATTAAGAAAAAGGTAACTTATTATTAAGGAAAAGGGATTAATGCCAAAGGCAACGGGACGAATGTATATTACTAAGATCAAGTGGACTAAGATCAAGGAAGGTAGTCAGGGGATCATTTCACCATATCTGGATGAACCAGATGTATCCTGCATCCTGTGCTAGTGGTATTCTGAAAGAGAGTACAGATAAAAAGGGCGCACAGCTTGAAGAGTGTGAAGGTCCTGCCATCACTCTATCTTCAGCTGAGGAAATAGAGAGGAATAGTCATTTTTGTGAGAAATGATGATGAAAAGCACATGATTCTATAAGTCCAATCCCTCAACCAATGTCCCTGTAATAACCTATGGAATAATTTATAAGGAAATCCTATATAAATGAGTGATGAGACATAAACAATATATTGTTCTGACATATCAGCTAGATCCTACCCACTCCTCATGAGATGACACTTAGGAAACTCCATGAATTTTAGGAACTGTAAGCAGGGCTTTCATTCTTTTTTTTCTTTCTTTTTTCTTTCTTTCTTTTTTTTTTTTTTTTTTTTTTTAAATTTTGCACAAGACTTTTATTTCATTTGGTCCAAGGCTTGGGAGGGGATCTGGGCATTACAAAGCTGCCTAGTGGCTGGAGAGGCTGGGGTGGGGGAGGTCCTGAGGGTGGTTAAGACAGAGCAGTAGTCCCTGGAAGGCTGTGCAGTAGTATCTGGTCATGCTTCAGGGTGAGCCGCTGGAAGAGATACTCGCCCACATTTGGCCCAGGGCTTGCCAGTCTGCGCAGGTTGGCCATGTGGTTGCCCATTTTCTTCATGAACTTCACTTCCTCATCCAAGACGTGGTTCTCTAGGAAGTCACAGAGGCGGGGAGTCTGTGCGCGTAGAACCCAGTGCATGAAGATCCAAAAGAGCTTGGTCCATGTTCTTCTCCAGGGACAAGGCCGCCTCCATGACCTCCCGGGTTTCCCCATTCATCTTGAGAAGGCTTCTGCACGTCCTGGAAGAGCCGCCAGCTGGCCGCCGCTGGGTTTGCATCAGGAGTAGAGCTCTGCGCCCTCGCGCTTCTCCTCGGTCCACTCTCAGAAGAAGTGGCCCACGCTGGGCAGAGCCACAATGTCCCAGTTGGAACAGAAGCCAGAGAGAGAGAGGTGCAGGAGGCCCGCAGGTGCAAGCTGAACAGGCAGTTGACTGTAGCCTCCACCTCAGTGGAGTAATTCTGACGAATCTGGGAGGTCATGGCTGGTCCGGCAATAAGGAGTTAGAAGGTTCTGGACCGTCCTGGAAGGCACAGATGGCTAGGAGATGGTTCCGGAGGTGGTGAGGTAGTGACCAGAGAGACTGGAAGGCAGTTGGAAATTTTTGGGGGCAGGGGGAAGGTGGAAGTCCCCGGGTCTGTTCCATCCAAACACTGTTGAAGCAAGACACAAACACAGGGGTGCTCGGGCACGCCGTTAGGGCTTTCATTCATTCCCCTTATTTATTTATTTATTTATTTATTTTAAAATTTATTATTTATTTTTTCGGAGTGGGGAGGACAGGGAGGAGGGTGGCGAAGGCACCAACATGAATGTATTCACATTATGAGGGCTTTCATTCTTAATGCCTTGTGTTTGTACACGTTTCCCCATATACCTGCTCAGTTTTAAACCCAAAGCCCTTCATTAAGCATTTCACAATGCATGCACAGAATATTCACTAGTGTAGTAGATATCAGTGAAATTTTAAGGTCAGTTAGGACAATTTCTGATAATTTGATGGTCTCTTTATTCCTAGTTTTCAGTCTGTTCTTTCCTTACTTTCACTCCTCACTTCATGAAGAGAATTGTTAAATATTGGCTTTTGGGTCTCTCTTCTACCTGCCAAAGCTATGGTTTTTATTATGTAAAGGCAGTTTCTTTCTTTCTAAGAAGAATCCTGGTGCTAGCTGAGACAAGTTAAAACATCGTTCATCCATCAATTACTAATTTATTCATTCATGACACAATTAGAATTAAGTGACTGTTAGATGCTTGGGAAGTAGCAGTAAATAAGAGAGTGTGTTCCCATTCTTCTGAAGCATATGTTTGGAAGGGTGGAACTGCACATAGATAATAAATAAAAATACCATATAATGGCAGACAATGATAAGTACTGGGGAGAAAAATAAAGCAGGATGTACCCCACAGAGTGACGAGAGTGCCACTAGATAGAGTGGCCAAGGAAGTCCTGTGCAGACCACAGCCGAAGAAGCAAATATTGCAGGGTTGCAGATGGAGGAACTTCTGTGGCAATTTGTGTTTTAACACAGCCTAGTTTTAGCTGGACCTGAAGACTACCCTTTTCAAGCTTTCTTCGAATTCCATCAAGTTCTATAGAGGATGTTAGAAATGATACAAGGTACTTCCAAATATTGCCCTTCAAAAGATTAGATATATGACCCCACTAAAGCTTAGAGAACAATACCTTCAAACTTGGCACTTGGGCATCCTGAGATGTCTTAGCACCAACCTCAGAATCAAGGTATCCCCACAGTGATTATTATTTTATAGTTTGCTTTGTCTTGTTCTGATGGTTTGAGATTCCATTGTAAAGATATGCAAATGTGCCCTGAAGTGTGCTTTGTGACCTTTTGGTTGTAGTTTGCTCTGTGTGCTGTGGTGGCTGGTTGGCTTTTGCTTCTCTGCCTGGCCTTGTGAGGCAGGCCGTTTCTTCTGCCATTTGGAACTTCCCCTGGATCTGTAAGCTTAATATCCCTTCCTCCATAACTGTGCCTGGTCTGAAATCTTTCTGCTACAAGTAGACAGGGAATGGTTTTCAAGGTTCTAATCTGTTGGACAATGAAACTTTCTGAAGTAGAGAAGGCAACTAATATTGAAAGGGAAGAGTGACTGAAGTCTGTCAACACACCTGGTAGATATTTTACACACCGTTGCCCTCATTTGCAATCTATTATCTGTTATGGGTGCTTTATGGACTTTGTCCCATGCCAATGTATGGTCATCAAGCCCATCAACTTGTCCTAAAAATTATTTACTCTTCTCCTGAAAGTAAAAGTTGCTTTATTCACCATTCTCCTTGTTCTCTGAAAGTTTTAAAATCATCTTGAACAAACAAGAAATCACGTTCCAGTGATTTTTTTCCATAATACATATGGATGAATCTGTATGTCTTTTCTCCTGTATGGTCTGTCGATTGTCAGTTCACCTAGCACACCTTCTGAGACTTGTTTCAGGCAGAAAGGACGTTTCTGGCTGCTCCCATGCACACTGATAGCCACCCTTTTTTGTACGTATTTTTCTTAGGATGTGAAGAGAACTAACTTTGAACACAGAAGTGGAAACCATTGAAGACTGGGGATACCAGCTCTTCTGTTCTCATACTCTCTCTTCTTGCAGACAAGAGAATGATAGTTCAGGTCATGACCTTTCCAGCTCGACTTCCCAGGCTCAAATTCTAGCAAGAATCTTAGACACATTACTTTTCCATTCTAGGCCCCAGGTTCTTATTATAAAATGGGGTAATAATAATTCTTATTGCTGTGACTTGCAATGAGGATTGAATTAATATTTGTACAATGTTTGGACAGGGGCCTGGAGCATACTAAACACTATGTGTGTTAACTATTTAAATGAACAAAAGTCTCTTGGCACATCTTGGAAGATGTGATTTCATTTTTAAAAACATGCTGAGGGCTGAGGAGACAGCTCCGTGGGTAGCCTGCTTGCTTTGCAAGCACAAGGACCTGAGTTAGAGCCCCTGCACCCACATAAAAATGGAACATATGCCTGTTATCCCAAGCTGGAGAGGTGGTGATAGGAGGATCTCTGGGGCTTGCTGGCTAGGTAGCATAGTGGAGATGAATGAATCTTGGGTTCTGTGGGAGATTCTGTTTAAAAATAAATAAATAAATAAATAAATAAATAAATAAATAAAAATAAACAAACAAACAAACAAACAAATGAATAGCTGACATTGACATGTGGCCTCTACATGCATGTGCACACATGTGCAGGGGCACCTGCATTAACACATGTGTTCCTGTTACAAACATGCGTAACACTCTTACACACCACACACATACACATGCAAAGAGCATGCTGCTGTCTTGGATTGCATATTCAAAATGAATACCTCCTTTGCCATTCCTTTCAGCTTGCTCAGTCACAGACTACTATGTGGCAGACTTCAGAAAAAGATATGAGAGGGCCTCACTTTTTCTCACAGATAAGTGAATCAAACATTTTCAGTGAGTTGTTGTGGGCTCAGCACAGACTTAGACACTTAGATAATATGACAGAGATATAAGTCTAGGTCATCGTGCTGCAGAAGTTCTGAGTCTCTTGGGAAATGCAAGATTTACGCAGGAGAAGCAATTAGAAGACAATAGTAGGCAATGTCTAATGAAGCGTTAAGTTGTCCCTTATTCTCCTCAGGAAGCCCCTTATCACAATAACCCTGAGCTTTGCTCACTGCACAGCATTGAAGCAAACAGGAACTGAGGCAAAGAGCTTTAAATTAAAATAAGTGATAAATAATAAATAAATAAAATAAAATAATAAAATTAGCAATAGAATATATGTATGCATGTATTTATATACTATAGTGTTTTTAATAGCTGTTGTTTCAACATATTGTAAAAACCTTGAAGAAAAAAAAACACAATACTTTCAGGAAGTAGGTGGGTAGTCCAGCTTTTTTCATGATCAAACTTCTGCTTGGGGAAGCACAGCTCTCTGGACACCACCATGTGGTGGGCATACTGATGTATTAGTTCCTTCACTATTGGGATAGATGTTTTCCTCCTTCATCTTCTGTCCCTCTCCCCTTCTATGGTTCCCTGCTGCTGTTGAAGGAATCTTAAAGCTTATCTATAAAGGAGATCATAGAGACTCGTTTAGTCACATGCTTCTGAGTTTAGTAAGCCTTATTTTGAAATTGCTAATTTTGAGGTTTGTTTTGTGAGTTTGTTCTGTGAAGTTTCATGACAATTGGCCATTAAGAGATACAATTTTGTACTGTATTTCAAAGGAGGAAACAAACATTGAAAACAAAATCCAAATCAACAACAATGAAAACTTCTCACACTGTCCTAAAAGGAAGTTGTAATAATTTGAAAGCTTTAGAAAAGGAAATTCCAAAGCCATTTTGGTGACCCAGTTTGATATTTGTCAGGAAGTTCTTCTTCATAGATAATTCAAGTTCTCATCATAGCAATATGAAACTATTTCCTCTTATGCTGCTCTGTTTTCTGAGTTAATGAACATCCACATAATGGATTTCTATAAATTACCTATTAATCACCCTTCTCTAATTTCTCCATCTTCACAATGAGATGTAGCGTCTGTGATAAAGTACAGCCATGTCTGTGTAGAATTCACTGCTACCAATGTCTTTTTATCAACAATATTTTGGCAATACAACATGTTCTAGCAATGAAATATTTTTTGAAAGCAAACACTGGGGCAGCAAGAGCTGTGTCTAGTGATTTACACCCAGAAAGCACTTGAGCTATCTTGAATTATCTCTGAATGCTAAAAATGTGCAGCTCCAAATACCTCTCCCTCTGGGCTCCATGTGTTGGCTTCAAAGAACTGTTGTCTTAGTGGAAGCTTTGGCACTATTCCAGTTGAAAAAAAAATTGAGCAAGCCAGAAATTCAGGTAACAAGCACAGGTGACAAGAGAAGGAGGGTTTGGTGAACTGTTTTCATGGGCATGAATGCTTTATTAAAACATACATGAGTTTCTCTTTCTAAAACAATTTTGAGCTATTACGTGGACACAGTCATCATACCAGGTTCAGTTGTTGGAAGACTGGATGGAATGTATTAAGATGCAAAAGGAATTTAGTGTCTTTAGGTCTTTTTTTTTCATTCTTTTTTTTTGTTTGTTTGTTTATTTTTTTTGTTTTTGCTTTTGTCTTTGAGGTAGGGTGTCACTCTAACCCATGCTGCCCTGGAATTTACCCTGCAGTCTTGGCTGGCTTCAAACTCACAGTGATCCTCCTACCTCAACTTCTCAAGTGCTGGAATTAAAGGCATGTGCCACCACTCCCAGTTCTTTCATCTTTTTTTTTTTTTTTTTGAGGTAAGGTCTCACTCTAGCTCAGGCTGACCTGGAAATCACTATGTAGTCTCAAGGTAGCCTTGAACTCACGGTGATCCTTCCACCTCTGCCTCCCGAGTGCTAGGATAAAAGGGCTGGAGAGATGGCTTAGCAGTAAAGGCACTTGCCTATGAAGCCTAAGGACCCAGTTTTGATTCTCCAGGTCCCACATAAGCAGATGTACATGATGATACATATTTCTGGAATTCCTTTGCAGTGGCTACAGGCCCTGGCATGTCCACTCTCTCTCTCTATCTCTTTCTCTCCCTGTCTCTGTCTCTAATAAATAAAAATAAAACAAAAAATATTTTATTTTTATTTATTTATTTGAGAGAGAGAGAGAGAGAGAGAGAGAGAAATGGGTGCATCAGGTCTTTAGTAGCTGCAAATGAACTCCAGATACATGTGCAACCTTGTGCATCTGGCTTATGTGGGTCCTGGGAAATGAACCTGGAACCTTTGGCTTTGCAGGTAAGCTCCTTAAACACTAAGTTATCTCTCTAGCCCTCTTTCATCATTTTTGAAAGTAGAGTATTATATCTCTAAGGCCTTTTTTAGTGTGGTCATTTTATAATTTAATGAATAATTTAACACATTTTTGTATGTAATTTTGTTAGGGTTGTCTGAAAATTTTTTTTTTTTTTTTTGAGGTAGGGTCTCGCTCTGGCCCAGGTTGACCTGGAATTAACTATGTATTCTCAGGGTGGCCTTGAACTCGCGGCAATCCTCCTACCTCCTCTGCCTCCCGAGTGCTGGGATTAAAGGCGTGCGCCACCACGCCCGGCTGAAATTCTTAACTCTAAAAACAAGTTGGACCAGCAATAACATGTTCTTTGATCTCTGGGTTTGACCACTTCCTGAAGCCTCAGTGGTTTGGCATATCTGGGTTGTTGTAGATGGACTGGGCATTTGGCTTTGTGGGGCCCAGGATTCCTCACTGATGACATGAAGCATCTGACTGCATGACCTAATTCAATTTCACAAACATTTATGAATTGTTTCCTGTGTTTAAGAACCTTCGGTAGGACAGGAGGGTGGCATTGAGAAAGGCACTAACATACATGGGAGATGTGAAATCCAAGTACAAGGAAACAGAAGGACAGAACTAAGCACTACCCTAAAAAACAACGAATGGAGAGATGGCTCAGCAGTTAAGGCATTTGTCTGCAAAGCCGAACGACCTGGGTTTGAGTCCCTAGTATTTACCTAAAACCAGGTGCACAAAGTGGCGCATGCATCTGGAGCTCATTTGCAGTGGCTAGAGACCCTGGCAACCCATACTCTTTCTCTCTCTTCCTCTCTCAGGTGTGTGTGCATGTGTACCTCTCTGCTTGCAAGTGAACAAATAAAATATATTTTTTTAAATCAAAAGTCAAGATAAACAACAAACCCAAGTCCAAAAGATGAGTTTCTGAGCTGTTGGAATTATGAAAGATGATGCTCACCTCTGGCTCAAGGGTTCACTCAAGGAAAGATGTGCTTGGCCTGAGTCTTGGATGCTGTGATTAATGTGTGGACTTCATTGCAGCAGCTACTTTGAACCGCATTCTATGTGGTGATTGGGCTTGTCCATCTCTCACTGCTAATTTCACTCCTCTGCAGGGTGTAAGAAAATAAAAACATGGGAAGATGGAGTTTTTCCAGTTCAGGGGTTGACCTTTAAAAGAATCAGGGCAGAGCGAGTGTAATGAAGCTGGTAGAAGAAACTAGTGTAAATATCCCTCACATAAGATTGAACTAATTTAACTTTAATGCAGAAAACCTGATCTCACTTAGAGAAAAATATTTTCTGAATTATAGGATTTTTTTAAAAGAAATGCAATGCTATCATTTTCAGGGTACATGGTAATTTGAACTAATTGCTAGAGAAGCACTTCTCAGTTTAAATGCTGTGGAATCTTCATTTCCTGCATTGACAAGTTCTGATTCATCAGGACCAAGTTTCTGAAGGCAGAGCATATAATTTATGTGTTAATGTATTTAAAGTGAAAAGACTAGCCAAGTTCCTTAGATATTTTCCATATTAATTTTAGTGATTTTTGTTTTCATATAAATACTTCAGAGGTAAACTGTAGTCCACTCTGATTCTAGTTGGTCACAAGTTTACAAATTAGAGAGGACAGAGTGAATACTCTTACTCTGGCTCTTGCCTACAAGATGCGATACAGCTTTCGTATCGTTGTATCTGGAATGCTCGCCTTAAACAGGAGTAGCTAAAAGAGATATCAAGGAGGGAAGCCAGCTGGCTACTTCTGGCTGGCTGTCATGACATGGTTAGAGGCGTGACTGATGAACTTCCAGAAGCTCTTCTCAGTCACAAGCACACTGATGGCCCTTGGAAGATGGAAGGGAAACAAAGTGTCTGGAAGGGCTGCTCACAGACTGCGGGAGTGTGACTGCTGTTCAGGCAGGAAGGTGGTCAGACTCAAGCAAGAGCTGAGGAGTGGCTGAGGTGTCAAGGTACAAAACATATCCGTAAGGAGGAAGCAGCCTGGATTGCAGGAGGAGCCAGGGGCTGGGAGCTATGATGAGGACCACTTGAAACCCAGGAAGCATGGAATGAGATTTAAAATATATATATATATATATATATATATATATATATATATATATATATATATATATTTTATTTATTATTTATTTTTTTTTTTTGGTTTTGCAAGGTAGGTTCTCACTCTGGTCCAAGCTGACCTGGAATTAACTATGTAATCTCAGGGTGGTCTCGAAGTCTCAGCTATCCTCCTACCTCTGCCTCCCAAGTGCTGGGATTAAAGGTGTGCGCCACCACACCCGGCTATATTTTTATTTATTTATTTGACAGAAAGAGAGAGAGAGAGAGAGAGAGAGAGAGAGAGAGAGAGAGAGAGAGGGCATGCCAGGACTTCCAGCCACTGCAAATGAACTCCAGATGCATGTGCCCCCTTGTGCATCTGGCTAAAGTGGGTCCTGGGGAATTGAACCTGGGTCCTTTGGCTTTGCAGGCAAAAGCTTGAACTGCTAAGCCATCTCTCCAGCCTGAGGTTTTGGGGTCAGCTTTGGAAACTAATCATATAGGCATGATAACAGCAGGAATTATCACAAGCTCACCTTTGACTGCTCTTCAGAGTAACCCTATCTCAAATATCCAATTCTTTAGTTTTTTGGATCCAGAAATGTAATCTTACCTACTTACTTTTAGATGACAAGGTGATAAGATTTGGAGAAAATTGATTCGAAGTTATTCAGACTCACAAGGGAACCATTAACGAACCCATGTGTCACCATCTGGGATAACAAACCACAGAGGCCATTTCCTCTGTCCTGCTCATTGTCCTAGATGTTGTACCTCCCCCAGTACAAAATTACATATGAGAAGCTTTGTAGGTCTTGTAATAAAGCCAAATACAGGTCTCCCTTAAAAAATATGTTGTGGTGGTACCTGCATGAACTTCTCATATTTTGAGTGTATTTTCTATTTGTTCTCCAATGGTAGGGGGGTTTCATGAGTCTGTGGTGAAATGGAGAGTAAAAAGAACAATGCAGTGTATCTAGTATAAAGCCAAAAGATAATATTTATTTAAAAGAATATATTTTGCTCTGGAGAGATGGCTTAGCAGTTAAGACACTTGACTGAGAAGCCTAATGACCCAGGTTTGATTCTCCAGTTCCCATATAAGCCAGATGCACATGGCAGTGCATGTGTCTGCAGGTTGTTTGTGGTGTCTAGAGGCCCTAGCATGCCCATTCTGTCTCTCTTCTCTCTCTCTCTGTCTCTAATAAATAAATAAAAATAAATCTTTAAAAAAAACTCATTTTTAAAAATGTATTTCATGATCAATGTTATATTTTTGTTTGTGACAGGGTATCATGTAGCCAAAGCTGACTCTGCATTCCTGATCCTCCTGTCTGTACTTCCCAAGTGCTGCAATTAGAATATAATTATATATATACACACACACATACATACAGACTCAAAATATTGGTCACTTTAATTCCTAAATTTTCCTATTTTGAGGGTGATTTATAGTTCTGTAAAATCCCCAGCTCCTAGAACCGCTGACCTAGAAAACTCAAGATCAGTATTTTAATGACTTTCAAACAGATCCCAGAGAAAAATGTATTTCATCCCAGTCCTATGCTTAATAACATGGGCATAAATATAGATGTAGATATGTGCAACAGAAACTAAAGTTTCACAAAATTATATTAAACCTTGTGTCATACAATAGACTGATCTATTGTCTTGTTAACATCTCAGTTGTTATCTGCTCATTGGATTTCATGACCTACTAATGGATCATAGCCCACAACGTGGAAAATACTGAGGAAGGAAGAGCTGGGTTTTCTCTTTGCAGGACAAAGCTGAGTAAACACTGACAGATGTTTCCTTTTGGAGTCTCCCTTTCCACATTCCACACACAGCACATCCCTCTCCATCACAGATTCACTGCTGTGGATAGTTACAACGTAACTGATTAAATGAGGAAGAGTCTTATATTGGCCATAATCCTGTCCTTTGGATATACTCAGGCCACCTTGCTGAGGTTGAGAAATAGTCTATTTCACTTGGATTTAGAGGTCTCTTTTGTCTTTTTGCAAAAAGAGGAGGCCCCTTGGTCTCATTAGCTCCACACTTACAACATATTTTTTTAATAGGTTATTTTTCAGGCTAGTGATCCACACTTGGTTTAATTGATTCTATTAGCTTCAATTGTGAAGCATGACATTTCAGTTACAACTCAAAGTTGGAATTTGTAGAGGGTCAGGAGGGCACACATTGCCCCAGCCCTTGAGCACTGACCAAGCTATGCAAGAAAATTAGAGTCCAGCCGAAAGGAGAAAAGGCAGCACAAACCAATTCAAGAGATTCATGATGAAGGATGAGTTAAAATGTCCAAATATAATTAATTTTGCTATGCAAACTTGCCAGAGTAATGAAGAAAAGAATATATGCTAGGTATATTTTGTAACAATTGTGATTTTCTTTTTGATCAAAGGGCATCCACCACTGCAGCAGGGCCATGTGACAGCTCACAGTATGGGCTCTAGTGCTAGGCTGTCCAGGGTCTCATTGCAGGATAAGGAGACTGACTGAGCCCCAGAGAAGTTATGTGACCTTTGACAAGCTTCTTAACCTCTCTAAAACCTGGTTCTAGACTGAGTACTGAAACAAAAACATATTAGTAGCTGTTTTATAAGGTTGCTCTGTGGACTAAATTAGTTCATATATGTCACATGCTCAGCTCAATGCCTGGCACACAGCAAACACTCAGTTCATTTTGATTGTTATTGCACTATCATGTAAGTAGCTGCCTATAGCCTGGAGCTTAAAATCATTCACTTGGATTCATGTCCTATATTCCTTTCTTATTCATATAATTTTGAGAAAATGACTTAATTTCCTTAAACATCAATTCCTTTATTAAAAACTGACAATAATAATATTATTGTGTCATTTAATATTTTATACAGTATCTTTGTATAGAGATCTATAAATGCTAGCAAGCTAGCCAATACTGCCAAAGCTTCCTCACTTTGGATTGCATTTATTAATTAATTATAGTCCTTTTTAAAATAGTTAGTAATTGAGATCTTGTCTTATCCAGCAAAGGTCTTGGGTAGAGCAAAATTTCATTATTCTTTATGGCTGTATTTTCCTAACAGGGAATGGCATTCTGCACCAAAAAGTCCAACCAATATGAAACTTTAAATAAAGTTGAGGCATTCACGTCAACTCAATAACTGTCCTTTTGCATTCCCCATTATGTGCTCAGTACTGTGTTCTATAAGGAACATTTCCGCCTGGCAAAGGTTGAAGAAAAGCTGAATTTAAAAGGCTACTATAATTAGAACTTTTGCTAATGGCACTTAAACTGATTAATGTCCAATAGGACCCACTCTACTGAAGCATATTTTTTAGGCAGTTATACATTTATATTAGATTAAACGTTGGCTGAATGAATGAGCTTATGTCGCAGTGTCTCCATGTGGCTCTTGGAGTTAATTCTGTAATGACATGGCCACTGGCACTGAGGGCTTTCTCTCTTACTGTTTTCTTTGCCTGGAACATTCTATCCATTTATTCTCGTATAACTAACTTTTGTTTCATTTTTCAGCATAGTTCTTCCTGGCCATTCCACCCACCCTCACTGTGCCTCTTTCTCACCAGAGGCTCATATCTGCTTTCTTTCCCCATAGCATTAGTTGAAACAATACTGTTAATCCATGACCTATTTATTGCTCATGTGGTCTGTAAGTTAAAGCTCCTTGAAGGCAGGTACCTTGTCTGTGTTATCTTTCTATTATGTGTGACAAGTTACCATGAACATAGCAGTTTAAAACAACAAACATTTATTATCTCTCAGTGGTTCTGGGTTAAGAATCAAGGCACAGAAACTGTTTCAATACAGTTTCAGTTTTTATTTTTATTTTATTTAGGCAAGTCCAACAGACTGGCTTTTTTTATTTTTATTTTTATTTTTTTTTTTTTTTTTTTTTTTGGAGAGAGACACAGAGAGAGACAGAGAGAGAGGGAGAGGAAGACAGATAGAGATGGGCGTGCCAGCAGACTCTCAGCTGCTGCAAATGAAATCCAGATGTGCGCCCCCTTGTGGTCAGGTGCGGCATTGCGCCCTTGCATCACTTTGCATCTGGCTAAACATGGGACCTGGAGATTGGAACCACTGGAGATTGGAACCAGCATTCTTAGGCTTGGGAGGCAGGCGCCTTAACCGCTAAGCCATCTCTCCAGCCCAGACTGGCCTTTTTTATGTGAGAGAGAGAGAGAGAGAGAGAGGGGAGAATTGGCATGCCAGGGCCTCTAGCCACTGTAATTGAATTGCAGATATGTGTGCCACCTTTGTGTGCATGTGTCAGCTTGTGTGTCTGGCTTATGTGGGATCTGGGGAGTCGAAGATGGGTCCTTAGGCTAAGCCATCTCTCCAGCCCCAGCTTGGAGTTCTGTAACACAGAAATTGAGGTGGTGTTGGTCAGGCTTCAATCTGAGATTTGGATCTTTCAGGTTGTTGGTAGATTTAAGTTTCTTATGATTGTAGCACAAGGTTTCAGCTTTCACCCAGGGGATGAAGCAGCTGGAAAATGGGGTGCTTTAGCTGCTAGAGTCTATGCAGGGTTCTACCCAAGACATTTTCTCACAACAGAGGTTTTTATTTCTTCTCCTGTGGGAGAGTCATTGATAACTAGATCCTTTGTTGAGCATTCACCTGATTAGGCCAATTCCACCCAAGATGAACTTTGGATGAATGCAGGTTAACTGATTAGAGATGCTGGCTACAGGTGTGAAATCTTTACACCATTGCTATATAACATAACTGAGACACAGGAGTGACATCCCATGATAGTCTCAAGTGACCACACTTAAGGGAAGGGGATTATAATGGGCAGGTATACTAGTGATGGGAATCCTGGGGTCTGTTTTTAATTCTATGTATATACTGCTATATCCATAAGATATTGTGAGGTAATTAATTACTAATAGTGAAATAATCAAGGAATCAGTAATATGTGAAAAGAAGTTATTAATTACATATTCAGATGTATGTTGAGTTTCCTATTTTGAGCTCAAAATAATCTTATAATTGGATCCATTGTCCTTATGGAGGAACTTGTGATGATTATACAACTTGAAGGGGAATCACAGTATTTGTTGCATTGTATTGGCAAAATTTCTACAGCACAGTCTTGATTAATTATTCTGCCTCCAAGTGAGAATGCTTAATGTAGATGAAAGTGTTAAGTCTAGGGTGCTAGAACGGCATGCACACAGAAACCCATCGTATCATCAGCAAGTCAGGAATAATTGAGGTTAGAACTTGATATTTTTTCTAATATTGAGTACTTAAAAATCCCAGTATTTCCACACAATAGACGAGAAGATATTTGATTTCTAAAAGAAGTAATATAAAATTAGGTTCAGAAAGGTATTCTAATCAAAGCTAAGATGCTACTTGTTAGATGACCCTCTACAGAACATGCAGACAATCCTGGAGGCACAGCTAGAGAGGTGTATATGCTTCTGTGCCAGCTGCCATGGCAAACTATAACAGACTGGGCAGCTTCAAGAACAGGGAGATATAGCTTGCCATGGTTCTTGGAGGCTCAAAGTCCATGGTCAAGATGGTGGCAAATTCCGTTTCTAGTTAGTGAGGGTTCCCGTCCCAATTTGCAAGCAGCCAAGCAGCCACCTTCTCACTAAGTCCTCCAGGGCCTTTTCTAGGTAGATGCATGTGGAGGAACTCTGCTTTTTCTATCGGGCTAGGGCTCCATCTTCCTGGTAGATGATTAGGACTTCATTTCACCATAATTACTTCTTGTATGTCTCATCTTCAAACAGGTCACTTTGAGAGTTATGAATTTTGAGATGACACAGTTCTGCCCATCGGTGAGACTAGGACATTAGGAAAACACAGAAAGCCTTCAATGGGAGTCAGTTAGGCCAAGAAAGGCTTTGGGGCTTGGATTTGGTGCTCCTGTGCTTGAATTGCTCTACCTGCTGCTTGCATGCGGGCAGAGCCAATTTGTTTGGATCCTGGAAAGAGGCCTATTCAAATAGGGGCCATGAAGCTTAAGCATCATTAATGTCCCAGTAAGTTTATCTCTACTTGCCATCCTTATTTATACATACATACATACATACATATACATCCATATTTATAAAACTTCCCCGAGCCTCAGTTTTCTCAACTGTGAAATGGAGATGGTGATTATATTTTAAGTCATAGAGTGTTGAAAGAGCTACATGACAACTATCAAACTCTTCAAGTTGTTATTATCCCATCCCTTATTATTACTGTCACCATCATTATTATTTCACAAATGAGGAAAGAGGCAAGAAACTGTTAGAAGCTTCGTTGCACTTCAAAGACTCATTTGCTTGGAGACTGGGCCGGAGAAGGACCTCCTGACCCCCGTTTCTGCTCTTCCCACGGCTCTATCCAGGCAGCCTGGTGTGCTCCATCCACAGTGTTCATATCCCTGAAAAGGATGATGGTGTAATGTTATTATCTTCATCCCCAGCACTTACTCTATGGCTATTAAAATGGCCTAAATAGCTGATTTGATTTTATTGAAACCTTTTTCATTATTATATACTTCTAATGGGGTGAAAGTCTATGAAGTTAAAAGCTACAACTAGGAAACCAGCATGCTGACATTTGTGGGTATTTCTAATTGGAAGGCTTCATTTCTTAATTCATTTTGGACAAAATGATAACTTAGGAATGAAGAGGTTTCAATGTAATCTCCTTTGGGAGTGATTCCCAAGTTCCCATATGTTTGGACTCTGTTACGGACATTAGATTTTCCTGGGAAAGGTCTGAGAAGTCAGTCCCAGGGGCCTCTGCTCTGTCCCTTGAAAATGTGTACTGGTCAAGAGATGCTGGCTGTGCTCCATTCCCCTCACAGCTCCGTGTGCGTGAGAATCTCCCCATGTTATCTTGCTCTGGCAGAGCTCCGTGCCTCAAAGCTGGTTTTAACACTTCCAAATACAGATAATGTTAACTGTTATGTACCTGAACTTATTTTTTCATTGACTCACCACATTTCTTCTGACTAACTCATCAGGCTCTGCAGTCAAGTATGGTTATTGGATCCAAGCAGTCAAGTCATCAAAATTAATATAGCAAGAAAGATAAACAGTATTTTATTCAGGACTCTAAATTTCAACATGAATTTTAAAAAATCCAGGCCTCTACCAAACATTTCTATTTTTTTTATATTTTATTTATTTATTTGAGAGAGAGAGAGAGAGAGGGAGGGAGAGAATGGGCATGACATGGCCTCCAGCCTCTGCAAATGAACTCCAGACACATGTGCCACCACGTGCATCTGACTTACGTGGGTCCTGGAGAGTTGAACCTGGATCCTTAGCTTTGCAGGCAAATGCCTTAACCACTAAGCCATCTCTCCAGCCCCATTTCCTATTTTTTTTAAATACAGTACAATTATAGATGTTTTTTGTGAACCCATTAAATCAAGCTATGTAGCAGTATAATAGAATCTTCACATGTACAGGCCCTGCTACTGGCTATATAAACATCACTAAATTATTATTATTATCATTAATTGTATGTATATGTGTGTGTGTGCATGTGTATGTGTGTGTGTGTGTCCATAGGTGTGGGGGGGCATACTTGTGTGTGCAGGTACACATGTATGTGGAGGCAAAATCAACATGGAGTGTCTTGCTCAGTCTTTTTTCTTGAAACAGAGCATTGCTCTGAACCTAGAGCTCTCCACTTTGGCTAGACTAGCTGGTCAGCAAGCTCGGGGATCCTCCTGTTTCTTCCTCTCCAGCGCTGGAACTGTAGGCATGTGCCATTGTGCTCAGTTTTTATGTTGGTGCTAGAGAACCAAACCCAGGTCCTCATGCTTGCATGGAAAACACTTTACCAACTGAACCATCTCCCCAACCCCTCGCTACGTTATTTAACCTGTAGTTTTTACTTATGTAGAAATAATAAGAAGCTTTAAAAATTCCTACAGGAAAAATGTCACTTGTATTCTAGGAGATTCGACTATCTTATCATTATTATTTTTATCATTGCTGTATCTATCAGAAATAATGTTGCTAATATTCTATGACTGTGTACACTAGATTTGGGAGTGGGGGTTACTGGGGACCTCAGGGACTCACACATGCTTTGCAAGTGCTCTACCACTGAGCCACATCCATGACCCTCTTATAATATTTTTTATTTGTAGGATTTTCATGAAAGCAGTCCTGGTTCATCCATCTACCAGCTGTGCTATCTTCTAACTGTGGTCATATGACAAAATGAACGATTAAAAGAACAGCAGGGGTGACAAGCACACCTACCAAGAGATCATGCCTTTTCTTTCTTCTGCCTTTCTAGGTAGGAGATGCAAAAGCTGGTGGCTCTTCCTCTGGGCTGTGTCCCTTTGCCAGAACCCCTGCTTGTAGTCCTCTGTTTCCTTCTCCCATCCCTGGTTATGCTGGGTCCTTAGCATTCCAACTTCCTGGCCTCACTGTTGTGAAATTTATATCAGCATCAGGACTCAACTCTTCTGTCCTAGTCCTTCAACACCATGCCAGTTCCACTGGTGGCACCTCTCTGCTCCAGACAAGAGGCATGCCACACCAGCATGGCACCTTATAGTAATGGTTATTAAGTTGTTAAAATTCCTTGTAGACATAAGGAAATGAGCACATGGTTCTTTGTGAACTCCTTTGATATAATATAAAAAGACATGAAAATGATTTCTTGAGCAGCAGAGCACAAAACACATTCATATATATATATATATATATATATGATCTTTTTCTGAGGTTCTTTATGTGATACCCAACACTTCATTATTCTGTGTGATGTTATCTGCCAGTTTACTTCCTAATATTTATATATATATATGGACTTACATCTGTGAGTCTCACGTATATCATTACTTCACTAAGCATGTGCTAAGCACTGTTTAAGCACTTGGGATAACTTGGTAAACATGACCAAAAAAAAAAAAAGCAAAGTCAAAGACAAACCAACACCAGCCAACCCTACCCTATGGCATATGTGTTTCAGCATAGCTGCACAAAATACAAGTGAATTTCTGTGTTTACCTGTAAACTACAGATAGCCAGGCATTTGCCTTTAGGATGAACCCCTTTTCTATCTAGGGAGCACCGTGCTCCCACAGAAGAAAGTGAACGTTATGTCACAGAATGGCTTTTCAAGCAGGAGAAGCTTTGGCAGGCTTCTCTTAAAATTTACATGGGAGATACCTTCTATGATGACAGAATCCCATGGGGTGACACACCTTTCATTAGGAGCTTGGCTGTGCCACCCATGGCGTAGCTACCATTCCACTTTCAGCTTGCAAGAGCAATGTGACCCTTGTCAGTGTCACTATGCCATGGGTTCATTTATTTTGCTTTTGGCAAGACATATTTCAAAAGCAGCTATGGAAATAAAACAGAACAAACAAGAAAACCAAGGAAAAAACACACTTCGTGGTCCCAGTTTTGCAAACAGCATATCATTATGTTCAATCACAAGAACAGGGAGTTTTAGGAGTAGGCTGTAGACAAACTAGGGAGAATTGATTGCCACTGCCTAGGAGATTTGGAAAGTAAATAATTATTCTTGGATTAAAACAGACTGTTACACACACAGTGCATGCTGCCTTGTGTCCTGTGTGTACGTGTCTATGTGCATCCTAGGAATAGAGAGGACTGCGAGC
This sequence comes from Orientallactaga sibirica, assembly GCA_036365145.1. NCBI lineage: Eukaryota > Metazoa > Chordata > Mammalia > Rodentia > Dipodidae > Orientallactaga > Orientallactaga sibirica. The sequence goes on along the minus strand of JAEOAD010000004.1, from coordinate 26,394,086 downwards.
TGTGTGTCGGGAGAATGTAAAGTATTCCCTGTCTTCAGTGCCAGTAATCTCTCAGATGCTTCAGAAATGCATAAGATGCTCCCTGGGCTGGGCTTTTAAATCTCTGAATTAGCTGAAACCCTTGTAAAATCACACGGAGGCAGACAGCGTTCAAGCAACAGCAAATCAAAGGAGGCTCTGGGATGTCGTTTGTTCTAGCAGGCATGGGGAATGTACCGAACTTGCCAAATGTGTTTTTGGTATCTTTAACCAAACCTGCCTGGATTACAAACGCCTACCATGCCCCTTCATTACCCCATCTTATTACCACACCAGAGGTGTGTAAACCCCTGGATCCAGAAGCCTCCAGAGGTGGTTTTCAGCATGGGCTGTGGTGGCTCATGGAACCCACCTGTTCTATGTTTCTTATTAGAGTTCCCACATATCCAGTCCTGACATCAGAACTGATATCTGTCAGCTCTAATGTGCCTGAAACATTTCTTTCAAGACAGTTTCCTCTCCTAACACATCCCTGGGGAATATCCCCTAGGGGGTGTGAGGCAACGCTAGATTGTGACTATGATAAGACATTACCGTGTTGGGAGAGTTTTGTTTGAGAAGCAGCCCACTGCATCTGCCATTTTCCTTATTTAGGGTCTATTTCACACTGAAGAATACTGGAACACAACCCAGGACTCTGTGTTGACTCCCCTGCAGTCTTGTACTTCCTCCTCAATGACGGCAGATCCCGAAACACTTAGTGACATATGGGAGCCTATCTGTGAAGTGTGCTGAATGCAGTACATTTGCTGTCTGACTCTGCAGTGCCGCGTTTCATTTTGGGCATCATATTTCTTAAAGAGGCGTTGGCAAGCTGGAACTCAGCCACTGAAAATCTTTTCTGGAACAAGGTCGTAAAAAAAAAAAAAAAACTATATAATTGCATTAGTGCCTGTGTAACTGGTACCTGTAGAGAAGAGAGCTGAAAGAGTGTGGGTGCATTCCATCAGAAAACATCTACAGAAGTGAGGTACTCAGCCTAGAGGGGTCAGATATTATTGTTGTTATTGATAGTTTTTGAAGAGAATAGTAGCCTTGATTAAGACGTTTGAAAGGCTGTTGGATGAAAACGCAAATTATTTTTCTCTTTCCATGTCATTGCAATGAGCAGACCTGGAATCAGTATGTGAGGTATAAGGGCAAATGGACTTTTATTCTATATGAGGAATATAACTCTGCTTACTAGAGCTGTACAGTGATGAACAGACGTGTGCAAAAAAAAAAAAAAAACAGTCACAACACCTCCTCAGATGCAGAGAATTCCTGTACTAAGTATTTACAAAGTTTCCTCCCAATTAAAATCTCCTATAATTATTTTCAGTCCTGTGACTCAATAACCTCTGGGGCCTCCTGCATGCTAGTAAGTGCTCTATTACTGAGTTATACCTCTAACTCCTATCATTTTTTTAATTAGAAGTTTCTTGCTTAATTTTCATTTTGATAGAGGATTGATAAGAGGCTTGAAATCCCTCTTTTTATCTTTCTTATGTCTCTTAATAGCATAATGTAACTAAGCTAAATAAGTTATCCTGTGTCCTTAACATAGTAGATCTTGTGTCTGTGGTTTTTATTTTCTCTTTTGGTACATGTAACCCTATATGAAGGAAAGTTTACAATACGTGCTTCTGTTTATAGCCTGACCAACCTCCTAAGACCTTACTGAGCTTGGCATTATTCCATCTGCTTGCTTAAGAGCTAATCTGTGGGTTCTGTCTACCCAGAATGCCAGCCTGCTTCCTCTGGTAAAAGCATCTCTCTTTTTTTTCCTTGAGGTCCTGCCCTTTTCTCACTGTATGTCCTCCTGACAAGACTTCTTGCCTCTCCCAGGCAGAAGAGTGAGGACTGAATGAGACTTGTCCAATGTCCTTCTATCTTGGATTTTGAATGTTGAGTATTATATGATACAGGGACAAAGAAAGGTCTGAGCTGATTGTTTGCCTGTGACTCTGCAAAAGGAATGCCATTAAGTCCATGTTTATGAGACTAACATGCAGTTGGCATGTTATATATGTCTGTTAGGTAGGTAGACTGCTTGATTATTAGATAAGAAATTTTAATCAAGATCTGGAATTTGTGACCTTGCATTTTCTTTCAGTGAGAAAGGAAAATGATATTCATTTACTATGTACCATTAACCAGCTTTTGGGAAGAGATTTCCATGGGCTTATTTAACTAGCGGCCTTAGGGTGTGAGAATTCCTGCTTCCTGAAGTGTTGGAAAGTTAAGGTCAAATGCTGGATGTGTTTCAAGTTCTGAGACAATACCATGCGATTTCAAAGCTGGTGTTTGTGTGGTGCGTGCATATGTGTGTGTACAGCCTCGGGAGGACAGGCAGCCTCTGAAACTTTGCTTTGAAAGATGCCAAAACACAGGGCTGCATATTTGTATCAGGACGATGGGTGTGTTTGGATGAAATCTGCTTCTTTGGTAACCGCAAGGCTCAGAGAGGCCTGCGTCCTCTCGCCCTGCTGTTGAACTTTTGTCCACATTAGCAATTTCCCTCACCTTGGCTGTTGAACTTCCCTTTGTAGTGAAACTCACAAGGACTGCAAACTGGCAAGAATGTGATGGAAAGACAGGGCGTGCTGGACTCCATTGCATTTTTTCCTGAACACTCCGAAATACCAGGATGTATGTAGCATGAGTCATCACTTTCTGTTGGAAACTTTTATGACCTTTGCAGAGTAGGCCAAATTCCTCCCAAGCTGGGCTTCTTCACATCAGGTGCATGACAGTAAAAGGGCAAATTCAAGGGAGGCAGAACATCGTTATTTTTTTCATGCACTCTGTTATTTTACTTCATAGGACAGTAGTACTAATGGAGGAAATTAAGACGTCTGAGAGACTGCCTGGTTTGCCTGGCATGACTGTTCAAACCTAGAGCCCTCCTAGAACTAGCAGAGTAGAGAAGGGGGCAGGGCTTTGCTGAGGATATACACAAATATTTTAGTTACTGGGCAAGGTCCAGCTATTCGGTAAGTTTGAACTTGATGTGATAAAGCAGAAAAAAAAAAAAACTGGCAAAAGTATAGTGACAGGGTTAGAGAGATGGCTTAGTGGTTAAGGTACTTGCCTGCGAAGCTGAAGAACCTAGGTTCAATTCCCTAGTTTCCACGTAAGCAGATGTACAAGGTGACACATGCAATTGCAGTTTGTTTGCAGTGGCTGGTGGCCCTGGCATCCCCACTCTTTCTATACCCTATTTGCCTCTTTTCCTCTCTGTCTCACAAATAAATAAATAAAATAATTTTTAAAAATATAGCAACTGTGGTCTAACAGGGGGGCGTTGTATAGAAAACCATAAAGTTCTACAACTCTGCCAGTCCTGAAAACACATGGTTTTTACTACAGGGTTGGAATGAGAAAGCCCCATGGACTCCGGATGGGTTTAGAATTCCCCAAATGAGTGGCTTTCACAGAAGCAAGAATTGATAAGCATAGATGAGGAGAGTAAATTATGACATGTTTATTTTAAGAGAGTCAAGAAAAATCAGAAAGGCTCTCAAGCTGAGAAGCCAAGAGGGGTCCTCAACAGTAGCCCTGTGACAAGTTGGTTGTCTTACAGCCTTGGAGATGTAACTTAGGCATCTATTTAGGATGCACTTCACTGTCAAGTTTAAATGTACATGAAGGAGCTTGATTAGTTGGTGGGTCAGAAGAGTCAGCATGAGCTTGGAAAAAGCCCATGAAAACTTTCTTAATTGAAGCATCAGGAAGTAGTTCCTGATGGCCATATTAACTCAGACTGGAGTTCACTTCTAGTCTTGCCTATACTTGTTGACATCAATGTTATTTTGGGGCCTGTGTCCCTAACTGACTGCCTGCAAAAGGATGCTATCTTGTTGACTTGTGATATAAACAGAGAACTTGAACTCTTAGGAAAGCCTTGTGTTGCAAAAGCTATATTCTGAAGCATTCATAATTGTGGTGGTGTTATAAAGGAGTAAAGGATATTTTAACTTGAAGCACTTGGACTTTGGAAACTATGGCCAGCCAAGTATAGTGGCACATGGTGGTTAATCCCAGAATGCTGGAGGAGGAGGAGGCAGGAGAATCATCAATTTGAGGCCAAGATGAAGTTTAAAATAAGGCCCATATCCCAAGAAAACCAAGAGCTTGTGATGTATGTGGCTCAGTGGTAGCATGCATAAGGATGCTGGGTTGTATCTCTAGCACCTGCCTGGCACTGTGGGGACAGGGAGAAACTGCAGTTGTTAGCTCTACTTTTTCTTGTGTTATAGCTCCATGCCATCATCATAAAAACATGTAGAATTGAAAAAGTCTACACAGTGATTTTTCTTATCTAAAACTTTAACACCTCTGACCGCTTTTCACTTTCACAAATTGAAATACTTATCTTTTTAAAGTGAGCCACACTGTCTGATTTCCTAAAAGATTTAGTTAGGATGACATACATTTTCATTTCTCTATTTACTGTCAGAAGCTCAGCTGTTACTTCCCAGGGCTGCCACTGGCCTCTAATAGAATCTTGTCTCTAAATGGTAATGCCTAAAACTTCAGCATGGGTACACTTTGAAATTATTTATATTGATGAATTATGTCTCTGAAGGGGTCAAAAGAAAGTCTTTGAAGTCATGTGCTTGAACTTTGGTGAATGAGCTTGGTGACATGCATTTTTGCTTTTTGGAGACCTTTAGAAACATTTCTCTGAGGCCTTTTCTTGTCCATCTTTGGCTCTCAGTGGTGTCCTAGACATTTGAAGTTACCAGATAAGTGACCCTCATATAAGTAAAGAGTCATTGGACTGACTGTTCTCCAAAGGTTAGAGAGCGAATCAAATATATCTATGGCTCAATTGGGACTTGGGGTGAGCTCTAGTGGTAGTTAGCAAAGACATTTACATTCAACAGCTTAATCACCATTCCCGTGCTACTTTTGTGAGACTACAGAGTGTTTTATAGTGAAGATGGCTGTGTCAACATGAACATCAGCAAAAGGTTCTCAGAGATGTCACATACGGAGACAGATTGCATATGAAGCGTTTGTCTATCACAGACAAATTGGGGAGGAACCGTCTGTGGAGGGCAGCGAGAGATTTGACTATGACTAAAGGGTGGTACTGGGGTTTTAATTGAGCTATCTATAAGACTATAAATGACCTGTCTTTTGGAGCTGTGTTATCAAGGACTCAAATGTCCAATAACACTTAGAACATCTTGTTGGCGGGAAGAAGTCTTACCCTTATTCAATGCTTTCTATGCTAGAATAAGAAAACTAAGCTGAGAACAAGATTCTGTGACTTGGATGAGAGCTGGCACAAGAACCTAGTCTGATTCTGAAGCCAATGCTATTTTTCCTATACCATAGTGTTTTCCAGAGGAAAAATGTTGTGAGTACAATCAAAGCTTTTCCACTGGAAGCAAACATATTGCTAGTTTCTTGATGTGAATATCCTGATGCATTAGATGATGTTCATATTCAAACAAAAGTTGGCAATTGATCATCTGCAGTATGATGCCAATATGATTCAAAAAAGGTGTCTTTATCTTTTCTACCTATCAGTAGATGGCAGGAGAAACCATAAAATCAAGTTCAAAAGGAGACACAAATAATGGCATTCGGTTACTGTTCCTGTACTACTAAGAAAAACTGGTATCCAGTATAGGCAGGGTGATGTCTTACTGGTACCTGCAGAGAGATGGTTTTTGAATATAGATTTGGGTTCAATTATTTGTTTCTCCATTAATCTGGTACAATTCCAGTTGGTTTAAAACAATGTTGGAGCTAAATGTTCTCTCTTTCAAGGAGACACCTGGAGAAATGATTCATCACTCATGTTACTAAGATTAATTGGGCATTATAATTGTGTTAAGTGATTTCATACACCATGTAAGAGTCCAGCAGCTTTTCTTGTTTTTTTTTTTTTTCTTTCTTTTTTAAATTCCATGCAGAGAAGAGAGAATGGAGCTAACTAATATGAGTATGAGTTGGGGGCAATGTAATATCATAAAAGGCTTTTTAAAGCTTATAATGCCTGATAGTTAAAACAATATGAACCAAGTGCAAGGATATTTTCATTATGCCTCCAGTGATTCTGATTCTATGAGCTGATATTTTCCTACCTAAATGGAGGTTGTCTTCAAGATTAAAGTTGATTTTGACTTTTTTTGGACATACAGAATCTTCTTAGGAGTATTGGTCACACATTCCCTGATTTGGAGATTATAGAAAGGTGAACTACTTGTGAAGTTTTCAAAGATTTATGCTTGCAAGTATTCAAATGTATTGTTACCTTTTCTTTTCACTTGTTACCATTTTAATAATATGATTACAACACAGAGGCTTTAAGTTAGGTACTTTATATGGGTACTGGGGACTCAAACCCAGGCCATCAGTCTTTGCAAGCAAGCGACTTTAACTGCTGAGCCATCTCTCTAGCCCTTAGGTCTTATTTTTTGAGGAACTTTTGAGAATAATGAATTTAATCCACATATTGATTTCTTTATCCATTGTAGACAACCTCACTAGAACCCATTCATAGGTCAGGGGTGAGTGCAAGAACATTAATTGAGATCCCATCCAGCACCAGGTCTTGGTTTATGTCAAGCTGCAAGTTGTCATGGTGTGAACTGTGAGACGCCACAGGTGGAGGCTGTGTGCAATGGATCCATCTAAATCCATCCTCAAAACAGTATGAGACTGAATTTTCTTGCAAGTGGATCCTACTGCTTTCCTTGTAAATTTCTCCAGTGGGGAAAATATTTTGCTCAAAGCCTCATTATTTTCTCATTTAAAAATTCAAACTATACTCAATATCAAAATATTATGAATATCAAAATATAAAATATCAAAAGAATATGAAAACAGATAATATTTTTTCCAGTCTCTGGGGTTTTCTACCTGGAATTCCCACAGTTGGTGTGACTGGGCTCATTATCAGGCGGTTCCATTATTACAGATGGTTGTTTGGATAAGGTTAGAACCTCCAGGTATAGAAATGTGAAAGAACTGAACAGTTCTTCTGCAGAGCAGAGAGTGGCTGACCTGCACTTGTTATAGTGGTTTTATCATGTAAGTCTACATTGTTTATTCAGGGACACCATTTCATATTCTAAAACAATGACAAATTTCATGGTTATTCTATTCACTATGTGTCTATTTCTCTCCACTTCCATTTCAAAAGACTACTTCCCCATTTTATATGTAAGAGCACATATTAATTTACTCTATTGTTAAGGTTGTTATTCTTCCTGTATCTAAACTTGTTTATAACAAAGAATTTTATAAGTTCCATTACATACACAGTTTAAATGGTTGATAAAGCTTAGGTACTATTTCTAAGTGTACATTCATTTATAATAAAACCAACTTTTACAGTCAAAGAAATATATCTGTAATCAGATAATTGTTAAGAATTGTGAGGGATTTCAGACTTTATCCTGATTGTACTCTGGCTTGTCACAACTTCCTAAATGTTTGCAGAAGATAAAAGACTTCTGAGTGAGAGTTAGTGGATGCTTTATTACTCACAGCAATGTTCGTAGGTAGATGCTAGTCCTCATCCTCACAGGGTGATATGAAAAGGGTCAGAGGATACCACATGCATTGGGTTGTGTTGGAGAGATGGGAGAAAAATTCAAGTGAGAACTCATATCTTTTAACTGGGCAATGAATATGTCTGACCAGGCTTTTGCTTTGGAGGGAGACACTCTTTATTCCAAGGCTGTCCATTAACTAAACACATTAATGAAGAATGAAGACACGGAACTATGAGACAGCAGTAGGCATTTGTCCTCTAACAACTGCAGACCAGTTTTTAGTCCTACCATATGTACTCTTTATAGAGTACAGCTTCAGTTTTCCACTCACCACAGAAAACTAGTCTTTCTACTTTAAATATATTTCTATCAATAAATAACTAATTAAGATCTTGTCTTTTTATTTCCTCCCTGGAAATAAGAGAAATACACGATCATTATAGAAAAATGTCACAAAGTATGAAGAAAAATATAGAAACCATTAAAATGTTATTGCCTATACATAATCTCTATTAAAATGCTGAATTAAAAATACCTCAATAAAAATTCTTTTTCATTTAAATTGAGATAATGTTACATACTTATATACCATGGTAGTTTTTCTTATTTTTACAAATTGAAAGCATTACTAAGACATGAATTGTTCATTTAAATTTTGATTTTTACAATAATTGTATAACATTCTTCATGGATATGCTAGTTGTTAACATTATGCCTTCAGTGTTAACAAATTTGTTACAAATACTATTATGGTGAATGATTTGATGGACATGTTTTAGGCAAACCCAATTTTTAAAATTAATATTTTTTAATACAAGTTTGATTAAATTGTGGATGCAAAACCTTTGTATTGCATTTTGGTTGATCATTTGTATTTTGTTTTTCAATCAGTTTATTCTCCATGCCCATTATTGTTGTAATGTTTCAGAATTTTTCTTTCTAAGTATAAGCATTCCAACAACCTTGTTGGTAAGATTTAGTATGCTAAAATGTTATGAAATATATCTTCAATAATAGTTTTAAGACTAGACTGATACTATATTTAAAAAAAAGTTTTTTAGAGGTAGGGTCTCACTCTAGCCCAGGCTGACCTGGAACTCACTCTGTAGTCTCAGGGTGGCCTTGAACTCATGGCGAGCCTCCTACCTCTGCCTCCCGAGTGCTGGGACTAAAAGTGTGCACCACCACACCCAGCCTGATACTATTTTTAAATATTTGGAAATTAAAAATTACCTAGCAAAATAAATAACCATTATCTATATGCTTTCTACTCTCTAGGAATTATTGCCTACTCAGAGTGTTCAATATTCATTACATTTTATAGGAATTTTGTTTTTTAATATTTAATTTTAGATCTATATATCTAAATATATTTTGATATATGGTCCTCAGAAGGACAATTTACTTTCTAAACAGCCCATTTATATTTCTTACTGCATTTTGGTGCTTTCTTTGTCACACATTAATTAGAATGTCTATAAAATGTAGGGTTTTTTTTTTTTTTTTTTTGTTTTGAGCTAGGTTCTTGGTCTAGACCAGGCTGACCTAGAATTTACTATGTAGTCTTAGGATGGCCTTGAACTCACAACGATCCTCCTACCTCTGCCTTCTGAGTGTTGGGGTTAAAGGTGTGTGTCACCATGCCCAGCAAAAGGTAGTGTTTGAAGTATTTCCTCTCTTCACAAATTTATTTCTGAGTTGCCACCTTGGGTATAGGCTATAACTAAATGATGATCATCTCTTAAGGACTTGGCAGAGATATATTAGAAATGTGAAATTTTATGTATTTTTAAGAAGGAATAAAATTACATAGCACTTATTATAACTCCAGCATGTGCTTCAGAGTCTTAGAAAAATATTTTCCAAACATAAGAAGGTATTTACATGATAAAAATATACTAGTGATTTTAGCCAGTCTTTCATTTTAGAAAACTTTTCAACTTGTTGAATTTTTAGGAACTAAAAAAGCATATTCTTCTGATGCTAAGTAACAAGCTTCAATAGCAAGTTGCATCCCATGGGGAGAGAGTTGCTCCTGGAGCAGCACAGTGCATTTTATGAGTGACTGGGGTGGAGGTGGTGACATTGGCAGGGAGGAACAGGGAAATAGAGAAGGACTGGATTTTTCACTTTTTTCCCCTCTCTCCTTTAATAAAATGCAAAGCCTGGTTTCATGCAAAATCAATGGGTATGAGTTATTTTGACAGAAATTTGCCATCCTTCACTGACCATGTGGTACTAGAGATAATAAATATTTTGTGCTAGCACATTACTAGATATTTATTAGGCAACGTGAAATAATGAAAACAATGCAAACATGTAGAGATGAAAGCACCTACACTGATGCAATGGAGGGTCTATCTGAGGTCAGGGCTGTCCTATGCTTTTACTATTGCACCTTTGTGGATATGAAGGATACGACAGACGGGTATATTTTATTATTTTTAAACTTCCTTTCTTATATATTATTTACTTATTTATTTGAGGGAGAGAGAGAGAAAGAGAATGAGAATGGGTGTGCTAGTACCTCTAGCCATTTCAGACAGACTCCAGATGCATGTACCATCTTGTGCATCTGGCTCACGTGGGTACTAGGCAATTGAACCTGGTTCCTTAGGCTTCACAGGCAAGTGCCTTAACTGCTAAGCCCTCTCTCCAGCTCCTCTTATGTTTTTCTACAAGGGTTATTTTTTCTTCTAAAAACAAAGTCTCAGAAATACTTTGTTTTGCCATAAGTGTGGTATGTAAGTTTCTTTTATTCTATTTCATCTCTATTTTCTTCCAAATATAGACAAATGCATTCTTCTCTTGAGTTTATGTGTTGCTCATGAGGATCAATGCAAAAATCACATTCTGGGCAGTATAGGAATGCTAAGGTCTGTGGAATGCATTCTCAATGAGTTCACATTATTTTTTTTTTTTTTTTAAATCCTCCCCAGTCACCGGCTGCTGAAGCCAATGTTACAGATGCTTAAGAGGTGATTGGAACAGAATGGCATGCCCTTGGACTTCAGGAGCGCTGGGGTATCAGTAAGCGTCACGTGGCATGTCTTTAAAAGGAATATACTTCCAAAATCTTTTGAAGATGATGATGTGTGTAATTTCCCTCCCGCATGGAGAAGTAGTGGCTTTGCTGCAATGTTGGGTGGTGAGTCTCATGCCGAGGAGGCAAGCTCAGGTGGGATGCTCTTGCACTTGAGAAAGCACTTGCTTTGTGGAGGCAGAATGGAGAGGCAGAGTAGGGTAGAGCGAGAGCTTGGACTCCAGCCCCTGGCCTAGCTGGGCCACTCAGCTTGAGGCTGTGTACGTTACATGTCCTGTCTAGTTTGCTTTCGTCATTTATAAAATGAATAAAAATTACATCAGACATTTTTTTCACCTTTCCCCTTTGCATTCCTGCTTTATGCTGTCCCCAACCTAGCCTCCTTTCTTTGTGAATACTGCTTGTTTCCTGCCATCCTTTCCCGATTCTCATCACCTCTTGTTCCTCTGGCGAGGTCCCCTATCTTGACTCATTGTCCACACTCAGACTCACAACTGCATGTTTACAATGACATTGAAAGTTAGGATCCACATATGAGAGACATGTGATTTTTGTCTTTCTAGGCTTGGGTTACTTTAGTTATATATTTCTTTCCAATTCCATTTATTTTCCTGCCATTTTCATGATTTCATTTTTCTTTACAGCTGAGTAAAACCCCATTGTGTACATGAACCACATTTTGTATATCCAGTCATCAGTTGATGGACATTTAGGTTGATTTTCTAGCTATTGTGAATACAGACAGTGAACATGGATATGCAAGTGTATCTGTGGTAGGATACAGCCTAATGAAACCCAATTCTTTGTATTCTAATCAAAAAAAGAGTAAAGAATGTAATGGAGGCATTCCAACTCAAATTTTAGCATGTGTTTATGTGAAACGATTCAACTGGCAGAATGATGGTTTGTTTGGGAATTTGATCTGGGAAGTCTTAGATTTGCAATGAGCCCATAGCTGCTTTTGGACTGATTTGGAGATGAATAATTCTTGAGCATAGAGCACACATAATTAGCATAATAACTAGGACACCCACTCTGCCTAGGACAGTTTGGAAATACTCAGAGTTAGGATACTGACTCCAGACTTGTATAAACAGGAACGCTTCTAACAAGTTTAGATATATGACAAAGCTTGTTTGTTTTTTGACTTTGCAGTACAATTGGAAGGGGGATTGGTTGGGAAGGAGAAGGGGTTCAGCAGAAGGTGGATGGGGCCAAGGGAGGATAATAGGAGGGGATTATAATTAAAATACTTTACATATATATATATATGAAAATCATCAATAAATATGGGTTAATGTATTAAAAATCACATCAGTGAGCTTTGTCATTAGGATTCATGCACTAATCTGTGCAATGTGTTTTTTGAATGTTTGTTAAGTGAATAAACTTCTTAAGAAAGTCAGGATAGGAGGAACCAAGAACATGGAGTTTCTAGAGAACTAAACAGGCCTGAAATGAAAGACTATGGCCAATGGAAGTAGGAAAAAAAGGGGTCTTCAGATGCCCATGCCAGTCACAATCAGAGTTTACATTTCCTTCAAGGGCTGACATAAAGCCTCTGATTCTGAGTGCAGTAACGTCTTGGTACATGTAGAATGTCACTGAGAAGGCAAACACCAAGCCGAGGATCTGAAAGCAGGAACCTCAGGAGACCATCACATCTCTTGTTGTTGAACCCCTGATGGCTCACATGTTTTCATGACACCTCAAATTCCTTTTGAAACTAGGCAGTATTCTCTAATAAGTAAAAGAAAAAAGAAGTCCAGGTAATGAATAAATAAAAATGGTACACTCAGAAAAAGCGGTCTTTGTGTCACTGAAGTGAGCATAAATTGAGTGATGCTGGGACCTGCTAATCCTTTTAATTGCACACTGACTAAAGTTTCAGTGGCAACCCACAGTATTGTGCCATACTCGGTTCAAGGAAAGGTAGGTAGGTGTAGACTAACAGTTCAGGTAAGTGCATGGGAATTTTAAATATGTAAAATAATAGAATTTAACTTAAATAGAAATATTTTCAATGTACTGGGTAATATGGGCTTGGACAGAAGCAAGAAGGAAAGGAGAGAACATGAAGTCTATCTCAAGGTCAAGGATGTCTTGGCCTCTGTAGTAAACATGACTGCCTAAAAGTAGTCATGGACAAAAACTGTGTTTTCAGGGATGACTCTGGGTAGCTGGGAAAGTATGCTTTAAAATCAAATTTGGAAATTTCTTCAAAGCTGTCTCTTCAAAGACAAATGAGCCTCTTACAAGATGTCTAGTTAAATAAAATAATGGATGTTAAAGGCGTTGCAAGACATTAATACCCTATATAAATGGAAGGTGTTATCATCATGTACTGTGTGCTAAAACACATGCAGTAAAAAGAGATTATTTTTGTGGACTAAATAGTCAAAAATGGGCTGCATGACAGCACGGTGAAGTGGAGTCATAACTGATGAATGGCTGTGCCCAGGGAGGTTGATTAATGTGTGGATGCTAACCTGGAAGAATACTGCTGGAGTAATGCTACAGGGCTTTCTGCTTTGTTTTGTTTCTTTGCCCTTTCTAGGGTACATGATTTTTCAGAGAGTTAAAGCCTACTTATCAACTTAATGATAAAAATACTACGGGGGAGGTAGCTCACATATATTAACGTTAGGAAGTACTCTGTTACATGAGTAAACTGCCTCCAATGGGTATGTAACTTGCCAAAGCCCACTAGCTTCATAGTAGTATTATGTGAGCAATCTTATCTTCAGATAATCAGTAACTTGCCCAGTGATGTGGCATGGCTAGCATTTGAAACAAAGCGACGTGGGTCTAGAGAATGTGCATCCATGCCATTTTGCTTTAACACACAGCAGGGTACTCACACTTGCATGTGGGTTGATCTGAACCTTACACAAATGTTACTTATGTAATGCTTATAACAACCCAATGACATATTGTTATTATTTATTAATTTTTTTACATGTGTGAGCATGCGTGTGCAGGTGCACATGTGTTTTTACATGTGATTGTGTACATGTACGCACATGCCTGTAGAGGCCAGAGGACAACCTTGGGTGTCATCCTCAGGATACCATCCTCCTCTTTTGAGACCAGGCCCCTCCTGCCTGGAGCTCAGCAGTCAGGCTGCACTGGCTGGCAGGTCATCCCCATGAATCCATTCCTGCCTCTCTAGTGCTGAGATTCCACACATGTACCGCCCCACCTGACTTCCTCTTACATGTGTATGGGGATTGAACTTAACTCCGTATGCTTGTGAACACTTCACTGACTGGGCATCTCTCTAGCCCTGCTATTATTATTTTCATTTTTGCAAAAAAAAAAAAAAAAAAAAAAAAAAGCAGAGGAATAAGCCTGCCCAAGTTCACAGAGCTGGTAAGTGGATTCAGAATTGGGCAGTCTGGCTGGGCAGTCCAAGCCTCTGATCACCATGTTGTGTTCCCTCTGTTCTGTGCTCCCTTCAATAATGTGCCCATGTTTACACAGCTAGATATGAAGTGATCCTGCATTTTCCTAGCACTCTGGGACCAGAGCTTCTTGAAGGTTTCATAGAAAGGAAGAAACATTTATGATTCCATTGATGCTCTTTTGAGCTACCTTGGAGCATCTATGCCTTAAGGTATCTTTTGTGATGGTATCAATTCACTCATAGACTCCTAAATCCTCATCTTTAGTTTCTCATGCCAGACAGTAGTCCTTTCTGTGTAAAATCATTCTTATTCTCATTACATTTCCCCATAAAACTTTCATCAATTTAAAAATTGTAAAATGCATTCCTTTTTATGCAGACATTTAATTTATGCATGGTTAAATGACAATTGAGAGTACATCCCCTTGCATACTCAAGTATTATCCCAAGTCTACAATGTGAAAATAAATCAATGATCTTAACATTGGCATAGGTTTCAAGGAAATGGAATCATCACAATCACTAGCTTTATGTTTATCTGTAAAGTAAACAGGTTCTATCAGCAGATTCTACTTAAGAGAGGTTCCAGATAGAGCCACTCGTTTAGCCAATCGGATCCCAATTTCCCCATGGACACAACAAATGGTGTTCCTTCTCCATGTGCATGGATGAGAACGGAGCTCCCAGCCTCTCATCCACTCACTTTCAGAAACACTGAAGTTCAAAATATAAAGGTGTCAGAGCAAATGATATTCTGATTTCTCCTGATTGAGTCCAGGTGATGTAAAAGGGAGTGACGGAGAATATAAAAATTGGTCTATGTCAGGCATGGTGCACATGCCTTTAATCTCAGCACTTGGGAAGCCAAGGTAGGAGGATTGCTGTGAATTCAAGGCCAGCCTGAGATTACATCGTTCCAGGTCAGCCTGGGCTAAAGTGAGACCCTCCCTCAAAAAAAAAAAAAAAAAAATCTATCTTCAAAGGCTTTCTTTGAAATGACCAGATCTGAATCAAAATGTCGAGTGACATTATTTTTATTCTGTTCCCTTACATGATTGTCTATAGCTCTCCCTCTACCAAGGAACAAGTACAATTGTTAAAACAGCATTTTATCATTTTATCTTTTGCTTTCTAAAAATGTGATTCTTAAAGCCAGGAGTAGTGGCGCACGCCTTTATTCCCAGCACTTGGGAGGCAGAGGTAGGTGGAATGTGAGGCCACCCTGAGACAACACAGTGAATTCCAGGTCAGCCTGGGCTGGAATGAGACCCTGCCTCTACCTTGATAAACCAAAAAAAAAAAAAAAAAAAAAAAAAGAAAGAAAGGTGATTCTTTAAGCCTTTATATTTTCCTCAGAGATAAAATATTTCTGAAACAACTTGACTCTTGCTAGATTTCAAGGATTTAATTAATTTCTTAAGAGTTAAGGAAGTTTCTCTACTTCAATGGCTCAGTCAGTCAAGTGATTTACATATTAATCGTCACATGCAGAGCATGAACCCTAACTGAGGATGGAGCTGCCATCACCTGAAACAGTCACATGTGACTGAGCAAATTCAAACACAATGGTCAGAGAACTTCCATCTACTAGGAGAGCAAGGATTCTGGACAAAACTGTGTCTAGTAGGAAGTGCCATGTTCTTAGAAGAAAAGGAGGTCAAGAGTAAGCAAAAGAAAAATGCTGAAGATACTGTTTAATGTCTTATGGAAGAGAATGTGAGTGGAAGACCTCAGGCACTAACTTTTACCTGGAAACTTGTTATAAATGTAGAATCTTAGCTCCTACCCCAGATCCTTTGAACCAGTCAAGATTCAGGAAATTTGCTTGTCTATTAAAGTTTGAAAGGCACTTCTCTCAAGAATTTTTTTGCATACAAATGATGTGAATAACTGTGTGTGTTTTTTTGCCCCTCCAAACCAATATCACATACCAAGAGTAGTGAGCATCTTAATTCTGAGATACAGCTATCATCTCACAGTGGGAAGCTTGCCCATGTTCTCTTGTTTGGAGAGATAATGGCTGACACAAAATCATTTTTCCTGGAGGAGCAAAAGCAGCTATAAGGGAGGACTCACAGCCCATCACTCTCGGTAACAACAAATGCCAGCTGCTTGACCTGCATTGTTATTTTTGACATATCACCTTGAGTCACTCAACACATTATGCTGGTGAATTCTCTTCATTTTTTTCTTTTTCATTCTGTGTGTGTGTGTGTGTGTGTGTGTGTGTGTGTGTGTTGGACAAGGAGACTGACCTAGAGGTTGCTACAGGCATTTGGAAATATGCTCTTCCTTGTCTCTTCTGCGGACTGGAGCTGTCTGCTACAGGAATCCTTACCTGGGTGATTTTCAGAGCTTAGCAATCATGTGACTTGAGATACCAGAGCCATCAAGCAGGCACCTCTCTCCCATGACATGCTAATAATAAAATGAAGCTGTAATCGAAGATACAGAGCAAAACTAGAAACCAGAGTGGTGTCCTGAAAGAGTGAGGGAGAAGGGTGAAGGTGAAGACAGCTGTAGCCCCCAAGTCACTCAAAAGGACATCTTTAGACAGCACTAGTGACGGGGAAAATGGTTGTCAGTCACTCCCTGCTCCTTCGTGGCAGCCTGAAAGTATCAACCACATCTTCTATGGCACATTTCCTTCTATTGTCTCAAAGAAGGTTTTCCAGGAAAGAAGTCAAGATGTGGCTATTACACACAAACTCCTCGTTATTGTTTGTAACAGTTCACAGCTCAGGAAGTAGAGGGTGGCAGTGGTCTTTAAAAGGAGCACCCTTTAGTTTGTGCATGGAGAGAACTGAGCTCCCAAAGCCCTAGGTGGAAACATCCTCGCAATGGTGTCAGTGAGGCTGTTAGTTATGTCACCACCATTCCCTTGTTTTCTTACACGGTGAGGCTGATGGTGTTGCTGAAACCTCTGAGCAACTGTAGATATCTTTGAATCATATGATCATATGTCAGGGTTAAGTTAATCTGTACCTGTGTAATATAACTTTTATAAATAGAGAAATATTTGCACAGTTCAGACTAAAAATAAGTACCTTATGAATGCTCTTTCCAACTTTTCTTTCTTTTTTAAAAATTCCTTTTAGTTACTGGTTTTATTTATTTTTGTGTGTGTGGTAGGTGTGCTATGGTCTCTTGCCACTGCAAACAAACACTAGTCACTAGAGCCACTTTTTTGCTTCTGGCTTTACGTGGGTGATGTAGAATGGAACCCAGGCTGGCAGGTTTTGCAAGTAAGACCTTGAACCTCTAAGCCATCTTTCCCTGCTCCTCAACTTTTATTTTTCACCCTCCCGTTCATACCTCCTTATTCATGCCACCAGTTTCTCTTGACCATACTGTTTCTGTGGTCTTTTAGTTGGTCTGTTGAATTCCTTCCCAACAATTCACGCAATAGCCATAGTATTCACCTAAGGTTTACTCAACTAGCTCCCACCATTCCTCTAAGGATCATAACCTCTTCCATCCATTTCTTTCCTCCTTGTCTTTGCAAAGGCATCCTAGCTTACTGCTTCCTCAGCCATACCAGACACATCTCAACTCAAGGTCTATGCCTGGATCATATCTCCCTGACATAGACATTTAATCCATACTTCCCTTAAGTGTCTGCCTTATTAAAGGAATTTCTCTGACTACCCTCTATAATCTCCATGCTGCAGAACTTAAATACTTTATAACTACTGTATCCATTATTGCTTTGTTCCCAGGTATATTTTCTCCAGGTAAAATATGACTCTATGAGAATGGAGGTTTTGTTTCTTTAAAAAATTTTTTTTTGTTTATTTTAATTAATTTATTTGAAAGTGACAGACAGGCAGAGAGAGAGAGAGAGGAGAGAGAGAGAGAGAGAATGGGCACGCCAGGGCCTCCAGCCACTGCAAATGAACTCCAGATGCATGTGCCACCTTGTGCATCTGGCTTATGTGTGTACTGGGGAATTGAGCCTCAAACTGGGGTTCTTAGGCTTCATAGGCAAGCGCTTAACTGCTAAGCCATCTCTCCAGCCCCGATTTTGTTTCTTTATTCACTATTTCCTCAGCACCTTGAAGAATGACAGAAATATACTAAGAGAAATTATCATTGGATATTTTTGAATAAATGACTTTCAATGCTTGGTTGCATGTCTGGTATTCTACTTGTTTTCTCTTTCTACATGGTTCATAAGCACTTTCTGCATTTTATTTGGATTTCTTCCTCTTCCAGGGATGTCGCTGTTTACAAGGCATCTTGCATTGTACTATTCTCAAGCCAAACGCATCTCTTGACTTTCCAGCACTGTCAGTGTCCCTTATGTGTCTGTTTTATAGCACGAGTTATAGCATTATTTGTCTACATGGACAAATGGGAGATGTAAAAGTTGGGGCCATATCTGATTTATCTTTAGCCCCTGAATACTTTCCCATTGATACTTATTGCTTTATACATAGACAGTGTTCAATGCAAATTTGGTCAACAAATATGACTAATTTACTGTGACAATGTTGATTTAATGCTGTGCTACCTAGCTAAGACATGGTAGCAGTACTTTTTAATTCCACAGTTTCTTTGATATAATATGCTGCTAAAGATGTCTGGGTCTGATGTTTTGTGTGTGATGAGGGAGGAATAGAAAAAGTTGTTCGGGGGGTGTGTGTGATCACTTTGCTTTATTTAATAAGTTCTGAAAGAGAAGCAGCCACAGAGAAGATAGTTTACCCAATAATCAAAACATCCATTGCCTTGCCTAACCCCTCATAGTACAGTTGAGTTAGTAACTGGGAAGATGGTTACCAGTACAAGAATCCAATCAGCATCTTTCACTACCTGACAAAAAATAAAACAGAATATCCCCCCCCCAACTTTCTGTTAAAATACTTTCCTGCAGCCTAGTGTGGAGAATCAGGAGCAGGGAATAACCATGCTTAGAAGGACACTTGTTTAAAGCCTTGACTTTTTGTAGCAGGGGTATTTCAATTCCCATTCGTCAAGATTGTGCCATGGAAGCTCACAAGGTTTGCATGTGTAGAGTGCTAGTCTAATTGGGAAGCTTTGCTGTGGAGACACTGGGACTCATTAGACTTTCTCTTCTCAGTGTTCTAAGATGTGAGATTTCAACCAAGCACAGGGCTTAGATTCTAAATGAGAAATATAGATTAGCATCTCACGTAATGAAATAATGGACTTCAGCAATATCTTTCTAGGGACAAAAGCAGGAACTTAAATCCATTGTAGGGTTCCTTGTTTAATCAATAAATAAAGGTGACACATGGAAGATTTATTTCTTCTGAGGCAACGAACACCATCATTTTTCTTAATTATCCTTATGTTTGCCTTTCCTGCTTTTCGATTCTTTGCAAGTAAAAAGCCCTCTACATGAAGAAAGGGACATCAAATCTCTTGTTCTCACTCTCTCTCTCTCTCTCTAATACAACTCAGCCCTTTTGTTGCTATAATCTACATTTGTTAATGAAAACCTATTAAGGTCAAAGCTTTTACAATGTTTTCCAGGCTACTTTATAGGCCAGAGGTTCCTGCCGAGGAGGGGAAATATCAAAGCAGCTGTAGGAAAGAGAACAAATAGTTTGAACTTTGCATCCACAGATGGTTATGCCCGCCAACTGTTATGAGCCAATGAATATCTGGCCTATCATTTGTCATATTTATTGTAGTACATAATGCTGTAATTTCTCATGGCATGGCTATTTATCTTGCTGTGTTCTCTGAACAGCTAAAAATCGCAGCCATGTTGGAGCATATGTGTATCTTTTGGATTTCATCTTTTAGGAACAGCTATGCACATGGAGACAGGCCTTCCCATCCAAGGGCTAGGATTAGGAATGTTGCAGAAGCAACCAGGCAGAAGATAGTGGGACACTCTGGTGACAGTGAAAACAATGGCCCTAGTCTTGTTCCTCCCTTCTTAGTTGCAGAGTATAAAGAGACCAGAGACTTCGTACTGTGGTTTCTTTCTTTTGGGAGGTAGCAAGTATCTTTCTGAAGTTGTGGCTAATAATGTGATGAATGTCATATTGAGCAGCCTCTCCAGAGCTTGCTGAGAGCCTTCCAAGTTTACAGAAAGGAAAGGGACTCTGGGAAGGAGAAAGTTGGGGGTGGAAGGAAGCAGTCATGCTACTCAGGCATTGGTTCTTGACAGCATTCAAGGGAGCACTGTGACATCAAAAGGAGCAGCAGGAACACCTGTCTCTACTGGCACCTCCACTCCTGGCAATAGTGAGTCAGTGAGTAGAGGACACATGATGCCTGATGACAGAAGGTATGAATCACAGGTGGGCAGAGAGTGTTCAGGGCACTGTTGCTCACCTGGCACATCTCAAAATCCACAGTGAGTCACTGGGGCTTGGACTTGGGGAAAACGTGAGTGCACTTTCAGCCTCCATCCATGGCAGATGCAAAAATGTGAGTGCTGCTCAAGCTAGATGCACTTCACTCTTGTCCTGGGATAAGCCTCTGTTTTAAGTCACTCTGTGATTTGTGACAAGGGAGCTCATGACCAGTAAGGGGTGCAAGGCAGGAGCAGCATCGTCTTCTGTGAGCCACGGGTGCTTCCAACAGTGGCTTCAATCAGAAACATTAACAAGTCCTATTTCTGAGAGCCCTTCGCTGTCTCTGTAAAGGAACAAAATGACCACACAACTGAAGAAAGAAGAAACCCTAATATCACTTCCATTATGTTTGGGGCTAATGTAGAAAATCTCTTCAGCTTGCATTTGATCAGATGTAAAAAATCAACCTCTGGAGTCATCACTTTAGTCTATGTTAGGAAAGGGACAACGTCTCTCTTGTATATGTTCCTTCTCCTTTCTGTTCCTGTGTTCCCTGCCTCTCAGAAATGTGCATAAGCAAGATAACTCAGGCTCTCAAAAGTAATTGTGACAGGAAAATTCTGAATTGTTTTCTTTCTTCCTGAGAAATACAAAGTGTGTGGTGTCTGAAGCTCTAAGGTTGGGTTAAGGACTAACCACTTTGGCTATCTCCACTTGAAAAGGCTGTCCCGAAAGAACCTGAGCAGATGACCTGCTATAAGTATGAATTAGACGCAGGAAACTGCATGAGAAAATAAGAAAGGTTAAGACTCAGAAAGAATGGAGAGACTTTTGAAAAATACCACAGAGGACAAGAAGCTTTAAAGTCATTGTTAGTGCATGGTGCTTAGAGTGGCAGTCTAAGGGCAGGGGACAAGCAATAAAAAGCTACTATTCTGAGTCTTCTTTTGCATCTGTCTCCTACATTAGGCAGAATTCTTTTAAGACTAGGAAGGGTAGAAGAACAATTGGTTAGAGTACTGGAAGGCCACAATATGTAAAAAGAGCATCAAGGAGCACTGTTCAGGTTTTCAGGTCTAGACACCGATGTCTAGTTCCTAAGGAGACGTGAATCGCTGTGGGTAAGAGACAATAGGGGGAAGTGTTAAGGTATCCAAACAAGGGTGTTTTCCCATTTTCCAAAAGAAAGGCTATATGATTTAATGAGTGTTCTGGGCATACTTAAAAAGGAAGCAAAGTAGGGAATAAGTACTACAGTCATGGAAGAAGGTCAGAGAGCTGAGGGAATCTGAGCAAAGCTCTCACTGAATCCAGTTAAATGAGTTCATGAGGACACCATGGAAGGTGATGTGTGTAACATCAGCACGGACAATCTATACACAAAGAGAAATGGCTCTTAGCACAACACAGCAACTCAATTGTCTCTTGTAGGTCTTGGTGATAGGTGAGAGGTGAGATTTATGGCTTTCCTGAAATCTCTTTAGGGAGGTATCCTCCACCCTTTCACAAACAACTGGTCTTTAGAAAGCCTTTCTAGGATGTGACTGCACACGTGTGTGTCTTTCTGTCTGTAGTCCCTCACAACTTAAAGAGCTGATGAACTTTGAGGAAAGGTTATTTCGAGTATAAAGTAGAGCTGAAGGGTTTAGTTAGCAACTCTTTGTTGGGGAAAAAAAAAAGCTGGGAAAAGATATAAACATTTGCTTCCTGGTGCGCTTAAACATGCGATTGGCTCTGATCTTTCCTTCTCTCTTCTCTGATCAAAATCTACCTAGGCAGCAACCCATGTGCTTCCCTCAGATTCCATTCTCTTGCTTTCCTTGGACTTGCCATCAATTTGATTTTTTTTTTTTTTTTTGGCCTATTACATAGCTTATTTTTTCAGAGTCACAGGCATTTTATTTCTTGACTACTTGAAATAAATAGCAAACTCTCTTAAATCACTGAAATGTGACAAGAAATGAGAATATAGCAGAAATTCAATCAGAGCAGGTTAGGTCTAATTGTCTTCTGTTTACACCAGGATAAATAATGTGAAGGTGCCCTCAGCTTCCTGCGTTTCCTCATGGCAGCTATCGCCCCATGCAGTGAAGCTGAAAGGCACTGACTGAAAAGGGATGCAGGTTCTAGCAGGAGCTTTGCCACTAATTAGTGATGTGACTTTGGACAGATCTTTTTGCATCTTGGCGCTGTTTCCTCATCAGTTCAGTAAATGGGTTGACCTATATTATCTCCTAGGTCCTTTCCAACTCCAGAATTTTAAAAAGCCCATGATTTAAAGCCAAAAACAGTATTATGGAATGAGCCGACAGCCTGTATAAGTGCAAGTTGATTAGGAAAATGGCATAGGATTTACTTTTTAAAATTGGCTTTCCCAATAATGAATCATGGAGTAATGCTACAGAGACGAGAGATACACTTAATGTAAGTGTTCAAGGAAGCCCAGCATATTTTAAACAATGGTTGAAAATAACCTTTCATTCTTTGCCCTTGTTTTTTTTTTTTTCCTAATGGATGGCATAAAATGGATACTCAGGCTGAATAGTGGCTTTCATTCCATTTTAAGTTACCCTGTCATGTTGTGTACGGCTGCTCTCCACGTTAGCTGACATTGTGCGATGTAGCACAATGCAGAATGAAGAGTTAGAAATGTGACATGACATGTCAGAAACAATACTCGCTCTTTGCAGATCAGCTATCATTTAAAGGATGGTATTTAGAACCATCCTTAGATAATTCAATATCTCTGTGTCTCTGGTAGGAAGGATGTCAACCTGAGTTAATTTTTTGCTTATCAGATATGATGGGACAAGATGACATTAAAGCATTTGAAAGAAGTCATTCTGAATGCATATATATTTTTAAAAAAATCCAACAGATCTTTAAATAGCTCAGAGATTGCTTGGATCCTGTAGCCAAGGGACCCAATGATAAAATGATGACAGTCACAGACCATTGTCCAGGATAAACCCATATCTTCCCCACTTGGTTGCTTGTCTTCGGTGACATCACAGACTTCCAATTTTGACTGAAGCAAATTTTAGGCAGGGGAGTGTTTTAAAATGACTGGGGCCTTTTATTTTCTCCTTGAGTCGACTCAGGATCACTGATCTGTGGGTGGTCAGTTACTGTCCTACATTTTATAGCCTTGCACTGACACCAGCCCAAGCCATATATGGTAGCCCCCAAATGTTAATTTTAGGGACTCTCCATTTACTTGTGAGGTATCCATTGGTCATTGTGTGGCTACTATACCCTCCCTGTCATGCCTTTCCATCTCCTAAAGGGCATACAGGTGATTTGCAAAGCGGGCGGGGTGGGAGGTGGCCTCTCAGTGCTCTTTTAGGGTAGATTAACATGCTGCAGTATCTATGGGGCGGTGGTAGTCATTGGAAGTCCTCTGTTTATCTGAAACTCTATTCAGAAGGAAGGAATGGGATCAGGTTAGTGCCAGTCTGGGTCCTGTTTGAGGGGCATTTTTAATGGTTTCCATTTGCTTGGTATATTCTTTCAATCATTTTAATTTTTATTTTTATTTTGGTTTTTCGAGGTAGGGTCTCACTCTAGTTCAGGCTGACCTGGAATTCATTATGTAGTCTCAGGGTGGACCTGAACTCATGGCGATCCTCCTACCTCTGCCTCCCGAGTGCTGGGATTAAAGGTGTGTGCCACCACACCTGGCTTCCATCATATTAAAAAAAAATTTATTGACAACTTCCATAAATATAAACAATATACTATAATAATAATTCTCACCTACTACCCTCCCTATTCTTATGGGCATTTTTATTATTTTAGGCTGGCTTTCTCTAAAATGTTCTTCATTGCCTGAAGAAAACAAACTTCTGTCATATCTTCCTTACCAGTTTGCCTGACATGTCCAGACAGAATTTTCTTTTTATAAATAATTATTTATTGAGAGAGAGAGAGAGAATGGGCACACCAAGGCCTCCAGCCTTTGTGAATGAACTCCAGATGTGTGCGCCCCCTTGTGAGCATGTGCGACATTGCCATGCTTTCATCTGGCTACATGGGACCTGGAGGTTTGAACATGAGATCTTAGGCTGTGTAGGTAAGCCCCTTAACTGCTAAGCCATCTCTCCATCCCCAGACAGAATTTTCTGAAAAGTAGTGGCATCATAAGTTCTCATTGGTATCCCTGAAGCTGTTCCACAAATATTTTCTGAGCATATTGAGTGTGGTACAGTTTCTCCTTTCTTTGTCCCCTTCCTAAGAATCATTTTTCTCATGCAAGACTGATTTGAATTGGAAAAATGACATTTGGGATTCCTCTTAACAGAAACCATGAAGCCATTTTCAAACAAAAGACAATTAGTAGGGAAAGAATGTACTTTTGGAACATGGGTGCTAGTGCCAGCAGCGCCTTTATATATTTAGAAGGGCATTTTGAAACAACTTTGATTTAATAGCTGCTTAGACATATTTGCAGAAGGATGAAAACAACTAGAAAATCCACAAGTATCCATAACTCTCCAGAAAAAGCCAGTGAGTGATAATTTACAACCTTTCTTTAGTGTTTGAATCGGACCATGTTTATACAGAGAATGTATGCTTTAGTTGTTCTGGCATTAGCTAGCATTTTTATTGATATTTATCCTGGAATCTGGACATGCTTGCCATGACTTATTTATCATATATATTTTATAGCAACTTATTTTATTGTATTGTATATAACCATCATTTGAACAAATGGAATATAAAACTTAATATTTACTTTTGTATGCATTTTGTGCTGAATTTACCTGCATTTAAAAATAGATTTTGTTCATGCAGTCTTCCACATTGTGCATATTTATATTAGTGGACTATAATGTTGTTCTTGAAATAGTTAAGTTACTGATATGTGCTTTATATTATTGTTCCTATAACATTATCATTTTCAATAAAATGTCCATTTTCCCTGTAATATATGATAATTCTTAATAGCAATGGCAAAATATTTTTGCCCTTCGTGTTTGGAAAATGATGACTGACAAAGATGTGCGGGGATGTATCGACTACATCCATATGTGATCAATAGTTCACTGCACACAAAATGGAAAGAAAACTAGACTCACTATTGATAGTATCTCACATTGTGTGTAGCTGTGTCTCAAAGTTAAAGCTACCATGTACAAATAAGTGTACAGATTCAATTAATCAATTAAGAAATAGTCTAATTGGTATACATGTACATATAATACCTTGTCTATGTCCTGGTCAGAACTTGGTTCCAAAGGATGTCCAGCTTCTGATTGTAATGACTTGTGTGTGGAACTTCAAGAGTGCTTCTGTCCTGGTTCTTTCTTCTCATGCTCTTTGGTTCTTTGATCTGCTGAGGGGCCACCTGTTTTTCCTAGCACATCTAACCTAGTCTGGTTGTGTTGAGTTTCACTGTCTTTCTTCATCCAGGGACCATCCTCTCAGCAATATCTACTGAGGGTCCATGTTGCCATCTACCATGCACAGTTGACAACCAGGCACTGAGATGGTGATACAGAGATGAAAACACGTCTTGCAGTTCACTGTGGTATGTAGCAGAAGATATTTACTGATTTTGCCTGTCCAGCCTGCATTATACAATCTTCTTCTTTTGGCATAATAATAATTATGCTTAAAGGGCACAGATTGCTCCAGGTCATAACATTTTCAATCACTTAATCCTTAAAACAAGTCTGTAAGATAGATACTATTTATTAGTTCTACTTTTTAATATAAACAAAAAATTTTAAAAATTAGCATTCTAGAGTAGATTCACATAATTTCAGTTGCTGTGGAAGCTCAAAGTAGCGCTCTATTTTAAGTAAATATGGGTTAAATAATTCAGCATTGTTGTCTTTTTCTTTAAACAAATTGCTCACAGGTATGTTTTCAAAAGAAATGACACATGATTGCTTGTGGTATTCATGGTTTTCTTTTTATACATATTGAAGGCCAGAAAGGTTGAGTAACTCATCTTAGGCCACACATCAAAGAAATGATAGAGGTAGATACCCTCAAAAAGCCCATTTTCTTCACAATCACAGCATAGACCTCATTTTCACTTTGGGGGGAAATATCTCTATTGGTAGATTCTTTGTTTAACATTTTTTTTTATTTATTTATTTGAGAGAGAGAAAAAGAGATAGAGAGAGAATGGACACACCAGGGCCTCTAGCCACTGTAGATGAACTCCAGACACATGTGTCACCATGTGCATCTGGGTTACGTGGGTACTGGGGGATCAAACCTGGATGCTCAGGCTTCACAGGCAAGCACCTTAACTGCTAAGCCATCGCTCAAGCCAAATTTCATTATTTTTTGAATGTATGCCTATACTGCATAATACAATACTTCACAAGTATAGTAAAAAATCCTGTAAGTATCACTATGTTATAGACAAATGATATATTTAATCCTTTGACCTATTGCCTGTTTCCTGAGTGTGGTCCATCCAGCAGCAAATGAGCGTCACCAACCAGCATTTGCTACCTGAAAGAGCCACGCCCAACAAGCTTAAAGCAGGGCTTCTTTGAGAAGAGGTTGATTTCTGATCTGGGACGAGGAAGTGCACAAGATAAGCAAGGAGATCTTGTCATACTTGAAAGCAAAGCCAGAACCAAAGCCTGCTGGGGCTGTCTTGAAAGGACTGAGCAGCAAATTTGAGCAGCTTTCCCTTAGCCACAGATGAGGACTGATTTGTGCAATAGGAAGGATAATAGTTGTCATTTATGAAGACATACAAAATATATTTAAAGGAGTGAGCTCATGGCAACACCAAAATGAAAAGGCAATGCAGAGGAGACCTGCCCAAGAGGTTGAAGATGTTCAGGGTCCAATACTGAAAAATGCTCAGGAAGCTGACAGAAACTAAGCAAGTTGAAAGAATTCTCTATACTTTTCCTGAATTTTTATTAACTGTACCTAAGGCAATCACATTGTAAATAAGAGCTGGCTTCTCTTTATAAAATGTTGTAGTGAACAAATGAAGAAAATAAGTGTAGTGGCATTTTGTGACTGCTGCTGACTTGGTGGGGCTGTGCATGGAGGTCTAGTAGCCCCCCCAACCTGGAAGATACTCAGACACCACATGCCTCCCAGTGGACCTTCCCAATAGCACCTCTGAAGTAGCCATGTGAAGAAATAATAAAACTTGAATCACATTAAACCTGTGAACTTGAATACCAACTCACAAGAAACACAGGAAAAGGGAAACAGTGAGGACTTTGTTTAACGAGTCCCCAAATCTAATAGTTACAGAAACACTGGATGCATGCACGCTCGTAGTGCAAAGGAAGCCCAGGTTTCTCCAGAAATTACACAGAAAAGAACACACACATATTTGCCTAATTCCAATTTTGTCTTGGGAAGAAGTTAATGGTGAAGACGGCTTTTAAGAAAGGTTAACCGTTACCACAATGCCTATTATTTCTTTCAGCATCCTGCCTTCTTATTTTGCTCATGGTTTTGTGGAGTAAGAAGAAAGAAAACTGTAACACTTCATAGTCATGGGTGTGTGGTTTTAGTGATCTCCCTTTCTATTTAGATATTTTAAATGGTTTCTTCTCTGAAGAATTTTTTTTTTTTTAAATGAGATTCAAATAAGAGCCAAACTGGGAGAGGGGCAATTAAGTTGAATTCTATAGAGTTCAGTTCCTTGACAACAAAACTAATCCTATTAATTATCCTTTCTTCTGACCCTATGTAGTTTGGATGCTTTTTTCACTATCTCTTGAATACACATGTATTTCAATGAATACTGAAAGCCTGAAAGGGTTGAAATGCTAACTTAAAAGTTATTTTCTTTGCTTGGAAACTGAGGAAGAACTGTAGGCGTTCTCTTCAGTGTCAAGTCCAGGAATGTTTGGCTCTTATTCAGTTTAATGAGTAATATAGAACTCTTTTTTTTTTTAATTTTTATCTTTATTGACAACTTGTTTAATTGTAGACAATATCCCATGTTATTTCCCTCCCTCTCCCCACTTTCCCCTTTGAAACTTCATTCTCCATCATATCCCCTCTCCCTCTCAATCAGTCTTTTGTGTGTAAGAAAGCCACAGATGCAAGGTGACTCACAATGAACCCTTATCTGAAGACAGTTCTACTGCTTTTAAATCTATTTGTGATTAAAACTTATTTCCAGTCTTACTGTATAGAATCCATTAGTTCCCTCAAACCATTTGCCAAACAGATATTGAGCTCCTGCTATATGTCAGCTACTTTCTTGGTTCATAGCACTGCAGCAGTGAATAAGAGCTATATAGTCTCTCCTCTCCAGAATGGGCTTGTTTGGTGTGTTTCCCAGGAAAATAATAGCTAAGTCAGATTCACTGGTGCAAAAGACTAACTGTAGGGGCTGGGGATGTAGCTCAGTTGGCCAAGTGCTGAATATGCAGAAGGCCCCATAGATGGGAGCATTTCATCTCACCAATAGGGAGGTGGAGATAGGATTAGGAAAGTCTTCCTCAACTACATAGGGAGTTCTAGGCCAGCCTGGGCTAGAAACTCTGTCAGAAAGACAGAGAGAGAAGAGAGAGAGGCAGAGAGGGAAGAGAGAGTGAGAGAGAGGGAGACTGATAGAGGAAATGCACATGAGTAATTTCAGCAAAAGAAAGTAGTGGTAGTGCATAGGGTGAGCCCGTGATCACAATGTAGATACTACAGTGTTGTAGAAAGAGAGGCTGGAAGGAAATAGGGAAGAAAGAACCCAAGATTACATGTAGTCTGGAGTCAGTCTCAGCAGACTGATGGGAGTCCTGAACTCATTAGAGGAACTCCATGATGGCCAGGCCTAGCTCAACTCACACATGTCTGCTGTGACTCCTTACTGGCTCAGAGCACCCTTGAGAGTGTGATTTGGAAGTGAACAAGGTGCAAAAGAGTGGGAAGCTGTCAGCTAACTGCCCAGGCTCTTCCGAGTAGGTCATCTAGAGTGTGGGTTGCCACTTCTGGCACTTCGGGCAAAACAAACATTGAACAGACAAGAGCAGTAAGGGTACTTCCTGTAGGGACACTTTGATGTATGTGTAGCAAGGGAAGTCTGTCTGCCTCACCATGCTTCCCTGTTCTGATCGCTGTCATTGCACACAGTTCACCCACATTCCCCTGTTCCATGCCTCTCAGATAGATAGGCTCAGATAATGGGGTACAAACATGAAATTGGAGGGTGGAAGAGAGATGAAGCCAGTGTTTGCTTTCCTTCTCCATCTGCCTCTTTTTTTTTTTTTTTTTTTTTTTGCCATCTGCTGACCTGGAATTAACTATGTAGTCTCAGGGTGGCCTCGAACTCTCAGTGATCCCCCTACCTCTGCCTCCTGAGTGCTGGGATTAAAGGCGTGAGCCACCACGCCCGGCTCCATCTGCCTCTTAACAGTGCTCATTAAATATTTTTGAGGAATAGCTAGAACACTTTCATTTCCTGATTATACTGATTGACAGACCTGGTTTAGAAGAGAGTACAGGGAAGGGTTTTTTCTTTAATGGAATGACATTTATGCTAAAATTTGTAGTATAGATATATGAGATACACAAAATGCACTTGCTGATACACTGTCATGTTCTTTAAAATATATTTTATTAGTAAATGTCTTTATTTGACAGAAACAGAGAGAAAGAGGCAGAAAGAGAGAGAGGGAGAGAGAGAGAGAGAGAGAGAATATGGACACACCAGGGCCTCTTTCTACCCCAAACAAACTCCAGATAAATGTGCCACTTTGTGCAGTTCACTTACATTTTACATAAACACGGGGAAATTGAGCTTGGGTCATCAGGCTTTGTAAGAAAGCACCTTTAACCACTGGAGTCATCTCTCCAGCCTGCTGCACTGACATGTTTGGTGCTGTGCCTGCATATCTATTACGTTGCACTTACTGTATCCATTTGTTTTCAACAATATGACAGAAAAAGTAGAGATTGTGGAGCCACAGGAGTGAATCTGAATACTAACAGCTGTCACATTCTAGATAGGTAATCTCAGGTAGTTTATGACATTCCCTGTGTTTCAATGTCCTCTTTTGTAAAAGGAGAATAACAGTAATATTGTATTCGATGGCAGTTAGAAGTCAGCTTGAATGTGTGCTGTTGTTCATTTTCCCCTGCCCTTGGGCCTTGGCAGGAGCTCTGTGTGTTCAGGTGTGCTCTGAGTCTTCAGAGCAGCGCTATTGCAAAAGGAGAACTTGCTGCTTTGTTCTTCTCAAAGTCTAACTGTAGAAAGGTGAGGACTAAGGGTAGCCTGATTTTCTTTGTTGCTGCTGTTATTTGTTCTAGGTCACCTTCTTTTTCTACCTATGTACTTGTAGGTCTCTCATGGTAGAAACTCAATATTCTAGTAGGATAGTCATGCTAATAAGTTTTGTTTGACACATAGGTATGTCCTATTGTTTTTCAGTTTTGTTTATTTCTTCCCATTAGTGGATTTTGTTTTCTATTATCTTAATGACATGTTTTTTTCTGTTCTATTATATGAGTCTGGAAAAGCCAGTTTTTTCCTTTCAGTTACAAATTGATTCAATGAGTTCGCTTGACATTTTACATAAGGAGCAACAGTCCTTATAACCAGAGTCATGGATTACGATACACACATCTAAAGTAAGGTCAGACATCTCTCCTCTGGAAATGGGATGATGTCACTGATGGGGGGGGTGGCAATGCAGGTGCTAGAGATTTTGTGATCTGGTGGGATCTGCTTGGTTGACAAGAATGCAGCCTTTGCTTTCAATCTATTGTCTCTTTTCTGCCTCTCCCTCACCGTCTCTCTAGTGTTATCTCAGCTCCATTAGAAGCAACCCAAGGTTTCCCTTCAAGCAGTTCCGGACTTCATTCAGTGAGTAACAGAGCTCTGGACTGTGGCCAACAATGGTTTGCAAATTTATATATACTGTAGAAATGAAAAAGGCACCCAGCAAAGTACCTGCAGGTTGATTTGCTCATGTTCAAGACCCCGTCTCTTTGACAGCATCTGAAAGACCATGCATGGAAGCCACCACCAAGAAAAAGCCTGGGAATTAACATTGCCATCCAGGATAATGTTGGTGTCACATGACAATGTCTACTGATTGAGGTCTGAGAAAAATAAAGTAGACTCAAATCATTGCCAGCCTCTTATTGGCTAATTATTGAACCTTGCCAGGCTCGTCCTCACTGGTTGGTGCAGTAAGGACGATAGTAACATCTCCTTGATAAGGTAGCTAATGACGGCCCAAGCAGATAATGCTTTGCATAGCTCATGATACTTAGGAAATATCTGGCATACCAAAGTTGCTCTTATGATTATTGCTAACAATGGTCAACTGCTGGTACTGGTCAACTGCTAAATGAGTTTTATATATTTTGCAGCTATGTCTCTCTTACTTTTGCCCAATCTATACTTTTTTTTTTTTTTAAGTAAGGAATTTGGGTTGCACTTGTCATATTTAGCTTCTGAGGAATGCAACCTATAACCCGGACACGGAATCAATGAATTAGGCCTTTGAAGTAGCACTGTTTCTAGCAAAGTAAACCACAGAATGCTGGCAGTCAGTGTAAAACCCTATTTCTTAAGTGACTTTGGACTGGGCAGTTCTATTTTCTCTTCAAGGAAGATCAATTATACAGATGTCAGATTTCTGCCACTTGCTCTTCTACTCTACCTCTCTCCTCTGATTTTTTCATTTCTTCTTTTTCTTTTTCTTTTATGGTCTAAAAGAGTGTGTCAAATCTTTCTCCTCACCCCAGGCTTAAAGTTCTACAAGGTCAATTTAGCTCTTTATGGCTTTGGGCTTTGAGAAATATTTTATTATTTTTTTGAAAATATTTTAAAAATATATTTTATTTATTTTATTATTTATTTGAGAGAGAGAGAGAGAGAGAGAGAGAGAGAGAGAAAAAATGGGTCCGGGCTTCCAGGCACTGTAAACAAACTCCAGATGAGTGCAGCCCCTTGTGCATCTGGCTTATGTGGGTCCTGGAGAATTGAACCAGGATCCTTTGGCTTTGCAGGCAAGCACCTTAACTGCTAAGCCATCTCTCCAGCCTGAAAGATATTTTATATACCATCACAGCATTATTAGTTATCTAATATGTGGTCAACTTCCTTTCAGAAATGTTTCTTTGTATTTTATCTCTTACTGCATTTTTATTTTTTTATATTAAGAAAGCAATGTTCTAAAATATTTGTTTCTTGGAAAAAATCTTGGTAAAAATATACTCTTTTTGTTTAATCATGCCATCTTGACCTTCTTGCCAAAACTTTTTAAAGGACTTTACATAGTTTATTTTGTGTGCTCTTATCTTTGCTAGAAGGCAGGTCTATTTTGATCTTTTATTTGAATAAAAATTAACATGGTACATTTTTTTGGATCGACTCACTGTTTAGTTTGCAAATCCCTTGCCTCTTTTTATATTTTATGATAAAAAGAGATCATATAGACTTATGTTAATATCTTGGTTATTAGGCAGACAGTTGGGATGGAGAGAAAATTGAGGTGTGGGCAGTCCCAAGAGAAGCATAAAGGAAACTGGGCTTTTTATATTTGGAGATGTGACAAGATTCCAGATTGAATTTTCCCTTTCACCCCATGATTTCTTTTAGGTACATGACGTTTCCTTGTTGTATGTCTGCCAATCTGGGCAAATGTTCTTTTGTTAGGAAAATTTCTCTGAGTCAGGATAAATGTCATTGGGTAGGAAGATGCATGCCTGTAACTTCCTGTGGTTTGGCAGCATGTCTTTCCTCAGGACAGTGCTTCTGTCTTAGAGTGCTGCGAAGGTGGGTTTTGTTTGTTTGTAGTGGTATAGTCTGTTAAAATTGACTCTGAGGTCATGAATTCACATTTTTCTACAGTTCTCTCTGTCCCCATCTTCCCCCCTTTCTTTCCTCCCTTCTTTTCCCTTTACTCTTTCTCAATAGGCTTCATTTTTTAAAGAGAGAAAAAAAAAAACCCCTCACAAATTCATGACAGCATCCCATTACATTGATAAAAGATAATTTACAACAGGAGACTGAGATCAGCAGCAATCCCTACCTTATTTTCAGTCTTTCATGGCTTACTCACAGTGCACTGGTTCCAAAGTTGCAAATAGAATTATTTCTCTTTTTTCCATTGCCTGTTTTTCTTCCAACTCTGAATAGTTGATGAATCTTTCCAGTCCATAGTCTCTTACCCAAGGGGGCTGAAGTTTGCACATGTCTCCAAGCTGTGTGGCTTCCAGCAGGGCTACTTCTGCCCAAAGGATGTCACAATGAGTAAAGATCATGGAATCTTGCCATATTTGTCCAGTCTGAATACTGAAGTCCTCTGTGAATAGCTACCTACCTCTAATATGCAGCAAAATTTGGCATAGGCTATGAGTGGCTTGCACTTCCTGATGTGAGTTTGTGAAGTGTGCTTTATGGGAAAGTAGATAATCTGTTAGCTCTCTGCAACTTGTTTCAGCCTTGTTCTGATGGGAACATCTCTGAGAGAAATTCCTCAGTAGGATTTGTTGATTTTTCAGCTGGAATGAAAGAATAGTTTTGACCCTACTTTGCTATCTGCACCTTTCTGAGAAATAATTCCTTTATTTAAAAAAGAAAAGGTGTTAAGTAGAAAAACCCAACAAGAAGGAAAGAAATAGTGAAATGTTTTTGTGTCATTCATGTCTTCAGTTTGCTGAGTTTCACACAGCTGACAGTTAACTACTGTTAATAGTTTATTACATTTTGTTCTATTATTTGTTATGTGTTACAGCTACCTTCTCATCCAACTAGAAACAGCTTGTGGAAGGAAAGGCTTTATTTCAGGCTTCCAGATTGCAGGGGAAACACCATCAATGATGGAGGAAGCTGGCTCATTTCAGCATCCACAGGGACAGAGAGAAACAGAGAGAGAGAAGAAGCCAACACACACAAGCACCAACAGCCAGAGGTCAAAGTGGCTCTTTATACATTTTAGGGTTGGACTAAAAGATCTCCTCCAGCAGGCTGCTGGAGACTTAAGTTGCAAGTTTAACTTTAATCAAAAATCTTTGGGGTTCATACATTCACACACAAGCCACCACATTCCACCCCTGCCCATCATAGACTCATGATTATTTCATAACACAAATTGCATTCAGTCTAACTTCAAAGGTCCCCAGAGTCCTTACCAACTTTAACTGTTGAAAAGCCCAAAGTCTCATCTAAGACTCAAGACTGTCTCTTAACTATAGGCCTAGTAAAATAAAAACACAAGTTACATACTTCCAACACAGAATGACATAGAGTAAACATTGTCATTGAAAAAAGGCTTAACAAGGAAAGACTGTACCAATGCAAAATCAATAACCAATAGGAAAACATTAAATATTTGTAGTTAAAAGTGTGACATCCATAACCAGTGATAAAAGTCTCTGGATTCTGGGCTGAAGAAATGGCTTAGCAGTTAAGGCATTTGCCTATGAAGCCAAAGGATCCTGGTTCAATTCTCTAGGACCCACTTAAGCCAGATGCACAAGGGGCACATGCATCTGGAGTTCATTTGCAGTGGCTACAGGCCCTGGCATGCCTGTTCTTTGTCTGTCTGCCTCTCTTCTATCTCTTACTCTCTCTCTCTGCTTGCAAATAAATAAATAAAAATTAAAAAAAAAAAAAAACACATCTCTGGATTTCAATTCTGCACCCCCAGCTGGGCTGAGCAGCCCAGGAAAAATCTCATCCTGATCCTGCAGCACTCCATGACAGTTGTTCTAAAGTCCTGGTATGTCCAAAACGTGTTTGGGTCTACAATGCAAACCACAGTTCATCTTTACCTTTTCATACAATGGCCTTAGTGGCCTTCCACATAGTGAATTCAACCCTGTTTCCCATTGCCACACCTCTTCAGCTTCTGGAACAGATCCATCTTTTATAAAGTCCTTGCTGTGTCTCCACATAGGAATTCCAAAAACCCTGCTTCACATGCCACATCTCAGTGACTCCTCGGAACTAGTTCATCTTCATACAGTAGCCTTACTTGGCCTCACACAAGGATTTCAATCCTGCTTCACTTGCCCAGTGGTTATTTCCAAATGAATGAACAAAAACCAAAAACAACAAAAGAGAAACCACTGTGTCGCAATCCACTGTCCTTCTCTTTGTAGCATTAGTTATACTCCATAGTTCCAGGTAGGTTACCAAATTTGTTAATCCAGGAGGGAATAGAGGTGGACCTTGAAGAGCAAGACCTTCTCTTAGAATTCTTCCTTCAAGCCTCTTCCTTGAAAAATAAGTTATACCTTCCTTATTTGACCCTTCCATGGGTCACCCTCAGGGCATAATTTCCATTGTTCCAATGCAAAGCAGTTGGCACATTATTAATGGTGGTAATCAACTTAAATAATTGAAGCTTAAGTAACCTAAAACTAGTCTCTGTGCCAGTAACTTCAAACTTGCTTGAAATTTTCCTGTGATAAAATGCATATTTTACATTATTCTGTTCTATAGTTTTCACTAAGCAAATTAATCCAATATATTTATTTTATTTTATTTTTAGAGAGAGAGAGAGACAGACAGACAGAAGGAGAGAGAGAGAGAATTGTCATGCCAGGGCTTCAGCCACTGTAGTTGAACTTCCAGACACTTGTGCCACCTAGTGGGCTTGTGTGACCTTGTGCTTGCCCACATTTGTGGTCTTCACCCTAATGTGGGATCTGGAGAATAGAACATGGGTCCTTAGGTTTTTGCAGACAAAAGTCTTAACTGATAAGCCATCTCTCTGGTCCTAGTCCATTGCTTTTACATTAACCTTAATCAAATTTTCAAGGAATGGTCATAAGAACATAGCCAGCCTTTATGCCAGTAGCCCAGTTCCAACAAAATTCTCTCCCTATTGAAGGTTAATAAGCCAAGTCTTCACAGTCCAAAATTCTCTCTGCATTTAGCATTTTCAAACTATCACTAGTGTAACCCATTAAGCTCTGTCCATAGTACTTCAAGGCTTCTCCAGCCCAAAGTACCAAATCCTTCCACATTCCTACCACAAACACATTCCAAAAGACCAAAACCAACATAGTCAGATTTTTTGCAGCAAAGACCCCACTCTTGGTACCAATCCTTCTGTTGCAGTTACCTTCTCATTGCTAGGACAAGCATCCAACCAGAAGCAACTTATGGGAGGAAAGGGTATATTTCAGGCTTACAGATTGCAGAGGAAACACCATCAATGGAGAAGGAAGCTGGATCACTTCAGCATCTACAGGGGAGAAAAGAGAGATAGAGGGAGAAGGACAGAAAGAAAGAGAGAGAAAGAAACCAGCACCCACTAACACCAACAGCCAGAGCTCAAACTGGCTTTTACACACCCTTAGGGCTGGACTAAAAGATCTGTCCTCCAGTGACACTTCTTCCAACAGGCTGCTGGAGGCACAAGTCATAAGCTTAATCTTTATCAAAAATCCCTAAGTCTATGGGGTTCAGACATTTACATTCAAACCACCACGTTATGCATCTACAAATACCTATGTACAAATGTTCTTATTTTCCTATTTTCACTTTAAATAGAGAGGATGTGCCATATATTGCACTTTAAGTATGTAGTAGTTACTTTCTCATCTGGAACAAAACAGCAGCAGAAGAATCTGATGGGAGGAAAGGGTTTATTTTCCCTTTTTTTCATTATGGTTGGGAACTCAGGACAGAGAAGACAAGCTAGCACTACATCTTGTCATAATAGCTGGAGGCAGCAGTAAGGCTGAAGCAGCAGCCCTAGCAAGTTGGGCTGGATTAGTAAATCTCAAGGTCCACCCCAGTGACATACCTTCCCCAAGGTCCGTCTCCAGTTGCATACCTTCTCCAGCAAGGCCCCACTTCCCAAAGACTCCACAATGCTCCAAATTGCCACCAGCTTGGGATCAAGTATTCCAAACACATGAGCCTATGCTGGCCACTTTATATTTAAATCACCACAGAATATTTGTTTTTATCTAACAATATCCATAACATCTATTTTCAAATTTGGACACCGAGTAGTTCATCATTCTTTAATCTAGTTACATAATATTCCATTGCATGGATAATCTATTTCACTGATGTCCTTTAGATAAACAATAGGGATGCTCTAATCAATTATTCCTGCACATAAGCTGGAATGGGTATCCTTGTACACTCTTTATTTTTCACATGAGCCAATTGACCTATAGAATAAATTGCTAGAAACAGAGAGAACTGAGTCAAATCATATTTGATTTTGTGATGTTGACAGATATTGGAAGATGTCATCCACTAAATTCTATCAGTTTATTATCAATGAAAATATTTGCTACCCAAATCACTTGTTTAAGTCATGTCTTATCAAGGTCATAGATGTTACCCACAGTCAACAATGACC
This sequence comes from Orientallactaga sibirica, assembly GCA_036365145.1. Classification (NCBI taxonomy): domain Eukaryota; kingdom Metazoa; phylum Chordata; class Mammalia; order Rodentia; family Dipodidae; genus Orientallactaga; species Orientallactaga sibirica. The sequence goes on along the minus strand of JAEOAD010000004.1, from coordinate 26,356,545 downwards.
TTGAAACATCATTTTTACTAGCTGTCTCTTAACATTAGCTTTTCATGACTACTAAGATTATATATTTCATCTTCTACTAAGGCTGATTGCATCTTTTGTCCTTTTTCCTTTTATTAGTCTTTTATTATTCAAATAAATTTTAAGAACACTACATATTCATTTATTTTTCTTTGTTAAATGGGTTATAAATACTTTTTTTAAAAAAGTTTCTGTTTTTATTTTATTTGGTCATATAGAAGTTCCTTTTCAATATAATCAAAATTGTCAATCTTTGCCTCTGAAGTTTAGTTAATATTTTGAAAAAACTCCTTGAAACAAAGTTTATAAAGAAATACTCTCATAGTTTTTCTCTTGTGATTTAACTATTTACTTATAAACATTTGATTGACTTGGAATTTGTCTTGGAATAACATATAATGTGTAAATTATGCATCCAATTATTTTTCTAGGTGTCACCCTCTAGTAACAAGAATATGATATATTCCCATGATCAACACTTGTTTTGGAACTTGTATGAGAGAATAGTCCCTGTAAAGAAAAAAAAATGATGTATATCAATTTTAAAGAAGACTAAAATTTATTGTGTATAAATGATATATATAAACCTGGAAAATACAAGAGATTAAGCTGACAAAAAGAGAAAAAATACTAAAACAATAAGAGATTTTAAAGGATACTGTGATAATGATTTTATATATAAAAATCAATAGCTTTCATCTACAAATAACAACCAGGTATAAGAGCTAATAGAAGAGGAGATCTCATATACAGCAGCAGCATAAAAATACCTAGGAATATTATAGCTTCATAAACTGGGTGAGTGATCTACACAAAGAAAAGTTTAGAATGCTCTTGGAAGTCACTAATAAAACTGAGAAAGTTGAAAGATATATTTTGGATAGGAATAGTCAATAAAGATATTCTCCTCTTTAAGCCAATTATAAATTGGAATTCCAATAAAAGGTTAATATTATTTTTGAAATGGTCATACTGATACAAAGGAATGCATAAAAACAATAAATATCAGTAGTAGTAAAATTCTGAAAATTAACACTGAAGGGGAACTTTAATACTATGCATTAAACCTATTATAGAGCTCTAGGATTTAGTGCAGAGTTCTACCAGGGCATAAATTGATTGATCAGAGCAGTAAGTAGGAAGTTTATAAGTAGACTTCAAAAGTAATGGGAATTTTGTACATGATAAAGGCACAGTGTCACACTGGGGGGGGGTGGCAATGCAACAACTCATTGATTTCACTCTAAACTTCAAGTGGTGAATCACTGTATAAAGAATGAAGTTTCTAAAATGTGTCACAACAGCCCTGTATCCTGGAGAAGCTAATGAGATTGAAGAATCACAGTGGACTCTGTATAAACCTGTTGAAAGACCCAGGCCAGAGCAGCACCATGACAGGCCTCAGTCACTCTGTAGGCCACAGGGGCAAGTTCCCAAAATCAAGGGAAGAACAAGCAGTACCAGGAAAAACCATAAACTTGCTGTGTGAGCATGACTCAACATTCTTGCGGTCCTGGGCTGGATGCCCCAATAAGATCCACCGTCTCAGAGTTTTGTAAATGTCAACCAATCAAATGAATGTAACCACGCATGCCAACCTGTTCAAATGTAACCGCCGTTTGCTAAGCCAATTAAGTTTGAAATTCCCCTAGACCTAGCCCGCCAAAATCCTAAGACCAATCAAGAACCCCCAAGTACAGTTAATGTTCAAATTAGCCAATCATGTAGTTGCATAGGTGATGGCCCCCTCCCCCTTGCTCAAACCTCAATAAAAAGCCCACCATTCTGATTTTCTGGGCTCTTGCATAGATCCACTGTGTTGGTGAAGGCAAGAGACCGAGCTTAAGCCCGAGTAAAGCTCTTTGTGTTTGCATACGTGTTTGGTCTTCCTTGGTGGTCACTGGGGGCGCCGTGAACTGAGCATTACACCTATAACTTCAGCAAAGAAATAACTGGTCCTGTGTCAAAATAAAGCAAGTTATTAAAGTCCACCAGAACTGAGGTCAGAAATTACATGTTCTTTTTGCACACCCCAGTGTATAGGTATTATGAAAGGAGAGAGAAGTTGGACTTTTGACAAAGACAGAATAACTTATAACCTCTAGAAGTCAATTATAAAAATTGCTTTTAAATAATCTACTATGTGTGTCAAGAAAACACGATAGAATTCTGTAATGATTTTTTTAAATGCCTATGATGCTGAGTATGAAGAAAACTCTAGGATGACAGGATGGCTGACTTATGGTCTTACAAATTATCTTTGCTTTATTCTAATACCATCACAGAGAAGACACTTGGGCCATTGAATATCCACCACCAAAGAACATGGGTTCAGGCAGGCTGTGAGAGTGCTAATTGTTTTCATTAGCACACAGGAATTCTTAGGGAACTAGCTTGTCTTATTGACACAGTTGCAGGTTTTTCATCTGCAGGTGTTCTTATTCTGGGCTTGTTTTATTGCCTTCTTCCCTAATTTCACTTCCAACCATTTTCTAGGTTAAATTTGAATACAATTTCTTCAAATCTTTGTGCAATATTGGGCAAGAAAGCTGTGTTGTGTAGATGAACTAATTTGGGGGTCTTAAAGCCATTTGATTCTGGGAGCAGTATAAATGCAAAGCAGGAAGCAAGATGCTAATTATTGTAGGCGATGCAGATGCTGCTCTTAAAGGTACCAGATGTGTATCACCTCTTACTATCAGGGGCTGACTCTTAGAAAAGAACATGAGACAATGAATGGTATTTGCTAAGGAAAACAAATCACTCAGAAGAATAAAAGCCACTGAGAAAAGAGAACTGAAATTATCCTCAGAAAAGTAAGCATGCCACTTTATAAATACTGGTCAAATGGGCAAGAAACAAAATCCAGGCCTCTACATTTCTCAAAACATCAATGAATCACATTCTCGTTTGTTTTCTTTGTGCATGGTTTTGGAGTTTAGTAAAGTTTGGTATTCCAGTTAGTAGATCTGGACACAGTTCCATCTATAGTGTGAGAACTTGTCAAGGTCGTTTTTTTCCAATGTAGGCTCAGGATTTTAAACTAAATTAGATAGTTCATACAGATTTATTATTTATTTATTTATTTATTTTGTTTTTTCGAGGTAGGGTTTCACTCTGGTCCAGGCTGACCTGGAATTAACTATGTAGCCTCAGGGTGGCCTCGAATTCTCAGCAATCCTCCTACCTCTGCCTCCCGAGTGCTGGCATTAAAAGCGTGCGCCACCACGCCCAGCTCAGATTTATTACTTATTATGAAAACACACACGTGTTCTTTGAGAAATCCAAATGTTTAAAATTACCTATGAAACTATGTTGGTTTTTAAATTCATTTATTTGTATCACATATCCTGCAATGAATTAGAAGACATGTGTTGTGTAGCTATTTCTTCTAAACTGAAACATTCCTTCTTAGAGGGAAGAGGGAGGCTCATGAGATTTAGGAAGCTCACAAAACTTAGAAAATTAGGAAGCTCATGAAGGTTACAAGATTCACAAGATCCCTCGGCACAGTTATATCAGCAGTAACAGTTGTTAAGGTGAGGAGAGTCTCTTCAGTGGAGCTGACTGTAAATTGTGTGCGACAGTCCAGGGATATAGCTTTTGTGAGCCATCAGCCAGTCTAGGGTGGGATTTTCAGTGATAAAGCTCCCATGCTGCTGTAAGGATCACCACTAAACTCATCAGTTTACCTAGCTAGCTAGCTAGAATAATTCCTTTGGTCAGTCATCACTATGCTACTTGGGACAGATAGACATTTGTCTGTCTCTCAGGAAAAGCCACCAGTACAACTGACACCTGAACATGAAGTGACAGAAACATAGATAAGTTGAGGAGAAATAGCTATATTACCCCTGCGATGGGTGATCAGACAGGCAATTTAGGCTTATCTGTCAGGTATGGGATAGGATGGTCTGTTTCCTTGCTATAGTGAGGTTGCATGCTTCCTGCTATGGATCATGAGATATATAAGGTTCAGTCATCAGAGAGTGGAATGTCGTTGGGGATTAACCCCAGGATAGCTATTTTCCTCTACACGGTATAGGGTGACATGCCCCTTTGATAAATAGGGGTCCACTTTGCAAGTACAGGGGATTTCCTCCCCAAACAACTAAAGTACTGGAGAACAAATTGTAGTCCCTAAAAGTAGCATGTGTGACTGAGATTGTAAGCAAGGTTGTATTGGCTGTTATTTGATCTTTGGTCTTTGCTATGAGAGACAAGACATACAACTAAGACTCAATTGTTTTCTCAGAAAGAACCAGCCTGTGTAACGGAGGAATTACAATGGGAAAAAGACATGCTTAATGTATCCCTTGATTCGCCTCTAGTTTGGCAAGGAAAGTGGAAAAAGGGACAGGATGAGATGGAAATGCTAGCTTGCCATTTCTGTTTTTATTATTTATTTATTTATTTATTTATTTACTTGCAAGCAGAGAGAGAGAGAGAAAAAAAGAAGAGAGGCAGACAGAGAGAGAATGGGCATGCCAGGGCCTCCAGCCACTGCAAACGAACTCCAGAAGCATGTGCCCCTTGTGCGGCTTACGCGGGTCCTGAAGAATCAAACCGGGATCCCTTGGCTTCACAGGCAAATTCCCTAACCGTTAAGCCATTTCTCCAGCCCTCGCTTCCATTTCTTAAAGCTGGCAGGATACAAAAGAAAGAGACAATAAACAAATTAGAACTGTGCCTTTTCTGGGATCCAAAAACTTGAAGCCCATGGGAAGAAGGGGGCAGTGAGGAGGAGGAAGGTGAGGTAAAGGCAATAAGAGAGAGATATCCCTCAAGTCTGATCTTTGCTGCAGAAAATCCACAATTCAGCATGTGAGGAGGGGATTCTTAATAATGGAGCAGCACAGGAAAGTATGACAATTAGGGAATGCTCTGCCTCTGAGCTGCTTGAACCAGAGAAAGACTTCTCTCAAAACATGAAAGAACCTCTCACAGCTTGGCTCATGAGGCTGTAGAAATGGAGCTGGATGTGGTCAGTCTGAGTTTCAGGAAAGTGGAGCTGAGTAGCACAACCACCCACCCCTGCTTGAGACAAAGACCACATGGATCTGAGGCAATATGAAGACTGCGAGGCTGGATCACACAAAGTTAGGGACACTTGGTTCTCAACACCGGAGATCCCCATGACTACTGGGGACTGGAAGATAACTGTGGTTGCTGAGTCAGAGAATGGGGGTGCTGGATGCTCAGTCTGCTGGGATGGATAGCACTGCACCCCAAGGAGAGAGGAAGAACTTTATTCAGCAGAGGCCTTGCTACTGGCATGGGGTTGGAGTGGCTTCACTGATCCCCATGGAGGGATATTACCTTTATGAGGCAATGGTAGACCGAGATGACTTAGATTGACATGAGAGAAAGACAAAGCAGACAAATGAATCTGCCTGGGCCACTCAAAGATAAATATGGCAGGGTTTGTGTTCAGACAGAGCTTCCCCTGTGGTGGTGGGGGGAATCAACAGAAATCCAGGTAGCACAAGTGCTTCTGGAAGACTTTCAAGCCAGAGCAGGAGTTCACAGAAGACAGTGATAAAGGTGTAGGGAGAAAGATTAAGAGGGCACTAGAAGTGGGTGATTATCCCCCAAAGTATGTTGTGCATTTCTCCTCTGCAGGAAAGTATCCTGCGAGTAGAAATTGTTCCCCAAACGCAGACCTTTTCAGCAGCCAGATGTGGCTGATAGAAAGACAATGACCGCAGTGCTGCCCCAGAGCCTGTCGTAACTGGGGAACTGGCTCTAGCCATAGGCATGATATGCTAGAGTGTAAATCTGCTCTCTCTTGGGCCTGAGCCAGGCTGAGTAGCATAAACTGTTCCCACTGAGACTGGATGTGAAGATTCACAGTAGCCTCATGCAGTAGCGCCCCCCCCACCCAGCATGAGCAGACTGGCCGGTTCATGGAAAATTACTATGAATTATAAGTGATTAGATGGGGTAGTGGACCCTACCCATGTTGCTGTGCTCAATATTGCTCTTTTGCTAAAACAATTGATAGAAGTACTATGATCTGTACAGGTTGTATTAGACCTAGCTTGTGTTTCCTTTTAGTACCTCTTGCTGGTCCAAGAATAATTGACCCTTGCTTGGAGAGAACAGTGGTGGACCAACAAAGACCCTGTTTAGAAAGGTCTCATTATACTGTGCTAACCCTTGGGTGTCTTACAGATTTGGAAGAGCATCTAGAAGGGCCATAAAAGCAGCTTCTGAGGAGTTTAAACAAAGGCACCATATGGCAGTGGAAAAAATCTCTCCCAGGAGCCATAATTCTAGTTTGGAATGGACTCCGTTCTATGAGTTGTTGCTCAGTTGGGCCCCTGGGAATCCCCCTGCCAGCCTGTGATACAGGTTGTTGACACTGCTGTTGGTTGCATACCAGAACTAGATGTTAAAACCCTATTGCTGGGCTGGAAAGATGGCTCAGCAGTTAAGGTGCTTGACTGCAAAGCCTAAAGACCTGGATTTGATTCCCCAGTACCCACATAAAGCCAGATGCACAAGGTGGCACATGCATCTGAAGTTCATTTTCAGTGGCTAGAGGCCTTGGTGCACCCAGTCTTTTCTCTCTTTTTTTTCTTTCTCTCTGTCCCTCTCTCTGGTTGCAAAATAAATAAATAAAATAAAATAAATTTAAAAAACCCTTTTGCTGGAAGATACCACACCCTTTGGCTATGACACATAAAAGTAGCAGGCTCGGATTGAATTGGGATCTCCCTCCCTGCTTGCTGGCTTTCACAGCACCAGAAGGTGCTGTATAGGCATACTACTTAGGAAGAACTGTCACCAACAGTCAGATATGAACCCTGTGTGCTACGTTAGTAATGTACCAGGCAAAATGTTTCTGTTGGTGTAACAGTGGCATGACTCTTGGGTGCAACTAATTGCTTTCTGATTGGACTCAAGGCCAGCTACACAGGAGAGAGCTCATGTCTGGTATTAGAAACCAGGGCAAAATTCTGTGGCTGGAGAGGTCATAGGTTTGAAGGGGAAAACAGCTGCTACTGTTTTTGTTAAATTGATGTGTTGTGTCTGTCACATTTTCTTCTAAACATTTATTTTTGTGCCTATGCATTCTTGGTGTTGTTGATGTAGATCATGGGAAACTTCTTTTACTAGGGTGACTCATAGGATAAGTGCCTATTGCTGTGGCCTGTTAGCCAGATGTTGAAGAAGAAATGAAAGAAAATAATCAGACATCTACATCATCCCCTCTATGGCTCAGGGTGCACTGGGGAAACAGGGACAGAAAGAATGTTAAGAGCCAGAGCAAGGAATGAGTGGAGTATATCTGTTTCCTCTGAACTGAAGGTCTCCCTCCTAGAGGGAGGAGGGAGACTCTTAGGGCTCAGGAAGTTACACACACTTAAAAGGTTTAGGAAGCTCAAGAAGCTTACATGCATGGCCTTTCCCCTTAATAGCACTATGCACTCCTCAATCTCAATTATTCCATCTAGCATATGGGATGATAATGCAATTATTGTGTAAGACACACAGAATAATACATAACAGTTAACTATTACCTTCTATCAATAACAACATTTTCCTTAGGCACTGAAAAGATTGTAGGAGCCCACTTTGATTCAAAATCATGCCAATTCCAGACAAGTATATTTCACTCAATAAATAAGCCTGCTCTCCTATAATTGCTACTTTTATCTTTCTTTTTAAAAATACTACATTAAAAAAATAAATTCTGTTGCTCTCATCTTGGTGTATTGGTCCCATGTTTACTGAGTGTATTATTTTATTATAATAATAATTATTATTATTGCTGTTATTATTTTATCCAGTGTATCAGTTATTTTTTTCTTGCTTGGACAAAATACCCAACACAAACCAACTTAGGGAAGTAAAATGCTTATTTTAGCTTACAGTTTCAGAAGGAGCAGGAAGACAGGGTCATATTGTTATATCAGCAGTGAGGAACTGGAGCGAGAAACTAGCAAGTGGGGTCAGACTGTAACACTTCAAGGCCTGTCCCAGTGACACCCTTCCTCTAGCAAGTCCCCACCTCCTACAGGTTCCACAGCCTTCCCAAATAATGCCACAAAAATGTTCAAACACGTGAGCTTATGGAGTTGGGGGCATCACATTCATTAAATACTTTTCCTCCTTCTAAAAATTCTATTAGAATATTTTATTTATTTGAAAGAGAGGCAGAAAGGAAAAGACAGAAAGAGAGAACTAGATAGATAATGGGCATGCCAAGTTCTCCTGCTGCTGCAAACAAACTCAGCTACACGCACCACTGTTATGCATCTGGTTTTATGTGGTTACTAGGGGATCGAACCCAGGCTGCCAGGCTTTGCAAGCAAGTACCTTTAACTGCTGAGCCATCTGTGCTGCTTCTCTACAACAGTCTTGTGAATTTTCACTATTGCTTTATAAATGAGCCTTTTTCTTCACATAGTCTAACATTTCTGATGGACTGGCCTTTCCTTTTGCACTCTCTTTGCACACTATATTCCCTTACATCCACTTGCCGTTCTCTTACATAAATTCCCCTTTATTAGGTATATCTCTCATTATAATGCTATGTTCATGAAGCTAGGGCCAAGTTTTACTTTGTCTGCATTTTTCATTTTTACCCTCTCTGCATGGCATAGCATGTGCTTAGTAAATCATTGACTGACTAAAAGTCAGGACACGCTCTTTTTTTTTTTTTTAAAGGTATCATCCAACAAGGACAGAAGAATAATAGTAATTTATCTATTTTTGAAACTTATTTATTTATTTATTTGAGAGGGAAAGAAAGAGAGAGAAGGAGAGACAGGAAGAGGAAGTGAGAGAGAGGATGAATGGGCATGCCAGGGCCTCTAGCCATTGCAAACAAACCCCAGATGAATGCACCACCTTGTGCAAATGGCTTTACATGGGTACTGGGGAATCAAACCCAGGTTCTTCAGCTTTGCAGGCAAGTGCTTTAACTGCTGAGCCATCTCTCCAGCCCAATTTATCTGTGTTAAAACCACATTTGTTTATTATTTCTTCTGCTCTTACGTTTCTGATATGAATACTGCTCAGACTTAAAGAATAGCTGCTTGATTTCTCCTGCTTGCAAATTCAGGTAACAAAAGTGAGGTACTGAATCTTCTGAGACTTTAAAAACATTTTAGGAATATGACAAGCTTCTTTAGTGTGAGGTTATGAGAAGCAGGTCTGAAGGCGTGGGTGGCTATTGAATCTGTGGCCCTCCGTCTGTTGTATGATCCCTCATGGTGGGATTTTCAAGCAGGGGCTTTTGGTAAGGAAGGAGTTTTTGGTGAGAGCTCTTCAGACACAGTCTAGGTATCCTTCTCATCCCCTGAAAGCAGAGCACTTCTTCCATTTCACACTTGAAGGCCCCTGGGAAGTGCCTGGTTCCCTGTTTGGCAGTTAGGCAGTGAGGTTTCATCTCACCATTATAAATTATTCAGCCGACATTCATAAGTTCTTCCTGGGAGGTTTGTTCTGGTGCCCGCAGAGGCGCTATGTGATACACAAAGACAAAGACACTGGCCTGCCCTTCAGAAGTGTGATCCAGACACCACCTGCTGCTCCTAAGAACATGTTTCTCTTGTCTTCAGGGAAATCCAATACCTACCCTAGGAGATTTGCAAATGTCCAGGGAGTTATGCTTCATCTACTCATCTTGGGCTCTGATGTTTATTGACACTGGCTTTTCTTGTTTAGTTTTATGTCTCATGGCTGGTCCTTTATCTCTGCTCAGGCTCTGGTTCAGACACAGGACACCATTGCTTTCCATGGTTCCTTTCCTCACACTCTCACAGCAGCGCTCTGGGAATGAGCTGTGTATAGTTGCGTGTTATTCAAGAAGGGGGTAATTGTGAGAGAGGTTATCGAAAATTCCATGGTTAGATAATTGAGAATGAAAACTTGGGCCTTTAACCAGTCCCTCAGCTATTTCTCCCAACTTAAGCGCCAGAAGGCTACTTTGACTTTTTTTTTGTCCCCTCCCTGCTTCTTTTCTGTGCTACCCTGAGGCATTCTGAAATATCTGTTCATTCTTACCTGTGCTGAGCAGTCCCCATGTCTTCACTCCCTCCCACAGGCGCCTCTGAGATCGCTTTTCATGTCTGTATCTCACCAGAATTCTCTGTGTACAATGCACTGCCCAGCGCATCCAGGTTCTCTCCTTGTCCGTTTTTCCTTTCTATCTTATACAATGACTTGAACACCACTTGAACACTTTGATATAGTCAAATTTGATTTAAGTAACATTTTCTTACATTTCCCTCATTATAGAGTTAAACTACATTATATAGTTTCAGAGAGCACAGTTAGCACAGGTATATAATCCCAGCTACTTTGGAGACTGAGACAGGAGGATTGAAAGTTCAAAGCAAACCTGGGAAACTTATCAGTGCCCTCTGAAAAAGTGAAGACGAGCTGGCAGTGTAGCTCAGTGGTAGAGCTCCTGCCTAGCATGCTCCAGATCCTAGGTTCAATCACCAATACTGCAAAGACAGTTGAGAGCTAGGAAAAACATGATGGACAAGGACCAAAGCTTGCTCACCATTATATTTCTATCACACACACACAGAATAAGCCCTTCACAAATATTTATTATGCACATCAGTTTACCAATTCCAGGAGCACTCACTGAAGTCGAATGTGTTCATCTTTTCTTTAAATAGCACAGCACCATCGTAATCTCTGTGTGTGATATATACTATAGTTATCATTTCAGGACACTATTAATTTGGAAACAGGTAGAGCTCATCTGGCTGGCATTCTGCTCACAGCATTCTCATTGACGTCTGAGGCAGCACAGTAAGGATCTAGCAAAACACTTGACTTTGCAGACCGTGGAGCAGTTCTCTTCAGGTGACATGGCTGCCAGTGTTCTCAAGATGGAATCAACTTTTGACTCTGGGCACCACACAATGCCTCAAGCTGTTCTCTGTCGGAGCCAAGAGCTTGGATGGAGTTAAGGGCTTCATTGGCTTTTGCTAACGTGCTCAGGCAGCACTACCTGAGTCTGTGTCTAAGAAGCACACAGAACTGCTAAAGATCAAGGCTTGTTTTGAACAAGCCATCCAGGATGCCTGGGATTCCTGGTATTGGAACCAATATCTAACAATTGCCTTTTCTCCCCCACCTTTAAATAAAGCCAGACAGCTTGGCCACCATGGTTGTCTCTCGTGTGCTGACACAGTGTCCTTGAGAGGAGGTTTCGTCTTTTACACATCCTGTTTATTTTCTCAGGTGGAATAAATTCACAAAAATGTTTTAACTTAATGAAATTACCAGTTTGTCTGAAAAGCCCCATGTTTGAATAGAGCCTTGCTTTCCTTCCCAAGTAGCTTTTCAGTGAGAAAACCTATGGTGTCAGAGCTGTTGACTTTAAAGATGAAATATTTGCCTCTGCATGCTGTGTATTTTCTCACGAGAAAGTTGTGCTGTTTTCCTGAGCCTTCAGTGAAATCTGATGGTCCTGCACTTGGGCAGAAGGGCTTTGGATTTTAGATCAACAATGCCAGTTTTCTTTTCTTTCATAACCACTGCCTGCATTTTTTCATTTTTGAAAGCCAGAACATGAGAGGTCGTGGTGCGGTTTGAGCTGACTTCTTTGCTGTGTTCTCTTCTTGTTTTGAAAACGATCACAATTTCTATTCAATTAAAAAAACAAAAGCAGTGGGGTTTCGTGTTAGTATTGGTATTATGGCACCAGCCTCAAGCACCACAGCATGCTCTGGAGGAAGTTTTAGGAGTCTCCATCATTTCTTTTTGACCCCAGCTAGTGATCAGTTTATGTCCTGATGCTTGGGGATGAATAACCCTTATAATTTCCATCCTAGTGAGGTGCCTTCTGGCTTGCCCTGATCTGAAAAGAAAACCTGCAAGGTGACACTGTTTTGAATGTTATTCCTCTGGAGTCAGGATGAGTGATGCCTTAGGTGAACAACCTTTGTGTTTACTCCAAAGAGAGAGCATTCTGAGCATCACATTAGCATGCAATACAACAACATCACCTATTATGGCGTTTATGGTCCATTTATGATTGTTCTCTCCTTTCCTTTAAGATTTATTTTATTCAATCACTTAATGATCCTATCATTCTTGTATTTTTTATTCATAGATTCTTTTCTTCAAAACATATCTATTAAGCATTTTAGTGTACAAGACATTGTGTATGATAATTGCCCCTGCTGTCTTAAAATTTTTTTTTGTTGTTTCATTTTATTGTCATCCATGGTTTATAGGCTGATGGGGCAGATAATAATTGAATGTAGATGCATATAGCACAAGGTGATTAAAAGTACTTTCTTGCCTCAGACTTCTAAAAAAAACCAATTTCCAAATTACTTCCACCTATATTATCTGATTAAATTCATGTTCCTACCACTTGTACAGTTGGGATTAGAATCTATGTCTTTTTATATCTTTCCTGTTGTAATTGCAACTATACTGCCACCCTTGCTCTAACTGTATTTATCTAGCATCAAAACTATAGGAAAGAGCTGGGTGTGGTGGTGCACACCTTTAATCCCAGCATTCGGGAGGCAGAGGTAGGAGGATTGCCATGAGTTTGAGGCCACCCTGAGACAGAGTGAATTCCAGGTCAGCCTGGGCTGGAGTGAGACCCTACCTTGAACCCCCAAAAAAAAAAATCCTATAGGAAAGAAATGTTGGCTTTTCTGAAGGCTTTGTCTACACTTGGACAAGGACTTTTTTTCATCATATGACCAGAGTTTTGTCACCAGAGTTGTTTTTGGTGGGGCCACTTTCTGTGGTGGTGTGTCACTTATCCTAAAACCAGCTAGAAAAAGGGACACTGGAAAGTATGAATGCCAAACTGGATGGCTGGTCAGGAATGGGCAGCAAAACCATCAGAAAAGGTACTAGTAACTGCCATTTAAAATATGTGCAAAGAAAAAATAATTCTTTTACTTTTAAGAAGGGACGCGGCAGCCTGGAGCACATTGTGTTGGCTGGTTAATGCACAAAAGGGAAAAATAAAATTATATTTCCCCAATAAACTTTAGTCTCAATTATGAGTTCTCTGGTCTTCCTTAGCTCTAAAATTCTATGGTTTTAATTATGTTCTCTGTGAATGTGTTTTAATGTCTCTAACAAAACGGACACAATGTTGCTTCCATGAAACTCAGGGTGGAGAGATGAAAGTAACTAGTTAACATGATAAGGGTAAAGAAGCCAGGTGATGTCATCTTTATCTTCATAAGAACCTGTGATGTCGATGATGTGGTTTTTAGCATGACCCCAAATAGAGGTTCTGGAAACTGTTCTTTCTTTTTCAAGATATCTGAGTGACACACTGCCCTCAAATTAAAAATCGGGGCTGGAGAGATGGTTTAGCAGTTCAGGCATTTGCCTGCAAAGCCAAAGGACCCAGGTTCAATTCCCCAGTACCCACATTAGCCAGATTCACAGGGGGACGCACATATATGGAGTTCATTTGCAGTGGGTAGAGGCCCTGGCATGCCCATTCTCTCTCTCTCTCTCTTTGCCTCTTTCTCTGTTAAATAAATAAATAAATAAAATATTTAAAAAGTCATATCCAGGATGGCCATGATCCTCACCAGGAGGCTTTCTCTCCTCTCCAGAATGCACGTTGGAAATCTGTGGAGGGACTTCGCTTCGTTCTCAAGCAAGAAGCATGCTCTTCCTGACATCTTCCAGTTGTAGATTGTTCCTAAGATCCTTCTTTGATCAGCAAGGTGTCCTGTACATATCAATTCAAGAAGCTTAATAGATTCAGCTTGCTTTCTTCACAGTACAAGCAGAAATGTCAGAAGCAAGAGACATTGTGGAAATGTCACTTTTTAACTCATCTTGCCCTCAAGATAGTTCTGGTGAACCTTGAAATGGTGTGCTGGTACCAGGGTGGGATTTCCTTTGGAGAATGCTGAGACTTAAGCAGCCATGTCCGTCTTTTTTCCCAGGTAACTGAATTTGTTTGTTAACATCAGTATCAAGATACTGTGAAAATGCTGATGTTAACACAGGAAGGATTCATGATTACATGTGTGTTGCATATATTTAAAACATTTTTTCCTTTTTATACATGTATATATTATATTTAAATTTTATTCCCTCAAATTATCCTCTCTTATCTTCCTTCCCACTAACACTTTTCTTCTTCTCCATTAATCCCCATCTTACGTTCATTACTTTTTTTTAACCCATTGATTTAAATTAGGGTTGCTTGCTTGATCATGGGTGGAAGGTTATTTTCTATGGAATGATCAACTCAGCAGTGGCCACGCCACTGACGAACATAATGTTCTTGACAGAGACAAACCTTCTCTTAATTTCAAGGAAGGAGAAGACTGGAAAACCTTACTAATGTCAAGTAACATTGAGCCATTAGATACATTAGATACTGGGAGTGCTTCTTGGAAGATTTGAGCAGTCTCAAGAATGAATACAGTATAAAAGGGAGACATTTATAGTTGGGATATTAGTTATTATTAAAAGTTTCATAAACAAAAGTAAACAAACTTGAAATATTCAGATAAGTATGGGAAGAGGAGGGTTGGAGTCATCAGCCCCTTCCATGTCACAGCTGTTGTTTACATAGAAATACAGAGGCACTTTTGAGCAGGGCATGGCACAGTTACAACCAAGTTTTCAAAAGCTAATTTTTCAGCAATGTCTATAGCAAAGCCCATTTCAGAGGCTCTTGAAATGCCCCAGAGAAAGTTTTAAAGGTAGAAATTAGGAGGCCAGGGCTAGAGAGATAGCTTAGCTGTTAAGGCACATGCCTGCTAAGCCTAAGGACCCAGGTTTGATTCTCCAGGTGCCACATAAGCCAGATGCACATGGTGGCAATACATTTGAACTTTGTTTGCAGTGGCTAGAGACCCTGGCATGCCCATTGTCTCTCTCTCTCTCTCTCTCTCTCTCCCTCTCTCTGTCTCTAATAAATAACTAAATAAAAATAAAATCTTATAAAAAAGAAATTAGGAGACCAGGAGAACCCTATCTAGAGGTAATAAATACAGTTCCAAGATTGGGAACTGACTGGATTTAAATTCAAGGTGGAGTACAGAATCAGAATGAGTTAAAGTTGGTTGGTACATAGGAATATCAATGTATTTTTCTGCTTATATAATATTCATGTTTTGTCCATAAAACATTAATTCATAATCTGCCTCCTAAGTTAGAAACACATGGAGGTAATGGCAAGTGAGATCAGTGCATGAGATACGAGCTAGTTAATCTACAAAGTTTTCACTGTATTGGATGTGGGAGACAAGAGAAAAAGCTGATTCCAAGATTTTGTGCCAGATGAATTCTGAGATGATGATGTTATCCATGGGAACAGGGTCATAGGAGGAGGAATTTGGACAAATGGAATTTGAGTTGGTGGCAGTGAGTCAAAGCATGCTGCTTGCCAGTTCAGTGTACATCATTGATATTCTCCAATAAGCCAGTGGAAATTTGGACCTGTAGTTGGTATATAACTGGGTTTCCAAGTGGTCATAGTTAAAATCATAGGAATTAATAAGATGCATTGTTAAAGAGTTAGTTGAAATGGCATGTGTGGTGGGGCTGCATTACTCAAGTAGGAAAGGAAGAAAGGAAAGAAGGGTAAAGGGTAATCTTTGGAGAAAAATCAGGAGACATGTAGCTAATTGGCATCCAGTGTGGGCTTTGTTATCCACACAAATAAAAAGCACATAATTGTGTGATGGACAGACAGCTCAGTCAGTAAAGTGCCTGCCTCACAAGCATGAAGAATAGAATTTGCTTCCTAGTAGCCATAGTAGTCTGGGTAAAATCCCAGACGTTACAGCATGTACCTGCAATCCCAGTGCCAGGGAGGTAGAAACAGGAGGATCCCTGACGATTATTTTCCAGCTAATCTACCCTATTTGGTGAGTTCATGGCCAATGAGAAATACTGTCTCATAAGAGATGGAGAGAGCTCCTGAGAATGATACTCAAGGATGCCCTTTGGCCTGCACATACACATGCACCCACAAACATATGAACACTCAAAGACATAATTACACAAGCACATACACACACAAAGAAAGTCACCTTTGAAATCGAGCATTGAGGACGAAGAGATGACTTAGTGGTTAAAGCACTTGCCTGCAAAGCCAAAGGACCTAGGGTTGATTCCCCAGGACCAACATAAGCCAGGTGCACAAGGTGGCGCATGCATCTTGTGATGGTTAAGTTTGTGTCAACTTGATTTGTTTAGGAATCCACAGACATTCCTCATAAGTGTGTTTCTGAGGCTGCCTCTAGGAAGGATTAACTAAAGGAAGAATCCTGCCCCCAGGGTAAGCCTTCCCCAGAGTGGGCGGCCCAGAGTGGGCGGCCCCTTGGAGGAGGGGCTGGTTGATAAAAAGGAGCTCTGGGAAGAAAGGCTCTCTCTCTCTCCCACCTGGCTGCCGGTGCTACTAGCTGCTTGGTGTTTTCTGCTTGGTACCTGCTTGGTGTTGCTGCTCTCCAGTGTGGACTGAAGACCAGGGTGGACTGAAGAGCAGCGTCTCTCCAGGAAGCCTCCAGGCCTTCAGTGCCGGATTGGGACTGCTGAGGCCTCCAGCCTCGTGCACTGAGCAGCTACCGGGTTTCTTCACTCTCGGACCTGCAACCTGCTATTGCTGGACTGTGTAAGCTAATCCAATAAATCCCCTTTTAATACGATTCATTCTGTCCATTCTGTTCCTCTAGAGAACCCTGACTAATACACATCTAGAGTTTGTTTTCAGTAGTAGGAGGCCCTGGTGTGTCCATTTTCTATCTGTCCCCCACCCCCGCTTTTTTGCCTTTCTCTCTCTCATAAATAAATAAATAAATAAATAAATAAATAAACAAATAAAAGAAATATGCCATAGAAAGTAAAATTGCCATGTACTGGAGTCCTATTCAAAAAAGCCTCACCTATGCCTAATAGTTACTCCCTGTATTTTCATTTACAAATTTTATAGTTCTGGGTATTACATTGAGGTCTTTGATCTATTTGCAGGTGGTTTTTTGTGCAGAGTGAGGGATCAAGGTCTAGCTTTTTTTTTTTTTTTTTTTTTTTACATGTAGATATTTGGTTTGCCCAGCAACATTTGTTGAAGATTTTGCATCTCCTCCATTGGGTATTTTTGGCATATTTATAAAAATCAACATTTTATAGTTATTTGGACTGATAGATGAGTCCTTTATTCTATACTATTGATCTATGTGTCTATGTGTCTCCTTTGCCAGTACCATGTTTTTTTTTTTATTTTTTTACTATGGCTTTGTAGCATAACTTGAAATTGAAATCAGGTATGGTGATACCTCCATCAATATTCATTTGTCATTTGCTCAAGATTGCTTTGGCTATCTGGGATCTTTTGTACTTAGAAGCACAGGAGTTTGGGGATATTTTACTATTTTTGTAAAGAATGGTGCTGGGATTTTGAGTGGAACTGCATTGAATTTGTAGATTGCTTTTGTCCAAATGGGTACTTTCACCATATTAATGCTTTCAATCCATAAGCATGGGAGATCTTCCGGTGTCAAAATAAGTGCCTGTAGAGGCCAGGAAGCTAGAAAGAGGCCATAGGCGAGGTTTCCCAGTTGGGGGTGAGGAAGAAGAGGGGAATAGAACATATAGGGCAAGAAAATACAGGGGGTAATGGAGAGAAGGAAAAGTTTAGGCAAGGATAAGGGTGGAGGATAAGAGGGAGAGAGGAGGAAAAGAAGGGGATGGTGGGAGGAGTAACCAAGACTAGGGGCATATGACTGAGCCATATAGAAACTTACTACTTGGTAAGCAAATTCAACATATAAATTTTAAAATAGGTGTTTAACTGAAGGTCTTCTAAATGGTGGATAAAACTGCTTCTAGAAGCTATAAAGTATAAAACAACAATCTAATGCCATAGATGAGATACACTATTAAGCTTTGTTGGCCCAGGTATCTGTAGATATCCCTAACACAATATAGTCTACCACCTTGGTTCTTGGTTGCCCACCACAACAAGATACCATACACTTAGGTGGTAGGACATAAAGATACCAAGCTGGAACTGAGCTGAAAGATTCCTCCTTGTGAGGTGACTAGTTGCTGGCTGGCCTGAAGGTGCTATGCAAGGTGCTGGGGGGAGAAAAAGCCATTAACAATCCTACCCAGCTGTGGACCCTTTGTATTCCACAACTAATCTGTCAGGCAACATAATTCCTCCAGCACAATAAGGGCATGACAGTTATGGGTGTAACTGTTTTCTGATTGGATTTGAAGCCTACTTCACAGGACAGAAATCGAATGGTGCCTGATACTATAAATCTGGCCAAGTCTGTGACTGGGGACATAGGCCTTTGGGGAGAATGTACTCTTGTGGTTATGATAAAAGGACTGCATGTCAAACTGCCTTATAAACATCTGTTTGTTCCCATAGCTTGGAACTGTTTACAGCCTTGATCATAGAAGATTCTTCATGCAAAGGACAGAGGTTAATGCAGAGATGCATAGCTGGAAAAATTGCAAGAATAAGAAACTGGTGTGTACTCAGACATAAATAGGGCATCTTACCTATCTTTTCCAAAGCTCAGGGAGCTCACATAAGAAAGGCAGAAGAATGCAAGAGCAGGAGAATGAGGCTGGGGAATTCTGTCTTTTGGATATGACATGGCCACTCATGAACTCAGAGTAACTGGATTGTCCTGAACAAGATTGAGGCTGTCTATATTACATCATGGATGGGGAAGGGGTTTATGAGACTCCACACATCCCAAAATAGGTACTAGCAGCTGCTGGCTGCTGGGAGAGGAGGAGTCATGTCCTTCAGGGGTGTATCTGCTGGTGGGCTGTCCATTCCATCATAAATAACTTCTTGACCAACATCATGCAAGCATCATTTAACCTGATAGGCCAAAATGACCTCACAAAACAGGGCAGGACAAGGACCCAGACTTTGGATCAAGTAACTACAGTTACTTGATATTTGACAAAGGGCCAAATAATATAGACTGGAACAAAGACAGCATCTTCTACAAATGGTGCTGGACACACTGGAAAACCATATGCAGGAAAATGAAACTTGATCTACACATCTCACCATTCACAAAAATTAAGTCCAAATGGATCAAAGACCTCAATATAAAATCAGA
Source organism: Orientallactaga sibirica (assembly GCA_036365145.1). Taxonomy (NCBI): domain Eukaryota; kingdom Metazoa; phylum Chordata; class Mammalia; order Rodentia; family Dipodidae; genus Orientallactaga; species Orientallactaga sibirica. The sequence continues at coordinate 26,337,454 of JAEOAD010000004.1, read as the reverse complement.
AACGCTGCTACTACTGGAAGAAAAAAATAGGAGGAACTTTCCATGATACAAGAGTGGGAAAAGACTTCCTGAACAAAACCCCAGTAGCTCAGGAAATTAAACAATCACTTAACCATTGGGATCTCACGAAGTTGAGAAGCTTTTTCACAAACATACAATAAGCAGAGCCAATAGATTACCCACAGAATGGAAAAAAAAAATTTACAAAGAACTCAAAAACCTAAACAATAAAAACTTAAACAATCCACTCACAAAATGGAGCAGAGAACTGCACAGGGAGTTCTCAGAAGAAGAAATACAAATGGCAAACACACACTTAAGAAAATGTTCAATATCCCTAATCAGGGAAATGCATCTAAATTCAAGATAGTGTGAATAAGACTTATGTAAACCTACTTTTTTTGAATAATGGCACATCTAGAAGCTGTAGACTGTTACTAGAAAATGTTCAGTGCCTGGGATGGGATACCTTCCAGTGAGGTGTTGGCCAGAGGTCCTGGAAGCCTCCAAAACATTAAAGGCTTTTGCCAAAGCCCTTGCTTTCCCTTGATAAACAGATAGTAAGACCCTATTGCTGAAGACATCTATTGCCTGAGAGGCAAGGACACTGAGAAAGCAAGCTGGTGCTGAGCAGAAAACCTTCTCCCTGTAGACCAGCCAACTGAAAGCTGGAAAAAGCTGCACTGCATGCAGCCGCATGGGAGACTGAAGTCATCAGCAGAGGAAACAGTGGACACTGAATATTCAAGTTTGGCCATACAGGCCCAATGACTGAACAGGTGCAATAGTGGCATGTCTACTCATGTGGTAACCAACTGCTCCATAATTGGACTGAAGGCCCTCTCTATGGGAGGGAATACATACCTGGTACTGAAAAACCTAAGCAAAAGTCTATGTCAGGGGAGGTCATGAACCTTAGGGTTATAAAGCCTGCTCTTGTCTGACTAAATGTATATTTTATTCCCACCAAGCTGCCCTGAAAGCACCACACATAATGTTCATATTCACATATTAATGCTACTCTCACTTCTAGTTAGAGAAGCTTCTCTTTTCAGATGGCGATGACCACTGGGATGACCCAAAAGGCAACATAGTGCTGAGAAGAAGGGATGGAGGAGTGTCCAGCCCTGAATCATCTCTGTCACACCCTCCAAGGCTCAGGGCCCATTGCGGAAGAGGGGGCGGATAGAATGGAAGAGCCAAAGGAAGGGTACGACTTCTTACAATACAACTGCCCAGTCAGAAATTGGCCTTGATATCCATGACCTTGCAGTGCCTAGCAATACCTTTGCAAGACCCTCATAATAGAAGAAAAAGAGGATGACATCAAATTAAAAGAGAGACTAATGGAGAGAGGGAGGGGATATGATGGGGATCAGAGTTCTAAAGGGGAATGGGGGTAGGGGAGGGAAATATCATGCATTTTTTGTATGTAAGTATAGAAGTTGTCAATAAAAAATTTAAAAAAAACATTAAAAAAAACAACTATGAGATTCCATTTTATTCCAGTAAGGATAGAAAAATTTAAAAAATCTAATGACAGCAAATGCTGGTGAGGTTGTGGAGAAATAGGAACCCTCATTCACTGTTGGTGGGAATGTAATCTGGTTATAACCACTATGGAAAGCAATATGGAGACTCCTAGAAAGGATGACTATAGAGGTACCAACAGACCCAGTTATTTCCTTGCTGGGCATTTACCCTAAAAGCTCCAAGCCTCAGTTCAGAGATATTTGCTCAACCATGTTTATAGCTGCTCAGTTCATAATAGCTAAGAGCTGGAATCAACCCAGATGTCTATCATTAGATGAATGGATAACTAAGATGTGGTATATCTACACGATGGAATTCTACACAGCAGTAAGGAAAAATGACACAATGCAATTTGAAGAAAAATGGTCAAACTTGGAACAGATCATTCTCAGTGAAAGATAAGTGTCACATGGTATCACTCATCTGCGGCTCCTAACCTGAATTCACCTGAGATGCTGACACACCTAAGAAACATTTGTAGGACTGGACAATAGGGATGGTGGGGAGGGAAAGGAAAGTAAGGGGGGGACAAAAAACTGGAACCAGTTGGAAATGGTACCAAAAAATCCTATAACCTGTAAGACACACTAAAAGGCTGATCCTTCAGCAGGTGCTTAGAGAGAACACCTGAATCACAGGGGCCTCAAGAGGATAGGATTAAGACTAAACTCAACCTTCTCTTGTTCCTCTCTCTCATTCCCTCTTCTTACTCTTCTCTCTCTTTCTCTTTCATATTACCTATATTTTTCTTCCTTCTTTTCCTGTGGCACTGACCTGTAACTCCCAGTACCAGCATGTGGTCAACATCCACAATGAGCTGTTGATCAGTGAGACCTACAAGGTTTCCCAAAAGAAGACAGATTTGTCAGAGTACTTGATGACCCAACAAAGGTTAATGGTAAGACCCTACTGCCAAAGACACCATATGCTGTTGGGATGGAACATGGAGTGACCTGGCTGGAATCTGGAAGAGAGTCAGCCCCAGACAGTTAGCTTATCTAGTGCCAGAAGGTGCTACATAAGTGACTGGGGGAAAATGACCATCTGTCTAAGCAACTTGTGGTCTAAGCTACTCAGCAGCAATCAACCTGATATGATGCACACACAAATGCAATAGTGGCGCACAGCCATGGTGGGTTACCAACTGCTCTTGATTTGGCTAAAGGATCTGCTCAGTGGAATGGAACCCATACCTGGAACTGGGAAACAAGTCAGGACCATATCCAAGAATAAGTTCTCTTTCCAATATCAAGCTCCCACCAGTAGTGGGATACAAGAGGGCCTACATCCATTTAAAATCACTCTAAAACAATAATGTTATCCATGTATCTTGTACTGACCTCACTCTCTGCTGGAGAATTTACTTCTCTTTTTCAGATGGACATAGAACCTGAGGAGAGAATCAGCCCATTGCACCTCACCATGGCACCAGCTGAATCCATAGAATAATTGGAGAAATGTGCAAGAGTGCTGCTTTCTCAATGAACCTGGTATCAGCAGAGGGGTGAAGGAGATATACACAGAGAACACTCAACCCCTACCAAAGCAGAGATCCAGAGACACAGAGACTCCCATGACCTCATCACTGAAATAGACCTAAAATGATCCCAACATGGCTTAGGGAAATTAAAGCCATGGAAAAGGGCCAGAAAGATTGTTAGAGCCATAAATTGGGTCATTATGCACAGAGACATTGCCTCACCCCCATAACTGATGGCTATCCCCACAATGCAAGACCCACAATCCCCAAGGGGGGAGGGCAGGAAGAAGGCTAACAATGGTACCATCATGGATCTATGCATTATATAAAAAACTAATAAAAAATTTTTAAAAAAGGGCAGGAAAGTATGATGGAGATTAAGTCAGAAGAAGAGTCTTAGTGTGAGGGAAGGAGAATGAGAGAAGACATTGGGGGAGGGAGGCAACATGCATGATATACATATATCAAAGGTTCAAAAATAAATATTCAATGAACATATAAAAAGAGAAATATATAGCTTTTCTGGAATCACAATTGTGTGTGTGTGTGTGTGTGTGTGTGTGTGGAGGGGGCAGTAATGTGGTAAAAATCATATCTTGGTTCCCCTTTTGTAAACCCAGCAGGACAAAGGTGACATAATTTGTACATGTTTTCAGCTGTCAGCTCTGCCATGGTGTTTGTTCTCAGCTGGGGATTGTTTTCCCTTGTAAAGATAAAAACAAACAGAACAACTAAAGCTCTCTATGTGCAAGAAGTCACTTTCTGGGTCTGTAGCGTCCATGCTTCCTAGTTTGTTTAGCCAGTGACCTCCAACTTGATTCAGAAGTAGAAGTTGTTGCAAAATGAGAAATGATTCATTTCTGGTTCCATGTTAGCCTTGGGCCTGTTCCTCCGTGAAGAACTGCCCAGGTGAGTGTGATTATATTTAGAGACTCACACTTGCCGAAAGTGCTCTCTTCATCATTCTGCTTAGGTCCCCAACCTGACAGAACCAAGAACTCCCAAGGGAGGAGCCAAAGGCTTATATGTTTGCACCAATATCTTGAGGAATTTTACTTCTCTGGGGACCTCTGTGGCTTTGTTGTGCCCTTTCCTTGTCACCCACAGTGTAATGATTGCAGAGACTAATTGATGCAAGCTGAGTAAGTGATCATCACTCCTAACAGAGATTCTGAAACAGCTCTCATAGGTCTCTGCTTTTGCAGGCCTCTGACAACCTCTCTCTTGCTTCTATCTTCCTTCAGCTTTGTTCCCTTGCACAAACTCTTTCCCAGTGTCCCCTCCTCTTTGACAGCCTATTTAGTACTCTGCTTTCCCAAGTGGAGAGAGCTGCTCAGGAGTGTCATGCTGTAATGGAAACTGGGTCCCCTGGGTGCCCACTGCTTGTCTCTGAAAGCTTTTTCATCTTGTTCCTTGTTACCCCAGAGAATAATTACTTCAAAGACCAGTCCTAGTGCCTGGTATTTCAGTTTATCTCATTACCTCTCTTTATTTATTTATTTATTTATTTTTTTGCCAACCCTGCCAGTGATGCCAGAAATCAAATCAGGGTTGCTGGCAGTATTGCCTGCCTAGCATGCTCAGCCTCTCCATTGCCCAGCACTCTAATGTTCTCTGATTGCAAACCCTGTCATCATCTTCTTTGAATTAGCTGCGCCTCCTGAAATGGCATAATGGTTGTGCAGCGCTGGAGTGCTGATGTGGAGTCCTGTTTTAACTGTCTGTCAAAGCCCAGGCTAATGAATTCTATTAGCATATTAGCTTGCCTGCATTGGGAGCCCAGAAGGAGCCAGGCAGCCAAATGCAGTTGGCAGAGCACAGCTGCACTGCTTCAGAGCGCTCCTTGGCAATCGTGACACCAGAGATTCCAGCGATGTAAATGTGCAGACGTGGGAATGCATGCAAAATTAGAAAGATTGTTTGTGATGATATACTCCAGCAGTAGAAAATAAGATGAGAAGTGACATTTTTTGACTATGGGGTCTACCTGAGGCATTTTAAAGAATATGATAGCCCTGGGAATGCCCCAAGGCACTCATAAGCTAATCTTATATTCTGTTAGAAATTAGAATGTATGGAAGCAAGGTATATTTTCCACATGGAAATTCTAAAAAAGATGACTTTAGATAGTCACCTGACATTAATGTAATTTTAACCATGATAGGTAGTGATTGGCATCATTACTTTAATAAGTGGATGCCAATCTTAGAACTGCTTGTTGAGAGCAGGTGGTACCTTAAAGACCTGGGTACCACCTTCCCAACCCTTTTATTGAAATTCACTTCTTTCAAATAGAAAAATACAGGATAATTAATAGCAAAAAATTACATCTTTTCTTGTAAATAGAGGCTGTAAATGGATGCATGCATTCCTCAGTGATCTTACATTAGTGTTGAGGATAAACTTACTGCAAGTGCAGGTACTGAGGTTGCTAGGCAACCAGTGGTGATTGTTGTGCCCAATATTCAGTCCTTAAAGGGTATGCTTAATGGGTGTAATATTCAATTTAGTTGGTGATTAATTGTAAAATGTATAGTTTGAAATACTTTATGTTAATCAACTCTTAGATTTTGCAACATGGTATTAACACTAAATGTGTGACAGACACTGAATTCTAGAAAGGTTTCTCAGAAGTGTATTAACTGTGGTTAGAGTTAAATTATTCTAACCACCAAAATAACTTTTGAATAAATTAACAAATTAATTAGCCTTATCCTCATAGACAGTGAATACCTGCACATTTCTAGGAAAGGCTATTACAGACATAGCAAATGTAATTATAAGGCCTATAGTTGAAATTGAGTCCCAGGCCTCAGCCACTGCAATCCAATGCCAGACACTTGTGCCACCTAGTGGGCATGCGTGACCTTGCCCTTGCCTCACCTTTGTGCATCTAGTTAATGTGGGATCTGGAGAGCTGCACACAGGTCCTTAGGCTTTGTAGGCAAGCACCTTAACCTCTGAGCCATCTCTCCAGCCCTGACCTGGTTTTTGACATGTGAAGGTTTCCTGCCTCCCCACAAGAACTTCCTATGTCATGATGCCATTTGTCTGGGTGTTGGGGTCACAGGGTGGGCTGATTCTCAAGGGGCATGTTGGGTGAAGGAATGGTTGCAATTCTGGCCAAAGAGATAGGAAGAGATTAAGAGGATGGTATGTTCCCTACTCTCGCTGTGTAGCACTGGACTATTGTGAAATCATGTGATGTTCAGTCAAGCTGAAATGGAAACCTAAACTTGAAAGATAAAAAAATGTCATTGTTGAATGACTGAATTAGTCAATCCTGAAATTTTGGAGTTCTTATGTGAGATATTACATTTTCCTTATTGTGTAGGCAATACATTGCATTTTAAAGCTCTTATCCCATCATTATTTTTAATGAGACTTATACAAAGTCTAATATTTAGATTGCTAATATGCTTTAGTCTCTTTGGTCACCAACATTACAGATAATGGATAATATCTTCCTTGGCTTCAGTTGTGTGGCTCTCTGAGACATTTGCTTCCACATTTACCTTCAATGCAACAGTCACATGAGCGTATTGATTGATTGTTCTGTTCATCAATCATTTGTAGGCAGGCCTCTCTGACAACTACCTAGGAGCAGTGATAAAGACAACACAATTCCCATAATCAAAGAGTATTCAAATAGATGAGCTGCATTTTGGATCCATACTAAAGCCTGCATCTATGACTGGACATGGAGAAGAATGACAGAAATAAGGGAGAAAATAAAGAACATACTTTGTATTTTCAGCAATAAAGCTCTCTTAGTAATTGTAAATCTATAAACCATATCAATTTCTTCAGTCTCGCCTTTGAGTGTTTATAGTAGCAAGGTGAGCTCAGATTATAGCAGAGTATATCTGGAAGTCAGTGGTACAACACAGATGTTAATGGCCAAGATTACAGCAAAGATGAACATGGGGTTATGTTCAGATTTTCAATTTATACCACAATTTAAGGGAACCCAATATACTTATCTCTGAAAATAGTCCTTACTCAATGCAGGGATGGGTGGTATGTGTGCTTAGTGTATAGTGATCTCATTATAGCCCTGTTTACATTTCAGCCCTGCTAAATGGTTTACAGTTCTTAACATACAAAAATATCCTACACACTATCTTTGTACAAGCTATAAATTTTACATGAATTATTGGCTAAATTTCATTTCTTCTTCAAAGGAACCAATATCTACTTTATTGTCTCCTCTGAGCCCTTTCTGGCACTGATCTCACAAAATGTGAATAACTGTCTGAGGTTTGTGCTCTTTCCAAACTGCATATAGAATTGTTTACATCTTTACTTTCAATCAGTTGTGGGAAAAACCCCACAGTTTGTTCAACTTTATGCTTTCAATGCCCAACACAATAACAGGCACATAGAAGGCAGCCTTTGGACAATACCATCCTACTGTAAGGCAATTATTGTTATCAGTGAAGAACATTAAGCTTTGCTTTGCTTAGCCGCACAGGTTCCCCTTTTGCACAACATGGAACTACATTTGCCAAGCAAGACTCATATACAGATGTGTTGAACCAACTCACTTCAGGGCATTTTATTGAATTGATAATTATCATCTGCTCCTTTTGTTGCTCTCTTTACTCAGTGTCATCTGGAAGTTTTAGGTATGGATAAAGAGAACTTTGGAATGGAACCAAAAGAAAAGACTAGTCTCAAAAACATCAATCATTGTTACTCTGAGTAATGTAAGGGCAAGATGAAGTGAATTCAGAAGCCAATGTGAGAATTTCTTGTTGCTCCTCAGGCTTCAGAGTTTTTCCCCTCTGTTCTTCCTGGTTGTGATAATAGGCCAGTGAGATGCGGGTGTTCCATGGTAGATATGACTGTGTAGGAACTCTGTTTTGTGATAAGGTAACTCAACTTGTCCATTGCCTTTGTTTCCCTTTTATTCTTGGGATGGCCCCAGCCGAACTTGTCTTTAGCAATCTCTTTGGGTCTCTGATAAACAGAGCAGTTAGGCCTGAGTGAGATGAGACATGAATAAGGCAATATTGATACCCCACCATTTAATTGCCTCCTAAATCCATGGTAAATTTTTCAGTGGATTTTAAACTCTGAAAGAATAGACTCATTGATTTCTGTAATTCATTTATTTAGGGATTTCTATTATCAACTGAATTTGATTGATGGTTTCATGACAAATAGCTGTGTGCTCAGCATATACCAGCTCTCTGTAAGCTCACTCAGCCATAAACAATGTGTGATATAATTCTTGGGTCCTTCTGCTGAGTCTGTACCTTGCTATTTGGGGAACGACTGATTAAGAGTCCTTAAGTGAATGAGATAAAATGAAATTCTTACTTAGTTGCCTTGGACACACAGACACACACACACACACTCACATGCACACATGTCTGTATATACATATAAATACAAACTTATACACACATATTTCTATGTAGATCCAGCGTTCTCATAGTTCTCTTTTGAGATTCTGTGGCATTTTGCTCCAAAATGTCAAAATCCTCTTGTAATTCAGAATACATCAGTCACTTGCATACTGGAATAATGGTATTCTGTGTGCTGTGATAGCCTATCTCTAAATCTGTTTCACTCAGATCTAAGGGATGGTAGGTAGTGATGACATGACTTCATCAAAAATTAAAACAGTGCTCCATAAATCTTTTTAGTCTGTTTTTCTTATAAAGGATTTTAATTCCTAACTTCCATGTGGATGGAAATTAATTGCATTTTCTATTTTAGAGCAAATGAGAAGTCATTATATAAAATACCAGATTTGAAAACTTTTTGCCAATGAGATATTATAGTCTCTAAATATTCCTTTTAGATTATATTTGTGTGAATTTGTGATACCTATTTAAAATATTTTATGTTTTTCCAAATTATAAATCAATTACTCTTTTTAAAAGGAATTAGAACAAAATCACCAGTAAAACTATTAGCCAGTAGTCACCTCTATTATGACTGTGGCTAATTAGCTATTTTAATGGAATAATTTTCTTCTTAGAACACCACGTGCAGAAACATTGTTATTAGGCAAGGGTTAATATATTCATAACTATGGGGCTTTGTGTTCTTGTTATTTATCTAAAATATACAAAATAGCACAGGAAATGAGCTGGAAGTACAGACAAGGTACTGTGGCAAGTTGGCTGCATGTGGGGTTGGCCCAATAACAATGTATTGTGAGCTGAGAAGTAAAACTGTCACCAATATCTGCTCCAGGAAACAGTAATTTTCACTTGAATCTTATTTATGACCTTAAAATCTATGTGTTCAAAAATTAAAGTTTCAGGTATCAAAACTATAATGAATTAATGAGAAAACAGAATTAAAAGAAATTTAAAAACTATGTAGTCCTTTCAAATACGTATCATGAAAAATTTGCTCTTGAAATATGAGTAATTTTTCATACAGACTACAACAGAATTGGGATACACCATAATCACTTCACAGCAAGGTACAATAAGCAGATATCTTAATAGACTGCATTCTTGTTGCCATCTAAACTCCATTTTAGATGAGTGCCCTTGAGTGTTATATTACTGTTCTGGGTTATTTGAAGAAATGACTTACCTTTCTCTCATTGAGCTTTTTGGGGATTTAAAGAACAATCCATGAGTAACGCATATAAATATAATTTTTGAAGGGATATAGCATACATTTAAGAATGGAAAAAGAAGTTAATCTAGAAATATTTATGAAATTAACAAAGATTTTGATAAGTAACTAAGGAAAGTATTTACAAATGATAATTTTCTAATCACTGATGAATTAAACAATACAATAACAAATTATAACTTAAATGTTTGAAATACTTAATGAGCATGTTTTTGTATATGGGTTGTAGTCTACAGTCCTTCATAATTAATGAAGTTAAGGTTTGTAATATTGGATTATCTAACTGAATGGTTAGTATCATTATAGTTAATGTTAAGTTATAATAGAGGAGGAAAGTGATAAAATTAATCCACTGAAACTTGTATGGGTCTCCATATTATCTACCATTGAATACTGAATGGTACCAAGAGATATTGGAGTTATTTTTCTTTGCTTTTCTTAATTTCTTCTTTACAAAAAGAATTGATTTATTTTCTATGCATCCATCAGTGATTGCCAATAAACTGGAATAAATTTATCTGGAATTCTCTTTTTTTTTGCTTTCAAGTCTTTCTCAGTAGGTAATATATTTTCGTAGTTCACTCTTACCAGTTTTGTTTGTTGGAGAGCTGAAGGTGTACTAATTCAAGCAACAGCCCATAGGTCTATGAACTGGTGAATCAAGCTATCTTCAGGCATTTTATGCCTTTATTTGGTAATCAATCATTATTAGTCAGTATTCATTTAACTATATCACTCAAGCTTTGTTTCTAAATTTAAGCATTTTAGTTGTTTGAATCTCCTTTAGTAGTCTACTCAGTCTCCTGACTGACTGTATATGCTGTCTAGCCTGCATTCAGCCTAGCCAGAAACAGTCAATGCTTTGCCACTTTAAACATATCTAGTTTTGGAAATGTTGTATTTCTAGAACACTTTCACAGGGACTGTCAGCATTCCATGTGGAAACTTTTAATTTAATATAATCCAATTTATTTCTTTTGATTTTTGAGGCCTAATCCAAAACACCCTTGCTTATTCTAATATAGTAAATCACTTCCCCTATGATTTCCTTTACCAGTTTCATAGTTTTAGTTCTCACATTTAAGAATTCATTTTGAGGGTCTGGAGGGATAGCCCAGTTGTTAAAAATGGCTCATGATGCTCTTCAAAGTGGGCTGAGGCAGCCTGACCAACTCCTCGAGTTTAATCCCAGTACCCACATAAACAGGCGGGCATAGCAGCTGGGTGCATTTGGAAACCCAGTCCCATGGGGGAGCAGAGACCTCTGAATCTGTGGAACTCAAGGAAAATGGCAAGGACCAGTAAGGAACTCTGGCTTAAATACGAGTGGGCAAAGGCACAAAGGAGCAAGACAACACACACACACACACACACACACACAGGAATTCATTTTGATCTGGGCTATAGAGTAAATTTAGAGGCAGCCTGAGTTACATAGAAAGTTTTATTATACTCTGGGACACACACACACACACACACACACACACACACATGATATATTATATATGAATATATGTATATATGATTAGACTCTGTTTCAAAAAATCCACTAAAAATTAATTAGTAGCATTTCAATAGAAAAAATTAGACAGTAAATTTTGTTTCAATTTTGTTTCCATTATCTCTGGAGTCTTATAAGTGAGTAACATTGGCAGTCTGCCATTCTTCTCACATCATGGTGGTTAAGACCAACAGGTTGTGCATTTGGGACAACAGTTCCATATTTCATCCTTGAGTTTGTTTACAAGTCTTTGTTGGATGCCATCTGGTCCTGGTGATTTTTATTTACAGTTAGTTTGTCAGGTAGGTCTAGGAAAATCCTTTATTTTCTACCATTTGTTTTAATACCTTGACCTGTCTGCTTTAAAGAAAGATAGAGGTGATACTCTTTCTAGAGTCTCCTTCAGTGAAGACTAAAGCAAATAATTCATTGATTCTCCCTACATCACCTCTCCACCCTGACCTTTGCATCTTCGAGCTGGCGTCCTGACTTTGTTGAAGGTAAAGCAGTTTGTGCTTTCTGCTTCCTTGGCACTTACAAGGTGCTCTATTGATTTCCTCATGGACCATTTGTTCTCAGTTTGCCTCTGACCTGCTGTACATTTCTTTTCTTTGAGAGAAACAAGTTTTACATGTAAACAATTTGTACGGCCCCTTTATGTCACCAATTTGGTAGCTGTGCATTTGTGTAAGTGATGTCTGCCTGGGTTGTCACACATAGTTTCCCTAGCCTCACAGATGTTTTATTGCAGTTCATTTAAAAACAACAACAACAACAACAACAACAACAAAAAAACTTTTCTCACCCATGTATCTTTTTATTATATTTTTTTCTCTTTCAAGAATTACAAAACTACAACATAGAATCTTCCCTGTCTTTCTTGATTGTCTGGATCATGAGAGTAGTTGATATTAAAGACTGATTTTCTGGGGCTGGAGAGATAGCTTAGTGGCTAAAGTGCTTGCCTGCAAAGCCAAAGGACCCATGTTCGATTCCCCAGGACCCATGTAAGCCAGATGCACAAGGAGAACCATGTGTCTGGAGTTCCTTTGCAGTGGCTGGAGATCTTGGTACACCTATTTTCTTGTTATCCCTGCCTTCATCTCATATATATATATATAAAATGGTCTGGCTTCATTTCACAACCCACTCCTGTGAACCCCCATGATCCATGTCTTATCCTGTCTTTTGGGAGGTTCTATCCAATTTCCTTCCACAGCAACAGCCACAGACCTGCCTCACTGCATTTTGGAAAACTTTTCTATTCTTCTATTTAACTGATGGGTCAGTGGGGTAAGGCAAGAATTTGGAATTTAGGATGATCCAAATTGTGAATTATCATTTTGCAATTTATGTTGAATGCTTATAACAGAGAAAGTATGCCACAGATAATCAAAGCCTGTCTTTATATAGTAATTGATGATATAGAATAGCAGTGACCAATAAAAGTATAATGTGCAGGGCTGGAGAGATGGCTCAGAGGTTAAGGGTATTTATGCAAGTATGAGGGCCTGAGGAGGCCTGAATGACCACAAGAGTTCAATCCCTAGGACTCACATAAACAGGTGGGCATGGTTACATATGTATAGATGCCAATCTCAAAGTGGTCAGAGACCTAAGAATTGCAGGAGTTCATGAAAAAAAAAAAAAAAAAAAAAAAAAAAAAAAAGGCAAGCTCCAAGATCTGCAAGAGTCTCAGCTCAACTAAGAATGGACATGGAGTGAGACCTACCTGACATTCCTCTATTGCCACCACAGGTGAGGTGAGTGAGTGCACCCCACTACAGGTGTGCTTTTGGGATGCTGTACAGGGACATAATATACCACACACCAATCTCCTTCTCACACACTCATACTATTTTGCACACACACATAAACAAAAAGAAAGAAAGAAAAAAAGAATTGTCCTGTGCATTTGTGTGATAGTTGGAATGTGAAAAGTTCCGTGTAGTCTCATGTGTTTGCTGCTAAGCCTCAAACTTAGTCCATAAGTGGTGGCAATTTGGGAGGGAGAGCCTTGCTGGGGGCAGTGTCACTTGGAATGGACATTGGGATATTATAGCTCAGGCCCCTTTGTCAGAGCTAGCTCACTCTTGCTGCCACCTCACAAATGCTATGGCAAGATGTGATGCCCAGCCTCGGCTCTGCCATCTTTTCCTTGTCATGATAAAACTTCCTCACAGGATTTCAAGCTGAAAATGAACCCTTTCCTACCATCAGGTGTTTTAAGTAAGGAGTTTTGTCCCATACACTGGGTAGGTAACTGCTATAATAACACAACAAAACTAAAATTTCCTGGTTTCCATGTTAAAAAAATGTAAAGATATCTCATGACAACATATTTTAATAATATATTTTACTTGATTCAAGTAGATAGTATACTTATTTCAACATATAATTATTCATTAATGGAATATTTTATATTAAAACTTCAAAATATAGTGTATATTTATAATTACAGAACTTCCAATCTAAACTAACCATATATCTCGATTACTCCCTAAGCCACATTTGACAGTGTCTACCATATTGGACACTGTTATCTTTTGTGTGGTTATAGAAGATCTCATTAGAAAATAATCACATAGTTACTTAAATCCCTAGAAGTCATTCATAATTTATATACATGATTTTACTTACACCTGTGGTAGCACATTGAAATAACAAACTCTGGAGGAGGCATTTTAACTGACAAGAGGAAAGTTGATGAATATATTTAAGTGTATTACTCTAATATACTTCATATATCTCTTCTAATTAAAATAAGATTATCTTACAACTTATGAAATGAATATCTGGCACAATAGACTAGAAATGTGATGAAAATGTTTTCATTAAGTGCAAAGATACCCTGCAAGACATGGCATTTTATCTCAAGTCTCTAATAACATTAATATACCTTTTAATCTTTGAAGCATTTAAGTCTTAATAGGAACTCCTTAAAGAATGACAGAATTATAAGACTTGCAAGGTTACTTTATCTTGGAAATACTCACAGTTCTCCATGATTCTGAGGACATATTCAATTCTTTGATGGTAGAATGCCCAAAGTTTTGTTTATCATGCACAAGATTCAAAAGCCACACTTGTGGGCTGTGCATTCACAAAAGAGAGGAGACAGCGGGTTCACAGTGTTTTCCAGGACTTGCTCTTGGTTCTGGTGACAGCATGTGACTTGGCTGCTGTTCCTGCTCAGAGCCGTGTGTGCACAAGTTGGGAACATAATACATGTGATTTGGGAATTTTATCATCCATTCACAAAGTGACTTGTGGGAAATTTTCTTCCTTCTTTTGCATCATATTGTGTACATCCATGCACTTGTTTATGCCTGTCCAGTAGATGAGCTATGAGTCAACAGAAAATACCATGTTGTTGTCCATTGTAGCAGACAGCTTCAAGTTCGCTGAGATGAACTTCCAGAACAGTTATGGAGGAAGGGATATTATTTATTGAAGCTTACAGATCCAGGGGAAGTTCCATAATGTCAGGAGAAGCTGGCCTGCTCTCACAGGACCAGGCAAGAGAGAAAAGAAGCCACCAGCCACACAGCACAGCACACTTCAGGAACTCCCACTGGGCACACTTTGCATATCTTTACAATGGAATCTCAAACCCACCATCACACCTTAAGATCCGCCCAGTGACATTGCCTCCAGCAAGGTGGCTGCAGATGCAAACTATAAACTAATAAAACACTGAATATATTGGGGGCCATATATTCAAACTACCATATTTAGGTTATAGAAAACAACATTGGGCTGTTTCATTAACTATTTTTTTAATGTTATTTTTATTTTTATTTACGAGAGAGAGAGAGAGAGAGAAAGGCAGATATATATATAGAGAAACAGGCATGCCAGGGCCTTTAGCTGCTGCAAATGAACTCCAGATGCATGAGCCACATTGTGCATCTTGCTTACATGGATCCAGGGGAACTGAACCTGGCATTGCAGGCAAGCTTCTTAACCACTAATCCATCTCTCCAGTCATCCATCGAGTGCTTTATCTAATTCTCTATACGTGATTTTGAGTACATAGTGCAATAGTCTACTGAGGGTTAGGAGAACATGATTTCTTCCTTTTCTAGAGGTTGGTACTTACTTTGGATAACTTGAAGTTATTTTCTCTTGTCTTACTTTTATAGCTATTCTAATGGTACATCTCAGAGCTTGTTATGGAGAAGTTGCTACATTAATCCAAGAGGTCAATACACTCATATCTAGCTGTCCTGGAACGAAAACTGTATTATTTGGGATTATCTCAGGTAAGCATTTTCTTCCTAAATGTGATGCAATCCTTGACATGTCAACTTTTGAGGTAACTTGGGTCTCTAAGAGTCATTTTGTGATCAGCCTGTAGCCTCTGAGGAACCAACATTCTGATAGATGCAATGAGCCCTTTCAAAGAAAATAGATGTGAGTCCTGAGATAAAGACATGCACATCTAATTGTATCAAATGAGATAGGAAGATGGGGAGGAGAGCTGAATGAGACATATTGGAAGAGCTACTTACACAGTGGGGCTCCAGCTTTAGTGGATGAACATAGAAACAGCTGTGGGGAGTTCAACCCCATCCTTAGAGAATTTAATTCAGTACTTCTTGATGGAGTCAAAGAAATCTGCCTTTACAACCAATGCTTTGGATGATGTGAAGTCAGTAATGCAAAGACCTCACTTTGGGAAATTGCCAAGATCAGCAGAAAGCCCAAAGACTCTTTTGTCCTGATTCCTGAACTCTAGCAGCTGGGCAATCTAGAGAGCTAAGTTTTTTCTTGTTATCTTTCACCTCCCCTAGAATTTCACTTTCTGCCTATATGACTACTCATTTCTTTCTTAAATTATCTCCTGGGGAAGGAGAATCCAAACTTATTCCAATGGCCTGTTTCCTCATTGTTAAATTCTTGTTTCCTTGGACATGCTCCTGACTACCTGCAAGTCTTATCCTTTAGTCTTCCACCTGACTCTTGAATCCCTGCCCTTCCCTTTTCATTTACCAGAAATCTGGGGCATTTTAACCCACATTTTCCATTCATCATAACCAGCTTCATTTTAGCATTCTCTGTCATCACATCATTGAAGCCTACACAACCATTGAAAGCCCATCCTTTTCATGGTGTGCATAAGTGAAAGAGGTTAATTTTACTAACTTCAAAAATTTAATTAATTTTTAAATTTTTTTTTTGAGTTAGGGTCTCACTCTAGCCCAGGCTGGTCTGGAATTCACTATGAAATCTCAGGGTGGCCTCAAACTCACAGTGATCCTTCTGCCTCTGTTGGGATTACAGGCGTGTGCACCACAGCCGGCTATTTAGAATATTTTTAAACACCTTATATCTATAGCTATGGAAGAACAAAGAAAGGAAGAGATGCCTTATGACCATATAGTATCTCACAGAAACATTTCTGCCAAGAACATAAGGTTAAATCATGCCTGACAAATAGCTTCAGCAACAGGCTGCAGGTCTTATGGGTAGTTGCTTGATAACATCACTCTCAAAGCAACCAAATTTGTAGCACGTATAGCAATAAAAGGATGCTTTTATGGGCTAATTATCCAAACACTTTAAATGGTAACTATTTCTTCAAACAAAATGTTTTATCCATTTAACTAGCATTTAGAACACTTTTCTTCAGCTCTAGCTGGGACTTTGGATGCCTTATTATATAGATTCTCAGAGAGCCAGGTGTGCATACGTATGCAGACCATTTATTTCTCCTGAATTTCTTTTTGCTTGTTTGAACTTTTGGTTGACTTACCTTTTTAACTCACTGCAAGCCTTCAGGTCAGAAGTAATTCCTTTTGGGCTACAGGAAGACTTGGTGATGTGATTGGGTTCATAAGAGTTAGGGGGTTTTGTGCTTATTCAGTTAAAACTGACTGGTTACAATTCTGGCATAACAAGAATATTGTACAGTATGGGCAGGTTGATGTCCTTTATCTGAATTACCTGGGGGTACTACCAAATATTTTAATCCTCAAGTTTATTCTGCATGAACTGGCTCTGAATTTATGGACAGGACTTTTTTTGAGAGAGAGACAGAGATAGAGAGTAAGAGACAGATAGAGAATGGGCACACCAGGGTTTCTCAGTCTCTGTGAATGAACTCCAGATGCATGCTCTCCCTTGTGCACATGTGAGACATGCATGCTTGCATCACTTTTGCATCTGGCTAAACATGGGACCTGGAGTTTAGAATGGGCATTCTTAGGCTTCGCAGGCAGGCACCTTCACTGCTAAGCCATCTCTCCAGCCCTGGGCAGGACTTTTATCAAAACAACTTCCTCAACTGATTCTCATGCAAGTAAATAATCAGTATCCATTACTTCAGTTCCCTGGTCTCTTTATTTTAATTAATTAACTAACTAATTAATTAATTAATTTTTCAGTACTGTGATTGAACTCAGGTCCTCTTGCATTCTAAGAAAATGTCCTGCCTAGCTCTATTCCCAGATCTCTTTGTATAATTTAAAATGTCTTGAGATATCTGTCAAATGTTAAGCAAAAAAGAACAGTGCATGCTCATTTTATACAACTTCCTGAGCCTATTGAATGTATTTTAAATAAATATACCTGTTCCTTTTATGTACCTAGTGACTGAGTTAAAAATCAGATATGCAATAGCTGCCAAAGTCAGACTTCCTAGCTACTACAACTGTTCTTGTATTTATTGGGTAAGAGTGTTCCTTGGGTATTATAATGTATTTTTCAGAGGTAGTCACTCATTGAGTATATACACACTAGTAACAAAAAGATGAAATTCTTTTTAAAGGGAAAAGTTGTATTCTTTCTACAATGTCAGAAAATATTTCCAGGTAGTCTTCTAGTTATGGTTCTAGGAACAAAGTACAATGAAGTTCATGCTCCTGAGTAGAAGTAAGCTATCTATGGAATGCATTTTGACATTTATAAGCAAACCATAGTAAAAGGCATATCTCAGACATGGGCTCACAAAGTACTTGCTTGATATACATTAGATCTGGATTGTGGACCACACTTGGTTTGATCTGACCTTTAAATTTTGACCACCTGATGAGCCTTGATTAATGGTAAGAATTTGTAACCTCAGTGGTTAGAATTAGAAGAAAAAGAATGGTGATAGGGAGCTCCTAGGGTAAACCACAGTGGCCACCTGGGCTGGTGGCCTTGCACTTCTCTTCCTGAACTGTAAGTCTTTGGAGATTTTCCTCACACACCAGCTGGTTGTTCGAGAAGAGGATAGCCGACTAACCCTAGATCAGTCATATTTCATAAGAACAAAGAAGTTTGGATCAGGAGACTTGAGAAAGGAGGAAGGTGGACTTCCACTGGGTTGATGGTAGAATTAAAGAGAGGTTCAACTGCTTTCTGCAGTACACCACTCTGGCTTCTCACTTTCTGAAGATTTTCGTTAACCTTTCTGGAACTTTTTGTTTCCTTTTTCTTTTTTTTTTCTTTTTTTAATCTTTTTTTTTTAATCGACAACTTCTATACATACATACAAAAAAATTCATGATATTTCCCTCCCCTACCCCCATTCCCCTTCAGAACTCCAATCTCCATCATATCCCCTCCCTCTCTCCATTAGTCTCTCTTTTAATTTGATGTCATCATCTTTTTCTTCCATTTTGAAGGTCTTGCGGAAGTATTTCTAGGCACTGCAAAGTCATGGATATAGAGGCCAATTTCTGTCTGGGCAGTTGCATTGCAAGGAGTCGTACCCTTCCTTTGGCTCTTCCATTCTTTCTGCCCCCCTTCTGCAATGGGCCCTGAGTCTTGGAGGGTGTGACAGAGATGTTTCAGTGCTGGGCACTCCTCCATCCCTTCTTCTCAGCACTATGTTGCCTTTTGGGTCATCCCAGTGGTCATCGCCATCTGAAAAGAGAAGCTTCTCTAACCAGAAGTGAGAGTAGCATTAATATGTGAATATGAACATTAAGTGTAGTGCTTTCAGGGCAGCTTGGTGTGAATAATATATACATTTAGCCAGACAAGAGCAGGCTTTGAAATGGAAGATATTTGACCTTCAGGATTATAGTCTTGGCTTTCCTCAGTGAATGTACTATATGGTACTTAATACTGAAGCCATTTTTTAAACCCAATTTTGATTTGATATGTCATCCCTTCAAACATATTTTATTCATTAGAAAGCAAAATGTGCAGTCAATATCCGAGAGGAGGGTTTATCCAAAGCATGAACACAGGAAGAAGGGACTATGGGACTCTTTGAGACTGTCTACTACAACTTTAGGTTTCTTTTCATTTCGTATGTGGAATGAATTATTTTGTTTTATAAAATTGACTAAATCTTCCCTAATATGATAGAACTGCAATAGTCTAAGAAAAAGCTTAGGTTTTACAATGATAAGGGCAAGAGACAGACAAAAATACACATTCTGAAGTTAGAACTGGTTATCTTGGGAATATTGGATAGTAGTCCAGAGTTAGAAAAATGTGCTTTACACTTTGGCTATTGAGTTTATTAGATATATGACTTGGGACAACAGAGAGAAAGAGGCAGACACAGAAAGAGTGGGTATGGGTTCACCAGGGCCTCCTGCCACTGCAAATGAGCTTGAGAAGCACACATCACTTTGTGCACCTGGCTTTACATGGATACAAGGTAAACCAACCAGGGCTGTCAGGATTTGAAAGTAAGTGCCTTTAACTGCTGAGCCATCTCTCCAGCCCCTAAAACGGGTACTTTTCATGCCAATTTTAGAGAGTAGATGGGATACTCAAGGCAAGATGACTGAGAAGGGTTAGTAAAGGCAATGCTTATCAAGGTATAGGCAGGTTAAGCAGAAGTACAAGGGATTGTGACACAGAACAGTTACCACATCTAGACATGTGAGCAAATCAGTATCTGTTGTTGGTTAGGAACTTTGATGGAAGGAAGTGACTGTCTTACTGTGCTAGGGCAGAAAGAATGGCACCTGAACATTGTTTTTCTCCCCCTTCCTTTGTCCAATCTAATTGAAATGAAGTACATGTAAGCTGAAGCCATAAAGAAGCCAGAAGGCAAGGAAATCTGAAAATGCAGTCCAGACAGGTCAAATGCCAGAGCACAGAGAGAGCCACAGGGCAGGCTCAGGATGCAGAGAAAATGGCTCTGAGGGCAGCTGAAAACCGTTCAGCATGGCATGTAAAGTATCTAACACCAAATATGTCAAAGAGTAAGTGTTCAATTAATGTTAACTGTTAAAGTAATTATCATTGCCTGCTAATGGGATCTATGAATGTTGTCGATAACCTGGGTTATGTTTTGAGTGTAGGGAGGGATCTCAAAGTAACCTGTTTCCAATCTATTGAGTTTGAATGTGAGTATCCTTCCATTAGGAAATTCAGGCAGAGTGGAGCTTATTGCATTGCCCAGCATCATTTACCTTGGTAAAGCTAAGAAAAAAATCTCATTCAATGCAATACTCTACCCACTGACCCACTGACAGGAGTTTTCTTCAGAATGGTGGAGTACGTCCTGCATTATGTCTTCAGCAATTCTCCAAGCAAGGCTCTCAGCTCTCCTTTGAGAAGCAGCCTTGCCAGGCATGGCATGTTGCTATAGCAAGGCTCTGCCATCCAACTTTCCTCCCACCCAGCTGCCTGCCTTACTCAGCTCCAACAGTCTTGAAAGGTGCCACGCCCACGTCATTCAGCACGCAGCATCCTGGGGTTTCCTAAGCATCAGGTTGACAACTAACAACAGATGGAGAAGTTGTGTAACACTGTGTAGAGTCTGTAAGTCTGAGAGGTGGACAGCGAGACAGGGAGCCAACTGGGCAATCTGGGAGACAAAGGTCCAAATAGCAGGGAGGCAGCTCTGGGTGCGGATATGGAAAGAGTCCTAGGCAGGACAGTTCTCACATGACCCCATTCCTCTCCTACCAGCCATCTCCAAATGCAGCCAACCCATATGCTCATTTTCCTTAGGTAACAGGGTGCTATCGCTGTCCTACCAGCCCTGGGTTTCCCTCTCAGGTTGAACGCCAACAACTTTATGATGCCTTAAAAAAAGAAATCGATGTGGGGCAGATGGTATTTTAAACATGCTTGTTTCCGAATGTCATCTGCTCTGAACATAAATATCAATTTCGTAACTTTTCTGTTGTAAGTGATAAGCTGAAACATCCTCAGTTGTTTTTTAGTGAAATGACAGTAACAAAATGAAAAATCACCATTAAAAAGGCTATATTTGCATATTTTTATGCTGTCAAAGAACATGGCACTAATGTGGCATAAGGAGAATTCCTAAACAGAAACATTACAGTTTTCAAAATCGAAGGAAGATGAAAAATGCTGAAATTTCATTTGTAAAAAGAAATAGGGAACTGTTATTTCACTGGCAGAATAATAATAAAAAGCACTTTCTAGTGACATTTTTAATAGCATTTTAATTCAAAATTGTAATTTTGAGAAGTAATTCCATTTACATAAACACCAAATGCATTCTAAATGCTTGGTATTATCATAATGACTGGAAATTAAATTAATAATGATAGGGAAGTTAAAATCTGAAATAACCTTCTTGAGTTTTTGTATTTACTCCTCTTGAACTCTCATACTGAACTTCATTTGTTGCTTTAATTTTTCAGAGCTGAACAATTCTTCAATTTTGGAAGTATTTCAGTTTTGGAAATAACTACCAAGAAGCATTTATATTAATTTGAACCAACCAAGCATTTTAACAGCTGTAAGGCCTGGTTGGTCAAAGACATACACATACTCACATACACATATGCACAATAATAATGTTGACAGTAACTGTGTTGCTATATTGATGCATTTTCATGAGATGGATAAACCAAATAAATGCTATTTTAAAAAATATTTTATTTATTTATTTATTTAGAGAGAGAGAGAAAGAGTCAGAGAGAGAGAGAGAGAGAGAGAGAGAGAGAGAGAGAGAGAGAGAGGGAGAATGGGTGTGCCAGGGCCTCCAGCCACTGCAAACGAACACCAAATGCATGCGCCACCTTGTGCATCTGGCTTACGTGGGACCTGGAGAATCAAACTGGGATCCTTTGGCTTTGTAGGCAAACACCTTAACCGTTAAGCCATCTCTCTAGCCCCCAATAAATGCTATTTTAATCCTGAATAGAGAGAATAGGATGTTTTTTCAATGCAAGTTATACCTGAACAGGATTTCAGAAAATCAAGATATCATGGAGGAAATGTTTCTTTCCCCACCCTGAAGAAGACCATAAAAGTACTATAAATGGTTTTGGTAAAGGGATTCCTTAGGGAGAGCTCTTCATTTCTTTTCTACTCTTCAAGTGTTCAACAGGATGGTCAGTAAACCTCATCCTGCTGATTGTTGGGCCTTTAATGAGACATATGGCAGCAGGCAGTCTTGGTTTCAAAAAGTTTGCATTGTTTAGGGCTTCAAAGATTCAGAGTCAAACAGAATTAGATTGTTGTAAGAGTAATTCACAAAATGGACAATTCTCTCAGGAAATGTAAACATGATCCAAAGCACTCCATCACATCCATGAACTGGCGAGTGCTACTATTGTTATACAGGCCTTTAGATCTCTGTTTCTGGACCATATAATGACATCAAAAGTCATTAGGATATTCAATATTTCTGAAATACATCATAAAACAAGAATGTGCTTCACAAAGCATTTTTCCCATTACCAGAACACTCTGTGGACACAATTTCAACATTTCTTGGCCTTATTATCTCAGGCAACCCTTGTGCCCAGACAAGCCTTCTGAAATGGCACATGAAACAGCTACTTTGCCAAGCCTGGTATTCTCATTGTTAGTTCTGAACCATCATTACCCATTTTTTCCTCCACATCTCAAGAATAGTACCAAGAATGGAAAAATAAAAGGAAGATCTAAATGGCACATTTTCACAATAGATTAGAAATTATCCTGAGATTTTCATTTCATTGGATAATCATGTTGATACCACACAACAAAAGGAACTAGTACTAGTGGTCATGAGTCACAGTTTGATTGACTTCCTAGATGCTATAATTTGTTTTATAGCAAGTATCTATTCAGAAATATAAAGTAGATGGCTAGCACCCTGCTTGCTTTACCATGAACTCAATGCAGAAATTCTCATAGTTGAAATCCCTTTATCGTTCGCTAAGGCTGTCCTTGCACTAAATTTGCTATTCCTAATACAGTTGTGTCTCCATAGTTTCCTTCTGAAATAGTTCATTGGGGCTAAGACAGATTTGAATGGGCTCAACTGGGATAGCAAACACAACACAGTTAAATATCACTAGAACCTCTAGTTTGCTTACCTTATACTAAGGAGGAAAAGAGTAATCAAATTCTCACAACAAATTACAAACATTTAATAGTAATATGTGCAATTAAAAGCTGTTTCAGGGCCTAGAGAGATGGCTTAGTGGTTAAGCGCTTGCCTGTGAAGCCTAAGGACCCCAGTTCGAGGCTTGATTCCCCGGGACCCACATATGCCAGATGCAGAAGGTGGTGCATGCATCTGGAGTTCATTTGCAGAGGCTGGAGGCCCTGGCATGTCCATTCTCTCTCTCTCTCTCTCTCTCTCTCTATCTGCCTCTTTCCCTCTCTGTCTGTTGCTCTCAAATAAATAAATAAAAAATAAACAAAAAATACTATGAAAGCAGTTTCATTGCCTAGAGTATCTTATATAGATTTTTTTTTTTTAGAGAGAGAGAGAATTGGTGTGCCAGGGCCTCAGCCACTGCAATCAAACTCCAGACTCTTGCACCACCTAGTGGACATGTGTGACCATGTATGACCATGTGCTTGCCTCACCTTTGTGCATCGGGCTTATGTGGGCCCTGGAGAGTCGAACATGGGTCCTTAGGCTTCACAGGCAAGCTCCTTAACTGCTAAGCTCTATCTCCAGCCCTAGATCTTTTTTTCTTTAACCCAGTTTGTATCTGACAGGTTTAGGGTCTTCTATCCACTAATTGTTTTTTTTTTATTAACTATTAACCAAATGGCTCTTTTGTTCTGAAAATTTAAAAGTCGTGTTTTGTAGTGCAGATCCTTAGAAAGAGGTCCTTGTAAATGGCTTTTCCTTATTTTCCCTCTCCTCCATATGGCATGTCAGCTTGGCTGGTGATATCCACAGTGGTTGGCTTTCCTCACCAAAGAGGGCTTTCTACTTGCCACTGTAGGGTTTATTTTTTGTGGATGCATCTCTTCCATTTATGGCTGGCCTCATGGCAATAAAGATTCATTTTACAGTTTCTTCCTCAGTAGCCTCTGAAGTACTGATCTTAGCAGATAACAGTATTCTTTTCTACTTGTGTCCCCCTCATGTGATTGGCTCATGATAGAGTCAGGGCTCACATTTTAAACAGTGAGTATGGGACTAAGTATCTCTTGTTCCTTTCCTCCTACCTGGACTTATTTGTATTTGAGCTTTATTCTCCATCTCAGTTCCCCACTGAAAAAGCTTTCCTCTTTTGTTTGCAGAAAATGTCAGAAATAAGCAATATCAATAAGAAACAAAATAAGGTCATATTTCCATCTTGCTTACTCAAAGGGTATTTGTGCAATACCTAAAGATGCCCACAAGGACTGCATCCACTCACCCCCCCTCTTTTTTTTTGCATAAGCTTCCTGGTGTGACTTTCCTTCAAGACACAGTTGGTCTCAGTGCATTGCTTGCCATGCTGTTTGCAACAGGAATGATAGCAGGAGAGATAAAGGGCAGAACAGTTTTGTAAATGCATCTTTCAATTCAAGTTCCTTTCAGAACCAACAAATCATTTTTAATCTGACAGTTCTAATTAAATTGATGGCGAGTAAAATGCATCCAACAAGTGTCAGTCTCAGGGAAGTTAAAAAGCTTGGTGGGTTGCAAAAGGCATTTGACTTTCCTAAACCTTCACGAAAGTGAATGCCCTTGAAGCTCTCATAGCAATGAGTTAGAGATCTCAGCTGGGGGGCTGCTGTCATGTTGTAATCATGATAATTTATAGCACACCAGCTCCATACCCTTTGCCCCACCAGGGGGCTACCTGGAAGCTAGTGTGCCTGATGCAAGATTGGAACAAACAAAGGAGAAAGGATTCGAAGCTCCTTTTAGGAGCCAATGCACAGTCAGGGTAGACACTGGGGGCTCTTTTTAGAGACTATTAATATCAAAATGAGCCTATCTTTGTCAACTTCTGCTGATTTGTGCTATAAAAGAAATATTCCTGACTTGCACAGAGTGATTTCTTCAGGAAGCTTGGAAGAAGTTCAGGGATGAATTCACATTCTTTCATTCATTCACTCACTCATTTATTAAATCAACCATTCATTCATTCAGCCAACATTAATTGAGCACCTACAATGCCATGCCCAGAACTTTCTTAATCAACACTGGGTCATGTCAACATGACAGGCTACTTGATCTAATGAGACTTCATACTCCTTGAGGTGGAGTTGAAAAGAGATAGGAAAAACAAGTGAACATATATATGAATAAGATAATTCTGCTATTCTATCACTTGAAACTACCTAAACTGTTTCGTTTAATGCTATCCTTTGACGTTATACTTTAGTTAGAAAGAACTGGGTGGATAGCTGAGATCATTCAAATTGGGAGAACAGGCAAGAGGGGAGAAAGGAAAGGTAAAAACAGTATCATTATATATTCAAGCAGGTATTGTGGGATGGTTGAGCAATTTTCTTTCATGATAATTTCTATAGCAAACTTTTGAATAACAGAACAATTGCAGCCTCACTGGGATGAGTATTTGTTTGCCAGGGGGTAACTATAGAGTCTGATTTCTCACATGCCAGCATAAAGTACAATTCAACACACACAAACATATAATAATGGAGCAAAATAGATTGCGGTTTGATCTGGGTTCAAATTTTGGCAATTGCTCTTCCTATATTTGTGATGATGGGTAGCAAGGTACCTGCAAACTTACTAGTTAGTTCACAATATGCCAACATAAAATTGATAAAACATATCTCAGGGATTTTTAAGAAACAAGTGAAATAATATTCATATAGGACCCCAAACAATACCTCTCCTTTGAAAGATGAGCAGGAAGCCAACACCTATAGCTGCTCTTTTGATTTCATTGATAAGTTGTAATTTTTATATATCATACATTATACAATCAACTAACCATTCCTTAACATTCCCAGAGATACATAGGAAGACAAAGTCCATCTTTGGGACAATTTCACTCCATTACTCACAGCTCAATAAAGATTTGTGTCTGACACAAAATCAGGTTTGATTTTTGTCTGTTCACCATCAAGATCAACACAGTGCTCCTTTGAATGTGATCACTCTTCAAGTCTGAGCTTTTGATATTGTGAAGCAACAAGTCAATGAATGATAAAAGGATGAAAACCTCAAGGTTGATTCAAGCACTTTAGAGTGAAGGTGTCTTACAGAATCTGGCAGAAGAAGAAGCAGCTACTGAGTGCCAGAAAGAGGATAACTTGAGAGAATAGAAAGGCCTTCATTCCAAAGAAAGAAAAGCAAGCAGACAAGCAAATAAAACTCAAAAATGGAATCTCTCTGACTTGTCTTAAGCTCCTACAGAGAAATTTGCAATGATGAACAGAAAGAAGTAAAACACAGATGACTGGACCAATTTCTCCCCAAACTACCCCAAAGTAAATTTGCACTATCTCTAGATTTTCCAAAGCCATCTTTGAAAATCTTCCTCAGTGAAGCCTTCGTGATGTGAATTGAATGGGTAACTTCACTCTATGTTTTGTTGCAGGGAACATTGCAAGGATTATGAAGGAAAATAATTTTGCTTCATATACCATGCCTCTTCATATTAAATGTAAATATTAGTTTATATCTTTGATTAATGGTCCTCTTATAAGAAAGCATTTGGAATGCTACAGCAATAGTGTTTAGAAGTCAAACTCCTGAGTTAGAAATGTGATTCTTTGTTTTATTTTTAATGTTCTCAAAATAAGATCCCATATTTCAGTGACTCTGATTTGTAGTCCTTTTTCCTGAATGCAGTCTGCTCTGAGTAGATCTTGCTCTTCTATAATTTTCCTAGCAGCCTGCAGCTTCTTATCTTTCTTTCTCCCTCAAAGACTGTTGCTATCCAGCTCTTCCATGTACTGGTTGAAAAGAGCGTTGAGGATGTGGTCAAATGAGATTGCTGTGTTTTGTGGTCAGCCAATATGATGGGTATTTGGTGTCCTTGAAGTGTGTGTGTGTGTGTGTGTGTGTGTGTGTGTGTGTGTGTATAGCTTTCCTGAGAGGCATTTTTTTTGTCCTCACTGAACTGATAATGATGAAACTTCAATCCCAGTTGCCTTCAATCATTTTCTTCTGGCAGATCAATAGCTTTCTTCTGCTCCAGTCTGGCAGCAGGTCTGACAGAGGTAGAGGGAAAGAAAAAGAAAAACAAGAACAAGAACAAAACAAAACAAAACAAAACAAAACAAAACAAAACAAAACAAAAAAACTTCTCTTGGTGTGTGCTTCAGAAACATCACTTTTAATTCCTTATTAATATGCAAACTGAAATCCTAGAGAAAAACTGTACTCATGTTTGTGGCAAAATAAGAGGATGTAGACAAGTGACAGATGTGAGATGAGACATGAGGCAGCTGTTAATCATTTTGATGTCAAAGAAGTTTTGTATAGCCCTTTAAAGAAACCATTTTTCTCAGCTGTCTCTAGCAAACTCAGGCTCATTTTAGTTTCTTGCAAATTCCTTACCCAGGGGTCTCAACATCAACCTGAACACAAAATTTCTGAATTCCAGATCTTTGCTAAAAAGTGGCCCAGCTTACAGGTTCTCATTTCAGAAAAACTGGGCCCTTTTTGCTCATTCTGTAGCAGATGACACGAGTGACGTAGTTTACATATAACCTGACAGAAAGAAGGAAAACTCATGATAAGATCCAGTGTCTGAAGAACTTTTCCTTTATGATTGGACCTTGTATATTTCATGAGGGGTGGGGGAAGCTAAGTGCTAGAGCAGATACTGTTTACAAAGTGAAAGCCTTTCTCCCTACTCCCTATGTGACTGTAATTAAGCTGGAGAGTTAATTTTATGTAAATCATGCATTACTGTAATTGGACGCAAGTGCACATTCATGTACATCTTATTTAAAAGTGAAATATAATGTTATTATGTGGATGCTGGTGCTGCAAAGTCTCCGCCCTCTGGGGGGAAGTCAGCAACATCACTAGCTGTTTACAAGCCTCACTCTAGTCTGTGAGCCTAATTACAAGTCCTGGGCTCTGCCTGGCACTGTCCTGTGAAGACCGAGCCATGGGCCTTCCGAAAGGCAGACAGTAGAGCAGCAGCCAGTCTTCCCTTCCCATTTCTCTCTTTACTTGCACTTACAGAGCAGTCATTTTTCTCATTCTACTCATCTTTTCAAACCTAAACAATACTTTCCAATGGTTTGCTCCGCTTGAAGTTCTAACCCGTATATCCCCAGGCAGACTGTAGATGGATTTGTCTTCTGGAAGCAGGGATAGTCGGCTTCCTTTTTTAGCTTCTCTTCTAATGCTACTCAGGGCAGTTTCATGATCCCTGGATTTTGTTTTCCAAGTGCAGCCAGATCTGATGCCATCCAGTGGGTGAGTGTGTGTGATTGCCACTACTCCTGCCCAGCCCCAAGAGGGTTGCTGGCCTGGGGCACGCAGCAGCATGCACCAAATACCCTTCCTTTCCTCTATCTGCAGAGCAGATCTGGTGATTTGAGACAAGCTTGCCCTGAAGAATATGAACAGTCTAATCTGCATATCTCGGGGTCAAGATTTGTGAGGAAGAAAATATGCACAGGACAGAACGTTTATTTTAAACACATTTCTAGCCCTCACCCGGAGGCCTGAAAAATCATTTTTGGAGTCGCGCCTTGGCCTCATTCTGCCCAGCTTGCCAAGCCTACCTCTCGCTTGTAAGCTTTGTGAGCCCTGCGGGTGAGCTCCCCTAGACCTCAGGGCAGGAGGCCTCCCAGGCTGTCACCTTTCTGCTCCCATCTTCTGGCTGCCATTGCATAGTTCTGAAACCCTGGTTAAGTGCTTTAGAGCCCTTTCTGCTACTGAAACACCAAAGGAGCTAGAGGGTTGTCTTGGCTAGGTAGACAGAGAGGGGAGAGGGGCCCTTGGTACTGAAAATGGTGAAGAGGTTTACAAACATCCTCTTCCTTTCTGGCCAAAGTGAATGTTTCCATCAGCAGGTTAGTTTGGGACCTGCGCAAAGCTAGATGCTTCATGGACCAACCAGGGCCTATGTCTTTGTCTGAACTGACCAGTCTTATACTCTCGGCTTCCTTCCAGCTCTGTAGTCCACTCCTCCGTGAGGAGTCTGTATTCTTTCTGCTTTCTTTACCTTAAAATAAACTTTATTTTTTAAAAATCCTTTCCTGCCTTTTAAATCTTCAATCGCCAGAGAAAATGAACCCCATCAGGTTCTAAGTGATGGTATTACTAGAAGGGCTATTTGAATAAGCTGGATCTTAAACTTCTAAGATTGTCTCCCTTCTGCCAATCCAGTTGTGTTTTTCTTTCTGCCCTTCTCACCTTCCCAGGGCCTCCACATGGCACCCTGCTTCCTTATTCACATTCTTCTCTGAGCCCCTATTGTTGTTGTCATTCATTCTGGTGGTGCTTATATTGTATGCCATCATCTGGGGGTTCTAGAGGGTATGGATGTGAAAAAATGAAGTCACATTTCCCCTCTCCCCACACACATTAGTAAGGTGGTGAGTGTGTTCCTTAGTGACCAAGATATTTTTTCTTCTTTGCTCTTATAAAAAGACTTCTTAAATTCACATGCAATAAAACATGTTAAGCAGAATAAACTGCCTGTACTAGATCAGTTCATCCAGTGCAGTTCAATGTCCTTTTCTGTTAACCAACTTCAGATCAGGTAATGGGTAGCAGTTAAGTGTGTATTCCTTTATTTAAGCAGTGTAATATCTTCATTTTAATTTATTCACTTTTATATTCAATTTTGAACATATATTCACAGAAGTGATCTGAAATGATATACACAAATACCATGGTGTTTTCTCTCTGTGTGATTATTTTATATTTTTTGGCTTATCTGTATTTTCTAATCTCATTAATGAAATATCATTTATTGATAAATTTATTAATATTTTGATACACCATGATGACAGTCTGGGATATTGATCTGTGCTTTGTGTTCATGAAAAGCTGGACTGATATAGGAGATCCCAGTTTTCAAGGACTAAGTCTGTGGAGGAGAATTAAGCTGGCCTGTGGTGAAGAGCTATAACAAAGGATGGATGTTTCCTGCAGTGAAGAAAAGAAAGGTGGTTAGCATTTTGAGAATGGGAGGAAGCTCAGCAAGAGGAGGCATCCGCAGGGAAGAAGGGCATCGACCTTCTCCAAATATACCCCAAAGAATGGGTTTGATTGTGTGGCCTGTGTGTTGCTGCCTCAGAATGATCGCTGTGGCCAAGCCTCGTGTGGAGGGAGTGTCTTTGATGGTCAGGAAGACAGGAATGTTTATTTAGGGCAGGAGGCAGCTAGAAATAAAGGGCCAAGTCTTGCTTCTGCCCCTCTCTCCCTTTTCCACATAATACCTGATTTTTGACTGATTAGCTCTGACTTAAGATCTTGTCCTGCCAAGATTGGAAAAACAAAGGCAAGACTACTTTCTCATCTTATCTGATGCAATAGAAATAGTGACAATTACTTGAAAAGTTAGAAGTTACAGAATAGTCAAGTTAGTTCATTTTCTATTCCAAAATTATGTCCCTGGAATAGACAAACCAGGGATGGAGGTTTCTGACCACGGTATGTATGGCTGGCAGGAGGCCTGAATGAAATGTGAATGGCAGCATATCTTACACACTTTCCTGGTGCTGATTTCAAAGGGCCATGTTCATTCATAGATTTATGTGTTGGTTATAAAACCAATCCCATTACTTCATATCATCCTTTATCCTTCCTTTATCTTTTATATAAGCTTCCTGTGGATACTCATATAAATATATCAATTACTTCAATGAAAAAACTTTCATTATGGATATCCAGATGATTAATTATATAAGTGAAATGGCTACTGTAATTGAGGAAGAGTAGTTGGTACAGGTATGGCCTGACTTTGTCCAAGGGAAACAGCATCAGAGAATAAACATTAGCAGAGTCTAATGTGACTTTGAGATAAGCTCTGTCATGTTCCACTAGCCTGCACTGACTTCTGAAGGATCCACTCATTAAAGACTGTGGTCCTGCAAAGTCACTGTGGCACTGACTCCTTCTTCTTGCATCTGGAGCACCAGGGGCTCCAATAGCACATGCTCTATTAGGATTTGAAAGCAAAAAATGATCTATTTCTTCTTCAGAAAAAATACCAGTAGACAAATTGGGGGAAAAAATGACAGGTGCTGGATTCTCATTTGCCTCAATGTGACTGATTTTCTGAGCATGGAAAGCAGCTTTCTTATCTCAAAAGGCCCAGGAATCGTTCCCGTGGATGGCCATGGTTGCTGAATCTCATCTAATGCATCACTTGGTTGATAAAATATGGTTTTTTATTAGTATTTATTGTTGTTATAGATATTTATTATATCCCTACACAACATTTCCATTCACTGCATATTTTATTTGTGCATGCCATTGTTCTGAGCCCAAGCTGTTTTGTTTTTCTTTTCTTTGTGTGCGTGTGCACAGGTGCTTGTGGAGGCCAGAAGTCAACATCAGATGTCTTCCTCAATTGTTCTCTACCTTAGTATTATTTAAATTTATTTTTATTTGAGACAGTGAGAGAGGGAAAGAGACAAAGAGAGGGAGAGAGAGAGAGAGAGAGAGACAGAGAGAGAGGATGGGTGCCAGGGTCTCTAGTCATTGTAAACGAACTCCAGACAGATATGTGCCACCTTGTGCATCTGGCTTACGTAGGACCTGGAGAATAGAACCTGGGTCCTTAGGCTTTGCAGGTGAGTGCCTTAACCACTAACTCATCTCTACAGCCCATCCATCTTAGTTCTTGAGACAGGGTTTCTCACTAAAGCTGTAGCTCATGGATTTGACTAGTCTAGCCAACCAATAAGCCTCTTAGAGCTCCCTGTTTTTGCATCTCTAGTGCTGGGTTTGTAGGCATGCTCCATGATGTCTGGCATTTATATGGGTGCTGGGGATCTGAACTGAGGTCATAGTGCTAACCCACTGTGCCATTTCCGTGTCCCTGCCTTTTTTTTTCTCATGCTAGTCATGTTGTGTGCAGGAAGAGACTGCCTTTTCCATTTTAAATGTGAAGCCGAATAGACACAGGCAAACTGCCCAAGATTAAGTAGATAGTCAAGTGGAGCCACATCTGCTTCATTCCAGAGAACAAATATTAAATATTATACTTACTTTGGGGCACCCAATCCTTACAAACCATGAGGCACCCTGAAATACATCATTCTATTTTTAAGTCTTTGAGCAGAACTATGATCTTTCCAATTTTATTGCTTGATAAATCCCTGCCTGTCACCCACTTTCACCTCTCTGCTGTAATGTGACCTGTGAGCAGAGATCTGTCCCACAGTACTGCACCACAGCCTGAAAATTGTGTCTGGCCTACTGTATGCACCTAATAAATGCTTGCTAAAGAAGTGGAAAAATTTTGCAAGGCATTAATTTTCTGGTCTCATATTGCTTCCAGGCTAAGAGAAGATGAGCTTGCATGAAAAATTTTGGAACAACATGAAAAATCCCATAATAGAATTAGGAGATGGTAAGGGAGTCATAGTAGCCTTGCTGGGAAGCTGTTACTTGCTCTGAATATTGTGACAAGAAGTTTGTGGAGAGAACATTGAAAGTGTCCAAACTCTTAGAAAGAAGGTATCAGTGTGTGTGTGTGTGTGTGTGTGTAATAACAAAGTCATTCTGTGTACCTCACTTTGAAGAGGTATACCTCACCAGCAGACACTCTCTTGAGATTCTCATAGCACTCCAAGCTGAGTGCTAGCATAGCCTTTGTTACCTATTGCATACTGCTTTATTGACCTCCCAGTCTCCCCCCTCAGACTGTGTGAACTTTGGTGAAAGGAACCAGGAGCCTGGGAGTGAGTTACTTTCATGGATGATTGTCTTGTTTCTCACTGTCATCTCATGCATCTCAGTATATGTATAATATGTTGTGAGTGAATACTGAATAAAGAAATGAAATGGATTATAAATTTATTTAGAAAGTTTGAATTGATGTCTAGCGCAAGTAACCATAATAGTTAATGTGATCTTTGATGGCAATAAAAGTATAGTGCTTTTTCTTCTGAATATGTGCAAGCTTAGCATTACAGCCAGAAAGTGATCTTGTGGATGCAGGAACTGCTCTCTAAATTATGAGATGAGTTGCTCATGGATCCACAGCAAGTTTGTGGTCAAAGTAGGGCTTAAGCAGAGCAGGGAACATGGATCTGAACTTTGCTTTCTGCAAATTGTGGTTGTGTGTACTGAGCTGATCAGACCAACAGCATTAGTAGGTGGTGCGATTTCATCAATAGTAGCTATGCAATTTGGGCTCTGTACTTTAAGAGGTGTATTGACAAAGCAGAGTCAATACAGAATGATGCCAATGCTTGGAGCATGTGGGAATCATGTCACATGAACGGGAAATGAAAGATGCTTTACTCAGCAAAGCGAATACTTGTGGAAGGTTCTGTAGTGAGTTGAAAATCATGATTTCTGTAGTATTTTTAAAATACATAGCCGAGTGTGGTGGCACATGCCTTTAATCCCAGCACTTGGGAGGCAGAGGTAGGAGGATTGCCGAGAGTTCGAGGCCACCCTGAGACTACGTAGTGAATTCTAGGTCAGCCTGAGCCAGTGAGACCCTACCTCGAAAAATCGAAATAAAAAAACAAAACAAAACAAACAAACAAACAAAAAAACATCAGTCAATGGCCTTTGCTCTAGAGAAGAAAAATGGGAGCTAAGGAGACAAACCACAGAGAAGGTTATTTTAACTCATGTGAAAGATTTGTTTGGATAGTTAAAATTGTCCAAGAGTGAAAATGCAAATGATAAGAAATGTCAAAGTACAGTCTGGGTGATTATCTGTCAGTATTACAATGTGAGTTTCTTTAGCTTAGATACCATGTAGTTTTTATACTTCACTAGGGCTTTGAATAGCACCTGACACATAGTACATGCTCACTTAAGATTCATTATGCAGTTTTCACAAGTGATGCCCTTCTGGGATGGATGATTATAGAGGTTGGCAGAAGGGTACTGAGGACTTTTTCAGCACTTAGGTTTATGATCTTTAAAAAAAAAACATTTATTTATTTATTTGCATGCAAGAGATAGAGTGATAGAGAAGAATAGAGAAAGAGAATGCAAGGGGGAGAGAGAGAGAGAGAGAACATATGAGTACACTAGGGCCTTTTGCTACTGCAAACAAACTCCAGATGCATGTGCCACTTTTTGTGTTTGGCTTTATGTGGGTCTTTCGGAATTGATCCAGGACCAACAGGCTTAGCAAACAAGCACTTCTGAACATTATATATTATAATGTGTAAACAACTAGCAAAGTAAGTCATTTCATACTCTCACAAGCAAAGGTCTGTGGAGTGTTTGGTAAACTTACACATCTCTGTCAAGATTATACTTTTTATGTTCTTTTAAGATGAGAAGAGCTCCTCCCCACCACACACATATAGCTAGTATTCTATCATAGAGAGACCAGGGCTGCTTACATCTCTGCATGTTAAACTACATTTCCTTGCAGATATTTAAGAAGAATGTCATATACAAGTATCAGAGACTGATTCACAGGGACGCTTGAGTGATGGTTATGCCAATAGAGAGTCACACTTTTCCAATTTATGACTAATCTAGAAAACCACATTTTTCAAAGTCCTCAGTCTTGTTTAGGTTGTCACCTTTATTTATGTTTACAAATGGCCTAAGTTTTATCTCAAAATTTTATTGTTCACTGAATATTTTATTCAAAACATTTTGATATGATATTTGTGTCTTTCTTTGACAGAGAAGGGACATGCCATTTCATTCCATACAGAAGTCGCTCATAGGAGACAAAGAGCTTTATTTAAATTACCAACGTGAGCCACAGAAGCTACTCAAAGATAAATGATATTAAGGAAATTATTTGATTTGGTATTTCATCTTATTCTTTGAGAATTTCATGATTTATTTTTCCTAAGCAAAGAGGCCATGCCTGTTTGTATACGCATATCTGACAAAAATTGACAACAGCTTTTCACCGAAGGTCCTTCAGATAAATTCTAGGGATTCATTTTCTTTCTTATCATGTACATTTCTCTGTGTTCATGAATTGTTGTCATTGTTTTAGTTCTATTTCAAATATGGCGTTTCACTATCCACAAAGCTCTTCATGAGGTATTTGTTTGGGAATCTAACTACTTTTCAAAAAGTAGAACTATAGCAAAGTTCTTCTAAGAGGTCACAATTTTGGAGTTTTTTTAATTTAATGACATTATTAATCTTTTCCCCTAGCTGTTACTTCCACTCACCTAAACATAGCAGATTTTGCTACTGTGTTTATATCTTACTCAGGATCCTTTGAATATAAGCCTTTAGTAGAGATTCTGAGCTGCTTCCTTAATAAAAACCAATATCTCTTTTGCCTTTCTATTTTGAGTTATGAAACACTTTCCCTCCCTTTCTTCTTTGACTTAATTTATATGCCAGATATTTTTCTGTCCTGGGAATGAAAATGGAAGGCAGGGAAGGAAGTAGATGAAATAGAGATGATTCAAAGATCTGAAATATTTTATCCTCACTCAATATAAAGTAAATTATTTTTTCTCCTTTCCAATAACCATCATTTCCCTTGATCTTGGAATCACTCAAAACCTAACCACTGAGTCCTGCACAAACTAATGTGCTGTCTACAGATGTGAATAAAGATGAAATATTGGTACCTATATAGATTGTACTGGTTGGGACTATATTTACAGTTATGAAGTACCGCAAAGTTAAGAATGCCACTTTTTCTCATCACTGAGTATTTATTATATATAACAAATACATGGGAAAGAAAAAACTATATTGTGTGATATAAATAGTTTATTTACATTACAGAAAAAACATCAAGACAATGTATACTATTTCAAATATATCCATACATAATCAAATATAGCTGTAGTACATGTTTTCATTGGTGTAGATTACCACAAATGCAAGGCAACATGTGTAGATCTCTTGTCTTACTCTTTTGTCTATAATACTGAATTATGTAGTCCACACTGTCGGTAGTCCGGCCACTGTGCAACATGCTCCCTTTAGATTAGCCTCGTGGATGCTCTTGTTGTGTTGTCTGAACTGTAGTGCCCTGTATTTTGCTTCTGCCTGTGAATTCTGTTGCTTCTGGGGCATTTCCTAGAAGGTTGGAAAGTTTACAAATCTTAGTCCAATGTGATTACCTAAAGTTTGGTCAGAGAGTGAAGCTGTGGATTAAGCAAGTTTTTCAAATTTCAGGTGAAAGAACTGATTATGAGTAGAATTTGGGGTTCTGTTAGGTTACTTTTTGGTTCACCTTTGCAGTTACCTTTAGCTTTCTGTTGTGATTTGGAGAACAGAAGTGGAAGCTGAAAAGGAATATATTTACCTTGTCCCCCACTGCTCATTCATCAAGGCTCAATGAGCAGACTCAACACATCTCAGACAATTGAGTCATGCGCACATCCTGCCTCACTTGAAAGGACATCAACAATTTTATGTTCTAAATGGCAGGATGATGAATGTTATATTTATCAACATTTCAATACTACAAGTTAAAATTCTATCATACCAAAGCCAACTGATAATATCCAATATGTAAATGGAAAGAAATATTGGTTTAGTGTAGCGTAGTATTTTTGTGTGTTCATACTGTAAGCTAGAGACATAAATTAGTACTAATTGGATAGCTTTGATGAAAAGCTAATAGTAAAGTTATCTGAAAATCTGATCTAGTGTTTTTTTTTTCTCTTGTAATGACAGATTGCTTATTATGTGGTAATGCACACAAAAATTATAAACTTAACATAAAATTCTATCACAACAACCTGGGGGAGTACTGAAAAATATATGAATATATACACATAAGAATACAGATAGATAATAAGTGTGTGTGTGTGTGTGTGTGTGTGTGTGTGTCCATTTGTGTCTGTCTCTGTTTGGGGGAGATTTATCTGTCAAAAATGATCATAGAGCTCAAAATCACATTCCCATCAGGTGGGAGAAGGAGACAAAATGATTGAAAATCAAATTTTGCAACAGGACAACTTGTTTCCATTTTGGAACATATCTCTAGATGTTTATATTTTTTGTCACATATTGTTAATGGAAAGGCAGGTGGTTGACTAAAATATAGACAAAAAGAGGTATTAATCAGAGGAAGAAGAGAAGAGAAAGTGAAGAAAGGAGATGGGACTAGAAACCAGGTGAGGAAGATGAAGAGAAACCTGAAGAGAACAAAGGGATCCATGTTGGTGTTTACTTGGTAAATATTTTGGTGCTGGGATAGATTCTGAGAAATAAGTGTGACCAGGTCATCAGGAAAGCAGGTTTTCTTGAGGACTGGGGGAGTGTTAGGTTTGTAAGCCAAATGTGTTTGGATGGATGGAATGAGTCCACCCTGGGAATTGGTGTAGTGCTTTGAGTACTATGTTTCTTGGACGTCTTTGGAAAGTTTGATGGTCAAAGGAAGGATTCATACAATACATTATAATGATGCTAATTTAATTGATGTGCTATTTATCTTTCTCTAAAATAAACTGAGGATATTCTTTGTAGAGTTTTAACATGAAAAAAATTATAAAATGCTCTACAGTTTGAAAATACAGCTTACTTTAATGTGCACTTTAGTATAGCTCTTACTCTTGGCATTAGGACACACAAAATCATAGCCATCTAGGAGCAGTAGGAGGGGCAAAGGTCATGTGTGAAAGCTCTGAATCCCAACAGCCTGACCATCATTTTTGCTCTCATGTCTCAGATGTGTGAGCTCAGCAATTTGATAACTCTATGTATTAGGATGTTAATTCTTCATAGCATAGAATGTGTTCATATGTGCATTTGTGTGCATAAATGAGTGAGAATATAAATATATAACATGAACGTAGCATATTTGTGAAGTAAAGTTGCTATATTTTAATTGTTTTCTTTTTTTTTTTTCTATTCTATATGGAAAGGAAATGGTGATTAACAGCATAGAAGAAAACAGGACCTGAAGTACCAGTTGAATTATTATGGCAAAGGTTGTTCAACATGCGTTAATTTTTTCATGTGCTGTTATTTCCTAGTTCATAGAAACCTCAAGATCCTCAGAGGGGTTGGCATAGTTTCCTATGCTTTTAATTATTTTCCATCTTTTCTTTTTATGTTCACTGTTTTTGGTTTCTCAAGTTATCTCTAAGTTCTCTGAATCTATTTTAATATAATCCATGGACTCACTTGGCATCTAAACATAATAGTCTAGTTGGTGAACTCAGCTTGGCTTAGAACAGCACAAGGCTCCAGTCAACGCTCTTCCCTTAAGCCGTTCATCCAGGTAAGGATTTATGAACCTTATTTTGTCTTTTCAAGAGCAAATGCCACACTTGACTTCAAAGAAGATAGGGCAATACAGATGCCGAGACACACTGCAGCCTTTATTTTCTAAAAAATATGAAGGCTTCTTTTATTTTCTTGTTTTTAGGAAATAATTTTTGGGAAACATTCTTATTTATTGTAAAACGTTACAAATGAATGAAAGTATAAATGTGTCATGGATTTGGTGTTAACTTTAAAGAACTTTCTTTGAACTTTTTAAAGAAGAGTGAAGTAAAGACAGAAAAAAGTAACCCCAATAACTTTTCTGGCCACAGGAGTAATAAATGAAGTATTTGGTTTAGAATCAATTTTTTATACTTAGGTTTAGCAAACTAGGTGAAGTCAAGCAAGTCTGGGTCCTCTTTTTACTCAAACTTAGCATTAGAGAACATGAATCAGTCATGGATTGCTTTCCTGTTGAAACTGGATGAAGTGTTTATTTTTCTTTAAATTTAATTCTTGTTCTCTAAGAAGAATATTTTCTTTTATCAGACTGTGAATTTGCTATTAAAGTGTGCTGTGATATTTGCTATTTGTTTCATTGTTTCAAAGATTTTCATATAACATAATCTTTCTCAGTATAACCTTAAAATTTTTAAAGTTAGATTTTACCTTATTTTAAGATAAAAAACATTGCTATATTATAGTATAGCTGTATTAAAATTGATTATATCTGAGACTTCTATTTGGAAATATGGCTTATAAACATGAGTTACAATTTTTTATAGTTAAAGGAGAGAAACAAATTTAAATAAACAGGGTTATATATTGGATAAAAGGTCTTTGCTTAGGAATAAACAATCTTCATTATAACATGAAAATAAGGAAAACAATGTGTACTAGTCCTACATAAAAACCTATACCTTTCCGTTTGGTTTTTCAAATTTCCTTTGGTGAGGAATGGACCTGATGGAGAAATGATGGCTCCAGTCCATTAAGAGACTCAATATCAGGGACTCAACTGAAGAAAGGAGGCCCAGAACTTCCCCTTGTTTGGGGGGTGACCTGTACAATGACTGACCTTGTGATGCAGAGGACCACCACACAGATGACAGCAATCTGAATTGTTCCAATCACAGCTGCGATTAAGACATACTGAAATCGTACAGGACCAGGAACAACATACAGAACACTGTAGTCCTTTTTTTCACAGTGCTGTCCAGTATAACCAGCATCACATCTGAAAAAATTATAAATTCCATTTAATTGAAGCCCAGAATTCTTTTATCTTAAATTTTTTTCTTAGTCAACCTAAGCCAACATTTTTACTTATTTAATGACATGATAAAAAAAAAGATTACTTATTTTTTAAACAAAATATCCTCTATGCTATTATCACAAAAATGTTTGGGGCCAGAGGTATAGAAAGAGTTGTTCCTTAAGTTTTCTGGTCACACAGTCATTGGTTCATGTTGGAGAGCTAAATTTTGTTAGGAAAGTTATGATATAGGCAACAGGTGTCTGTAGAACAAACAGATGTGGGATTCCTCTGATAAGGAATGTGCTTCTCACCCACCTAATTTCCAATCAAGTCCAAGAAGACCATTTGCACATCAGCTTAACATTTGATATAAAAATATGCTAAATGAGATCAAGCTATCATTGCTTTTGCAGAACTACTTTAGGAGTTGACTTTGAATCTCTTGCAACTCCATCTTAAAGTTTTCCCTCTCTGCCTGAGCAGGGTTTAGTATTGAGGGAATGGCAGCAGAGATCTCGGGGATGCTCACTGTGCCTAGTTTCAGGAGAATGGTATGTTTTGGGAAAGAAAACGAGAAAGGCAGACAGTTGTAGATGAGGGGAGAGAAAGAGGGGGGCATGGAGTATTGCTATCGTATACCTATATATCATAATACAGTAGCACATTCATTGAAATATAAATAAATTTTCTTTTATCATTTTGGCTTTACCATCTTGGACATAATTACTGTATGTTCTAGATATAGATATCCAGTGGATATTTGTAAACTAAGTCTGGACATGGGATTTCTTTTTCTCTACTGAGTTTTAAAGTGTGAAAGTACAGGTAATCATGTTACTATGCAGGACTGTATTGAGAAAAGGTTCACAGAAGAGTGAATGCCTAGCAAAGTAAGCCCAATGACAGTTATTCTAGAAGATCTGACTTTGGAAGTGATGACCTCCAAAATGTAGTACTTGTAATGAAAAGTGCCAAACACTGTTTTCTCTTCAGAGGAAAGAGTGGTGAATATTAAGGAGTGGCTATTCCTTTAAGGATTTTATGTACAAAGTACAGTTCTAAATAGTACTTGAGTGCATGAGGCACATACATCTTATGGTTTGTTAGTATGGGTATATGAATGTGGGTGCATGTGTAAAAGAGGAAGAGAGATTTTGCTGTTGATCACCACTCAAGCAGAATGTCAACAATTCTTCACAATCATTTCCAATCCAGTCACTACTATTTTACTCTATGTATTTTAAAAGTTGACGAGTGAAAATGTTACCTGCAAGATGGCTCCTGCATATTGATGGAATGTTCACACTTCCCGTGCATGCAGAAGCCATTGTAATGCTCTGGACAAGGTATG
Organism: Orientallactaga sibirica; assembly: GCA_036365145.1. NCBI lineage: Eukaryota > Metazoa > Chordata > Mammalia > Rodentia > Dipodidae > Orientallactaga > Orientallactaga sibirica. Next base: position 26,296,331 of record JAEOAD010000004.1, on the reverse strand, counting down.
TGGTGTTCTCTGGCACTTTCTTCTAACTTGTTAGCATTCTCTGTAAATACAGATAAAAGCAAGAACCCCCTGTAAATACCTTCTTAGTCCAGGAAGATCAACCAGTACATTAACAAGCAAAGCGACTACGCTAGGGAAAGCTACTTAAAAAGAGCAAGAACTAAAAGGCCATGCTTCAGAAGAAAGAGCGAGAAAGAATTGAAAGACAGACGTCTTTACAATTGTGTTTAGAGATGAAACTGCAAAATTACCCAGGGCTTTTCATGCTCTTATGCAATTTCCTACATCTTTAACAGCCAGTGATGTGTCTATGAGTTGTCCGACAGCTTTAATTTTCCTTACATAGAGATAGTACATTGATCATGGACTAATCCCAGAAGAAATATTCTACTTTTTGAATTTCAAAGCCCAGCATAATGTCTCTAAGAGAAATTGCTGAAATACCTTGATACTTTCTCACCATGGGAGCTTAAAAGTTAAAATATGGCTATGTTCAATTGTTAAGCAGAGAGTTTCCAAACCAAATGCAAATTTCAACAAATATATTCTGTCAGGCCTTTTTTCCTAATCTACTGTGAACGTGATTTTTTTTTTTTACTAGCATCCATACATTTTTATTGCCAAAATAAAAATATTGAAGGAGCAAATGTTATTTTAGAATTACTTATGTAGATATTCACACAGTACATAGTGAATGTTATAAGTGTATTTTAATGCATGCATGCTATTTGGCTGGTGTTAACAATGCTTTGTGATAATTAAACTTATGATAAAGAAAACAACTTATATTCCAAAAGGTACTTCTTCCACATATGAGCAAGTTTTTTTCTTGTGTGTTTATAAATATATTCAAATAATTTTCTGATGTTTGTCCAAATGTTTTTATTTTGCATTTGTAATACCATTTTACATGGTTGTTTGATTTCTTATATGTTCATGTTTTAATAAGTTTCATCTTTATTGTCTCTTCTGTAATCTGAAATCCATTGTCCTTGAAAATTTCTGTCCCCAAAATGTGAGAAGTACAACTTTATTGACCTCAATCTAAAGAGTCAATCTATAAGCACTATTGAGGACCACAGTATTTGGTAAGCAGTAACGAGACACTGCAAGTTAATTGTGATTATTATGGGAGGGATGCCTTTCTATTACTTCCACACAGAGGGGAAAAGTTTTTTATGATGTACTTTTATAATTTTCACTGGCAGTCATGGATGATGAGAATATTCATCAGGAGAGAAAAAAAAATGCCTCTGGCATTTATGAATCAGACAAATGTACTATTTATGTTTAGGCAATGCTATAAAATATCTATACATTTTAAGATCTAGAAGCCATCTGCAAATCATTAAAGTTTGAAGGAAATTGTTAAAACGTTTAGTGCTTCCTTTCATAGGAATATTTATGTACATTGCTATGATGGTAATATTTCAAGTTATATACCTAAATTCGCAGCCATGGTTGAGCTGTTGAAGATGGCATTTCAGTCATTCATTTGTTTTATGTTGGAATCTCTTTAGCTATGAAGGCTGATGTGCTTATTTTTTGCATTATAATATTTCCATTTTAATAACTATCATTAAAGTTCACAAACTGCTTCCAAAGAAAAGACAATATGAGTGCTGGAGTGATAGCTTAGTGGTTAAGGCACTTGCCAGCAAAGCCAAAAGGACCCAAGTTTAATTCCCTAGCTGCCAAGAAAAGCATGCATCTGGAGTTTATTTGCAGTGGCTGGTGTGCCCATTCTCTATCTGCCTCTCTCCTTTCTCTCTCTCTCTAAATAAATAAATAAATAAAATATTAAAATAAAAAGATGACGAGTATATAGAAAATTATTTTTGGATTCTCCTCATTCTTTTAAGTTATTTAAAAATATTGTGCATGTTGTTTGGGTAGCTGAATGCATGCATGGTAAATAAACACAACAAAGCCAAAGTAGACAATGTTAGATAAAATTTCAAACATAGGAACATCCTATGAAAACAGTAAGGGGTAAGCTATAGTATTTATATGTGCTTTGCAATGGCTGGTCATTCAAAAAGGCATGGAGAAGAGTAGGCTCATTCTCTGCTAGAACCAGAAGGCAATAAGCTAGAATGGTCAAACCAGGCACCTGCTGTACCAAGGAAATTTTAGCAGTAGGGTTTGTCAGTGCCACACTGATGAAATTAACCAGTACTGTTTTTTTACCTTTATTTCTGGATCTTCTTCATGTAACAAATGATTCAACACTTCTATTTAATGTTTGTGCACACCTGCTTGCAGGGAAATTTTCTCCAACTTCCTGAATTTCAGTTATACACTGTCTTTTTAGTTACAGTATTTTTAAAAACACATTTTATTAAAAAACTAGTTTTTTCCCCATTAGCTGAAAATAAAAATCAAGAATTTTCTTAACTCAAAATCCATTCTTTAGACTGTTTTATTTTGTACACTACACCTCATCCTCCATACTGACAGCTTGTTGCTGTATTTAAATCATATCCAAAATTATGAACTCAAGTCCAAGGGCTAAATAAGAATTTGTTTGAATGAGGCTATTGCCTTTGTGGCAAGAGCTACATATTTTCATTAAGTTTATTATCTAGCCAGAATCATCATGTGAGAGGGGAATAGTTTCCATCATAAAATTTGCTAATTAGTTTATACCATTACTTGTGAGCTCTGTTTTGCTGCTCATAGGCTACTGTCAAATCAGAAAGTAGAGAGATTGAAAATAAATGAGTAGAAGAAATAATCTCTGGGAAAGAAAATGAGAAATCATCAATATATGTCAACAAATTTATAGTCAATCTAACCAAGCAAACCAGTTGATTGAAAACCTGAATATACAACCACTTCTACTAATGCAATAGACATACTTGAGAAATGAGATTTAAGTATATTAAGAAGAGCAGAAACACAGAAATCTAATATCTGAAACAAATATATGTAAGAGCCATGGTGAATATTTGTGGTCCTGAAGTTTATGTATTGTGGATATCCAAGGAACAGTAAAGCATTTAAAGATTTAAATGATGTAAAATGATTGTATGGAAGTGTGCATGTTTCCCCTTGTGGCTGATGGCTTACACATCGATTTCTTTGTCTTCTATTTAAAAGGGTTTAATGTAGGGCTGGAGAGATGGCTTAGTGGTTAAGGCGCCTGCCTCCTAAGCCTAAGAACGCTGGTTCCAATCTCCAGTGGTTCCAATCTCCAGGTCCCACGTTTAGCCAGATGCAAAATGACGCAAGGGCGCAATACCACACTTGACCACAAGAGGGGACATGCATCTGGATTTCGTTCACAGCAGCTGAGAGGCTGCTGGCGTGCCCATCTCTATCTGTCTTCCTCTCCCTCTCTCTCTGTCTCGCTCTGTGTCTCTCTCCAAAAAAAAAATAGGTTTAACGTAAGGGTTGCACTTTCTTGTATAAGAGAGTTAGTAGTGATGGTAGAAACTCTTCATGTCTGTTTAAAATCCTGAACCAGTTTCCTGTTTAAATGTTTATAAATGGCTTGTTCAGAAAACAGTCTTGACCCTTTTAAGAGACAACCTCTATAACTTGAGTTATTTACAGCAGAGCTAATAGGTTCACATACTCATTGCTAGTCAACCCTGGTGAAGAGGTTTTGAAGTGGGCTGCTCTACAGAATAGCTACACATACCCACATACAGTTTCTATCCTGGGACTTGCAGGGGGAAATAGAGACAGAAAAAAACAATGTTGCTAGAGTAAATGGTGCATGGTACAGCCTTAGCACACTGCAGGTCAATTATAAGTAGAAAGGAAACTGAAACAAGCTTAGCAGGTCAGACTTAAATCAGTACAGCTCAATGCTGTGTGTGTGTGTGTTTTGTGTGCTTACTCTCACCTTCCCAATCCACATAATTAACCTGTCAAAGTAACATATGGTTCAATGCAGAAACATGATAGTCTGAAATTTGAATGGATTTTATATTTCCAAGGGAAGAATGTTTCCCTTTGGGTAAGGTTAGAGTTTGGCCAAAGAAGTTTAAAAAATCAAGCCATGTAATCTATTTACATTCTCTTCAGGGTTGTGTATCCTGAAAAGCCAACTTGAACAGCAATTACAGAGAGAAGTCTGCTATAAGGAATTTCATAGACAACCCGGTACAGTATGGGTATCACATTCATCTGAAAGTTACAGATTTCATTTGAATAGGCTTGTCTTGAATTTCTGTGTATGTTCCTTTGGGAGGGGCACAAGCTTTCTTTTCTCATTTGTAGGGTTTTGTTAGAACAAATAGAAAAAATAGAACAAAAATGATTTATTGTCTTAAAGGGTGAAAGATCATACTCACCCACTTTGCATTACAGTTCATAGACCTTTGAGGAAGGAATGTAACATCTGATCAGATCACACACACACACACACACACACACACACACACACACACACAGTGCATGCGTGTGCACACTACCCCACTTAAGAGGGGACTGATTCTGTATATGTTAGAGAAAGCTGGGAGGATTTTGATGAAGCACTAGCTTCAAGAATTTAGTGAAAGCTAAAACATCCTAAAGGGAGGCAGTTTTCCATTCTTACTTTAGCAATTAGAGCTAATTAATAGGTAAATGTGTTGCTGGATAAAGCAGGGAGTTTTGAGAGACCTTGAGAAAAAGCTATATTTCCATTTCTCAGAGATATTATGTGCTGTTACTGTGTAGTAGATTGATTTTTTCATAAATATTCTTTAATTTTAAAAATAATGTTTATTTTATTAATATTTACTTATACATTACTAATATATGATTACTAATATTTACTATGATATCCTAAAAGGAAGACATGAGTAAATAGCCACCATAACAGCAGTTCATATTTAAACAAAATAAGTCATTTTGCCTTCATTATTAGGACACTACTCTTTAAAATTTTCTAAAAATTTATTTCTATAAGTGTGTGTGTCAGGGGCATGTCAGGGTCTCTTGACACTTAAAGATTCTGTCTGGCCTTACATGGGTGCTAAACCCAGGCCTGGCAGACTTTGCAAGCAAACACCTTTAATTGCTTAAGTCATGTCCAGCCCAACACTGCATGTTTTAAAGGGGTATAAAACATTTTCAGTTTTGGATATGTCTAAAATCCATACATTCTAACATAAAGTGAAGTTTATTATGTATTCTGGAAGTAAGTAAGGAAAGAGAAAATTCAAGAATTATAATATGACTATCATCAAAAATGAAAACTAGAATTATATAAATACATTTGCATTTGAAAATGTGGTTATATATGGTCCATTTTATGTGTCTTCCTTTTGGGGACCAATATATTTTGTGGTTCTAGTTCAATTAATATCACCATTATTAGTATTACATATTAGCTTTAAAATCACACACATGTGAATATCACAGTGTAGATTATTATTTCATCACCTATCTTGTCCTGTGGGCATAAAAATGTACTATACTTTTCTAGAAAACCAACTTTTCAAGATTGAATATATTTTATATAATAAAGCTATTTTTAAAATTTGATCATAGTATGGGCAAAATCTAGCACTGAAATTTGATATTATGGTTTTATGCTTTCCTACTTACTGCCATCTCTCCAAAGCAATTTGCAAATAATTTTATTTGACCAATAAAAATGAAAAATATCTAACTCTCTATTATATTTACATCATACCTGGGACAGAAATAAATTATGAATCTGAAGTAAAGTCATGATTGTCCCTGTTGTAGATTAGAATTGGTCACAGAAGACATACAATTTTTATGATATTCTGTCCTTATCTTATCATGCATGCATAAGTGTATGAGGTGGCAGTAAAACCTTGGATTTTTCTTGAAGTGTAACTAAAGTTTTTTGTTTTTTTTTAAGACCAGAAAAGCATTCCTATTGAATAGGTTCTGGATGTAATGCAATATGAGTGCCACAAATTTGATAATCACCTCACCTGCTGTCATAGTGTCTTCAAGGCACAGATAGATAAGTAGATGAGAGGAGTCTTATGTTAGTTGCTTTATTGTTGCTGTGAACAGACTCAACCAGAAGAAAGGGGAGGGCTGATTTTCAGCTTAAAGTTTCAAGGAGAAATTTCATAGTGAGCAAGGCATGGCAGCAAGAGCATGAGCTGGCTGGCCACATCAATAAGCAGGCAGCAGAGTGCAAATATAAAGTAGGACTGGGCTGTAAAACTTTAAGCCCCATCTCCAGTCACCCACCTCCTCCACAAGACTCCACCTCCATCAGGTTCCACTACTTCCCACACAATGCCACCACCTAGGGACCAAGTATTCCCACACATAAGCTCATATGTGTGTGTGAGGGGGGTTCATTTTACATTGAAACCATAACCAGTCTATGGAACAGAGACTCAAAAAAGGATGGCAGCTGAAAGTGCCAGTTGAGCCCAGGGGGCAGAGGTATGTAGGTACATAATCAACTCTCAGGAATAGACTCCTTAGTCACAACACTCCTTAGTATTTAATCTCTGTTAATGATTTAGAGAAACCACTCAGACCAATGCCTTAAAATGCTATAAATATTTTTTTCCTATAAGTTGAACATTGAACTATCTTTTAAGAAAAACAACGGAAACTACTTGGACATGGACATTTGCTAGTTAAGCAGTGACAAGAACTAGGAGCAGGAGGGGAATGTCAAGACATTCCTTCTCAGATCCCCATTTATCAAGTACAGGTAGATTACAGGAAGAGATTATCTACATTATGCCTTGTAAACATTCTTATTTGACATAAAATTAAAGTAGAAGAAAACCAATTTTCATGTTTTCATATTCTCAGGAAAGCAAGGCCTTGATAGTATTTTCAGGAATTGTTTGAATTTCATTTGGAAAAAACAGCAAAATCTGAAGTATATGTAGTAATTTGGGGACTGAGAGGACTGAAATGAAACAATATTGGGCAGTTATTTGCATGGTCTTTTACTATTTCTATTTATCATGGTAACATATTTGCATGGACAAACTGAGAAACCTACAAAATCTTGGGGGTAATAATTGTATTTAATAATTTAACCTTTGGTATCCATATATAATCATTATGATTCAAGGAATTGGTATAATGAAGTTTATTTGCATTTAATTAGAAACCATAGACACCTAAGAAAAAAGGAAATTATAGTTTGTGTATTATTAAGCACAAAAGATGAAAATTCTTAGTTCTTAGTTTTCTTTGAGTCAGACCAAGCACAGTTTTTTTTTGAACAGTGAAGAGATTCAGGCTATTAGGAGAAGTTGTGTTCTGTCACTAATGGTCCTATGTGAACTTCACCATTCAGTCAAGAGCCTATTAGCTTTCAGCAAGTGGGTAACTCTTATAGGTTTAGAGGATTTAGCTTGATGACCTTTTAAAAACACAATGTTTTATGAAACTCTGGACAGCTTTGACAACATTGTCATAAATATCAAATCTTAGAATGAGTACAGACCTATAGTTCATGATCCTGCTGGGAGTCTATAGTTGGCATTGCTTTGGGCTTATGGGGGCATTTGTGACACCTCCCACAGCTGCTACACCATCTCTTCTTACTGTCAAGCTGCTCTCAGAAAGCAGTTTGCTATAAACTTGAAAGAAATAAAAACTTACATGAAGATATTTTATGCCAAGAAAGTTTCCATTCTTTTGCCTAAATTTATTCATTTCTCGCCAAATTTATTATGCTTAGTGGCTAATCTTGGCATCCCTTTTCAATAGACTTCTTTGGTGCAATTCTGAAAATGACAATTCTGAAAGTGACGACAAAACAAAGCTGAGTTGTGAGGTCCCATCTATTTGAACTGTCTGGGCTATACGAAGCTATTTTCTTCTTAAGCTCTGTGTAAAAATGGATAGTGAAGATAAGCTTTATCAGGTGACACATTTTTTTCCTTTTGTGACTCGAAGTGGAGAACCTGCAGAGAGTGAGGACCAAGTCTGCAGCATTTGCTAGAATGAGAGCAAAGACTTTAATAATATAGAGCAACCAAAATACAATGCCAACCCAAACACACAAATACCAGGAACTGCTTTCACTAAAGTATTATATGAGTATGTGTCTGACACTGTTATGTTCTGTATATGCTATGCTGTGTGGATGTTTGTTTATTATCTCCCAGTCATTTTGCTTGTTGTCTTCTCCATACAACCAAGAAACAGATTCTGAAGAGAACATGGTATCCACAACTACCTGAGACCCACAACAGGGCTATCATTGCGCTAATATACAACTTGATAAAAATGTGTCCCTTATAATAGCCCTACAAGGTAGCTTTATAAAATTTTCACGGTGTATAAATTAGTACACAGAAGCTCAAATCGTTTAAATTACTTGTTTTAGGAATTTTCATATTGATAAATTGAACTAAGGTAAAAGTCAGGGCTCACTGCAGTGGAACATGCAAACTATTTAGTTAAGATCTGCAAAACAAAAGACAACATTCCACCTCTATATCTTAGTTATTATTTTTCCCTTATAATGACTGATTCTTTGTCTCACTCTGAAAAACAATTCCTTTGTGTTTTCTTCTTTTCACCCCAGGAGAGATACCTCATTATGAATCCCACTCCTTCTGTCTTCCTCAGGGGCTCTCTCCATCAATTTATGAATCCCATTCCTTCTATCTTCCTCAGGGGCTCTCTCCATCAATTTTCTCATATATATATATATCTTTAACTCTCCCTCATTCTGTTCTTTCTAATCAGCACTTAGGCATGTTAAAATGTCTTTTTGGGGGAGGTAAACATAAAACTGAAAATATCTCTCAAATGATGTCCCTTTGCAAATCTCTTGCCCCTCTTCTCCTTTTTCAACTAAACTTTTTAAAGGTGTTGCCACTGCTGTGTGTCTTCATTTCCTGTACTGACTTCTAATCTTTAGCATTCAGCTTTCTGGCTATAGAACAGGAAGTGCAGAATCATCTTTGTGTCTAACTGAGCAGTCTTTCAGTTTTCTGACTTTATTTTCTCAAGATCTGTGTAATATTTGATACAATTGACCATGCCCTCCTTTCCCCATTTCTTTTCCCTTCTCCCTTCCCTTCCCTTCCCTCCCCTCCCCTCCCCCTTAACTTTTCTCTTCTCCCCTCCCCAACCTGTCCCTCCCCTCCCCCTCACTCTCCATGTATATGTTGGTGGATCCTTCATAGTCTATTTTACAGGTGCCTGTTCTCCCATTGATTCTATAAAGTCTGATGTTTTCTTAATTTCTTCTTACTCTTTAAAAATTTTCCTTGAGATCTGTCCCTCAAGTCTTCCCTCATCACCTAAATGCTTCTGATTTCCAAGTGACTTGGCAGCTAGGGTACATTTTTTTTATAGGCATAAAATTCATCATATTCTAGTAGAACTTCCTTCTCAAGCTGCTCTTAGGCATATTCATCCCAGTTGATTCAAATTATAAATGAAGTTTCCTTTTCAATTAGAATGGAGTAAATCACCAAATTTTGTGATTTCTAATTCTTAAATATTGCCCAAATTTGTCTATTTCTCAGTATTTCTACTATTACTCACTTAAATTAGATCATTATCCAGTGAATCACCCATCTTAATTCCAGCCTTACCCTCCCATGCATCAATTTTCCCCACATAGCAAAATTGCAAGAAGAAAAATATGAGTGCATCCTAGTTGCCTAGGAAACAATTCTCAAGTTACTAATCATTTTTCCTTCAATGAATTGAATTGCAGTATTACTTCTTCAGTCTCATCATTTGTAATTTTCTTGTACCCTCCTACCCTCAGCAGATGAAATATCTTTCTTCTCAGTGGAACTCTCCACATTCTGTTACCTTTGCCTGCAATACTAATCTCTCTTTTTTATCTGCCAGAATTTTATTCATTGTTCATGGCTTATCATGGACAATCTTCCTCTAAGAAACTTTTGTGATGTTCTCCCCTGTTCCCTCAATCTGGACTCTCTGTCCCTTATACCTAAAACTACTCCTCATTCCTAGCACTTCGTACACCAAATTTTGGTTAATGCTGATTTCTTTTCTTGTGTGAAAGGTTACTTCAGTAACACTTTTTTCTATGGTATTGTTCATCAGTAAGAAGTTGTGAACTTTCTCATGACAACGTGGAAGGAAACATTTATTTAAAACGCATGTGCGCACGCGGACACACACACACACACACTAAGCAAGTATATTTCAAAATAGAAACTAGGATTATATATTGATAAAGTAATTCACTTTCATTTTCTGTTTTTGTTTATAGTCCATTTATCCTTATATCTAACACTATTTTATTTTGATATGAAAAAACACCAAAAACTTTTAATGCTAATGTTATTTATTTTATTTTATTCATTTTCTTGTTACAAACATACTTAGTATGGATACATCATGTGTTGGTACTATCCTTTCCCTTGTCCTTGTTCCTGTGCCTGATCTACCCTCTTGGTTCCAGTGTCAGCTCCTGCAATCCTGTGCTATCAAGGGCCATTCTTGGCCATGTTCTGTGAGAATGTGTGAGCAATGGTTTGCCCCCTGTTCTCTTCATGACACAGGAGACTTCATGGACCTTCAGCTTATTAATGTATTTTTTTAATTTTATTTTTAGAGAGAGCAAGAGAGAGAGAGAGAGAACTGGCACACCAGGGCCTCACTGACTGCACTTGAACTCCAGATGCTTGTGCTGCCTAGTGGGCATGTATGACCTTGCGCTTGCCTCACCTTTGTGCATGTGGCTTACATGGGATCTGCAGAGTTTAACACAGGTCCTTAGGGCTGGAGAGATGGCTTAGGGGTTAAGGCACCTGCCTCCTAAGCCTAAGAACGCTGGTTCCAATCTCCAGCGGTTCCAATCTTCAGGTCCCACGTTTAGCCAGATGAAAAGTGACGCAAGGGCGCAATGCTGCACTTGACAAGAAGGGGGCGCACTCATCTGGATGTCGTTCTCAACTGCTGAGACACTGCTGGCGTGCCCATCTCTGTCTTCCTCTCCCTCTCTCTCTCTCTCTCTCTCTCTCTCTGTCTCTGTGTCTCTCTTAAAATAAAAAAATAAAATAAAATAATAACATGGGTCCTTAGCCTTCATAGACCAGTGCCTTAACCACTAAGCCATTTCTCCAGCCCACATTCAGCTCATTCAGACTTCTGTACCATACGTACTGAGCTAAAAATGAGTGAATTTGAATGTCTTTTTCTCTTTTGAGAAACCAGATATCCAAAGAATAGTCTATGTGCCTGCCACCAGTGCCAGTGTCTGTGAGAGACTTTTTAAAATTCTGTTGAATCTCAGAAACATTTTCCAAACATTTGGGCTTCTCTAATGACTTTGTTAGATAACTAACAAAAGAATGATGAGAACTCCCTGTGTGGAAGCAAATGAAGCATCCTCTTGAAATAAGAATAAGTAAACGCAGCTGAGAAGAGGTGCAGATTGTACCAAAGCTTATGGCTGCTTCAATTTCCACTGCTGATATCTACAGAAGTTCAGCTAGTCTGTGAGACACATAAAGTCACAAGAGAGGCAACAGGGGTAGGAACAAAGGCAAATGAGGAAAATAATTATTTCAAATTATTATTTGAAACAAACAGCAATTATTGTCATCAGAAGAGAAAGAAGAGTAGGGGTGGAAAACATTTCATCTCCTTGCTTTTCTGGTACAGGATAGGAAGCCACCTGTGATGCTATGCGGCAGGCCTCAGAGACATGGGACATGCACTTGGTCAGAATTTCTTAAGAGGACCTATGTGCATGTGTTGGCTGAGTGGAAAAAAGAAAGGGTTCTGTAGTAAAATACATGTGGGAAAGAGGAAATTAAGCATAGTGATAGAGATTGTATATTGATAGTTTCCCCAAAGCCCTTCTAAGGCCAACTTTCACTGTGAAAGCTAACAATTCTATATATTGTGTGGAATTCTTTAACTTGTTTATGGAGGCCCCCTTCTTCTCCTCCCACTCCCATTTTGTTTCTTCTTCCCTACCACTGACAAGAGCTTTACCAATTAACTATAGCCTCAGTCCTCTTTTAATTTTTTATTTTGATGCAGGTTCTCATTAAGTTGATCAGTTTGTTCTTAAGTTCTATAGCCCAGACAGGCCTTGAACTTGCAATCATCCCACCTTAGCGTCTCAAATAGTTAGCACAACAGGCCCGAGCCACTGGGACTGTCACTCCCTCTTTTTATGAGGAATATTGGACAGGAACATTAGACTACATTTGGGGAACACTGTGCTAGACTAAATATCCAAATTTTTCCCAGTACCACACATTATAAAATAATATTTTGTTCTTGGCTAAAAAGAGAAAACAACTAGCTTTAGGGCTCTAGACACCCAAGCCTTGCTAAGAGTCAAGATGGATCAATGAAGTAACACACTTGTTATGGATTCAAAGCACATTAGAAAGTTTTGCACTAGACTACACTCTCTTTTGGTTGAGACTGCTCTGTTTACTGTATTATCTCTGGGGTCTAGACCATGGACTGGCACAAGGTAGGTATTCAGTATAGGGCATTAAAAAGTGAATGGTAATTATAGGCATCAATGACATATGTGGCAACCACCTTTACCCTGAGTTGGGGCTTTGAAAAATATGATGCCTTTTGTATGTTTGTCTCCAAGATCTAGCTGCACTTTAGTGATGTAATGTGTCTTTAAAGGCACAACCAATCTGGATCTTAAGGGGCAAGATAGTGGAGAAGATCTGTGCCCAATAAAATTTACACAATCATCAAAAAAGCACTAGGTGCATAAGTTTGTGTTACATTGACTATGCCCTTCCATTTTCTTCAGTGAAAGGCAAAGAAAAAAAAAAAAAGAAAATGAAGAACAAAAATGTGCTGCTAATTTTAAGTTATATGCAGGATATCTATAAATGAATTGAGAGACAGTATAAACAAATGTTGATAGGTTTGCATATTTCTTCTATATGATGTCATGGCTAAGAAAGGACATTAAGAGAATTTATAGTATAGATTTGGATTCCTTTACAAATCTGGAGCTCTTCCATATGATGGGATCTGAACAAATTAATTTTTTATAAGTGATTTGCATTGAAAGGACTAGAAGTCACCCTCTTCTAAAGTTCCAGAATAAAGCAGAATAATTTTATGAAGCAAATATTGCTGACTGTTCTATGTTTTTGAGGATGAATTTTCCACTTACAACTAGAATTCTAGATAAAACTGATTTTTAAAAACTCGAATCAATTATAAGACATAATTGTGAAGTTTTCTTAAGAATTAACTTTTGAGCCGGGCGTGGTGGCGCACGCCTTTAATCCCAGCACTTGGGAGGCAGAGGTAGGAGGATCGCCGAGAGTTCGAGGCCACCCTGAGACTACATAGTTAATTCCAGGTCAGCCTGGACCAGAGTGAGACCCTACCTCGCAAAACCAAAAAAAAAGAATTAACTTTTGAACAGTTTAATGATGTTGAGAAGTTATTTTGTTTTTCTGCTAGTTCTCTTGGTACATGCTAGTTAATCAAATATCCTTGTGTTGAAACCAAATGAGACTATTGTTGAAAGAGGTACTGTGGCTTTCTGAAACAAAACTTGTAATGTTGTAAGTGTCTATCACATATTTACTAAACTTAGCCAGCTATAGAGGCACCATATGAATGGAAAGTCTTTTTAAAATATTTGTGGGCTGGAGAGATGGCTCAGCAACTAAAGGTATTTGCTTACAAAGCCTGAAGGCTTGGGTTCAATTCCCCAGGACCCACATAACTCCAGAAGCACAAAGTGGGGTGTGTGTCTAGAAATTGTTTGCAGTGGCAGGAGGCTCTGGCATGTCCATTCTCTCTCTCTTCTGCAAATAAATAATAACTAAAAATTTAAAATATATATATTTGTATTCTTTTGAAATATGGTCTCACATAGCCTGTGCTGGCCATGTAGCTGAAGTTGACCTTAAATTTCTGACAGAGCCATGGTGGGTAACCAACTGCTCTTGAATTGGCTAATGGATCCACTCAGTGGAACAGAACCCACAGCTGGAGCTTGGAAACAAGTTAGAATCATATCCAAAATATGAGTTGGCTCTACAATATCAAGCTCCCACCAATCTTGGGCTGCAAGAAGGCCTATACCTATTAAATTCTCTCTAAACTAATAATGGTTATCCCATTTATCCAGTGCTGACTTCCCTCTCTATTGGAGAATCTGCTTCTCTTTTTCAGATGATCACAGAACCTGAGGAGAGAATCATCCCTTTGCATCCAACCAGGACCCAGGAAATGAGCAAGAGTGCTGCTTTCTTGGTGAACCTGGTATCAGCACAAGGGTGAAGGAGATAGACAAAGAGAACACTCAACTCCTATCAAAGCAGATATCCAGAGACACAGAGGCTCCCAAGACCTCATCACTGAAGTAGACCTACAATGAACCCAACATGGCTCAGGGAAATTCACAGAAGAGGGGGCAGAAAGATTGTTAGAGCCACGAGTTGAGACACTATGCACAGAGACAATGCCCCTTCCCCATATCTGATTGATACCCCCACTATGAACCATCCATAATCCACATGGGGATAACTGACATCCCCAACAAGGAGGGTCCCTTCAGAGGGGGAGAATAGGGAGGAAGCTAATGAGGGCACCAACATATATTTTTTACACACTGGGTATATATATATAACTAATAAAGAAAAAAATTCTTATCCTTCTGCTTCTATCTCTTCAGTTCTGGGTATACAAGTATGGACCACATACCCAATTATATGCAGGGCTTTGTGCATTCTAGACACACAAACACTCTACCAAACCAGTCACACCCCAGTCACTCTGCTGACCCCCAAAATCTTTTTAAATTTGTCAATATCTTCTTATATACAGCTACAGATTAGTAACATAATACCAAATATTTTGTTTGCTTCTGTACTGGGTTAAATCAAGTCCTCCAAAAATAGAAGATTAATGAAGATGAAGGTAGAAATTGGTGTTTTGCTGCTACACACTAGTACAAAAAGAGAAACAAAGATCTGGAAGACGAAAAGAAAGATCCTCCTTTTTAAGTTTTGATGGAAGTGTGGCCTTGCCCATACCTGCTTTCATACTTCCGTATAGAATGTAAAATAAATCAATTCCTGTTAGATCAGTGAAGTTTGTAGCAATTTATTATGGCAGCCCTGGCAAATGAACACACTTACACTGATGAGGTCACTTTCAATATCCATACAGAATCAATGAAAATCAGCTCAAAGACTGGCTTGGGAAGCACACAACCTAAGTCTTAATTTGTGTGTATTTTCCCAGCATGATTATTAATAGAGCCCTGTTACACTATTCAGAGTCCTAGATTGGGAAAATAAGCTGACAGTCTTAGTATCATTTTATGTTAAAGAAGTTGTGGTTCATTACCTCTGCAATACAAAATTATGACTCTAATGTGTTAATTCTGGTAACTATAGAAGTTTTGAGACACAAAAAGCTTTTTGGAAGGTGGCTGTTTTACATTATTCATTCTGTCACAAAACAAATGTTGTTAAATTTTATTTTTATTGGAAAAAAATTATCAAGAAACAAACTGACATTCATAAAGTTTTTGATAAAAAAGATTTTAGGCTACATCAGGAGTGTGACCTTTCTGTGTTTTTAAAAATCAAAGATAATATCCAAGCATTTTCAAAAACTATGTACTCTCTTATAATTTCTAGTTTTGAATTTTTTTCAATTTGAAATGTCTTTAACTTGTAGTCAATGATGACTTTGCAAAAAAAAAAAATCCCTACTATGAAATAGTTAAGGATGTTGTGTGGTTCTAAATAATTTCTTTCTACTTGGGTAATATTTACAGCTTGAAATTAGTTACTGACTAGATGATACTTTGTGGTCCAACTGTATACTTACCTTTTCATAGGTCTGACCCACTCCCAGATATAAATTACACTTTTCAAGTACATGGTCAGCCACTCAAGAAATCAATAAGGGTTATGAATCATGTAAAAATTTGAATTTGGAGAAAGTCAAACATTGATTTGTTTATAGAAATAAAACAGCTGAGATTTATAATTGGGGCTTCTACAGAACTATTTATTTAGAAATAGAAAGAGCACAAAATGAATATGTGTAGAGATAAGAGTGAGTTATAATTTAAAAACTCTTTGCTTTGATTCAATTGATATTGTTAACGTCAACCCACAACCTTTGGCTTTTGGTATATGACCATGTAGCCTTTTGGATCCTAAATAGGTAAGGAGCACATTTTCTTTTATGAGATATTGTTGCACTCAGGTTCATAATACTGGTAGAAATCACCCAACTAAGAGCAGATTGTGGGGGGAAAAGGCTTATTTTGTCTTACAGACTTGAGGGGAGGCTCCACAATGGCAGGGGGAAATGATGGCATGAGTAGAGGGTGGACATCACCTCCTGGCCAACATCAGGTGGACAATAGGAACAGGAGAGTGTGCCAAACACTGGCATGGGAAAACTGGCTATATAACACCCACAAGCCCACCCCCAACAATACACCTCCAGGAAGTGCTTAGTTTCCAAATCTCCATTAGGTGAGAACCTAGCATTCAGAACACCTAAATTTATGGGGGACACCTGAATCAAACTACTACATTCTGCCTCTGGCTTCCATAAACTCATAACCAGCCACAATGTAAAATGCAATGCATTCAGTCCATCTTTAAAAGTCCCCATAGTTTTTAATCAATCCCAATGATGTTCCAACATCCCCATAATCCAAGGCATTTTAAATGAGCCATAATACCAAAAATTCCCAAAAAACTAATATTGGCACAGAGTAAACATTCACACTGCAAAACATAGCATTCAGCATAGCAAATAAATATTCAACCAATACAAGATTTAAACAGCACACATCAAACTCTGTAGTTCCAAGTCCAACAACTCTAGTCAGTGATAAATCTCCAAGTCCAATAATTCTAACCAGCAACAAGTTTCTATAGCTACAATTCCTTCCCTCCAGATAAGGCTACTCACAGTCCTGGAAAACTTCATCCAGGCCCGGCAGCTCTCCTTAGCAGCCATCTTGTGGTTCTGGCATCTCCACTGGGTCTCCACTGCAACCCACAGTTCATTCTCATGGCTCCATCAGGTCTCCATGCAGGCATCCAGCAAACCTGCTTCACACTGCCCATAGCCATTTCCAAAACACAAGACCATGTTGCAAATTCAATGACCATCTCTTTTCTGCATTTCTTATACTCCATAATACCAGGTGGGGTGTCACTTTGTTAATCCAGGGGGTAATAAAGCAGACTTCAAAGAACAGAACACCCCTTCAGCATTCAGGCCCCTCCAAAAGACTGCATTCTTTCTGTGGTTCCAATGCAGGTCAGCTGGCCCATTCTCAATGGTTGTAATCTCTCAATTGCAGCTGAACAGGCAGCAGTTTCACCCAAAGATTTCATTTTTTTCTGTGCTATATCTGTCTGCTAACACCAGTCCATTTCTGCACAATGCAACCCTGTACAACTTCTCAGGACATGGCCATAACAGCAAGCCTCTCACACAAACTACTTCTAGCCCAGTTCAGGCAACGCTCTTTCCCACCCTCATAAGCCAAACCTCACAGTTCATAGTTCTTACTGTAGTCAGGTCTTTCAACTCTGACTAGAATAGTCCATCAAGCTGCACTTATAGCACTGCAAGGCATCTCTTAGACCAAGGTTTCAAATCCTTCCCCATTCCTCTTGAAAATCATCTCCAAAAGGCCAAAGACACAGTCAGATGTTTAGCAGCTGATGACCCCACTCCTGGAACCAACATTACTGTTGCAGTCAGGTTCACAATGCTGGCAGAAATCACCCAATCAAAAGCAGCTTGTGGGAAAAAGGCTTTATTTTGTTTTACAGATTTGAGGGGAAGCTCCATGATAGCAGGGGAAAAGGGTGGCTTGAGCAGAGGGTGAACATCACCTCCTGGCCAACATCAGATGGACAATAGGAACAGGAAAGTGTGCCAAACACTGGCAAGGGGAAACTGGCTATAATACTCATAAGTCCACTCCCAACAATACACTGTCTCCAGGAGGCATTAATTTCCAAATTTCCATCAGCTTGGAACCTAGCTTTCAAAACACCTAAATTTTGGGAGACACCTGAGTCAAACCACCACAGCTATCAAATCTATTAGCTCATCAATCTGTCTGATCTAACTCATAAATTGATTCAATTACTTAAAAATAATGACTTGTTTCCTTCTATGTAGCAAATAACCCAGTACAGTGTGTAAGTAGTGAGTTACATGGAGATTCTCTCCTAAAGGGCACATACATTACAGAGTAAGTTAAGCAATAGACAAAAACAAACAAATAATAATAAAAAAAAACCCTGACTTCTAAATTATAAATGTTATGGGGTGGGGGGAGGATGTTCTGATATAGAACACTGAGAGGCAAGAAAAGTGTACTGAAGAAGAAAACATAAGAAAGTGCTGGTCAGGTGATGATGACTAGTTCCAGGGCAATGGTGACAGGCATGATGATCATGCAAAACCTATCAAAACAGAAATCCAGAGGCTCCACAGAGCTCACCACTATAAAAGACTGCCAGTAGGCCTGTCATGGCTCAGGGAACAT
Organism: Orientallactaga sibirica; assembly: GCA_036365145.1. Classification (NCBI taxonomy): domain Eukaryota; kingdom Metazoa; phylum Chordata; class Mammalia; order Rodentia; family Dipodidae; genus Orientallactaga; species Orientallactaga sibirica. The sequence continues at coordinate 26,277,883 of JAEOAD010000004.1, read as the reverse complement.
TGCTGAAGAGGGGGTGGAAAAATTGTAAGAGCCACAGAGTGGGTAGGAATACCCTGAGGCATGATCGCCCACCCACTATTCCACAGGCACTGACTTAGGCTTTCAGGACCCCACAGTGAATACCATAACCCCACTGATAAGGTCCCCCTTGAGTGACAGGAGCAGGGATAATAAAAGAGTATAAAATGTATATATGTATATATTTAAGTTAAATTAAATTTAAAACAAAGAAAGAGCTGGTCAGGTGAAAAGCCCAGGGAGAACCCTGGTTGAGCAGAGCAGAAGATGACTCTACTGTGGACAAGATGTACCACAGACAGCAGAGAAAGCCAGGTGGAGGAGGAGAGAAACAAAAGGTGAACTGAATGACCAACAAGATCCTTTCTTTGCAGAACATTGTGCCAGGCTAAGAAATACTGCTTTAATTTCAAAGGCACTGGGAAGTAATTTGGGTAGTTTCTAGCATATATTTATATTTTAAAATATTTTTATTTTTATTTATTTATTTGAGAGAGAGAGAAGTAGATATAGAAAGAGACAGAATTGCCATGCCAGAGCCTCTAGCCACTGCACACAAACTCCAGACGTATGCACCACCATGTGCATATGGCTTATGTGGATACTAGGGAATCGAACTTGGGTCCCTTAGCTTTGAAGGCATGTGCCTTAACCACTGATCCATCTCTCCAGCCCTAGCATATCTTATTGTATGGAAAATGGATTAATGAGAGGACACAAAAGGAAGCAGATAAAACAGACAGGTCTTCAGTACAATAGTGCAGATGAAAAACATCAAGTCTTGAACTTGGGTAGGGAGAAAAAAAATAATCCTATTCCACATATATCTTCAAGATGGATTGGATATGACTTGTTTATGTTCTGCAAAAGTGGGAGGGACAGCAGGGCATGATAATAATATCTGCAGTTCCAGTACTTTGCATGTTCAGTAGGAGAATCTATGCTATACAGCGAGACCTGGTCTCAAAAGAAGAATAAGATGAGAGAAACTCCAAGAACTAGATTCTTTTTTTCATTTTCCCATGTGTATGTGTGTGGTATATACATTCACATGTGTGTGCATGTGTGTGTGTGTGTGTGTGTGTGTGTGTGGCACAGGTGTGTGTGCATGCATGTGGAGATCAGGGGTTAATGTTGAGAGTCTTCCTTGATAGCTTTTCCACTTTATTTACTGAGGTAGGTTTTCTTTTCTTCTTTCCTTCCTCTTTCCTTCCCTTCCTTCCTTCCTTTCTTTTTTTTGAGGTAGGGTCTGGAATTCACTATGTAGTCTCAGGGTAGCCTTGAACTCTAGGCGAACCTACTATCTCTGCCTCTTAAGTGCTGGGATTAAAGGTGTGCACCACCACACCTGGCTAGGTCTCTTTCTTGAATCCAGAGCTTGCCCTAGGATCCTTTGTCTTTGCTTCTCATATGCTTGGATGACTGACAGGCCAACATTTATGTGGGTTCTGGGATCCGAATTGTGGTCTAAATGCTCACGCTCTAAGCTTTTTATCCATTAAGTCATCTCTCCAGCCTCTCAAAGGGCTAGATTTTACCTTAAGTATCTAAGTGATGGCCTCTCATACAATGGAGTCTATGAGGAGAATTACTTTTAGCTTCAATATACAAATCTAGGAAATCATTTATTATGAATTTTTGAGAAAACATTGAAAGTTCTATATTTGTGATTCAGTATGTCTATTGAATGTTGTAAACTGGAAAGAATTTATAGTTTGGTAGAAAAATATTAGAAGATAAAATATCCACTAAATAATGTTAAAAATACTTGTGATTATAGGATGGAAACCTAAAGCTATGTAATGTCTGAAGAAGAAGGAAGGACTATAATGGCATAGACAACATTGCAGAGGCCAATTTAAAGGCAAGTTAAGACATATTCTGAAATCAAGGAGAATCTAGACTATGAAAAACACCATGGAAGAATGCTTTTTAGCAAAGCATTTCTCTCTGTTTTTGAAAAATATATCAGAAAGAAATGAGAGTTCATTAAAGACAAGAAGTTTGCAGCATTGCTTTTGTCAATTTGCATTATATAATATAGGTCTTTTTTGGTCAAAGGATTATGATAATTTAATGCTTTCAAGGTGTTTGTAGTTCTCTCTTTGACTGCAACACTCCAAAAGAGTAGTTAATGTAAGTATGAATGCATATATATACATAAATATGTGTACAATTGTACATGTATAGAAAGCTATATATACATATGTGTGTGTGTATGTGTGTGTGTGTGTACATATATACATGTATTATTTGATAAATTAAGAGGGTGAAGCCAGAAACATTCAGTAAATTGGTACCATTATACAGAAGGTTGAAAGCTGAGAAGCTGTTCCAGATACCTTATATGCCTGACTTTTAAAATCTAAAATAAGAAGGTTAAAGATAGTACAGAGAATTCTCATAGTCTCACATCCAATTTTTCTATGTGTTCTTATGTTTAATCTGGTGTTTCCTTCTCAGTGTTTCAATGGTAACAAATTGTCTTTGAGTTGTACATGCAGAGTTAGGGGGGATTGAAAGAAGCAGTCATCTGGATAATTCCAGGCCAAAAACCAATTTGGTCTGAAACGTATAGATAATTGAGGCAGAAATGCTTTTTTGCCTGGAGAGGCCCCTATGATTGCCTTCTTCCTCCACTTGAGTCTGTTGGCATACTCATAACCATAGGTGTTTCACTTACTGAAAGAGACTGTCTCATTCAATATGAAGAATGTAGTTTTTTGTAGAGAGCTAAATTGCTTAGTTCTATATTTTTTTCTTAAAAATAAAGTACACTAGATATTTTTCATTATAAAAGCAATTCACATTGAGTAGAGAATAGTAAAAAAAAAGAAAGGAAAAAAGAAAAAAAACAGAGAGAGTGAAGGAATAAAAGAAAGTACCAAACCTAACAGCTTAATGAAAACTGCCACAGATTGTTTATTTCTGGTTTTGGCTATATGGACCTTGTGGATCTGCTTACTTTGGACTATGCAGAAGTCTTTCTCATTCATTCTCTCTCTCTCATTTTATATGCATATATCTACATATATATAACCTTTCATCTAATTGTTAATTGGATAATTGTTGATGGTGCAGAGATAAGAATTTAAGATACCATCAGCAGGACAGAACATAGTTAACATTAATTGTAAATCAACAGTCTCAAAGTACGGAGAATAATGAAAATTGTGAAATTATTCACATTTTTAGCAACAATGTTAGAAAGTGAATAATTTTTCATTATTTTGGATAGTGAAGAATAAAATGTTATTAAAGTAGAAAAACATAAATTTTATGGGTAGGATCCTAATACATATATAACACACATACCATATATATATATATGGAGTGGAAAATATGAGAAAAACTAGGAGAGTCATCAAAATTTGACAATGAGTTAAAGATGGTTTACTATAATAAATATATTTTTATCATAAATAATATTCACTGATTAAAAAGTTGGTATTAAGTAATTTTTGAAAGATCTAACAAATAATGGTGGTCTTTGAATTTAAGATTGTTGCTCTTAAATATGGGTTTAGTAGATTCACAGATTTTCATTAGTTATTAACAACTTACAATAGAAATATGATCTCTTCCCTCAGTTTTTTTATACTCAGATATCCACCAGTTGCCTTTGGAGTCTATAGCATTCATCCAGAACAATTTCTCTAGTTCTAAATGTGAACTTGTGTGTTTCCATGTCTATAAGACTGGTCATCTTTTCTGTTTTAGATGGCAGATCTAGGAGTTGGCTTGTTGCTCCGAGAGTCATAAATTCTTCCATACTTTTTCTTTGGGTCTTGGATCACTGTAGACAAATGTTATCAGTCCCAAGTGCCTCGAGATGACCTGACTATCCTTTCAGGGTTAATGACATTAAACTTGATGATTTTCATCTGTAGTTTTTTTTTTTTTTTTTTTTTTTTTTTGGTTTTCAAGGTAGAGTCTCACTCCAGCTGAGGCTGACCTGGAATTCATTATGTAGTCTCAGGCTGGCCTCAAACTCACAGTGCTCCTCCTACCTCTGCCTCATGAGTATGGGGATTAAAGGCGTGAAACCACCACACCCTACTTCATCTGCAGTTTTGAATAATGGGTCTTCCAAACCAGTTAAAGTTTAGCTTCGTATAGAGAAGATGAATTAAGGCTAGTGTGGGAACACCTTTACAGTCTCACATCCCATCTGTCTTTCTACCACACCAAGTTCGACCCACATATGCCCCTTATCATCTGTTCAAGCTCTGGTGTTCCATAAAAATTAGGAGCACAACTTGAGTGAGAGAACTTCAGGTAGAAGAAGCTATTATCTTATTCTCTGATTGTTCTGTAGTATTGCTTAAGAGCTACTGCACATCAGGAATGTTGGCTATTAGTCTCACAATACATAATTAATAAATTTTATGAATCAGACAGTATGGTAATCGACAGTGTGTTTTTGCAACACTGAAAATAATCTACTTTCATCTAGCACTGGAGTTCCTGTGTCAGATGGTCTGAGTTCCAAAGCTCATGTCTACTTTGGGACCTGGAGCAATTTATAATCCTAGTGTAGATTTCTCCTTATCTGCAAGCTGGAGAAAGGATACTCATGTTGATCACAGAAGGAAACTTGCTCAGACTCCAAGGTGAAAGTGAGAAACAAAAAGCTTCCAGTTAAAGTAGGTTAAAAAGCAGTACCTACTACATTATTCACAGTAAGTAGGAAATGGGACCAGCCTAGCTGGACAAAGAAAATGTGGTACATATACAATGGCATTTTATGCAGCTATAAAGGCAAAAGAAATAATGGCATCTTCAGGAAAATGAATAGCACTGGAAATCAGTGTGTTGACTGAAATAAACTAACTCTGAAAGACAAATACCACATTTTCTTTTATATATAGAACATAGATTTAAATACACACACACACATAAATATATGGACAGATATGTGTGTATATTTGTGTATATGTGTATGTAGATATGAAACAAGAAAGAAGACCATGAGAGGAAAGAAACAGATCATAAGGAAAAGGGGAAAAGAGCCTGTAATGGAATACATGTGATAGGAGACAGAAGCAAGGACTATTAGGGAAAGGAACCATCCAGGTTGCAGAGGGAACAAGGTGGTGGTTGTGGTGGGGAAGCAGTGGAGGAGGGGATGATTGAGAACAATGAATAATGACATATACCTATGAAAATAATGGAACCTATTACTTTGTATGCTAACTGCAAAAATAAAAATAAAAAAACCTAAGTATTTGTGAGGTAATAAAACTTAGTAGTTTGATGTATGGGTTGAAACCTTGTTATTTTTTTTTACTTTATTATGCATATTTATTCAATTTACAACAATGTAAGCACACATAGTAAGCATTCAGCACATTATGGCTACTTTTAACTACTGTGTGAAATGAATGGAAATGGAATTTTAAATGTAAGGTATTTAGGACAGTGCTTGATATACAGTAGTGTCCAGTAAGTGAAAGAGGTTGTTCTAGTGTTATCCCCAGCACAAAGATGATTAAGCTAGTGCATGAAATAGGAATACAAATTTGGAAAACGAGGAGTGGAGAGACAGCTTAGTGGTTAAGGTACTTGCCTGCAAAGCCAAAGAACCCATGTTCAATTTCCCAGGACTCACATAAGCCAGATGCACAAGGTTGTGCATGGGTCTGCAGTTCATTTGCAGTGGCTAGAGGCCCTGGCACGTCCATTCTCTCTATCTGTCTCTATCTCTCATAAATAAATAAATAAATAATATGAAAAATAGAATTTGGCAAATGAATAAAAACCATAAGAGTACTTGATAGTGGTATAATCCATATACAATGCCAGATTGGAGATGCAGCATGACCTGTGGGGTACCTACTACATGTAGGACATTGAACAGTGAAAGAGATAATGGTAGTGTATGGATTCAGGAGTGGGACACAAGTATTAAGAGCTATCATGGTGTCCTTTTACAAAGCCGGATGCCAATCCACTAGGGCCATCAGGTCTATGCCAGGCTTGTGTGAATTAAGTTCCCCAAAAGGTGCTGCATCTGCTGCACCTACTTTCAACATGACTAAATGAAATGAAAAAAAAAAAAAAAACATCACACAGAGATGGAATATTGCAAGATCAGAGCCCAATTACCGTGGGCTTCCTTTAGCCCCTTAAGAGCCATTTGTTGTCCACTTCTGTGTCTGACCTAACATCTTTATGACTATCAGGTGAACAAGTGCAATCTGTTTGGAATGTACTGACAGACCATCAGCTTCCAACAACCCAAGGATTAAGAATATCATCAGATAGCATCTGAGGTCTATGGTGGAAATCTCCCTGCTTTGCTATAACCTGCCTACCTGATCCTTAATCAGTGCATTTGAAACATGCCTTCATTTATGACTTTCTTTTGTTCTGTAACTATAAAGCCTTTATGAAATTTATAACACATTGTAACATGGAATTGGAATAACCTAAATCTGTGTTCCAGGGCCATCGACACTCATATTTGGCAACCAAAATAAACTCTCTCTTTTCCCCTTTGAGGTGAGAGCTATCTGTATCTTTTGTCTTAGCCTTAGAAATTATTTGAATAAGAATCACTGGCATTTTATGGAAGGGATTCAGCTACACTTAGGAATGGATTCTTTTAACAGCCCTAAGTCTTTGAAGCAATCCTTAGAAGGAACTGGGGTTTGGGCAATCTTTACAAAGATAAAGATACATTTCATTTTGATTATGAACAAAGGAAACAAAAGCCATGATGTCTCTTTACCTAATAAAATAATTTCTGCTCCATGAAGTTTTACAAAAAGATAGGGACTCATACCTTGGCAAAATAAATATCTATCAACTTTAGGCCATTCATCAAACTTTAGGTAATATGGGAAGTATAATTTGAAGCATATTAGCAACAAATCATGACTTGAGACTTGAGAGATCTCACCTATCAGATACAAGTATTGCTGAGTTAATGTGGTCTATTCTGAAAAAAAATTTGTTATACTAAGATAATATCCAGATTCCTCTGTTTAAAAATAACTTTATGTTTTTATGTTTGATGGGATGATGAGACTCTATAATACACTGGGGGAAAAACATGCATGACATTCATTCATTGTGGCAGTATATTATAATTATCCAGCTTTCCTTTATCATTAATAATAGAAGATTATGAATAAAAACATACTAATATCCACCAGATGTTCAGAAAAACATAAATATCCTCACATGTCAGCACATTTTAGCAGAAAGTCAACAAAATTTTCTCTACTTCTTTTTCCCTTTTTTAGTTTTCTGAACATGTTCTTTGATTCGATATTTTTAATCCTCATTAGGGATTTGCTTCGGTTCCTTTAATATCCGCCACAAGGGAGTGCATATTTTCAGATGTACCCAGTGTGCATCTTGCTACCTTTTAGCTGTTACTCTATATGTCAACAGGCAGACAGGAGTAAAGGAAAGAGGCCAGCCAACTTTGAGGTCAAAAGATCACTGTCCTCCACACATCCTCTCAGCTTCTGAAATAGCTGGATGACCTGTGCTAATGTGCTTAAACCTGCTAATTCTAAATTTTCAAATATTTCCAATGGTGAAAATAATTCTTTTATTGAAAGATCATTTCAAAGAGAAGCACTATTAAATTGCTGAGCTGTTAATTGTATTCAATAAAATGTACCAATTATAGCCATCAATTTAGAGACTGGTTTGATTTGCTAGTGTCCATGGACAACTGGATATTCCATTTTCTTCCCTATTGATACCTTAAGCTTATTAATGTTTTTATTTTTAATATTTGTAGTTTTTGTTTATGAGAGAGAGAGAGAGAGAGAGAGGAGAGAGAGAGAGAGAATATGAGCATGCCAGGGCCTCTAGCCATTGCAAACCAGATGCATGTGCACCCACATGTATCTGGCTTACATGAGTTCTGGGGAATCAAACTTGGGTCTTTAGGCTTCGCAGGCAAGTGTCTTAACCACTAAAACATCTCTCTAGGCCCACATTTTTATTTTTTAAAAATTCAAATGTTTGTCTTTAGTTGCTATACTGGAAGCTTATTTTTCTCAGCATAAACCCTCATTTGAGCATGCTATGCAAGGGGCAGGACAGAATTTGTTAAGCTTTCTAGTCCCTAAGATGAAATGTTGTATAGGCACTGCTGATAGCAGCTTGTTCGTTCTCACTGGGAGGGAAATCAAGTCCCAACTGGATTTCCTCAAGTGGCTGCATATAATAATTTATTAATTTTTTTCCCTGTGGCTGAGAGCCATAACATTTTTGAAAAAAAATATAATTTATAGAATAGTATCCTGGTGTCCTAGAAGGATGGTTCATTTAATGCAGGGGAGTTGTTATTCCCTACCCTGTAGTTTACATATGATGGTTTACTGGAGAAATTTTCCCAGAGTGACCATCTTGTACCCAGGCAATAGAGCAAATAGGAAATAGGTAAAAACTATTTTTTTTTTTTTTTGCTCAACCTTTAGAACTTGATATAAGAAAAAGAAATCTTGTCATAGTGATTAAATGTAGGAGACCTCAAGAGGCCTTTGATCTCCTTGTCAATATTTACAAGGGAAGCAGCCAGTTGATAGGGAGTGGTGGATTGCTGATCAGTGAGTCTCTTTCCTTCTAGCTGGCTCATTGCATTGCCATCTGAGCGTGGTGAGACTTGATTTCATTCTGGCTTGGATTCAGTTCAGGTGGTCTTTGACCTGGAGGGCTGCAACCGTATTAGGAAGTAGAGAAACTTTGCTCTTCCATGTCTTCTCTCACTACTACTCTATTAGTTTACTTTACTTTGATATAGAAATTGGCTAATGCTATACAGAGTCTCCCTTCCCTGGAATTCAGAGAGCAGCTTATTTATATGTAGATGTAGCTATATGACATTTTCAAATGCCATACATTTGCATATGAAGGTCTCTTTCTTCCCCTTTCAGTAAACAGTCTTTCCTATTACTTCCAAAGCAATGTTAGGAATTATATTTTCTATAAAAGTTCATCCTTAAAATGTTTTTTAAATGTCCAGTAGAGATGAAAAATTAAACTTCCAAACTGGAATACATCAGTTTTTTTAGGAGTGAAAACTTATCCATAACTTGTAATATACATGTAGACACACATATACACTTTTTGTGTAGCTTTGCACTAAAAGTGTGCAAAGTAATTATTAATATGGGTAAAATTTCTTAAGAAGAAAACAAAGAAAACATCACTTTGCTAAGGAGACATTTGAAAACTCCTATGTTTTGGTTTTGAAGGCAATGACTGTCACTCTTGTTAAAATTATTACTGAGTATCTGCTATGTGTCAGGCGTTTTTTAGGTATTGCATTTACAGAGGGGAATAGTATGATTCTCTTGTCCTCATGGAGTTTAAATGATAACAAAAGAAGACAAGAAATACAAATCCACAAATCAGACTCTGTTGACTTTAACCATGAGGAAAAGTAAACTTAATATTGGCAGTGAGAACGGTGGGCAGAGAGTAAGGGGAGAGGCTCCGCAGACCACACTTGAATGGCATGAAGGGGAAGATGAGACAGAAGCTGAAGGTTCTCATCTTAGCTATCAGCTGGGGTAAATAATATGCTTTAGGCATAATTTTACAAAGAAGTATGTTTCAGAACAGGGTAGTTTTAGATCCAGCTCTCAAAGTGAAATGAGCAATTCTTTAACTTTGGATGGGAGAAAAATGAAGGAGGAAGGAGAAAGCCAAGATGAGAAGTTTCTGAGAGTTTTCACAGTTTCCATTGCCTTCTTATACCCACCCATCAGTCCCCAGGAATTTATTTATGGCCATTTTGTCTTTATCTTCTACCTGAACTGGTACCTCCAGGCCCATCCTCTACTTATGGATCACCACATACTCATTTCCACTTCTTTCTGGATCCATGGGTACATTTCTATGTGAATATTATCAAATAAAACATGTCAAACCATGTGCATTATTTTGCCCTAAAAATCAGCTCTTTTTATGTAATTTTCTATATCTTAAGGACTGGAATTATCCATACAAGCCAGCAAAGGACCTGTTTATTTTTCTTGACTCTCTTGACATTCATATTGTCATTTAGCAAATGCGGTAAGCATGTACCTCCTAAATCCAACTCAAGTTTGTTTCTTTCTCTCCACAGCCACCATCAGCAGTATTCATTCTTCATTATTACTGCTCTGCTCTCTTAATTCATCTTGCCTCATGTTCCTTTCCTGCCCAGCCTATTTTTCCTTCTGTTGTCAAAGTTTTCTTTGTTCAAGTAAAAAGAAAACACATTATTTAAATAATACTTCAATGGCCACCTATGGAACAGATGATAAATTTCAAATTCCACTGCAAATGAGGAAGGCAGCATGATTAAACCTGCAAGCCATTACTTCCATTCTGCTCCTTGTTACCTTTCTTCGCCCCAGTTCTTCCACCTGCTTAACCCTCTGCTATTCTCTAACCCTTGGGGTCAACTAAGCCTCCTTGCCTTTCAAACCCTATTTCCTGTGTTTACAATGCTGCTTCCTCATATCTGCCAGGTAAACCATACACCTTGTTAGTAAGACCTTTCATCTTTCTCATGGACAGTCATAGTTATTCCACAGACGTGAACTCTGGCCTATTGCATCAGTGTCTGTGAGCCATACTTTCCTCGTGCATAATAAAGCTTTCACGATATGCACTCTGGGTATATGAGAGAGCATGTCATGTATATAATACATGACAAAAAATAAATGTGATGTTCTATTATTCTATTTCTTTAAGGTTTACTTTCTGTTGGTCATAAAAGTCATTTGAATAATTAGAATTTGTATTAAAATATTTATTACTATAACACGAGACAGGTAGACAGAGACTTGGGTGTCATTTATCCCTGCATTTTCTTATCTGCATACAGTCAAAACACATTTACCAGTCTTAATGACAAACTAATCAGTATTCTTAAGAAATTCACCAACAAGGAGCTGAGGTTGCTCTAAATGGTAGAGCACTTACCTAGTGTGCACAAGAGCTTGAATTTAAACCCAAACACTGGTTTGAAAGAAAATCCACTAATGGAAATACTGACTCAAATGGCTAACAAAATTAGAATTTCTCTATGGTATTGTATCTTTCACATGAGTAGAATTTGTGGTATTCATATTGGTTTTGTTATGTCTTTCAATTTGAAGTCCTGGCTTTCAGGAACCTTGAGAAGCAGGAAAGTTGACTTCATGCCATAACAGTCAAACTCATGTCACTTGATAGTGTCAGAAAATAGCTGGTACTTTCTAAGCTGAGAACGTAATTTTGATGAGCACAAAACAACAATGTTGATGATAGAAACAGGATTGTGCTAATCATTTTCATACTCCAACATTTTTATGCAAATTTTAGAGAAGGTCATTATGTAGCAAGGACAGAGTAATGCAGCCGAGGCTTGTGTACATTACTACGTAGATAAGAAGGAAGGTAGACACATCTGACACACACCATGGAGATTACTGAGATCTGAACTAAGACTCACGGAGTTTCATGTTAAAGCAGGATGGAACATAGGACACTTGAGGATAACTATAGGGAAGCCATTGGAATTCAGGGTGTGTTAAATTGTAGTTCTGACATATTCCCACCTGCAGGGAAATGTCTCTGCTCAGAGATCCGTAGACCCACTTCACAGATGTTAACAGAACACCTTGAAAACAGGGAAAGCAAAAGAGAAAAGAAAGCACAGAGGGCAGAGAGAGTTAAACTAGCTTTAAAATCATATTTGTTATAGAATAGTGTAAAGTGCATTGATACTCGTGGCAAATCTGACTGACTAGCCAAGTTGACTTCGGGCAGTATGACTCACCATCATGAGTTTCCCATACTGCAACATGCTTCCTGTCAACATTTCCATTTCATTATTAGTTTTGCATATGGTATAATATTCCCAGACATGTGAGTATTGATAATGTTATCAGAATAGCTTTTTTTCAACTTTTACTTTTTGAAGGATTGTTTTATTTTTAAGGAGTGATTTTAACCTTTTGCAACCATTTCCCAAGGCAGAAATGTTGCAGGTTTTATTTCAGAATTCAGTAGAAACAGAAGTCATTGACCAGAAATTAGTCTGAAGTGGAATGTGCGGAAGTTACAGGGACCCAAACATCTGCATTTCTGCTTAAATGTGAGCTGGCATTGGCACGGTAATTTCTTGGTGGAAACTTTGACCTACAGTGGGAGCCTAGTGCCTCTTGTACATTTGACAATTTTGGAACACTTTTACCCTCGAATACTCTAAAAACAAAATACAAAGTGTGTGTGTGGGGGGGGATGACCAGTACTAGACCCTGGGAGTTCAGCATAATATGACAAATTGGATGAACTGACAGGCAGGTGATGAATAATGTTAACATGACCCTAAAAATAGTGAAGGAATGTTTGCACATTGACACTTCTCTAAAGGCAGATGGATATGCATGACCTGAGATTTTAGACAGGTGTCAGGAATATTGATGGGTGATACGAGGATGATCATTTTCTTGGCAGTGTTGCAGTAGACAGTTTGCATGATTAATGATGCATCTTAGTCTTTTTTTTTCCTCCTAGGGCAAAAAAGGATATGAACCTTTGTCACGCCGAGGAATGTAAGAATACTGCCTGGAGGGTAGGTAAGGCAGGAGAGCTTTATTCACCTAAAAGCACCATTTTTGTTTTGTCAGTGAGGAAAATGACAGTAAAAGACACAAGTGATCTTGACACATGAGTTGACAGTGCCTGCCTGGTGGGCTGATTAGGACACAGAACATGCTTCTTATTAAGAAGGTCCCACCCCAGGGCAGAGGCGGCGTGCACATTCTGCCCTATAGAGTGCAGCCTGGCCTGGTTCTGACAGCAGCAAGTACACCCTGTGGCTTTGGGATGTAGCTGACATTCATACAAAGTTTGAATGAATATTAAGAACCAGTCAGAGGAAACGGAACAAGACTAAGGGAGGAAACCAGAGGTGAGATCATCTGCCTAATGTTTATATTCATTTCAGATTTTCAGAGACAATTTTCTGATTCAAATCAATTCAATATTGTTTCTAAATGCTGAATCTAGTGAGAAAGAGCTTTTCTTTCCCAAGAATAATACTGTTTGCTTGGATTTTTAAAATGTCACATAGGGAAGTGAATGAACTATGCTATTTCAAGGCTTAAAATTAAATCCAAAGTCTTATAATACTTTGAAGATGTATTCTGCTAAACCCTGGGCAGCTCATCTATTGAAATCTTATGGTAAAGGAAGTATAAGATATGGAGGTTAGCTACTAATGTTTCCTTTTAGTTATATTTTTGTTATTTTAAAGGAACAAAGGGAGCTCTTGGAAATCAAGTCACAGTGAAAAAAGTATTAAGTAAAAATACATTTTACTGTTCATCATCAAGGATTATTAACTAATGGGTTAGATGACAGAGAAAACTCAGGAAATCTATTTCTTTAAAAAATTTAAGATAGGATAAAGGCTCACTTATATGATGGAAGGGAGTTATAATGTAATCTTTGTGAACACCAGCAACTACACTATATCTTTATTCTTGTTTAGCAGAAGAAAGGAGAAGAATTACAATTTAATTCTTTTTAAGGAAACTGGAAAGGTTTATGTATGTATAGATTATCATGATCCTTCAATGAGATCCCATATTTTGAAACGTGTGAATGAAGAGCTATATCTTATCTGGAATATGATCTTAGCATTTTTAACTCATCATTTTATTTGGCATACCATTACACTTGAGTTCTATATTTCTCTCATATATTTCTCTCATAGGCAAAATAATATTGTTTTAGGTAGTACAATTTTTTTCCTGCTTCTGAAAAACTCTATAATGATCTTGTCCATGTATTTGTCAGGAACAAAGGGGTTGTGGGAGGACATGAAAGTCACTGCCACAACAGAAACAGTTGCTGTAATCAACTCTTGTGCTTGGGGACATTGAAGTTTGAATGAAAAATAAGCTAAGTAGGAGGAAACAGAAATTACCTGGGGTATGAAATAAAGTTTTCATCAAGGGAAAATGGAGTTCAACAGATTTGTCATCCACTGTTTTTAATTTATATTTTTCCATTTTGATATTTTCATATATGTATACAATGTATTTTGATCTTATTCATTCAATTACCCTCTCTTGCCCCATCCTCCATTAACACTCTTCTTCCCCACTAATCCTCATCTTACTATCATTGAGTTAATTAATGATTGCTTGGATGAACATGGTTGGAAGGTTATTTACTGTGGAATGGACAACTTCCCAGTGGTACACCATTGATGAACCTACTTCTACTTTCCCAGCAGCCATCATCTGCCATTAGTTACTGTGTAAGATAGGGGGTCTCATGTTTCACAGCTATACCACTCCTGAACAATTATTCTACTGGCTCTACACTCTACACTAGAGATACTTGCTCAACTGTATTTACTGCTGTTCTATTAACAATAGCTAGGAAACGACATCATCCTAGATGTCCACCAACTGACAAATGGGTTAAAAAGATGTAGCCTACAACTTGGTAAGAAAATTTAAGTATTTTCTTTCTTGTTGTTTTTGAGGCAATCCCAATAGACTGGCCTTTTTGTGTGTGTGTGTGAGAGAGGGGGTGGGGGAGAGAATTGGTGTGACAGGGCCTCCAGCTACCACAATCAAGTTCTGGATGTGTGAGCCCCCTTGTGTGCATGTGTGACCTTGTGCACTTGTGTCACCTTGTGCGTCTGGCTTACATGGGATCTGGAGGGCCTCCAGCCTTCTCTCCAGCAAAATCAAAAGTTCTTAGATTTTTCAGTGTATTCCCTCCGTGAGCCCCCAATTATGGAGCAGTTGTTACCCCAAGCATGTGTCATTGACCTTGAATACTTGTGTCACCATGAGCCTTGGGGGTATAAGCCTGCTCATGTCTGGTATATATTATTCCCACCAAGCTGCCCTGGGGATGGGACCTGGCTAGAGAAGCTTCTCTTTTCAGATGGTGATGACCACTGGGATGACACAAAAGGCAACATAGTGCTGAACATGAGTCCTCTGTCACATCCTCCAGTGGCTCAGGGACCATTGCAGGCTATGACCTTAACCACAGAAATTGGCCTAAGCCATGATTTTGCAGTGCCTAGCCATAACCCTCAAAATAGAAGAGAAAGATTATTTTTTAATGGAAAAGTATTTGCTAAAGTGAATGGTCCCAGGTGGGGTTTTTTGGTATGTTTAAAAATCAATAAAAAAAAAAAAAAAATATTTGCATGAAGGTCCCTTATGTTGGTGACTATAGCTGCTCATCCCTTTGTTTATATCCCCTGACTAATGAATACACACAAATGGGAATCCAGAATCTGATAATCTTTACTATGGATTGTGCTAAAATTACATCCAATTTTTCTGCCCAACTTTAATCACTTGTATCTGGAAAACAATCAACAATGTAATGAGGAGATGGAAAAAAAATCCTAGAATAAAAAGTTTCCATATCCTAAATTTGTGTCAATAATTCCTGATGACTGCAGAATGAGTCACATTTCACAAGGACATTCATGCCTAGAACATATGGAAAAGGCAGAAAATCTGCAGTCTTCATTAATAAAAGTTCTTGGAGAGATTAGGAAACTTCCCTAGATTATATGATATTTTGAATTGAGCATCTAGGTTTCAGATTTATGTCTTTTGATAATTTTTCCTAAGTGTTTTGCATAAGAAAACTAGAAGCCTCAGCAGATACCAGCAATTCACATAAAGAATAACACTTACTACACAGATTATAGGTGATTATAACTTATTTCACCTGTCTGTGCTGGAAAATTCTTTAATTTTTATTTTAGTGATTTATCTTTTTGCATTAAACTAGAAGATGAAAACAAAACAAAATAAACAAACAAAATTCTACCTTTCAGAAACAGACTGATTCAACAAAGGAAATCCTACATTTTTCAAAACATTAGCAAATTTCTCAGATAATTTATTTACCAACTCTTCCTGTTTAGCTATTTTCCTGTTGTAACAAGGGCAGCAGAGCACACCATGAACGAACAGGTAGCCGGATCATCCCTGACAGAAAATAGCATTGCTGTGAAAGTTATTCATTTGTTGCAATGCTCAGGTAATTACTGTAGCAAAGACTTGCTCATTTATCATTTCCTGTTGTCTTTGTGATTTTTTCCCAAGTTGTCTGTTTAAACAAATATCCTCATTATCCTTTCTGCAAAACCAATAACTTTATTTCACAAGGTAAGACAAGATACAGATGCAGCAAGGTTCATTTCCAATTCCAAGAAGGGTCTGTCCCTGGAAAGCACCTACCAGGATTGCACATGTGTGTCCTTCCCTTGAGATCTGACAGATCAAAGCAGTTGAGCATTGAAATCACATGTAAGAAACTTTTCTTTAAGAGTCCCCTTCTTTGGCTAAGCAAGTTTCTGAGTTTTAATATTTTACATGTAACATTACACAATTTGTTCCATAAGCAATACAGCAATTTCAGTTTTAAGAATTTCCATTGAGTGTTTCAGTAGAATTTAGCCAGTTGATTTTAAATGCATTTCTGTGAAGCAATGCTTACAAAACTTATAATGAGGAAGGGCCCGGAAAATAAAACGAAGCTTTGAAAGGGTTGTTATTGCCTACTCAAAGAACATCATTAAAAGAATCTTTCAAACAGGCAGTGTTTGGTTCAGCAATTTAGTCAAAATCTGTAAAAACATCTAATGTGAGCAAAAATATGACACAGCTTTGAACAGAAGCAAAATGGGGCCCAAGTTATGAGAACAGTAGTTGGAACACTGAGTAAGATAAGAGATCCAATTAGCACTAGGCAAGTCCACAGTAACTTATAATCACTGAAAATACAACCTCTTGTCTAGGTAGACGTGGCTTCGTCATTCTAATAAGTCTTTGCAGAAGCAGATATTCCCTTTCATTTGTGAAACCTTACATTCTATTATGAGTCACCTTACATTTGTATTACGAGTCAACTGTTAGGTAAATAAAAATATATATAGCTTGTATGTGTTTTGTAGGAAGAACCTTGCTAAGCCAATGGTATTTGATCTTTGATTGTCTCTCTCTATGAACATGAGGATGTATAATTGAAGAGGGAGCCTAGCCTGGACTCCACTTCTAGATCACTTCTAGATCTCATCTAATATGTATTTTCTCATAATTTCTAGTACCATCAGGCAGGATTTCTCAACCTGAGCACTATTTCTAAAGCTAAGCCGTTTTGAAACTAAGTCAAAAGTTTCTGTACAGCTATGCCAAGTTCTTTCCCCTACAAAATGTGATTTGTAAGTCATTTGCTCTATAATCCAAATGACATTAAGAAATAAATATGATTAGCCACATCATTGGAGAATAGTCTCTTACAGAGTATAAAACTACAGATAACATATAAGTTCTAGATTGTTTTGGAATAAATTAAGTGAGTCTATTGCAGTGGTATTTTTCCCAATGATGATGATAGCTATGCTTCTGGTGAAGATGTAGGATCACAGTACCACATAGTACATTGAGCTTGTTTTCTGAGCACAGATCAATTTACAGCTCAGGCGAAGCACAGAGAATTATACTAAATTGGAGGAATAATCCAGTTTCAGTACTAGAACACAGTTCTTCCATTGAACTTACATAAGTAAGAGTTAATGTTGGTCTGGCATGGGTGGGATGATTGCCATTGCTTACTATTGATGGCTCTACCTACTAAGGTCAATGGACAATTTATTAAAAACTGACAGATAAAGCTGGGCATGGTGGCGCACGCCTTTAATCCCAGTACTCGGGAGGCAGAGGTAGGAGGATCGCCATGAGTTCAAGGCCACCCTGAGACTACATAGTTAATTCCAGGTCAGCCTGGGCCAGAGTGAGACCCTACCTCAAAAAAAAAAAAAAAAAAAAAAAAAAAAAAAAAAAAAACCCTTAGTCTCTCTCATGTCTCTGCAGACAAATTTTATTAAAAAATAGAAACCATTAACAAAGGAGCATGCACAAATGAGGGACTGGGAGTGTCCAGAGGTGTGGGGATAGGAGTAAGATTTATTAAGGGACTATTTCAAACAACTTTACAGAAACCAACTTTACAGAGCATTTTAAATACTATAAAAATAAATTGGAGAGAAGCCAGTGATGTGAGATTGGTAGATTAACTGTGACAGTACATGGACAGTTAGTCTACAGAAGTGAACTTGAATGAGGTACTCCCTGACAAAACACTAATCATCCATTGGTTTAAACTCCATAAATTAATAGCATGATCTTTCTGGAATACTTAATTTCTGGAAGAAAAATGAAATTTTTTATGAGTCTTCATTTTATGAATGACTTAAAAACTAAATTTTTGTAGGAAAACAAATGCTTATTTATGTTAGTAAAAGAAAAACAATAATATATTTTTAGGATGGAGTTTTTATGACACATAGTTTTAGACCTCAGAAAATGTGTTAAAGAAAGCCTAAAAGTATAGGATTAAAAAAATTATCTGTCATATAGTTTATGGGAATGTTATATAACCGTATTAAATATTAATTCTGCAGCATAGCTTTCTGCAGAACCCTCCATCTCAGTCTCCATGGTATAATTGATAGATGCCATTCTGTTTATGTTTTATGAAATCAGGCATTTACAATTTCACCATCAAGGAAATGAGGGCATGCATTACTATAAGTGTCAAGAATTGCTTAAGGAAAACCCCAAAATATTCAACTTGCTTTCTAAAAATTATTCATGTGCTTTGTTATTAGTCAACCCCCTTTAGACTGTTTGTTTAAAAAGTGGTAGCTTTCATCATCAATTCTGTATAAAAACTTTTGCAAGTTTTATAATATAGGAAGATCTTCCTAATGAATCCAGTATGATTTGATTCTTATGCTATTACTGCTATTTCTGGTGGGTGAATTTTTTTCTTTCTTTTTTTTCTTCTGGTACTAGAGAGTAAGCTTTCAGGCATATTAGGCAAGCACTCTACCACTGAGCCAAACTAGCAGCCCTCTTGGGGGATGTGGAGGGAGAGATTGCAGAGGAACACATATTGACCCCATTCTCATTCAGAGGTCTGGCATGACTTACAGTCTTGAAATGGCTTCTGGGAGAACAAGCATAGTGTTGGGCCCTGCCCGGTGTGAAGCTCAGTGGTTAGCCCAGCCAATCTTGGCCTACTCCCGGTGAGGCCTAGTCGAGCCTGAGTAGAGTTTCGTGACCTGCCCTTGACTCAGCACCTAAGCTGAAACTGCCTCCACCCAGCTGCTGCTGACGTGATGAAATACTATTGGCCCTTATACCTTTCTCTCATCCCCTCTTCCCGCCCCCTTCCTCAAAGTATATAAATACCTCCCCTGACAATAAACGGAGAGATTTTTCCGCCTTAGACGGTCTCCGCGACTCAATGTGGTTTTTCTCCCCGGTGTTTTAGTGGGGGGAGGGGTTTGAGTCGCTGACACCCGCCTTCTCGCTCAGCCTCAAGAGAAGCAGCTGGTCCGGTTCTCTCTCTCTTCTGCTCTACCTGCCGGTGGTGGAGGGAAAAAAGCCCGGGCAGCATAGTATATTCAGATTAAGCTTTCCACATCAGGACACTAGGTAGATTTGATGGGACTCTACCTGTCAATGGAAACCCAGATAAAGGAGTCACAGGATCCAACTGTGTCATTGCAATTTTGATCATGGAGAACAGTTCAGACCAAGGTTGTCTTATTCTCATGGATTGGAGGGCAGGAATAACTCTACTTTGTAAATGTTTTCATCAGACTTCTCAGCTTGATGCTTTGCACATCTAAAATCTCACATGTAATCACATTTTAACTGGGCTTTTCATATAATTCAATTCTAGCAAAAGAACATATTGGTTGGAGGATGGAAGTTCTTTAGACAACTTTTTTTTTCCTTGAAAAAAATCAATATTCAGATCTTTGGTTTGATTAATATGAGTTCCCCACTGAAGGACAGTTTATTTTTGGTGAAATCAGAGTGTAGATTTGAGTCTGCAAGTCTGAGAGCCCTAGCTGTTTGTCCACTATGAATTTAGTCACTATCCTGACCCAGTTATCCACCTTCCAGGAAATTATCAAACCTATGGCTGTGCAGATCCCAGTCAGTTCTCTGCCCTTCGTGAAGTCTGTCATTATGGCCCTAAACATCCCAACACTTTCCAAAGCTCACCTATATGATGCTCCATATATTTCTAACTCTCCTCCTCTGAACCTCAGGACTCTTAGAATTCTATGCTCTTTAGCCCTTATTTGTATTTCCAGATTACTATAACATTTTCCTCTGTTTACCACTGATTTCCACAGTTTGGATAAGAAGTTGGATTCTTCTTGAACACACTGAAATTCAGACTAAAAAATATGCTTTCCCAGTGAAGTGGAGGAAATAAGCTATACTCATAAACCAATATTTGCAGTTTCTGTGAGAGTTTTAGCATTATATGTATTTACAATTTTTTGATGACTATCTCTGTACAGTCTCAAACCATCAAGATTTCAGAAATGAATTTTCACCTGATAATGTGGGTTCATATGCTGGGGACTTGAGGCCCCTGAGCATGTTTTTAGACTTCTTGAATTTTATTTACTAATATAATGGAAAACATTTGCTCTGAAATTATATAGAGCATTGAAAGAAATCTACTTTTCATTCACTTTCATACATTGTATACACATTGTTTTCCCTACTGCTCTTTCTATCAATGCAAATAATATGCTTGGGGTGAACATGAACAGGTAAAATGCAGAAAAAATTCAGGCATTTTCCCTAGCAGTATCTGGATGTTTAAGTTCAAACAGCTGTTCCTTTTGTGCTTCCTATGCCAAACAGGGTGATCAGATTTTGTTTAAAACACTTTTTCACTTTATTTTATATTTTCTTTGAGAGAGAGAGAGAGAGAGAGAGAGAGAGAGAGATGGAGGGAGAGAGAATTGGCATAGTAGGGCCTCAGCTACTGAAACCAAACTTTTATATTTTCTTTGAGAGAGAGAGGGAGATGGAGGGAGAGAGAATTGGCATGGTAGGGCCTCAGCTACTGAAATCAAACTCCAGATGCTTGTGCCACCTAGAGGGCATGTCCAACCTTGCACTTGCCTCACCTTTGCGCATGTGGCTAACCTGGATCTAGAGAGTTAAACATGGGTCCTTAGGCTTCCCAGGCAAATGCCTTAACTGCTAAGCCATCTTCACAGCCCTGTTTTCTCTTTAGATGGATATGTTTGTGTATGTTATCACATGTGAACACTGTCATTTCCAAGTGAAAATAAAGTTTTACATAAACAGAAGTAAATTCCTATATACCACATTTATTTCATTAAAAATTAAAGAAAAAAAAATATATTTGGAGAGGGAAAGATTAAGAGAGAGGGAAAGAAAGCATGCCAGGGCCTCTTGTCACTGTGACTGAACTCCACATGCTTGTGTCACTTTGTGCATCTGACTTTATGGGGACACTGGGAAGTCAAGCCCAGGCAGTCAGGCTTTGCAAGCAAGCACCATTAACCACTAAGACACCTCTCCAGCCCCTACATTCCTTTTACTTTGGCTTGGTCACCTATTAAATATGTTTAAAAAACAATAAATGTCTGGTCTTTCACACATGTACCCCAGAGTATAAGAGACTAATTTGAAAGATCAAACGGATATCATGTGTAGTTCTGTCATATGCTTATATCTTCCCACCAAAATTTTATTTATCACATGCAGTAGCAGTCTGATGATATTATTAAGTGATTAAAGTATAACATATATGAAATTATGTTGATTGTTGTAAAATGAAACTAATGGCACTGTGAAAACTTAGATATGTCAATGTGCTAAAAACATATAAATAAGTGCTCACTAAATATGACTGTATGAATTAATTAAAAATTGTTACATGCCTTGATAGGAAACATTCATGAAAATCTACTGTACTTGAGTCTATAAATTCTCTTTAGTTTTCTTGCCAAAAGAAAAGTTACAAAAGTAGCAAGACTAGCTCTCACTAGTTGCTTCTTAATACCTTGCATGATGTCTTTAAATATTAAATTCTATGCTTTGGAATTAGGCTTATTGATTTCTTTGAGAAGACAAAGAAACCGAAGTTCAGAAAGGTCAGAGAATTGCTCAAAGGTTAAACAAGCAGCATCTCCAATGTCTTAGCTCAGTCCTGTCTGACTCTGTGGGTATCACCAGCAAACCAGCTGCCGCACATTTCTAGAAGGGAAAGGTAAGTAGCTAAGTCACACCTCCAGATGAACAAATTGTTTCAGAAAGGAGCATTTCAAATAGGAAAAAGTGCACATAAATGATGCAGAAGGCATTTAGGAACTGGGGCATAAACATAAAGTTTTCCAGAGTGTCTACTAGGGCCCAAGGCAAGTCTTCAACAGCAAGCCTTCATCTGTATTGCAAACACCATTTCTGTGTTCATCTATAACCATGCACATAACATCATATTACAGATGACTGGCTTCATGATTGTGGGGAGAAAACAATGAAAGCACAGACATTTAAGAAAGCACAAAAAAAAATGGGAGTTGGTGTCCATAGAAGGCTTTACGAATTTTGCAACACTCCTAATAAAAATCCCGGAGGGTAAAATACTTGAATTGAGACACTGTTCCTCAGAAGTCGTGACAACTTAATTCATTTCCTGGACTTAAATATTCTAGGCTAGTCTAGTGGCACTGTAATAGCCTGGGCAAACATTTTATTTATTTCACTGCTGATACCAATATTTGCACTACAAGCTGCTGCCTGCATTTGCTGCTATTTATTTATTTCCCACAGATCAAATTATTGGCCCAAACATAACATGTTTTCTGGGGAAGTGCTTCTTGTGTTCATGAGCAAATGGAAAAAAGCTTCCATTTTAAATGTAGATTTTGAAGCCACATGACTGAATTAGCTCGTGCTTTAAATATGATATGAAACCACTTGATATTTATAGCTGTATCTGCACAGTAGAGGGGCCATCAAGGCAAATATTCAGCGAACTCAGCAAGTGCGTTATTTGGACGGGTGTGGTCACAGCATGAAAGCACTGTGACCAGTTCCAGGCCAGTCGCTCAGCTTCTTAGAGCCATCGTTTTTGCCCCCTTAATCACTGTAACCCCGTTATACTGGCTTGATATGAAAACAAGTAAGGTAATATGGATGAACATTTGTGAACTGCAAAGCATCGTGAAGAAGTTGCTGATCCTTCTCTTTTATTAATGTGGGATTTCTGGGTATCACATAGTACTCTGTTTAGCCTCTCTACTCTGTGAAATAGGAAACAGCAGGAGAGTTTTAAAACCAAACACAATTGCACTTACAGTATGCTTAGAATCTACAGAGGCAAGATAAAGAAAAGAATAACTCTTTTTGAGTATCTCACAGCAGCACAGATATGACAAAACAGTTTTGATTATGGAATGCCCAAGGGATTCGTTTTCAGGGCACAGTGTCAGTTCTGAAGCACCTACGGATATGTGGCATTTAAACTTCGTCCCCAGGGTTCCTTACTTCTCATACTTGCTGGATTCTAGAATTAGCAGTAATGTCCTAAACCTTAGCTCTGTTACACACTCTTTTTTATTTAATCTCCCTGAACCTCCATTTCTCACCTGTCAAATGCTTATAGTATCTTCTTCACATTTCTCTTGTGAAGGCTGAATGAGACAAGATATGAGGAAAAGCTTTGTAATTTCGAAATATTTCTAAAAAGAACGTATTTCTTTGAAAGTTCACTTAGACAATGTAGATGCCCTTTTAAGATGTCACTTTTTGCTTTGTGTGGGAAATGGTTGATGGAATACTAATAGTATGGAGAGAAATTGGTTTATGTGTTCTGGCTTCTTTTTTCCATGTTCCCGACTTGGGCTTAATATTTCAATAATTGCTAAAAGATAAAGGCACTTCTGAAGAGAAAGTTTTCTTATAAGTAAATTTATATGTGACAAAAGTCAGTGACCAGGCACATTGAGACACGTTGACTCCCTCTATAGCCAGATTCAGAGCTGGGGGAACCTGGTTTATTCTGAAGTTCCAGAGACCGAAGACTTTTCTTTCTCATTGACCTGCAGTGAAAACAAGGGGACTTTCTATCGTGTATGAACTCTCATCTCATGTTCTTGATCTTACTGGGGTTTTCTGATGATTTTATTATCCAGATTCTAGTTACCCTAGAAATACATGAGGAAAAGCAGCTAGGCATGCTTGCCTGAGAGGCAATGAGAGTTTGATATTATATTGTGGTATTTATTTATTCTTTCCAGTTTGAAAATATACATGAATGGAACTCATTAGCCTGCCACAGACACACTCTCATTGAATTATATGTACTTTAATGTTATGATCTAGAATTTTATCAAAAGTTGATTTAAAACATTCCCAGCCATACAGAGAACCTTGTGGCTTATTTTGTAAAATTCACTGTTGAAGATTTTGTCCATGTATGTTTTCCAGTGATGCCTCGTAAAAGGCTAAGTGCTAAATATGTTCTATAAAATTTAGCATAAAGAAACTTTCTCTTTTGTCTCTGAATTTTTTTAAATTTACTTTTATCAGGCACTGAAAACCTAGGTTCCATTTTCATCGAGACTGAGGTATTTTGTTCCCTTTTGTGAAGCCTGGGACAGTGCATGCACATAACAAAGATTCTGTAGATATTTGTGGAATAAATTGACTCAGCCATAATTTCTTTTTTTATATTGGTTGCAAGGAAGCTTAGAGCTAAATGCAATGACTATAAAATCTATGTTCCTGATATATTTATTTTTCCTAACAGTTCTGCTTTTATGTTTTCAATCTCTGTTTAAACATTCTCATTGAGTTTATTTTAATTATAAGACACTGCAAATCCATTTTGAAAACTGGTATAGGATGTCATAAAATAAAATACATTTTACTTTCAGCATGATAAAAAACAAAACAGTTGAACTTCATTTTTTAAATATCTAACAACTCATAAAATTAAGTACATTTTTATGGGACAAATATGTATCCATGTTTTCTGAAGCATGATGAGAGTTGTAGACAAAAAACATAATCAGGAAATATATATATGCAAACATACATATATTCAGATAAAGAGAAATAACAATGTTTAACTTCATTTTATTTTCATTACAAGATTTGATGAGGATAAACAAATGCATATATATTTAAAATATTGGAAAAAGATAAAATAAAATGTTGGAAGTTTTCAAAGGGATAAAACATTTACTATTTTAAATGTCAGAAGGAAAAGTTTAATATTAGCATTTGCAACAATAGAAAGCCCAGAAGGCTTGAGTTTTGTGGTTTTATCAACCCGTGGTCTCTAAATCTCTCTGCAGTGAAAAGACAGACCTGAATCTAAGCCCAAGCCTTAGACTGATGAACAGAGAATAGTATTAAATTGCCCGTTTAGCTTGTGTAGCAGGGATCTTGCCACTAGGACTAGAAACAGCAATGCAAACCCCTTGATTCAAGACCCAGTAATGCCTTGGGTCTCATTAAACGAGAGAGGGTAGAATAGCAGTTCAAGTTAGCACAATCAGAAAGTAACACTGGCAGGGATGAGCTGGCAAATTCTTTGCCTTCCTGGTGCCGATTACATTTTATGGGCCTGTGCGGATCATGGAATTCACGTCTCTGTGCAAGTTAGACAGTGTAGTCTACTATATACATTATCTTTATTTTAGACATAGCTGTCTTGGTTTTTTATTTTAAGTGTAATTCAGGCCCTTTTTGTTTTGCTTGGAATTTTTTGCTTTTAAATGATACTAAAAAAAGGAGGTTTAATAAATGTATTTTAAGATTTAGGCATTCGTTAGAGAGGATAGCTGCTTTTATAATTAGAAGCATTTGTTCTTGTATTAATAACTTTTAAATTCGTCCCAAAGGAATGAAGGCGGGATTGATTGGTAAGGGCTTCTAAAATAAGGAAAAAAGTGAATGAGTTAGGATTGTTAATTCCCTCTGGTGGGAGGGTCCATGAATGTTTGTTAAACAAGGGAAGTGACTATGACATTAAGAGAACTGTGAGCACAGAGCAAACTTCTAGAAATGTGAGTCATATAGTTCCTGTTTTTCTTCCTTAGACAGTTTATAACATGTGAAATACACATTAAGAGGACAAAGTACACACACTCTGCAATGGATTTCTTTTCTTTCTTTTTTTTTTCCTCAAAGTTTGTGCTATAAAGTTTGGAAAACTCCAAATACTATTGGAAGGCTGGGAATGTTGAGGAACATTCTTATTTAAATAATTTCTAAAGAGGGTATATGCTGTCATTTTAAATCAAACCATGCATGCAAATAATATCTCTAAAGCAAATTCTAGGATAATTGTAAGTAGGCAGTCAGTGTTTAGTTGGGAATTGCAATTAACATTATTTTTATTCTTGTCTTGAATTTCGATTGTTTAAACAAGTATGCAGTTTCTAACTTTACTTTCATCTTAAATGTTTTTCTTTGAGGTCTAGTAGGTAAATCTGATGCCAAAATAGAAAACTCCAGACAACAGAGAATGATTGGATCACTTTCATGTATGCTCCTTTCTTTCCATGTCCAGTAAATAGACTAAATACACAAAAACGTGACCTAAAAACAGTGGTATTCAACACCACAGATTATCTGTTGGAAACAAAAACCAAATAAGAGCTTATTTGGAATTAGAGTTTAATCCTCAAATCTCTTTGTATGTGAATTGTGATATGTAATTTGAGATGCTGACAAACTCTACTATATTTATTGGTACCATTTTATATAAATGTACAAGTATTACACATAGTTCAGATTGCCTTGAAGAGTTCTTTATTTTGGGAACAATATTCTCCAGAAAGGTTTGACTTTCTTTTAAGTTCTATGATGGATAATTCAGTGGAGAAGTATTTATAGAGTGTAACATTCTAAAATATTTTTCCTAATGAATGAGTTTACAATAGAGGTAAAAAGTGTTGGGATGTACAGTTAGTAGTATTTGCTTATACTATTGTCAAGGTTGTTACTTATAATCAAATATCAAATTTATATTTGCTCTTATTTAAAATTTAAAATATTACCAGTCTCAGCCTTATATTTTATTACTTTTAATAATTTGTCTAGTTTCAGTTTTGGAAATATAAATCCTTCAAATCCACAAAAATATGTTATACTTCAAATAATTTTAAAGACATCTATGTGCTATGGATCTTCATAATTATTTAAGGGATGATTATGGTATTGTGGTTTTATTTTTTAAAACAGAGTTACTCTTTTTAAGTACTATGCTAAATTATTTATGAATGAAAAGTTGCAATTTCTGGGATTTAATTCCACATATTATTGAGCTAAGAAGACAAGACTGGAGTAGGGATGGAGCTGAATTAGTTGGCTTTGATTTGATGCTACTGGTTTTCAATGAGGAATGCAGCCTATATCTGTGTGTATTTTGCATGTATTAGAAATTTTCCACATATAAAAGTAAAATGTAATGGCCCACCACATCTATGGTTTCTGCATTCATGGATTTAAATAATTATGAATCAAAGAATGTTTGACAAAGAACTGCATCTTAGAAGATATGTATGGAGGGTTTTGTTTATTCATTGTAATAATTTAAGCAACACAGTCTAACAAATTTTTTCATAGAATTCACATTTCATTAGGGTATCATAAATAATCTAGAGATAACTTATAAGAATATATGCATAGGCTATGTGCAAATACTATTCCATTTTAGGTAAGGGACTTAAATCATTTTACATTTTGGAGGGGGTCCTGAAACCAATCACCTGAGAAATACTTGTACATAAAGGTACATAGTTTTTAAAATAGGAGCAGAAGAGTTCTGAGTAGAAGATCCATTGGTTTATATCAACACTTCCTAAACTTACCACTGTACTATCTTTGTGGTTGTTTAAATATGAAATCTCCAAGTGGTGGTGCTGTTTGGAAAGTTTGTGGAGCCTTGCTGGGGGAGGTGTGCCCCTAAGGATGGGCAGTGAAATGCTATGATCCAGCCCTTCTTGGTGTTTTGGAACTCCTTACTTCTTCCTTGCTGTCAAGATGTGTGCCTGCAGTGTGCTCCTGCCATGCTTTCCCTTCCATGATGGACACTTCTTCTAAATACTCTCTTTTCTTATGCTTCTTCTGGTTGGGCATTTAATCTTATCAACAAGAGATTAACTGATACACTTCCCAGGGTATGCCTAATAATATGTCGCCTGGGTATTTTGGGACATAGAATATATATATAGAATTAATGTCATTGTGGGCTGGAGAGATGGCTTAGAAGTTAAGTGCTTGCCTGTGAAGCCTAAGGACTCTGGTTCAAGGATCGAGTCCCCAGGACCCAAGTAAGCCAGATGCACAAGGTGGCACATGCATCTGGAGTTTGTTTGCAGTGGTTGGAGGCCCTGGTATGTCCATTCTCTCTCTTTCTCTCTCTCTCTGCCTCTTTCTTTCTCTCTTTGTCTGTCTGTAGCTCTCAAATAAATAAATAGAAATATACAAAAAAGAAATAATGTCATTGTATATGTCATAATAATTTCAAGACATTAAAACATGCAAGGTTTTATTGGTCAATTAAAACATTAAGATAAACTATGGAAAAACTTTAAAATCTTTTATTCTTATATGTTAATATATTTGAGTAATTTTTGAAAATTTCCTTGGGATTTATTATATGTACAAATATAATGTCAGAAATGGAATTTCAGAACAAAAGAATAAATGGTAGTACATGGTAGTGCATATTATGAAAGATAAGTAGTTATTTGTGTTTGACTATTAGCTATAAAACTAATTAAAATTATTTAGTACTTATTTATTTAGTAATTATTTAGTAAGTGGAAAATTCCATCATCTGAAATAAAACTTCATAGGGCTGGACAAATGGCTTAGCACCTAAGCCTAAGGACCCCAGTTAAATTCCCCATGTAAGGCAGATGCACAAAGGGGCATATGCGTCTGGAGTTCATTTACAGAGGTTAGAGGCCCTGGCATGCCCATTCTCTCTTTCTCTCTGTCTGCCTCTTGCTCTCTTTCTCTCTCAAATAAATAAATAAAATATGAAAATAACCTCATATACCATTAAAAACCTCAACAATTTCATTTTTTTTTAAAAAATTATTTATTTATTTGCAAGCAGAGAGAGAGAGAGAAAGATAGAAGAAAAGAAGACAGAGAGTGAATGGGCATGCCAGGGCCTCTAGCCACTGCAAAAGAACTCTAAATGCATGTGCCCCTTGTGCATTTGGCTTAAGTGGGTCTGGAGAATTGAATTGGGATCCTTTGGCTTCACAGACAAACGCTTAAGCCATTTCTCCAGCCCAACAATTCCATTTTTAAACTTTTAACTAGAATTGCTATCATTATAGGTATCTGATAGAAGTCCAATTGCATTCTCATAAATTATTTGTTATTCTAGGAATATGGTATTAGGTAGAATAATTTATTCCTCACAATAAATTCTATAGTTATCAAACAAATTTATGTTTTCATATAAAATTACTTATAACTTCGCATATCTGAGAAGCTGCATTCTAGAATCTAAATAGGTTAAAGGAAGTGGTTATCTTTCAAAATAAATTGTACATTCATTTTAAACTTTCCATCTAAATAGAAATAGCTTGTATGACTGTGTGGCTGTCCTTCCTCTCTAGCTTGTCAGAGACTAGCAAACTTTTTTATTGTTGACTTTTATGGAAATTCAAATAAGTACATTTGCATTTATTATAATATACTGCCAAAATGCATTAATTTCCATTGATGCCCATTAATTTGATAAATGTTTTGTCATTTGTACCATTTGCACTGTCAAAACAAGTTAATTATATCTTACTGACATCTTTGACAATTGCTGTAACTCTGATAAGAAAAAGTGTGTCTTATTTGCTTCAACAAAAATTTGCTCTTGCCTGTAGAAAAGACCAGCCCACATCAGAAGGCCTGCCAGATTCAACTTAGGATAAATGGTGAACAGTGTTCCTCATGACTGTCTTATAGAAAGGTTCACATTTTTTGCAGTAGAAAATTTTATGTACCTGCATAATCCGTTCTTGCATAATGCCCATCTTCAGATTTAGTAGTTGTAGTTGTGTTATCTGTGTTAAGAAAATTAACAGCAAAGACTGGTTAACTATTTGCTAAGTATCAGCCAAATTTGCTCTTCCAAAGTATCTTCATTACAGTTGACTTAAAAAAGTGAGTATTACTCTGAACCACCTTTATACAATGACGGACTTTCATTGTCTTTCTGTTTGAGAGGATAAGAGAATGGTGGCAGGTTCCTAACGTCTGGCACAAGGACAAGACTCATAGCTGTCACTGAGATAAGTTGAGTAAAATAATAACAAGTCGAAGCCCCAGAAACATTTGACTCCAAACAAAAAAAGCAATATTCTAGTACTTTTTGTTCCTAAGAATACACTTCAAATGTTTCCACTGAATCAATACTATAAAAAAGGGAGTGATTTGCTTTTAGTCTCAAGGTTTCTAGTACATTCTTGGATTCATTGTTAGACTCTCTCTTTACCGTTTGCAAAGAGAATGCCTGCTATCTTCTGACTATTGGCTTCTGTGTTCATGGCACTGTGACAATACAGTACTATTATGTAGAAAAAGACATGGACCATTGCTGATAGGCCCACAAACACCTATAATCAACACAAATTCTACAGCCAGTCTACTCTATCCATTGTAAATCAGAACCATCTTTCAGAAATGAAATAGCTGCCTAATAAGGAGTTATCTTCACTTTCCATTTCTTCATAGAGACTAAAAACATTCTTTGAAATGAATTTTGGTGTGAACATTACCTTGACATCGACCCAGAGACATGACTTCAATTTTCTCCTGTTTCTGACACGATGCTTCTTTGATTTGACATGCATTATCATAAGATTTCCCATCAGAAGCACAGAGGGGATTGAAGTTGGTTTGAGAACAGTCAATGTTGCAGACACACCTACAAGAAGAGAGAAATAAAGTATGCAATATCAATAGTTCTGTTTCCACATTATAAATAAAATACCAATGTAAGAAATGCTTCGTTGGCAAATGTAACAAAATCAAATTGTATTCTTCCAGGGAAGTTCCTTCACTTTTCTATCTGAGATGAAAAGAAACACAGAACTAATGGAAAATAATTCAAAAGACTGAGTAAATGGTAAAAAAAAAAAAAAATGCGAAGGGCAAACTTCAGAAAACGATCATCAGTCTGTGCCCTGGAACTTGTAAAACATGTGCATCAGTTTCCGTGGGGTCGCCTGCAGACCCTGAGTAGGCTGAGGTAGTCCTGAAACTGCCTTAGGGCTTCCCAGGATGTATTCTTCCTGTTTCTTCTTTTTAGGGATATTGGCTGGTCAGAGCTTGAGAAAAAGTCTCGGTGGCAGTTAAGAGAAAGCAAGCATAAATTATTTGGAATGCCACCAGGAGAGAAACTTCCCTGGCATAAGTAAGAACATGTATAAAATGTGCTAAATAGGACTTTTCAGTGGTCCTTAACATTTCTGGGTCTCACCATATTCTTTGAGAATCAAATGAAAGCCATAGAAGCTTTCTCAAAAATATTCATATAAACAACCATTTATTTATACAAAATTTCAGGAGGGTCTTAGGATGTTTTAAGGCACATTCCATGAATTCCTTTTGAAGATATACACTGTTTTGATTTTGCCTCTTGTTTTAAATCATAAAATGCCAAGTACAAGTTGGTTGTTACTTATAGCTTTAATATTTTTCTTTAGTCTAAATTCTCATCAACTAAACATCTTAGACATAATGTTATATAATTTTCAATGTTCTTATAATTCTTTATATTATACCTTGTTATTTACATTATTGTATTTTGGTATAGATGCAAACCTGTGACTGTCACAGAATAAAAACTCATTTAAATTTTTAATTAATATTTATATTGTTTTTCTCTATACTCCTTGAAGTTGGGAAATCAGTTTTACTTCTCTTTATTATCTTATCTAGAGTTGCACATAAAATATAATGATAATAATAACCAACTTATTACATACTTATTGCATGACATGTATTGCTTTATTTAACCTTCACAACCACCACTTCACAGACAAAGATATCATGAGAATGCTAGTGAAGTGCAGAACAAAGACATGTTCACAAGATGCAGTGATTCACAACATCCTTCAGTAACACCCGCTGCAAATTAGGATCTGCCAGAAAACTTGTAAATATTTTATTTATTATTTCTTTATCTACGAGAGAGAGAGAGAGAGAGAGAGAGAGAGGCAGATTGAGAATAGGCATGTCAGGACCTCTAGCCATTGCAAACGAACTCCAGATGCATACTCCACCATGTACATCTGGCTTACATGGGTACTGGGAATTGAACCTGGGTCCTTAGGCTTCACAGGGAAACACCTTAACTGCTAAGCCATCTCTTCAGCCCAGAAAACTTTTAAATGTACAGATTCACAAGCACATTCCTGGGCTCCTAGGAATATAAAGTAGAGCCTTGTACTGTGTATTCTTTTCATTGTCTGTTTGTGTACATGTTCATAATATTTTCATAATCCTCTTCTAAGATTTTCTTTGGTGTCCATATACTCCCTCCTTTTATCCCCTTCTTCTTTTCCAATTAGTCCTTCTAGTTTGAGATTTTTTATTTTTCCTTCCTCTATCATCCATGAGAAAATGTTAATGGATACAATATTGTGCAGGTAACAATAGCCTCTGTGAAGCCATGAATGCCATGGCCACTTCATGTCCGGAAGACAGTGTGCCAAAGTACTATTCACCCCCTGTCTTCTGGCTCTTATATTCTTTCCACTACCTCTTCTGTAATATCCCCTGTAATGTTGATAAGTGTCATAAACATGTGTAATTTGGTGAGGAGCACTTAACTGTCACTTCTTCTCATAATTCTGATGAGTCTTGAGTCTCCCCAGTGGAACCACTAGTTCATCACTCTAATTTCAAGAGGCTTTGTCTACACACTAGCCACTCTCAGGGTGTAGGCTTTAGGCCATCTGTGTCAAAATTACCTGGATCACACTTAAAAATATTGTCCGAAAATGTACTAAGTTGCTTAAGAAGATGGTTGTTGTTCTGCAAGTTGGCACAGTTGTCCCTGTCTAGAGTCTTCACTCATTGGAGGCTGGTGTTTCAGCCATGATGATGAGAATGGCAACACTGCTGCCTCTGTGGATTCTTATCATCAAAATTCTGAGATCAGGAGCTGCCTGCATCTTCAAGGAGCTTTGGGTCTTTCTCAGAGTGGATTTGGAGACGTGACTTTGCAAGTCAGGTTTGTCTTAGCATTTTGTTTCATAGAAGGAGCAGGGTGGCTGGCTTTGTGCACTCACTCTTTATGCCTTCACACCAGATTAAACATTGACTATTCATCAATTATAGAAACAGAAGAGCAAAATGAAAGGCATGGCGTCTCCTTTGCCTATCTAAATGGCAAATTAAGACATCCAAGACTAAGGAAATATCTCCAAAATTAACCCAAAGAAATTCAGGAATGAACACCCTGTATATCTGCTAAAATAATTTGTATATCTCAAATCCACTTAAAAATAATAACAAAATGATAAAATGAGAATCAAAGCAGGAAGAGAAAATTTGTTTAAACTGAGTTGGCTGGGATGAGTGTTTGTTTCAGAGAAAAAAATTAGATTAATTAAGCTACAGCACGAAATTGAACAATTGTTTAGAATATTTTACAGGGTCCTCCTTTTCCAATTAGCTCATTTCTCCTCCCTCCACTCCAAGGGACTGATTTTACTTGGTCCCCATATCTCCTGCTGTTGGCATCTCCTTTCCCTCCCACTGCTGGCAATGCTTTGTTCAGGGCTGTCTTTCTAGATGTGTTTCTCCCTTCTCCACAGGAGCTCACTGGCACTTGCTGCCTCAAACAAAACCTTTCAGAGAATGGCTAAGACAAACGTATACACATTTGGCATTTTTGTTTGTCCTTCAAAAAGAGGACATAGATTCCTTGAGGTGAAAGTAGGATGTAGCTTTCACTCAATTTCTGGGGTATAATCTTCATGAGAGCAGGCATTATATTGGTCTTTCCCTCCATTGTACACTTTCATTCTTCTTTCCTTCCTATTCTCTGGACTTATATATTAATAAAAGACCAATTTATAAAGACACCTTGTTAACATGGGGATTCATTGGAAACCAGAAATCTATGAAGAATAATTTTCATTATTTAAGTAGGAGGAAGAAGCTTCAAGAAATTTGCTAAAATGGTTTGAAAATTTTGTAGTTTGGAAGAAAAGAGAAATGTGCCTGGGATATCAGGACCTATGATTTCTGTTTTCATTAGACCAGTGAAGTCTGATGTTGACATCACAACTTACTATATTTTGTGTAGTTGAGTCTAGGAGTTCTATAAGTAAGAAAAGGAGGCAGGGTTCTCACACTGAAATTGTATCTGGATCTTCATTGATAATAACTGAATTATCGTTGTCTTCTTCACTTTATTGAGTACTTTGGACATATTCAACTTTCAGTAACTATGCACTGAATAGATAACTAAATGAAGTGAATGGAGTAATAATTCTACTCTCAGAGAAGGCAGTCACTACTCCCTTCTCCTTCTTGTAGATAAGAAAATTGAGTCTTGCAGAAGTCACACAGCTTGTAAGCGGAAGAGTCTAATGTCAAATCCAGGCAGCCTGACGCCAGAGCCCGCACTACTCTATAAACAGAAAGTTCAAGGAAAACCAAGACAGATCTGCATTCATATCATTAGCTGATTAGAGGAATACTTCAGATGAACAGAACTTGGAAAACAATGCAATGTCTGGTGTCTATTCCTGGAATAATTATAATGATTTTACATTTACATTGACTCTTAAACTCTGTCTTACCAAATATATGATCTGAGCTGTTTTTTAAAATTATTGGTACATATTAGTTAATGTTAGTTTTTTTAATGCAACATGGAGAGAGAGAGGGACAGATGGAATTGGCACGCCAAGGCCTCCAGCCACTATAATCAAACTCCAGACACATGGGCCACCTAGTGCACATGTGGGACCTTACACACTTGTGTCACCTTGTGTCTGGCTTATGTGGGATCTGGAGAGTCAAATGTGAGTCCTTAGGCTTAGCAGGCAAGTGCTTTAACTGCTAAGCCATCTTTCCAGCCCTATTGTTAGTTTTAAGACATTGTGAACTAACATCTGGCATTAGAATGAATAACTAACCTTATAGGCATCAAATTAACCTCATTACTTAAACATAAGTTACTTAGAAGTTTTTATCCTTAAAAGTTTATGCATATATTGGCCCAAACACAAAAACACACATTTAATACATGTACATGTACATCATATGAAAACACACAGCACAATGAACTCAAATGTAATTAGTATACAATTGGAGGGCTTCAGAAATGCATCTCTGCTGAGTTTTTTTAAAGAAGTATTTCATTAATTCATTTGCAAGCTGAGAGAGGGGGTATGTGCACTCCAGGGCCTCTTGCCAGTGCAAATGAACTCCAGATACATGAATGATTTTGTGCATCTGGCTTACATGGGAACTGGGAAATTGAATCCTAGGCCATCAGGCTTTGCATGCATGTGCCTGTAAGAGCTGAGCCACCTCTCCAGCCCCTCCTCTGAAGTTTTGTGTTTTAAAATGGAAGTTTTGGTAGTTTACCTTCATTAGGTAGATATCTGTGTTAACATCAGTCAATGAATTTGAGTACAGGAAGCTCACCTCCTGGTAGCATTTATTATGTTGCTAATGTGCTTTATTACTAGTTTATATCTGCACTCTTTTTTAACCCTTTCAAGATCAAAGTTTCCTATTTATCTTTAAACTCCTGCAGACACAGTGTATTATAGAGACCTTCAATAAATACTTTTCAAATGAGTTACTGAGCATGGCTAGATGGACTTGGAGGGTCCTCAAGAATACAGTCCAGCTAGACGAGACCATGGGATGAACACTGGTGGATAAGGGTGACAGAAAAACCCTATTCTTCTACCTT
Source organism: Orientallactaga sibirica (assembly GCA_036365145.1). NCBI lineage: Eukaryota > Metazoa > Chordata > Mammalia > Rodentia > Dipodidae > Orientallactaga > Orientallactaga sibirica. The sequence goes on along the minus strand of JAEOAD010000004.1, from coordinate 26,242,039 downwards.
CTTATCATCCCCTTCTGCTACTCTTCATATCTCTAGACAGCTTCTACTGCTCCCCGACTGGTACAAACTAACCACCACATTCTCTCACAGGAAAAACAAGTTACAGAAAAAATACAAGCCACTATAACATGGGCACAATACATCCAGTACGTGACCAACCTTCTCCCATTTACTAACCACCCCGATGCCTCTAATTTCTTCTTTTGTGTGTCCATCACATGCCCCTGCTAACTGTGGTCCCTATTAATGTCACCCTTGAATACCCCCCACCAATACCAAACTATTCCCAACCCTGCCTTACTGATATTCCTCTCTTTGATGCTGGTCAAGGTATGCCCCTTTGCCTGTCCAGCTCCAAGCCAACAAGGGCTGAATGTCTCCTCAATATTTCCATAACTGGGACCACTTTTGTCAAGACACCTGCTCTCTTTTAGAGCTAACCACCCCATACATAAATGTTTCCTCTCCCACTTATTGTTCTCCAGTCTTGATTGTTCCACAGGTGTATCTCTACAAGAAAGAAGAAGCGGCCTAATGTCAATTAGAGAGATTTTCATCCCTCTATCAGTAGGCCTCAGCCTGGCCTCCACGCTGCAGGAGCTGCTCTCATCCAATCCAACCATACTGCAGGGGACTTCTGAGACAAGCTTGACCAGGCCATGATATCCACTACCAACAGCCTCGAATCTCTCCAGAGACATTTGAACTCCCTCATGGGTGTGGTACTCCAAAACTGCAGAGCTTTAGACTTCATTACTACTGAATATGGGGGGACGTATGTGGTCTTGGGAAACAAAATGTTGTTTTTGTTCATGAATCAAATATTTTTAAACAAAATGTTAAAACTCTCAAAAGATTCTGCAAAGAGCTGCTTAACTGCTATAAGCCTGATCACCCAGCCACCTGGTTCTCTAACCCTTTAGGCACTCAGCTTCTCCCTTTCCTTGGCCCGCTCCTGGCTATAGGAACCCTGTTACTTGTGGTTCCCTGCCTTATCAAATTTCTCAGACAACAAAGAACTAATATTGCTAAGGTTGCTACCAATCAGGTTCTCGTGTACCATCTAGCTTTCTCTAGACCTATGGTAGACTATAAAAATCTCACTCAACATGATAATACTGCCCCATTATGAAAACAAAGGGGGAGTTGTTGGGCATTGCTAAACATGGGTTGGAACTGTGAGGAAGCAGGCCTGGACTGTTGGACATGGCCGGGGACCTTGGGCTGTGGAGGATGCAACCGGCCTTATTGTCGGGAATCCATTCTGGTGACGGAGCTGGCCCTCCCTTCTTTCAAGGTTGTAGTGTGCCCCATCTTTGCCCAGGGTGGGCAGAACTGGCGAGCCCTCCCCCATCCCAAAAGTACATGACCATTCCATAGTCAGGGTTTGTTCCCCCACCTCACAGTTCCTGACCTATGGCTGGCTGCCCAAGAGACCCTTATAAACAGTCTCCCTGCAGCTGTAGCCATCCAGTATGTGGCTGAAGTCACGTAGCTTTTCCTGCCACTTCTGTTATCTCCCTTGAAGCTTCTCCCTCACAACTTCTGCCTTCCAACACCAGCCAATTAGATAGCATTCCATAAGCCAATGTATACAATCTCCTTATAGTTTGTATGTGCTTTCTCAACCTTTCTCAAGCGTTTCTAAACCCACTCCCCTTTTGAACAAATGAGAGCACGCTATCCATCAGATAGCCTCTGGGTGGTTCACTGCCCACCTAATTACTGGCTCCACGACCCTGCTTCTCCTCAGCTCCTCCTGCACCCGGGATGTCAGTGGCCAATGACCCCCGGGAACAGCGAGGACCCACAATTGTGGCCAGCTGTTAACACCTATGAGAGACATTCTGAGATGTCTTAAATTAAAAGGCAAGGAAGAGGGAGAGGAGGGGAAACAGGGGAAGGTAATCAACATAGAAACATGGATATGTATGCAAAGTTGATTTAGATCACAGCTTACCAGATGGAAGGTACCACTGCAACCAGTTCATAAAAAGAACTTTCCAATATCCAATCTCGACCAATTCCAAAGCGTCTGGTACCCTGCTTAATGGGCTGCCCACTATCCCAACAGTATTCCAGGCTAAAGCTATCCTATATCTTTCATCAGTAAGCAATACAAATTCAATGTAAAAAACTTATTCCTTCTCCTCCCATTTCCTATATGATTAATCCTGGGTTCACACCTTTGTGGCTGGTTATAGTAAGAATATAGCCCAGAGCCTAGTCCTCTCTTGTCTTTCTCTGATTCCTATATTGCCTGTTTTGATGGTTTGGGTTTAGCAACACCTAGAGTAAGTAACCAATGATACATCCATGAAAACTCTCACCTAACTGTGATAGTGGGGGCACTGAAGAAGGTTGCCCAGCAGCTTAGGTTGACTTCTCTTTTCCTCTGTCTCTCCACAGACAAAGGGAATAGTGCTAACTTTTCATCATCTCAATCACGTCTTTCTCCAGCTGTGACAGGAAATGCCTTTGCCTGTCAGGCATTGTTTATACTTTGTGAAATTTGGATGCAGTTTTGGGCAGCAATATTATTTAAACATGGTAGCAAGTTAGCCTTTTGCTAGATCAAGCCTCTGGAAAACATAAGACCAATAAAAAAAAAAAAAGGGCAGAATTATAATATACATAATGGTGAAATTGCAGGTCACTCCACTTAAGCAGCTTATGTAAATGAATTCAGGGTTTTTCTTTTACAGAAGTGAAAGGCACAGTTTAGAATAGAAACTATCCCTTCGTTACTGCTTTTGGCAAATAACTGCGTTATTATTCACTCTAAGAGGAGTAACTAGTTAATTACAGCATGTCACAAGTGTTTTAGGCAAGCCAAGGACTTGGAAAGCCTAGGACTGCATGTGTGCCTTCAAGATTTTTCTTTGTGTTTTCTTTTCTTTTCTTTTTTTTTTTTCCCAACCTATTTCAGTCTTTTGACATTTTGACACTGCGATTACATAGATCTCTTTTCTTCTAAGCTACAAAAAAAAAAAAAAAAAAAAATCAGCCTCACTTGAAAATAATAATTTCAGGGGTCTCTTTGTAGAAATACTACTCCTGAAAATCTTTTATTGACAATTAGCATTGACTGAAAAACTTAGCTTTTAAATTATAGAAATGTGAAATACTCTTAAAAGACTGGTTGATGTAGTAATAAACCTAAATTATAGGAAGCAAAGGTGGCACCTAAGACAATTCTCATTTCTTATTAAGTGGATATTTGGGGAGGTTTAACGTTAATTTAGTTCCCTGTCTCAGTTGAAATGGCACACTCCTGAGGACGATCTACAATGAGTTAAATGGTCTTTTCTTGTGTATTTTGGAATGCTTGTCATCTTCCTGACTGTGACAAAGCAAACCCTGTCAGCTCACAAATGACTTATTCATGTGTCTGGTTTGTGGTTGCCCTCTAATTTCACCAGGTTTTATTTCATCTATTAAACATGGCTGTCACTTATTTCTTCCTGAAGGTCCTTGACTCGGTATCCAGGCCCTATTTATACCATTCCTGGTTCATTGAAAGCAACCAGTTGCATGGCAGGCACTGAGACTGGCTGTCTAGGTTGTCTTGCAGCTTGAATGTGGTTTGTTTCTTTTGAGCCAGTAAGGGAGGCCAGAGCCACTGTCTGTGCTTACTGTAGTGGATGGGCTGCATTATATCAGCAACAGCAAAAACAGCATGCACCCTTCATTCACAACTCTTCTGATACTTTAACCCATTAACTCATTAAGTCTCTTTCCTCCTTTTGGTGAGACTTGATTATAAGTATTTCATCTGTAATAAATCTTTAGTGTAGAAAGACTGTGAGTTATGAAGGTGGAAAAGTGAGGTAAGAAATGTGAAAATGCACTAAAAAATAAATTATATGAAGGGCAGAAAAGCCACTGTAAATGACATCACTAGTGCATATTCAAGTAACATTTATTTGTCCACATTATAATGTCAACTTTTCTGAGTTTTGAAACCTAAGAGGAAGGAACAATGCTCCTCTCTGAAACATTACACAGACTGCATTGAGATTTCTCTGTGCCGTCCAGTGGCTCTTATATGTGAAAAAAGCTTAGTTGCCATTAATGCTGATCTTTCCTTTTTAAAAAAAAAAAAATTTTATTTTTATTTATTTGAGAGACAGAATAAGGGTGAGATAGATAGACAGGTACATATATAGAGAGATAGATAGAGAGAATGGATGTGCCAGGTCCTCCAGCCACTTCAAACGAACTCCTGACACATGCACCACCTTGTGCATCTGGCTTACATGGGTCCTGGTGAATTGGACCTGGGTCTTTTGGCTTTGCAGGCAAGCCCCTTAACCACTAAGACATCTAGGCCAATGCTGATCTTTCTAAGACAAGTACAGAAGTTGGCCTGCTATGAACAATTTTTGGAATATTGGGAATCATTGATTTGAAAAGACCTATGATCACAAATAGTCAAAGAAGAATGGAACTGAGAAATCCTTTCCATGGGTGCTCCCAGAGCTTGCAAAATCAGACTCTCTTGGTAAAGACAGATGACACATGGAGCTAATGTCCATTATAATAAAGGGAGATGGAGAAGGTGACTGGAGCTTGGGGTTTGGTGTCCAATAGGCCTATGTCAAACCTAAGCTTACTTAGTAGCAGTGCGGCACCACAGGAGCTACTTCACTTCTTCTTGACTCAGAGGCCACACTGTGGAAGTAACTCAGTGTTCTGGGGACTTCATGGAGCAATTGACATGTGCTATGCAACAAAGATTCTAACAAGGTATCATTTCACAATAAGTAGCTGTCATTATTGCTCTTACCTCTCTAACCAGCATTCTAATTTAATGCATTAACTCAAAACTTGATGGGTTATCTAAACCTGATGGAGATCAAAGCCTTTAAATACAATTCTTCAAAAGCCCAGATGCTTGGGCCCTAGGCCAAAGATTCTCATTGGGGAGGTCTACTATGAGATCTGGGGAACTAAAGTCAAAACTGCTACAGGTGATTCTGATGAGCAGACTTTCAGATACTCTTTTACACTTTTTTAAAACAATATTTTATTTATTCATCCATTTATTTATTTTCAAGCAGAGAGAGATAGAGAGAAGGGAGACAAACAGAGAGAATGGACCTCTAGCTGCAGATGAACTCCAGATGCATGCACCATTTTCTGTATCTGGCTTTACGTAGGTGCTGGGGAACTGAATTCAGGTTGTTAGATTTTCCAGGCAAGCATCTTAATCCCTAAGCAATCACTACAGCTCTTTTACTCTTTCTAAGACTACCTAAGAGATTTCCCAACGTTAGTGTCTTCAAGATATATCATGAGCTATTCTGATGCAATAGGTCTGAGATGGGGTTCAGAAAACATTATTTGAAGCAAGGGCCTTCACTGTTCAATACCATATGGCTGTCACTATGGAGGAATCTGAGCCACAGCTGGTTACACACAGTTTTTTCTTTCCCTTTCATTCTACTGTAAGGAATTTAGCATTGTTGTTTAGTGCCCACTATTCAGTAACATATTTTAAAAGGTTTTGCTACATATGTCGCATCCTTCAAGCAATGTGTACGTGATGTCAGGTGATAGAGGCAGAAGATTAAATGCACTGGTTATCAAACTTCAGTAGTGGCTCATTCCGAAGAACTGACTCACCAAATAAAACTGAGACAAACACCAATTCATGAGAAAGGAGGGGAAACTGTGGCTCGCAGTGGGTGAGGTGTTCTCCTGTGCCTGGCACCTTGCTCCAACTCCCCTCTAATGCTCAATTTTCCCAAGATGGAGAGGAAAAGGTGGAATTGGAAGTTTCTGGAAAGATGGGCAGGATTGAGAAGGAGAAGTGTGGAAGTATGGCAGTGGGACGTGTACACAGGGAGAACACACCATATTCTAGGAGGAATGCACATAGATCCAGGCAGGACCCTTCTGAGTGGAAAGAGCTTTTCCCATGGAAGGTGAAGCCTAGCACTCTAGACAGTCTCTAGAGAAATAAATCCTAAGCTAAGGAGGCCTTTATCTTCTGGGCAGGGGTGAACCCTGACAGCTTTCTGAGCTCCAGGTGAGGAGGAGAATGTGAGCATGGTCAAAGCCTGCTTCAGAAGGATCAGGCCAGTGATAGAGTATGAGAAGAGTGCTGAGTTACCAGGCAGGTGCTGTGAGCCAGAGGGACAAGGACAGAAAGCTGGGAAGTGAGGTATTTGTTACAAGGAAGAATACGAAGAATCAACAGGCCTTAGTGGTTCACTACTTAAAAAGCACTAATGCACAAATGTGATGTGACCATAATGCCTTTCCCTGCTTTCTCTTCTGCCTGGCATTGTGATCCCAATTGGAAATTGAGAGGAACAGCTAGGCTCAGAGAGGCAGCTGAGTGTGCGTGCACACGTGTGTGACTCAGGAATTCTTCCTTTTGTCACGTCGTTGCTATTGGACGGGGCAAACTGAGTTCTATCATAATGGTGATATCAGGCATGCCCCCTTAAGTAGAGTTTAAGAAGAATTATTCTCCATATTAATGTACACACTGCCTGGTGCTTGGAGGGATTTGGGAAGGCTGAAACCAAACCCCAGTGGCAGCTTCTTAATGACTGTTTTAGTGAGCAGAGGAGACTCCTTCAACGGCAGCTTGTGGTCCTCTGGCCCTCCTCGGTGGATAACCCATAGCTAAATCAAAAATTAATTCTTGATCTGATGGACCACAGTTGCTTTTTCCTCAGCATCGTTATTTTTCCTTTTTGAAGCAGCTGCATGGACATTGTAAAATAATCAAAGCAAACAATTCCTCTTTCTCATTTTTAAAAGTATCTTGAAGCAAAACCCCTCCTTAGCAGCTCATGCATGTTCTTGTTCATTGAGCTGGAAAACATATTCAATCACCAAGGGTGGGGTGACTGGGGTGTGTGGTGGCCCTCACCAGATGGGTCTTAGGGCACACCAGAGTCAGAAGGCATGAAAAGTCTGGAATAAAAAATTGGAAGGAAAACAATTATTGAAATCCCATCAAATTTTAATAATGTGATAGACTAAATCCCTATTGTTCCCTACTGTCATGATCAGATGGGAGGGCTTCAGCACCCTCCTCTAGGAAGAGCTCTGGGGTTCACCTACCCACTGTAGCCAGGGGCATGGGTCCTGGTTATATTTAAAAACTGCCCCCTGGCATGTGTGAATCTTACCAAAGGTTTTCAGGAGCAAATGTGTAGAACATTATCACAGCATAGATTTCTCACAAAACTGTCTTCCTATCATGGCCAAGAATTTCATGCATAAGAAATAACAAACTATAGATGAATTATAGCCTTTCGTATTGTTAAAATTTCTAATTTGAAAATATTGTCCATTATATTGATCAGGTTGTTTTCATTTATCTGATTAACTTTTATTTCTTTGTCTATAAGGACATCCATGATCATTCTCTTTATAGAAAACAAGTAATCTCCTCAGATGACATATCTACCTTTTTTAGAAACTATTGATGTAGCCAGACGGGTGGCATAGACCTATGATATCAGCTACAAGAGGCAGAGGCAGAGGCAGGAGGAATTGGGTTCAAGGCTGGTCTGGGCTACACAGTGAGTTTGAGACTGGCCTGGATAACTTAGTGAGATTCTATGTCAAAATAAAAGTAACAAAGAGCTAGGGTTGTAGCACAGTGTACTTGTTCAACATGCCAAAGGCCCTGAGTTCCACCTTAGCATCATACACACACACTCACATACACACTTGCGTGCAAAAGAGAAAGAGCTATGGGACTTTGTTTTGTTGTATACCTTGCCTATCAGGGAGATCAGAGATAGGCAGTAACTAAGAATGCATGTGAATGCCTCTGCATTCATAGTTATGTGTAAAATGAAATGACTAGTACATGGTAACAACAAAATATTTACCACAAAAATTTCAATAGATTTCTTTTTGTTCTGATGATACTAAGATGGAAACAAGTCAGCAATTGTCTACTTGTCACAAATCCTCACAGCATCAATTCTTCATGTTTTTGTGACATGTTATTTCCTTACTTATATTCACAAAAGTTTATGCTGCTGTAATTGAGTATAAAAATAAGCCATCAACTAAAATTATGTTGGCATTCACTAACTTCATAATTAGTGCTCACATCAAATGGTTTTCTCTTATGATCACACAATTCTTTAAATTTTCCTTATAGAGGTTGATTTAATGTTATTTTAACGTAATATCTGATATATAATAGGATAATAAGTTTCATCACTTAAAATATAACTAAATATTTGGGGTGCCATACCCCAAACCTGGGAAGGAAAGGTGAGAAACATGATTAAGGTAGTAGAATTCTTGACATTATTTGCAATGTAATATTTTTTAAGATCAAAAGCAAATGTGCTAAACACTTGCAATTGTTAAAGTCAGAAGTGGATGCACATGTAGATTATGAGATGGTCAAACTATTTCATTACAAAGAAAATATTAGTTTTGACATTTTTCTGATGATGAACTTGCCAATCTTAGTTGACACTTTTTGCATTTATTTTTTAATTGGATGGCTCATTTCAAAACTGCTCAAACAAAAGTTGACAAAGAAACATGTACATGAAGGAATTTCAGTAGAAGAAGACAATGTCGCTTTGCACTTAATTATGTAAGATTGAGAATATGTCCATAAAAATCACTTTCAACAGTATTTATTATATCAAAAATTCAAATCTACTCTTCCCTCTCTCTCTTCTTTTTCATCTCATGTGTTCGCCCACTGAAATGTTATACTCACGAACACATGGTGGCATTTTAATTAGCAGGCTCAACCCAGCCATTTGTCATTAACTTCCTGCAGTATTACCGGTGAGTTTTGTTTGATCTAAAACAAAGATGTATGGCTGTGCTGTTGGCCAGAAATAGTTGTGAGCTATTCCAAAATCCTTGGGATAAAGGACTTTAAGCAGAAATGCTCAAACATTTTGCCTTGAGATTATAAAAATGCTTGTGAGTATATGTGTATATATGTATATACATACATATATATATATATATATATATATATATATATATATATATATATTAAGCTTTAAAAGTAGAGAAGTGATCTACGAGTGCCTCCCTCATGGAAACCCAGGCAGGCCTCTTGTCTGAGATGCTTGGGGGTCTGCAATGATTACTGCTGCCTTTTTTCTTTTCTCCTCCTTCTGGGCACACTCATTTTTATTTACCATAAATCTTCCTTTATTGAGATCAATCCTATAAGTGTATTTGAGTACATATTTAATACCAGGTACTATTCTGGGCAGAACATGAGACTTATGAAGATGGCCCTTGTGATGACACCAGACAACAAAGATCACAAGATGACATCAACAAGGAACCATAAAGCAAGTTTATAGGGCTTTTTTAGGGCTGCATTTTGGAGTGAAGAATGTATGGTAAGATCACTGAGTGATAAAAGCTACATTTGGAGAGTGGTGAAAGGCTTTCCACAGGATAATCTGCTTCAGCTAGAATAGTGAGGGGTAAGATTTCAATAGGTGCTTTCCTTGGTGGCTTCTAACAAAGAGGCTTCTAAATCCTATCATCCACTGCACAGTTATATCTAGCAATGTCATTTCTCGCTCTCCTCCCTCTGTTGATCTTTGTGTGTACACTGTCCAGTATCTAAAAGCATCTTTCCCCTTTTCTGAAATGCCTACTTCATGTCTTCTATTGGAAATAGCACGAAAGGTATCCTGTTTGGGGATCAGAGACATCAGGCCAGGTTGTTAAAGAATTTTTTCACATTGGAAGACTCACATTCTGGCTGCTGGATTTCTGGCCATAGGACACACATAAGGTGATGACTTGGGTGCCCAGCTTGAAAATGCTACCCTTGGTTACCTTGTGCTTCTAAATCCAATGACTTCTGTGTATTCAGCCCATCCTTATCTTCTGACCTTCCTCAGAGTCTTTGTTGAGGCCTCTAGTCATTGAATTTAGCCTCTTCCTCTGCCTTCTCCCACCCCTCAGCACAGTGGCTACTACATAAGTCATCCTACATAGAATACAATCAGTGAGCTTTCCTGTTTAATTTTCCAATATTTCTTAATAGCCTCTCCCATCAGTGAATTACACAGCTTTCCTAACAGTACAGGGTCCAGCAGTTTTTGTCATCTGGACTGCTGCCTTTCTAGACTGATGATCCTCTATCTAGCTGCCTCTCCTTCGCTGTCAGCAGGCATAGTTTCTTAATCTCCAGTGTGCTTGTTTACCTAACTTCACAGTTTAATGAGAAACAGATGAGCTGTAGATCTTGTAATTAGGGCCTCAGCCCCTTACTGGCACCTGAAAAATGCTTGGCAAATGAATGTTACCATTGAGTTAAAAATCCCAATTCTAGAAGCCACTGAATTCATGGATAAAACATGGAAAACAGGCCCATGGTATAACGCAAAGGGTTGTTTCGATCATACAAGGGGAGAAAAAAAATGGAGACAACCTTTTGCAATGTTCTGCGCACAGTGGTTTCTCTTGCTTTTCTTCCCCTGTGAGAGCTCATTCTTCACCTTTCATTCAATGAGGCTAGCTCTTTCTAGACTGGGCACAAGCAACCTTTCTTCCTGTTCCTCCTCACTGATCAACTGCAAATAATCTTTGACCTAAACTGTATTAGAAAACCTATTCACCATGCATATTAATCTAAAATCTATCTATAAGTTGAAGGCTTTCTTGCCATATTTGATAGTACAAGAATACTAAGGTTTTTTTTTAGTTATTTATGTTTTAGACAGTATTTCCAGTGTATTTTGTAGATGAGATACTTGACACTACTCTAGTTCTTAATTCTTCTATATATCTTTTTTAAAAAAATACTGGATGTTTTATGTAAATTTTTATATTTTATTTATTTATTTATTTATTTATTTATTTATTTATTTATTTGCAAGAAAAGAAAGACAGAGAGAGAATGGGTGTTCCAGGGACTCTACCTGCTGCAAACGAACTCTAGATACATGTGTCACTTTGTGCATCTGGCTTTACGTGAGTACTGGGGAATCGATCCCAGGTTGTTAGGCTTTGCAGGAAAGCACCTTAATGGCTGAGCCATCTCTCCAGCTCTCCTACGTATCTTTTAAAAATATAAAAACCAGTGGTTTATTAATCCAATTTTTAGCAATATAAATTCTTGTGCAATCAGAATATTATTGTTCTGAGTAATGTTAAAAATAAGTCAGTCTCAGCCAGCCATGGTGGCATACACCTTTAATCCCAGGACTTGGGAGGTAGAATCATCATGAGTTCGAGGCCACCCCAAGAATACATAGTGAATTGCATATCAGCTTGGGCTAGAGTGAGATCCTACCTTGCAACAAAACAAAACAAAACAAAACAAAACAAAACAAAACAAAACAAAACAGAAAGTCAGCTCACTACTACCATTTTGCAGCCACTGCTCTTTGGTCTTTTTCCTCCCCTATCCTCCCTTCCTCCCTTCCTCCCTCTCCCTCTTCCTCTTTCCTTCCTTCTTTTTTATTCTATATTTTTTACTTTCTAAATATTTAAGTATATGTATATATAGCCCAAGTACTTAGGGAAAATTTTTTCTGTCATTCATGAAGCTCATCATTTGGCATAGACTTATAAAACAGCTAAGTATTGCTCATAATAATATAGAAAAGGATTTTTTGCATTGTCTATAAGGACAATAACGTTGTATAAAATATATGTATTCAATTAAATAAAATGAATGAGATGAATCTAACTTACACTTATGAACATATTAGGAAAACTCAATTTATAGATTTTAGATAAAAAAGAGGCAACATGCATAAGGTAATAGTGAATTCCTTTTCTCTCATTTATTTTTTTCATGCTAGAGTTATTTGCTAATGGTGCTATTCTTTTTATTCTAATTAAAATGTCTGCATTTCTACTCTTAAGCCTGTCTGTGCAAAATGTTCTTGCTCTTGGCTTCATCTCAGAAGTCATTGTAAGCTACATAATCACATGGGGACTTTTCTTCTAGTTACAGTAAGTGGAACTACAGGAAGACAATGCTTTTCCTAAAGTATTCTGAGATACTTTAAAAAATATTTATTTATTTATTTGAGAGACAGAGAAAGAGGGAGAGTGAGAGAGAAAGAGAGAGAGAGAGAGAGAGAGATAATAGACACACCTGGGCCTCCAGCCACTGCACATGAATTCCAGATGCATGTGCCATCTTGAACATCTGGCTTATATAAGTACTAGGGAATCAAACCTGAGTCCTTAGGCTCCATGGGCAAGTTCCTTAACCACTGAACAATCTCTCCAGCCCTTGTGCTACTATAATAGGACCTCATTTTAATAAATAATATAAGCTATTGACTATTACATGTTACTATTAAATATCATAGTTATTATCTAAAATTTGGTGGCATTTTCACCATTTTAACAGTTTGATGATTATACATCTATTATATATATAGTATATAAAGTAAAACTGACTCACCTGTACTCACGCTAGTCATTTTCTCAGACACAGTCATTGTTCTATATTAAGTAAGTTAAATTACAATCTCTTTGGAATCTGTTAAGGTTGGAAGATGAACTGTGCCCCACAGGCTCTTGCATGGATGCCTTGTTCCACAGCTTGTGGTGGTATTTTGGAAGGGGTAGGAAATTCAGGAGGTATGGTCTAGCTGGAGGAATTGGTCAGTGAGGCATGTCCTTTAGACTTATGTCTTGTCTTGGGTCCTTTCTGTTTGTCTCTTGCTCTCCTTCATGGCCAGCATGACATGACATTCACAACTCTGCTCTACCATGCCTTTCTAACATGATCTTCCACCAGCCAGTCAAGGAGTCAAACCTCTGAAACTGTGAACCAAAATACATCCTTCATTCCTGAAGTTGTTTCTCTCATACAGTGGTCACAAATTGAAAACAATTATTCATATTCTTACATATTATCTTTCTATTTAAATAAGGCAGCTTATAGATGATGATAAAGTTAAATCTTTGGGTGGTAACTTTTGTTATATATTTAATCAGCCAGGCTGCATCAACATGTGTTGGAGTTTCAGCTTATGTTTGCTGGCCTTAAATAAATAAAGTAGTCTGCTATCTAATTTGGAAATTTTCCAGTAGTACAAATTATTTTGTTTTTGCATGCTGGGGAAAAGCACTTTTTTTTTTTTTTTTTTTGAGAGAGACAGAGAGAGAGAGGGAGAGGAAGACAGAGATGGGCATGTCAGCAGCCTCTCAGCTACTGTGAATGAAATCCAGATGAGTGCTCCCCCTTGTGGTCAAGTGTGGCATTGTGCCCTTGTGTCACTTTGCATCTGGCTAAATGTGGGACCTGGAGATTGGAACCGCTGGAGATTGGAACCGGCATTCTTAGGCTTAGGAGGCAGGCACCTTAACCGCTAAGCCATCTCTCCAGCCCGAAAAATACTTCTTAACTGTAAAGCTCTAACTGAAAGTAATGTAATTTAAAAGACATAAAATACCTACAAAGAAATGTGATGACTTTAGCTTTGTGTTCATAGCAGTATGAATGACAGTTTAAATGTAACATAGTAAGATCTATCACTATATAATCTGGGAAGCAAAGGCATAGAAAAACTTGTCTAAGCACATACAACTTTTTTTTAAATTTATTTTTACCTTAAGTATAATAAAGATGATAAGTTTTTTTTTTATTAGTTATATATATAGTGTATATACAGCCATGATGGTACCATCGTTCACCTTCTCCCTGTCCTCCCCCCATGGGGATTGTGGGTCTTGCTTTGTGGGGGTAGCCATCAGTTATGGGGAGAGGCAATGTCTCTGTGAACAAACAAATTTTGAAAAAAATCTCTGGTTACTGAAAAACTTAGAGGCTTTACCAGAATCAGGAAATAAAATGTGCAAAATCTAAAGGCAGCTAAAAAGGAGTCTATATGTATAAATTATCAGGGAAATCAAAGAGCTTCTAACCTGCTCTCCCTGTCCAAGTCTGTATTCCCTATGGTCAGGTCATATTTCCTTGTCAAAACCCACCAAGGGGCTGGAAAGATGACTTAGCAGATAAGTGCCAGCATGAGGGTCTTAGGGGTCCTGAGACCCCCTGAGTTCAAATCTCAAAAGCCCACATTAAGCAGCTGAGCACAGCCATGTGTGCTTGTAACCCCAGTCCCACAGGGGAACAGAGACCTGGAAGAAGCAGCAGATCTGCCCGCAAGCCCCCTCAAAAAAATCGCAAACTTCAGGACAGTAAGAGGCTCAGGCTGAAACGAGAGTGAGCAAAGAATAATGGAGCAGGACACCGGAGCTCTGCTCTAGGAAAGCACATTACCCTATAGGTGAGCAGATGAGAGCCACAAGAGTACATGCGTGTACATAATCAGAAACACACACACACAGAGAAAGAGAGAGAGAGAGAAAGAGAGAGAGAGAGAGAGAGACCTACCAATGACTTCCCATTCACTTGAGAATAAAACCTGTATTTCTTAGAGTGAATTATGTGGCCCTGCCTGATTTGTCTCTTGATAATTTCCAATTCCCTTCTTGAAACAGTGTCTCATATAGTCCAGGTTGGATCCTCCTTCCTCCATGTGGGTTGAGTTAATAGGCATGTGCCAACATACCCTGTATTATGTGGTACCGGAGAGTAAACCCAAGACTTCCTGCATTCCAGGTAAGTGCTGTACCAACTGACCTACATCCCCAGCCCCACCTCCACAATTCATATCTTTATATTCTCTTTCCAGCCTCTGCCCACAACAGACATTTTACTGCCCTTCTGACCTGCCACCTTTGCTTCTGCCACAAGGTTTTATCATTGCTGCTCCCTGTGCTTGGGATATTCTTACTTTTGATGCTTAAAGACTTAAATACCACTTCCTCAGATAACCTTCCTGAACTGCCCTGACTCAGCATTACTTTTGCCTGGGCACCCTGAAATTATAATGTTTTTTTTGTTGTTGGTTTCCTCCCATATGCTGCATGTAGAAAGGCACATTGTCTGTCTTGTTCATGGTTATCTTTGTAATGTCTAAAACAATATCTGGCATACAATAGAAACACAATAAATATCTGTGTTATCAGTAAATAAATGAACACATTTCTGACTTAAAATTTGCTTGTATTTCACTGATGTGGGCAAAAGGTTTATTTGCATGTATGTATGTGTGTGGTGTGCATGGTGGTGTGCATGCATGTTTGCATGTTTATGGGTGCACATGTGTGAGCTTATGTATGTGCACATGTGTGCCTATGTGTGTGGAGGCCAGAAGTTGATATCAGGTGCTTTTCCTCAACCCCTCTTCATCTTATTTATTAAGACGGGTTCTCTTGTGGGAACCTAGAGCTCACTGATTGGATAGTCTTGCTAGCCAGCTTGCCCTGGGGATTACATCTCCACCTCCAGAGTACTGGGATTACAAATGGGCCTCCATGGCCATGAAGTATTTTTATCAGTGCTGGGGATCCAATCTCAGTGTTCATGGTTGAACCACAAGCACTTTACTGACTGAGCTATCTCCCCAGCCTTAGACCTAAAGTTTTTTTTTTAAGATTTATTTTTATTTATTAATTTATGAGAGAGAGAGAAAGAGAGAGAGAGAATGGACACACCAGGGCCTCTAGCCACTGCATACGAACTCCAGACGCATGCGCCACCATGTGGATCTGGCTTATGTGGGCATGGAGAATTGAACCTGGGTCCTTAGTCTTCGTAGGCATATGCCTTAACTGTTAAGCCATCTCTCCAGTCCCTAGACCTAAAGTTTTGATTTGAGTTATATAGTTAACTAGATCAATGTTTGTTGCTTTGTTTCTGTTATCAAGAAAAGCATTTCTTCAGCCATACTTAAAATAAATATCCTTTCATCTTTAAGTGTTTAGCTCATAATGGATGTGCAACTTTTTTGCAGTTTTTTTTTTATGAGAAAGAGAGAATTGGCATGCCAGAGCCTCCAAACACTGCAATTGAACTCCAGATACATGTGCCACCTTGTATGCATGTGTGACCTTGTATACTTGCATCACCTTGTGCTTCTGGCTTACATGAGATCTGGAGAGTTGAACATGGGTCCTTAGACTTTGCAGGCAAGCACCTTAACTGCTAAGCCATCTCTCCAGCCTTGGATGTGCAACATTGTTTGAACAGAGTCCCCTGCACAAGCTATTAGATATTTTGTTACTTAATTACCAAATCTGATTTAACTATCCTTATTAGGTGAAACAGATTGTTTTAAATATGATGACAGGGGGCTGGAGAGATAGCTTAGCAATTAGGCATTTGCCTGCAAAGCCAAAAGACCCAGGTTCAATTTCCTAGGACCCACATAAGCAAGATGTACAAGGTAGCACATACATTTGGAGTTTGTTTACACTGGCTGAAGACCTTGGAAAGCCAATTCTCTCATCCTTTCCCTATTCTTTATCTGCCTCTCTCTCAAGCAAATATAATGACACATTCTTTATCCTACAGATATGTTTTCATAGTCAGTGTAAATGAGTTTGACATCCCTAGTCCATTGCTTTCTTTACTTCTCTATATTCTTGACATCAACAATAGTATTGTGCAATCTTAGTGTTTTTTACTGTGATGCTCAAAATGGGTTAGACTTCTACTCAGAACCTTCTTATTCTGAATAAAACTTGGTAAGCCTAGTTCTTTCAATGATTATTTTGTACTAACCTTTGTTAGAATCCTTAAGTTCACCTTTTCTTTAAAGCAGGAGTCAGTGTTCACGACAGAGAGACAGGGAAGGATTGAAAATTGTAGCCTGCTCAGAATTTTTTCAATCAGCCAGTTTTTATCTTTGGTAAATTCACTATGTGTCTTCTGATTTAAGTAATTTCATCAAGTAATTATTGGGATCTGAGCTACTTATCAACAAATCCATTTCATTTCAGATGTAGGAATAGCTACTGAAAGCTGAGTAAACCTGGGTCTGCTTTGGTTGAAAGTACTTTGTATATGTTCAAATATGCAGGTAGAAAAGGAAAAAAAAATGTGTCAGTTTATTGCTTATATTTTATACCACTATTGCCAAACCATGAATTGCAACAGAAGGTTTGTTAAATATTACCTAAGCACTTTGAAGTGAAAGATTTTGCCTTTTCCACAGGCATTGTTTTTATTTTGACTAGTTTCTGGAGATGACTAGTCAGAGGGTATATGCTCTGCAGAAAACATAGTTACTAGGGCAAGCAGATGCAAAGTAGTTAATGTCTCTTTCACTTAAGAGTTCTTAGGCAGCAGAACTCCTGTGTCTTCCTCACAAATACATTGGTTCTGGGTAAACAGAATGCACTTAGGATTGTGGCTACTTTATATCAGGCATTAGACTATATGTTTCTGTATAATCTTTTACTGGTAAAATAATTTATGAATATTGGATCTAAACATGTTACCTGTGATATTTCCTTGGCATCTTCCTTCCTTTTTACTTTCCTTCCTTCCTTCCTTCCTTCCTTTCCTTCCTTCCTTCCTTCTTCCTTTTCTTTTCTTTTCTTTTCTTTTCTTTTCTTTTCTTTTCTTTTCTTTTTTTCTTTTCGTTCAAGGTCAGGTCTCACTCTAACACAGGCTGACCTACAATTCACTATGTAGTCTCAGGCTGGCCTTGAACTCATGGCAATCCTGCTACCTCTGCCTTCCGAGTACTGGGATTAAAGGCATGTGCCATTACACCTGGCCCCCTTGGCATATTTCTATTGGCAGAAGGCATTAAAGTGGTTCAGTGGAAACCTACGGGGTGTCACTAAAGCTTTTTTTGTGAAGTTGATAAGGACTAAAATGCTGATTAGGTTTTAGATGTCATTCTAACATGGTCCATTTGGCTATAGATCCTGCAATATATATGCCTCTTTAAAAGGATTTGTGATTAAAGACTGAAACTGTAGCTAAACTGCACAGATTACAATGCATTTTAAATTTAGTGGATAAACAGTGATCATCCTTTTGATAATGTTTCTAAATAGCTATAAACTCAAACTTATTAACGGTAACACAGTTTGAAGGATTCAAACTTAAATAATCCCACTAAATACAGCTCTATTGTTTCTGAAGAATAATGTGCATGCAAGAAACAATGATGATCACATAGTAAACAGCTCCAGATACTTAAACACTAAGTGTGACATTTAGAAGGCTTCTTCTTAGGAAAATAAATACTATTATATTTGTGATCTAATTCAAGAAAGTAGAACCAGAAGCTGGGTGTGGTGGTGCACACCTTTAATCGCAGCACTCATGAAGCAGAGGTAGGAGGATCACTGTGAGTTCAAGGTCACCCTGAGAGTACATAGTGAATTCCAGGTCAGCCTGAGCTGCAGTGACACCCTACCTTGGTAAAAAACAAAGTGGAACCAGAGCTGTCAGACTTCTGAAGCAGGGAGGACCCATCTTCTTTTCCTTGAAGCAAAATGCCAATGCCACCAAGTGTTGATATTGTCTCGCTATAGGTTAACACAGTGTGATAGTTCAAGCAATCCTGATGTCAACACAAGGTACTGACATGTAGGCTTGCAGCATAGATAATGAAACACGGACAAAACATTTAGCATGGATGTTGATGAAGTAGAGGGTCTTTATAGAGATGAATCGACATATATACCATGAGTGATACAGGAAGGTACTCACTGTTTAACCTATAAATTCTGAGGACTGCTTAAAATAGAGAGCGATGATGTACCTTTTTTTTTTTTTTTTTTTTTTTTTTTTTTAAGGGGGAGACTGGATCATAAGAACTTACACATGGACCAATGAAGACAGAATCTCACAAATGGAGGCAAGATAAGCTTAATTCTGTTACAATTATTAGTAATTATTTTAAAAAACCAGCATACACAAAATTATTTAGATGATTCTCAGTTCCATTTAACATGAACTAATTAACTGGTAAATAAATATCTACCTTTGTTTATTAACAGTTCTTAATTAGATTAGGTTGGTCAAGGACCATAGACTTTAGAATTTTTTTGTGTTATAGCTTGATCATGGATGTCCAAACCTTTTCAGTAATTACCTACACAACACATTTGCCCAAAGGATTAATATCATTTTAATCCCATGCCTCATCAACTGAATCATGGAGTGAAGCAGCATCGCTCACTCCTGGCTGAAGGAGACCCTCTTCTCAACTGAGGAAATATACTTAGACCCTCCTCACAGCTTTTCACACTGACTCATGTTTGTTTAAGTAGTTACTAGAAGCTCAGACAACTGGACATTTGTCTGTTTCAGCCAGTGAGTGAGAATCTGCATCCAATTAGAGTGTTCTCATGTTATCAAATATTATGTTTTCCAATAAGGCAAAGAAGAAGCATGGTAGAAAGATGCTGAAGAAAAGTACAAAGACTTTTTTTTGTTGTTTCATTCAGTCATGTGTTCAGCAGATCTGTGCTGAAGATCTAGCACACAGCATCACTTATTTCTTGATACAAAGAAAGAAGAAGCCACTACTGCCCTAGAGTAAAAGAGGAAGAAAAAAACACAGTGGTGTTGATAAGACAAATAAATGTACGGCTTGGCTTGGAGGTTGGTAGAGTGTTGAGGCTCTGTAGAGTATCAATGGAAGTTGAGTTGGTGTTGCCTGGACACAAAAGGAAGAAACACATCTTCTATCTGGAGGGACAAGCTTACGCCTATGCACAAAGGTCTGAAGCCTTGATTCAAGGAGTATAGGTGACTCAGTAAAGGTGAAAATTCCCATTATGTACACAGGAGGGGAATCCTGAGACTGAGGTGGTGGGTGAGTCAGGTAATGAGGTGGATATGCAAGCTAATGGCTAGGGACATGGAACTTTATTGACCATAAAAGACCAGTGGCTTTGAAGAATGGAAGTAGTAACAGGGAGAGATACCTGCTTAAGACCTCCCACCCATCAGGAAGAGGAATAGAAAAGCTGAGACTGGAAGTTGGAGGAGAAGTGCAAAATCCACATTTAACACAGAGAGAAATAAAGCCTGAAACATTTGCTCATAGCATTCATCATAGATAGACATTTTTCTCTATATTACCATTCTTTTCTGGTTTGCTGGCTTCCTTGTACCTTTGTCTCTCCTTTCTCTGTTTGTTATTTCTTTTGTCTTTCACAGTCTACAAGTTCATATTCTTTAAAGCCCAATTCACATCTCCCTTTGTACGGCTCCTTGCATTCTTGTCCTAGGTAATCACTTCCATTCACAGTATGACAATTCCAAATTGATTCTTCTAGGCCAGAATATATTAGGGTTCAACTGTCTATTTGATATATCTACTTGGATATCTTACAAGTACCATAAACTCAGTTTTAAAATTAAACTCTTGTTCTTTTTTCCCAGAAATCTGCTTCTACTTCAGTTTCCTGACCTTAATAATTGGCATCAAGGTTTATGAAGGAGGCTAATAAGAAGCCTATGAGTCAAGCCTGTTCCTTCCTCTCTCCCATACTTCACTGCAGACGTTAAACCCTCTCCCCTCACTTTTCTTCACTGCTACTCAAGATGACAACCTTATTAAAGCTATCCCTGACTTATTTACTAAAAAGAGCAAGATGTGGGGGAAAGATTTGAACAGTTTGATTCTTTGAGGATGTTTTATCATAGTATAACACTGCCAGCCCTATTAAAGGCAGTTTAACTTTCTCAGCCTCTGATTTCTATTCTCTGTCCATAAACAAATATGCTTTCTAATTGGTAAAATCTTTTGAGATAGCTAACGGAGAAATTTTTACATAACTCTGTCAGAATTTTTACTCAGCAAAAAGTTAAAGTGGATCAACATTTTCCATTTGCTCTGAGTTTATCCTTATTATACTGTTTCTTTTTATCCTCACTCATTAAGACATCATAAATGATTCCTGACTCCCCTTTCTCTCAAGTCTTGGAAATATTTTTCTTTATTCACTCTCATCTGGGAGCATTTAATCTAGTTTGCTTGTCTTTAAATCTCTCATTTTATTATCCTCAGTTGTTATTTAGAAGAAGTCTTCATTGACTTTGTCCTATTGAATTGGTGTCCTGTTGCTTGGTACTGCCAGCTGGAAGTTGGCTAGGAATGGTGTTACACTAAATCTCTTTCCTCTCCATTCTTCTCCTCTGTCACTGCCCCACACAAATTCCTGTTGATCAACATGTGACCCAAAATTTGACCCAGGTTATTTGAAGGCAGTATAGTATACTTATGTATTCTACAGTTCAAAGACACAGATTTGAAAGATTCATGCATTCATTGCTAAGAGTACAGTTTTCCACGAGTTTAGGCAAATTATGTTTGTGTCTGCTTATGACATATATTTTTCTTTTTTCTTTTTGTTTTTGCTTGTGATCTTTTCCAATGTAACTATGCAACAGTAATGAAGTAGCAAGGATAGGCTAAGATCTTATTGTTGTTTTCTAACTCTAATGATTAGTATTATGTAACATGATTATTCTTTATTACATACATTCACATAATATCTACTATAATGCTTATCATGTAAAAAGTTCTTGGAAATAATCTTATATCTCTTACATTTTTTGTTAATATTTTATTTATTTATTTGAGAATGTGTGTGTGTGTGTGTGAGAGAGAGAGAGAGGGAGAGAGAGGGAGGGAGAGAATGGGCATGCCAGGGCCTTCAACCAATGCAAATGTACTCCAGATACATGTACCTCTATGTGCATCCGGTTTACATGTGTACTGGGGAATTGAGCTTGGGTCCCTAAGCTTTGCAGGCAAGTGCTTTAACCACTAAGCAATCTCTCCACCCATCTTTCACATGTCCAATGTGCATAAAGAAATGAATAAAACAAAAGGAAATAAATATATAGTTGATCTTTTACTGCCTGTTATTAGACAGTTACTCATACTGTCTCAAAATATTACACCAATTTGCCTTTATACTATTTCCAGGACAACTATTTGGCTCCAGAGATAGATAAGTTATGTAAGAAGTCAAAGTCCATAGTTTAACATTTTATTTTATTTTATTTTATTTTATTTTATTTATTTATTTATTTATTTATTTTGGTTTTGTGAGGTAGGGTCTCACTCTGGTCCAGGCTGACCTGGAATTCACTATGTAGTCTCAGGGTGGCTTCGAACTCTCGGCGATCCTCCTACCTCTGCCTCCCAAGTCATAGTTTAACATTTTAAACTTATCATTAGAGCTCAAAAAACACAAAATATGGTACTAAAGACTCAATTCATCTTATTAGAATCATTGTCGAACTTTTAGGACTATCATCACTTAAATAAACTATACAAGATTTGTCCCCTCAGCTTACTATGCCTTTATACACACACATATAAATTGGCATTATCATTTGATTTTGGATAAACAATTTAAGTAACAAAAAAACAAAGACACATTGCATACCAGGAAATTAACTTTGACTTAATTCTTAGCTTAAGGAAGGAAAAGATAACTCTACCATAATGGATGCACATTTAGAAAAAAAATAATGCTGGTATAAAAATAGCTTTGGGAATTTGCCTTCAGAATTGCTTCCTTCCTCTGAGATGCTGATTATAACATGTAGACGATATTACATTTTAAAATGCTGCTTTTGTTTGTTTGTCGGCTTCAGGGTCTTGGGGTTTTGCATTGCTTTTGGTGATGCTGTGTCCATATTAAAGTTTATACTGTTTTATTATTAAGACTAAATGGCAATGAAAAGTTGCTGGATGGTGATTTACTAGGACAAGCATGTTAATTAAATAAGATAACAATATGTAAACTCTGGTAAAAATGATCAGAAACCTGGTTTTGCATGAGAATTCTTTTAAAGGCCTGCAGATGCTATACTATTAAAAATTTAGTGTAATTGTACTATTTTTCTTTGCTCATATAGAGAAAGTGTTGTCATCTAGACATGTATCTAAGCAGTTACACAATAAAATAGTAGGTTTCATATTGTGTTTCCAGGAAACGGTTCTGTTGGGAGCTCAACCAAGATGTTCTGCTGCTAAAAGTAAAATAATAACAGGTTGTTTGCTAATCTCTGATAAAACATTCTAGAGAATACAATTGTTTTCTTGAATTTTAAGCTTTTCTTCTGTTTCCTCTTATTCCATCATTAGTTCTTCAATTTGTGTCCTGACATGTGCTGCTGAAGGTAACAAAATGTATAAATCAAAAACATGCAGTCACCGGGCATGATGGTGCATGCCTTTAGTCTCAGCACTCAGGAGGCAGACATAGGAGGATCACTGTGCGTTCAAGGCCACCCTGAGAATACAGAGTACATTACAGGTCAGCCTGCACTAGAGTGAGACCCTACCTTGAAAAATAAAAAACAAACAAACAAACATACAAAAAACATGCACTCAAAGATAAACCTAGTGTATGCTAATTCTCAAATATGTTATGAGTCATACTTTTTATGTGTGGAGACTTGAATACATATGACATATCGTATTTCTACAGGCATAGTTCCTTATAACTCTTTTAATTTCAGTAAAATGTCATTATTTTACAAAAATCTCTAGTAAACACCATGATTTTTAGTTACTCAGGTACTTCAACATGACTGAAAACTACCAAATTATAATGCTAACTTTTTTCAATTAGCTCACAGTTTTGAATGTGAATTGCAAGATATTTTCAATTCTTTTGTCAGGATCAGTATTAGTTATAATGTTCAGATCTTATATTATTCAGACTTATGGAATTCTTTGAAATAGAATATGGTGTACCAATAAGTAAGGGATACATTAGCCCATGTCTGTGTTTGGAAAGTCATTTCAACAAGCGTTATGGTAAGTGATACTATTAATGACTTCATATCTAATTTAACTGGAGACCTTGAAGGTGGCCTCTAGTTTGCATTCCATTAAAAGTTTTTAATAAGATTTCAACAAAAATAATAATAAAAGCATCCCATTTCACCTTTGCTTCTCCTTAACAATTCAAAGTATCAATTATAATATAACCTTCATTTGACTTGCAACCATCCCTGTGCTCTCAACAGCATATTAAATCGTGTGCCAATGCTTTAAGGGCAAAATAAATGTCTTGTTTTATCTTTTAACTTTAGTTCTATTTTAAAGTGACTTCGCCAATGTGTAGTAATCAACTATACTTTAAAAAATAGTTTTGATAAAACATTAGGAATTTTTAAAAGTTTAAAGGCACATTTTCCTCACATCTTAAAAGAGGACTGTCTCTTTTCAAACACAGCTGTTGTCTTTTTACCTACATGATCACATTAATTCTGCTGTGAGGCTCAGGCACTTGCTTACCCAGCTTCCTTTGATTCTATCAGCCACTTTTGTTTTTAATAAATATTATTTATTTATTTATTTTTCAAACAGAGGGAGACAGAAAGAAGACACACATGGGCACACCCACATACAGAAAGGCATGCTAGGACCTCCAGACACTACAAATGAACTCCAGATGCACATACCACATTGTGCATCTAGCTTTATGTGGGCTCTGGGGAATCAAACCAGGTTTGTTAGGCTTTTCAGGCAAGCACCTTAATTGCTGAGCCACCTCTACAGCCACTTTCTTAAGAGGTCTGATCTCAGGGCTCTGAGAAGAAATAGGCTGAAGGAGAAGACCAAAGAAAGGCAAGCAGTATTGATTACTGAAAGTTTCAGAATTCTCTACTCCTTTAAAGAAGTGTACAAATTAATAAAGGAACTAGAATTTTGAAGGTAAATAAAAATGATAGCATCTAGGATAAGCCAAAGGCTAAAACAGAGAGCCCAAAAAATATTGCCGTAGAGCAGACATGATTTTTAGGTCAGGTCTCTCACCATGTTTCTTCAGTTAATCAGTCAGCAAATAAACTATGCATACTCTTTCCCAGTAGTATTTCTCAGTTTGTCTTGCAAAGACGATTAAATGAGAGTTTCTAGGTATCTCCTCAAATAGTCTATCTTATTGAAGAAACAGTTACTCTTTTGCTGGGAGTAGGGTTAATGCCATGAGTAGTGGTGACATGGGAGGATGTGTGGACTTCAGGGTGATCATGTAGGATACAGTTTGTCTTTCAACTGTACATTTCAGTAAAACTTTTAATTTAACTTTTAAAGAAAACAAAATTTGATGCTTATTTACTACTAGTGAATAATAGCCTTAATTGTTCATTCATTGGTGAAAAGAACTTCCACAGACCTCTCAAATGACACCCAAAAGAAATAAGCAAACCCTAAGATGATACAAATAAAGGTTTCAGTACAAACAATAATCATAAAGACTTGCTATACACCATTTTCCTGCTTACAAAGAAACAAGGAGTATCTTTACTATAATAAACATGTCAGTTAAGAGAGACTTAAACTGCTATTTTCTTTCTTTTGTGTCTAAGCTTATGTTATGCATGCAAGTGGCATGTATTAGTAGTACGTGCATGCATATGTGTGGATGTACATGCACATGTGTGTTCATGTGTGTGGAGGCCAAATGTTGAAGCCAGGTGTGTTCCTCTATCACTCTCCCCCATATTCATTGAGACAAGGCCTCTCACTTGAACGAATGTTCACCAATTCATCTAGTCTAGCTAGTCAGCTTACTCTAGGGATCCTGTCTTCACCTTTTAAGCTCTGGGATTACCAGCAAGCCTCTATGCTGATAGGTGCTGGGGATATGAACTTAGGTCCTCACATGACAAGGGCTTTACCAACAGCTATCTCCTTAGATTTTTCATCCTGAAAGCTGGTATTTAACTGAATTTAATGAAGACAAATCACATAAGTAAAATAAGCATACATGCATCAGCCTGTGTACTCTACATGTGAATAGTCAGAAACAGAGTCTGGAAATCAGATGAGAAAATATTGAACAAAGTCAAGATTGAGGTACCAGAGGTGTGGGGTTGTTGCTATGAGAAAACTGTGTGGCATTTGATCTTTTGGAACTGATTTGTGGAAGAAATATGGAAGAGTTTGAAACCTTGGACTAAGAGATGTCTTGAAATGCTGTTAAGTAAAACACCTAAATCCAATAAAAGCTGTGGACAGTGAGGTTTGGCTTATGAAGGGGAAAAGGGCTAAATCCAGACTGTGCACAGGCTGTTTGTGTGAGAGGCTAGCCATATTCCTCCCATGTCCTGAGAAGTTGAGCAGGGTTAAGTTTAAAAGAAAGGGACTTGTGTGAGCAGATGGATATGACAAAGAAATAAATGAAACTTTTGAGCCACTTACTTTAGCCTGCTTCTGCTGCAAATGTCTGAGAGATTACCATCGCTGAGATTGGACTAGCTGTTCTGCATTGGGACACTTGAAAGAGTGCTGCAGGAGTTTGCCCACTTTTCAAAGTCAGCTTTATTCCCCCACCCTGATTAATAAATTTGGCAGCCTACCTAAATTATGGAAATATAACAAATGCATGGACAAAAGGGTCATAGGATTTGCAACCCTGTTTTCTGGAAATGACCACTGTGTGGGTGGCCTGATGGAGCCATGAGAAAGAACCATGGATTGCAATGGAGACCCCAGGATGTAGGAATTTCCAGAATATGAGGCAGCTGCCAAGGTAATTGCTGGCTCAGGATGGAGTTTCCCCAGGCCATAAGCAGCCCAGAAGGAAAGGCAGAATTGCAAACCTAGAGATTTTGCAGGGATCTTAGATGCCCCATATGGAGCTACAGGATTTGATGTTTGTTCTGTTTGTTTTAGATGCTTGCACTGGTTCAATCTTTCCTTACTCTTCTCAATGCCTCCTTTTGCAGTGTGAATGTTTATTATGTGCCAACATGTGTATTTCACTTACGTTTTAATTTTGCAGGCTTGTTATTAAGATACTATATTGAGCCTCAGAGATACATTGGCCCTTGGACTTTTGAGCAGTGGTGGGACTGACAAAAAGTATGGTGATTTTTTGAAGTTGAACTGAATGCATTTTCACCTCTTGAGATGGTTGTTAGTCTATGGAGGATGGGTAGAATGTTATTTGAATTAGATTATCCCCATAAACTCATGTGTTTTGGGTGCTTGGCCCTTAGGAGGAGGTGTGTTGCTGGGGGTGGACCTTGGGGTATTATAGCCAGCTCTGCCTTGCCAAAAATTGGCTTTTTCTCTTGCTATCTTTCACCTGCTACCACAAGGAGTGACATCTAGCTTCTTATCATGCCATGTCTTCCCCTGCCATCATGAAGTGTTCCCTCAAGACTGTAAGCCATAATAAACTCTTTCCTCCCATCAGCTGCTTTTGATCAGAGGTTATGTTGTAGCAAGGTAACTATGACCACAGCTTGGTGACTTAAAGATTGTCATTTTAGGTAGTGATTTTGTGGTATAACGTGGCCCCCAAGCGAAAAAACAAAAAACAAAAAACAAAACAAAACAAAACACTGGCATGCTTTAGAGACCAGCATGAAAGATGACTATGACTAGACCTGAAATAGACAGAAGACAGAAAGAGAAAGTGTGTTAGCAACAGACTCAGGGCTCCATGTGGCACCTATAAATGTGATGCAATGCAATGCATAGTTACACTGAGCTTTAGGGAAGGATTAGAGATGTCCAGGCTGAGGAGATAGCTCGATAACTCAGTCAAGCAACGTGCTGGCCTCTCAAACATGAGTGCACAAGTACAATTCCCATGTATAAAAAGCCTGGCATGGTGGTGCGTTCTTGTAATATTATTACCCCGGTGATGGCAAGGTGGAGACAGGCAGGTGATCCCTGGAACTCACAGGACAGCCAATCTAGCATGCATGGAGAGGCCTATCTTAAAGTAAGGTGGACAATGCCTGAGAAGTCCATCAGAGGTTGTCCTCTGGCCTTCATGTGCAACTGTACATGCACATGTCCTTGCACACACACAAACCTGCTTACCCCTCACACAGAACATAGAGTGGTGGTAGGTGGAGGTGTATACAATGTACGGAATTTGAAACAGAGTGAGCTGAAGAGGTCAGATATTATTGATCATGAACTCTCTCAGATAAATAAAATATTTAAAAAACATAGCTGTGCAGGAACTGTCTGTAGCTTAAAGCTACTCCTTTCATAATTTAGTTCTCATTATTTTATTGTCTTCTAAAATTAAGATTGGTAGACAAGAAAACTAAGGTCATCCTCAGTTCTGTTCATTTTTGGATACATACGCTAGAATTGTATTTTTCATAAATCCCTTCCTCTATGGTTCTAACCTAGTGTTAGCCACCCAAGAACTGGCTACAAGTGACCCACCAGCCATTAGACCTGTGAGTACATGGAGGACCATAGGCAGTCACAGGTCAGACAGTGGTGGCTGAGCTGTTCCACAGAGGTTTGATTTTGAACATCTCACACACTGAGTAGATAGCCTTCCTTAGCTCCTCTGAGTCTGAGGCCCGCAGGATTACAAGAAGAGATGCCATCTTGTGCAGGTGCAGGTTGAGCTAGATCTATGTCCTGCTTCCTCCTTATATATTCTAGTTTGTCCTTGCTGCTCTCCTGACCACATTTCTAGTTTCCCTTCCTGTCTACTAACTCTTCTGGGCCTTTAGAAGAATCCCCACCAGATACAGAGGCAGCATCTTTCCATTGATTATTCCATCAGTTTTCAAAAGGCATAGGTCTTATTCTCATGAACAATTACTATTGATATCATATTCACAGTGGTTCTTTCGAAATTAAACTCTTCTGAGGAGATAGGTTATATGTATAAAGTGAATGTTTATAAGTCCCCCCCCACCCTTTTTCTCTATGATTAAAACATCTTCTGAATCAAATTCCAGTATGTGTATGTGTGAGAACCATCAATCAAAAAGGAAATATCATGGTTATTGTCTGTAAGTATAGAAGTTGTCATAAAAAGCCGGGCGTGGTGGCACATGCCTTTAATCCTAATTCGTGGCCGCTCTGAGACTCCATAGTGAATTCCAGGTCAGCCTGAGCTAGAGTGAGCCCCTACCTTGAAACACCCCCCCCAAAAAAAAAGTTAAAATACCACCTTCTTATGTCTACAACAGGTTTCTATTTACTGATTCAATGACTTTGCATGGGTTTTGTCTCTTTAAGGTGTACCTTTTTTGGATTGTTTACACTCAAGCAAGTAGTTTCTCAATTATCTCTTGAATATTGATTATTTATCAATAATAATAATACTAAATTATTTAGATGAATTATATTTATCTCATTGAAATACTTTAAAATACATGTTTCTAATGAGACATATTAAGTTCTATGTTGGATCACCATATGTTATGACATTTTAGAGAATGTAAAAGATGACAAAAATGTTTTTTTGTTGTTGTTGTTGTTCTGTCAACTTGCATATTCATTTTGAGTAAGTCTGGATTTACCTAAATTTACCACAGGTA
Organism: Orientallactaga sibirica; assembly: GCA_036365145.1. NCBI lineage: Eukaryota > Metazoa > Chordata > Mammalia > Rodentia > Dipodidae > Orientallactaga > Orientallactaga sibirica. The sequence goes on along the minus strand of JAEOAD010000004.1, from coordinate 26,212,929 downwards.
GGTAGATTATAATATATACTTCTTCCTGCTAACTTACTATTGACCATATTCTGTTTTCATGTCTTTAGCTGAGAAATAGGCTTACAGATAAATTCCTCATCCAATGTCTTTTATCTAAAATGAATTCTCCAACCCTAACTTTCCTCTAAGAAACTGACTAGAACAAGGATACAAAAATCTACTATCATGTATATTCCCAGCATCCAGGCCTCTATATCCATATCTCTCTGCCCACAGTACTTTTTTTTCTTTCTTTGAGGAAATACATCAACTCCTGGGACTTCTCACCTAATGCCTAATAGTATTTTAAGAAAAGTAGTTTCTGTTCTGTTTGCACTTGGAGAGAGAAAGAGGTGATAATGGGAACAAGGAAGGGGGAGGAGGACAACACATTGCAGTTTTCTCTAAAAGCAGAATTGATCTTTCAGGAAAGTGTCCCCAGCTTTCCAACTGATTTGTCCTTGGGTTTTTGAAAATGGAGTAGTTGGAGTGAGCAATCTTTTTTTATTTATGCAAAGAATTAGAGCATGATGAATGTAGTTTTTTTCATATAGTTTTATTGATAGTATTAGTCAGCTTATTTTTGCTGGGACAAATGCCTGCCAAAAATAAGTTTAGGGAAGGAAGAGTTTATTTCAGTTTACCATTGCAGGTTACAGCCCATCATGGTGGCAGGAGTTTGAGGCAGCTGGCTATATTCAGCACAGTGAGAAAGCAGCTGTGAATACTGATGCTCAGCCTGATCACTTCTTTGTGTAGAGTCCAGGACCCAGCCCACATAATGCTGCCAACTACAGTTAAGATGGGTCTTCCCACCTTAGTTAACCTCACAGACACACACCATTGTTAATGAACCCATATAATCACTCACAAGTGGGCCTAAGTCCTGTCAAGTTGATACTATATATAATCACATTAATTTACTAGTCAGTAAAATATTTGTAGATTTTGGTAGTATTTTTCTATTATCTATTAGTTAATCAATCATTCAGCCAGTCAGTCATTCAATGATATGTCTACATTTCTGGTTGTTTTATTCCAAAATTCCATTAGATTGGCTAGCCAGACACCATATTAATCTGAGATATATTTCTTTTAGTATCTCTATACCCTATTCCTTAAATTATCTGGATGGGGGATGGATTATATTACCAATTTTTACAGGCAGATTGAGCAACTCCCACTGATTAAACATACTCACAAAATTTCCAAGTGATTAATAAAAGACAGGTTTGAGGGCTGGAGAGATGGCTTGTTGGTTAAGGCACTTGCCTGTGAAGCCCAAGGACCCATGTTTGACTCCCCAGAACCCACATAAGCCAGATGCACAAGGTGGCACATGCATAAGGTTGCATATGTGCACAAGGTGGCATGTGCATCTGGAGTTTTATTACTGTGGCTGGAGGTCCTGGCATGCTAATTCTCTCCCCCTTTCATAAAAAAGGTAGTCTGTTGGGCTTGCCTAAAATAATAAAAAAGAAAGGTTTGAAAAAAGACTAACACAAAGTCTTTTCTCATAAATTCTGTTAAAGAACAAAGAACAATGCAGAGGGGAGAGCTTTCACATGAAAACATGACCGACTCACAGATATACTTTGTGACAGTCACAAATCTTTTATGCATGTATTTATTATTTCTAAAGTACAACATTCCCATATTTATTCATGGGATAATTTTGAATGCATTTCGCATACATGAAGGCTTTCCAAAATTGATTTATCATAAGTACTGAGTAGAATTATATTTTATGGATGCTTCCTACTCTTCATTTTACTATAAACTGAATTAAGTCAACAGAGGTGGTATTAAGCCAGCACATTATTTCAATTTAAATGTAGCATGAGACCATAGTCTGTAAAGCATTCAGGAATGCCCTTCAGTACTCGGTCCCTCTCATTTTGTCTTTGCCATGGTAAACCCCTCTCTTTTCATGAGTGATGTCCAAGTGAAGCTCTGAAATTTATCATATTAAATATAACACATTTTTCTATTAGTTTCAAGCACCAAAGAGTTGTGGCAGACATGGAGAGAACATAGGTAGCCACTGAACAAATTTTCAAAACAGTTTTTTAAAAGCAAAATTTTGAAATTTGAGTCAGAATTCACCTTTTTAAAATGTGGACAGCAGAGGCATTTTCCAACATTAAAACATACATTTAAAAATAGAACATGTACTCTCAGCATATATGGTTACAATTTCATGCTTGGTATTACAGATTATGAGATAAGGTGGATGGGTGTGAGAGTTTTACCTTTTTAAGCACTTAATTTGGAGTCTAGCCTCAGCTTTCTTATCACTTGTCCAGTGTCTTTTGCAATACCTTATTACAAACACTCTTTCTCTGCTGGTGACTGGTGAGAGGCTGAGGTGAAAGCCAGCATAGCCTGGATGCTGAGGAGCATGTTGCCACCTCTTTATGCAGCAGAGTTTTCTAAATTAAGTTCATTGCATGGATAATTTCCTATAACCACAGGGGGCTGGAGCTGGCTGGTTGACTGGAAGAAAATTAATGAAAAGCAGAGGCCTGAACAAAGAGGAAATGAATGAGTATACCATTGCCTACTGTAAGAGAAACAGACCAGTGCCCAGACGGAGGGAAGTGATCAGAAGTTTACTCACTCAGGACTAAATAATTGATATGGAGGAAATGCATTGGCAGTCAGCGAGAAATACAGATTTCAAGCTTTATTGGGCATTGCGTTGGTGACTGTGGAGTGCCTATGGTTGTTTTGAATGAATGATGCCCACCTTTCTAGGACTGTTAATGGTGTGTTCAATTTCAATTTAAGGCATTTCTATTGAGCTTTTGAATTATTGATCAGGGAATGATGAGGGATGTGCTTACAACCAAGTGTGAAGTTACTGGTTAAGTCAGTGCTGGTAAGGTCTTATCTGAGGCAGAAATTCAGCACAGAGGAAAGCCTTTTTAATAATACACAGTTTTTCATCTAAAAAAAAAGCATGCTTAATGGAAAGACATGGAGAAGAGTTCTACTTAAATATAAGGAGTTGGTGAAACTCTCATTCCGACAACAGCTATGAAAAGTAGAAATGTTTTTCTGTGCAAAAAAAGCCAGACTTCTTCAGCATATCATCATGGGTTATAAAATTCAGAACTTGAGTTTTTTTTTTTTTTTTTCTTATGGGAAGAGATCTGTAGATATGCCACAGTAATAGAAAATTCTATCTGGAAGTCAGTTGCTGAGTTTTGGCATATATCGTTGTAATTTGGAAGATTTAGAATTGCATAAGCAGATTTCTTGAGCTTCCTTCCTCTAGGTGTGGTAGTACAGTCTGAAACGAAGCAGGATATGGGATGGGTGCAGGCCGGAGGCAAGGGAGGCACACAGTGGGGAGAGTCATGTCTGCATACAGCAAACACACCCAGTGCTAATGCTTTTGCAGCTGAACACAAAGAGGAAAATACATGCCCAACTGAACTATTTAACCAACACATTTATTTTTAGACTACAGTTGGATTGTCATTTGGCTGTTCATACATTCTCACATAAAACACTGTAAAAGCATAATGCTGTTATTGCTATGGTCTCTGCAAGCAGTTGGTAAGAAAAACAAACACCATCCGTGGGTTTGTGAACTTCTACCTCCTGATCCCTCCTGTGCCCTGCTGGGCTCTCACTTTTGCTCAGTTCACAGGATCATAAACCCTAAACAATAAATGTCAGTTCCCTCTTGATCACATTAGCCCGATAGGCATTTTATTGTAACTAAATAGGCCACTGTGAGGACACCAGTTGATTTGCCGCTGGCCTTCCCAAGAAGGACGGGTGCACAGTGCTTTGCTCACTTGGGGCTTGAGAGAAGGAGAAAAAGCTGAAGTGTGGAGACAAAGGTGAAGGAAGGCGTGACCCTGCCATGTCTCAGTGTGCGACTCTGCTGCTGTAACAGATAAGTTTGTGTCTATGCACATTAATATTTGATGGGCATCATCGTATAATCCTTTCTGCGCACTTTCACAATATTGTGAGATAGCAAGGTTGCTTCAGACAAAGATTTATATGGGCAAGTGCAGTAGCTTTTACTTGGTGAAAATTAGCATACATCCTGTTCATACAACGTCAAAAGGGACGCTTCTGTTTATATTGAATAAACAGGCAGAGGCTGGGTCCGGCCTTTTAAAAAAAACACTATTATTCTGAGTGCATAAACAAGACTGACAAAATAAATGGCACACTGATGCATTTTGTATTCTGCTCCTTGGAAACAAAGACTTAGTTTCTGTCATTATAAAAGACCCTTGAAATGGATCTGGAAGTGAAAGCTTATGCATTGTAGGAGAGACCAATGAAGAAAACTGAAGAAAATGCTTAGATCTACAAAGGCTTCTGCTCATTTTTATTTTCTTTCTCTGAAAACTGAATACAAGCACTGGGAAGCATTATTTGCTCACACAATGCCTGACCACATGTGCAAACCATTAAAAGGGCGTAGCGCCCCTGCCATTTTGAAGCAGTCCAAAATAAAAATATATAAATGCCAGTGGGATTGGTTTTCCAGATATGCTCCAGCTGTCCCTTGCATCATTAATTTTCTTTTCAAGTATAATAATTCACCCATGACAATAACCTAAATAACACTGTTTTGCACAGGTCAGAAAGAACCTATGCTTAGAAGGAGAGCAGTCCATGACAAGGCAGAAAGAGAGAGAAAGACATGTGCCTTGTGAGAAGAACAAGATTCTAACAATAAAATACAGCCAGTCTTCATGATGCAACATTTGAGGAAACTATCAAGGGCAATATTTCACATTGCTTATTTTTCACAAAACCATTCGGAATTTACATCAAAGTCCTATTGCACCATTTATTTTTCAAAGCATATGTACATTGCTAAGAACACCTTGTATATTATCTGCAACAATGGAGTGCTGGGATGTGTCTATCAGAATGCTATTGTTGGGGAGATTGCCATCTAGTTTGGTCTACACGATAATGTGCACATATGTCATACTACAGTACAAGGGAGTAAATGGTACATTCAAAGGGAAAACTGTGTTGGATGTGGCATGCTAGAAATGACCTCTACTGTTGCTTCCCTCAAATAATTCACTCACTTTGAGTGTGGGGCTGGCCCTAGTAACTCTTTATAATTTCCTTCTTGCTTGTATGTGTCTTATAACCTCACCTGATAAAGGGGCACTCAGTCCTGAGCAGAACATAGAGTGTCCTCATCCATCATTCTTTAAGACTCAGGTCTTGTTTTGAGCCAGAGTCTCTTTTATTATTTCTGGAACTTGCTGAGCTCCAATGATTCTCTGCTAGACTGAGATTACAAACATGCATAACCATGCCCACTTGCTTATGTGGGATGTGGAGGTTTGAACTCGGGTGGTCCCAGGCCCTCTCAGGCCCTCATGCTTGCATAGGAATACACTCAACCACAGAACCATCTCTTCAGTCCTAGTAACTCTTTTCTACTACAATGAAAGTGATGGGCAGGTAGGGTTCAAGAGCACATGAACTGTTCATGCAGGGCCCTGAATATACTGCCATCACCTTGGAATTGTTAGTAATTTTATCTTGAAGTTTTATTAGTCAAGTGAGACCATGGCTCCTGAGCAGGAGCACCACAGATGTGATCAGTGTGCACCTGCCTCTTCCTCTTGCCTTACTATTCATGAACACTGTGTCAGTGCCCCAAGCAAACCGGAATTACAGTAGCCCTCTAAGTCATGGAAATGTGTCGTGACTTGAAACAAATACAAGGACGAGGTAAGTGGGGAACATCTATACATGATTAAGTGGCGTGCAGACAGTTTCAAGATTCTGATTGTGGTCAACCCAGAAGCTACTTAGAAATACAAAGAGCAGCCACTTATGTACTAAGAAATATATGACTAAGGATCCTATATTGCATGTGTTATGACTTCCCTGGGTTAGACAACTGCTTATGTGAAAATTATGACATAGACAGAAAGGGAAAAACAGGGAAGAATGCAGTTCCTTACTCACTAGTAAGTCAAAAGCAGAAAGAGAGAGTTGGTAGAAAATTACAAAGAAGTGAAATAATAACTGGTGTTTTTTCCTTCAGTTTCCACTCTTCTGGCAAGCATAAAATCCATACTAGCATAAAAAGCTACAAACTAATTGTGTAATTTTGCTGATTCCATTTCCAAATTAAATGTTCATATTTGAAATTAAGCTATATATAGTACAATATAAATATGAACACTAATGTTTGTTCTGATAACTGAAAATTTTAATATTTTCTATTTTATAATAATTTCATAAATAAAAAGCACAAGAGAAATATTACCAAAAGAATGAAAGAATTTCATAGCATTCTTTCCCTGCTTTTGGAACTAGAGATTTTATGTATTCCCTCCCCAAAGGATCCTACAAATAAGCTAGGAAGATGCAATATCATTTCACAACTGAGTTATAATCTCTCTCTTCCTCCATTTCTCCCTTCCCTCCTTCCCTCCCTCCTTCCCTCCCTCCCTCCCTCCTTCTTTTCTTCATTACTCTAGCATCTGAGGTATTTCTCAGGGTCAGACAGAAGGGAAGAAAGCAAGCTGTCATGCCCAGATTCTTGATCCACAGAAAAACTCTAAGGTAATGAACTTTAGGTGTCTGACACTGCTCAACTGCAGGATGATTTGTTATGCAGCAATAGAAAACCAGCACAGTGGGATTCATGGATGGTGGAAGATTTCCTGACCCAACTGCTTTATTATAAGCATTTAGTGTTGCAACAGATAGCGTCACTAGTAGAGGATACGGTGTCGTCTAGGCCAAGGCAAAACTTCACAAATGGTTTGTTTACAGAACTCCTTATAATTTTAAAAATCATTGATGACCTCAAGAAAGTTTGATTTAAGTACATGACATGTATTACTATTTATCAAATGAGAAACAAAGACAGACATTTTAAAATTTGGGTTTTTTTTTGATTCATTGAGCAACAGTAATAATTCATCATATGTTGACTTAGATAATATATTTCTATGAAAAGGATATAGTTTGTAAAAATAAATTTAGTGAAAAGACTGGCAATGTGTACATTTTTAACATCTATTTAATGTTTGGCTTAATAGAAGAAAGCTGGATTATAATGCCACCTTCAGTATTGAATAATCTGAATAATACATATGAAGTAGCCTTTGGAAAACTTTGCTGTGAATTTGTGTAAGAATGAGAATGAAAAACTCAAATAGTATCTTAGTCCCTGGACTACACATTGAGATAATCTGATCTAGGGCATGGATATGAGATAGTTTTGAACACAAGTGGGATGAAACATACTTATAGAAAGTAAAATAAGGTTCTCTCAAAGGCTCACATATATACTCAATACTTTATTCAGTACAGTATTGGACAGCTATTATCTGATATCCATCCAAGGGCCATTTCTGCTCCCTATGTTCTTTGCTAAGGAATGTTTGATTCTTTTCAGATACTGGGAGCTCCTTATTAACGTGATGCAAATAGAGTAGATTTGTCTCCCCCATGGTTGTCAATGAGCACACACATGTAGCACCACCATGGCAATGAAGCCTGCTGGGGCAGGTGGTGAGAGAAATCAGGAAGATTTCCTTGAGAGAGAGGCATATTTATCCTGCATGTGAACTCTGGAGCTTGGCTTCTCTGTGTCAACAGGAGAAGAGGCAGCTGAATCCGAGAGCAGCCAGAGCCAGAGGGCAGGTATTGTTGAGTCACTAAATGAAGAAGCCCCAAAGCTGCCCATCCTCTCTCACTGTTTGTTATCTTGCTTCAGAAAGAATATTGTTGAGGATTTGAGGTTGTGAGCTCTCTGACATCTACGAAGCTGGACTGAACCCTAGCCACTTGCCAATGGATTACTAAAACATACCAGTTAATGGTATGATGCACCCAACTACACTGGTATCAACAGAAACAAGAAGATCTGAGGTAAAACTGTGGAGGTAAAACTTGCAGGCCTTGGCCTCTGAGTAGGGAGATATTAGTGTGTGTGGTCAGGGCAAAGGAAGGCAAACATTAGCCAATCCAAGGTTAATTGCCTACCTGGGTGACAAAAGAATAGAATGGTGGCACCAAAACCACTGCAGATGTAACAGGTTCGGAGGTTTGTACAGGATGGATTGTTTGGATCCATTCGGTGAAAAAGGATATACTTAATACACATAATACATTGTCAGTACTCACTACATGGTCACATGGTATAGAACAGAAATGATCTGAAATCTGTAGGGCTTTCTTTCTTACTATCCTGAATGGCTTAACCAAAATTTTGTCTTTTTAGGAGCCTTCTTTAGTCACCCTACCTATAATTGAGTATTTATGACCCATATGTCCTAATGTGTTCTATGCCAATTTTGTACTGTTTCTACTTGAGCATTTATTTCAATCAAACTACATATATTCACTAATTTATCACATTTCTGATAGAAAGTATGGTCAATAGTTTTTTTTTTTTTTTTTTTTTTTTTTAAATCTGTTCCCCTCACCTCTAAAATTACTGTCTGGGAAAAACGTTTGACACTTAATAGGTGTTCAGTGGCTGTGAATTAAGTGAATAAGTGAATACTCAGAATGTAAGAGTTGGGCTGCAAAAACATCTGTCCATCACCTGCCTAAAGGTAGAAACTCAGGCATCTGAAGGAGATAAGTACATTGCAATTAAATACTGATTTTACAAACATAGCATTAGAAATTTACTGAGCACCAAGGCTATGCTAAGCATTTTATAAACAGTTGAGCATTTGACTCTTATAACAATCCAGTGGGTTGGTACTGTTATATTTTCTACCTGTAGTGAAGCTGAAGTCCACAGAATCTAGGTGAGTCAACTAAGAACACATAACTGTGAGGGAGCTGGACCATGTTCTGTACAGAACCAGCCACAGAGGTGTTACCTAATGGATGATATTTTAAATCATGCTCAGATGTGATATATTTTAAATCATGCTCAGATGTGATATGTAGTTTCATGGACAATGATGCAGAGTTTTCTTGCTTTATGGTTTTTTGAAAGAAAAATCATGAACCCTTAATCTTTCAAGAAAAGAAATTTCTGGTTTTGAAATTAGGTCATTCCCATAATATACATACTTTAAACATCTCTTCTACTGTGTGGAATTGAGCAACAAAACTGTTAACAGCTAAAAATAAAATTGTTATGTTGAGAAGACACAGTACTGTGAGCCCCACCTGGAAGTAATGTGACATGACCTGGAGGACCAATAAAGTATGTGGCAATAGCAGGGTGAATAGAGTATTATACCTCTCTTGAAGTCACATATTGAATACAAGATAAAGCTTCATGACTTAGGTCAGTCATGACACATTTCCCTTAATGCTTCAGAGGCTGTCTTCATATAGCAAATGACCACATGCTCATTTTACTTAAAACAGATCCAGCCTAAGGGATGATGTTCTTCCTTCTATGAAAAAAAAACAGGCTATTCATAAAGATAAGGACCCTTCTGGCTTGCAACAAATTTTCACACGTTACTCATGAGATCAAAAATCAAGATGAAATGATTCTTTTATTGGGCATTCAATTAGAAAACTGCTATGACTTTGCCATTAGGTTGCACAAATCCTAGAAATGAGTTTCAACAAGCGTGTTATGTGAAGAGAAAGATGGACATGTATAACCTTTGGCAGATTATTTAACTACTTTCTGCTTCACATTTATAAGTTGTAATACAAAGAGATAGAATTGTATAGTCCCCAAAGTCCCAAGCAGCAAGCTTAAATCTTACGGTCATGAAAGAGGCAGCTCAGCAAGGCAGCAAGGAGGCTAGGTTCTAGAACCAGACTGCTACCCTCCACTCTTCAGCCATAGTTTACAGCCCATGGCATGAGGCACCTAGGTGCCCTTTGGCTCAGTTTCCTCACCAAGGGCAGAGTAGGAAGAGTTGGGAGGGTATTTGAATAATAAGCAAATTACTTTTGTAGTGTGAACAATTGTTTATATTACTTTTTTCCAGCAACAAAATAATTTTCCTAATAGTTCAGAATGGCATTCTTGCTGAAAGCACTTTACTTATCTGACAATAATATTTGTGATGATAAATTAAAGCATTAATGTTCTTTTTACAATTCAAAAAGTTTGATTGTTTTCAGTCTTCTCTTCTTCCTGTCCACAGTGGAAGCAATGTGGTAATTCAAGACACACACACACACACACACACATATATCTGTTTTGGAAACTTCTGAAACATTTCTGTGATGGGCTAAAACACCATCATATAGTCTCAGCAACCAGAGCATAAAGAACACTCTTCCAAACAACAGTCTAAACAGTAAATGATTACGTTATAGACAAAGGATAGGTTAAAAAAAAAAAAAAAAACTATTACCATTGGCCCTGTTTTCAACAATAAAAGCCACGGACACAAAAAAGACATACAAAAAGAAGCATATTTGGTCATTTAAGATACAATATTTAAAGAAAAAAATTTAAAACTGAAAACTGAGGCCCATGGTAATAGTTCGTACCTATCCTCCCCCTCACCTCATGAAGAGATGTTCAAATTCTCTTCCTACGGATGGGCTTTGAGACTCAGGAAGGTCACAGAAATTTTATAAAGCCACACAAGAAAGAGTACAAGGCAGCCTTCTGATTCTCAGGTCTTAATTAAACTGCTTTCAGTACAAGGGCTTTCGCCGGGGGTCTGACACAAAGCCTGTGCTCTCCTGAGATACCAAACTGCTTTGTTAGACAGATCGACCCGCACATCCACCTGTCCAAACCCTCCGTCCATCCATTTGCCCATCCATGCATATCTTTCCCTATTAAATATGACCAGCAGGACATGAGCTCTTGGTTCTTAGCCAATGAATAAAGTAGAACAGATTCATAGAATTAAACTCTGACCTGGTATGATCATTCCATTCCTGGGATTCAGGTACAACTCAGGACCAGAGCATCTGCCTTGGTAGAATGTTTTTGTTTGGCTAAAGATTTTTCTTCTTGTAAAAGTAATGTTGAGAGAGAATCAGTTTTACTAGTTTGTAATTCTTTTTTTTCTTTTTTAAAGGATAAGGAAAACATGATTTTCAGTTGCAATTATAAGTATTGATGAACATATGTCCTATTTACCATTCATACTAAAACTTAAAATTCCATTTAAAATATTTACCTCATATTCATTTTTACACATGCCATCATATGTGTGTGTGCATACATACATACATATATACGTACATACATACATGGTCTCATATGCAGGGTCTCATTCTAGCTCAGGATAACCTAGAACTCACAGTGATCCTCCTATTTCAGTCTGGTGCTAGATTAAAGATGTGAACCACCATGCCCAGCTCTGAAATATGGTTTTAAGAATCATATTAAGTGAAGTGACCCAATATCATAAGGACAAAAAAAATCACGTTCTCTCTCCTATGGGGATCCTGACTTTTAATTTTTGTTTTTATGCAAATATGGGGATGTGAGACTGAGTATGGGCTATTAGTCAAGATAGGAGACCACCGGGGGAGGGACAAGAGGTGATAAGAAATGTGGAAAAGACATAAGGGAACATGGAGTAGGAAAGAAGAAAGGAGGTTAAGTGAATGGGAGGGAAATACCAGGGAGAAAGAATGAAGAAAGGGGTAAATAAAGAATTTGTTAGAAAAAACAACAGAGAAACCTAAATCTTTGTATGCTAGTAAAGTGAGCAGTTCCAAGGTAGAGGGAGAGATCTCATACTATATAAACTAGGTTTATACCAGTTGTGATAGAGCTAAAAAAAAAAGACACTCATTTCCTTTCCTTTCACCTTTCTCACCATCTGTCCATGGGAGGGGACCCCCCCATTTGTGCCTGTTGTTGAACAAAAAATGTATTTGCCTCTTTTGTGTACTCATTTCTTTTACTAATCTCCACATTGGTAGGCTCCATAGGGAAAAATCAATTCCAGCTTTATTTTTGTAAGTTTGGTTTTATCTTCCTAAATATATCCTTCTTGTTAGAACCCAATCAACCCTTCTGCTTTCTCATATTGGTAAATCATTGTCCTACTTTTGCTTTTGTTTGTGATTATTTCTGGTTCTGTTTTCTGATGTGTCGTAGGCATTGTGTCACTAGAGATTTGGAAGGACTACCCCCTGTTCTCTTTACTTCTGATCTTTGGGCAAGTCAACCTAATTCATGTCAACTGTGAGGAGGGGAGTGAGGAGGTAACACAGCAGACCATCTGAGGGGTCCACAAGTCATCCAAAAAAAGAAAGCCTGCCCCAGTTTTCACTAGGGGGAGCACAGATGGCTAGAATAAAACACCTGCAGTGGAGCTTCCAGGTCTACTCCACTGCACGGCCTTTGGGTATAAGTCTGCTAAAGGTTGGTGGTTATCACCTGCCAACTTTATGTCTCTTCCATCCCTAAAGATCAATAGTCTACTGTCTCCTATCTCAAGAGTGAATCTAATTCCAAATTCATTCTTACTCACTCTGATGCTGGCTTCATCAGTCAAGGTAAGAACTTATGCCACAGTCATAAGCACTCCCATATATATTTGGCTTAATATAACAAAGTTACTTTGCCTGTTCATGCTGTATATATCAAGGAAGAATCCACAATTGCAGAGTGACAGCAGCTGACTGCTGGAATACTGTTGGTTACGATGCTCTGGAATAATATATCTTATGTTTAAAAATCAAATAGTCAGTCAAAGATCGCAGTCTTGACATAGGCAATGGACTGTTGCCATGCACAAAGAAGCCAGGCAGGAAAATCCCGTGACAAAGCTGCTCATCGTCTATGCTGGTTGTGGGGGATGGGAAACACTCACCAGCAAAGCTTTATTTTATTTTATTTATTTGAGAGAGAGAAAGAGGCGGGGAGGGGGGGTCAAATTGGCATGCCAGGGCATCCAGCCACTGCAAACGAACTCCAGATACCTGTGCTTCCTTGTGCATCTGGCTTATGTGGGTCCTGAAGAATCAAACCGGGGTCCTTTGGCTTTGCAGGCAAACTCCTTAGCCGCTAAACCATCTCTCCAGCCCAAGGCAGTGTTTTTATACCTTAACCATCGGACATGTGACTCTTTAGGTTTTCTTTTGTGTGTGTGTTGTGTGCACATGCAGGTGCTGCAATTGTGCATGTGCCATGCGTGGAATGCATATGAAGACAGTTTTGAATCTTTGTTCCATGTTTTATACCTTGTTTGAGGCAGGGTTGCTTAATATTCACTGCTATATTCACCAGGCTAGCTGTGCTGCAAGCTTCCAGGTGCTTCTCTTTTCTCTGCCCCTCCCCCCAGCATATGTGCAGCAGGATTATGGATACTCCCACTTACTTGGGTTCTGGGCTTTGAACTTAGATATGCACAGCTTGCTCAACAAGTGCTTGGTCCACTGAGTCATCTTCCTAACCCTCCTAAGGTGTGCTTTTTTGGTTTATTTCAATGTCTTACCTCAATATATTCTGATATTTTCCTATTCCCTGTTACATTTTTGTCCATTCATTATAACATTCCATTCTTTTTTAGTAAATATTTTTGTCATTTTACACAGTAGTCTATTTTTTTAAGCTACCTCCCTGTCTATTCTCATTCCTCAGCCCCAGATCCATTTTCTTTATTCGATTTCTCTGAACCCCTGCAGCCCTTTCTGTCTGCATCACACAACTTAACCTTTAATTATTTGCCTACTGGGCATTCTGCTGGGTTCTTTTATCCGTTGACTCAGAACGAAACTTTCTCTCACCCACACCCTCCCCAATTCCAAATTGACTCTACCTCCTCATCCCAGTTCTAAAGTTGTTCCATTATCCTTCTCGGTGCTCAGATGCAAAGTTTTCATTTCTCTTTGATTCACTCTCTGATCTCTTGCTTCTCACAGTTATACAGATTCTATGTCTTTCCCACAAACCCTGCAAGCCAATGTGGATCTAGTGACATAGTGAAAGGGAAATAGCCACAGAGTCTATATACCAGGGCTCTCTATTTCTTTGACGATTTTCATCACTCATTTATTTATCATCATTCATTTAGTCATGCACCTACTCAGAATCTAAGTGCTTCCTTGAAATGGTGCTTGTTACTGAGGAAGCCACAAATTAAATGGAAGTTTCTGCTCTCCAGGTGTTTGTGCTCCATGTAAGGAGATCACATACCCATGCTGTGAGGCAACTAAATATTGATGTGATTGAAGCAAAGGAAAATGCTCTGGGGTATAAAAGACAGAGGCCATGGTGGTCTTCTGGGGCAGGTTGAAAAGAAAGTGGGAATGGAGATGGTTAAATCATATACATTACTTCCAAAGCCAAGAGACTGGAGGTTTATTGAACTTCGTCAGTGAGACCTACTTCATGAACAGAAACCTTTTCAGCTTCACGTAAGGCCCTCTTTTATATTATTTGGGTTGGAGATGCACTGAACTTCTTTCAGTTCCTTCCAACATCAAGCTCATACTTACTTTTGGGTCTTTGGACCTGAAGTTCTCTGCTCTGAACACTGTTTCTGCAGATTTCTGCATAGCTGACTCCTGTATTCCTCTCAAGTACAAGTCCTCAGAGAGGCATTTCCTAAATCTTAAGTAGCACCTCCCTTTACTGGGGCCCAGTTTTTCAGAACTGTTTCTTCGGAAAACACCCATTATCCAAAAGAATCTTGTTTATTCATTTCTTTATTGCCTATTTCTCATCCTTCTTCCTATTAAGATGTAAGCTGTTTAAAGGACAGAGCATTGTCTGTGTTTTACACTGTGTAGATTGTGGCCCATCATATATACTAAATAAATACCTCCTGACAGGACAGAATTTAGCAGACTCTAATCTTTCTTTCAGGGACCATTACCGAACCTCATTACAGAATTTCCTCTTTAATGACACTTATACTATATAGTGAATGTTACGGGCAATGGAATGTGTGTGGTAATGCAGAATGTCACTTCACAGCCAAAACTTTCATGTAGGATCATTTCTTCTCATTTTCTTTCTATTAAATGAATGAATAGAACCCTGAGGAGTTTAGAAAAGGCAAGCTCATGATATGGAAAGTGTCCTGGGCCTTGAAAGACTATGAGTCAGGCAATCTGATTAGGAATTATCTACCCTGAACTGTGGCACTGTGTCTGGCCAGAGAAAAAGATAAGTGTGTGTGTGTGTGTGTTACACCTTTTATAATTTGGTGTTTACCTATTATAGCATTTAGTCTTACATATTTGACAACTACACCTACCTGTACCTTTACTCTTTAGGCACCACATACATTGTCAACCGTAAACTATTTTATCTGATGAAAAGACGACTTCACTGTCTTAATTACACCTTGACATCTACCCTTTGGCAATATGCAGTGAAAGGACATGAGCCTCATAATTAGGCAAAACTGAAGTTGAATTCAAAGTCTGTTCTATTTACTGCTTGCATGTCCTTGTCTCTCTGAACTATAGGCTCATCCTTTGCATAAATGGAAGAAAATAATACCTAATTCAACACTTATTGTGAAAGATTCACTGAGAGATTATATGACTTTCCATGGGTTAAATCATTTCTTTCTGTTTTTCCTGATAAACATTTCTTTCTTCTCTGCACCTGTGAAGGTCCTCTGAGTCTTTATCATAAAGATGGATCAGATCAAACTTTTCTCACGTTACACAGCTTACATAACAAACTCATGACTTTTCTTAGTTAATAATACAAAAATTATATTGGGAAAACTACATCACAAAGAGGTACTTTATCATCACAAGTCAGGTCATGTGACTTGTAGGTAGTTCCTAAATGGCTTGGAATAGAGCAGAGTACATCAGGACAAACTATCCTAGAGCACCTCAGGGCCCTAAGAATTCTTCCCTAGTCTGTGACACACAGATTATCTATGCCTCAACCATTGTTATGTGGACATGGGAACTACAATTCTAAAGACTCAGCTATGTCAGATGTTCTACCTAATCTCAGTTTGCAATAACTGATAATTAAGAGGTGGCTAAGAAACACATTGGCTATCTATGCCTCTGTTTTAACGATGAACAGACTCAGTCGGGATATTCGTAGTAAAGCATTGCAGAGACACAGGATGACATTTTTACAACTTTAGACATTTATCAGTAATCTATTAATTTCCAGTATGAATAGTTTTTGATAATCAAGGACTGTATCTTTCACTTCAATGAAAACCTTACTAAATTCACATAATTAAAACACAAGAACTATTCCTTTTCTTCTTTACCTCAAATGCAAGGCATTCAGAAATGAGCTTTTTGATTAATTGCAATAGCTTCTTTTAGCCTTGACTTTTCTCAAAAATTACTGTCTCTCCTGCCTTTCACCAGTTCCTTCTTGAATGCTTTCTCTTATTTAGAGATCTTCATTATATTTACCTTTTAAAAAGAACTGCTTTGAAGAGCTTCACATTTTCTATGCTTTCTAAAGAGATAACTAGCTAAGATGAAAAGTTTATTTCAACTAACGTATGGTTAAAGTACGGAGTGGGAACTGGTGCCTTCTGGACACAATAGATCATTTTCTTTAATTTAGAAAGAGCTAGGAGAAATTTTAGCCCCAAAGGGAAGAGGAACAATGCCATTAGGATACCTTGGGCTGCTTTTGGTGCAGTGCTTTACAGCTCACATTGCTCCACTCTCATTGCGATTAATATTAGAGCTCCAAGGAACCATGGAAATCATATGGCCCAACATCCTCATTTACTACACATTACCTGTGGAAACAGTCCCCTTTTCTAGCACAAGTATAGAGCTATGTATTATTGGAATAGAATAGGACTGGAAATAAATCTCAATATGCAGGGTTAATTTTAATAGGGGTCTGAGAAAATTCAACAAGGAAAGAATAGATTTTTCAACAACAACAACAACAACAACAAAAAAAAACTGGGCTAGAAAACTGCATATTCACATGCAGAAGATGAATTTAGTTTCAGAACATAGGGAAATCAGGCTGAAATTAAGTTGGGGGTTCCCTCTGTATTGGTGAGCTTTCATAGTGCCTGAAGGTACTATGCACGCTGCTGGGGCAGAAAAGTAGTAAACAGTGTTAGCTGCCAATTCTGCATGCTGTACAACCAAAGTGCAATAGTGACATGACCGTTAGAGAATAACTAACTCCTTTCTGATTGGATTTGAGGCTGCTCCACTGAAGGGAATTTATGCCTGATACTGTAAACCTGGTTAAACAAGGAGGTACATACATCTGGAGTTTGTTTGCAGTGGCTAGAGGCCCTGGTGCACCCATTCTCTCTCTATCTACCTCTCTCTCTCTCTCTCTCTCATTTTCAAATTAAAGAAAAACAAAGCCCATGGCCATGGAAGACATAGACCCTAGAGGGGAATGTACTACTATTGTTTGGCTAAATGGACATGTTATTAAATTTACTTCTAAATATTTATGCTTCTACCCATAGATATTAATGCTGATCTCAGCACTGATTAGAGAAACTGTTTTTTGCAATGGGTAGTGGCTGATGTAGAGATGTATCATGG
This sequence comes from Orientallactaga sibirica, assembly GCA_036365145.1. Taxonomy (NCBI): domain Eukaryota; kingdom Metazoa; phylum Chordata; class Mammalia; order Rodentia; family Dipodidae; genus Orientallactaga; species Orientallactaga sibirica. The sequence goes on along the minus strand of JAEOAD010000004.1, from coordinate 26,195,532 downwards.
CCAACATGCTAAGAATTAGAGTGTATTGTATGCTCAGCCCTAAGAGGATTCTATTATCATCCCTCCCAAGTCTTAGAAAACATCAAGGAAGAGGGACCAGAAAAAAAGAATGTAAGACATGAAAGATGGAAAGTAATACTGTGGAATTCTGTTTTCTGGACACAACATGGCTGCTGAGCTCATGAACTCATGAATAATAGTGGTGGTTTCCTGAACAAGACTGGGCTCCTTAACACTCTATCATGGATGAGGGAGGAGCTCCCAAGGCTCCACCCCTCTCAGAGAAGCTAATGGTTACTGGGGAAGGAGTCCTCATGCTCTTCAGTGGTGTAGCCACTGGAAAGTTGGCCACTGTAGAGTAAATAACTCCCAACCCATGCTCAAAGGTTTAACTCAGTGGGTCACAAAAAATAATAATGAAAGTAAGAATGTGATTACTTGGGAAAAAGAAGGAGGGGGATAAGAGACAGTAATTGGTTGAATTAGATTAAAATACATTTGATACACGCATGTAATTGTCAAAAACAAGTTTTGCAGTCACCTTGGGAAATGGACTTGAATTTCCTTAGTTATTCTGTAACCCAGTAATTTAATTCTCCCCCCCCCAAAAGAACAAAAAGCATACACCCATGCAAAACCTTGGGTACAAGTGTTCATAACAACATGATTCATCACAGCTCCGAATGATAAGTGGATACCTGAAATATAGTATTCCAATACATGTCAGCATTTGGGATGCTGAGGAAGAAAGCTCAGGAGTGTGAGTCCTCTCTGGGTTAGAGAGAATTTGAGGTCAGCCTGGGCTACCTGACAAGACCTTGACTCAATAAAATAAATAAATAAATAAATAAATAAATAAATAAATAAATAAATAAATAAAGTGCTAAGACATGCTACAAAATGGGTGGCATTATGACATATGAAAGACATTACCAAGAACCACATATTGAACGAATTTATATGGAATATTCAGAATGGTCAACTCTATATGGAAAGAAAGTAGAGTAGTTGTTGACCAGCAATGGAGAAAGGAAATTTAGGGGGAATTGGAGAGGATCGGTTAATGTGTACAATTTTTTTTTTGAAATGATGAAAAAAATTTGTGTTGATGATTGAAACATTTTGTGAATACACGAAAAACCATTCAATTGCACAGTTTGGGTGAATTGTATATTAGTTGTGTTGTATTGGCAGATAAATACACACATATAAATTTATATATACATAAAAACACACAGATAATCAGAAAAATTAAAGAATTTGTTTTTCTTTTTTATGTCAGGAAAATGATAGAATTTTAATCAAGAAGCTTCTGACACCCTTAGTTCAAGTACTTTCTAGTGTGTCATATTCAGTCTTTTCTCTAGAATCTCTAGTATGTGTGAAGATTGAGGGGCATAAATCATTTCAGCACTTCCTCTTTACTACTTCTGGTCATTTTTAAGCACATTAGGCTTCATGTATTAAACTGTCATGTAAGGATTACTTGCTCTACCTATTTCATCAAGATGTTAACAATCACATACTTGCTATACCTGCCTCTTAGAGATGTTAATGATCACAAAGAGTCAGAAAAATGTAAGGTTTTAAGTATTTTCTTCTACCTGTCCATTAATGACATTAATACCACTAGTGAGAAATATTTTCACCAACACAGTTGCAAAAAGTTGCTACAGGAATTTTGATTTCAGTTACAAAATATAGTACAATATGTTCCTTAAATATATAATAGTTTCATACAAAATATTAGTACTGGTTGTGGTTGTGGTGGTTAATATAATGTAAACCTGAGTTGTCACAGGTATCCAGACGTTTGTTCAAATAAGAATTCAGGGTGTCTATAGGGATTTTGGTTTAAGATTAGCATTTGATTTGGTAGACTAAATAAGACGTCTTTCTCTAATGTGAGTGTGGCTCATCCAATCAGAAGAGGATCTGGACAGTACAATAGGAAGGGACAACATTTCCACTGGACTTAACTGAACAGGAACGTCATTTCTTTCCTGTCTTTTTAAAATGGGATTAAAGCCAATACTCAGATTGGAGGCTTTTCTCTCCCTCCATTCCTTCTTCCTTCCCTTCCTTCTTTCCTCTCTCCTTTACTCCATCCAGAATTCTGTCCTATCTGGCTGAATAACAAGATGAACTTTCAGTCCCACAGGGTATCAAATATTAATATAGAGACAATACTTGGGAAGAAACGCAAGCCTGAAAGTCAGAATGCTGATACGTGGGAGTTGCTGATGTAGCCCGGAGCTGGTCTATTCTTATGGGTCTTTTTGGTTAGTAGGAACTGTCTTTACATCTCTACCTGAAGAGTTAATCCTACATTTCCAGCAATGGTGTCCTTTGAGGGAATTCCAGCTCTCCTCAGAACCCACCTCCCATCATTCTGCTTTGCTACTTTTCGTGGTTAATCTTTACTGCCAACTTGAAAGGAATTAGAGTCACCTAGGGGAGAGAACTCTGCCTGTCTGTGAAGGTGTTTACAGAGAGGTTTAACTGAGGAAGGAAGACCCACCTTGAATACGGGTAGCACCAGCCCATAGACAAAAGTCCTAGGCTGAGTAAAACGGAGAAAGGGAGAAAGTGAGCTGAGCACCAGCCTTCACTTTCCTCTGCTTCCTGACTGCAAACACAATGTGATCAGCTGCCACTGTACGGAGGGCTGCTCTTGTAGCCACACTGTCTTCACCATGATGGACAGTACCCCTTAAAATTGTGAGCTAAACCCAAATAAACTGATTCGTCCTTTTTTCTTCAGCACTGGAGATTGAACACAGGCTTTCTCATATCTAGACAAGCACTCTACCTATAAGCTACATCCCCAGCCCTCACCCTTCCTTAAGATGCTTTGCCGTGCATTTTTTCACAGCAGCACAAATAACATTTAATGCATTTCTAGACTTACAACTGAACTCAGTTGTTACAAGCACCAAAAAGTAAATTATAATATGACCTGTGAGAAAGTGTGTTAAACTCAGAAATGACTTGATTTTCTAACTGTATGTATAGACATGCCAGGAAGATGTGTGGGAATAGAAAACAAGGATGTGGGAGAACAATGGTAAAATATGTATTTGAATCAGGCTGAACTTATTGATTGGTATGGGCTCACTGAGTAGAGACTCACACTGAATATTGAGCTTGAGCAGTTAGAAAGCAGTTTTTATTTGGTAGGTTGAAACATGGACCCAAAGGTGGTCCACAGTGGGGGAGCCTAGAAAGGCCATTTCTGCCATGGTTTAATCATGGGGCTGAGAATAAAAGGCTTCAGGAGACTGCAACATTAGAGTATATTTGTCATTTACGACTACTTACCCACAGTGGGAGGGTGGAGGAGACATGCAGGGAAAAATAAATTCATGAGAAGCACCACAGCTTCCTTGGTAAGCTCTATGATTGCTCTTGTACAAAGGTTAGAACTTTGAGAGCTGCAATAACTGCACTGTTAAAACTAAATGCAAAGTGAGTAATTGGATCCCATAATGGCAGGGGCCAGTGGGCAGCACTCACCACCAGTAGCAACATGGGCATGAAAGACACCAGAACCAAAGAAGAGTTAGAATATGTGACTCATGACGTGTATCATTAGCTAGCTGGTCATGGTGTTCTTAGAAGTGAGACATACAGGAAGACAAATAAATCCTTACTTGGTTTCAAGAAGTCACCAAGTTCTAGGCTAAGCAAATAAAAGTCTAACAGGAAATCATGGACGTGCAAAATTATATCTCTTTAATCAATTCTCACACTTGAGCCAATTTGCAGACTCAGTGCCCCTTGAATGAAGGGGAGGCCAGTTCCCTGAAGGAAGGCCCCCATAAAGTATCCAAATTTAGACTGTTCATCTTTATTCAAGTCTTCCCCAGAGGGACCTATATCTGTTTACTTGAATAACTATGCACTGAGGATCTTGACTCTCAGGGACTACTACTGAACTGACAGTACTTCCTGCCAACTGAGGGGCTCACTGTGGCTCTCCAATTAGAGTTGTGGCTTATGGAGGTCAGACAGCCACTAGATTTTTAGCTTAAGTCCATTTCACAGTGGGGCTAGTAAATCCCTAGGCACATCCTGAGGTTATTTCCTCAATTCAGAAATGCATAATTGAAGAAGTCAAACTCAGCATCTGTAAGAAATATCACATTTGTTTCTTGACCTGAGGAGTGAGGACTTGTTTTATGGAAAAGGCCAAACAAAAACTGCTAGAGCTGACTCTACCTAGAGAAATCTTAAACCTAAAGCAATGCTGAAGCACTCATGAAGGAATGCACAGATCACAGCTACCGTGCAGGACCTGGCCGATTTGGGGAAGATGAATCCCACTATATCACTGATCAGCTGTCCTGTTTGGCCTGTGCAGAAGACAGATGGATCTTGGAGAAGCACAGCAAATTAGCATCAGCTTAACCTGTGCTAAATGTGGCTTCACTTCCTGAGAAAATCACCACATCCTCTGCCTTCCAGCGGGCAGCTATCCTGACTGGACCTGGGCAGCAAGAAGTAGCAACTAACCTCTACTCACTGGCAAAAAGCACCTGCATTTCTTGGGGTGGAGAATAACTCTGATAAAAATTCAGAAAACTCACTAAGATTTTACAAGATCAATGGGTATGGGCCACGTTGAACTGTCTCCTACATAATGAAAGATAAGGGATTGTTGCTACCTGTCTTAGAGCCACAGCAGTCATAATGCCTTGTTGAATTCTTTGGATTTTTGAACCAACATGTTACTTACTTGACCTTAGTATCCTAGTCCATTTATTGAGCTGCCTTAAAAGCTGTCTACTTTTAAGTAGGGCCTGGAATAAGAAGGGACTCTGTAACAGGTCCAGGCTTCCACACATATCTTTCAGTCATTTGAGCCACATGACTTAGCAGATCCAGTGGTGCTTGAAGTCCTGGAGGTAGATGAGGGTGCTGTTTAGAGTTTCCGAAGGGCCCTCATAGATGAACCACAGTGCGTGCCCTTAGGATTTTCCTTGTGAGAAGTAGCTGTTGACCTCCTACAGGTTTTAGCAGATACTGACTAGTTGACCACAGGTTACCAGGTTATTATGTGACCTGAGCTTTTCACTGTGAATCAAACATCACCAGGCTGTACAGTTAGGTGCATACAGCAGTATTCCATTATCATACGGAAGTCATTCATATGAAATCAGGCACTGAAGAGACAAGGGTGCTGCATGGGAAGGTGTCTAAATGCCACACTCTTCACTTCAGTCAGACCACTTTTACCACTTCAGTTGCACTTTTGGTTTCATGGGACATTTCCCGTGATAAGTGATAGAGGAAAAGAAGATTTGGGCCTGATATGTACATGATTCTGCATTATACACAGCTACAACCTGAAAGTGAACACCTGAAGCACTGTAGCCCCTTTCTGTATTACTTCTGAATGACAGTCATGAAGCAAAACACACATGGTGGGCAGAACTTTGACTGTTCACTTTGATTGGAAGAAGTAATGGTAGGGTTGTGTGATTACAATTCATGATCTGGGGCTAAATGTTGGGTTAGACAGTTAGGGACCTGCAGCATGCAGGGGGTGGGGGTATAACAGGAAAATTGGTGCCAAGAGAATTGGTGACAGACAATAGATCTCTGTCAATATGCTCCCCCCAAAAGAATTTGTGTACTATGTGAATGCTCACAAAAGGGTGATTTTACCATAGGCAGATTTTAATGGTTGAGGGGACTGTTGTTTAACAGTCAGCCTGCTTGTCTAGTGACCCTTTTGTTGGGTCTAATAAACAAAGTGACCTAGGTGACAGAGAGGGTGGTAATGCCTGGACTCAGTAACATGAACTATGGCCATTGCTGAGCTCCCAATCTGTCAGAAGCACAGAACACTGCTGCATCTCCAACATTCTATCATTTCCTGGTTCCCAGTGGCACGTTGGTTGTCTCATGGAAAGGAGAAGCATTTTGTTTAATATTGGAATTGGTATTCCAGATATGCATAGTGCTCTCCAAGCCATCCACAAACTGTCTTCTCACCAGTCATGGTACTCTACACAAAATCATTTCTGACCACGGCATTCACTTCACAGCCAAAGCAGCATGGAAATGGGCCCACTGCTCATGGGATTCACCAAGTTTACCATGTTTCCCTGGAGCCTGACTGAAGCCGTCAGATTGATAGAATTATGGAAGAGCCTTTTGATCATTCACTGACAGTGCCAGCTAGATGGCAATACTGATTCAGTATCCATAGCAGATTCTCCCAGATTCAGGATTATTGGATCAGGAATCACAGGGTTGAAATGAAAGTGACATTCTTCCTGCCTTCCCCCAGCTTACAGTCTGTCTTTGCAATTTTATATTCTGTTGACCTGGAGGCCTTGGTTACAAAGAAAGAATGTACATATGACACATCAATGATTCCATTGAGTAGAAATTGTGAGTGTTGCATGGCCTCACTGGTCTCCTCATGCCTCTGAATCAATAGGCAGAGGAGGGAATAATCACAGTTCTGATTGGGGTGGTCAATTTTGTATTCCTACTCTGCAATGGGAAAATACAGAAGATCCTTTAGATGGGTTTTTAGTATTATCTTCTTACATATCTTAGTACATATCTCAAGTATGTTGTGTAGTTATGATCAATGAAGAAACACATTATTCTAAGCAGAAGGATCAATGATTGGTACCATTCAAAAAGGAAGCTTTGGGGGCTGGAGAGGTGGCTTAGCAATTAAGGCGCCTGCCTCCTAAACCTAAGAACGCTGGTTCCAATATCTAGGTCCCACGTTTAGCCAGATGCAAAGTGATGCAAGGGCGCAATGCCGCACTTGCCCACAAGGGGGCGCACACATCTGGATTTCGTTCACAGCAGCTGAGAGACTGCTGGCGTGCCCATTCTCTGTCTCCCTCTACCCTCTCTCTCTGTCTGTCTCTCTCTGTGTCTATCTCTAAAAATAAAAAATAAAAATTTTTTTAAATGAAGCTTTGGGTTACCTTACCAAGTAAAGGATGTGTTTGCTGAAGGCAAAGGAAACAAGTGGAAGAAAGTAGTTATAAATATCAGTTGTGACTACATGACAATTACATAATGCGACTGGATGTTCCCTCATTTTTCTATTCACAATGAGATAATGCTATCCACCATCTCTCCATGGTCACTAGTTTGTCAACTGCTACTTTGAAGTCAATTCTTTTTTTAATCGAATTGATTGTGGGCTTACTTAATATGGATTCATCATGACTTGGTACCATCCTTTCCATTGTCCCTGACCTCCTTCTTCTGGGGGCCCTCCTCAGTGGGGTTGCAGGTATTCCCCATGGGGTTGTGGATTATGCACTGTGGGAGCAGCAATCTGTTGTTGGGGAAACACAATGATTTGGGCATGATGTCCCCCTTACCATATATCATATATCTCTTTATGTGCCTACTTGCCATTTATTTCTGTCTGTTGATTGATCAATCAGTTGGTTAATTGTTCTATCAAACTATCAAATGATTAGGTGTTTTTCTAAAGAACTATGAGTAATATGCTTATATATTGATCATTGCAGAACTTTTGTTCTTCATTTCTTTTTTAAAATATTTTATTATTTATTTATTTATATGAGAGAGAGAAGATACAGAAATAGGCAGGGAGAGAGAGAGAGGGAGGGAGAGAATGGGTGGCCAGGGCCTCCAGCCACTGCAAACGAACTCCAGATGCATGCACCCCGTTGTGCATCTGGCTTATGTGGGTCCTGGAGAATCGAGCCTCGAACCGGGGTCCTTCGGTCTCACAGGCAAGCGTTTAACGGCTAAGCCATCTCTCCAGCCCTTCATTTCTTTTTTTCTCCTCCCAGTTTGAGCATTCAAAAAGATGTAAGGCAAATAATTCTGTTGTATTTTTGCCCAAATCAACCTTTTTCTGATGAAGGTAAATACATTCAATTAGAATTCCATTGCCTATAGCTATAAGATACTATTCTTATTTCTTTATTATGATTGTTACTTTGATGCTGTATTCGAGTGTCCTAAAGTTCCACGTTTGTGTAGATACCTGCATTTAATAGAAATGTATCAGCATTTGCTAATGTAAATCTAATGCTTTGTCATTTTCACTTCCTCCCAAATATTCTGCACTTCTTTCTAGTATACTTCTTTTGATATTGGCTGATTATAAGCTTTTATGGCTAGTTGGGACCTAATATTATTTTTATTACTCCAGATAAAATGACTTCGAATGAAAAAAGCTCATTTTTTTGGAAAAGATTAAAGAATGGTATGAATTATTATTATTTCAAAGACATTGAAAAAGCTGCAATGATTTTTTTTTTTTTACAAAAGCACCACAGTATATAATCCTTTGATGATGATCTATCCCAAGTGCATTGTCCTCATTTCTTATGTTTCATTCATAGCCTAGTGAAAAGGGGAAGAATACACTCACTCCTAATTAATTTTATTTTCGATTGAGGGGCTAGAAAAATCAGATGCACTCTTCCGTCCCTCCCTACACTAAGGTTTTAGACCTTCAGCAGTATTGACTTTTCAATTATGTGTTGCATATAATTTTACAGTTTGTTCAGTCACTTATTAGCTATTACATATCCTGTTTGTAGGAGAAGATGTGTGGAATAGATTGATGTGGGCTGATGAGGACAGCTCACTGATTTGTAGTTTAAATGAGCCAACATTTACAAAATGTTATTATTTGGACATAAAATGCTGAAGACCAGCAACAGTTTTTACCCAATTTAATGCACCTTTGGGTGGACAGTTTCTCAAAAAAAAAAAAAAAAAAAAATGCTGATATCTTAGAAAACTATTTACTATGGATACTGTGGATGCAGGCAATGGAAATGTTTCAGTGCACATACTGTCTAGTCTTGTGAAAGCATCCAAGACATTTTTCTAACACAGATTTAGAAAGGATAAAGGTTCTTGGTAAATTTTTCAGATCATAAATATCAAGCCAGTACTCTCAAATCAAATTGTCTTGAGGACGGCTGGACATTTTGAAAGAACAACTCTAATTTTGTTCACAGAAATTTGATTTTAATCATAACACATATGTCATATCAGGACATCACAGGCTTTGTGTTATGTTTTTAGGTACTAAGGTCAAAGATGTGGCTAGACATTGACAGTAGGACAGGGATTAGAGCCTATCAGCAAAGGGGTCATGTTTACTTTCCACTTAATTTTTTGACTATTTTCTTTTTCTAGTTGTGGTAGTTTGAATATATGTCCCCCAATATATTCAATGTTTTATTACTTTATAGTTTGCATCTGCAATCACCTTCCTAGAGGCAATGTCAATGGGGGCTGGTCTTAAGGTGTTAATGGTGGGTTTGAGATTCCATTGTAAAGATATACAAATGTACCTAGCAGGAGTTCCTGAAGTGTGCTGTGTGACCTTTTGGCTGTAGTTTTGCTCTGTTTGCTGTGGTGGCTGGTTGGCTTTTTCTCTCTCTGCTTGGCCCTGTGAAGAGCAAGCTGCTTTTCCTGCCTTTATGGAACTTCCCCTGGATCTGTAAGTTTCAATAAATAATATCCCTTCCTCCATAACTGTGCCTGGTCTGGAAGTTCATCTCAGCGAACCTGAAGCTGTCTGCTACACTAGTTATTATCATTAATTGTATTTTATGTTCACAGAAAAAGATGTTTATAATAAAATAAACATTTTTTATAGTTTTCATTTTTTTTTAGTGAGAGAGAGAAGGAGAGAGAGAGAAAAAAAAAAAAAACGAATGAATGAGTTTGCCAGGGTCTCTTGCTGCTGCAAACAAACTTCAGACACATGTGGCACGTTCTGCATCTGGCTTTACATGAGTATGGGGAAGCTGAACCACCAGCAAACAGGCTTTGCCAGCAAGAGTCTTTAACCACTGAGCAATCTCCCCTGCCCCAGCATATACTTTTCTTTGCCATCTGAGAGGAGGCGCATACCCATCATCTCTTCTGAGTAAAAAGGACAAAGTCTAAATCCAATCTCTGAGTTCTCCAGGCTCTTTGCAAAGTCCTATGAAACACTGCTGAGGATGGCATTCCTGAACTCCAGAAAGGAGAGGGTTATCGTTTCTAGCCTCTAAAGTGTTGGTCACATGCGTCTTTGCTAAACAAGATAATCTGAATCCTGACTAGATTAAACTAGATTCAACATGTCCTATAATTGTGATTACCACTACAAAACAGACCAATCAAGTAGACACATCTATAAAAACTAGGTTTTAGTGAAGGCATGCCTCTTTGTATCCTCTAGGGTTAGTAACCTCATGTAAATGACACACATATAACCACATTGCAGATATTCTCTATGGATAAGAATTTCAGAGCCTTGGGCTGGAGAGATGGCCTAGCAGCTAAGGCACTTCCTTATGAAGCCTAAGGATCCAGTTTTGATTCTCCAGGTCCCATGTAAGCCAGATGCACAAGGTGGTGCATGCATCTGGAGTTCGTTTGCAGTAGCTAGATGCCCTGTTGTGCCCATTCTCTCTTTCTCTCTCTCTCTCTCCCTCCCATCTGAAACGAATAAATACAAATAAAAATCTTTGCAAAAAGAATTTCAGAACCATACCCCCCCCAAAAAAAAAGAAAAGAAAAGAAAAGAAAGCAAACTGTTGAAAATCACATACCCTTGATGGAAAATGCCAAGAAATAAGGTGTATATACCTAGCAGTAAAAACTTCAAGTGAATCATGGATAATATGGATGTGTTAGTGGTCGATTTTATCACTAAGAGTTGCATAAACTCTGTTATTATATTTCATTAGAGGAAATGCCATATGACCCAGCTATTCCACTCCTAGTCATATGCATAAAGGACTCCATATTCCACCACTAAGACACTAGCACCTCCAGTTTACTGCTGTTCTATTCACAATAGAAGGAGACAGAGAAGACAGAGATAACATAGGTGCCCACCAGCAGATGAATAGAAAAGGAAATTGCGTTGCTTGTAAGAAGTGGAATTTTACTCAGCAGTAAAGAAAAATGATGAAGTTTTCAGGAGAATGGATTTATCTGAAAATAATTACATGCCACCAAACAGGCTATTTTAGAAATATGTGCATCCAAGCTTGTGATATATGCAAATGTAGGAAAAACCTAAAAAGATAGAAAGGTGATTAAGAGTGGGTTTAAAGAGACGGCAAGAAAGAAGGGGGAGGAAGGGCAAGAGAACACAGGTGACCTATAAACAGAAAGGGGATAGAATACAAGTAGGGACATGGAAGGGTGCTGGGAGGAGGAGAATCATCTAAAACAAAATGTTTGAAAATATCATAATGATACCTAAAACTGTGTATGCTAATTCAAGAATTAAAAATTTAAAACGCCTTAAATTCTATACTAAATTCATAACATTTATGTGATACCATATGTGTGTGTGGTTGTATGCACAGTATACTTTATTCCCTCAGTATTTGTTTGATTAAGTATAACAAGAAAATCTTGAGCAGTAATTTAGAACATGATCTCTCAAGTCAGCCTAACTTCTTCAAATCATAGCTCTTCCACCTTGTTGGATATTGGAAAATTTGGGTAACCTCTACATGGGTGCCTCAGATTCCTTTTTAAAAACATTTTATTATTTATTTATTTATTTATTTATTTATTTATTTATTTATTATGAGAGAGAAAGAGGCAGGGAAAAAGAGAGAGAGAGAGAGAGAGAGAACGGGTGTCCCAGGGCTCCAGTCACTGAAAATGAACTCCAAATGCATGCTCCACCTTGTGCATCTGGCTTATGTGGGTACTGGAGAATTGATCCTGAGTCCTTTGGCTTTGTAGGCAAGTGCCATAACTGCTAAGCCATCTCTCCAGCCCTTGGTTTCCTTTTTTATAAATTTAGGACTATAAGTGTATTTAACTTTATAAGATGGGTGGGAAGATGGAAAGACTTCATAAATGTAAACATTTAGGATGGTGTCTAATACAGAAATTACACTTTTGAAGGTTCTGTGATAGTTTGACAACTATATTGAGAGTCCTATCTTTATTATGTCTGAGATTGAGCTGGGAAAGTAGACCATAGAACATACTTTCCCTGACTGTAGAGTCAGAAATCACTAACTCATAATAAAAACAGATTCCTCCACACCTTCTCCCCCCAAAAGAGCTGAGTCATCAAGCACAAGAGCATCTTGGGTGATCATACAAAAGTGACACAATATTCTGTCTACAACACCTTTTTAAAAACCAGTCAAAAAAGAGAAAGAAAGAATGGGAATATTAATTATTTACAGTTTTGCTTCCATTGTTATGTTGTCATTTAGAATTTCATTATTTTGATGTAAAATAGAAGTATGTGGTTTATGCTTCCTGGCCAAGATAAATATTGTTAAAATATATAAAACAGGGCTGGAGAAAAGGCTCAGTGGTTAAGATGCTTGCCTGCAATGCTTCAGGACCAAAGTTTGATTCCCCAGTTCCACCTAAATTTGATGCACAAGATGGTGCATGTATCTGGAGTTCATTTGTAGTGGTTAGAGGCACTGACATGCCCATTCTCTCTCTATCTGTCTCTCTGACTCTCTGTTTCTCTCTCTCTCTCTCTTTCTTTCTTTTTTCTTTCTTGCTTTCTATCTGTCTTACAATCTATCTATTAATCTAATATAATCTATCATCTATCTATCTATCTATCTATCTATCTATCTATCTATCTATCATCTATCTATCAACCAATCATCTACCTATATCATGCCAAATTTAGAATTTGTTATTCTGTGGTTCCAGGCCCTATACTAGATCTAGGTTTGCAGCTCCCATACTGTAATTAAGTTTCATTAATCACTATGTGATAGCTAGCACAGCTGAGGTGTAGAATCTGGGAAAAATTCCAAAGACTCTCTAGTACTTAAGTGAAATACTGAATTCCTTTTGCAGAAAGTTAGCTAGGTTTTAAAAATTGGTTCATTTGAAAACTTTATCTTTATTTTGAAATAAAGCATAGTTCTGTCGGAGGTGAGATGATTGCTGGTTGCTGTTAAGTAGCAGTTGCATATACCTTGATAATGTATCTTCTGGGTGACATCTGATTCTTTTAACTTCAATTTGAAGCTGTGACTGTTGACAGACCCTGCACAGGAAAGTCTGGGTCACAGACAGGGACAGGGCATCTGCTGACACAGGTCACTCTGTGTGTGTCACTAAACAGACCATACTAGAAAGATTGGTCTCCACTAGTGATCATTGCACTTGTTAATTTTATTTCATTGTGTGAAATTTGAGAAATTACAGATTATATTTTTATTGCTAAAGATAGGTATAGAAATATATAAAAAAGAACTAAATTTGTCCTACTCCAACTTTTCCATGTAGGCTTTGCTTGATTTACAGATGCCAGCAGGAAGGGATTTCCCACTCTCCCTTAGGCAAATGGAAGCACTGAGTGAAAAAGTGGAATCTTTGACCTTCTTTTGTCATCCATATACACAAACAGGGAACACTTGGAATATTTTGAGGAGATAAGCACCCTTGTTCTGGTAAGAATGAAGCTAATGAGGCAGGTGATATTCCAACCACAGATTCATGGAACTGAAGTGAGCTTTTCCAGATTTGAATCCATAGTGAATAAAAGCTGTTGAATTACCAGATTGCCTGTTGCTATTTTTCCTGTTTGTTCCAAACTCTGTCTCTTGTCTTTATGAGAAGTCAGTCCCAAACTGAACTTGGTGGTGAACGTGCACAATCCCAGCACCAGTAAGGCAGAGGCAGGCAGATCTCTGAGACCTTATCTCAAAAAAAGTGGGGGGTAGTCAATTTGCACTGAGTCTACATTTTGGTTCACCACATTCATAGTTTTAAGGCCAGAGAGAAAAAAAAAAAAAAACAATCAAAAGGAAACATTGGAACATTAGTGGGAAGACTGGATAAACTCTTACCTACTAAAATCTTGTGACTAACCAGTATCTCTCTTCTGGATTATTGCATGTGCATCCCTATCTATCTTTTCACCAAGATGCAAACAACGGGAAACTTTCCATTTGCAAAAGTCTTTTTGTTCAATTCTCAACCAATAGTAGTTTTCAAAGAAACCATTTTATGTATTTCCTCAGAGGTGTCTTAATTTCCCCTATCAAGCTCACAACCCAAATGTACTGAAGTCAGCAGGCTCTAATGTCTAATTTACTTATATGTATGGTGATCTCCAGTGCTGAGGATCATCTGCGGTCATTGCCCTGCTTCAAATATTCATGAGTCTACACAGTCCAAAGTGCATTAAAGATGGGAACCGAGCCAGCAACACAGTCTTCCTCGTGACGAGGAGCCTCCTCAGATTGGAGGAGCTAGATGTTAAAGACTTCAAACCAAACTGTCTTTGGGAGAGACACTCGCAAAAGGATGCCAAGCTTGATATATCATTTCAATTATGGAACATCAGAGAAACAAAGAAATAAATACATGCCTACTGTCTCGGGAACTCCTATTGTGACTGCTTTGCATCCGTCCTTTCTTACCAGTGCAGGGGATCACAAGTATTTGATACACATAGGGAGCAGAGGTACAGTGCTGCAAAATGCTATTCATGGCTATCAGAAGCAAAAGCGAATGGCTACTATGAAATTAACAGCATTTAAGGCAATATAATTTGCTAATGGAGGCTATATGGCATGAAGTGAACACCACAGAGGCAAAGTTAAAACAGGAGGAAAGAGCTGTAAAGCATCCATTCAAAGCAAATGCACATCATCATTTAGGTTGTCCCTTCATGTCATTCGTAACCTGCTGCATCTGCTCTTACACTTGTGCTCTCTTCCTTGATCTATTCTGATGCCCTGCAAATATTAAGCACACAGCCAATTTCATATCCAGCCATTCTTATGATTAGACTCAGCTATCAACTCATTTTTTAAAAACATACATTAAATCAAGTATCAACCCCAGGGCTTTGAACTACTTTTGACTGACAGGACCAACAAAAAGTTCCAGACTAATTACTTCTAAGGAATAGTTCCCAGTGCAAAGAGTTACTACTGACCTACTTTGGACTCACCAAGATAATTTATCAGGTAAAATAATTAAAGGAATATAAAGCTGTTTCTAAAATGAACCAAATATTAGTAATATTTGCTGAAATCATAAGTTGGTATTCCCACTGCTATCAGATGGGGCTTTATTACTTTGCAATGAGTCAATTTTATTATGTTTGTCTTATTTATTAGCCATTCTTTTTCTGTGTAAATTATACTTTGCAGGATGTATTTGAGAATGGCTTTGATGTTTAAATGCATTAGGTTTGTTTTAATTTTAGATATAAAAGGAAGAAATGATCTTTTAAGCCCTCCCTTTTCTGTTCCTTTAACCCTTTCTCCTGAACAAGTATTCATGTCTCTTTATTGTCACAGGTATTTCTATTTTACTGAAGCCCCTATTAAATAAAAGGATTTTTCTGGTAGCACAGTGAATATTCTTGAGTGAGGATAGCTCTTTTATTTTTAATCCATAATCTTTTCCTACACTGAGGTAAATATTTATTGCTGAAGAGCAATGGTCTCCCTTTCAAATTGAGAAAACCTGAGAATTTTCTGACTTTTTGCAGGCTTAATGTGTTAAAGAAGAAACAGGCAAGAGAAAATCTTGAAATACAATTGCAAAACATAAACTTGGTCTTTTATTAGATTATAAGCCATCTGTTTTCTCAAAATACAAGCATCAAATGTTATATCATTAGTACCATGGTTTATCAATGCCATATTCTAATTATTATTTTCCTCCTCTTATTCAGTTCTCCTTCTGTAACTTCTGTTTTACTTCATTTCCATTGTGACTATTCTTTAAATCTAAAACTCATCTATCAAAACCTGATCATGTGACTGTACATTGGCTTTTAAATTCTAACAGAATATTTTCCTTTAGAGATACCTGAGTACCTATGAGAAACTAGAGTTATACCTGGGTCAAAAGTACAATGAACACGACACCAGAAAAAGGCTGAAGGAGATAAACACAGAGAACATCAAGTTCCTACTAAGCCAGATATCCAGAGACTCCCAAAACCTCACCACTGAAGTAGAATTAAAATGATCCCAACGTGGCTCAGGGAAATTCACGGAAGAGGGGGCAGAAAGAGTGTCAGAGCCACAGGTTGGGTCACTATGCACTGAGACTTGGCCTATCCCCCATAATTTTTGACTATCCCCACAGTGCATGACTCACATTCCCCATTGATGAGGGTTCCTTTGGAGGGGGGAGAACAGGGAGGAGGATAATGGAGTCACCAATATGAATGTAAAATTAGAATAATATAAACAAAACAATAAATTATTTTTTTAAAGTACAATGTTAGTTTCTTAGGCAATTGCTAAAGAAAGATCAATAATTAATCATTTACCTTTAATGTATGTTGTGGACATAAAATAATATATTCCATTGGTATTTAACTATATATGTTATTACTTTATTATGCAGGATTGAGGACATCTGTGTGATGAAATTTATGTTTCATTGTCAAAGAAGAAAAGTCTGGAACAAAGCAACGAGCACTTTATGTTTGTTAGGGGATGTGATTGTGGTTTCATTGTAGGTCAGCAGTGTACAATGCTCCCTGGGTACAGCAAAGATTCTGTGGACCACACAGTGAGATTACTCTCTGGCTACTCCCTATAATACTTTATAGCTTCTCTCATGCCATGCTTATTTAATTTCATTTATCACTTTATTCTTGTGTCCTTCAGCTGTTTCCAATCAACCCTTCATAGTCATAACTAAATATAATATGTTAACATACAAAGGTACTTATGTAAATGAAAATCAATGCCCTCATTTGGTACCATTCTTTATTGCTTACATTGGACATTTTAAATACATTTCATTTAAACATTAACAACTTTTTGTTCTTGCCTGGGAAGTATAATGATCTTCTTGGCTCCCTGCCTCTGGATCTTTCTAATCTTCACAGCTAAGGCCACTTAGCCCCCATCTGGAGGTTCAGGCTTATTCTGAATTTTGGAACTAATCTTGTCCCTCGGCTGAGGCATACAAGATATCCTAGCCAAAAGCTAACTGATCCAGCCTCTATTCAGCCTTCATATTGGTTTCATTTTGACCTTGCAATTTATTACCAAGAATGAGGCTACATTTCCCTTCAGTCCTGGTTCCCAAGATTTGGCATTCTGAGCCAGTTACACTAAGTGGATATCCATCCTTTCCCTCCTTGTTCAGTCCCTAATTCATTTTACTGGAGGTCCTGCTTTATCATCCTTGTCTTCTTTATAAGTAAATTTATTTTCTGAGGTCCAATTGCCATAGTGGAACCCTATGGACAAATGTTAGGCCTCTGGGATGCCACTTGCTTGGCACATAAATCAAACTCTATCCATACCATAAAGCTGAGCTTTGATACGAATATACCAGCAGTAACACGCATGGCTTGGATGGTTTCCCACTGCCTACTGAAGGTGTTTCCCTAGTCACCAGCTCTGATCTGCAGTTCTCTGGAGTCATTGTGTACACCCTGACTGTAACTTGGCCACCTCATTATTTTGCACATGATAAGAAAGGAATCTCATGTTAATGCATCTTTGGTTGGACGGTCATGTCAGCAGGTCCAAGTTAATTTCACCTCCTATCTTCATCTTGGTCCTGCCATTGAAATACATGAAAACCTGGAGTCCTTTTGTAGCATAAAATAATAATCACTTGCAAACTCTATGGTTAATTAGAGAGTAAATTAGGGGATAAAAGTATATAAATGATGGGGCACATAATAAGCATCCAATAATTTTTAACTGATATAACATGTCTCAAATATTTGTGCCTGGAAAGTAGAATAACATCAGTTCAAAATGATCATATTCAAAAGATATGAGACAAGAGGAAGGACATTCATGTAGAAAGGAAAGACTCTTGCGACATGGAGCTGTAGGATTTGGTGTTTGCTCTGCTGAATTTTTGTTTTGCTTAGGTCTAGCCATGCTGTATCTCCAATTCTACCTTTTTACCTTCTAGTTGAAGTGCTGTCTCCAGCTGGTGGCACTGTTTGAAAAGGTAGGCAAGACACCTTTAGGAGGCAGATCTTTGCTGGAGGAAGTGGGACATTTTAAGTGGACTTTCTATTGTATAGCCCACCTTCACTTACTGCTTTCTTGTGCCCCCCCCTTCCTGAATGAGTGCAGTGTGAGCAGCCACCTTCCCACTCCTTCCTGCAGTGCCTTCCTTGCCATAATGGAAGTATTCATACTCAGGAACTGTAAGTCTTAATAAACCCTTCCTTCCTTAAGCGGTTGCTTGTCCAGTATTTAGTAACAGCAGTGAGTAAAGTAACTAATACATGCACTATCTGGTGTTCTAATTATAGCAGCTTTAACAGGCTTAGACATAAATCATCCATTGTTTCTTCATGTTATTTGTTGAGAAATAGTCTAGTAAATATTATTTGTCTCCTTTATACGTTAGCATTGAACATCTTGAGGTCCTAAATCATATTTCAATGTTTCTTATCAAGTCCTCTGCCTGGCGGGCACACCTCTTATTCTGGTTCCAAACACCTCTTGCTGCCTTTATAACACACATTTTCCCTCTCGTGGGAAGTCAGAAGATGAAATGGTGACATTGTCTTCTTGGAAGATTAGTTGATGAATAAAAATAAATTAATCAGCAGCATCATTCAGTTAATGATAAAATAACATCTTACCAGACATCTTCAGCATCTTCATCACATTCTGCACCAAACTGGCAAATGTCACAGGTGGATGTCTCCTTTTGACTGGTTTCTCCAGAGCCCTCATGAACTGTAAGACAGAAAAACATGAATGAAGCTAATGAAGAAAAAATTATACAATATCAGCAACTCTGAGAGAATTCTATAGCAAACCTACTGCTCCCCAATAAGCTTGTGTGCTTCTGTGACTTCTTGAGAATGCCATATTCAACTATCTTCTTTTTGCTTTGTTTAAAGATAACACTGATAATACTATTATACTATTTGGTACATAGGAAACACTTCTGCTGTTTTTTTTTTTTTTTTTTTTTTTTTTTACATGTAAGCAGTCATATCTAAGGGGGAAATTAAATTTATGAAAACTGCTTGCCCAATAAGTAAGCCACATGGAAGAGCTATTAAAATGAATTTGGATTGCTATATGCTTATAGAGGAAAACGTCAAGTTTCTATTTTACAAAAAAAAAAATTCTTGTTACTAAATTTTAGATTTTTTTCATTCAAGGAATGTGTAAGTTTTAAAATATTGGAATATTGGATATGCTCATTTCCCCCTTAATCCATTAATTCCTTATAAAGAAAAACATGATGATTATATGCCTGTAGAGACCAACTCTCAGTTTTCACAGACATCTCTTGAGTCTTGAATAAATATTGAACAGAACTAAGCATAAATATTTCCTGAGTTATGAGCATAAATTTTATTTTAAAATATATTTATCTACTGGTGATGATTGGTAATGCCTCCTCTTAGTGTAGATAGACAATATGCAGCCAAATTATCAAATTAGCTTTTGTACAGCAGGGCATCATGGTGTAAGTTAGAAACTTGAGAATCTTGAAATGAGTGAGTAACACTTGTGAGGTAATGGGTTACTGTTTATTGCTCAGTTAAAGTATATATAATTGAAAGAAAAAGTAGCTTTACTTGAAAATGAAAAGTTGCACCAATTTAATTGCTGCAAAGACAATCAGATTCCATGGACAAACTATATACTTTAAAATAGATGTTGAGCATGAAAAGTTCTTTGAGAAATGCACTTCTACAAAAGAATATGTGTTTTTATAGGAAAAGGAGAATAAGTAACTCCTCTTTTTATAAACTTTATGAACATTTTTAACAAAATAATTTATTGACATACACCCTATTAAATGGGCCCTATTAAATCTGATCTTATTTTGTTTTAACATGGTATTTTCTCATCAGGTACTCTTTGTTGGTTAACAGAGATTCAGTATTTACAAAAATGTCTTTCCTTTTTAATGTTAATGTATTACTTTAGAAGAAAGTGATTTGGTATGCAAACACCAAGGGCATCTCTAAGAGCTTTTACAGCTCTTCAGTGGGCTTGGGAGAGATGCACTTTTTATTTTATTGCAAAACAACAAGTTTTTGACTGTTTGATGATATTTACTTATTATTCATTTTCTCTGTGCTTTATGATCTTAACTTATGTTTAAGTTAAGATTTAAACAGGTCAACTTAACATGCAGCAGTAGTGAGGATAGTACTTTTAATTTGGGTTTCTTAGGAAAAAAAGTGATCTTTCCACCAAAAGAAGAAGAAATTTTAGCTCTGATAAAAGAGGTAGCATTTGAATTATAATCCACTCCACTACAGGCAAGACAATTCGAGTAGACCATGATGATAAGAGGTAAGAGGGAGGCTTCCCTCTGGGGAGACTGAACAGCTGGGGTTGGGCTCTTTATTACATTCTTATTATTAATGCAACACAGAAGCTGCTAGCAGGAGAGAGCCTTTTAGGGTGAGCAAGATTAGCAACTTCCAGGCTAAAACTTCCCATTACTCAGGAAGCATGCTAACATGCTAACGTAATGGGAAAGGCCTTAATGACCAGTGATAGACCCTTAAGTGCAGCCCTGTTCTCCCCAGCAGCTGAGATCCTTGAATAGGGATCTACTGAAAGTAATCCAGGGATGAATTTTGATCACTCAGCGGGACTAGTAATGATATTTCTATATGATGTCATATTAGGTTTCTATAAAGAGCATTTATTGAGAGAATGGAAATGTTTGGAATTTTTCCCATAAGGAGAGGTAATTTGGGAAAAGCTATAACAGCACCTTTATCAATAAATATCCTAGGAACAAAATTCCTTTCTATGAATAAAAACTAGAGTAAAATCCTTCTATAATAACTGAAGAACAAGTTTTCTCCTTTAAAACACATAAACAAATCAGTCCACAATTTCCATTTTAAGTATTTTTTGAGAACCCCAATATATGAACATATTGTATATTGATCATATTCCCATAGTGTTATCCAATCTTGTGCCATCTCCCCTGCCCCTCATCCCACTGAGAAACCTCTTCAGTGGGGGCATCACTAACCACTGCGGGATCATAAGTACACCAGTAGGTTTGTTTCAGGGGACAGTGCCCCACAGTACAACTTCCCACTCTGGCTCTTACATTCTTTCTGGTCCCTCTTGGAAAATGTTCCCTGAATTTTGAGTGCATGTCAGGAGTCTCCTTTAGTGTTGAGCTCTTGGCAGCATCTTATTTTCTGCTTTGATGAATTTTAAAAAAAAATATTTATTTGAGAGAAAACAAGACAGAAAGAGAGAGAGAAAGTGAGACAGAGAGAGGGAGAGAGCAAGAATTGGGTACACCAGGGCCTCTAACCACTGCAAACAAACTACAGATGCATGTGCTACCTTGTGCATCTGACTTACGTGGGTACTGCAGATTTGAATCTGGGTCTTTAAGGTTTGAAGGCAAGTACCTTAACTGCTAAGCCATCTCTCTAGCCCAAGCTTTGACTCTTCTCACTGTGCACCACCATCTCTATAGACCCATCAAAATGTCAAGAAGAGAAAGCCAAGTGCTTAACACTAGATGACTCATCTCTATCATACCCACCAGGACTCAGGAGACCTTGCAAGATGAAGTGGCAGATTAAGTATGAGTGCTGCTCCGGCTGTTGGCCAGAGAACTACTTCTCTTAACCCCGTGAACTAAAGGTTCTTAAATAGGGTCAGGGTCAGAGGCTCAGACAGATTTATTTGTTTATTTGTTTATCCTTGGAGATGCTGAATTAATGGCTGAATTAATTTGAGGCTTAGAATATGGCATAGGCTTAAAAAAAAAAAGGCCACCCCTGAGAAAGACTTTGTGTCTGAAGTCATGCTCAGAATACTCTTCAGTTCGCTCTCATTAGTCATTATCTAGTACAAGACTTTGGGCACTGTAAGTCCACAAGTGGCACCTAGAAGTGCTGTTCAAATGGAGGTTGTGATACAGTGTCTGGGAAGTGTGGCCTCAGGTTCTGTATTTCTTACAGGTTCCAAGATGCTGGACTTGCTAGTCCTCAGCCCACAGTTTGAGTAGAAAGAATAGCACAGAACCTTCCAAACCACAACTCACAACCTGTATTATTACGTAGTAAAACTAAGTGGGTCACAACCCACTTTTTTTTTGTTTGTTTGAGGTAGGGTCTCACTCTAGCCCAGGCTGACCTGGAATTCACTCTGTATTCTCAGGGTGACCCATGGCGAGCCTCCTACCTCTGCCTCCCGAGTGCTGGGATTAAAGGTGTGCACCACCATGCCCGGCTTGACAACCCACATTTTTGTAGCTGTGGAACAGACCATACCGAGTATGCAACATCAGAGTGTCTTACGTACAAGGACAGGCTGTGTTACATTATGACGCTTTCATAATATATATGCACATATAGAAAGGGCTGAAACTTACATTGTAATTCTTACTAAAGGTCATGGACACACAAGCTTGAAACCCACTGATATAGCACCTGTTATAAGCTCAGTAAATGCACATTAAATTGGACTGGTTTTTGTCTTCTTTCTACATTACCAGAAACATGAAGGGAAGGAAAAGTGCTTAATTATTTGCATTCATCACTGATTATATTAGAATAAAAGCCATTTATCCTAAAGTATTATCGTTTATTTTATTTTATTTTATTTTAAGGGAGAGAGAGAGAGAAGGAGGCAGAAAGAGAGAGGGAAGAGAGAAAATGGGCCTGCTAGGGTCTTTAGCCTCTGTGAATGAACTCCAGATCATGTGCCCCCTTGTGTGCATGTGTGACATTGTATGCTTGCATCACTGCGTCTGGCTTATGTGGCTTTGCAGGAAAGCGCCTTAATTGCTAAGCCACCTCTCCCGGCTGTAAAAGTATTATCTTAACCATGTATGTGTATTTAAAGTCCTTCATTTTGAGTTGTGAAGAAATATAGTTATTTTGTTTCAATAGAAACTAGGTTTTAGTAAGTGATGAAGGAAATATGAGGGGGCAAAAGAAGGGGAGTTCCAGACTAGAACAGCATCGAGTCTTCCTTGTTTGGAAGAGTTGGAATTGGGAAGCTGGAAAAAAATGAATTACCTCTTTCTCCAATCTCCCTATCCTCATGGCTCCATCTGAATTCTACTGAAGTTCTTTCATCCCTACTTGATGCTGGCCCAGTACAGGTGCTTACAATGGTCCTATTCACTGACATGGGTTCTGAGCCTAATTCTTTGCCTAACATATCCCCACCTGTAATGTTCTTAACCTACAACATAAAATGCTCACACTTATTCAATGTCACACATGTTAAGAACTCAGATCTTAAGGCTACTTTTCAGTTTTGAAGAGTGTATGTGGATGGAGACACAGAGAACAATGCCATCACCCTAGCAAGTTCCCTTCTGCTCCGTACCCTATAATGACATTTCCCTACCGCCCCCACTCATTGCCATCTACACACAGGCACATCAGTCATCACCAAAGATTAGCTTGAATTCTTCTGGAATACCACATTAATGAAGTGCTACAAGTTCTATGTTTAATACTGACCTATTACTCAGAATAATTTGGAGATTCTCCTGGATAACTATGGTGCAGGAGTAGGATTATTGAGTCTTAAAATAAAAATTGTTGTTGATCGCAGTATTTTCACCTCTATTTTCCAGTTTTAGGAATTTTAAATATATTCTATATGTGAGCTTTTGATCGCACGTCTTCTTATTTTTTCCCCTCACGTTCTTATTAAAGTTTTTTTTTTTTTTTTTCCCCTGATGAGTGAAAGTTTTTATGTTGCAGAGGTCAGAGGACAACTTTCAGGCAGATCCTCTGGTTTTAGCCTTCCTTCTCAGCTGTAGTCTTGCTGGAATGACAGACACCTTCTACAGCTTCCAGCTCTCATGTGGGGTCTGAAGAGGACTCCAAGTATTCTTGCTTGCCCAGCAAATGCTCTATCCATGAGACCTTTTCCCCAGCCCTGTGACGTTTTATGTTCAGACTAGGAAGTTTTCTGCTCCAAGAGCAAGAAAATATCCTATGTATTCTTAAAGTTTCTATTTTCGTAATTTTTAAACTTTGTTTTACATTCAGGTTTAAGATCCACCTGAAATTGGACTTTTGTGTTTGATGTGAAGATTACAAATCCCTTTTTTCCCCAAGTGCTGTGACTTATTTCTTTATCTGCAAATGTGGTGAAGTGTGTTAATTTTTACTTCTTAAACTAACCTTGTACTTCTAGAAAAAAAAATCAAACATGACCTGGCATACTAATATTTTAATATATTTCTAGATTTCATTTTTCTATCTATGGTTGTGTGATAGTCTAGCTATAGTTTTATTTTCTCATGTCATGCATGCTTTACTCTTACATTTCCAATGGCTTCATATTAATCGTAAAAGTGGTTGTGATGATGAATATTTTTTTATTTTTTATTTATGAGAGAGCAAGACAGAGAGAGAGAGAGAGAGAGAGAGAGAGAGAGAATGAATGGGTACGCCAGGGCCTCTAGCCACTGCAAATGTAGTTCATGTATGTGCCATGATGTGCATCTGGCTTACATGGGTACTGGCAATCAAACCTGGGTCCTTAGGCTTTACAAATAGGTGCCTTAATCACAAAGTCATCTCTCCATCCCCAACAATGAATAATATTTTTCAGATATTTGTTATAATTCATCAGTGAAATTGACTCAGACACTTTTCTTATAAATTTGATGTTTTTGTAGATGGGTATTTAATTTCCTATTTTATTGATTTATGCTCTTATTTCATCATTTACTGTATACTATATTCTTAAGATTTAATGCATTATGTTTAATTCTACCAATTTGCCTGTGAAAGCTGCTTTATATATGTATTTGTGGTAAAACTGTTTCTTTTAAAAATTATTTTTCAAAATCAGGTGTGGTACTGTACAACTATAATCTCACACTTGAGAGGTAAAGGTAGGAGGAGTTCAATGCCAGTCTCAGCTACATTGCAAGGTCAAGGCAAGCCTGGGCTACCTGAGACCTTGTCTCAAAAAGCAGTAGCAATAGTAATAACAGTAAAATAACAAAAAGAAAAAAAAATCAGTAAAATCTATGTTACTTTAATGGTCATTAAACAAATTTGTATTAATTTCAGAAGCAAAAGGACAAAGATTTCAGGCCTAAAACATTTGACAAGTTTTGCTAAATTATTTGTCTTCTGATCCACATTTGGAAGATTTGCCTAAAATTTACACTCTACAACGACAACTAGCTTGGAAGATCACATCACAGACTGTATTATTTTTATCTATTATTTTTCTCTTTTTAAGGATTCTGTGCTTTGTTTTTACCACAACCATCAGACCTGAAGTTCCATGAGGTCCTGCTTTTTCTTCTGACATGATTTGGCATTGAAAGATGAATGTAATGGAAGGAGTTCTGAATAGCAGCTGAGAAGAAGCAATCATGTGGATTTGTATTTTCTTGCTCTTTCTGTCTGCATGAAAAAGGCACATTCTAAAATATGTGCTGTTCTTTCAACCAGTTCCAGAATGAGAAGATAGATAGAGCAGAGCCACAGTTGGCCACAGCTATAGGAGGAAGAAATATGTCACAGACGCTGTAAGCCTCTGAGATCCTGAAGTAATTTGTAACTGTCACTTTACCTAGTGAAAGCTGACTAATAAAACATGGGTCAGTGTTATTAATAAATTCTGAGGGAACAAACTTTCACTTTTCTTCATATGTGGGGATTTTGCTTGCTTTACTTGTTTACAAGACTTATTCCTGCTTTTAATTTTCTCCAATTAGCCTTTCAACCCTTTAATTCCTTCCTATTCCTGAATGTGCTCTAAATAGTTAAATCATGTTTTTTTCCATGTTATTTTCATTTTTGATGCCAAGATAACTAACTTTTCCAATAAATATAAGGTTTCAGTTTTCTTCTCCGTGTAGCTTTAGGTCCATTCACATAGAAACTTTCACTGCTTCAAGTGTGAAGTAAAGTAAATGGTCACTGGAAGTGTCAAATGATCAACAAAAACAATGAGATTTATAGATTTAAACTGTAACCCACAGATAATGGCTCAAATACTCATTTAAAGAACTATAAACCAGAAAAAAAAATTAAAAATTTTATGCATATACTAAATTGATTTATTTTCAAAATTTATAGCATAGTTTTTTCCTCTTATTTTGCATAATCACTACCAACCTAGTAGTTAGTATGTCTTACATAAATAGATAGGACACAAAACCAATTTTTAGTAGACTATTTTTTCCTTTTCTTTTACTTGGATAAAGAGTTGGTGAGTGATTTCATTCAATGCATTTGTTGCAACTAAAGTTACTTTATCAAATTATGAATGGCAATTTTATTTTTGCCTAATTTTCACAAATTAGAATGCCATTTTTATCCAAAAAGGTGAACTGATTTACCTTCCAAGAAAGAATAGACTTTACCTAGAGAATAGAAAGTTATAAATAAAAACCTAATCTTTCTTTAACTTGTTCAACTTGCTAATTTTGCCTCTTGTATGTTCAGTTGCCCCTCAAATGCTTCTTACACATGTAAGTTTTATTTAGCAGATGGTAGCTTGGCTGGAGAGATGGCTCATTATTTAAAACATTCACCTGCAAAGCCTAATGACTTTGGTTCAATTTTCCAGTACCCATGTAAAGCCAGATGCACAAAGTGGCACATGCATCTGGAGTTCGCTTGGAGTGGCTGAAAGCCCTGGCACACCCATTCTCTATCTGTCTGTCTCTTTTCTCTCTCTCAGCTTGAAACAAATAAATTTAAAAGACATAAGCTGCTGACAGTTCCTAGAGGCCCAGAAAATTTTAAGTGGTTGGTTTGGAGCCATAGTATGTTATCTTTCACATTTTCTGACATTTTTCTAGAAACCCCAATATGTCTTTAAGGAATAATAACAAAAAAACCCACTTTATTTATCTCAAGTTATAAAGTGGGGATATTGTCTATGAATAAATGTTGTGCTGCTACCTACTATAGGAATTCTAGACTAAGAGAAGTGGCATATTGGTTTGCTATGTACAAAAATAGCATAGTTTAATACTTCATATGTGTACATGTTACATTTCAGTATGTGTTTAGACTTTAGGGAGAAAATCCATCATCTTCACTTTCTTTGAATTAAAAGGAATATAATCCTACTTAATTATTTAAATTTTTATTGATTTAAATGCAAGAAAAAAAGCTAAAGATGACTGAAATTACACCCACACAAAATGGTAAAGGTCTAACAATCACCTGAAAAGCCCAAAAGCCAAGTTAACAACTAAGTCTATATAATTTTAAATTAAAGGTGGTAAAAGAAGACATTGTTACAAAAAATTTAGTTTTTCATCATTAAGTTACTTTTCCAGAGCTATACAAAGTTTCTTTAGAAATTGCATGTAATTTATCTTCATCACAACATTAAAAATAATTTGAGACGAATGCAAAGCCACTGTGAGGCAACATGAGTCTACTGTCATCAAACAGGTCTGATTGATTTCATTTGGTCCTGTCTCAGCCAGAACCAAAGACACTTAAACAAAAGAAAAATAAAAGAAGGAGGAAAAGGTAAGAAATGAAATAAAGGAGGGAAATGTAGGAAGGAAGAGAGCAATGAAGGCAAACACATGCACAAAGAATTCATTCCGAGCCACTTGCTATGCCAGACTTCACAAAATGATATCATATCAATTATATGATAATTATAAGCAAAAATAGTTCAATTATTGAGTACATAATTAATATGAACCATTCTATGCATATTCATATGAATAATTTTGATTTTTTTCTTGCTGAATGCCTAAAAGATGAGAAATTTATTTTATTTTATTTTGTTTTTTATATTTTATTTATTTACTTATTGCGAGAGAGAGAGAGAGAGAGAGAGAGAGAGAGAGAGTGAGAATGGGCACACAAGGGCCTCCAGCCCCTGCAAATGAACTCCAGATGCATGTGCCACCTTGTGCATCTGGCTTACATGGGTACTGGGGAAATGAATGTAGGTCCATAGAGTTCTCAGGCAAATACCTTAACCATTGACCCAACTCTCTAGCCCTGAAATTTATTTTTTATTCATGGTATGAGCACTGGTTTGGGCTGTAGGACATGGTAAATACCAAATCACAATTAGAGGAGACTGAGCAAAGACTCTGAGAACATTTGGTGGAAACAGTGAATGTGTATGACAATTTTCAGACTGCCTGATGAGGAGAACAAAGCATTAGGCAATAAGCAGATAAGTATTTCTGCCCAAGAGGGATTTCTATAGAAAAGTGATAGTGAAACATGAGTTATGCTGAGAGGAATGAGGGAGGGAGTGTTGACAGTGAAGAAAGGGGAGCCATAGAAGCAAAGTCCTGGAAAGGTTACTGCGTTAAGTCACAGGTGCAAGAGTTGGCCCTATAATAGGAACATAACTTCTGGAGAAGGCAAGAGGGCAGTGCTACTGGAAAGAGAACATAAAATAGATTTTATCTGGTAGAATTTTTATGTCCATTGTGGGTCCTCATTGGTTAAAATATGATACTAAGAAAAAACAGATGTGAAGTAATGCAGGAAAGTGAATGTGGATAAAAAAGAGACCGAAGTTTTTCTGTCTTTCCAAACCTACCTTGCTGCTTGCCACCAAATTTTTCTAATCAGTGAATATGATGAATAAGGACATCTTCAGCCTACATCAATTGGAGTGAGTCACTTAAATGTAGTTTGTAATACACAGTAGTTTCCTCCAGTTCATCAAATAAAGCCTAAACAGCCAATTGCATTAGCTTTCACCTACTTAGTGTTTGTTCTGGTAGAGACTTCATAATCTTATGGGAAGGAATGTATCATGCTAATGTCCATGTATTAATGTGCTAATGTATTTTCATTTTAAAAATATTTTGTTTATATATTTGGAAGCAGAGAGATACAGATATATAGAGAGACAGAGAACAAGAGAGAGAGTATGGGCACACCAAGGACTCTAGCATCTAAAAATGAACTCTAGATGCATGTATCACTTTTTTCATCTGGCCTATGCGGGGACTGGGGAATGGAACCCAGGTTGTTAGGTTTGCAGACAAGTCCCTCAATGACTGAGCAATCTCTCTATTTTCAATTAACATTTTTGGGGTTGGAGATATGGCTCAACAATTAAAGGTACTTGATTGCAAAGCGCGCCAATCTGGGTTCAAGTCCCCAGCATTCATGTAAAAGCAGATGCACAAAGTGACACGTGCATCTGGGGTTCGTTTGCAGTGGCAAGAGGCTCTGGTATGCCCATACTTTCTCTTTTGTACTCTGCTTACAAATAAATAAAAATATTTAATATTTTTGTGCTTGTTTATGTGTGTATGTTGTGAGTGCTCACAAGCTTGTATCACAGCATGGGTGTGAACATCAGAGGACAACTTTGGGTCAGTCTTCAACCTGCCCACCTCATTTGTGGCAATGTTATTTGCTATCCATTCTTGGTCTGTTGTTTTTGGCCATCTCTCCATAAGCTTCTGGAAACTTCTGTCTCTCCTCCCATCTTATCTCAGTGTCAGTATGAGAGTCAGTATGCTGTGACTCCAGGAATCAATCATGGCTTCTACCTTTTCTACATGAAGACTGGGAACAGAACTCAGGTACTCCAGCTTGAGCAGCAAGTGCTTTACCCATTGAGTCTTCTCTTCAGTCCTGTAATTCTTTTAAAGTAACCTTCTAACTAATGTGTATGACACAATGCAGGTCTGGCCCTAGCCAGACAGCATGCTAAAAGAAAGCAGGCCACACCCCTCATGTTTTCTCACCACGATGGCAGGTACTCAATGATGGGTAAGACCCCATGAGATGGGGCAACCTAACACAGGCACCGTCGCATGTGATGATCCCTTGGGGCCTGGGGTCAACAATGGCTTGGCAAAGAACCATGACCCCCAGGGTTGCCAATAATAAAAATAAAATGGAGGATATGTATGACACAATGCAGGTCGGGCCCTAGACGGACCGCATGCCATTAGAAACCAGGAAGTGGCTTCTGTGGACATGGCGTCATGCACAAGCCTGGCATGACAACAGCTACAGTCCCACTCTCATGAGAAACCTGTTGCGAGATGATCTGTCCAGAGACATGTTGTCATTGGTCACAAGAAGGGGACCACCCTATACAATGATAAGCCAGCCAAACCCTTTAAACCCCCTACACTTCCTTGAATAAAAGAGTTTGCAGCAGCTCGCCCTCTGGCTGCTTCCACCCAACTCCCGGAGTCTGTGTAGTGACTCCACGCCTCTCACCCCCAACTCGGCAGAGACCCTGCCGTCCCTCCTGGGCTGGCCCTAGGAGGGACCCCAACACTAGTGGATTTCTTTATTTGCAAACTTGCCTCTTAGATATATAGCCTGTGCATCTTACTAAAATTCAAATCTGACCATGAAACCTAAAATTGAAAATGACACGAAGTGATGTAGAGACTGGAATAGAGACCTGTTTGACAAACTTCATGCTCAGGGCTAGGAAAGCTTGGTGACTGCTGTCCTGATGCCCACTGTAGCCCCAGTTTGTCACTTGTAAAGCAGCATGCCTGCTCTGCTTAGCTCACAGACTGGTGTGAGGATTAAACACCCTCTAACTTGCTTTGACAGCTTAAGGTGTTATCATTAAGGAAGTGCTAAAGGTGAAGCAAAGTCATTCTCTCCTTGCAAGGAGGAAAGAGTTTGGAGAAAATCCAAAGTGCCTTACCATGTCTAACATGAATTCTTGGCCTTAGGAGTGAAGTTACAATGATACTGGAGTAAAAAAAAAAAAAAAAAAAAAAATGTGGGAGCAACAAAATAAGAATGTTAAAGTAACATGACAAAATTGGAAAAATTACAAAGATAAGATTTATAGATGAACTCTTGCACCAAAGTATCTTTGACTTCTTGCTAAAAAGACTCAAAGGACTGAGGGAGGAATAGGTAACAGAAGGATGACATGTCACAGAGAGATGTCCTCAGAGACTGTGTACAGTGCCAGGTTCTTTACCATAGTATAAGAGGCCTTGGAACAAAGTATGCACTAGGGATATTTTATCCCTTTTGTTACTGATGAAAACAAGAATGAAATTAAGAGCTTTATCTACTTCTTACTGTAGTTACCTGCTGGGGCACTTGTTTCCTCACTATAAGCCTAAAATACATAATTCATCTATGTCTGACTTCGTAATCCACATGAAACTTGCAGATAAAGTAGATAAAGATGCAGGCTTATTAAAATGTATTATTTAGTATAAATAGTCAAAAGAAATAAAAGAATATCAGTAATAAGTCAATTTTAAGAGGTCATAGCATTTCATAAAATTGGTAAACACAGCAATACTATTTTTGAATCACTTGTAATATTTTCTACCCTGTTTTCACTATTTAAGGTTCAGCCCTTGGTTACTAGAAAGACAATGACCAATCCATTAAGAATATGAGGCCAGAATTTAGTGTTTTCAATCGTCTCTGTTTTTTACTAGATCTATGACCTCCAGCTTATTCTATGTTGAGAGATCCTACTTTGTTTCCACAACTTCACTTCTGCTACTGGCTCTAGTTGATTGATTCTGGTGTCTCTTGTCATCCCTCTTCCAGCTTGCAATTTTCCCTCCTGTTCTGGCTTCTAAACTGAACTTCTGGTCTACCCTCAAGAGCTGCCCAAGATCCCTCTAGTACTGCTCCCTCTTGGAACTGGCTTTTTTGGAAGCCAAGTGAGGCAAATGCCCTCATATACACTATTTACAATCAACAGAGAAACAAAAGCAAAGAATAAAAAATGTATTCTTATTTGATTTGACATATGAAAGAAAATATGGCCACCTTCTACCACCTGGTAAAAAAGTAAACATAAAACAAAAATCTACAAAATGTTCTATGGAAGCACACACAAGCTAATAATTATGTCTATTTTAAGCACCATTAGCTCAGTCTGAAACTGTGAACTGAAAGAGTAGTTGAGGAAAAGACATCTGGAATTTTAAAAAGCATTAAAGGAGGTGTGGTCATGAGATTGACAAAGTTATCCAAAGATGATGGAAAGGTACATTTTTACAAAATCAACAATATTTTGTTTATAATTCCATAAATATAAACTTTGCAAGCTTTACAGTGTTGAATATTCAAATGCCTTTCATTTATGTCTGCATCAAAATATCTTGATATTTTATTTTCAAACACTTTACATTGTATTTTAATTGAACAAAAATCGATTGTACAGGCTGGAGAGATGGCTTAGCATTTAAGGCACCTGCCTCCTAAGGCTAAGAACGCTGGTTCCAATCTCCAGCCGTTCCAATCTCCAGGTCCCACATTTAGCCAGATGCAAAGTGACGCAAGGGCACAATGCCGCACTTGACCACAAGGGGGCAGACATCTGCATTTCGTTTGCAGCAGCTGAGAGGCTGCTGGCGAGCCCATCTCTATCTGTCTTCCTCTCCCTCTTTGTCTCTCTCTGTGTCTCTCTCCACAAAAAACAAAAATCAAACAAACAAACAAAAAAAACAATTGTACTATTTTCCCTACTTTTTTATATTTGGAAAACCCATATCTTCAAAAGTTTGGTGGTAAAGTTCATGTTATAAAGCCTATGATTTGGCTCAACTGCAATTTAGGCTATAGCTTAAGTGCTATAGTTTCTTACACCTGTTTAATATTTGTTTTGATATTGTAGGATCAAAGGGCATATATTTTAAAGTGTTCACATATGAAATATGATTTAGTTTTGTGAACGAATAAAAATATAATGAACCAAGAAAAATATTTTTAGTGTGCCTATTTGTGCTTGGTGCATGTGTGTGTGTGTGTGTGGTATGCATAAGTGTTTTCATATGTGAGCACATGTTTGTGTGCAGATATGTGTCCATATGTTTGTGATTGGAGACCAGAGGTCAACATCAAGCATTTTCTTCAATCACTCTTCACCTTATTTGCATGCATGCGTGCATGTGTGTGTGCATGTGCGTGTGTGTGTGTGTTGTGTGTATGATGTGTGTGCATGTGGGTGCCATGGAAAACAAGTGGAGGTGAGAGAAAACCACGGGTGTTGGTACTTGCTTTCCACCTTGTTTGAGGCTTGTTGAGAGTCTCTGTTTGTTCACCTTTGCATTCAACAGGTAAAGTAGCCTACAGTTTCCAGGGATTCTCCCGTATCCTCTCCCATCCTGCTGTAGGGGTACTGGATTGCACACACACGAGCATGCAACCATGTCTGGTTTTTGGTTCTGGGGATCTGAACTCAGGTACTCACACTGACCTGGAAGTGCTTTATCCATTGAGCTATCTCCCTAGGCTTCCACTTTATTATCTGAAATAGCATCTCTCATTGAATCTTGAGCTTACCGATGAGCAAGCTCCATTTGTTTCCACCTCCCATGCAATGGGTGCCATGTAACTCAGAGCCAGGATTTTATGTGATTGCTCAGAATCTGAATTCAGGTTCTGCTGCTTGTGCTGCAAGCATTACTGACTGAGCCATCTCGCCAGGCCAAAGCAAACAGTTTCATAAGGTCAAAACATGCCTTATTATAACATGTGGGTTTTACTGACAGTGTTAATATCAAAATAAAAACTACTCATATTTAAAATTGTAGACTATGTTGGAAGATAATAAATTATTTCTAACAAATATGATTTATTGGTTAAACAAATTTAACTGATATTTTAAATTACCAATGTGGTTAAGATATAAGCCCTTTGGGTTCCAAGTCTCCCCATTACTTTCCAAATAAAAAGTCATACTCATTGTCATTTTATAAAACACTTTTTCATAATTTGACCCCAACCAACTACCCTACCTTGATCTCTAGCCCATGATATGCTCTTTTATTCTACTGCTATACTAATCACTCTCCCAAGGACTTATCCCTGCTGGTATAACAATCTATAGGGGATTGTTGCCCCACCTCCATTGATTCGGACTGTACAACATTTAATGGCAGTATCACACCATTCAGGAAAGATGGGCTTCTTCCTTCCCCTTTCCTCCATGGATGGGTTAGGTTAGCTTATACCCACATATTCCTTTTAAAAAACATTTATTTTTGTTTATTTATGAGAGAGAGAATGGTGCAGGGCCTCTAGCAACTGCAGATGAACTCCAGATGCATGTGCCACCATGTGCATCTGGTTTAGGTGGTTTCTGGGAGATTGAACCTGGGTCTTTCTGCTTCACAGGGAAGCACCTTAAAGACTACGCCATCTCTCCAGCCCCCACATATTCTTAATAATTATCACTATTTTAGATTTTGGATTATTTTTCATGTTCTCCTATTGTCCCATTATATTTTGGAGGTAAGTGTATCTCTCCTGTTTTCCCTCTCCCCCTCTCTCTAGCTTCTTCTTCTTTTTTCTTTTTTTTTGTTGTTGTTTTTTTGTGGCACTGAGTATTAAGCCCTGAGTCTCAAATATGCTGAATAAGCACTGAACCATTGAGCTGCATGCCCAACCCTCATTGACTAATTGCATCCATTTTAACACAGGGCTTGCAAGATGGTAAGTGCTCAGAAAGAGGAATTTCAGAACTTGTGATATTGGAATAAAAGCAGATCTCACAACAAGGGGTGATCATATGCCAAGATGATTGCACTGAAGTTGAGAAGTTTAAGAATTGAGAGGCCAGTATCACAAAGAAAGATCAGGTAGCCTCAGTGGTCGTTACTAAAATTGTCTTCTGAATATCTAGGCAGCAAGGCACTAATGCAGTTCCTAGATATCCCGTGGCTGACTGGACTATCTAAAGAGTACAGGATTATAAGTTATTGAATGGGAGTGAAGCAGGTCAGAATTCAGAGCACAGCATTTAATTTCAGGTTGGAGGCTCGCTAGAGCACTCTTCCCTACCAAGTGAAGGGTCCTTGAGAGGAGGAGGCAAGAAAGGAGGACAAGTTGGGAGGCTGTAGCAGAGAGACAGTAAACAATGGCCCACAGTGTCATTTGAAGAAAACTGGAAAGCCTTTCTGATGTTGCTCACACACATATGTCACCTCTCAATGTTCTATCTGTTCAGGTCCTATGTGACTACAATAGGCAATAGGCACAGGCAAGCACTCTCACTTAGACTCTTTTCAAGACAACTGTAGCGAAGAAGTAATCAGAGTAAGAATCAAACCTTTGCATATTTTGGCCACTGCGTTTGGGGTGGGTGGTGTTTGTTACTACTGCATAATGCTACCTCACTGGAGCACAACCTGAGCATGTTAGAGGATAAAGCTCAGATGTACCAGTGCAATTTGTTTACAGACGTCTCTTCACATTGTTACAGGTATGATTTTCCTCTAAATTCTGGGCCCTTTCCTATCTTCTAATCTCCTTGGTTCTCTTGACAATATTTTCTAGGCACTGGACTCTCCTAGTCCTACTTTTAGAAGCTCTTTTCCCTTTCCCAGCCTGGTTAAGAGGGAAAAGAATTTATTTCTGTTTGGACCCTCTCCTGACTTGGTTTTAGGTGTTTTCTTGCTCTGTTGCATGTGTGATCTTTCTTTAAGCCCTGAGACCTTCCTTCACTATTTCTTAGCTATTTCTTAGCTTTTCTTGACCCCAATGTGAATGTAAAGGTGAAGGGCTGGGTCTCTTATGCTCTGTCGTGTGTGTGTGTGTGTGTGTTCCTTCTAAATCCTTTGGCTCAGGTTTTCATGTTTTGCCTTCCATGTGTATGTGTTCCAGGCTCACATTCTCATGCTCTGATTCGTGTGTATGTGTGTGTGTGTGTGTGTGTGTATGTTTCTTATAAATCTTTTGGCATGGGCTCTCAGGTTCTGTCTTCCATGTGGGAGTGTGTAACTGTTCCAACATTTCCCATACCAATTTACCCCGAAAAGACCTCAAAATTCATAATTTCTCTCTAAATAAAATAAATAATTCACAATTTACCCATCTTGGAGTTTATTTTATCAATTTTTTTTTGCCAAAAATTGGGCTTCATAGTCACTTTCTGAACCCAAAATCCTACATCACTATCAAAACTTGTAAGAATGTATTCATTTGTTATACCATTCTGCAGACCAATTTTATTTTCACAAAGAATACAGGAAACCTTTTTCAACAGTCATTTGTATTTTGTAAGCCATGTACATATGCGCACTTTTAATGCTCTTTCAGCCCTTTGACATAAAGATCAGATTGTGGCTGGCTCATGTTATCCATCTTCTAATGGAAAACCATTTATTTTTTTTTTCCTATCTCAAAACGCATTCTACTTTCTCCCCAAATATATTCTGTTGCTTTCATTTTTCCCTGGTGTTGCCTAGATTTCTTCATGCAAATTCAAAGTTTTAGATCAGATAGAATGAATAAGAAATTCTTTCCCTGAAATATATGTAGTGTGACTCAAAGAAAATGTTAATGGAATGAAATACTTAAAGCTTTGTGAAATATTGATATATAGGTACTAATTTTGTCTCTCTACTGAAATGCTTTTCCTTTGTGTCTCTGAAGAACTGTTTTTACGAAATTATGTGATTATACAAGCACTTGTATTGCTTTTAAATGGAAGAAGGGGGGATGAAAAGGAATTTAATATATATAGTAGAACATAGAGACTAATTATATCTTTACTCCATCATATTC
Source organism: Orientallactaga sibirica (assembly GCA_036365145.1). Taxonomy (NCBI): domain Eukaryota; kingdom Metazoa; phylum Chordata; class Mammalia; order Rodentia; family Dipodidae; genus Orientallactaga; species Orientallactaga sibirica. Next base: position 26,159,123 of record JAEOAD010000004.1, on the reverse strand, counting down.
AGTTTTCAAGATAAGTACTTCCACTTAGAGATAGGTTCTGCAACATAGTATGGGTGCTCAGAAAGAAGAGGGCTCTGCCTGGGTTGTTAAATTCCATGTCAGAAGCAGCGGCTGTTTTTTCTGACAACAGTTTCATTCCTCCTTGGCTCTCATACTGCCTGCCAAGCAGTTCAGGGGAAAAGGTTGATCTTAAAAACAAAAAAAAAAAAGTATTTGAAAAACAAAACCTACTTTAGCTTCACCCTGAAAGTGGGGGGGTAAGATAGCTGAGGAAAGAATTGTTTGTGGATGATGGTCTAGTGCAAAAAATGGGGAAATATTCAGGTGAAGAGTGTCTACATGGGAAAGATATGTTTTAAGGACAGCTTTTATTTTGTATCAGCTACACCTGGCAAAGTCCCAGGGCAAGGTGAGTGCACCATAAACCATGAAGTCTCCTTAGTGGAAACCACTCATATTGTAAGAACACTGTGGTTGGGAAATAACAGCCAAGCATGTCACTTGGATAGTATCTGTTTCTAAAAGCAGGTTTCGTATCAGCTTAATGCAGCTTGGAAGGAATTCAACCTTTTTTCCAAAAGACAAATTACTTCGACTTTAATTTCTACTTATGACCAGAACACTAACCCAAGGTTAAAAATAAAATATAGTTCCGAACTTTAGTAAAATTAAGAAGTATGTTGTGTTCTTGGTGTATAGAAATGTACATTAAAAAAACACACTCATTTGTTTAGTGCATCTGTTAAATGCTACAATATCCATATCTATGATTACTCCAGAGATCAAATTATGAACATTCCTCATTTGTTGGTTTGTCTCTAAGGAAAACACAGGAAAACAAATGCTAATCAAAAGATTAATGGACTTCTCAATGTATAATACATTAACCATTCCTTCAACCTTTGGGAAACAAAATTAAATTAAAATTTAAAGTAAGATGTCTAACATTTTCTTGGTAAACATTGTGCAGTTCGTAGATTCTTGTCAGTATGGATTTAACTCTGTGCTTTATTTTCTAAATATTCCTACAGCTATCTAGATAGAAGTGTCATACATTAAAATGTTCTTTATTCCAAGACAAATGCAACTTCCAGTGGTAAAAGAAGATTTAAGTATCTCTGAAGGTGTCTTGTCATTCCGCAACATAATTCATCTATATGTTAGTACCTGAGAGGTCCATCTGGGATCTCTACAGGTCAGTAGCCACTTGTAGCTATTTAAATTTACCATAATTAAAATTAAATAAAAATAAAGAAAATAAAAATGTAATTTCTGACTTGTGATAGCTACATTTCAGCTGACCTGTGGGCTGTTGGCTTTTTTATTGGGCATGGTGGATACTGTATATTTTCTTCGACACAGTTAATTTTATCAGGTAGGGCTCCCCTCCTGAGTAAGTCTACTATGTAATAGAATGCATGGATTCTTCACCCCAATTCAATAATTTTGTTTTAGAGAACTTCAACCCATATAAGATAAGAGATGGCATGATTGTTATAGTCATCTTTCCACGAGGTAAAGTCTATCATACAATGATCATATATTGTGATGTGATTAAATATCCCTATGTATTATTCTTGGATTAATAAATGACAACAATGGAAATCCCAATAAAAACTTATGTTCTGACCCTAAACCAAGGGCTTGACTATAGCTATCCTCTAAATGATTCCCTAAATATCTTGATTGTAAGCATTGATATTACTGTGTCTAGGGGCTGAACAGTTTAGAAAGAATGTACTAGACACAGGAAATATGAACATGACTACACAGAAACCTTTTGTACCTTTCACCAGGGCCCCAGGTAGTACATTTGCAATTAGAACCATAGTCTGGATTAGCTAGCCCATCTCATCTGCTGAGGTTAATTACTGTGCCTAGACCACAGCACCATTAATATACAAATTAGACATCCTTGCAAAAGTGCTGCCTTTGCACAGAGGCCTAATTCTTCCATGTATAAACTGAGCTATGTGAGTTTAAATGAAGCCAACATGGAGCATTAAGCAGTATGTTATTTGTAATAGGACAGATTTCATTTTGGGTAGCTAAAATCTTCCCCTAGAAGAATTACCTTCTAAAGTTACATCAGCCGGCCTCTCATTACTAGCAGTTTGAGGAGAAATATTATAGCAAAACACAGGCATATCGAGATTTAATTATGTGTGCACATACAGAAGCAGTGATAAGCTTGGAATGTGCCATTATCTTGATATTTTGGAGATAAAATGGGTAACTGAGCAAATAAAAGCCTTCAGCCTCTGCAGCTGTCACTAACATATTTCACTCTAGTTGCGAAATATTTATTTTGAACATTTGCACACACAGGAAGGACAATAACCTCAGCTGGCAATGAGATTTCAATTGCTAACTTTACCAGTTTGATCTGTCTAATGTGGGATGGTTCAAGGGTTATATGTTGCTTTTTATACTTTAAAATTTGTGTTTTGTACATGAAAAAGGAAGGAAAGGAGGAATAAAATTTTAAAAAAGGAATAAACAAATAAAGGAGCCAGGTGTGGCCTTTAATCCCAGCAGCACTCGGAAGGCTAAGGTAGGAGGATTGTCATGAGTATGAGGCCACCCTAAGACTACATAGTGAATTCCAGGTCAGCTATAGACCCTACCTCAAAAAAAAAAAAAAAAAAAAAAAAAAAAAAAAAAAAAAAAAAGAATGAAAGAATAAAGGAAGGAAAGAAAGAAGGGAGTGTCCTGTATGATATCACTGCACACAGGAACTATGAGATTTAGCTCCATGTCTTAGCACCCACATAGTACTTAGCACACAGCAGGGAAGTCCCTGGCATGTCGACTGAACAAAAAGAAGGAATAAAAAAATATTTTGTAATTTTTGTCTGACATAAAAAAAAATAAGTCCTGATAAGTTTTACCATGTACATACTTTCTCTGTTATAGTAGAGAATTTTTTTTTAATCAGGTAGATACTTCTCATATTAATTTTCTATATCACTTGAATTCTTCTCTGTTACATTTGATGAGTTTTCTTTGTCAGGTATATACTTCTCAGTTCTATATGATACATTTTCTATATCACATAGATTTTTCTCTGTTATATTTGAGAAGCTGATGGGCCTCGCTCTCCTCTTTCCTTTCTTTCTCTTCTGGTATCAATAGATGACTTTAAATTAATAGTCAGATTCCTGATATTTGGAAGCTTTCACAAGAATTAAAAACCTTTATGAGTATTTACTTACTGAAAAATATCATGCTATCATGGAATCAAGACAAAAGTAGACATTAGATAAAGATCCTGTGATTACAGACCCTAGAGTATTGTGAGGAATATTTCAAGCATATTGGAACACTTGGAAGTCTGTTCAAATCAGCAAGATCATTTAGTCAGATTCACTTGTCCAAACCACCACTACCTCCAACCACCTAATTACAAAGTGATGGCCAGTGTGAAACTGAAGGAAGCAATTTTGCATTACTGCAGGTGGATATTGTAGAGCTTGGGCTGTAGGTGGTCTGGTCACAGACAGGAAAGAGACATGTGGGAGAGTAAGGATGCCAAAAGGTCTGGTGTGCAACTAAGGTGGTAGTGAGAAGGTAGCCCATGCCTCCTTGTGACCTTCATGTCACCTCCTGTAATTGTCCAAATAGGGCAATCTGAGGTTCAGCTTGACCCTTCTTCTACTCTCTGCATTTAGTCTTCTTTTTAAGAAAATTCTGGCATCTGAAGATGATATCTAAATGGTAATGTGTCATTGTGCTGATCCACAGGGTTATGATGTTGGAGACAGATAGCAACTTGTGAGAGGCAGCTACTTGGCAGATCAAAGGCTTTTCCTGACCAGAAGGTGGAAAATAGCAGTTGAGAATTTTAGCAAATGCACTTAAGAAACCAGAGGAGCTTCTTGGGCATTTATTACAAGCTAATTCACACCCTTAGGGCTATTGAAGATTTTGTGAAAAGCACCTCTTAACTGACCAACTGTCAATTAGCAAAGAAGAAAATGCCTCAAGTACTCCATTATGATGATGATCAAATAAACTCGCTTAGATGACCATAATAACGGTGGTATAATGTATGAAAAAATCTTCCCTTTTAAATATGAAAAGAATTCATAACTGGTGATCATCTGCAAAATCTACAGTAAAAGACTCCAAGGATAATCACCCAATGATGTCAATTTATTTTTTCTTCATCCACCTTTTCAAGTGATCTATTCTAATGAGGAACAATAATCATTATGATTTTATCATGCTAATCTAATTTTCTGGTTGGCTTATTAACCTTCCAAGGATGTCTTTCTCCTAATTCCTGATCATTAGACCAGGTAATAATTAGGCTAGGAATGAGGAACACTGATTATATAATACTGGCCAAAAGGATACATAAGTTGTAGAGGATATTTAGCTTGGTGTATTTAAGTAAGTTTGTTTAGATATATGTATGCATGGATATATATATATATATATGCATATATTTTATTTAAATCATAAGTACATATATGTTTGTATATAGACATGACTTGACATGACTTTCTGATTTCTTCTCCTTTTTCTTCTTCTTCTTCTTTTTTTTTTTTTTTTTTTTTTTTGGTTTTGCGAGGTAGGGTCTCACTCTGGTCCAGGCTGACCTGGAATTAACTATGTAGTCTCAGGGTGGCCTCGAACTCTCGGCAATCCTCCTACCTCTGCCTCCCGAGTGCTGGGATTAAAGGTGTGTGCCACCACGCCCGGCTTTTTGTTTGGTTTTTGAGGTACGGTCTTGCTCTAGCCCAGGCTGACCTGGAATTCACTATGCAGTCTCAGATTGGCCTCCAATTCACAGCAATCCTCCTACCTCGGTCTTCCAAGTGCTGGGATTGAAGGGATACACACCCATGTCCAGCTGATTTCTTATAATAGATTTAAGAATGCACAAATTTTTAAACAGAATTTTAAAGACTAAATCTAGCCCATGCTCTATGAAGTTAATAATAGCAAAAATTAGAAATTGTGTCTGAGGGGTGGAGAGATGGCTCAGTGGTAAGGCACTTGCTTGCAAAGCCTAAGTTTCCATTCCCCAGTACTCACATAAAAGTCAGATGCACAAGGTGGCATATGCATATGGAGTTCATTTGCAGTGGCTAGAGGCCCTGGCATACTTATTCTCTCTCTCTCTCTCTCTATCTGCCTCTTTTTCTCTCATACACCTCAAATAAATAATAAATAAATAAATAAATAAATAAATAAAAAAAATTCTGTCTGAAACAGATAAAATTTAATATTTAACCCAAGCACTTTACAAAATGAACATAGTAACAATGAATGCTCCAAAGGATTGTGCACATTCAGTAGGAAAATGCATCACTAAAAATGAGTGGGTACTGGGATCATGGGGCTCGAGATGAACACCAGGCTGTGTCAATTCTAATCATGTGTCTTCAGAAGTCATTGAAACTTTGCTAAGCTTAGTCATACCATCTGCCAAATGCAGATAATAATAGGTATGTGGTGATGCTCCAAGAAATGGTACAAATTACTGCTATGTGCTTACTGGGTGGAGATTGGCAACCTTTTTTGTCTTTCTTTTTCCTGGAGATCAAAGTCAGGTACTGACCACTGAACAAAACTTCATTTGTTTATTAGCTTTTTAAAGCTCTAATATATTTTTCACTTCATTATTAGCTTTTAAATGGCCTATAACATTCATATTGCTTGGTACTTGTACATCATGTACAGATATGACATAAAATGATATAAGAATATGGAAAGTTGAATACCATGACAGATATAAAGATAATTAACTTATATTAATTTACGAGTTAAATATTATTCTCAGAACTGACTTCTATCTTATGAACATATGGTAATAATGATGATAGCATTGAGACTAGAGAAACAAAATTTTACAAATGGCTAAACAGTAATTGCATTCTCTAGAGAGTAATCTACTATAAATGTAAATTAGAATATATTAACCCACATGGAGTAGATCATGTTATAACATGGAGTAGACCACATTACAACAAATTAATTAGCACTCATGGAGGCTTATTAGTAGTGTTAGTCATTCAAGAACTTATATAGACCACATTTCGTGGAGACTTTTGTGGACAGTGTATTGTGGTAGCAGAAGCAAGACAATTTGGCTTTTCCAAGGATGTTGCAACTGCACAGACATATCAATTTGAATGGCCAGTTTTGGTGTGACATGATTTTCTTCTTTTCCTTCAACAGGGACTTGAACTATTTGGGCTAAGATTTTATAGATCCATCCCTTACTTGATTTCCAAATTCTTATATTCTACCTATTATCACACATAAAGTTTTGTAAAATATTTGATCAAATAGGTGTGGTCTCTCAAGAAAAACCTTGATAAAGAACTAGTTCATATAGTTACATTTGTTCTTGATGAATACAGTATTTTCTTAAATTATTGGGGCTGGGAAGTTGGCTCAGTGGCTAAAGGCATTTACTCCCCAAAGCTGCTAACCTGAATTTGATGCCTCAGTACACATGTAAATCCAGACACAAAGTGGTGCGTGTGTTTGTAATTTCAATGTGTCTACAGCAATGAGAGGCAGAGGTAGGAAACTGGCCTATCCACAAGAACAGAGACCCCACTTCAAAAGAAGGTGGAAAGCTGGAGAAATGGCTCAGAGGTTATATGTGCCTCCTGTGATAGGGGCCTGAAACCATCTGAGTTTCCATCAGAACCCACACAAGCAGCTGAGCATGGCCATTCACCTCTATCATCCCAGTCCTGTGATAAGCAGAGACTGCAGAATCACCGGGTCATGTGAACGGCAAGTTCCAGAATCAGTAAAAGACTGTCATAAGGAAAAGCAGGTGAGTGATAGAGGGTGAGTCCACAGGGTGCCTCAGACAAGTCCATGGGATGATGCCCAACAAGCTCTTACATATGAATACACCACACACACATACTATGCACATGCAAAAAACAAATAAAAGAAGGTTCAAGGACAGGACTGACATGTCAATGATGTCTTCTCTAACTTCCACATGTGGCATGTGTGCCTCTTTCCAAAAGCACAAATAAATAAATAAATCATCAGTATCCATTACATTTGTATTTAGAAAGATGATATTAGGATATTAGGATATTAGGAAAACACATTCTATGATTGATGTTTTAAGAGACATTGCTCACACCTAACTGACACACACATAAATGACAGAAAATGTAACAAGATGCTGTGTCTTTAGCAAGCAGCGTGGTGCATGACTTACTACAAATCTACAGAAAATATGTGATACTTTATAATTTAATCTGGAAGTGCTCTGAAATTTTTCTTTGCAAAGAAGCTTGCCCACTTGAATACCAAGTCTGGAAATACAAAGAATGAAAATATATTTCATTAAGTAGGTTGAAGTTGGTTTTATTAGTAACTCCACCATAAAGAGGCACAAATGGAAGGAACATCTCTTGATCCACATTAATTCTCAATTAAGAAAAATAAATTAGGCAAAAGTTGTGCCAATTTATTAAATTCACATCCCTAAAATTTAATTTCTCCTGAGTTAACTGTTGACTTGACTTTTCAAAGGATCAGGGAATTATAACTGTTGCAAAAAAGATGCCAAGGGGCATCGGGTGATGCAAAACTGATCTCAGAGGCAGAAAAGCCTCAGTGCTTTTTAATCAATCCTGTTGCTATTTACCATTTGCCTACTCTGGGCATGTTATGCAGAACAACATAACAAAGGAAATATTGAGTCTTCTATGCAAGATTTCAGTTTATACTTTCAAATGTAAAATGGATTCTATTTGTTTTTGAAGTTGCCTCTTTTATTTGAAATTATAGTTAATTCTATGAGGAACACCTGTATAAACATACTATTTTGCATTTTTTCCTTGAAACATGGGCTTTGGTGATGTAGTTTCTTAAAAGAATCATCTGAGTTTTGGGGTATGTTTGTGGTGAATGCTCACATACGTGGAGATGCACATGTAGAGGCTGGAGGAGGATGTTGGGTGTTCTCTATTGTTCTTCTGCCTTATTTCTCTGAGACAATGTCTCTCACCAAAACTGGAGATAAGTACTCTTTTTTCTGTTATCCCAGCTGAGTAGCGTGCTGTAATAATCTTCATGTCTGTATCACTCCTCAGCATTGGGGTGTTTAGATGTAAGGCGATCAAACTCAGATCCTCATGCTTGCACAGAAAGCACTCTTACCCATTGAGACTGAACCATTCTCTCAGCCACTAAGAATCTGATTTTTTTTTTTTTTCTTTTTTGGTTTGTAGAGGTAGAGTCTTGCTCTAGCACAGGCTGTCCTGGAATTCACTATTTAGTACCAGGCTTGCTTGAACTCATGGCAATCCTTCTACCTCTGCCTCCAGAGTGCTAGAAATTAAAGGCATGCACCACCATGCTCAGAAGTGAATTTGAAAAATTTAAATCTTTATTTTTTTAATGCTTTTCCCTTACTTGTGCCAGACTCTTCTATTTTCGTCTAGTGTTCTTTCCAACTAGGACCACAGGTGTATTAAGAGTTCTTAGCAGCATAAGCTCCAATCCCCACAGTTGAATGGGAAGAGTTAGTCTGCTAAGTATAACCATTTGCTAGAGTTCACCCGTGACCCTTTGAATAATCCTCCAATTTTCAATGCTACTCAAAGCAAATGTGTGTAGCATCACTGCAATGTAGCTAACATTCTATCACTGTCATGTTATCCTGTAAGTCTTGTGTGTGTGTGTGTGTGTGTGTGTGTGTGTGTGTGTGTGTGTGTGGTATGTACATGCACACATATATGTATGGGTGTATAACCATGTGTGTGCACTCCGTATGGTGGTTAGAGGTCAATAGTGGATGCCTTTCTCAATTGTTTGCCACACTATGTTTTGAGACAACGTCTCTCTTTGGATCTGGAGCTTATCAATTTGTATAGAACAGGTAGCTATCAAGTCCCAGGGAGCTCCTGACTGCCTCACAGCACTGAGATTACAGCTGTATACTTTTCTGGGGGTCTGAATTCAGGGCTTCATGCTTGCATAGCAAGTACTTTCCGACTGGGTCATCTCACCAACCCTTAAGTTACTTTTATCATGCAGCATTATAGTCATGTTTCTTAGAATGTAAGGACAAATGTCTTTCTAGTGCATGTTTGCCAATTACATTTCCTCTATAGTGAGATTTTATTAAGAATACTTGCCTAGTTAGTTAATGATTCTTTAGGGGCATAACCTTCCTCTAAAGTTAGATTTGAATTGCTTTTATTCTTTGTTTTGCAATTTATTTTGGTCCCATTGTACTAGACATCCCTAAAAAGCAATTTTCATCCCCTTGATAAGTAATGCAGTTTATTTTCAGCCATGAAATAAGTTTTCCATTAAGGAAAAGGGAAGAGAATGTAAAATGTAAAAAGTCTAAATAGATCATTTCATTTCATGAGTTATACTTCCTTTGTTCTGGAGCATGTCTATACTACCAAGGTTTTTAGAGGGTTGACTTTACTTTTCTGAAAAAGGTCTTTTAACTGGTTTGTCTGCATTCCTCCACAATGTTGATGAAGTGCTGACCACCTAGAATGCTATCCTTGTTGTTGTTGTTGTTTTTAAGGACATGCAATACTCTGTCAGACTGTGTGCCAAATCCCAATATTTACACATGCAGATAATAAAATCACCACTTTTAGTCCCACGCAGGAGACTAAAAAAAGATTCCATTTGAGAGGTAGAAAAGAAATCAAAATTGCTTGTAGTTAGTGTTGTAGAATGGCAGAGTAAAGTGTCATGAAATGTTACTTTTTATCCTGTTGTTAAATTTACTGCCTTTTTCCTGGTGTGCTGGGAGCTCTTTCCACTTGGCAACCTGTAGGCTGGAAACAAGATTTAAATTCAGTATATAAAGGAAAATTCTTCTGAAGAGAATATGAGGTTTTAGGAAAGAGTGAGGTCCAAACTCTAAGCATTTCAGGTTAATAGAAAATAGCAATGTGGACATTAATAGTGTTGGCATTTTCTTTTGAATAGGAATGTAGATGATTATCAAGAAAAGTGTCCAAAAAGTGGCATGTGGCAATTATAAATGCTCACTGAAGTGACTGGTTTGAACTTCTCCCTTTGTTATATTACTTTGGCTTGAATATGGAGAATATTTCAAAGTTAAGTCATACAGACAAATCCTTCTGCACAGCCATTACCATGTTCAGGACTGCAAAGGAACATGAGGTGCTATTATACACTCCTCCCCAAGTCCAGAATATGCATGGTTCCTTGACAGCCCTTACTGTAGTGTCATTTTCTACATTTAGTTTCTGAAAATCCAAATTAATAAATACACGGGATAACTGTTCCACTTCTAAACTTGAACACCAATTTAGACATAAGGTTCATTCAACTCAAGCAATGAAAAAGTTAAATGGTCATGTAGGTAGAAGGGGGCTAAGGGATGGGATCTAATTCATTCAGGGCCTTTTCTGTGCCAGGCATTGTCTCCATCAGTTTCATAGATGTTTGCAATATTACCACTACTAGGCTCTTGTTACCTGGAATGACACCCATTGTGTGATAGGTCTTGGAGTAGCTTTGTGTAGTTCCTAAATTCACTTGCAAAATAACTGTGTGCATCAGTATAGTCATCCCCACTTACACATTTAGAAAGAGTCATGTGTAAAGTCATGCTGCTGATAGTGGGGTGGATGGGATTTGCAAAATGTAATATTGAATCCTAAAAGATTGTTTCTTTACCCTTCACTGCTCCATCCCTCTGCTGTGATCTGGAAGGTTCCATATTTTATTATAAAAATAATTTCTCAATTACATGCCAGTAATATGTATGTATGTATATATATATATATATATATATATATATATATATATATATATATATATTTCTCTTGCATCTGTCTGCTCTTGTCCATAACCAGATAACATGTATTATACAAATTGTGCAAAGCCCGATGCTCCATATATAGGAAATGCTTATAAATCAATTTCTCTGAGATATTTCTTAATGTAAGCAACTGTGGGAAAGAAAAGTGAGTTATTTTTCAATGTGGAGCCACCAAAAGACTCCCCTTGACATGGGAAGAGAAAGACAATAACAGTTTATAATTTGTTCAATTTTTGTCTGTTTACCTCATGGCTATAATTATAAGCATATTTTCATGTGTTTTTATTTCTTGGTATATTATTTTATGTTAAGAGCTGCATAAAAGTGGTTGTTTTATTATCATTTTTAATTTGTCATTTAAACAGTAACCTAAAAAGAAAATTGATACTTATGTATTTTATGATAACAGAAGGTATTTTAAAGGTGTAAATGGGTGTCTAGCACAAGTTGGTTATTTTATTTTTATTTTTTATTATTTAGTTTTGTAGTAACTTTTTATCCGGAGGGGATTCATTAGGTCTCTGCATCTGAATTACAGACACATTTTAGCTTCCTTGCTTTACCCACTGCTAAAAAATGCAATCGCAGCTATTCTCAACTATAATACTGCTTGGGTTTCCTTTAAATATCTTAAAGTGAAACTGAAATAAAAACTCTTCTAGGTTGAACTGCCATCCAATACAAGTAAAGGTTTAACTTCTTTTCTTGTCTCCCTCTGAGAAACGAAATCTGTATTCAGAATGTGATGCTTCTTCTGAAGTGCTTGGAGAATCAGAGAAAATGGCCCATTTTCATTTTAATGAATCATGCTGGAGAATAAATTTACATGATGTTAATACTGAGACCTGGAAGATGGTATGGTATAATGCTCATAATAAAGGATTTAGGAACCATGACAGTTCTGGGGTATGAATTCTGGTAAGCTACTCATGTGTGACCCTGGATGAGTTACTTGAGCTCACTGCTCCTCAGCAAATTGAGATGGAAGGCTAGAGAGAGACAGCACAGCCCTGAAAACCAACTCAGTGAGCCTCAAAGAAGATAAACAAGGCCCCAGTCTTTGCCCTCCTCTGCACACTAAGACTTTCTGAATATAAAACAGCACACCTCATTGGGACATCATTCACTATGGACTGTGTTCTTTAAATGAATCTGATGGTGGAAAGGCATTGATCCAATGATAATAAACTGTAATCCCATTCCAGGCAGTGGCTGGAAGAAGGGAACCAGGAGGATACAAACTTCTCAGCTGTGGATTGTTTGTATCTAATAAGGTACAGCAGATACATATGAAGGGGAAATCCATGTCTGCAAGAGAGAGGGAAGGTAAACTATAAAAACAGAAAGAAAAACCAGGAGATAATTTCAAGATCCAAGAAACGAGGTTGGATTACAGACGCATAGTGTGAGAACAAATGCACAAATCTCATCACAAAGCTTGTAAGAACAGACTTTTGTCCTCATTTCACCACTCAGTCCTTTGCAATCAGTACTTGTGAGAGCTCTGAATTTTAAGATTTATTTATATTGGTAGGATCCACTTCCCAAATATGAAGCAAAGACTGTGAAAGGGCTGCTGAGATGTTTAGTAGATTTTCACATCTTTCTGTGTGTCATTTTCCTCATTAGGAAAGCACACCACCATCTAATTCTATAGGCCATTGTAAAGCTCAAAGGAATTACATTAAAAATTGAATTTATTATTTTGGTTTAATTTACCTTTTTGATTAATTAAAATATAAACAATATAGGAAAAATGAATAGTTAACAAATAGTCATAGGATTCATTGACTGTAATTCACAACTCAAGGTCATTTAGTGATTGATAGATTGAGTTGTTTATTTATTCTCTTGCCTTCATAACTCTTACGCAGTATCAGGAATCCCATGAAAGCTGTGTAAAAGTACATTTAAAGTTCCTTCTTTTTTAAAAAAAAATTATTTTATTTATTTTTGGAGAGAGACACAGAGAGAGAGAGACAGAGAAGGACAGGGAGACAGATAGAGATGGGCACTCCAGCAGTCTCTCAGCTGCTGTGAGCGAAATCCAGATGTGTGCGCCCCCTTGTGGTCGAGTGTGGCATTGTGCCCTTGCATTACTTTACATCTGGCTAAACGTGGGACCTGGAGATTGGAACCGGGTTCTTAGGCTTAGCAGGCAGGCACTTCCAGCCCAAGTTCCTTCTTTTTAAAAATCATATGTGAGCAAGGTTGCTTCAATTATCTTATATTGTTTTCTCTAGAAAAAATAAAAATCCTTCTGAGTAGGTTTTTGTCTTGAGTCAAGGTTCATGTTGGCTTATTTCATATAACTTAATATGAAAATTTCTTCCAGTCTATATGCAAATGAAATCTTGTCACTGCAACTTTCATCCTGTTCATGTGTTTTTTTTTTTTAATACCAAGAAAAAAAAAAAGTGTCTATTAGTTGAGAGAAGAGGTGATATTTATGGGTTGTAAGTTTGAGTATAAAACATGTTCATAGTAATGATCAAACTTAATGGTGCATCTACATTCTGGTAGGTGCCTCACTGTTAGCAGAGGACTCTTATGTTTTAATCAAGGAACACCAACATTAAGTCCTCATGGGAATTACCTCATAGTGCTTTTGTACTACATGAATCTCTAAGGGCACATTCCTTGAGATATTTTCACCTTATCAGTATATACAGTTGTAATTCATGAACAGTAGAAAAATATATCAAAAGCCAATATTCTGTTTAATATAATATGTATAATAAAAAATAGACATCATCTGACAGATTGGATCTTGGAAGAAAATAATTGAAGGATGCATCTTTTTAACAGTTAAAAAATTCTACAATTGTAATAAAATTAAATTCTCAGTCTGGGGGGGGTCATACACATTTGCATTTGATGTATATTTTCTTATAAATTTTAATTCATATAAATTATATGTTCAGGATAAATAAGTACATTTATTCAAATCCTACTCCAAATAGAAACTCCAAGGAGAAAAATCTAGGTAATTAACCGAAGAGGAGTTTTATCTGTTCGTTGGGAAACTACAAAGTGATGCATCCACTATTTCCTAACTTTGTGAAATATTTAACCCCTAATCATTAGAGCTCCAAGTAAGAATATCGAATGCCTATACAAGGAAGAACATGTACTTCAATCCAATGCCAAAGTTGTAGAAATTATAAGGTAGAGAAAAGACAATAGTGAATTTAAAAAGAAGAGAGAAATCTAAGGAATAAACATTGTCTCCATAACGTTTGGTGAAAGAAGCTAGACTTGCAAGAAAAATATTACGTATCTCATATGTGGAATCAACATGTTAGGAGGTGTATTTGGGGTTAAGGGTTTATCAACAGCACCGGGGAGGAGGAAAAGAGAAGGTCATGTGGGGGTGAAGATGATTAAAAAACACTGCATGTATGAAAATGTCATAATTGAGCCCAGTATTTTTTACAAATAATATATACATTAAAATCAACACATGGACACACACATCCATTGGTCCATACGGATGTGGATTCTACTTTTATCCAGTATTCTGAGTCCCAACAGCAGCTGAGTGAAAAATTACCTTTGGGGCAGTATTTGCAGTTGCAGAAATTACCTGAGGGCTAGAGTTTAGAGACAGCCCATCAAATCTTTGTTTGTTTAATAAACCCAAGGCATAGTGCCAAATTGGTTAAACGTACCATGTCTGAATTCACTCGAGCATTTTACCACAGTGAAATTAAGGAAGAAATGAAGAGGGAGCTGATCTGTTATAACTGATGCAATAAAGGATACTAGATTACATTATACCCTGCTCTATATGTTTAATGTATAATATCGGTAGTGATGAACACAGTTTATGAGGGAGTCAGCATCCTGACTGACTTGGATGTCAATATTATGTCTGTTGACTTTTGGTGTTAATATCTTCATCAATAAAATCAATTTTAATCATTCATTATTTTCTCCATTGTGTATTTCATCTATGAATTTAGCACAAAAAAGAAATTCTTGTTTGTGAAACAAAAAACAAATTTAAAGGTAGGAGGCAGTATTTACTGTAGCTAGTCCCTTGAGTAAAACACTTATTTAGAAAAGACATACTTCTTGAAGTGTGGTTCATATCCTCTGGTGACCTAATTTGCTAAGGAACTGCAACACTTCAGTGTTACGTCTCCTGTCTATAACTCAATAGTGAGAAAACAATTCCATGTAAGGGCTATTGAAGACCATTTAAGTGTAGGGACAACCATTCCAGCTTTTCTAGAAAGTAAGAATAACACACACACACACACACACACACACACACACACACACACACAAATCAAGGAGGCTAAATTGTGCTCACTGGTAAGAAAGGACTAAATCCATAAAGAGACTTTATGGACACTGTAACTCCCACAGCCATGGAAATATATGGTCAATTGAGTTTTTTTTAAGCTGGTGGATGCCCTGATTGTTTCTAGATCTCTGATGGTTGAATTTACAGTGAAACAGGGGCATTACGTCATCTGATTGGGAAAAGCAATGAATGACAATTGAATCACTGTAGTTGGCCTTGACAGGATTAGAGACTCCCTATAACTGCTGGTATGGGTACCAGCTACTCTGGAGAAAATGACAGATAGGCAGATAACAGTGCAAAATTGAATCTGTTACCTATCTGTTAATTATCTGTTATCTATCTGTTAATTTTGCTGAAACAATGATGTGCTTAGGCAAACCCAAGTAACCCAGTTTTCCCCATCCCTATTTCATGCTTTCCTACCTTTTAATCTTCTAATTCATGCAATTATTTTTGTTTAAATTGATTTCTTTCCCTTTTCCATCTCTGAATGTACAAAGATGATTATATATTTCAAGTACCACTCTGGAAGCTTTTTTTGCTCTTGGCCTTCCATGTGCTCTTGCCTCTTCTTTGAGAAGTTTCCTCTTCTGAATTTTGGAACAACTTATGTGCTCCTAACTCAGGCTATAAATTATGTTTCTTCTGGCTATAGGGTTAATGTGGGTATGTGATTTCATAACCCTCAATGAACTATTTGAGTATGGGATTTTTGTTTCACATTCATAGCCTTTAGTCCCATGACCATACCAGTACCACACAGATATTTGTAAAGGTAAAATACTATTGAATTTTGAGATAAATGTGACATTCAGGTACTGAATCAGCTTACTGCTCCAATTTTTCACTAAATATAGGGTATCAAGACAAAACCCTTCCTTTTAGGGTTACAGTAAAGTTTTTCCTAACCTCCTTTCTTCTTTTTATATCCCTTTGGGCTCAGATACAAGCTGTCTCCTCAACTCCACCCAAACATCTCCTATATGACCTAGTTACTGTGGTATAAGAATTAGGTAAGCAGCCTGGGGACCAACAATCTTAAGTTTTCATTCTCCCTAAGGTAAGGATGATTGAATATTGTTCTCTAGATGGCAGAAAATTCTACTATTAAAATTCCTTTACAATGCCAATGTCAGAAAGCTCTAAGACAATATATTATTTTCTATCTTTAAAAAGAATCTTCAGATTAGCACCCAACTTTAGGAGGCTGACTTTAAGAATTGTCTTGCCTTGATCCATACCTAAACATTGCTGGCCAGTGTTACTGAGATCAGCAACCTCAATTTGGATCCACTTTTGAGTTTCCGGGTCCATCACCATAGATGGAATATACACAAACCCCTATGGGTAAGCATAAGCTGGGTTTGACACCAAGACATTGTGCTCTCTGATGTGTGACTTTATGGAACCTTTCTAGAAATGGTTCTACATTGAATGGTCCAATAACTAGAACACAATAAATCTGAAGCTTAAGAATTGTCCTATCTGTTCTTGGAATGATCATACTCTTTTCTTCCTCCATGAGTAGATGGTCCTATACAACATGTCTTCATTTGCTCCTTCATTAAAGCAATTTTTTTAAATCCACCAGTTAATTATGAAATTGTCCCATTTAATTCTGTCCATAACAGATTCATTTCTCTTTTCTGTAACCATAATTTACTTTCTATAGCACAAAAATTAGAAACAGTATAGATTATTTTGTGTTCTTCCCTGTTGCTTCTTTGTGATAAACTTGACTGATCTCTGAATCAGAGATTCAAATGGAGTCATAGTTCATGGTCAAGTGCTCAATTGTAGACTTTGCCTTGAGCTAGCCTACAAAAAATAAACAAGTGTTGAAGGAAGGGGGAAAAAAAGTATGCTAAGCTTTTCCAGAATTGTTAAAACTTTTCAGGATTACTAATTTTAATTGTGGAAGAATCTACTGGACCATTCAAAAAGGTTTTTTGTGACATCATGGCATGTCTTTAATCTTTTGTAAGTAAATATCATCACATCCAAATGCTGTAACAAAATAAAATGCAATCTATTATCATTACAACGTTCCAAGAATTAAATCACTCACAATGGCAGTTTCTTGTCATTTCGCATGCCACGTCTCTCCCCATGTGACATAACCTAATTTACATGTTTCCTGTACGAAACATCAAGGAAATCTAATCACTGATGTAGGAACACCAGGACTTGCTCAAAAAGTTGAGCTGAGGAGACGGCTTAGTAGTTAAGGCATTTGCATGTGGGTCCAAAGGACTCAGGTTCAGTTCCCCAGGATCTATGTAAGCACATGGTAGCCATGTGTCTGGAGTTTGTTTACAGTGGCTGAAGGCCTTGACACACCCATTCTCTCTCTCTTTATCTCTCCCTCTCTCTGTCTCTTTCTCACTCTCTCTCTCTCTCTCTCAAATAAATAAAATAAAATAAACTTTAAAAAATGATGTATCACATTTGCCTATTCCATTTGGAATGCAACTCAGATGTGGGCAGTTACATATTAATTTATTATAGTCTTAATCAATTTCAAAAATGCCTATCACCAAAGTCAAAGTGCCACAGGCAGTTGAACAGCCAAACCAGATATTGAGTAGAGCAAGTATGATGGCCCAGGTGTCTCATTAGTTATACACAGATCTTTTATGGGATAAGAAAGACTTCATTGCTCTGACAAGAAGTTATTCATCTACATTTTAAAACTGGCAAGTCAGTACCAATTTCATGGTTCTATTCCTGTCACTCAGTGTGCCGTGAACTCCAATGCTCCGTTAATGTGTTGAAATATTACATGTGGGAGATGGTGAAGGCAGCATCTGTCTCACACACTCAAGCTGTGCATGCTTTACACTCTAGTCCTTTGGACATTGTTGTCAACTCCCTGCTCCCCAGACTATGACTCTAAGTAGTATCACACCTGCTGCAAGACTTAAGGGTTCTCAGCAGCCAGCTCATGGCAATACTTGTGGTAGGGTCCCGTGTGTGTAGCTATGTAATGCCTTGATGGGTTTTTAATGGCTCCTATCAAACACCTATTCCTGAACAACTTACAAACCCCAACCAAGCAGGAGTCACATAGTGTGGAAATGTCAGGGAAACCACTGAGATCAAGGCAGTAAAACATTTATGCTCCACACCCTCCTCCCAGGACCACACTCTCCAGCTCCATAACCCTGCTTATCCTAGTAAATCTGCAATGTCATGAAGGAAAGAAAAAGAGAATGCATTAGGTTCCTAAAAGAGAGAGAAAGAAAAAAAAATTCCTTTGCTTGTCTATAATCAAGTAAGCAGCTTATTCATGCATTTAAATTAAACCCTTATTTTAATAACTAAACAGAAAAGCAAACACTGGGCTGTCCCTAACATTTGCTGGGAGAGCTTCACATGCTAAAGTTGGCATTCTGGTTTTATTATGTCACTTTATGAGCAATACGATTAGATTTTTTTCAAATGCAATTTATCTGAAAGAAAATATTAATTTGGAGGCTATTATCACAGTATTGAATTTCAAAGTAATTCTCGAACTCGTTAAAACCCATGAACTGCTATGTGCTTTTCATGCCAAATTATCTAAAACCTGGGGGCAGAGAAGGAAATACAATTTCCGAACTCCTGTGACATCTAAGTGCTGAAACTCTGTCCTTCCAGCAGCCATGGATGGCTGCCTCTTCTGAATGATTTATTTTTCATGATATTTTGATTACTTCCTTTTGTAGGTTTCCAAATCATATGACTTGCTTTCTTGATCAGAAATGTAAACAACTGGAGTACAGGTTCTTGCCCAAGATTTGAACATTTCAACTTTCTAGTCATCCCTTCAAGAGAAAGTGAAGAGACAGAAAATAATATTCTCTGAAGGCTGGCTGGGTGTTTATTCTAACTGGTGCTACTTATTGCTATATTGTCTCCTACTTCTAATTGAGTGGGTTTTTAACAAAGAGCATTCATAAAAAATATTACTCTGATGTTCACAAGCTCAATATTTTCCACTTATTTCATATGTAAAGGGCTCTGTATATTTATTTTCAGTTGTATGGGATACTTTTATATCACTAAATGGTAACTTATGTTTATTTAGTATATGGTATTTAAGCATGATTGAAAAAATAAAAAAAAGAAAAACATTTGGTGTCCTAGAAGCAATCTAGGGACTATATAAATGATCAAGAAAAGAATGTTCTGGATAATGGCCAATACTTTTGCTTTCATTTGTTGGGGGTAGGCTAGAAAAGAGGTTATTATAGGATGTTGTAGAAGACAGAATAATAGAAAAATAACCCCAAAGGTGTCCATTTTCTAATCCCCTAAACTTACAAATAGATTTCCTGCACAACAAAAGGATCTTTACAGGTGTGAATAAGGACCTGGAAATGAGAAGATTATCTTTAAATATCTGGCTATGACCTTATAAGAGTGAGGCAGCAGTGGGTCAAGTTAGGAGATGGTGTGGCAATGGAAGCAGGGGTGGGTAAGGCTATGTGATGAAGAGCTCTGTAACTAAAGAATGTGAATTGCCTTTTCAAGCTGGAAACCTCAAGGAAATGGATTTTTCCTTGGCACCACAAAAGAGACTATAGCCCTTTCCATACCATGACATTAGCTCTGAAAGATTCATTTGAGACTTCTGACCTGCAGAGCTGTAAAATGACACATTTGTGCTCTCTGTCAGCCACAAGGTTTGTGAGAACGTGCCATAGCAGCTGCAGGAAATCAATACAGACTCCTCAACTCAGGGTTTACTTGGGAAAGCTCCTTCTGATCTTTTCTGCAGCTCTGGTGCACAGGTGCACAACACTGGGCCATTCTCTGAAAGATGGGTGTTCTCCTGAGCTGCATGACTGTGCTCTCATGCACTATTCACTTGATCAGGAGAAAACAGATGTTATACAAAAGACACACTAGATATATGTCATGATAAATGGTAAGGAAAATCAGAACGCAGAGATGAAGTCTGGCATTTTAGGGTAATTTGTATATTTGGAGGTAGTATTTGATCTCACTTAACTTTTTTCAAGATTATATCTCAAATTCTGTTGTGCATACAAATGCTATTAGTAAATACTTTCTTGGTTTATTATGTTGTTATGTCGTTATTGTGAATTTTTCACCGTAACAAAGGGTTATTTTAATTTTTTTTTTAGACAGTCTCATGTCACCCCAGGGTTGGCATCAGACTCACTATAGAGACAAGGAAGGAAGACCTGAAAATTCTGATCTTCCTTCCTCTATCTCATGAGTGGGATTACAGGTGTGTGGCACCATACTCACTTTTATGTGGTTAGGTATTGAACCCAGGGCTTTGTGCATGCTGTAAAGGCATGCTACCAAATGACCTAAGTCCCCAGCTCAATAAAGTTTCATTCAGTATCCCTAAATAGACCCTCCTATTTCTAAATACCATCTCACCTTTCATCAGATTTTAGAAAGCTATATGTTCATCAACTCTTGGACCTAGCCAGCTGGCCATTTAGAAAATAATACAAGAAACCATTTGGATGCAAGTTCCAAATCTGAATTCCAAGGCCTTAACTGCATAAACATTTCCTCTTCCTTAACAGGGACTGTATGAGAACCAGTCAAGAGAGACTGCACCAGTACCATCCTGGCGAATTATATCTTTTGATGACCTTGTAGACCCAGTTCTAGTCAGAGCTTATTTGCCACTTCTAGACCAACTGCAACATTTTCAGAGTTCAAAGCCAACGTGAAAGCCTGTGATTACAGGTGAACCCCAGAACTAGGTTTTGGCATTGTTTTATTTTTTCATGCTATTAGATTGCTTTCAGTTTCGTCTTAATAGCAGTAAGTCACAGCAATTCTCTGCATTCCCTCATTTCAATAGCATGAACTTTGATATCCTAAGTGGTTACTTTTGAATGTATGTATTCATTTGGCTGAAAAGGAGTTGATTCTCTTTATAAATATATGCTTATAAAGGAAGGATGCTGAGAGATTTTATTCTGGGTGAACCTTAGGAAGATGATTGCTTAGAGTGAGAGGGTCAAGCGGCATTGGGACTTATGACAAAGAAAAAATTCAAGATATACAATTTTTATTATACTACTTTTCATGTTTTGTTGTTTGCTTTTGTTCTTATTTTAATGAGTAATATAGCCTTTTAACCAATCTGTACTGCTCTATTTAATGAAACTTATGGCTAAGTACCAAAGGGACTAATCCAAACCTATTTCAAGTGGTCGTTGTGACCCATTTAAAATAAAATTCCATGTAGCTACAGGGCAGACATTTACAGTAGTGGGGTGTGTGTGTGTGTGTGTGTGTGTGTATGCATGTATATGTGTTCAATATCCCTGGCTCCATTTTCATTTATGCCTTTAAGCTATTTGTGACTAAAGAAGATACCATTCAGTGATTGCAAAAGCGAAATAATTTTCAATCTTGAGAAGTTTCTTCCTAAACCAGCACAATTTGATTACTTAGTCAGATTTTATTTATATGTATTCAAAGCTCTTTAAATACATCTTGTGATTTTAATATTTGATTAAGAATATATTTTGGAACATCTTTTTCCACTCACCCCCCTCCAGTAATGGTTAAATTCACCCTTAAGAATTATTATACTTTCTATTTCTGTCTTGATTTGCAAAGGGCACAGTAATCAATAATAACTGTGAAATAATGTGGAACAATTAGTTTTTCTTGCATGCTCATAATTTGTGTTGACATCAGTTGGCATTAGGTAATGCATATATTAGAGATGGGAAAATTAAGCTGCCAATAATTAAGTTTTAGACTCGCTGCTATTATTTTAGCAGTTTTTGGCTTTAAATAAATAAAATTGGAAATTGTTGTATTCTAGCATTCCACTAGCAACAAAATGAATGTATTTTCTTCTAAAACCCAGTGAATTTGCAAACATTATGACACTCTTAAAAATAAAGTAGGTTGCTGGGCGTGGTGGCACACACCTTTAATCACATCACTTGGGAGGCAGAGGTAGGAGGATCACCATGAGTTCAAGGCCACGTGAGACTACATAGTGAATTCCAGGTCAGCCTGGGCTAGAATGAGCCCCTACCTTGAAAAACGAAATAAAATAGAATAAAGTGAGTCTACATGTTTGAGGTTTACCTGATAACTGCTTAGATCTACATCAAATCTGAGACCATGTTCATTGTCATAATCTAAAATCTCATTTAGCAATCCAGTTGGGTAAGACAGGCTTTTTATATGTTTGAAAGTACACCACTGGATTCTAAGAAGCTGAATTTAGACATCAGAATTGAACTTTCCTCAAATGCTCAGGGTCCTCCACAGTCATGGGTCAACAGCCATGCAAAATGCCCTTCCTCAGTCATTCTTTTCTTACCATCATTATGGTGCAAATAAATTAGCTATTCCTTTCTCCTCTTCCTTCACATAGTCTACTTACCATATCATCCTAGTCATTTATAAGCCCCTTTCCCTTCCTGTAGATGGGGGAGTCGAGGTTTATTTCCTCTGATTCTACAAGGATTGAGCTGAAAGGCAATTTCAGGGAGGCAAAATACTTGTAGCCACTGAGTAGTTCATAATTTGAAACTTGGCTTCTGGTCTGACAATATATTACAAGGAAAATTCTAGAGATGGCTCAGGTGACTTTATATATTTACTGTTTGTGTGCAGGACCTGCTACATCTTTTTCCAGTGCACCAAAAAAGCTTAGACGTTTCTATATTTTTAAGTAATAGGTTAAGAAGGAATAGAAATTAATTTCAGCATCATATTTATTGGAAACAGTGAAGAATTTTTCATATGTAAATTGAGACAGTACAAACTAATTCTAGTTAAGAACAGAAGTTGCAATGCACTTTTCCGTGCGGATGCCTTTCTGTGGATGGTTATCTCCTGTACATGGCATTGTGGGGAGGCCTGAAGGTACTTTGAAACAACAGTGTCACGGAAAACAGTAAGGGAAAGTATGGTGTTCTTCCATACCTTAAAAACAAATTTTAAATATGTACTTTATATTTTTAACTATAAAACCTGACTGTGTATGTATGTGTGTGTGCCTGGATGCTTATATACATGTGGACACATGTGTGCATGTACACATGGGTACCAGAGGTTAGTGTTAGTGTCTTCCACAATAGCTCTCCACCTTATTTCTGGAGAGGGCATCTCTTCTTCTATCTAGAGATTACTGATTCAGCCAGACTAGCTAGCCAGTAAGCCATAGCAATCCTCTTGTCTTTGTCTCCTCATTCCTGGGATTACAGCACCTGCCACCATACCCAGCTTTGATACTGGTGCTGGAGATAAGAACTTAGTTTCTCATGCTTTACCCACTGATCCATCTCCCCCACCCTGATATGTGTTTTTAAATGGCAAGTGAGGCCACATACAATTCTCATTTTCTTTTTAAGAGTGTTTATTAAGTGATTAAACTACAAAGGCAAAATTGAGCAAAATAAATCCAGAAAAAAACAAACCCAGAATTGGATGCACGTTCCACAGCTTGGAAAAAAGTAGTGGACGCTAACTTTCCCCTCAGCCTAGGTTTTGGTTGCTCATTAATATGACGGGAAATCACTGTAATGTTAATTTTCAACTGAAGTTACAAATTTTATCTATGCAGGTGTAGATGAATAATTCATACAAAACAAGGGAAATGTGACTACATTTTTTAACTTAAATTTTAATGCCTTGTGGAGTGCTATTTAAAGAGGTTTTATTTGTTTTATCGTTTAGAAAGGACTACTCATTTTACATATAAGAAAATATTCCTGGCATGACTAGCTCCTTTGAAATTAATCTTCTAAAATTTCAAATTAAATTTTTACATATTAACCCATTGTTGTGAAAATTATAAAATAAAAACATTAAATTGCATATATATTTAAGCCTGCATTATTAGAGTATTCTGAAAGAGAAATGCACTTTTGTATCCATTTTGTGTTATGTCAGAATGTATATATGCAAATACAATATTTGAGAAAGAACTGACTTATCAGATTTTTATTTCTATCTGCACATTGCAGGGAGCATAACAGCTCTAGGCACACACATTTTAAAAATACTCAAGGAAACCATGTGGATTTCACCTATAGATATTTATTGAAATTCATTTTTAAAAATTATCTGGGTGTTTTTCTTTATGAAAAAGTTCCTCACTTGCTTATTCTAAAAATATTTGCCAAACTGTGCCTAGCATGATTTGCAAAATACTGCAAGTAAGGAGATCTCACAATAGAATTGTGTGGATTCCGTTGTAATTCTAGCTTATTTGTTCAGGTAGACCATCATCCTATATACTCAGTCAAAACTTATTAAAACACATTTATTCTTTAATATAGTCCCTTATCAGCTAAGCTGACAGAAATATTTATAATCAACCACCTGTCAATTTACACAATAATTCACCCAAACATTTTAAATGAATTTGAAGGTGCAACAGGGGCCTCCAACTGACCTCCAGTATACTCATATTTTACAGTTAAGAAATAACTTCTCAGTTTTGATACCCCAATGAAGTAAAGTTTTATTACAATTTTCAGTGCTTTGGTTTGGTGTGTAGTAAGATGATTTCTCAGTTTTACTTCATTATGTAAAGAAACCATAATTATTAGTATATATATTTTTTTATTTTTAGAGAGAGACACAGAGAGAGACAGACAGAGAGAGAGGGAGACAGAGAATGGGCACGCCAGCAGTCTCTCAGCTGCTGTGAATGAAATCCAGATGTGTGCGCCCCCTTGTGGTCAAGTGTGGCATTGCGCCCTTGCATCACTTTGCATCTGGCTAAACATGGGACCTGGAGATTGGAACCAGGTTCTTAGGCTTAGCAGGCAGGCACCTTAACCGATAAGCCATCTCTCCAGCCCAATTATTAGTATTTTTTTTGCATGCACACAAATATTTATTAGTTGTGATAAAAATGTTAATGTGATTAAATAATGAAAAAATAGTCTCGATATCTATGCACAACAGTATGAACTTTTATTTTCTACCTTACCACATATGTAAAAAATTACCTCAAAATACACATGAATGTCTTTTTTTTTTTTTTTTTTTTTTTTTTTTTTTTTTTTTTTTTCCGAGGTAGGGTTTCACTCTAGCTCAGGCTGACCTAAAATTTACTATGTAGTCTCAGGTGGCCTTGAACTCATGTGATCCTCCTACCTCTGCCTCCCGAGTGTAGGATTAAAGGCGTGCGCCACCACGCCCAGCTGAAAGTCTAATTTTTAAGTGCTAAACACATAAAACTTTTAGAAGAAAACAGGAAATAAATATCATGGAAACATTACTTGAAATATTAAAACATAAAATATAAAAATCCAGACTTATAGGTCCCATATAGTATGATTCCTTTTATATGAAATATTCAAATAAATCCACATAGACAGAAAGTGCATTAATAGAACATATGTGGTAAGGTAGAATTTTTAAACTCATTTCTTCCCTCTCTACTTCCTTTCTTCTTTTCTTCTTCTTTCAGTCCCTCCCTTTCTTTTTATTTTCCAGTGTTAGGGAGGGCCTCCAGGGCCCTGGACATGCTAGTAAATGTTCAACTACTGAACTGTATCCTCAAACCTTTAGTTTTAATTGGACTCATATTCAGAGCTTTTATTAGCCTAAAATTTTCTTAACTGAACTGCAGAAAGTGTAACATTTGGATTTTAAGCATAATTCATATTATATTTCACTTATACTTGATCAAAATATCATTACGGGATAACAACACTTTTTTTAAACTGCAGCTCAGAGAAAAGGCAAGGGAAAAAAAGAAATGTCACAATTGTTGGCCAACAGCAATTACATTTGCTGAAATTAACATATACATATGAAGGGCATCTACTCTTTAATATCCTCATTTGTTAGCTTGGAAGTAAGCACTTATCTGTTAAGAAAATAATTTACCCAAACATTTGAAATAAGATTTAAGATATAATAAATAATTCACTTGAGATATCCTAACCCTTTTAAAAGTAAGTCCATTACATTGAAGGTATTTTTTGTCTCTTAAACATAGGTAAATCTGTGCCTGCTACATAATAATATGTATCATTTGAGGAGTTGGGGAGAAGATTCAACAGTGAATAGGGTTCTCCACACAAGTATGAGGGTCTGAGACTCTCTGAGTTCAATTCCCCAGCACCCACATAAATGGCTAAGCATGGCCATGTATGCCTGCACCCACAGTGCTATGGTCGGTGAGCAGAGACAAGAGAACTGCTGGAGCTGGCCATGTTCTGAAGACTGCAGCTCCAGGCACATAGAGAGATTTGTGTGAAGGAATTGTATAGATTATCTATACAGGAGGACATTCAATCTGATCTCCATGTACTTGCACATGGAGTGTGCATATGTACACCCATGTGTATATATCATATGTACACCACACCATGCACATTACACACACATATATGCAATATTGCTATATATATCATTTATAAGCTATTAAGTGCTTCAGAAATAATGAATCAAGCTCAAATTAAAATATTTTCTCTTGGGCTGGGGAGATGGCTTATCAGTTAAGGCACCTGCCTGCTAAGCCTAAGAACCTTGTTCCAATCTCCAGGTCCCACGTTGAGCCAGATGCAAAGTGACACAAGGGCGCAATGCTGCACTTTTCCACAAGGGAGCGCACACATCTGGATTTCGTTCACAGCAGCTGAGAGACTGCTGGCGCGCCCATTCTCTATCTGTCTCCCTCTCCCCCTCTCTGTCTGTCTCTTTCTGTGTCTCTCTCCAAAAATAATATATATATATATTTTTTTTCTCTTAAAAAACACACAAGTGACATTTTCCTCAATGAGTATATTGCAAGGTCACATTCTGTCCCTCAAAACCATCTGAATCCAAACCTTATTTGTGAATAGAATCTTGACCTTCTTGTATATAAAAGAGATTTTCTGTTTAGTTTTTGAAATTATTGATCAATACAAAAATCAGTGTTTGTAAAATATTTAATTTCTCTGTCATTCAGAATGAAAATAATTTGTTCCAAAAAGTTCTTCTCATCTGATAAAACATGCTGGTAAACTGAGACCAGGCAAAGTGTAGAGGGGTCGGAACAAATGCTGTGGGATTCCCTGTAGCTGTTTCCTGATCAGGCAGTAGATGTAGTGCAAGGGTTAGCCAAGGTACCATTGCTTTCCAGTTTCATGTATCGTTGACCTGCTGGACTAGAGGCAGACACTGTCTGATGCTCTTCTTTTGAGTGGATGATAAACGTCAAGTTTGAAAATAATTAAAAATTAGCTAAGTTGGCATTTCAATAAACCTGCAACCCCCAAAGATTTCTCTCACTTGGCAAATGGCAGGTTTGTGAAGAGCAGTGGAATCTTTGAAGCAGATGTTCTGCCAGCTAACCATCATAATTCATTATATGTTTCTGAGTGAACAGTAAAAAATGTGTTTAGAGTATTGAGAAGACTTTTTGGTTAAGCACTATGTTAATTATTCAAACAAAAGGGACAATAGTGGGCTGGACAAATGGTTCAGTTGCTTGCCTACAAAGCCAAAGGACTAGGGTTCCATTCCCCCAGGACCCATGTAAGCCAGATGCACAAGGAAGCACACACGTCTGGAGTTTGTTTGCTATGGCTGGAGGTCCTGGTGTGCCCATTTTCTATCTCTCCCTCTCTGCCTCTTTCTCCCTTTCAAATAAATAAAATTTAAAACATATTTAAAAGAAGGACAATAGTTTCAGAGTATTTCAGTTCTATAAACTGAACATAAAATAATGATTAATAACCTGTTTCAAAACAAGAAGTACTGTATTTTGAAATTCCAAACAATGCCAATTTTCAAAAACTGTCTTATCACTTCTTTAGTTTTCTCCAAAGACAATCAGGCACCAGCCCAGGGCATGTAAACTTACTTGAGGGCTGGGATGGGGGGAAAATCAACAAAAGTTCTTTTCTGCTTTCCTTTCCCTTTTTCCCTCCTTTCTAGTTGTTATTATTTCAGTTTTTAAGGTGAACAAACTTCATCATTTTGTCTGACTAGAAAGACTTTGATAATGCTTTAGTTAATTTTAGTAACCAATAAGTACACTTATTTTCATTCATTCGTTTGCTTAGCAAACCTGTGTAATATCTAGATAGGTTTCACTCAATAAGGGTAAGTCTGTGAACTAATTCCTTAAGATGCTTCGGGAACAAGGTGTGTCCCTAAGTGGTAGAACAAACAAGGACCTATGCTCATATCTAGCAACACACCCACATACTCACACAGGGAGCTCAGGAGATTAGCAACTCTGTTAACTTTCAAATTCACTGTTTATTCAAGCCAGACACTTTTGCATGTAGATTTCTTGTGAATATTGTGTTTGAAATTTATTTCAGTAGGGAATGTTCTACTTTTCTAAACTCTTACACTCAGACCAAAATGTGTATTTATTTTAAAGGTTATTCTTCTAACTTATTTAAAAAAATTTTTACTTATTCCTTTATGAGAAAGAAAGAGAGAGAGGCAGATAGAGAGAATGAGTGCTCCAAGGCCTCCAGCCACTGCAGATGAACTCCAAACACATGTTTCACTTTGTGAATTTGGCATATGTGGGTCTTGGCGAATTGAACCTGGGACCTTAGACTTCACAGGCAAGAGCCTTAACAGCTAAGCCATCTCTCCAGCCATCTTCCCACTTGTTTAAGGACACCTAACTCCACTAACTATTTTGTCCTAAGGAATCCATTTTCCCTGGATCTTCAATGATTTAGTCAAGATTATAACCTCTGGAAGAAATCAAACTTATATAGGAAATAAGGGCCTGTTTCTATTCATATGTATCCCTCAAGCAGTGATAATGATTCAATTGTTTCCACTGTAATGGCGACAATGTATTTTAGTTCAATAATGCTTCTGAGTCAACATAGATTGACAAATTGATCAACAGAAAACACGTGGACAACTTTTACTGTTTTTTTCTTTTTTTGTAACTTTTAGTTTTTCAAACTGCTTTTATATGCATTACTCAAGGATATTAAAAATAAATACATCACTCTCTTTCGTGGCCAGAAAAAATATTGAACAATACTCACAGTAAGAAATAATCTCAACTTAATAATGATTTATAGTCCTGCTTACATTTTTATGAACAAAGTTAGTAATTGCCTTAATATGTCCATAAAGTTGGAAACTCAATAAGTCTCTTCATATTTTGTACCAGAGAACTAGCTTTACCCAATTTAAGTCAAATTTAATTATATTAAGCAAACATATAATGAGTACCTACAGAGATGCTTTTTGCATAAAATGTCCACTGAGCACATTTCAAGGTAATTCCTTGATTGAGATGAAGGCTTATGTACTTATCTTCTATGTGATTTTATGTCAAAATTGTGTCTGGATGGAAACTTTGACATAGAGAGCTTTGGCTTATCTGGAGGCTTCCAGTGGAGTTGGACTCCAACTATTAGCTTGTAACCAAACTTAGTTATATGGCCACCCCCATGTGCATTTGCAAGGCATTTCTTCTGTAACACCTTCTGAGTGTTGCACTTAACCTTACTGGACATAGGTAATTGGAATCGAGTGGCTACCAGTACTGATTGCTATTGTGATGTTTTGTAGTGAATAGTCTATTGTGACCCTAATTTGGTGGCTAATTAAATTATGGGTGGGGAATCATCAGCTTGCTATGATAAAGAAAAAGCAAAAAACATCTTTGCTTTCTTGAAGAGATAATCAGCAAACCAGCACTTTCAAAACTAGTGGCTTCCCCACAAATCAAGATGGTACCAAGGTTCCACTCAGACATGTAAAATAACATGCCTTTGCATCTTCTGAACTTTACAATGATCGACCCAAGAAAAACAGTCACATAGAATTCAGGTAAAGGATTAGTTAAAGGTGAGGAGATTAATCAGCATTTGTGAATTTATAGCTTTGTATCATTTTATGTGTGTTCTTCTGAGTTTACAATTTACTGTTACAGAGTTCCTTGTGAACATAAAAAGTCTTAGTTGTTGATGGACAGAACAAAATTTTCTCAGCTTATTCATGATTATTCTCTTACTACAGAGCAGAGTTCAGACTACTAGCACTTTGTGTCCTCTGCAGCACAGTGACTGCGAGCTGGATTTCCATCTAAATAGACATTACATGCACTGTGAAGGGAAAGACTTTGTGGTAATTCCCTACAATATGGTTTACTGTGCCTTAGGAACTTAGTTTCTGAAACAGAAGATTTAAATGGTTTAATTAGACAGCCTCCTCAGTTTGATTGGAAGCCTTCATTATAAACTTTGAAGAGGGCAACACTGGGAATACTGCCCAAGTTGATTTTATCATGCAATCAGTTGTATAAATGACATTACCATAAAGAAGTTGTGTAAAAAGGAGATTAAAGAATATACAACCAGGGGCAGGGGAGATAGTTCAGTCAATAAAGTACTTGTCATACAAACATGGGGACCTGAGTTTGGGTCTCGGAACTCACATAAAATGCCAGACAAGGTGGCATGTACATTATCCTAGTGGTAGGGAAGCACAGATAGGAAGATCTCGGAGGACAGCCGACTGATCTAGAGTGATTGGTGAACTGTAGATCAATGAGAAATCCTGTCTCATAGGCTGTGGATAGTGTTCCTGAGGAGTGACACCTGAGGTTGCCTTCCAGTCTCCCACACACCGCACACTTGAACTTGAATGAACATGAACACATACACAAATACAATAAAAAATGCAACAAAATGGATGAAAAATTAATTAAAATATACACAGAGTTATATTGGCCATAAACCAATACTACTATTATACTTTAAGGCATTTATAATGTGTATATTTTTAGCTCTCAAAAATGTACATAATGCTCTGTTTTACTTTTCCATGTGCATATTCACACTAGTGCCTACTTTTTATGTTTCCCCTAAATATGGGACCTGAAGGTTTCATAGAGCCTGGATTCCAGCTTAGCTGCTTACTACACTCAAAATGAGACACTGAGTAGTGCGACTGGATGCATTGGAAGGGGGGATAAATCAAGGGCACACACAAATACTCAGGATACTACACTGCATTTCCGACCATGGCCAGACAATGGAGAACAGGTCTTCTTACTGAGATGTCAAATACAATGTGTAGGATGTACTCTGTCCTAGTTAAATATTTGACAACTCAAATGAAATTTCTGAAGAGGGAATTCACACCCCAAAACATAGTATTCTGTGAACTAAGGCTATATTCATTCCTCTGATAGGGATGTGATCCTGTTGGTTCCCACAAATTGGTGGAGAAAGTAATGAGGATTTACATATTAAGCACATAGCACAGTGCTGGGAACATGCAAAAGCTCAGGAAATGAAATGTGTTAAGGTAAGTGAATCATATATTTAGAAGTTTTTGGAATGCTAATAATGGAATGTTAAAAACAGGTGAATAAAACAACATGCACACATTACTGAAGCTAATGCAGCAATGCCATGATGATGTACAAAATGAAACCAAAGAAATTAAACTAAATCCTTTCTTTGCTCCCCTAGTAGCTTTTAGCTAACCATGTTGGCCCTAAGTCCAGAAGTGAAAGTCATGCTTGTAAGTTTATTAGCAGTACCCAGATTCTGCATCCATCTTCCAAAAGCCATTTATACACATTTCCTCACATAGGGCAGATAGACCTCTGCTCTGCATTCCCTTATGCATAAAGCACTCACCCTGCTCCCAGACCTCTCCAGTGGTCTTTCCCTCACTTCACTTTATCTTTATTTAAACATCACTTTTCAAGTAAGGTCTTCATTGACCATCCTATTGAAAAGCACAACTTGTTTGTTCTTACAATGTAGTGTGTGTGTGTTGTGTGCATGTGCGTATGTTTCTACAGGTATGGTGCATGTATGTGTGGGTGAGCATGCAAACATGTGTGTGTAACCATAGGGTAACTTTGGGGGTTATCCTCAGGATACTTTTTTTTTTTTTTTTTTCCTGAGGTAGTCTATCTCATTGGCCTGGAACTCTCCTATTACTGGCAACCAGTAAACCTTAAGAGCCTTCTGTCTCTGTCTGCCTGGCATCAGAATTACAGGTGCAAAGCATGCTTGGCATTTTCATGGGTTCTCAGTATCAAGCTATCAAGGCAAGCACTGCCCACTGAACAATCTCCACAGCCCTTCATTTTTCTTTAAAGGCATATTGTGGTGAAATTACTGCAACTGAATCCACTTGAATTATTTTCATAAACCCTAGCATCACTTCCTGTACCTTAACATCACAAATAATGGCTTTTCACTAATTCAAACTTGGACACTAAGAAACTAAATGTACTCTCCTTCCACATTAACCATATTCACTATAATCAGGTTCTTAATAGATGTTGTCTTTTGTTGACCATGTTACTTTTCCTAAAACTTTTTTGATGGACATAAGGGATATTATTTTGTCTGAAAAAAAAATCACCATCCCAGTGTGTATAACCACTGCCATATCTCTTTTGCCTCTACCTTTCTCAGCATTCACTAATCTCTGAGAAGTACCATCACCAACTGTAAAGATTATTATATCTCCTTCCATATCCTGTTGTGCCTCTGCTTGGGGCAGAGCCTGGATAGGAGTTTTTTTTTTTTTTTTTTTTTTTTTTTTTTACATTCATCTTCAGTCATATGTCTTCATTTATTTCTCTTCAGAGCCATTGGTGTGTATCTTGCTCCCATTTTAGAACTATTGGCAACCTTTCTATATTTCCTGTTTCTTTGGCCAATTATCTATGAACAAGACTGTAGTTATGAATCAGTATTTACTTCTTTTTAAAAAACATTTTATTTACATATTTATTTGAGAGATGGAGGAAAAGAGAGACAGAGAGAGAGAATGGGCCTCCAGCATTGGAATTAAACACCAGATGCAGGCACCATTTTGTGCAACTGGCTTATGTGGGCCCTGAGGAATTGAACCTGGGTCCTTTCCTTTGGTTTTGCAGGCAAACACCCTAACGAATAAGCCATCTCTCCAGCCCAGTATCTACTTCTTAATGACACAAAAACTTACTATAAAGTAATATTGCTTTCATCTTAACAGGTAAAACCTAGCAGAATATTACATAAAGTGTTGTGAATATTCAGTCAGGCAATCAATCTATTAACATTTACAGTTGGATTCCAGAGCTTTATGTTCGGTCATTAGTAGAATGAAAAAGAATAGGAGAAATTCCTATTGTAGGCTTGAGGTTAGAACATGCTTAGTGTGTTTGAAGACAGAACAGACAGAAAAAGAGAAAAGAATGGTAGGAGGTAAAATAAGAGAAATAGCAGAGGCTCAGCTCATTATACTGCTGTGACACTGATGATGGAACCTGCGGCTTTTACTCTCAGTGCAAAGGAAAACTACTGGCAGTTTTGAAAAGCCTAACATATTAACTTTTATTCATAAAGGAGAATTCTGAATGCTGTGTTAGGAAAATATGGAGAAAAGTGATGACGAAAGCATGGAGTACTACTGAAAGGCTCTTTCGGGGGGATGACAGAAAGATAGAGAATGACAGCTACTTAAGGGTGGTAGCACTAGTTTTTTTTTTTTTTTTTTTTTAAGAAACATACTGGATATATTTATATTTTATGGTAGCTTCTAACAGGATTTTCTTATGGATTCAAGAAGAGTTGTTAATGTTAACTCTAATTTTTTTTTTTTCATTTAGCAACTGAATACTGCTGTTAGATGAAGAAATACGTAGAATTGGGTAGGTCAAAACTGGAAGAATATAAGCGTAAGTGGCAATTAGGTTAAGTTTTCTTTCCTAGCATATATAACATACCTATGTGAGATTTTGTAAAGATGTAGGTCAAATATTTATAGCCTTGCAAACTCATTACCCTGTGTGCTGTAGCCTACTCTTCTAATTCCTATTTCAATATATGAAACCATTAAAATAGCAAGTGTTTATTGGCAAACATTCTGAGGAAAAAACCTGACAATTTTTAACCTCTTTATATTGTCTTTACCTTGAATAACTTAAATGGATGAATTAAATATAACATAAATTATTCAACTGTAAAGGATTTAAAAGCAAGTAGCATATTCATCCCATTACTACCTCACTCCCCCACATCCTTGGAGACTTTCATTAAAATTCAGCACTCTGCAATTAATTATCAAAATTTTCTGGCCAATACATTAATATCCTATTATATTCAAGGAAAATTATCTGAATTTAAAAAATATTACTTTACCTGTAGTTTATTGAATATTTCAAGTACTGACAGTTTAATTCTATATTTGTGTTATGAAAGGCAGTTCTATTCTTTTTAATGTATTATTTATTTAGGTTAGTTGTAGGTGGTTTTAATGCTGACTGTTAACTCATGTTAACTCAAGACAAGAAAATTGTATGAATATCATGAAGCAATTTGACTGGGAAAATTTTTACTTATTTAAAAGGTTGCTTTTGGATTTTACAACATGAATTATTACTACAATTCTTTTTACCACAATTATTTAAATATGCATACAAGGTCTAATCGGTATAGTAATATCAAGCAACACTTTTTTCTTTTGACCTATTCCTAAATGACATGGTTGCCCCACATTATTTCAAAACTTATAAGATAGGTTGACTATATACATATATTATTATGCACACAAATGTATATACATATTTCATGAAGTCTTCCTAAACTGAAGCACACAACATTTATTTTTGCATGCTCCCTCTTCTCCTATAGGACAATGTATTTGACAATAAATAAAATCATTTGATGGATATATCTATGATAAACTGAACCTGTATTTTAAGATGATATTTTTCAAATGGACCGAATTAACTGTAGTTCCTACCTTTTGGAGATCTTGTGGACAAACACTGGGGAAACTTTTGTTC
Source organism: Orientallactaga sibirica (assembly GCA_036365145.1). Classification (NCBI taxonomy): domain Eukaryota; kingdom Metazoa; phylum Chordata; class Mammalia; order Rodentia; family Dipodidae; genus Orientallactaga; species Orientallactaga sibirica. Next base: position 26,124,251 of record JAEOAD010000004.1, on the reverse strand, counting down.
ATGATTGTATCTGGACCTCATAAGCTATGTCTCAAAGAATGTGTCACAATGATTTCTATTTTGTAACTATGGAAATGGTAGCTAATAGTGGTGATATGTTGTCTACCATTAAGATATCACAAATGGTAAGTACTGCAAATCCAGAATTAGAATGCCTCTTTTATCTAGCTGCTATTTCTGAATTTGCAGAAGATTCATCATATGCTACAAGATTTCAATGAGTGTATCATAATACAACTAACTCCAAAACATTGTGTTTTCAGATTGGCAGAAAACATGAGAGAGTATGAAAGCTATGGTAAGTTTAATCAAACTGTTTCTATTTTAGTAAGGATTTACTTTCCTAATAGGTAAGGGTTATAAATTATTCCAATTTTGAGAAATGCTCTAGAGCATGTATGTCACATAAAAATCAAGGTGCTTAAGGACAGCACTATTGGGTCTCCTAAAAATCTACTGTTGCCAAAAGAAATTGGACTAAAACAAGTCACAGGCAAGTTACTACTGCATGCCACTAGCTCTAACATACATTCATGTCCATATACATATATGTATGTGTGTGTATGTATGTATCTACATATGTATGCATGCATATATGTATATATGTTCTGGGTGGAGGAAATCCATTTTTTAGAAATTTATCACCCAAAATGATCTAAGATGAATTTGAAGATTAAATTGCATGGATAAATTAATACAACTTATATATAGAAAAAAGGTGAGATTTTGAAAGAATAGGAGTTGTTCAAAAAAGAAAGCTACTACTTAGCTTATGTCATTTTCAAAAGATGGTTTATACATTTCTTTGTTAAGTCTTACTTAATGAGGAATACACTTTACTGTTCTTAACATGATATTTTATAAATTATAATTAGAAATATGAGTTTCTTTCAACTTATAATGATGACTTCATTTCAATATTTCCTGATTGCCTGGCACTTTTCTTTAGAACTTTGAAGAAGACCTTGGCCCCAGACTTGACACAACTCACACACACAAGAGGCATGGCTCATAAAACCTACATACAATTCCAAATGTATTTAATTGTGATAAGAAGCCTTTTAGCAAGGAGGTGGAAATTATTTCCTATTTGGAGAATTAAGAAGGTTTTATGGAAATGCTGGTATTTCACCCTGAAACTGAACTCAAAAACCAATGAGACTGTTACAGTTGAAGCAAAAGACTTAGATATTTCCAGTAGTTTGGATTTACATGAGGGCCATGCAAAGAATGAAAGAATGGGTAGCATAGTTTGTTACATATAGTGAATATTTGGTAAGTAAGGAAGATCGAAAAGATTTGACTGTTTAAAAAAACAAAGGTGGCTAAGGTAGTTGGGCTTCATTTTTTTTTATGGAGATCTAAATAGACATAGGATCAAGAGACTACTAACTCATGCACTGATCAACTGAGCCTTGGATTTGAATATTTTACTGTGGCATAAAAATAAATAATTTTGATAATTTGATGGACAAAAAAAAAAAAAAGAAAGATCTTCAGAACTTTCTTCTTTCAACTGGAGTACCTAGGAAATTCTTCCTGCCTTACTCCACAATCTCTTTTTAAAATATTTAAAAATAACCTAAAATGTTCTATGCATATTTAACTTTTACTATGCATACCATGGCAAACAATTATACTAGGTAAAATACTATGTGGAAAATTAAAAAAATAAAAATTATAGTCAGTGACCAATTTATACTGTAGCACACACTAACAAAACAGTACCAGAACAAGAAATATGGCTTCTTAAAGATGTGAAGAATTCACAAGTTATTGATCCCGTGTTCAGAAGACATGTCATCTGTGTTAATCTCATAAATATAATAATTCATGTGACTTGTACACATCAGCTTGTGTGAGTGTGTATGCTGTAGTAATATATAAAATGTGTATTTTCCAATAGTGTAAAACAATCAGAGAATCACAAGGCAACAAGAAAAGTTAAATGATCATTGTGTTCATCCTCTGTATACCTCATGAATCTTTCATTCCAATTCTCCACAAAAGTTATAAACCATTGGTCTTCTGTCTTGGAAAACGTAATTTCTGTTTAATGTAGTAAGAGCAATGGTTACAAATTAAATGCATTCCCTTTGTTCTGTAGTGAATAGAAACAAGAAGCAAATGGGTTGTCAGTCATGTATTATATGTACACCATGGTGTGATCCACAATCTTCCAAGTTCAGAAAGGTCAATTTTTAAAAACTGGTTGTTGTAATAAGTATTTGCCTGCTCATTTCCTCAGGCAGTTTAGTAATCTGCACAATGGGCTCAAAATGGATGTACTTAGTCATATAGGGTAGGTTCAAAACATAACACAAAGTATCTGTTTAAGCCAGAATAACTTCATATTTCAAGGATAACTAGGCCTGCACTGAATATTCACATTTGGATTATTAATATAATCTGAATCTATATAAAAATGATTTTATATTGATTCATGCTATCTATTGACAAAGAAACTTTTCCATGCTATTGTGATATAATTTATAATTCAGATTTTATATTTTAAATGGTCTTTGTAAATAACATTTCATAGTAATTTTCAATTATGAAGCACTACAGCCATTGATAAGTATCAATGAGGAGAATGGAAAATTCTATAGAAGCTATAGAAAAAAGATTCATGATTCTTTAAAAGGTTAACAGAATTCTCACATATTCAACAACTCTCCACCTTAGTGTACACTCAAAAGAATTGAAAGCCAGGATTCAAATAGTTCATTGCAAAATTATTCTCAAGAGACCAAAGGTAGACACAGCTTAAGTGTTCTTACACTGGTGACAAATAAAATATGATATGTACATATATATATATAGAAATATCATATAACAATAAAAGTGAAGCAATTCAGATATATGATATAATTAAAACATTATGTCAAACAAAAATAAGTCAGACATAAAAGGAACAATTGAACAATTTCACTTGTATGACATGCCTAGAACAGGCAAGCTCATGGACTCAGAATGGAGAACAAAGGTTTCCAATAGGGAGTTATTGCTTAATGTGATGAAAAAGTTCTAAAAGGGGACAGCAGTGATGGTTGTGCAATATTGTGTATAAATAACACTACTGAATTATTCCTAGAAATTTCTAAAATAGAAAATGCTATGTTAAATACATTCACCCAGTGTATCAAGAACTATATGACAGAGTGCATGTGATAGAGAAAATTTAGAATTAAAAAAATAGAATAAGAAAAGAAAATTATAACATGTACTCTGTCTTTTGAGAACCTCTAATATTTAACATGTGGATGACAAGGATGTGACTGTTAAAAGAACAGAGAAGTTGCTATTAGGGCCAAGAGAGGAAATTATGCCAACAAAATTAGATGAGGCAAGTCATGGAAGCTGATGGAACAGACAGTTTTCAAGAAGCAAGAGGTCAACAGAGTCAGCTACTTATGAAAGGTCACACTGAGGACCTGGAGCTGTCTGCTGATTTCACAATGTAGAGGTCACTCATGGCTTCACACGCAGCTGTTTCTAGGGCATGATCTGAAGTGGCTCAGAGGGGAGAGAAAGCAGAGTGGAGCATTAGATAGCACAAGCAGTTAGAGTCAAGAGAAAAGGTACGAGGAATCAAGGCTTATTCTTAAAGATACAGGGAGGTTTTGGATTTTTACTAGGTATGTACTTTATATGAAATAAACATTTATTCTTTTCTGTCTAAATGGCATCCTTACCTTTGAAGAATAAATCTTTGTCTATTTCATCCTGTTTCCTTTTCATAGCAAGTAATCACTTATTGTACATCACTTTGTCATAAACACAGGATTTTAACATTTCTTGTACTCAGTGGATACAGTTTAGTATCATTAATTTCTCATTCATAACTACTTATGTCTCTTTAATAGATGAATCATATCTTACAATACTTTGTCTGTTATTTTTCATATTAAGTACATTTTTACATGGCAATTGAAAAATATGTTATCCACATATTTGATGTATTTTAATGTGGGGCATGGTACAGTAGCATTTAAAATTAGTATTGCCATTTATTAAAGGTACTTATTGATTTTAAATGTTTAGGCTAATATATTATTAAAAGTGCTGACAGTATAGTATAGGTTAGAAAACATTATGTCAGGTCTATTCATTTTGTCAACGAGTGCTCACAGTTAATGTTAATGATTGCACAGGCTAAACAGAAAATTCTGCCTATTTATGCTTTCCACACAAATTATAATATTGCATAGAAAAGATGAATTTGTTCCATATGTTCTTGAAAGAGTTATATATCTTTTTATCAGAAAAAAAAAAAAAACTGAGGTTAGCTCAGCAGTTAAAGGCCACTCTTTTTCAAAGTTTGATGGCCCTGTTTGATTTTCTCCACCAGCACATAAAATTGGATGAGCATGCATTTATAGCAACAAGAGCCCCTCACACACAAATACCCAAACACACACACTCACAAACACAAATGAAGAAAAAGTAGAAAGGACACTAACTTATAAAAATTAATACGACCAAATGAATCAAAAACCTCAATATAAGACCTGAAGCTCTTCTACTACTGGAAGAAAAAAATAGGAGGAACTCTCCACTATATAGGACTGGGGAAAGACTTCCTGAACAAAACCCCAGTAGCTCAGGAAATTAAACAATCACTCAACCATTGGGATCTCATAAAGCTGAAAAGTTTTTTTTCACAAACATACCATAAACATAGCCATCAGATTACCCACAGAATGGGAGAGAAATTTTGCCAGCTATACAACTGACAGAAGCCTAATTTCTAGAATCTACAAAGAACTCAAAAAGCTAAACAATAAAAAATATCAAAAAACCCACTCAGAAAGTGGGGCAGAGAACTGAATATGGAGTTGTCAGAGAAGAAATGCAAATGGAAAACACACACTTAAGAAAATGTTTGACATCACCAACCATCAGGGGAATGCAAATTAAAACAACTATGAGATTCTACCTTTCCCCAGGTAAGGATAGCAAACATTAAAAAATCAAATGAAAACAAATGTTGGTGAGGATGTGGAGAAATAAGAACACTCATTCACTGTTGGTGGGAAATTAAGCTGGTACAACCACTATGGAAAGCAATATGGAGACTCCTAAAAAGTTTGACAATAGAGTTACTAACAGATACAGTTATTCCCTACCTGGACATTTACCCTAAAAGCTCCAAGCCTCACTTCAGAGATATTTGTTCAACCATGTTTATAGCTTCTCAATTCATAATAGCTAAGAACTGGAATTAACCCAGGTGCCCATCATTGGACGAATGGATAACCAAGATGTGGTATATCTTCACAATGAAATTCCACTCAGCAATTAGGAAGAAAATGACACAATGAAATTTGTAGAAAAATGGTCAAACTTGGAACAGATCATACTCAGCAAACTCACACAATCACACAATCGTTGCATGGTCTCATTCATTTGCAGCTCTAGCCTGGATTAGCCCAAGATGCTGACATATTTAATAGGCAACAGGGAAGGTCGGGCTTGAGGGGCGGGGAAGGGTGGGGAAGAACACAAAAATGTACCCAAATGGAACTGGTACCAGAGAATCCTATACCCTGGAAGACATACTAAAAGATTGAACCCTCAATAGGACCTTAAGGGTCCTGAATCAAAGGGTCCTGGAGAAGAAGGAAGTGAGACCTGAGGAGAGAAAGGACCCATTACACTTCACCTGGGCTCCAGCTGAAACCATAGAGGAACTGGGGAAATGGGCAAGAGTGCTGCTTTCTCAGTGAACCTGATATCAGCACAAGGGTGACAGAGATAGACACTGAGGACACTCAACACCTACCAAAACAGAGATCCAGAGACTCCTAAGGGCCCATCACTGAAGAAGACTTAAAACACACCCAACATGGCTCAAGGAATTTCGTGGAAGAGGGGACGGAAAGGTTGTTAGAGCCTCAAGTTGGGACATTATGTACAGAGACATTGCCTCTTCCCCATAACTGAATGCTGCCCCCACAATTCATGTCCCATAATCCCCATGGGATGACCTGCATCCCAATGAGGAGGGTCCCTTTGGAGGGGGTTCAGGGATGAAGGAAAGAATGGTACCAACATGTGTTGTTTACATACTGAGTATGTCCATAACTAATAAAAATTAATATGATCAATGATTATGAAAAGTCAATGGATGCCTACACTATAGAGCACATATTTCTTTGGAGTATTTCTTCATTAAGGCATTGCCAACCCACCCCTCTGATGGATTGCTGCTCTCATAACTCATAACCCATAACCCTACAATGAATACCAGCAATACCACTGAGGAAGGTCTTCAGTGGAATGGGGTCCGGGAGCAGGGGAATGGGACCAACATGTGATTTGTCCATACAAAGTTTCTGCTTAATAAAAAAAAAAGAAATTTATTTTTTCTTTTTAGGAATAATATGATATAAATATGGCATTTATTTCTACTAAATCAATTCTAGTAAACTGACTAGGTTGTTTTGGATGTACACATTAAAATATTATTAAAACATTAAAAGGAAATGAAAGGTATTTTTTGTAAGTATCTCAGTTAGTCGTTTAATATGGACAGCTGTTCAACAGCAGGTAACATTAAAAGTAGCTAGTGGTTGCTTAGTCCCTGGTATCCATTCTGGTTTCATCTAATTTGTATAGCTACACCATTCTATTGAGGTAAGTACCAGTATTATTCTCAGAAAAGTGCATGTGGCTGATAAGAATTTAGGGCTTCAAACTCAAATCACACTTAGCTCATAACTTAGCTCTGAATGCCTAATGCTTTAACAGCATCCACAGCTGAAGCTGATAAGGCTTCTCCATACACTTACTTTTCTCCTGAGAACAATACTACATCTAATCTAGAGAGATAGTTCAGAGGTTAAAGCTACTTGCTTGCAAAGCTTATCAGCCTTGGTTCAATTCCCCTGTATCCATACAAAGCTAGATGCACAAAATGGTGTATACATCTGGAGTTTGTTTGCAGCCTCAAGAGGTCCTAGCATGCACATTTTCTCTATCTCTCCTCACTCCCTCTCTCTCCAATAAATAAATAAGTAAATAAATACAGATGTTAAAGCAGAATATATTATATGTTGATCAGGTAAAGCCATAAAGGCATGATACATATATATATCTTGACAGTGGACCCAAACAAGTTTGAATTATATTTTAGAATTCTTTTGATATAAACATAATTCTTTTGTCATGCTCTAAGAAAGGAAAAAAATCAATTCCCAATTGAAGACCAAGAAGATAATAAATCTTAGTGCATTTCATTAGTTATTATTGGTCCTAAGAGTTTGAAAACCTTTTAAGTAAGAGATAAAATATTTGCAGCTCAATAGTCATTCAGAACAATGATATTTCTTGTTATTTTATTACAGTGATTATTTTCCTTTCATCATTATCTAACAGTACCACTTCAGTAAATTCTGCTCCACATATTTATAGTAGATGTTTGATATTTGTGGTTCTTTTTTAACTATCTTCTTCAAATGAAATTTTAAAATGTGATTACTAACAGAGGCTATACAGTAATGGCTATAATCAGAGAAAGTAAAAAGACTATTTCAGAAATATCCCAAATTGCTATCTCAGTTTTATAAATAACTATATTTAAGTTAAATTTCCATAAACTGTACATGATGCTAAAATTTACCCAAGACCTATAATCAATTCAATTTTAAATAGACTAAATTATTTATATATATATTTTCATGTGCTCAAATAAATTTCATGTAAAAATTAAAAATACTGGCAAATAGTTAATTGTAAAATTGAGTAAGTGATTCTTGGGTATGACGGGGAGAGAACAGCAACTTATTCAGTGAAAACAGGATTAAAATGGAAAATTGGGAAAAAGAAAAAGCTAAATACATTTGATAATGGCAAACTTGATTTCCACTGATAAAATAGGACAAAACTATTAACTGGAGAAAAGTTGGCTTTTATTCTTTTATGATTTTAATCCTTAAAGTTCCTGAACTTCTTTTGGTTTCACCTGTGTAGGCCCCTTCTTGATTGTCTAATCAAAATAAAAGGCTTTCAAATAAAGTAGCAAGAATTTTAGACTAGGGATCTCACATGTGATCAATACACCAACAGATGCACTTGATCCTCTCCATTGACTACCTCCAGGAGCTGCCAGCTTTGCACCTACTTGTCTGAAGATTGTGTTTCCAATGGACACCACTTTGCAGCAAACCTTTCAGGAGTGACATAACTACCCCACCAAGAGAGCTCCAAGAGAAACAAAGTTTTGACAAAGAAAAGTGCTTTGTTTTTAAGGGATATATATACAAGTCAAAGTGAAACAGAATGCCTTTCCTCTTCTATTTTGAAGAACCCTGAGTATTCCTCAGAAACACTGTTATGCTAGAAACACAGATTAGACAGTGAAGAGCTCATGCTGGGTTTAATTGCATAAGCTGTGGCAAGCACGAACTTATTCAGCACTTCTACATAAGAAAGCAATCTACAGCTTTTAAAAAATTATGACAATTTACTACCTGAAAGAAAGTAATTTCCCTGAAGTCTAAGTTGCTTTCTTTATATAGCAGCTTTAAGTAAATGTGATCTAGATTTGCACTGTCCAGATTTGAAAATGTTTGCCATCTTTGCTTTCCCAAACTTTCTGTCCTGGTGACTGTTTCTAGAAAATAATTCAAGTGTATATTTTCAAAACATACCAGTTGGGGTTGCTAAACCTTTTACTAAAACTGTTTAGGAAATATTTCATTGTTTTATAGTGTATCACAACTTCTAAATGGGTGAAAAACTCTCCACTTTATTTCCAGAATTAATGTGATGGCCCATTTTGAATGGGTGTAATCTGTTTTTCTGCCGAGAGCAGAAGTCAGTAGTGTTTTTCTATATGATAATGAATGGTATTTTATGTTATGTGGACCAAGAAATTAGAGATATAATAGAGGTTCTTACATGACAAGAGACAAAGAAACCTTGTACAAAGATTTTTGCTGATAAAATTCAAAACTCAACAACAAGAGTATAGTTTTGTGCAATACAAATCTGCTAATGCAAAAATGGAATGTTGGAGGATATAGATAACAAGTTCCTTAACTGAGGGTCAAAGTTAGTGTGCCCTATATCTGAAACTCTATTGTAACAAAATTACACATTATAACTTTAAACATGTCTTTTCCTCAACATAAGTAGCACAAAACACTGATACAAATGTGGAGTATGATTTTAATTGTACATATTTGTCACTTACCAGCAATGTATAGAATCCAATCAGAGTCATGTGTCTTCCAATAGAAAGCTGGGAGCTCCTCAACTAAATAATCAAATGCATTTTGAAATACAAAAATTTCCTTTTCACTTACTTAGCACTCCAGAAATTGCTACTAGACTGGGACCTGAGCTATAAGCATGGGAGCACAGAAGTCTTTTTCTTTGATATTTTAAGTTTATTTTATTGACAACTTCCATAATTATAGACAATAAACCATGGAAATTCCCTCCCTTCCGCTTTCCCATTTACAACTCCAATCTCCATCATATCCCCTCCACCTCTCAATCAATCTTGCTTTTATTTTATGTCATCATCTTTTCCTCTTATTTTTTTTAAGGTGGTCTTGTGTAGGTAGTGTCAGGAACTGCAAGGACATGAATATCCAGGGAATTTTGTGTCTGGAGGAGCGCATTGTAAGGAGTCCTTCCCTTCCTTTGGCTCTTACATTCTTTTCACCACCTCTTCTTCAATGTAGTAGGATTGCTGGATCATACAATAATTTTATTTCCATGTTTTAACCTTCATGCTATTTTCCATAATGGTTTTACTAATGCTTACTACCACCAACAAACAGTACAATACTATTCAATATTATCAAGTGTTCTCTTTCTCCACATCCTTGCCAGGAATTCCCTTTAGTAGTTTTGATATTAGCTACTATTATAGGGGAGAGGTAACATGTCATTGTGGTTTTGATTTAAATTTCCCTAATGTGCAGTCATGATAGACATTTTGTATGCAATTGTTGGGAATTTATAAATGTTTCTTTGGGAATTGTTTGGTTAGGTTTACTGCTGACATTTTATTCTAGTTCTTTTTATGTGATTAATTTAGGGTGTCATTATGTATTCTAGACATGAATACCCCATTAGATACATAGTTTAAAGTATTTTGGTTAATCATTTTTGGTATGTGTATGTTTATGTGCAGATGATGTGCACATGTGTGCAAGTGCTTGTGGAGGTTGGAAAATAACCTAAGGCATCATTCCACAGACCTCATCTACCTTTATTGAGGCAGAGTCTCTCATGTGCCTGGAGTTCACCAAGGAGGCTAGATTGTAGGAGGCAGCAAGTGCCAGGGATCTTCATGACTCTGCCTCCCTAGCTCTTGTATTACAGGTGTGCTCCACTATACCTGACATAGGTAAGGATTGAACTCAGGTGATCATGGTTGAACTGCAAGCATACTACTGACTTTGCTATCTCCTTAACAATCTTTTTAAAGTGATAAATGGATAGAGTGTCTGGGACACAGCCTCTTTTCTGCATCTCAAATAAGATAATATGTAGTAGAGTTGTGTTGAATATCCTGTATGAATAGCAAGTTTTCACATCACTGTGAGGGCTTAAGTTCTTGTCTGGTGGTGAATTAGATGCAGTTTACATTTTTAACAGAGCAGTTACACAATCAAGATTTGTAATTACTGAGAGAAAGCTATAGTTCTCCAGAGTATGAACTGCACAGAGGAGCCAATGAAAAGCAAGAAGGGATTACTGACAGAGAATTTCTCATGGAGCAAGTGCTAAGAGCTAAGCAGTGATAATGGATAGTGATGCTAAAAGCATTCAATCATTTTATAGGTAAATATGCAAATCATGCTGATTGGTGGTTAAGACACTGAAGTCACAATAACTACCCCCAGAAAAATGCTCAACAAGCAGCCAACCCCTCTATTCTAGCCCCTCTGTTCTCAAGAAAAATAACAAAAGCAAAATTTGATACTAAAGAAAAAGTACTTAGTAACAGGACTTATTCCAACAGGAAATTTACACGAAAAAATATTTTGGCATATCATAGCTAACCTCCAGTCTGCTAAAACTGATGTCAGAGAGATTTGGATTCTGCCAATGTGGTAGATTTATTTTAAGGTTCTGAAAATATTCAGATGAGAAGTCATACAGATTTTCTGTTCTTAAGAATGGGGTAGGCATTTCTCCTTTTGGAGTGGATTAGTTTTGACAAATAACTATGATTTTCTATGGTCCTTTAAAATACACTGCATAGCACTCCATTATATACCTTTTATGGTGACCAATATACAATGACACAGGCTGGATGGAGTCCTTTGCTCTTGAAATTACAATTGATAATTTCATCTAGAATAATGAAAACATAAGATAACCTTGATAGAATAAATATACATAAACACACTCATAGAAAATAATCACCCTTTATTAAATGTTATTGAAAATACCATTATGCACTAATAGATTGATAGTCCTATAGTTTTACATTATTCAATGTGATTTAATAATTTATATATGGAGAAGCTCAACAGGATAGCAAAGTTTAGAGTGAAGGTTTATAAACCAGATTTCAACCACGAATAAAATCAATCACTGCAAAGAATCTGGAGATGTATTGCAGAAGGCATGCAATTTATACTCTGAGCTTTATAGGATCCAGGCAATCGAGTTGTTTATCTCTTTTGCATGTGAATATTAAAACACCTTCTCCTATACCCCTAATGGGAGAAATCTGAATAAGCCACCACATCACTGCACTTTAAACTCATATAAAGGAGAAAATTACTTTTCAATCTTGGGCAAGTTACTTGTAGTTCATTCTTGATGTGTTAATGGCTGCTGCTGTGTAGTTTCTCTGAAGAAAAGACCTGCTCTTTGGTGTGTTTATTGAAGCAATATTTGTGGCATTTTGGCAGCATCTGCTTTTCACATTTAGTTATCCTGTGTTGAACTTCTGATGGGATGTACTAATTTGATCTTCTTTTATTTGGTTTGATAAATACATTTAATGTTCTTTTAGTAAAGGAAAACATTGAGATACTAAGATGAGTGACTCATGGGGAGACCACACAAATTAAATTTTTGAGGTTAAAATCATGACTTCTAATGTGCATAGAGAACTGGTTTTCATACCTCTGCAGAGTCTGGAAATAATATACAGTAAATCCAGAGGATCAGTGTTAGAAAGATATTTAAGTGATCCACTATATCTGCTATTAGAAGAATAATCCTTTAAAATTGACCCTCATACCTTGACATTGATGTCCTTTCTACTCACTGCGACGGATCCTGAATTTAAGGCTTCAGTGTTGATATCTATTACAATTCTCAACTAAAACTTATTCTCTTAAAATCAATATTCTTGTGTATAAACTAGTTCTCTGAGTTATTACATGTCATGAGGATATTTTGAACAAACTAATGGTCACAAGAATGCTAATCGATCTTCCTCCTTGTTAAAAAAAAAAAATGCACCAGCTGCCTTTTGTTCAGTATTGAGGTGGTTCCTTCATAGACGAGTACATTTTGATTCAGCAGGATTATGGGAAATGCGAAAATGTCTCAATGTTCAGCTCACTCTTTTCTGTTGTGACACTTTGTTCTTTCCTTCCATCATCTCCATTATTTTGCCAACTGGCACTGACAGGAGTGTAAAACTATTGCGGATTGTGACTTCAGCAGTACTCTGCCTGCCAAGAAGCAATCAGCTGCTCCTCTGAATGCACCTTTCACTCTCTGCTAACTGAGGCAGCCTGAGCCTGCAGAGCTGCTGGGCTCTGCAGTGCATCCAGCAGCATTCTGATGGAGTCACCTGACTCTGCTCATTGTCGGATCAACATGTGTGAATGAATCATTATGAAAACAAATGTGTAGTCTGCAAATTGGAGGGGGTGTGAAGTACAGGACCACACAGGTGGGCATGAGTGCTCCTGTCTACTAATGGCTTCATTTGAACTGATTTATCCATCTCTTTTTCATCTTCCCTGTCTCAGCAGTGATAAACTACATCACCTTTTCTTTACCCAGTCAAGCTTCTCCCTATAGAGGACATGGTAATAAGGTTATGTGTGCACAAATGATTTTTCTGTGGATCTGAATGCTTTGTACTTTCTCTAGGTCAAATTAAGACTCCTGAGAATAATGTCTGGATCCCCAAACAGTTGTGAAACTTCAGGATCTACTGGATGGATAAGATCAGCAAGTATATCAAGTTTATGTGGACAACTTCAGAGAAACGGACTGTACACTTATAAAACTTTCCTGATGCCAATACACAGATAAGCAGCTAGAGTTAAGCTAGGGTTTCTTTGGTGAATTCTCTCAAATTGAGTTTAAGCAAGTGAGAACAGAACAGGTATTTATATTGATCATAAAACTAAGAAGAGACATAGATACAGACTTATAGTAGCTCAAGGTTTGTCACAAGGCAAGACAAGGATACACCATTTTCTATAGTCCATCCTAATTGTTTCTCAAATGTCCCTTGGGAAGACTGAGTATTAGTGACTCCATAGAGCTATTTGACCTATGACACTGTCCTGGCCTTTAATTTCTCCTCAATTGTGTATCCAGAAATAATTCTTCTCCATTTATAATTAGGGCCTTATGTTTTCTTAAAACCTATGATGACCACAGTTCTTATAGTTTATTGGGGATGTATACCACAAAATATTTATTACAAATTCTTGTCTTGAACAACATTATGTGTATGAAATTACATGTAACAGATTTTTATAGTTTTCTTTTGGAAAGAAGAAATATTTTTAAACTATGGCATCCCTTAGGTTTATAAATTAGTTCTCATTTTCTGACTAAGTATTTAAAATATTTAAAAAGAAGTTGAGTATTAAAATGCATATTACAGGGCTGAGGAGTTGCTTGCATACAAAGCCTGACAGCCTGGGTTCGTTCCACAGTCAACCACATAAAGTGAGATGGATATTTACTGGCATTGGTAAGAGACCATGTTCTACTACCATCCACATATGCAAATAAGTAAATAAACATTAAGGAAAATGATCAATAAGAAATAAAACACATGATACCAAGAAAGGATAGGCAAATAAGTAAAGCAAGTAATTTTTAAGTTATAGAATGATGGACCAAATTTTAGTTAAACTCTAAAGCTTTTTGTTGTTACTTAAATTTAAAGATTTTAGCAATAAAATGTTTGTTCTGGAATCAATTTAGACATCTTTAAAGGATTAATTTTTAATTCAATAATAAATGTGTTTAAAGGACTGATTTTTAAATTTACCAAAATTAAATTCTAAAAGTAGACTAACCATTACTTTTATTTAAGTTGAGGAAAAAATAAAATATTTTAGAGAAAGTAAGTTTAATATTTATTTAAAATCTACTACTAAACCTAGGCATTTCTAAATGAAATTGAGAAATTCAATTGATTATTCAGATTATTGAGAAAAAGCAATATCCATTTTGAGATGGTTGTCAACTTGACAGGATATAGAATCACCATGGAAATAAAATTTTTGTCATATCTGTTAGGGATTTTTCTAGTTGAGATGAAAGGACCCAACCTAACAGGGAAGCACCATCCCTTGCACTGAGTTCCTGGACTACATGAAAAGGAGAAAGTTAGCTTTGCATTCAGCATTCATTGCCCTTTTCTTCCTACCTGTAGATATGATGATGTGCCACTGGCTGTCTGCCCCTGCCATTCTTTTCCTGCCTAGAAAAACTGCCATCCAAATTCAACCATTTTTCTTCTACATGCTGTATCTTTTAGGTATTTTAGCCTAGCAACGAGAAAGTAACCCTTCAATCTATGGTTAAAATTATTTTCTGAACCATTTTTACCTTCATTCATTACGTGCAGTTGCATATTACATTATACATGAAACAGGTCCTTAATATACTGTGCTAATTAATGAGGTGCTGAAGAAAAAGGACAATCTGAATAATTTACCATCTCTTTTCTGTAAAAATGTTCTTAATTGTGAATTCATTTTCCAAGTCTATATGATGACAAGTTGGGTAACAGAAAATCCTATAAATTATGCAGCTATCTCAAATACACTAAAATAGTTTTTGAAGCTATTTTATGGTATGCTTCAGGCTTGCGTTTGAACAATCAAAGGGAACAACTAGAACTGTCAGTTCCAAACTTCAGATTTGAACTGGATATTTCATGTTTCTAGGGTCTGATTCACTCTAGATACTTTATAGAACCTGTATTTGGGATGAAGGAAAATGTCCTCAATTGTATTTGGAGAGACACAGAAAAGACTGACACTAAATAATTTGATGTTTGACATTTAACATTCTTGTGGCCCTCTTCACAGTTTTGTTTTATCGAAACTGAGGCTGGGGAAGACAAAGCAGCTTCCTCCAAGGAAGTAAAATTGATCTTGGTTAAATTCCAAAAGCTATTCTTATTCATGAACAACAAAGAAACACTGGCTTTGGCTATTCTAAAAGATTCTCTTCTCAAATCATTCCATTCATTCATTTGTTCATTTATACTTACAGCTGTGCATTTCTGTGAACGTTTGGAATTTTGTTGTTTTGGTAAATAACTGAAAATTATCTGTAAATATAAAAGCAGTCTAACACTCTGACAGCTGTGACACTAAGTGCATGTGTGAGATCATCAGTGCCAAGCCCTTCCCTCCACCAGACTCTCTGTCAGAAGAGAGTATGTGGTGCCTTCAGCGGTGCACTGATGGCACAGTCAGGAGATTTCCTCTAACCATTTCCTAATGATTCCCTATTGGCAAAGAGAAATAAAAAATTCACCCCATGTAATTGTTTGAGAAGGTATAATTATTAAATGTTAAACTAATTCTGAGTACGGACTAATGATACAGCAAATTATAGAGGGTTCATTAAATATCAAGAGACAACTAATTTACAACTGGAACCTGAATGACTTCTTCACAGCACTAGCATTATTTTCCCCTTTTTTCTGCTAAGTAATGCCTTTCCCACCTCTTCTTCAACACTCTGCTCTTTTATCTGAATCCAAAATATAAAAGTTACTGCATTTGAGGAAGTTGGGAAATCAGCAGGATAGTTAAGTTTTACTCAAACAAGATTAGAAGTCCCTCCTGAGAAATGAATGACTTGCTGGCATCGAATAATACCTTGTGGCAGAATTGAAATGCTGTGGTAAGACATGGCTAAAACAGAGTTAAATGTGTCTAAAGTCAGAAATTGAGCAAAGGAACAAATTTGTATTTACAATTTTATTTTACATCAATTGAAAGATATAGTTTTTTAATTTAATTCATAAATATGGGAGTTCAATGCATCTTGAGCATATAAGCAGTGTTCTTTCTTTATTATTTTTAAAAATCAGTGAATTTAGCCGGGCGTGGTGGCTCACGCCTTTAATCCCAGCACTCGGGAAGGCAGAGGTAGGAGGATCGCCATGAGTTCAAGGCCACCCTGAGACTACATAGTTAATTCCAGGTCAGCCTGGGCCAGAGTGAGACCCTACCTCGAAAAACTAAAAAAAAAAAAAAAAAAAATCAGTGAATTTGAGCTTAGCAGAAATCCTTAAAATTACTAGGTAAGTTTTCTACCTAAGTCTCACTTTTTTTCCTGCTTAAAAAAAAAAGTTTATGGTGGAACATGAATCGAGTTCATTTGCAGTGGCTGAAGGCCTTGATGTGCCCATTCTCTATCTCTGTTTCTCTGTCTCTCTCTCAAATAAATAAATAAAATAAAACACATTTATTTATGTGCATAATTATTTATTTGTGTGTACGTGTTTATGCTTGGGTACGTGTGCCACATCATATGTGTGGAGATCAGAGATCAACTTCAAGGTGTTTATGCTCCACCTTTTTTTGAAATAGGGTCTCTTCCCATTGCAAACTAAAACATCAGACTAGCTAGTCTACAAGCTTCACATTCTCCTTACCTTATCTCCCATGTAGGTGGACTGGGATCGCAGATGCATGTACCACTTTGTGTCTGGTTTTACCTGGGTGCTGGAGAATTGAATCTGGGCCAGCAGGCTTTACAAGTAAGCAGCTTTAAGCACCTAGCTATCTCCTCAGCCCAGTACTTTGTTTTTGATTTTTTTTAAATTAAGTAGAAGCTTTGTATAGAGAAATTATGTATTGGTGCCATTCCCATCATCCCTGCTGCTATTCCACTGAGGGCCCCCTTTAGTGGGGTTACTGGTATTCACCATGAGGTTATGGGTTATGAGTTGTGAGAGCAGCAGTCAGTTGTGAGGGGCAATACCTTTGGATACTCCTTTCCACCCTGCAGTCTTTAATTTTCTGCCACCTCTTTGACATTTAACAAACCTTGGCAGGTTTGTTAAAAGTCTAAACCTTCATAACAGGAGAAACAGATGATGATATTGAGAAAAGAAACTAATTGGAAGGGAGATAGAAGTAAATGGAGGGTGGATTTGAGAGCAGCAGAATGGGAGTGGTGGGAGGGAATTATGGTTTTATTGTATATGCTTATGGAAGCTGTCAATAAAAAGTTTTAGGAATGCCTACTTTAGCTCTCAGCAACTTCTGTAGTTCTGCCTTGATACATTTTGAGTGTCCTCAGTGTCTCTTGCCACTTTTATAGCTTTTAATTGAATTTTAATTTTCCTTTGTGTGTGTGAGTATAGAGTGTTGTGGTGTGATGTGTGTGTGGCATATGCCCTTGGATATGCAGAAATATACACGTGTGCACACTAGGAAGCCAGAGGGAAGGCTGGGAACCCATCTTCAGTGCTAATTCATGTATGAGGTGGAACATCTCCGTCAGTGTGGAGCTGCTATGTTTGGTTATCCAATTTTAACAATTCTCTGGTGTCTGCTCCTCACAGAACAGGAGTTATAGACATGGGTGGCCACATCTTGCATTTTGCATGGGTGCTGGGGAGTCAAACTTGGACTGTCTCAGGCCTTCTTATGCCCTTATGTTTAAACAGGCTTATATGCCTAGCCATCTCCTCAGCTTCTGATTTTAATATTAATATGGTGTTTAGAAATCTATCAATTTTAAAGATTTGAAATATGTAGGTCTGGGATGTTTTGTATCATTTCTCAGCATAAAGATACAGAGTTATATTTTGTAAATTGTGATGAATAATATTTCCAAACTTGAATTACCAATGCAACCTTAGGCATCAAGTCATGCAATTTTCAGTCGTTCATATAAGTTTAGCCTTTCACTGATTAAACTTAAGTCCAAATAAATTACATCTGTTACAAGTTTTTTTTTTTAATTTGCCATTACAGATAAAGACCATTTTCAACAATCTTAAAACACTATTCTTATCCAATCTGAACATATATTTATTTTCATTTTTCCCAAATCCATCAACTTTGATGACATTTAATAATTAACAAATGATATAACACAGTAATAGAACAATATAACAATGTTCTCATAAATCACTAACTTTTAAATATGTTGTTCATGTTACCTATGATAAGCCTGCTCCAAATGATTTTCATTTATAAACCCTTGTACAAAATGTAATATTTTGACAAAAGATAATGCTAAAAAGATTGCTTGAATTTCAAATAGAAAACTAAAGTCAGAACAGACACACCTTTGCCTTTTTATCTCAAGAAGAAACCAGAAAAAAGCACATATTTTAATTTTATGTAACTTAAAGAAAGTGTTGGGTATCGTCAGCATTAGTGAGGCTGCAGGTTTTTTAATATCCCAGAAGCTTATCAGGTACAATATGTTAATTTCTTTCTAATAGTGTAAGGAAGTCAGAAGCTCTCAGAGAGATGTGGTTCTGATAATGGGTCTGTTTAAAACAACATTAAGAAAGTCTTGATTATGGGTTGCTCAGCAGCTTCTGAATGCTAAAGGAGAAAGCAATTTCTTCAGAGGAGGTGGCTGCTCAGAGAATGCACTTTCATTTCAAGTGCAGCAGCAGTAGCACATTTCAGCATCCCTAGAGAGAGTGGAACTCTCCAGTGTGTGGCACAGAGGGTCTGCTCTGGGTGATTTGTGGATCTGATAGATACAGTATATCTTTCAATAGGCAAATATTTCCAGTGAGGCATTGCTGAGTTCCCCGTATGTGAGTGTTGAGCACAAAGGCATCTTATCCTGGCCTGATTTGGGGTTTCTAAATTAGATCTTGAAGATACAGGGGCCACCTCTGTGTGCTATGGCTGAAAAAAAATAAACCAAAAAAAAAAAAAATCAGGAATCCTCAGATCTTTCCACAGGCCATTGGATTGCCTTCCTTAAGAATTCTCCAATCATATATTCAAGAATATGGTTAGTACTTTTTCTTTGAATGCCTACCATTTCTCTCATTTGGAGAGTATTAATTATCTTTGCTCACACCTTTAATCCCAGCACTTGGGAGGCAGAGGAAGGAGGATCGCCACAAGTTTAAGGCCACCCTGACACTACATAGTGAATTCCAGGTCAGCCTGGGCTAAAGCAAGACCCTACATCCAAAAATAAATAAATAAATGAACATACATAAATAAATAAATAGTATAACTCACTGGTTAATTTATAGAAGAAACAGGGAAACTTTGATACTTTTTACCAGCATGTCAGAAATATATTTCAGGAATGGTAACAGAGAAATGTCTTCTGGTTGTAATACACATAGTTCTTTGGCCATAGTTCAATGAAAATAAACTTTTATAAGAAAAAAAATTAGTGCTTTGGTTTATTTATCCAGGAAAATTCCCTATGAGGTCAGACAAGAGTTTGAAGACCTCACATAAATTCTTGTGTTTCATTCACTTTGTTGTTGTTGTTCTTGTTGTTTTTTGAGGTAGTGTCTCACTCTAGCTCAGACTGACCTGGAATTCACTATGGAGTCTCAGGGTGGCCTCGAACTCACGGCAATCCCCCTACCTCTGCCTCCAGAGTGCTGGAATTAAAGGTGTGCACCACTACGCCCAGCTGTGTTTCACTTTTAAAGAAGTATCTTGCTTTCCGTAACATTACCTATGAACATTGTGCAACATAGACTTAAGGAAATTTGTTATTTGTGATAAAGAGTTTGGTAATATTGCTCCAGAATTTCTCTGTTCAGGATTTGGCTAGCTGTATACATTATGAAAGCATAAGTCCTTGTGTATGCTTGTGGGAACAGCTGGAAATATGGAGACCCACCTCACCAGTTTATACTCTATAGAGTTCACATTAGCCTTTCAATTTAATTGGAGAATTATTTGACATGCCAATTCATTATGTTTTGATTTATTTATTTATTCGAGACAGAGAGATGGACAGAGAGAGAGAGAAAGTGAGAATGGGTGTGCCAGGGCCTCTAGCCTCTGCAAACAAACTCC
Organism: Orientallactaga sibirica; assembly: GCA_036365145.1. Taxonomy (NCBI): domain Eukaryota; kingdom Metazoa; phylum Chordata; class Mammalia; order Rodentia; family Dipodidae; genus Orientallactaga; species Orientallactaga sibirica. The sequence goes on along the minus strand of JAEOAD010000004.1, from coordinate 26,104,020 downwards.
AGACACATGCGCCACCATGTGCATCTGGCTTACATGGAACCTGTAAATCGAACCTGGATCCTTAGGCTTCATAGGCAAGTGCCTTAACCGCTATGCCATCTTTCCAGCCCCCAATTCATTATGTTCTTAAAAACACCTATTCATGTTTGTTTCCATGAATTTTCTAAAAATAGAAAGAGGTAAAAGAAAATACTGATGTTAAAGTATTTCATCTGATGTTAACAGTAGTCACTTGGCTTGATTAACTATAACTGCATTGTTTTACTAAAAATGTATTAAAGATGCACAATGTTTATAAGTGATTCATATTTTGCCAAATTATGATTCTTTTATTTTGTAAAGGAAGAAATTTCTTTTAATTCTACTACTACTTTAAATTATATACATTAACAATAATTTTGAGTTTTCCAAGGAAGGAATGAAAATGCTTGTACTGCTTTTCTTTGAAGACTGTGAGGATAAGATAATTTAAGTCCAATAAATAGGGTTGGAGAGATGGCTTAGTGGTTAAGGCGCATGTCTGTGAAGCCTAAGGACCCAGGTTTGATTCTTTAGGTCCCATGTAAGCCAGATGAACATGGTGGCGCATGCATCTGGAGTTTGTTTGCAGTGGCTAGAGGCCCTGGCATGCCCATTTTCACTCCCTTTCTCTCTCTTGGTCTCTCTCTCTCTTTCTCCCTCTCTTTATCTCTAATAAATAAATAAATCTTAAAAAAATAACCTCATATACCTTCACAAGTTTGATACTATGTTCTTCCTTCCTAGGTAGCTGCTAATATCCTCCATTTCTTTTCCATTTTTATAACCTTAAAGTCCATCATTTTGAATTCAGACTAATTTTTTTAAATTACCCAATATTTTAAAAGAGCATTTTTTCCTTTTTTACAAAATAAATAGGAATCTGGTAATTAAGCTCAGTGTTTTATGACCTATTAATTCAGCAGTTATTATAATCTATCTTTAATTGGATTAGCTATAATTACAATTAAATAGCTTTCTGAATCATAAAGGTTAAATACAAGTCATTTTCCATTTAAAGACTTAAGTATGAGTTGATCACGGTATGAAAGAAAAGCTACTTCATCCTGAGGTTAATTGCTAAGCTTTCCCCCGATTTTCAGAGCCAGCTTTCTTATCTTACTCTATAAGTTATACCTCTACAAGCTACTGTCCAAATGGATGAATCCTTCTGTTATTATTCTTAAATTAAAAAGCTCTTGCTTGTATGTAAAGCTTGGAATGAAATAATCTTTTCTATATTAAGTAGCTGATGCCTTCACTTAAACTGCATTGTGTGTTTATTGACACAAGAGGAAAGAAAGTTTAAAGACTTGACCTGTCAAAGCACAAATTGATTAATTATTCCTGGTTAATACTTTCTTTTTCACTCTCTTCCCTCTCTCTCTTTATCCCTTTCTCTCTCACATTCACAAACATATATTTGTGTCATGTTTTTCAATATAAAATTTATACACTAATATTTTCCACTATTAGCATTTAGAAACAAGCCATTTAAAGGTGAACAGCTATCTTCAGAGTTATCAAAAGAACATTCTTCTCAAAGGCCCTTTCGTAAAGAAGACAATATGTTCTTGCACTAAATCATTAAGTTGAAATATTTGGAAGCCAAACCTTGATTCTTTTTTAGGACAGTGAATCATTTGAGAAAATTTTAGAAGGGGTAAAAACAATGATTATACAACAAAACACATGTTCCAACTCAACAAACAGAGTTAAGGATGTAGCTTACAGGAGACGTTCTTTCTTCAAGGGAGTCTATAAACCTACCACACTTTACAAACAGTAGCATGCTTTCTGACACCTTAGCTGCAGTGTCTGTTTTCTGTTGGTGCTGACCATGGGAAAGCTGACACCTAACCAAGTTACCTAGGAAGCAATTTCAGAGGGCAGGGTTACCTGAGAAATGTAAAGTGAAATATTTCGACAAAGACAATGAAAGTGAGCAGCATGCTAAGAGGAAGGAAGAGTATGAATAGAGGTCTAAGAAACAGCACATAGTCCCACCCCATCAACCTGGAGTGTAACACACAAAGGGTGAGAGCTGTGAAATGAGTCAACGGGATGTCACAAAAAGCCTCAATTGCCAGAGAAGATGTCAAAGGCTTCTCAGCAAAATATGACATCATTAGTGTTATACTTCAGGCTGATACACAGAAGAAAGGATGAGAATAAGGAATCTGTTTGCGGAGAGAACAGTATCAAGTAGTGACAGGCTGGAAAGACCAATAATACAGAAACTGACATGCAGTTCTCAAGCAGAAATTATCTAGAATGTGTCAGTCATACAAAGTCTCAGATATCTGTACACCAGAACACAGAGATGATGGGTAACCATTTCCGTTAAAGCTTGGCAAGATTGCCAAATATCAGAAGTTGTATTAAAATTAATACAATATGTATAAAGATTCCCTACATAAAATAAATAAGTAAAAAGAAAATCAGGACAACTTATTATGTAGTAACATACTTCTGCTTTGGAAACTGTACTCTCACCAAAAAATATCTGCATAATTGCTTCTCAGTCAGAAGATATGAATAACTGTTTGCAAAAGCAAGTCTCTAACCCTGGTGGTCAAAAGAAATACCTTAAGAACTTCTTAAGCACAGACTGATAAGAGTGTTAATCCCATAGTCCTTTGTTTGAGGTCCTGAGATGACATTTCAAATAAGAACACATGTAATGTTAACTTTTCATTACAAAAATGAATTTATGGAAAAATCTCAAACACCTGGTATTTTTCTCCTAAAGAAAACATCTGAGATCTTTAGGCTGTCTTTAATAAATAGCCTTTCTCAGGGTGAAGACAAAAATAATAAGGGAGTTATTTTTTACTTCTGATCTAATCTTTACCAGCTTATTCCTGAATATGAAATAATAGAAATTTTTAGAGAAAGAATCTAGTAGCCAGTAAAAAGCTATGAAAGTATACCCTGGAATTTAAGAAATTATACTGGCAAACAATTTAAGAAGAAATAGTTAGGCATTTATTTCATGGCCAAATGTACAGGGGTGAGGAGTAAAAATTAAAAATCTGATAATATAGTCACAAATGATAGTGATAAGGAAAAACAGAATCAGTATCCAAAGAAACCAGCATGGGTGCTTAGGCCTTTCTTTGATGATGTCTGATTTGAACAAAATGTATAAACTATGGAGGCACACACGTATAACTAGGGGTGAATACAAATGTGAAGTAGAAATATTCAAGAATGGGGCCAAGAGACTGGAATTTTCTGATACTTTTGTCTGTAACGATGACACTAGAAATGTTTGTGGTAATGTCAACAAAAATATGTGTATATATGATACAACAGTTTTATACATAAAAATCTAAAAAGATAGCTGTAATCACTGCTATGGAAAACAGATACACTGCTAAATGTGGTAAAATAATAGTTTGCTTCTATTTCCACTGGGAAAATTATCTTCACATTAGGAAGGATAACACCATCAAGAGGTAATTGCAACACAAAATAAAAGCAAAGATTAGGAGAGCATTAGAGTCTGTAAATGAATGCCCAAGTCCAGACACAGATGTATTACATTTGAAAGGTGAAACAAGTCATTCTAGGTAATCACTGAGAAATGGTGTTGAATAGTGATGATCCCATAAGATTAGGGATGGGCAAAAGACATAGTATTAAAATGGATAAAAGTAAAAAAATAGAATTCAAGGACTTGTGAGTTAGTGATTAAACCCTGAAAAAATTCTTAAAGTCTTCTGAAACTTTTAGCTTGCCTATCTAGTAGGTGATGCACATACAAACAGACTGAGTGTAGACTTAGAAACATCAGAGTGCACTGATGGAGGAAGGCATGCCAAACTGATGATTGATTTCAGTGGTCTACGTGGTTACATTTAGAATAACCAAGCAGGCAAAAAATCTGAGCATGTTGGTGAGGGATTTTCTACATTAAATTAATCCAGGTGGGAAGAGCCAACCTAAGTGTGGGTAGAGCAATTCAAATGGCTGGATTCCTAGACTCTGGAGAAAGGAGAAAGCAAACTGCACAAGAGCATTTATCATTCTCCACTTCCTGACTGTGGACTCAATATGACCAGCTGCTTCACGTTCATGCTACTGTGCCTTCCTCGTCATGATTTATAAGCCAAAACAAGTCCTTCCTTCCTTAAGTTGCTTTTGTCAGATATTTGTTACACTAATGAAAAAAGTAATTCATGAACTGATCTCAAATGTCATAGTGCAGTAGGAAGGGTTTGGGAAGGTTGGCTTCGATCATTGGCTGTATTCCACCATTTTTTAACATGATTCTAGCAATGTCTTTGCTGAAAACTAAATGGCATCCTTACCAACTATGGTGTTGGCTCAAAACTAAAAAAATACTGACTACTATCTTTGATTCCAGGCACAAGACTTAAAATGATCTTGATGCTAAAATGATGAGGCAAAGCCAACATGATGGAATTTAACTAGGATAAGGGTGAGACTTTGCCAACACAATGAAATTTAACAGGAATAAATGAAAGAATCCTGCTTGTGTTAGTATAATAGCTGCACATATTAAATATAGAAAATATTACCTTGCCAATAATTATGGGATAACAAGTTTGGAGCTTTAATAAACAATATATGTATGGTCCTTTGGACAGATAAGGGGCATTAGTCAAAACGTTTGTGGTGAGCCAAGCATATGATTTGGCTGCATATTTGATAGGCTTATTATAGGAATGTGGGGTTTCCATATTAAAGGAGATAATGTCTCCCTTGACTCTGGACTGGACACAACATTCAGAGGACATTTTGCCCATTGCTGGTTACTTCACTGCCAGAAGTAAACTGACAAAACAAGTGGAATTGAAAAGAAGAGTGACTGAAAAAGTATTCTAATAAGAGCTGCAGGATGTGGGAGTAAGGTTTACCATGAGAAGAAAATGGCAACAGTAAGTGTCCCATCAATAATCAATATTTAGAATGTTGGTGCAAGACAGAAATTTCAATATTGAAATCCCACACAAAAAGGTAAGACTAGGATATAAAGGAGAAAATATTTCAGTTTAATAGATAGAGTTTTCAAATATTTTTCAAAAAGGCAAAAAACATGGTCATGAAATGAAGAGATTCCACACAATTAGGGCCAGAAGTAGGACAGTGGAGATAATGTAGAAGGAATCCCTCTCTCTCTCTCTTTCATTTTATGTTCTTAGATGTCTCTTCTTATGTAATTAGGCTGACACTGAACTAATGCTCCTTTTGATGGCTAGGCTTTCAGATGAGTGTTTCTATACCCAGCTCTAGGGAATTTTTGAATTTAGTAGGAAGCTGGTTTTGAAAGCATCTATGGTTTATTCCTTGTCAATTCCACAACTATTTATTGAGCATTCACTCCATGGAAGGCAATTTGTCATGGTTAATCTTAACTGTGAATTTGATTAGATTGAGAATTACCAAGAGATGTACAAAGTGCATTTCTGAGTGTGTGAGGGGACTAAGTATGGGGTATGTCCTATTTTGAATGTGGGCATCACAATCCCATTGATTGGGTTCACAGATGGAAAACAAGAGGAAAGGGGAGAAGCCTGCCAGCACAGGCATTGACTCTCGCTGTCTCTTGGCTGCTATGCAGTGTGTTGTCTGCTCTGATCTTTCACCCTCCACACTATGATGGATTGAATTTTAAAGGCAGGGGCCAGAATAAATCCTTCCACTCCTATGGTTGCTTCTTTTGGGTATTTTATGCAGTACTAAAAATGAACCCAGCAACTTTCTGATCTTTGTGTTTATTATAGTAAATGGGATGAAGTCTTTTCATAGACATATTTTAAAACTAGTAATGGAGCTAAGGTGTGAATTCCATTAGTTTAGAGGCATCAGTTTATAGAAGACTGCTGTAAGCACAACAGAGGGTTCAAGGAGCGAAGGGGTGGCTTAGAAATATGGTATTATGTCACTGAACTAGGACCTAAGGATATGTAGGGTGTATTAAAAAGATATAATTGGTGACAGAAAGATTTAGCAAGCAATTACAGGTCAATGAGAACAATGTACTGAAGAAACCAAATGGGGAAGAGCTCAGCAGAGGTTGGTAGTTTGCATTCAGCATGATGGTGGTCAAGGAGCAACAATAAAAACATTCTCAGAAAGGATTTTACTTCTTTTTTTTTTTTTTTTTTTCCCCTTTGGCTTTCTGAAGCAGAATCTCTCACTCTTCCTCAAGCTTACACTGATCCTCCTACCTTAGCATCCTGAGTGCTGGGATTAAAGTCATGTACCACCCAGCCAGGTTCTTCAGAAAGTATTTTCAAAGCTATGTCCTGTCCTGTACAGGGAGAGAGAATTTATAGCATATGTTGACCTTGTGAAATTACCATGATTCAAATGACATTTTAGAAAACAGCATAAGAACACAAATTTGATAAAAACAAATGCATTTCAAAAGATGGTGGACCAAATGTGGGCTAGAAGAGGGCCTACACATATAAAATTCTCTGTAAAATAACTATGGCCATTCCATCTATCTGGTACTAACTTCTCCCTCCATTGCAGAATTTGCTTCTCTTTTTCAGATAGACGACGAACCTGAAGGAAGGATCAGCCTATCACACCCCACCAGGGCCCCAGCTGAAACCATAGAGTAACGGGGGAAATGGGCAAGAGTGCAGGGTTCTTGGTGAACCTGGCACCAGAACAAGGCTGAAGGAGATAAACACAGAACATTCAAGTCCTCCTAAGCCAGATATCCAGAGACACAGAGGCTCCCAAGACTTCTTCACTGAAGTAGAACTAAAATGAACCCAATGTAGCTCAGGGAAATTTGTGGAAGACGGGGCGGAAAGAGTGTTAGAACCACAAGTTGGGTCATTATGCACACAGACATTGCCTCTCTCCCATAACTGTTGGCTACCCCCATAATGCACGTCCCACATTCCTCAATAAGGAGGGTCCCTTCTGTGGGGGGTCAAGGAGGATGCTACCGGAGGAACCAACATGAATGTAAAATTAAAATAAATAAAAAAATTTAAAAAGATGCTGACCATAATAGTGGTAAATAAAGATATTTTTTTTTTACTTATTTATGTTCTACAGTATTAAGCGCATTTTTAAAATGTTATATCTCCCATCATTCTCCTAAGTTATGTGAGTAAATATAACTTAAAATGATATAGAATCAAGTATTAATCACACTGTGATAATGTAGACCAGGTGCATGTCTGTAATTTTCAGGGTAGAGTCTTTCCAGGAAATATAAAATAGCAGTACACGAGGCAATTTCCAAAAGGCTCTCTTTGGGAAGTCAAAAGGTGAGGAGAACTGTTTTATATATATTTTAGTTACACTCATAATGCAATCTACAAAAACATAACTTGTGAATTTTTAGTATGATGTAATGTTAGCCATTGTAGCAAACAGATTGAAATCTTGGATTCGCCTAGAAGGGATGACTTAAATCTTGCATACCAAGGTCCGTGGTAAATGAATTAGTTCTCAATGGGCTAAATACAGTGCCAGTTGGTTTGAAGATCAGTGTATTCCTTAAAATTAATGATGCCACCTGTTATATTTTTCTCTTGATAAACTCATGAAGTAATGTGTATACATTGTGCCACAAAATATATGAATTCCTTGTTGTTATTATACCTAAAATTTTGTGTGAAGATTGGTAAGTAGAGGAAAAGTAATTAGTAAATTTTCTTATTGGAAACTACATAAACACTTACTGTGGGTCATAAGGATTACATCTTTTAAAAAATAATGTTCTGGAATGCAAACAGTGATCCTGGGATCTAGTGACCTAAAGAAAGGTAGACTTCTTACAGACTGAAGGGCTGTCATTTATTTAAAATCACAACTTGTAAACACAGGGGGGCGGCTTTATGCTCACAAACTGTGACACAGGACATGCAGTAATGGCACACCCAACTGGAAGTTCATCAGTTTTTATGTACATATTAGATAATGTAGAGGTCACTATCGAGTTACCTATAGTAGTTCTTTTGTAGCCTACTGGATTATTTGTTTTATATTATTTGCACATATTCAAACATTAATAGATGTTACATAAAAATCTAGAAATCTAGATGTTTAACTTCTGGTGAAAACATCTAGCCTTTGTGTATAGAAATTTGTATAGGACAACTGTGCATGAAATTAAATTATAGCTGCCCTTTGAGAGAAAGTATGAGTTCTTTACCATGGACAACCCCTATTACTCTTGAACTTTTTTTTTTTTTTTTTTTTTTTTTTTTTTTTGGTTTTTCGAGGTAAGGTCTCGCTCTAGCCCAGGCTGACCTGGAGCTCACTGTATTCTCAGGGTGGCCTCGAACTCCCAGCAATCCTCCTATCTCTGCCTCCGAGTGCTGGGATTAAAGGCGTGTGCCACCATGCCTGGCTACTCTTGAACTTTTTAAGAACCCCTATATTGTTTACTTGTTTGCTCCATCTATTTCCCTAATAAAATCTTGAGTTGTTGTTTCTGTAAATTAGAATTAGAAGCAAAGCTAGGCATTTGAAGCCTGTTAATTCTACCCTAAAGTTTTGGAATTATAATCAGAATTATAGAATTTTTCCATGCTAGATTATTTTTGGTGTAGGTGGATTATTACATCCTCTTTGATATATGTTTTTTTGTTAAAATGTGCAAAAGTAACAAAAGTCAGCCTTCTATTTTTATGTGTGTATTTATTTACTTGTGTAAAATCATATGAGAAAATTAAATTCATCAGTGAGTAACTATATTTATTGTATTTGTAGTGAACATCAATAACAAAATTTGCCTAATTTACATATATTGCAAATTTGGGATTCATTTTTTGAATATCATGGATGGCTGGACACTCATAATAAATATGCTTTTACCTTGCATCAGTTGAACTTCAAGAAAAATTAATTACACTCATCATTTCCTGACTTATTTCCTCCTGTAATTTAAGTATCTCCATGGCAACCACACACTTTTTGTTAATTTCTGAGTTGAAGAAGCACTTTGCTGTAGCCTTCTCTGCATTTTTCATATAGTCTTGTTGAATGATGTAAGACCTTTAGATTCTTAGCAATATACTTTATGGCTAGTTTTAATTTATAATGAAAAACCATATGCACAAAGAAATATTTATTTTGTGTAAACATTCTTACTTCACAATGGCCTGCTTATAGTTATTACACTTGGACATTTAACGCCTTGAGTTTACATAGACAATTTCAATAAAATTACAGTGCAAATATTATTATTTTTAAATCTCAGTTGCTATCAAAATCATAAATCTAGAGTTATTAGTGAGAAAAACATATGATTTCCACTGTTTAAAACTTCTGTTCAAGTGTGTGAAGGAGAACACTTACTTATCACCTGTTCCAAATTGTCACCATTACCACCAATACCCCTATTTTCTGATTTGTCACTTGGCAAGATTTTTACCCCTTTTCTGTATTTTCAAGACTGAGTAGGAAGAAATTAGTTTTTCTTAACATTTTAAAGGGCATGATTTTGGGACTAGACAAGCAGATTCATCTGATGCTTTCAGGCTTTTGATTCCATGGCCTTCTTTTCCCATTCCATCTTCTGTTTTCTGTCATTATTCCACTCTTTGTCTCAGAATAATAGAGCAGAAATAGAAGTTGCACTGAGCTCTTTTGGTTGACCTATTCCTCCTCCATCAATATGTTTACTGTATTATTTTCCATACTTAAACTTGATTCTGTCATTTATTTTGTAGACAGCCACAGAATTGGCTAAATCAATATGAGAGCACACATATATGTATGTATGTATGTATGCATTCATGTATGTATTTGTGTATTTCCAAGTTTATCTGCAACCTTGCTTCTGAGTATTATAACCATTGAATTATTGATGTAGCTCCATACCAGATGTGCTGTTGCTTAATTTCTCCATGCCTCAGTTCTCATTTATACATATTAAGGTTGTCACAATGACAATGAGTAAATGATTTATTTTAGCTATAGAACTTAAAATAGTGAACATAAGAATTCATTCTTATCTTGTTCACTTGGTGCTTCTAGAAATCAATGCCCATTGAAGATAGAAGGAAAAAAAAAAACTGAAAAGCAACTCATTATCTGCTTAGGTGAGCTGAGTAACTGAACAAATCCCACATCAAAATGGGTGGCAGGTAAGTGAAATTCAGCATATTCACTCCTGTATTTACTATATTAAAACATGCAGAGAATGCCGGGCATGGTGGTGCATGCAGAGGTAAGAGGAATACTGTGGGGTCAAGGCTTCCCCTCAGAGTTCATAATGAATTCCAGGTCAGCTTGAGCTAGAGTGAAACTCTACCTCCAAAAAAATGCAGAGGAATGACTTTAGGAAGGCAAGATATAACAATATGAGCATAAAAATCTTTACAAAATATAAATATCACAACAAGGTGGAAAAACTGAAATCCTGCCACCATTCTGGCTGTCATCCTTATGACAATGATGAGTAATTGTTTAATCTTTCTAGGTAGACCAAAATAAACTATTTTCAGCAGAGTTTGATATCCAATAAAAATATTGTGGAAAAAGAACTAATGGATACTACAGGTTTGGCTTTTAAGGCATTCCTCTGACATTTCATATATTTTTTTGCTATTGGTTTATAGTAGAACATAATATGGGATCGACATGGAGGCAGAAAGAGGCCTGAGAGGAGAAAATTATTGGCCTAAGATATTTTAATTAATCTCTCACACTGACTTTCTTTCAGTGATAGTTATTTTAGTATCTTGGAGTCTAATGACAGCATTTTCCCTAAAGCCCAATTTGCAAACTTTTCTCCCAAGTGTCTGCTTAGTCATCACATTAGTCATGTGGATCACTGAATTTCTGTTCATTGAGAGTATATGAATATCCTGTTTCTGAATTTGAAAGCTTCATAGAGGCCTGCAGCAACACTCTATAATCTGTGCATGTATGTGTGTATGTATTTGTAAATTATATTAAAATGCACATTAAATAACAACACTTTTAAACATATAAAGAGAACAAAACTCTTTCAACAAACCATACTTGAACAAACTAGCCAAAGAAGCTTGCATCTGAACACTCTGGCTATATAACAGCTGGATGATTACTCCTGATTACAATTTCCCTGTTATGGGCTGTTGAAAGCTAAGCAAAGATGCTTCCCTATGAGGCTGTGTGGGGGCTTTATTTTGGGAAGTTCAAAGCAAAACTGGAACTACAATAAAGAAAGCATAAGCATTTCAATGTCAATTTTTAAGGTATCATACACAGTTTTGTATTTAACCAGTGTCACTTAGTAAGAGGCATCAGTGTAATTCTCTGGGAATACAAAGAGATCATGATTAGACTACTTTAGGTTGCTGCTTCTGGGGCTCATCTCCTATCCTTAAAATAACTTTGAAGACTTCCTTTTCTAGAATTATTGATACAATTACTCATAGAAATAAGTAGGAGCTCTCATAGATATACTAATAGGGATTGGTGTCTAATAGGACAAAGACAATCATACTGAGCACATATACATCTAGCTAGACCCTGTGGTCTAGAAGTAGCACACAGTAGTTTAAGAGACTTGTGTGTTATTTTCAATCATCGTTGAAAAGCATACCCACTTGTACTACATCTTGATTCAATTTCAAGTAACCCTTCCATCTCATTATAACTAACCCCATCACTTGTATGGGTGCAATGAAAGCAGTTCCCCGACTTCCAACATCTCAGCCATTAGCTGTTGGATGGCTGTAACTTTTCAAGCAGTAAGCAATTTGTTTTTACCTTTACATCCCCAAGATACAGATAAATAGATACAGTAGTGTATTAATGCATGTTTTACAAAACTGCCTTGCTTGTGACATACATTTTTAATATAATAAACTGACTGCACTATGATGAAAAGTTCTAGAATGAATGAACGCATACAAGTTCATTGGTAATGCCTGTTCCTCAATTAAGGAAAGCTTGTCTATGGAGCTGAGGAGAACTGCTTGTAATGAGCAGAAAGCTCAATCATGCTTCCCATAATAACTGCAGCCAAGGATACATTTAGGTTGCACAGACTGTCAATTTGAGCCATATTCCAAGGACAAGCTCCACTAACTTTTCTGTTCTTTTCCTCAGCAGCAATGCATTGGTTCACTCAAGAATTAAAAAAAAAAAAAAAAAAAAAAAAAAAGGATTTATATGATCCTGTTATTCTTCCCTTTGGAAAAGTAGCAAGGCTGTGTGTCCACATACAACCTGCATTCTGAAGAGAAGGAGGTATATCTGAAAGGTTTCCATTTCCACTATAGTACAATATCAGAGAAGTAGAAACAGGGTATCAGAAATTGTAATCTTATGCTTGATTGACAGCCTATGGGCAGATGAGATTCCTGTTCCCCTAGGCTTGCATTGCTTTGTTCTTCTTCCTATAGTTAACAGGGAAAGTGATTCTGACAATTGAAGAACATCTCTGGAGTGTTTGTTACTCTGCCTGTGGTCACCTTGCCTCTATAGAGCTGTGTGGTAAGTCACAGACAATCAGAAGTACTTTTCAAAAGACAGCTTACTTTTTGTTAATATTTAAGAATGCTATTGACAGTGATCTTAGAAAATCCAAATGGCCAAAGGATGCATTTAAAATTTGTTTTGTTCCCAGGCATTATGGAGTAAAAACATGGTACAAAATTAATCTGGCCAGCAAGAGTGCAGGTTACAAAAAACATCTGCTGGCTGCCTCTGAAATAAAAACACTGCATTTGTCTAGACTTTATTTATGATTCATTTTTGGCATAACTAGTTGTTACTGCTGAAAGCCAAATTATCACAGCTTCATGTAACAGATTACCTCTAAAGAAGATTTCAAAAAATGGATGGCTTTTAAAACATCTAAACAAATGTATTTTTAGACTCTCTTCTGTGTCCAGGAGGTCCATAAGACCCACAATATTACCAGCTTTTTGAGAATGAAAAGAAAACCACAAAGAAGAGACATGGAAGCAGAAAATCACTTATTTTTTCCCTGTTTCTCTTGATAACATCACAGCAATCTTTTAGTAACTCCAATTTTCAGGCCTTTAATTTTACCTTCAACTTCGACTCATTGTCTCATAGGATTTGGGTTGTTGGGAGGTCTAGAGGTTCCAGCAAAGGGCTCCACAAGGAAGGGTGTGTATCTCTCACAATGGCTCTCAGTGAAAGCTTTCACTAGAAGCACGTCTTAGTCTTAGTCAGTTTCATGTAAATATTTTTTGCTTCTGCAATTTACTTTGCACAAAAGCAAGTGGTGCTCTTTTTTCCCTTCACATATAAGTATAAGTGGGTGTTTATACAAGGAGAGACCAGCACAGCGAGCAAAGAGGAAGGATGCAGAAAGGCAAAAGTTCAACCTGTGCCTGGTCTAATCTTCAAAATTCTCTCAGTCTTTTCTATAGCAGACAGCTATTATTTAGATACGTGTGTGTGTGTGTGTGTGTGTGTGTGTGTGTGTGTGTGTGTGTGTATGGGGGTGTAACATCTGAAGCAATGGAGTTTAAACTCAGAAGATGGAAAGGAAATGGGAGATGACATGTATTTTAAAAATTGCCTTTACCATTAAGTTCAGAGTGTGGGTTTCATTTGTGAATTTCTTTCTTAGTACAGCAGAACATTTTATACTAAATTGGAGCTTGCAGTAGTGACAGTAATGGGTATACTATTGTCCCTGAGCAATAGTGAATAATTTGTGCTGTAATATATTGGAAGTGCCAATACCACAGGCAGAAGAGTATGATAACAATTCTATCCTTAACTCACTGCCACATATTTTAACATCATCAGAAGTTTGACTCATCAATTGTTTAACACATGATCCAACAATAAGCTACTGAGCAGCTCAGGAAAAACTACTTTCAGCTTTTGCTTGGTGTGTAATTTACCTTGTCACTGGTCCAGAAAACCCATTACAGAATAATTTCATGTAATGTTATGACACCTATGTTGTGTTGCCAGTCACTATCAACACCTGATGTTAATAAGGTCCACTTGTCACAGTCGTCTTGTTCATCTACATGTAGTTGAAAAACTAATGTAAAAAGTTAACAAATGAATTAATAAAAACACATTTTCTCTTACATTTTAAAAGCGTATATTTTTTTTCCTATGGGAATTCAGCATTATATATTTTCAAAAATATAATCATGGGGGGCTGGGGATGGCAGCTCAGTTAAAGGCACTCTTTTTGTGAACTTGACAACACCCCATGTAAAGCAGGATGCAAAGAGGTGTATGTGTTTGTGATCCCCAAAAGCCTGTGTGCAATGGGAGGTGGAACTAGGAGAATCTGGAGACTCACAGGCCAGTTAGTCTGATACACACAAAAAGGCCAAAACAAAAACAAAAAGTCTGTCTCAAAGTAAAGCAGAAGGAGCAAATATCCTGAGTTGTCCTCAAATGTCCAGATACATGTGAGATACACACATGCACATTACATATATCCACGCAGGCATGTATACACACACACACACACACACACACACACACACACACACACACACGAACATATAAACAAGAAAGTGATGATAGAAACTGCTATCATTAACAATATGCCATAGGGTTACAATGACCTAAGAATGAATAAAAATTCTTGAGTAGACAAGAGTCAGTCATGACCCTGACATGCAGACCAATGGTGAAACTCTAAGAGCTCATTTGTTTCAAGCCTTTTACCCAGCGTCTTTGGATATTCACCTCCTCAGTCCAACAGTTTCCTGTTGAAGGCTAGACTATTTACAATGTTTAAGAAGCAAATCTATGAAGCAGAAACAAAAGACATCGCTTGAAGTGTGTTGATGGTGCATCCCACAGTGCACAATTATTCCACAGCAAAGCACAGAGCAGCAGTATCCAGCCCTCACACTGTAGGCTTTACCCTCAGTTCCCCTGTCGCTTGAATCACACTTCCTAAAGCATCGCAAACCTAAAGTCCAAGAAAAGAATACCTCACAGTTTACTTTGAAGTTCACTCCTATTGCAACCTCCTAGAGAATGAGCAGAGGGTGGTGGCAAAAACCTCCCTCCTATGACGTTTCTCCTGACAGCATCCCGTTGTCTCGAGTCACAAGTCCTCGTTATTCCATAGCCTTGGAAAAAAGGCTGCCAAGTTTGCATTTTTATTCTACTTGGAAAGTTGAGGATGACATGGTTTCCACAGTGGTATTTCCTTTGAGAAATAATGTATTACTTGGATAATAATACAAGCATGCTGGGCATGGTGGTGCATGTCTTTAATCCCAGCACTCGGGAGGCAGAGGTAGGAGGGTTGCTGAGAGTTCAAGGCTACCCCGAGACTACACAGTGAATTCCAGGTCAGCCTGAGATAGAGTGAGACCCTACCTCAAAAAACCAAAATAATAATAATAATAATAATACAAGCATCATTTTTTAAAAACTTTTTCAGCAATTCCAATATCGAATAGCATTTTAGAACTACTGTATCTATTACATCTTAAATGATCATAATAGCTGCTATATTAGAAAGTGTATTAAAAATCATAATTTCCATATTTACAAGTGAATTTTGAGATTTCTAGACTGAAGACTAGGAGAAAATAAGCTGTTTAAAGACCTCTAGACAAAAATTGAGGATTTTTTTTTATTGTTGATATCTTTGTTTTGAATGGGAAAATAAAATGGAAATGATAGGAGGCAAATTTCCAAGTTTAGTCTTCCATACCAGAGTGTAAATAGAATGGAGGAGCCAAAGGAAGGGTATGACTCCTTACAATGCAACTGCCCAGACAGAAATTGGCCTCAATATCCATGACTTTGCAGTGTCTAGCAATACCTTCACAAGACCCTCATAATAGAAGAAAAAGATGATGACATCAAATTAAAAGAGAGACTAATGGAGAGAGGGAGGGGATATGACAGAGATTGGAGTTCTAAAGGGGAATGGGGGAATGGGAGGGAAATATCATACGTTTTTTGTATGTAAGTATAGAAGTTGTCAATTAAAAAAAATAGAAAAAAAGAAACCTAAAAGATAAATTGATGTCACATACTTTTCTCTGACACTTGGAGTTGATATCCTTTAGAGAAGATACATGGTGGGGGAAAAAAGAATGTTTCTTCTTCCTTCAGAGGGTTTTAGAGATGGGGATTTTGCCCAGTCTGACCAGAGCGAACACTAATGCATGGAAGCACCACTGGAGGGAAACAGTCAAGAGAGGAGCAAAATGGTAGGTGCTCCCCACTGACTGAGGACAATTGTTTAGAGCCTTATAACTTTAAAAAAATTATTTATTTATTTATTTATTCATTTGTATGTTTGTTTATTCAGGAGAGAGAGAAAGAGGCAAGGGAGTAGGAATAGAATGGACATGCCAGCCACTGCAAACAAACTCCAGACACATGCACACCTTGTACATGGGGCTTACGTGGGTCCTGTGGAATTGAACCTGGATCCTTTGGCTTTGTAGGCAAGCACCTTAAACACTAAGCCATCTCTGAAGCTCAAGAGCCTTATATATTTATGAGCTTCTATAGAGTGATTGAGAAAGGTGTAGTCAGGGAGGGAAGAGGATAGAGGTTCCATAATAGCAGTCAACAGGTAGCAAGCTGGAGATATATGTTTTACCCATAAAAGAATAATATATCCATGCAGAGTCAGAACTTGCATGTTCTACAATAGCTGTCTATTTTAATTGTTTACTTTCCTTAGGAATCCATATTGACTGGCTCAGAACAACACTGGAGCGGATAGTCATGCAAAGATTTGGCTTTCCAATTGTGAACAGTAAATTCAAGGCTTGCATACAGACAAGAAAACCATCTGTTGTATAGCAATTTCCTCCAAATTGAAACTTTCCCTCCTTAGGGGAGGGTGGAAACTCAGGAAACTCAGGAAGTCAACAAGTCTGAAAAAAAAAAAGGTGGCAAGACCCAGCCCTAAGATTATGTGAAGGGAAACCAACTGTTTAGGAGACTACAACCAGCTGCACTGCCTGCATGTTATGCAGAATGCTCCAGAGACACAGCTTCTGTGAGTCATCACCTATGCTGGGGGTAGGCTTTTCAGCTGTCTTTTAGTCATCTATTGCCTAAGCAAGCAATCCCTTATCCTGCTCTGTAAGTAACCTCAACAAACTCACTGGTTAACAAAAACTGGTTTTGGTGCAATCATACTTTGGTCCATCATCTGAACCATATCTGGGTAAATAGACATGTATTTGAACTGACACAGGAAAAAGTTTCATGTGACATCATTCATACACTCTTTTATTTCTGTAGCTACACCATTTTTAAAGAACTAAAGTCAGCACTAAATAAGAAAATTTCTTCGAGATTATTTTGTATCTGTTATCATAGTGATTTTAATCATTTTAACCTCACAGAAGGTAGTTATGCAAGAGAGAAAACAAGACATCATGGGAAACAACAGCACCATGCAAAAGGATTTGATGCTACTGTACAAGCAATGAATGGCCTCAAGGGAAAAGAATTACATATAGCAATTACAAAATTTCACATTCACTTCTGTAAAAAGTATAAAACAAATGTTTATGCAGTAAGTAGCATTATGCCAGCACATATTGAGCAGCCATGTATTTTATGTTATGTCCACCTATATTATATAGACGGCTGTCTATTTTAACAAAAGTAAACATAGATTACCAATTGTGTCACTGGTAATTATGTATCAGCTCAGAATGATTTTGTCTATTAATGACATCTGGTTTATGTCAATTAGCAATTGTTACTTGTTTAATATGTGCAAAAAACTATTGAAATTGTCTATAGGCCACTGTTTATATTTTGGAGATTATGAAATACTGAATGTTTATTTCTATTATTATAAACAAATATGATTATACTCAGTATATAGTTAGTAAAAACTATTTTAGCACAATAAAGATAAACTGGTCATATGTCCATCTCAATTAAAACACTAAGATTAGGGAACTGATGTAGTTAATTTGATGTCTAATAAAGTCTATAACAGAGTTGGGAAATGGATCAGTGGATATAGTGCTTGCCACAGAAGAGTGAGGACTGGAGTTCAAAGCCCCAGCACCCACATAAATGCTGGGTGGGCATGGCTGCCTGCCACTAATCCCAGCACTTGGGAAAAGAGCAAGTTTGCTAACTAGACAGGGGGAAAAGAGCAAGTTTGCTAACTAGACTGGCAAATTGGCGAGCAGAACTTCCACTCAAGTATTTAAACTGTCTTATTCTGGATAATACTAATAAATCTAAGAAATTAGCTTAATTGCTCAAGAGATATATTAGGGCTGGAGAGATAGCATAGCAGTTAAGGAACTTGCCTGCAAAGCCAAAGGATCCAGGTTTGATTCTCCAGGACCCTTGTGTGGTGATTTGATTCAGGTGTCTCCCATAAACTTAGGTGTTGTGAATGCTAGGTTCCCAGCTGATGGGGATTTGGGAATTAAAGCCTCCTAGTGGCAGTGTATTGTTGGGGGTGGGCTTATGGCTATTATTAGCCAGTTTCTCCTTGCCAGTGTTTGGCACAGTCTCCTGTTGCTATTGTGTGCCTTATGTTGGCCAGGGGATGACATCCACCCTCTGCTCATGCCATCATTATCCCCTGTCATCATGGAGCTTTCACTGGAGTCTGTAAGCCAAAATTAACCTTTTCCCACAAGCTGTTCTTGGTCAGGTGATTTCTGCTAGCAATGTGAACCTGACTACAACATCATGTAAGCCAGAAGCACAAGGTGGTGAATGTGTCTGGAGTTCATTTGCAGTGGCTACAGGTCCTGGTGTGCCCATTCTCCTTCCCCCTCTATCTATCTGTCACTCTCCCAAATAAATAAATAAAAATGAATATATATATTTTAAAATAATGTACAAATTCCAAACCTAAGCCTTAAGAGGTCTGAATGTTTCTAAAATGAAAACAAAGATATATTTTCCTTTTATTAAGATACATTTTAGATATGAGAAAGAGATAGAGTTTTAAAGAACTTGGGGCTGGAAAGATGGCTCAGTGGTTAAGGTGCTTGCCTGCAAAGCCTAAGGATCCAGGTTCAATTCCCCAGTACCCACATAAAGCCAGATGTATAAAGTGGCACATGCATTTGGCACATGCATCTGAAGTTCATTTGCAGAGACTAGAGGCCCTGGCCCACCTATCCTTTCTCTCTCTCTCTCTCCCTTCTCCCCAATATCTCTCTCCTCTCTTCTCTCTCTCTCTCCTTGCAAATAAACAAAAAGAATTTTAAAAAGAACTTGTACACTAGTACAGTTTGGTCGCATTACTAGAGAATGTATATAGAATCTCACACATGATTAGGGAAGCACTTTTCTAATGAGTTTTATGCTCAGTTCTTTTTAAGTTTCTTTGTATTTTCTTTTATTTTGAGAGATTCTCATTAATTTACCTAGGCTAGCCTTGAACTTGTGACCCTATGCCTCAACTTCTCAAATAGTTGGGATTAAAAGCTTGAACCACAATGATTGGCATCATATATTTAATAATTTGAATTCATTTTATGCAGTATGATATATCTGAATGATGACAGTATTTTTTAAAAAAAACAGTTTTAGGGTCTGGAGAAATGGCTTAGCGGTGAAGGCACATGCCTGCGAAGCCTAAGACACTTAGTTCAATTCACAAGGGGGCACACACATCTGGAGTTCATTTGCAGTGACTAGAGGCCCTGGCACGCCCATTTTCCCTCTCCCTTTCTCCCTCTTTCTGTCTTAAATAAATAAATAAATAAATAAATAAATAAATAAATAAATAATTTTTTAAAAAGACTTAGAATCATTTATGCAGATGATTTCTTCTTATAGCTTTCCATTGCATTTTCTTGGTGTCTATACTCTTTCACATTAGCATTTTTTTTTTGGTTAATATCCAATTCCTCGATGTATACATGTTCATACACCACCCTTTTAGACACAGTCTCCAATGTGGGCCAATACATCAGGCACCACTTGATTCTATACTGTCCATGACAGACCAAAAATTACTGAGCAGCAACTATCACATATTTTGCCCACAATGTGACATTCTAATTAGACTGTTTAAAAGCAACATCCAGACATAACTCATGACAGCTAATATCTGTTGATTTACCATTCCTATATTTCCAAGGGGGGAAATCAACACCTGTGGTATGAAAAATGTGCAGCATGGGCTTAGGCAGTGTTTGCTTTCTGTTTTGAAAGATGCTGACCTACCACAGACAGATAACAACGTATTCTAATGTTTGCAATGCGTACACTGGAAGAGGGATGTAAGTAGTGCTGCCTACTCAGAATTCTCCAGGAATGCAGGCCCAGAGTCAACAAGTAAATCAACATAAAATAGGTCTTCCATTCAATATATAATTTTATTAAAACCAGCTTTTATTCTTCCGTAGTGAGGAGGAGAATGCAAGGCAATGATGATATCTCAACTTAAAGGCAGAGAAAATTCAAGACAATACTAATTCCATTAGACCATGAGTATATGGTGGCTTTTGAAAACAGAAAAGTTTTTGTTTGTTTGTTTGTTTGTTTGTTTGTTTGTTTGGCAAGCTGTGACAGAGACTGAGATAAAGGGACCTAACTTGGCAGTGTTGTGCTTCAGTATTTGGAACTAGGACTTGTGAATTTATTCACCAGAAATGATGTGTGCAGGACTGGAGAGATGGCTTAGCTGTTAAGGTGCTCTTCTGCAAAACTTAAGGACCCATGTTTACCTTTCCAGACCTCAGGTAAGCCAGACACAGAAAGGTGAGGCAAGAGCAAGGCCGCACATGCCCACTAGGTGGTGCAAGAATCTGGACTTCGATTGCAGAGGCCCTGGCACGCCAATTCTGTCTCTCTGAAATGATCTGTACAAGTGCTGAGGGGACCAATATTATATAACACCATGTATAGCTGTCTGTAGTAGGTAGTGTCGCTTTGATTACTGAGCTTCATGTGAATGTGAAATCATTCTCCTTGACAGTAAGGTGTATGTGAAGACTGCATGATGCCATGAACTCTTCACCTTGGACATCAGGGCAGTAAACATAGTAATTTAAATTTCTGTCATGGATATCATTGGCATCCACTCCTGAAATTCCACAGACAAAGAAGAGTGAGATGTTTAGAAAGTACTCTGGATACCTATATCTCCTATGAGGATCACAGATTGGACCTTTTGCCCCCATATATGAATTTTGTCATTTATTTCATTATTTCATTTATTTGAGGGCAACAAGTAAAGTGTCATTTCTTTTCCAATAAAGCCCCTCTAAACTTTAAGAGCATTGATGCCCTTAATAGCAGTTATGTTCTTTTGTCATTTTTCTCCTTTGTCTATTTTATCTTCTACTGTCAAGGCAGCAGTCTCCAGGGCATGATTGATTTCTGATTGGATTCCATCTCCACAGTGGCAATGAAACACACACATGTCCTCCTGAGGCTGGGCACACTGCAGCCACACTCTACATAACTGATTTCCAAGCCTTTCTTGCCTCGTATTTGGAAGGCAGAACTCTAACAGGTCTCTGTAACATTGAATCTTGGTCAGAAAAAAGTCTAGATGAGTTTATTATTTTCTTCCTTCCTGAAAGTCCATGAGATTTTTAATCAAGTTTTCTAAACTTTTCTTGGGAAATCTAAATTGAGATATAATGTTTATTTCTGTCATATACAATTTTACTCTCATTTGTCTATGCATCCCCAGGCAAGAGCTAAAAGGGTTTGGTGTTGTACAGTATACCTTCTTTTGTGTTCAAGTTCTGCTTCCAATAAAATCATTTAGACAACCATAAGATATAA
Source organism: Orientallactaga sibirica (assembly GCA_036365145.1). Taxonomy (NCBI): domain Eukaryota; kingdom Metazoa; phylum Chordata; class Mammalia; order Rodentia; family Dipodidae; genus Orientallactaga; species Orientallactaga sibirica. The sequence goes on along the minus strand of JAEOAD010000004.1, from coordinate 26,082,336 downwards.
AGCTTGAGGTAGGCACCTTACATAGCATTACTATTTTTGATTTAGTACCTATTGGGAGTAATAATTTTATTTCATTAATAAAGTACCTGTCCTTGTCACTCTGGAAGATCAATAGTGACTTAGGAATAAGGTCTATACAGGGAAACTGTAATTGTAATTCCAGTATACAGTCATTAGATAAACTAGATAGATGATAGATAGATGATAGATAGATAGATAGATAGATAGATAGATAGATAGATAGATAGAAGATATATATATATAGACTCTAAAGACCCTTTTAAACACTTAGATGACATAGCTTTAATTCCAAATCATTCTCTATAAATCTAAGACTGAATATGAAATGTTCCCAAGCTTCAGCTATCTGAAAAAGGTATTAATTTGTGTCTAGAAGGACAGGATTGCTGAATTTTGGACCCATGGTTCTAGGTCACAGCTTGCAACTGGACAAAGGAGTAGGGGGGCTTGTAAGTATTTCTGGAATTCATGGGTGGGTTTCTCTTTTTGAAATCAGTTTAAACCCATCTGAGGCAGTTGGCACTGTTGCCCAGCAGCTGCCCAAGTAGCTACAGCAACAACAACAGCTGGATCAATACAGCTGCCGCGGCAACACAGAGAACTGCCAAGGCCCATGAAACATCCAGATAAGTAGAAGTCTGATGTCTCTACTCTAAAAATAATGTAACCTAACATTTGTTTCCAAAAGAAATGATTTAAAATTGTGAACTATTTCTGCTTAACGTAACACAGAAAAGGTGGACTAGGAGTAAAACCTAAAGCTGCTATTTATGTTACATGATGTAAGAAGTAATAAAAATATAAACAATGTCAGGCTGGAGAGATAGCTTAGCAGTTAAGGCACTTGCCTACAAAGCCAAAGGACCTTGGTTTGATTCCCCAGTACCCACGTAAGCCAGATGCACAAGGTGGAGCATGCGTCTGGAGTACATTTGCAGTGGCTGGAAGCCCTGGCGTACCCATTCTCTCTCTCTCTCTCTCTCTCTCTCTCTCTCTCTCTTTTCTCTCACTTTGCCTCTTTCCCTCTCTCAAATAAATAAAGATAAAATATTTAAAAACATATAAACAATGTTTTGGAAAATAAAAAACAAGATAATAGAACTTTCAACCTCATTGACTTTTAGCCCATTCATTTGACACATATCTACAGAACAACCTAATCCAAGCTGTTTACTTACCTTATACTGGTGGTACACCTGTGAAAGAAAGAAACAAAATCCCTTGCCCCTTACCCTTAGATCCCTTCTTCAAACATTAAAAATTAAAAATTAAAATGCATCCATTAATTCTGTAGCTTCAGTTAAATAAATGGTATCTTAGCCAAAATATAAAAATGAATATTTATGTATACGCATGAACTGTTCTAGGTAGTATGCACATTAACAAATTTAGTCCTCAAAACAAATTCTATGACACAAAAGATGTTTCAAAGATGTGAAAACTTAGGCATTTAGAATGGAGTTCAGCTCTGTAAAACACTAAAGGAAGAAGTGGAGGATTCAAATCCATAGTGTCTAGACCTTTAATCCACACAGGCTCTTGCCTCTTTATATAACAAAACACCCCAGTCCAATTGATAGTTTTGCTTATGTTGCTTCTATTGTTTTCAAAATTAAACACATTGACACCTTGTTTTTAGAGAATATTTTCTTGTTTACAGACTTGGGTATACTACACCAGTAACAAATCCTACATATCCCAGGAATATTCAGGCCATGAGAGTTCTTAAAAATAACACAAACATCACAGTTATTCAATCTGACTTTGAATTTGGCAGTTATAAGATAATCACGCTTCAAGTATTCTCTCACCTCTAAGCCAGTATATAGTGTATATATAGAATTAAGTGTTCTTCATTTCAAAGACAACTAGACCCTTGAAAGCATGCATAGGGACACTTGCAGTTGTTAGTTCACACTATTCATGTAATAGGGAAGGAATTAAAGTTGAGAGATCTTATCTTATATTCCAAAGGTGATAATTAAGACACTTGTCTCACTTACAGATTTTATAATATTCCCATTTGATTTTTAATATAATTTGAGGATTAATGGACTGAGATGCAGGTTGTGTAGGAAGTGGAAGATATGATGCTTGCAAAGTTATTTCCATAGTAGTCTTCAGATTATTTAGAATGAATACTAGGTTATAATGAAGTCAGCATTAACTCTACCTACCCAAAATTTGTGAAGTTTTGATGAAAACATTAAAGTTCACTCATAATTGGGGTGCTTAAAACCAAATGTGATATACATGACACCTGATTAAGAGAAAATGCCAAGATGATGTCATAGTATATACCACTCACCTTGGTGTTTAACATGCCCATGGGTAAGTCTTAATTTTTGTCTCCTAGTACACTGAAGATTTGGGGCTCGTTTTTGTTTGCATGTCTGTTTTGTTTTTCAGAGTCTAAATTTTCTCTACTGTACAGTAGAGACAGTTGAACCCTTGTATGCATCAAATAGATAAGGTACTGAAACTTAATTTAAAAAGCATTAGATGGTTGTATGCAATAAATATGATAATGCACCAAAACTTAATTATAAAAAAAAAATCATGTGGTGGTCTATTCCTGTTGTCCCAGCACCTCAGAGGCCAAGGCAAAATCTCAAGTTGGAGGCTGAGCTGGACTGTGTAGGGAAAACCTACCTTTAAAAAGTTAAAAAAGGGCTGGAGAGATGGCTTAGCGGTTAAGGCGCCTGCCTGCTAAGCCTAAGAACGCTGGTTCCAATGTCCAGCAGTTCCAATCTCCAGTTCCCACGTTTAGCCAGACGCAAAGTGAGGCAAGGGCGCAATGCCGCACGTGCCCACAAGGGGGAGCACACATCTGGATTTTGTTCACAGCAGCTGAGAGACTGCTGGCACTCCCATTTCTGTCTCCCTCTCCCTCTCTGTCTATCTCTCTCTCTAAAAATAAAATAAAAAAAAGTTAAAAAATAAAGTCAGAAGGAAGGAGGGATTTAGTAGAGGGTAATAGACATATAGAGACAAAATAAGGTAATGGGAGGAGATTGTGCTCAAAATATATTATATGCATGTATGAAAACCTCAATTAAAATAAATATATTTCAGGCAGGCATGGTGGTGCACGCCTTTAATCCAGAACCTGGAAGGCAGAGGTAGGAGGATCACCATGAGTTAGAGGCCACTCTGAGATTTCAGAGTGAATTCCAGGTAAGCCTGAACTAGAGTGAAACCATACCTTGATAAACCTAAATAAATAAATAAATACATTCCAGTGCCCTATGTGGCTTTCTTATGTTGTCTGAAATGGAGAAACTATCAGCTTACAAATAGTAGAAATCACATTGACAATTATTATGTGCTTCTACTATGTATTCCTCCTGTCCTGCTATCTCAAATTTTTAGTAGAAGTACATTTGAATAAAAATTACACAGCTGACTAAAATTGTAGTACCAGGTATGAAAAAAAAGCACCAAGCCCAAAAGATAAAACCTTCACTAATAGGAGCTCATAGGTACAAGAAAAATCCATCATTGTTTGTCTTAAAATAACTTTTTCAGCATCATCTATAATCTCCCTCTTCTTGCATTTTATAGTTTAGTCATGCCAAACCATCTGTTGTTCCCTGAAAATGCCATGCTGTTCCCCACTGCCTTGTCTTTCTGTGTCACTTCCTCTGTGTCTGCTGTCCTTTCCAAACTCCAGCTTGCCTCCCTGTTCTCCTGGTCCTTTCTTCAGAGGCAGGATCCACGCCCCATTGACTCTGCTTTCCTGGCATGCTGAGGGTGTGAGGGCCAAACAAATGTTTGCTATGTGACAGAACAAAATCTACTGCAAGGCAGGCAATTCTATATCTGCTTAAATGTCAGTTGAACAATAATAGACCAAAATTTGTGTAATTGTTCACAGGGTCTTTATGAGTGAAACACGTATTTAAAAAACAACTTTTTTTTTTTTACAAATATATTTATTTATTTGAGAAAAAGAGGCAGAGAGGGAGAAATAGTGAGAGAGAATGGGCATACCAGGGCATCCAGCCACTGCAAACGAACTCCTGATGCATGTGCCCTCTTGTGCATCTGGCTTACATGGGTACTGGAAAATCAAACTGGGATCCTTTGGCTTTTCAGCAAATGCCTTAACTGCTAAGCCCCAAAACACAACATTTTAATGATGGCACTATTCTTCAAGTGTGATTATTGTTTCATGAAGGCAAGTACTCCTTTGAAAATGATTTTTGATATTATAGCTCCACTATATTTTGTGATGTTAATATGAACCTAGACTTTTTTATTCTCAATATAAAAATTGAACAAAGCTGATATTTGCCAACCATATTACCTGACTCATAGTTTTTTGATTATTAAAAATATTTTAAAATATTATATGAGCCAAGCATGGTGGCACATGCCTTTAATCCCAGGGGCAGAGGCAGGAGAATCACCATGAATTCAAGGCCACTTTGAGACTACAAGGTGAATTCCAGATCAATCTGGGCTAGAGCAGGACTCTATCTTTACAAAACAAAACAAAACAAAAAAAACCCTAGAAAATGATAACTTACTTGAATCTACTTTAAGATATTTATATCAGAATATATAAACAGAACAACTGTTCATGATTATACTGACAACACTACAAAGTAGCTTTCTTCATGTTTTAAAAAATACCAGCACTGCAGACCAGGGTCACTTGGTCAGGCACCTCTCACCTTTTCCAGAGCCAACCAACCAACTCTAGTCCCCCCCCCCCTGCAGCTTTCCTCCCTTTCCCTGCTACCAGGTCTGCACTTTCCCATTACTCGACCCCACCACCCGCCAATGGGTCAGCTCAGTTCCATACCACTGACTGCCACCTGTCTCCAGGACTGCCCAGTCTTTAGGATCCTCTCCTCACCTGCCATACCACTGGGTCTCCAGGTCCCCACCAGGGCCTCACTGACTCCTCCAGCCTGAGCCGACAGGCCACCTTGCCATCAAAATACTTATCTAGTCAAACATAAACGGGAACAATGACTGAAGACATGTCAAGGGTAAACTACAGCTTCCTCCTGTATTAAATAAGACTCCCACACTGTGATATGCAGACCACAGCACAAAAGGAACAATCTCAATACGGTTGCTTAGTCCCACAATGGAAGACTCTAATCAAAACACAGAAGAGACAACAAGATCAGAACCCCAAAATGAAGATACAAGGTATATGACCCTAACCAAGCAATTGGCAGAACTTGCAGAAAGTCAACAAAAGACCAAAAATTGTGTGAATGGCTGTCCTTACTAGGTTGGACCTAATAGAGAAGAGCAGAGAGAGTTCAAAAGAGAGTTAAGTGATCTGAAGGAGAACCACAAAACAAAGGACCTCAATATTAAGCTGGCTAAGGTCAATGAAGACATAAATAAATGCAAGGATGAATTCCAAGAAACATTAAGAAAATCATGTTCTCTCTCATATGTGGATCCTAGCTATAAATGATCGGATTTCTATGAGAGTTTGAATAAAACTCAGTAGCAAAGGCCAGTAAGGTAGAAAGGGGATATAAAGGAAATAAAAGGGGGGACTTAATAGGATGGTATTGCATATATATAAGTAGAATAACAGATTAATGGGGGTAAAAAGGCCTAAGTGAGGTCAGGGGAAGAGATTGAGTAAAGGAAAGGTATGGGGAGGGCTAATCATAATCGAAGAGGGTATGAATAAGTCATGTGCAAACCTCCTTTTTGGACAATGGAACAACCTGAAGCCATGTATTGTTATTAGAAAAATTTCAGTGTCAGAGATGGTTATCTTCCAGTGAGTTGTTGATCAGTGAGCCCCCTGAGGCCCCCAAAACAGTATAAGCAACAACAAGGGGCTTGGTTTCCCACCAAGAATAGATGGGAATACCCTATTGCTAAAGACTCCACATACTTGGGCTGCAAGGTCACTGAGAAATCCTGCTGGAACTGAGCTGAATAGCTCCTCCATGTAGACCAGCTGATAGAAAGCCGAAAAAAGCTATGCTGCATTCAGTTCAATGGGAGATAGAGAAATCACCAGTGGAGATACTCAACAGTGGATACTGAAAGCCTTAAATTTGGCCAGCCAGGCCAAATGAGCCAATAGGTGGAACAGTGGCATGTCTATTATTGGGGAAACCGACTGCTCTCTAATTGGACTGGAGGCCCATTCCATGGGAGGGAATACATCCCTGATACTGAAAACCTACAACAGGAGTAGTCATGAACCCTAGGAGTGTAATGTCTGCTGGTGTCTGATTAAATGTACTATGCTCACCAAACTGCTCAGTAAACACTTCTCTTAATGTTCAACCCAATATGTGTGTGTGTGTGTGTGTGTGTGTCAAAAATACTACAAAGTCCAAGAAAACACCAAACCCCATAAAGCACCACAATATGGTAGGGATTAAATCAAACCTCACAGTTATTACCCTAAATATTAATGGTCTTAATTCACCCATGAAGAGATACAAGTTAACAGGGTGGATCAGAAAAATGGACTGCTCAATCTGATGCCTTCAAGCAACCCAACCTCACCACTAAAGACAGACACCTCCTCGGGGTGAAAGGGTGGAAAATGATATTCCAAGCAAATGGAAATAAGAAACAAGCATATGTTGCTATACTAATATTGGGTAAAATAGGCTTCAAACCAAAAGTAATCAAAAAAGACAAGACTACTTCTTAGTCAGCAAGGGAACAATCCAACAAGAGATATCACAATCATCAATCTCTATGCATCAAACACAGGTGCACCACAATTCATAAAACAAAACCTACTTGACAACAAAACAGAAATAAATACCAACACCATCAAAGTTTGGGTCTTCAGTACTCAACTGTCTATCATGAATAGACAGATCATCCAAGCAGAAAATCAATAGGGAAATAATACAGCATAACAACACCACTGATCAACTAGACCTAATGGATATCTACAGAACGCCCTACCCCAAATCTATAGATATACATTCCCCTCAGCAGCCCATGGAGCCTTCTCCAAAATAGATAATATATTGTGCCATAAGGCCTACCTCCATATATTTAGGAAAATCAATATAACTTCCTACATGATATCAGACCACAATGCTATAAAGATATAAATTAACAATAAGAGATGCTCCAGGAACTTCATCAGCTCCTAGAGACTGAAAAACACACTTACACAATAAATAGGTAGTGGATGAAATTTAAAAGGAGATTATAAAATTTCTAGAATTGAAAGACAATGAGAACACATAGTATCAAAACTTATGGTACACAATGAAGGCAGTCCTTAGGGGAAAATTCACAGCACTAAATGCCTTCATAACAAAGACAGAGAGATCCCAAGTCAATAACCTAACCATGCATCGAAAGGCCTTGGAAAAATAAGAAGAATCCAACCTGAAAAGCTCCAAACAGACAGAAATAATCAAGATCAGAGTAGAAATTAATGAGTTGGAAACTAAAAAACAATTAAGAAACTGATTAAAAAAAGAGCTAGTTTTTTGAAAAAAATAAATAAGATTGATAAACCCCTGACCAATTTGATCAAGCTAAAAAAAAAAGAGACACTTCAAATTAACAAAATCAGGCATGAAAAAGGAGAGATCTCACAATAGACATAAGTGAAATTGGAAGAATCATCAGGAATTACTTCCCAAACCTCTACTCTACAAAACTGGATAATCTGGAAGAAATGGATAAAATCCAGGAAACATATCACCTATCAAAACTAAACTCAGAGCAGATTAATCTCCTAAACAAACCTATCACACCCATTGGGATTGAAAAAGTAATCAAAACCCTCCCCAAAAGAAAAGTCCAGGACCAGATGGCTTCTCAGCCAAATTCTATCAAACCTTGAGGAAAGAACTAAAACCAATTTTTCTCAAGCTATTCCTCATAATCAGAGAACAAAGAAATCTCTGCAACTCCTTTTATGAAGCTAGTATCAGATTAATACCAGAACCAGGCAGAGATGCAACAAGAAAAGATAACTATAGGCCCATTTCCCTGATGAACTTAGTTGCAAAGATCCTGAACAAAATCTTTGCAAAAGGAATTCAACAACACATCAAAAGCATTACTCACCTTGATCAAGTAGACTTTAACCCAGGCATGCAGAGTTGGTTCACCATACAGAAATCTGTCAGTGCAATACACCACATAAATAGGCTTCATCACAAAAACACATGATCATTTCAATAGATGCATGAAAGGGTTTTGACACAATACAACATCACTTCATGATCAAAATTTTGGAGAGAATAGGCATGGATGGTTTATATCTCAACATAATAAAGGCTATTTATAAAGCACCTAAAGCCCAAATAATACTTGATGGGGAAAGACTTAAGGAATTCCCACTGAGATCAGAAACAACACAGGAGTTGCTCACTCTCACCAATGCTCTTCAGCATAGAACTAGAAGTCCTAGCCCAAGCAGCATGACAGGATTAAGAAATAAAAGGGATACAAACTGGAAAGAAAGAAGTCAAGTTAGTACTATTTGCAGATGATGTGATCCCTTACGTAAGTCACCTGAAAGCCTCCATCTCAAAACTCTTAAAACTGATTAATTCCTTCAGCAAAGTAACAGGTTACAAAATCAAAGCACAAAAATCAGTAGCTTTTCTATATACAAAGGACAAAGATACAGAGAAAGAAATTAGCAACACTGTCCCAAAGATGTGGAAGACATATATAATGAAAACATAAAAACACTCAAGAAAGAAATTCAGGAGGCTTTGAGAAGATGGAAAGACTTCCCATGCTCCTGGATAGGCTGAATAAACATTGTAAAAATGGCAATCCTACCAAAAGCAATATACAGATTTAATACAATCCCAATACAAATCCTAGCATTGTTCTTCACAGAGATAGAAGAAGTGATCTCAAAATTCATGTGGAATGGCTGCAGGACTCGGGATATCCAAGCATATCCTCAGCAAAAGAAACACCTCTGAAGGCATCACCATACCTGATCTAAAACTCTATTACAAAGCCATAGTAACAAAAACAGCATGGTACTATCATAAAAACATGAATATTGGCCAATGGAACAGAATTGAGGATCCAGACTTTAGGTCAAGTAAGTACAGCTACTTGATTTTTGACAAGGGCAGCATCTTCAACAAATGATGCTGGATAAAATGGATAACCATATGCAGAAAAATGAAACTAGACCTACATATACTGCCATGCACAAAAATCTAGTCCAAATGGATCAAAGACCTCAATATAAGACCAGAAACTATTCTTCTATTGGAAGAAAATATAGGAGGGACTCTCCATGACATAGAAGTGGGGAAAGACTTCATGAACAAAACCCCAGTAGCTCAGAAACTTAAACAATCACTCAACCATTGGGACCTCATGAAGCTGAAGAGTTTTTTTCACAGACAAACATACCATATGCAGAGCCAATAGATTACTGGCAGAATGGGAGAAAATCTTTGCCAACTATACAACTGACAGAGGTCTAATCTACAAAGAACTCAAAAACCTCAACAATAAAAAATCAAACAATCCACTCACAAAGTGGGGCAGAGAACTGGATATGGAATTCTCAGAGGAGAAAACACAAATGGCAAATACACACTTAAGAATATCCCTACCCATCCCTACCCATCAGGTAAATGCAATTATAACAACTGAGATTCTACCTTACCCCAGTAAGGAGAGCAAACATTAAAAAATCCAATGAAAACAAATGTTGGTGAGGATGTGGAGAAATAGGAACCCTCATTCACTGTTGGTGGAAATGTACAACCACTATGGAAAGAAATATGGAGACTCCTTAAAAGGTTGGCTATAGAATAATCAAGAGACCCAGTTATTCCATTACTGGGCATTTACCCAAAAAGCTCCATGCCTCAGTTCAGAGAGATTTGGTCAACCATGGTTATAGTTGCTCAATTCATAATAGCTAAGAACAAGACCTCAACTCAGGTATCCATCATTGGATGGATGGAAAACCAAGATGGAATTCTACTCAGCAGTTAGAAAAGAATGATGCAATGACATTTGTAGAAAAATAGTTGAACGGCAAACAAATCATACTCAGCTAAAACGCAAAATCTCAGAAAAACAATCGTTACATGGTCTTAGTCATTTGTGGCTCCTAACCTGGATTAGCTGACACACCTATTAGGCATCTAAAGCCCTGAACAATAGGGAGAGTGGGGCTTGAGGGGAGGGTAAGGATGGGGAGGGACACAAACTGAACCCAAATGAAACTGGTACCATAGAATTCTATATTCTGGAAGACAGACTAAAAGGTTGAACCTTCGACTGGACCTTTGGGGGAGCACCTGAATCAAAGGGCCCTGGAGAGGGTGAGATGAATCCTCACCTTAAATTTTTCCTGTTTCTTCTTTTCTTTTCTTTTCTTTTCTTTTCTTTTCTTTTCTTTTCTTTTCTTTTCTTTTCTTTTCTTTTCTTTTCTTTCTTTCTTCCTTCCTTTCTCTCTCTCTCTCTCTCTTTCTTCTTTTTTCTTTCTCTTTCTCTTTTTCTCTTTCTTATTTTGTTTCTTTTTTCTTCTTTCTTTTCCCTTGGCACTGGCCTGTAATTCCCAGTACCAGGATGCAGTTAACATCCACAATGAGTTGTTGATCAGAGAGACCTACAAGGTTCCCCAGAACAAGACAGACTTCTGTCAGAGCACTTGATTACCCACTAGATATTAATGGTGAGACCCTACTACTGACACCATATGCTGTTGGTTTGGAACATGGAGAGACCTTGCTGGAATCTGGAAGACAGCCAGTCACCAGACAGCCTGTCTAGTCTACTGCCATCTAGTTCTAGAAGGTGCTACATGAGCTATTGTGGAAAAGTGGCCAACATCTGTCCAAGCAACTTGAGTTCTAAGCTACTCAGAAGCAAACAGCCTAACATGATGCTCACACAAGTGTAATAGTGACACACAGTCATAGTGGGTATCCAGCTGCTCTTGGATTGGATAACAGATGTGCTCAGTAAAAAGGAATCTATACCTGGAACTGAGAACCAAGCCAGAATAATATCCAGATAATGAGTTTGCTTTCCAATATCAAGCTCCCACTAATCTTGGGCTACAAGAGGATCTATAACCATTAAATTCTCTCTACTAATAATGGTTATTCCATTTAACCTGTGCTGACTTCACTCTCTGTTGGAGAATCTGCTTTTCTTTTTCAGATGGGAGTGGGACCTGAGGAGAGAAATGACCCATCATACTTAACCAGGGCCCCAGCTGAAACCACAGAGGAATTGGGGAAATGAGCAAGAGTGCTGCTCTCTCAGTGAACCTGATATCAGCATAAGGGTGAAGGAGACAGACACTGAGGACACTCAACACCTACAAAACTAGAGATCCAGAGGCTTCTAAGAACCCATCACTGAAGTAGACTTAAAACGCACCTAATATGGCTCAGGGAATTTCGTGGAAGAGGGGTGGAAAGATTGTTAGAGCATCAAGTTGGGACATTATCCACAGAGACATTGCCTGTTCCCCATAACTGAGGGCTGCTCCCGACAATGCATGGCCTACAATCCCCATGGGGATGACCAGCATCCCCAACAAGGAGGGCCCCTTTGGAAGGAGGGAAGGGATGAGGGAAAGAATGGTACCAACATGTGCTGATATCATACTGAGTATGTCCAAAAGTAATGAAAAACTTAAAAATACCATGATACATACCTTTAAGGTTTTCTCATAGCCCTCCTCATTTTTAAAGTTCTCCTAACTGCCTGCAGCTCCCCTTGAGTGATCATTTTTACCTTTCTGCATGTGGGGGTCCCACCATGCCTTTGGCCTGAAGATTCCATGTATACAGGGTTTCACTCTCCCAAAAGAGTATAAATAGCTCAAGAACAAGCGATTAGTAAAGATTCTTTTCTGATCCCAGTGTGTAGATATCTAGTACATACCTAGGAAATATCTGGTGGTGCTTATTTGTTAACAAATGCCAAGTGGGGAATTGTAACCACAGTGCAGACTGTCCTGTGCTACTCCTATTTGTACTTAAGGGAAACACCAAGGCAAGAGTGTCTGTAAGAAGGAGCAGAGCAGAGAGTGCTGGGAGGGGTATCAAGACCCAGGGACAGCATCAGGGACTAATTTTTCATTTGAAAAATAGATTGTCTCCTGCTCCCCAGGCAGTCTGCTGCTGAGCATAGATGAGCTACCATAACCAGATTGGTTCATTAAAATACAGTCCCTTTAGTTCAACATGACTCATCTTTATGATGAAGCTGCGGTTCTGGGAACTGAATGTGCTAGTTTTGCTATGCTCATGACACCCAAAAGAATAACATAAAACTTAATTTTTAATGACTTTATATTCAGTTTGCTGCCATTCATATAACTTGTCCCCTGTATGGACCCCACATCTAATGCAATTTGGTAATACAATCAACTGTTGTAGCATTCTCTTTGAGCAATGACCTACCCTGACTGAATGGTACTGACATTTTGTGTCTTGTGTTCAGGTAGATAGCTAAGTGGTTGTAGCCATCCCCCATCTCTCAACATCTTTCACCTCACTGTCCTGTTCTACCAGTTATATGACCATGTTTTGTTCATGTGCATATTCCCAGGACCCAAGCATGTGCCTGGTACCTAACCTGTTGAAAGTCATTTCCTAAACTGATTTTTAGAGATTTATCAATCTGAACCAAAAACTTGAATTAATGTTTGTCTGAGACCATACCAAAGAAAAGCAACAGAGACAAAAATACCAGGTCCCATTTGCCATCAGCAATGCCATACACAGACTTTAATGCCTTCCAGAGGCTTAGTTGTTACAGAGTATTTCCCATAGTGATATTACTGTCTAAACAAAGGAAAAACTTTTTGTTTGTTTGTTTTCTTTTGAGGCCAGGTCTTGCTGGTAGCTCAAACTAGCCTTGAATGTATAATCCTCATGCCTCAACCTCCTTGGTGCTGAGATTGCAGATGTGAGACATCACACTAAGCTCAAAACCAGAAATCTTTTTCATATGGATTTCCAAACACTGAGAGCCTTAGATATCTGAGATGGAGTGTGTGTATTTGGGACAAGAAGTAAAGATAGATGCAGCTGAGAGAATTACTCAATAGATGTCACAACGCTTGGTTTCAAAGTCAGCTGAGGCTGAGATATGTGATGCTATGTAAATCTTAGTAATGGTCTGTAACACCATTTTTTTTTTTTTTACCTCAAATACTCCTCATTTTGTTAAACATATTCTGGTAATATCTATATTGGGATAGCTAGACTAGTGAAAGGCTTAAGATACCACATTTTATAAGAATTATTGAAAGATCTATTAAGGTCTTCTAGGTAGCCTGACTTCTGGTAAAGTACTGGACTAGGAGAAAAACAAGTGTATTAAAACTATTCATTAATGAAGGAACAAGCAAGGCACCAATTTACCTACAGAACCATAAGCAACAGCAACATGAAAAGTAAATGTAATTGAATAAAAGACGTGAATACTTAAATTCATAGCAGAGGCAGATTTAAATTCCCATGGAACCCAAGCTTACACAATTTAGGAGACTTTCTTAGGAGAGAGAGAGAGAGAAAAGAAATGTACCATTACAAATGCACAATCATGCATAAAGCCCTGGGCGAGGAACCTCTGAAGGTGAGGGGCTCTGATGCAGAAGCCATGAGCGTTCCATGACATCACAGATTCTGCACACTGCTGTGGTCAGTCTGTTCAAAACAGCCTTTTATTTAAATCCAAGCCAAGGAAAAGCAGATATGTGGGAAAGGAAATGTGAGGAAACAGAAAGAGGCACTTGTAGCAGCAATGATATCACAGCAATGAAACAACGCAGTGGGAGCCATAGGTAAGAGTAAGTAACACTGGCAAGGAAGAGCAGTACTCTGAGGAAAGAGAGACGAGAAGTGCTTCCCACGGTGGAAACCAAAGAGCTATTAAAATTGAAGATCCAGTTGAGGGTCATCACTCTGTCATGCTAAACGCTTCTCAACCATAGAATAGCTATTTTATTGCTAGAAAATTGCTAGACAATTGTGGAACTCACCGTAAGGAAACAGTAAATGCTTAGGAGCTTTTACCATCTTTCAGTCTCCTCTTCTACTTCACCTTACATTCTTCTCCCCTTTTTACCCCCCACTCCCACACCAGGGTTCTGAACAAATTCAACCTATGAAAACAGCACAACAATGCAGAGGAAAATTCTGTGACATAAGTGATTTCATCATTAATGTTCTTCCAAATGAAGGCATCACACTCCTTAAAATTCAATGACTTTCAAATTTGCTAGACATAATGTAAGCAATTAGTCAGCTGGCCTGAGTCAGTGGTGAGCTGAAAGTCAACCACGTGGGCCTGTCTAGAGATGACTGTGTTCTTCTGTTCTGATGAAGCAAACAGGCCTTGGAACCATGCTTAGCTCAGTGCAATGAACAGTGAGTTACCGACACCATGATCATGTTGTGGGCAGAGGAGAGGCGTGCACAACTTTTTTCCCTTCTCATTTTTTTAATCTATGAGTTTTTCACTCAGTGTTTGGCATTAGAAGAATGCTCAATGAAATGAACAGAGAAAAATAAGTTACTCCTTTTCATTTTCTTCAACACATTAAATGCTGGGAGAGGAGAAAAGTATAACACTACAGAAGAGCATTGTGCCACCCCCCCATATTTTTCAATTTTATGACGGGTCAAGGAAGAGTTATAACCACCTTCAAGAAGAAAAGGCAGGCATACATGGATGAGCAGTTAAAGGAACTTGCCTGCAAAGCCTTACGGCCCAGGTTCAATTTCCCAGTACCAATGTACAGCTGGATGCACAAAGTGGCACCAGCATCTGGAGTTCATTTGCAGTGGCATCAGGCCCTGGTGCACCCATACTCACTCTCTTTCTATCAAACTCTTTCTGTCTGTCTCTCTATCAAATAATTAAATTTTTTTTTTAAAATAGAAGAAAGTGTAGAAGACATTCTCTTCTATTTCCTGATATGGGTAAAATAGTGAATTATGACCCCAGTACTTTGAGACAACATTGATGCCAAGTTAGTGAGAAAAGCAAATGCCCCCAAATTAAAAATTAGTTGAAATACATTTATAAGAAAAATGAGGACAACTTTATTTACACTGATGCTCTAATCATACATTCGTTGTTTACATGGACCTACTGTCTTAAGACAAACACAAAAACTCTGCAGACCTGGTGCTGTGCTCACTATTCACGGGGCAAAGTAATTTGATAACACATCTCAGCAATGAAATCTTTTAATATACTTTAAAACCTCCACATTTCAGTTTTCAGACAATTTCAACCACAGTGTACACATTCATTAACCAAAGCCATTTAAACTTTTGCTTTCTTGATTCTTACAACTTTGAATAGTTTAACTTTCCAACAAGAGGGAATAACGTCTATTCCAAAGCATACTCTCTATTGGTTTCAATGTAAAAATAGCTCCACCCTTAAGTATACAAACCCACAAAATTAACTTTTTGTCAACCCTTACAATAGGCATGGTATGAGCGCCCCCTACTGGTACAACACTATTCCCACTTCAGGAATGCAATATCAAAAAACTGTCAGGATGGCCGAGAGGTCTAAGAATTTCAATTCAAACTTAAAGAGGAAGAAAAGCCAAACACATTTGTTAAAACCAAGCAACAACCCAAAGCAAACAGTAAAGCACCTCCTTTCACTCTAAAATAGTCTCCGTGAACGAATGCAAACGACATGTTGACAAATACTTGAGTGGACCTGTAAACCCCAGGCTTCCACCTGCAAGAGTAAAATAAGTAAAACAGCTGTCACTCTTAGGATTTTCTTAAATCCCCATTCTCATTCAGACAGAATGACCTGCAGAGCTTAACGGTAGTGATGCTTATATATCTACAGCGGACCCCTCCTCTCTCCACAGCACATGCAAAATACGTTAAATTTTAGAGAAATAAAACAAATTATGTAGCACCATTGAGCTTGAACAGAGACTGAGACTGAGGGCCCTGGTGCTTTCTACCTTAGGAAGTGACTTCTATATAGTCATGTGAACTGGAACACAGAAGGTATAAACCATACATTTTACACTTTAAGCCATTCAAGTTGGTTGTCTCTAGAGCAGAAAATCCAATGTGAGAGAATCAATGACAAATATAGGAAAAGTGCTATTGTGGGGACATTCACACTAACAATACAAGAGGAATGCAACAAAGGTGTTGGTGGCGATAAGTTGTTAGGGAGAAAATGCAATGAACGACATAGAGCTCCCGCCCTGTGAATCAGCAGAAGGGAGCTGTTTCATGACATTGGCTTGGTTTGTAAGGCTGCAATTTGATTATATCTGATTCTGTTATCACAATCTGTTACATACCCTACATAGCATATAAATATATAGAGCCATTTAAAAGCCAAATTACAGAGCTGTCTATTTTTACATTTTACCTTTTACTGCTGTACCAGTGGTGATGCTTAAATTGTACAAATTTAAAAGAGTAAATAAAAAAACAAAAATGTCAATATATGCAGGCTTTATTGAAAAGCAACCAGTTGAAAACTCTAAAAGTACATCAATCTGTTTCTCTCTTGAGTGTCTGAGGAAATTGCCTTAGATGAATATAATAGGCTCAGTGCATGGGCTTCAGTTTCTTAAACGATGTTCTTTATGAAACATGTTTGTGTTTTAACATTAAACCCACACACTGGTTCATGATGAATATCTGTGGAGAATTTCGGTTGTACAAGATGAAGTGACAGGATTATTATCTCACTTCTTTCTCCCTGCCAGATATTCTTGCTGTTAGTGTTTGAAATCGGGTCTCACATAGCCCAGGCTGACCTGAAACTCACTATGTAGCCAAGGAATGTATTCAACTCCGGATCTCCATATTTTCACCTCCTATATAGTCTGTATTCTTCTTTACTTTAGTTTGCAACACTTTTGTTCCCATTAGTAGGACTATAGAAAGGAATGGAATATAGATTTGTGCCACCAATCATCTGTCACCATCTCACGAACTCTACTTTCACCTCCCCACTCAGATCAGGACAATTTTGCCCTGTTCCACTGTGCTAATTTGTTCTCTGCCTTTGCTTTTAATCTTGTCACTTCTCTCCTCATCTACCATTTTCCTTCTCAGTTGCTGTGTTTACTCTGCTCACCTTGTTTCTGTGTGCAGACTGCATTAAAACCTTATTTAGGGGGGCTGGAGAGATAGCTTAGCGGTTAAACGCTTGCCTATGAAGCCCAAGGACCCCGGTTCGAGGCTTGATTCTCCAGGACCCACGTAAGCCAGATGCACAAGGGGGTGCATGCATCTGGAGTTCGTTTGCAGTGGCTGGAGGCCCTGGCACACCCATTCTCTCTCTCTCCCTCTCTCTACCTGCCTGTTTCTGTATCTCTCTCTGTCTCAAATAAATAAATAAATAAATAAATAAATAAATAAATAAATAAATATTAAAAAAATAAAATTAAAAAAAAACCTTATTTAGGGCTTTGGTTTTCATAGTGAGCATCTTGCCTCTCCATCTTTACCTACCTTGATCATCTCATAATAAAGCTTCAGCAAACCTCACTCTTTCCACAAAAGTCAGTTGTTTTGTCTTGTAATTTTTTTCTCTCATTTATTTGCATCTAAAAATATGGTTGTCACGAATGTTAATGATACTATCTCATATTAATATGAAAAAATCATGAGGTATAAGAATGCTAATCATTATCAATAAATGCTAGCAAAGTGAATGCTCTCAAGGAAAAAAATTGGATGTGCATTTGCATGTGTGTATGTGTGTGCATAAACTTGTACCAAGATCATATCACACAGAATACTGCACATGAATGCTTTCATAATGTGTGTAAAAATTCTACTTAACAGCAGTGCCTTACTCTCAGCCAAATTAATCATTGTTTAGTGGGAATGATGACAATTTTCTGCTGTAAATCCCTGATGCTAAGCTGATACCAGATTACTTATGAAATAATTAAGAAAATGAAAACTTTGGAGGCCACAATTTTGGACTTTGTCACTAACACTATATGGTGAACAAGCAGCAAAGTTTGTGTTACTTATTTTCATCTTTGAAAAATGGAGGCAATATGTGTTTCTTGAAGAGTGATTGCAAGGATTTATTACATAGCTATAAAATACAAGATACATACTAGGCAATCATTAAATGTCTTAATAAAGACAATATAAAGTATTCTGTGTGCTTTGTGGCTTTTGGTTTTTCTCTCTGTCTGCTTGAACCTATGAAAACATGCCAGCTTCTTCTGCCATGATGGAACTTCCCCTGGATCTGAAAACTTCAATAAAAATCCCTTCCTCCATAACTGAAGCTGTCCACAACAGTTGTCATATAACCTGAGTCTCAGTTCTCAATAGTACTTTGGATTTTGAATGTTATACATACAGTTGAACATGTACTCAGGAGTCATCCTAAATTATATGAGACAAAATGAAAAAAACATGAAAGACAGATCTTCTAGAACTTCCCTTAAGATGAGTACTTTCTGCAGGATTTCTCCCTAGATTCACATAAAGTGAGTATTTTTAAGTAAACAAAGCATTATTTCACAATAATAAAATATTATCTGTACAAAAATCAAGTTTCAAGCTTGAGGTTTGAAGTACCTCTAATTTGAGATTAATTCTCTTGATCTTAAAAATAACTGCCCAACTTCCCTCCAGCTGGCTAGTTTTCATAATGCTGCAAAGTGCTGCTGGCAGAGAAATGATACAAGTGAGTGATACTATTCTACAAGACTGACTCACCAGGGAAGCAGATGTGTCCTCTGGTGCAACAGTGGCATGATTGTTATAGGGGTAACCAACTGCTTTGTGATTGGATTTGAGTCCTATTCCTCAGGAAGGAAAACATGCCTGATACTAAAAACCAACTCAAAAGCCCATGGCTGGGGAGAATAGAGGCCCTAGACAAGAACTCACTATAGCTATATTGCTAAATAGATGTGTTGTCAAATTACCTCCTAAATATCTATCTTTATACTCATGAATTAGTTCTTCTCTCAGCCCTAAGTAGAAAAACTTGTTCTTGATGTTTTTGTTTGTTGGCAAGTTTTTTTTTTTTTTTTTTTTTTTTTTTTTTTTTTTTTTTTTTTGCCAGCTCAGGAAACATCATGGGCAGTGTTACGGAAAGAATATAAGGGCTGGAGGATGGGAGGCAGTACTGTGGAACTCTGTTGTACAGTCATAACAGGGCTATGGCATTCATAAACACACACCAGATATGCGTATCTATACCCAATACCCATTCATGGTGGGTGTATTCAACATTCTGTTATGGATAGGAGAGTAGCCTCCCAAGCCCCTCCCTGATGAGCACTTAATGGTTGCCAGGGGAGGAGAAGTCATTCTCTTCTGTGGAAAACCCACTGGTAAATGATAAGTAATACAATTGGACTAGGACGATAGTGGGAATTACATTTGATCAATATGAAATTTAAAAATATCATAAACAAATGAAAATATTATTTCAAAAAATAATTGCTTAAGAAAATACTTCCTGTTCAGATATTTTTAGCACACATCATTTAATCAAAATGAGCCAATGCCTCTACTGCAAGACTTGAGTCCCATTTATGTAACTAGCATAGAAACTAATCAGCAGTATTTTTTCTAGGACTGACATCTCCTTAGAGAAGGATATTCAGTGCTAAAAGAAGAAAAAACTCCAGGCAAATTGCAACTACTTGGCCCTGTACATGTGACAAAGGGAGACACAATGCTTACATTTCTCAGCCTCACTTATACTCTTTGGCAGGTATCATCCAGAGGCATTTGTATTCCATACATTTCTTTTATTTATTTATTTATTTGATAGAGAAAGAAGGAGGGAGAGAGAGAGAGAAAATGGGCACGCCATTCCAGCCACTGCAAACAAACTCCAGATGTGTGCGCCCCTTGTGCATCTGGCTAACGTGGGTTCTGGGGAATCAAACCTGGCTCTTTTGGCTTTGCAGGCAAACGCTTTAACCACTAAGCCATCCCTCCAGCCCCATTTCATTTTTTTTAAAAAGTTCTGGAGAGCCGGGCGTGGTGGCCCACGTCTTTAATCCCAGCACTTGGGAGGCAGAGGTAGGAGGATCACCGAAGAGTTCAAGGCCACCCTGAGATGACATAGTGAATTCCAGGTCAGCCTGGACTAGAGTGAGACCCTATCTCTAAACACACACACACACACACACACACACACACACACACACACACAAAAAGTTCTGGAATATAGGGAGCTTGTCTGGATTTACGCAGCAGAATACAACATTGACTTCAATCTTCATCTTGTCTAGCAGGAATAAAACCTACCTTTTCTTAATGAAATCTCCACTGGCAATTTTAAATGCTATTTCATGTATGTGAGAAAAATGTGTGTGGTAACAAAATAAGGTAAAGTATACATTTAAAACCTGTTTTTTTGTTTTCTGTCTCAAAACATAGATATTACAGATAAAGAAGCACTCCAGTGAAGAAATACATTAAATTAGTAAATATTACATTGCTGATATGGAAAGAAACATGAGGAGTTAACATATATAAAGCCAATACAGAATGCTCCACTTTGAAACTTAAAAATTCTACATGCTTTGCTTCTTATTTGAACACTGTCTTTTACAAACTATTGTATATCACTGCTTTCACCTAGTGACATTTTTTGCATTGAAAAGTCTTTTTGTGTCTCACCAGCTGTATTTTTTTTTCTCTAAATTATCATTTTCCCCCACCATGCCTGGTGAATTTTACTGTTTATTTATTTATTTGACAGAGAAAGAGGGAGAAAGAGAGAGAGAGAGTGTGTGTGTGTGTGTGTGTGTGTGAGAGAGAGAGAGAGAGAGAGAGAGAGAGAGAGAGTGTATGCGCGCGCGCCAGGGCTTCTAGCCACTGCAAACAAATTTCACATGCATGCACCCCCTTATGCATCTGGCTAACGTGGGTCCTGGGGAATCAAACCTGGATCCTTTGGCTTTACAGGCAAACACCTTAACCACTAAGCCATCTCTCCAGCCCTAAATTATCCCTTTTTAAAAAATCTTCCACAAGTATCTTCTATAACTGAGCAGAAACTTGAAGCCCAACTCACACTTGAATTTATGGAGGAAAATCCATGGGAGAGAAGAGCATAAGAATGGGGGAAGAGATCTGACTTGAAGTCAGTGGATGGCATAGAATTTGATTTCTTGAGAGATAGTTTCCATTATAAAATTTCTTGTACTAATTCTGTGTATACACCAATCCCTGATTAGCAATTTCTCAGAAGAGTGGTCTCCGTGTTCATACATACATAAGTTAATTGCAACCATCTTAACTGACATCACTGCTTGCTCTGTCAGGTCTTTCATTCATCCATTATGCTAACATATGTTTTTCTATGCAAGGTAGTGTTATATCAAACTCATCTCATATAGCCTTTTCTTCCAGTATATATGCTGAGAGTGATAGGATATATATGTAAACATAGGCTAGTATATACATTATATACATAAACAAAACCACTTGTTCTAGAATCTCCATGTCCTCATAGAGAGGCTCCATTTTTATCCCCCACATACCTTTGCCTATTTCATGAGTTAAAGCAGAAGCTCACGAGTTCCACTCATTCATTAAGTCAAAAGCCCTTCTCCATGTAAGAGCCTCCTTTTTCATATAGTAGTATTTGCTGGGCAAAGTATATTCACGTGGGAGTAATCATTGACATTCTTTGACAATCAGAAAAGACAGTCCTCACCAACCATGGGTTCAATGTCAAAGTCAATGAAAGCATCAAATGGATTTCCAAATGATTCTATTATCTGGCTAAAGTCATTTAATATTTTAATAAGTAATATGGATATTGAATAAAGCATTTACAAAGAGTAAAATTATCTCAATTACTTATAAACTAACTAGAATCCTAAAATAACCTCAATTTTTTCTCTCTACACACCATTTTTAGGAAAACAAGGTAGATTGCAAGGAGAAAAATTGATACACAGGTAGCAGGTGCTATTTATTTCCACAATAAAAGAAATGTAGCAGGGGGGGGGAAAAGGGGGAGGAGGATAAGCCAGAAAAAAAAAGTATGAAATTATTATAAGGGAGTTCTTTCCTTTGTGTCCTAGTTTAAATGATCTAATAAAAATATATTCCATGGAAAATACAAAACTGGTCAAATAAATAAATAAATGCAAGCAAAAGCCTCTCGGGTTAAGTTTACAACCCATTTTTTGTAGGATTTCTCTGGGACTCCCTTGGCATTCTTTATGTCCTGTTTGTGTTCACTGGTGCTTACTCTTGAGGCTAGCTTAGGTTTGGGAGTATCATGAGCTTGCTTTATTCATGCTCTTACTTTTGTTCATGGCTTTTCATAGTTCTATGAAGTTCAAATAATTCTACAGTGACTTGAGTGTAATAAACATCTTGGGTCCACCTTCTTTTAAACAGAATGTCAAAGAACTTAAACTGCAGCAATCAACTGTGAGTGAAAATATTTAGAAACGTTGGCACATTTTTGTTGTTAGTAATATGCTTTTGGTTCAGCTGGGTAAATATTTAGTGAGATTTTATAGGTCTTATGATCTGACATAGGACTATTAATAACAATTATCCCCAGGCATATACTCAGAGATTATGTCAGTGAAGCTGACTGAGGATGCAAAGTAGAAATGTGGAGAGAGATTCAGCACTTATTTCCAAATATGTATATTTTAATCTAAGCTTTGCCTAAATATTATACAAGTTCAAACAAAATCTATGACTGCCTCATCAGTATTAGTACAACTGACCTTCTGGTTATAAAACAATCAAAGCTTGGAGGTCTAAGCAAAGGAAGATAAAAGGGTTAGCCAATATTTTGGCTTCTGTTCTCCAAAGTCATCTGGAACCTAGGGTATAAAGGGATCCCTCTAAAAGTCCCATAAAAGTCTGGAAAATGATCTAAACTCTTGATTAGAAAAGCCACGAAGACCCCAGATGTCCTCATTGCCCGCCCCCCCCCCCATTTTGTTTTGGAAGATAGATAATACGTAGGCAAACACAATGAGGAGGACTGCAGGACAGGCGAAAACACCACTGTGACAGAGGAGTGTACAGTCAATGGACCATGGCTCCCATGAGAGAGAAAGAACACTGGTGTGTCATGACTCAGGTAAAGAAGATGAATGATGATAATAGAGAGGCCAGTACTGGACTAATTTTGGAGGGCTTTGTCTCCAGGTGGGAGGATGACTTTTATTCTAAGGAGGATGAACAATATTGCTAAGTTTTCAATGGGAACGATACGCATAGGTAATTGTTTTCTATACATATTCTGACTGTTGAAGTAAGAAAACTTTTAACATTATAAGACTAGCATCGGGCATATTTTTAAGGAGACTATTTCTTATGTAATAGAAAAGTGATGCCGAGGCTCAGGGCCAGTGGCACAATGACGCGTCTGACTACGAATCAGAAGAGTGATGTCTAGGAGCTGAAAGAGAGTCTGGAGATATGGACCTGAGAACTGTTCACAATAGAAAATCTACAGAGTGTGTTGATTTATAGGGCTGAACTTGCTTTAGCACTCTGCCACATCCAATTTCAAAGCAGATTCTGGCATAAGGGAGCAGTCTTAGTGAAAGGTCAGGGGAGTTAACTGAATCGATGCCTGGACGTGGCTAGGCAGCGTGGACCTCAAAGGAAGTGTGAACATGGAACTTCCAGAACATTAGTATTTAGTGTGAACCCTTTATTTAAGATACAGTAATATAATTCTACTACTAATTCTTTTCTTTAAACTTCCAAATTTATTTTTCTTTAATTATATTTTAAAATAACACCTACTTTCAAAAATAACCACATCCAAGCTGCTATTATGGTTGGTTTTGAGAAACTAAATAAAATTTCTTAACATCGTAAAACTCTCCAACTCTTAATTATTACACCTCAAGAGTTTCAAAGGGACCCACAAATATGATGCTGTATAGTTCCACTAACACTTTAATCCATGTGTCAGAAACTCAAATGTCAAAGTAATATGGGAATTTTGGGTTCCTTGTATGCCAAAACATTGATAATTTGGGGTGTTCCTGGAGCCTTGTCCTGTGAATTCGAAGAAGGAAATCCATGGACCAGAGGATAAGGTTTAGAAAATTTTTATTATAGCTTAAAATTTAAAAAAGAAGAGAAGGGGTTGTAAGCCCAGAACAGCAGAGAATAAAGGAAGGTGGAGCTCTTGCCCAGGGAGGCAGAGGGGTTTCTCAATATATTCAGGACAAAAAAAAATCTGCAGAGCATAAAGTTTTTATAAATGCAGTACAGAAATGTGTATCCTTTCTAACTGATTCTAATAACCTCTTTTTTGGGAAGCCCACCTTGAGACTCAGATCTTTTTTATTTATTTATTTTTTTAATAAGGAGTGGCTATGTGAGGAATACCAGGTTTACAGGTTGTTTCTATGAGTCCCATGGATAGGTGACTGGTTTCCCCAGTTCACCCCTGATGCAAGCAGTTTGGGTTCAGGAATTTTGCAAATCTTTAGAAAGGGAGTAGAAAGACTCCTTTCCACTAAGGGGGCAGAGATAAGGAAAGGCCAGATCTTTCTGACGTTTCTGACCTGGAGTAAAGTGTAATGGCTTGTAGTAAAGTGTAATGACCTAGATTTTCCCCTACAGACTGAAGGACAATTCCTGCAGTTAGCCACGAGATGACTATTCAATGTCCGGTGTGTTATCCCTAAGCTGTCCACTCAATTTCTGTGTCCTATCAACAGGTCATGATTTTCTAAGCAGGCTAGATTATTAGTGCTCACATATAAGATCACATAAAATTTATATGTAAGATGATGTAAGTTTCTCAATATATCCAGGACAAAAAAAAATCTGCAGAGCATAAAGTTTTTATAAATGCAGTACAGAAATGTGTATCCTTTCTAACTGATTCTAATAACCTCTTTTTTTTGTCTGTAGCCTTTATAGGAGAGAAGGTAATAGCAGAGCAAAACCACAGTCAACAAGCTGTAGGATAAAAGACTGAGGAAGCAGCTTGAAATGAAGAAAGGAGAGTTTATAATCAGGAATGGACCAAGGTTAAACGATGCATCTACAACCCAGCTTCTTAAAAGTATCAGGGCAAAATGAGTAAAAATCCAGTAAATTCTCCTTTTATTCTTTCCTAGAGCAGGATCACCAACAAATACACAAATAAAAGATTCTCAGAACCAGTTTAATAACTCATAGGCTCCTGAATAATTGTTTTGGTTTGACTTATTCAGCCAGGATGCTAACATCATTTAAACATACTGTCCCCCCTGGATTTCTTTTAGAATCCCAAAGCTTTAACAAGTATATAATTTACCAGAGAAAATGAAATTGCTCTTTGCTAAGTACACATTGAAAATTATATGCTACAATATGTACTGCATATTGAGTATAGTAAAAAAAAAAAAAAAACCTACTATATAGCTATATTTTCACATTCAAATTTGAAACCAAGTCAGTGTAATTGGGCATGCATTGTAAAATATGGAGAGATTCCTCCTATGCATTAAATACTGTCTGGAGACAAGGGACATTTTGTGCTTTTATAACAATATCATACCAGGATACAAAAGAACATTGAGAGGAATAAAAAAGAATTTGCCTACAGTAAAACTTAAGATATTTAGTCAATAAAGACTCACAGACAACATCTCTTAAATGAGTACCATCAGGCATTTGTAATCTAATACAGAAATGGAATCTTCTAGAAAATATACTATGAACTCCTGAAAATGAATGACAACCAGAGAACAGAAGAGCTCAATTTACCCACTTCCTCCCTAACCTCAACATAGTGTCTTCACAGCTGCTGGATGCACCTAGAGTGGCCTTTTGCAATCACCAGTCTGTCCCAGACCCTCAGAAGGTGCCTAGCTCATCAAGGAGGTATACCCTGTGGGACAGTCTTTGAAGTGACTACTCCTCCCTTTCCTCATTATTGACCAAGCACCTTCCCACATCAATCCAGCTAACATCCCTGATCTCCTTGGAGTACCTCAGGTATGCATCTACTCCAGAGAATTTGTATTTGTAGCTTTCACTACCTGAATGTCCTTCCTTTGTCATCTGCCAGCTTTGTTCCTTCACTCCCTTCTCTTTCCTCAGCCTTGGTGATTGCCCACTCCCAAATCACCAACTCTTCACTTTTCTTATCCCATTTTCCCCTCCTATTTAGTACTCATTTTCAATGCTTATTAACTATGTGGATCATTTCACAAAGATTTTGTTTTTATTTATTGTGCATTTTACATTTGGTACTGGATGTCATGATGCAATGTCCATATCTTGTCCTTTGCTCCTGGGAGTGTGCTGCACTCAGATAACTCACACCTGATTTCCATTCCAGATCTAGTCTGTAAATACAGAGCCATCCTGCTACGATGTGAGCTGTCCATGTGAGCAGTGACCAACGGTGGGGTACATAGGATCCATCCCATCATTCAAGTAAGGACAATTCCTAGGGGCCATGTCCTCTGAGAACTCCAAATGGGTGGTCCTTTGGCTGTTTTCTAAAAGTACCATTTCAAATTCTTCCTTCTCCTAATCCTCCTTTCTTCCCTTCCACAAATGCTATTCTGGGTCTGGAGAGATGGCTCAGAAGTTCAGGTGCTTGTCTGCAAAGCCTACGGACCCAGGTTAGATTTCCCCAGTACCCAGATGCACAAAGTAGCACACACATCTGGAGTTCATTTGCAGCAGTTAGAGGCCCTGGCATGCCCATTCTCATTCTCTAACTCTCTTTTTCTCTCTCCTCTTGCAAATAAATTAAAAAAAAAAAAACAAATTAAAAGGAAGAAAATGGCTGTGGTAGTTTGAATAGATGTCCCCCAATATATTCAGTGTTTTATTAGTTTGTAGTTTGAATCTGCTTCCACTTGGCTGGAGGCAGTGTCACTGGGAGGAATTTAAGGTATGGTGGTGGGTTTGAGATTTCAATCTAAAGATATACAAAGTATGCCTAGCTGGAGTTCCTGAGGTGTGCTGTGCTGTGTGGCTTCTGGCTTGTGGCTTATCGCTGTGTTTGGCCCTGTGAAGGCAAGCCAGCTTCTACTGCCATTATGGAACTTCCCCTGGATCTGTAAGCTTCAATAAATATCCCTTCCTCCATAACTTTGCCTGCTCTGGAAGTTCATCTCAGTGAACCTGAAGCTGTCTGCTACATTGGCTTTCTTAAAAAAAAAAAAAAAATGCTATTCTGTCAGTATCAAGCTTTATGTACACAAATCTCAACCAAAAAGTACCTAGCACTAAGTGCTGCCACCATCGCAAATGAAGAAGCTATAGTAAGGTCTAAGTCACCTGTCCAGAGTCAGATGGCTGGTGAAGAGTGAACCAGGACAAAATCTACAGAGTCCAGAGATCCAGAGGTTATGCTACCTGAAAATGCTGCTCACATAACCACACGTGAACCCACTGGGTTTGAGTGTTAAACTCAGTAGAACAGATGTTTTCAGAAATAAAGTGATAGTAAAATGCCTTAGAATTTCTGGTAAAATGATAATTTATGCAAACCCAGAATCTGAAATTTATTATAGTCACTTTTAAACAGCTACCACAAGAGGCGGGAGAGCCTTGTAGTCTATATTTCCTTCCTTGTGGAAATTTCAGGTCTGGTTTAGTTACCATGTTTCCTGCTATTGGGATTATCTGCTGTTGGGATTATGGGAAAGATACTCATCACTTCTGATGCTCCTCATGCATTTAAAAGCTGTTGTGCTTAAATAAACTAATGTGATGGTGTTTTTATTTTTTATTTTTGGTTGTTTTCAAGGTAGGGTCTCACTCTAGCCCAGGCTGACCTGGAATTCACTCTGTATTCTCAGGGTGGCCTTGAACTCATGGCGCTCCTCCTACCTCTGCCTCCTAAGTGCTGGGATTAAAGGCGTGTGCCACCACACCTGGCGTGATGGTGTTTTTTAACCATGATATATTTTTACAGGAACTCCATGAGTACAAATATGTTTACAGATTTATCTAGTTCATATTCTGACATTGAAACAGAATGGTAGGACAATCTTCAAATCTGTTGTCAAAACCTCTTTTACTGAAAAGCTCAGAACCACATATAAAAACTGCAATGATAATAGCCTTGATGGAAATCCTTCTAGTAGGAACCCATGTTGTAAACACCACATGTCTTCTTTGTTGGTTTTCTTTTCTTTTTATTAAGAACATACTTCTCATAGCTACATCATGTATTGATTCTATATTTTCCTTCCTCCTTGTCCCACTGGGGTTGCTGATATTCCACACGGGGTTGTGGGTTATGCGTTGTAAGACTGGCAGTCAGTTATTTGGGAGAGGGCCAATGCCTCTGGGTATGATGTTCCAACATGTGGCTCTTGCAATCTGTCCACTCCCTCTTCTGCAAAATTCCCTGAGCCTTGGTGGGTGTGTTTTAAGTCAATTTCAGTGATGAGCTCTTAGGAGCCTCTGGATTTCTGCCTTGGTAAGTGTTGAGTGTCCTCAGCATCTGTCTCCTTCCCCCTGGCACTGATTGTCAGGCTTACCATGGAAGTAGCACTCTTGCTCATCTCCCCAGTTCCTCTGTGGTTTCACCTGGGCCTTCTGTGGGGATGATATGTCAGCTTGTTTAGTTTTAAGATTAATTATTTTTTGTTTTGACATTTAAACCACTTTTCTTGTCATTTACATATCATGTGTAAACATAACTTCTCTTGATACATTTCCCTTCAGTAATGTGTACCAATGCTATGATTTCAATTTCCTTGAAGGCATAGAGCATGCTGTGTCCTCTAAATACAGGAAACTACCTTGGATTATAGTTATTATTGTCCTATAAGCACTCTTTTATTTTTATTGTTTTGTTTCCTGAAGTAAGACTTGCTTTGTAGTCCAAGCTGCCCTAGAACTTGCTATACAGTCAGCACTTCAAGTGCTGATTCTCTTACCTCAGCTTTCCAAGTATTGGGTGACAGGCTTGCACCACCACACCTAGCCCTACATCAGTGTGGTAAATCACAAGTCTAAAATTGCTAATACAATAATTCAAATATCTAAATAAACTTTTCATAGAAATTCTGTTCTCAGAGAAAATGGAATAAAGGAGTAAAAGGTAAAAAGAATTTCTGTAATTTCACTTTTAAGTTTTCAAAGTTCAAGATTCTCAACATTAGGTCTTAATGGTAATCTTTCTCATAAGCAGATATTCTGATTAACAAATAAGATGAATGAATTTCCAAGGACACTAAGACTAAAACTCTTAATAGATATCCTTCAAGCCAATTAAAAGTATAGAATGCAAATCTCCTGATGCACTCTCCAAAGCCACCTCCACCTCACGACATATGATGATTAACTTTCTTTCCCTGTATAGAGTTTTAAAAACCTGTGTGGAATGCATGGATAACAGCCCATGACATCCATTTCACTTTCCCAAGCAATTTACAGACATTCAGAAAAACCTTACTATTCTATTGCAAGAGGAAAATAATTTCTATTTGTAAAATGGTGTTTATACTTCCTTTTCCTCTTTCTTTCTCCATAATTCTTATTTCGTTTTCCTCCTTCTTGTTGCTTCTTAACTTTTCCCAATTTTGTTATCCATTATATGCGCCTCATCCATTCTACTTCTATTTCATTAATACGTCTCAGTATTTTTTCTCTTCCTAGTAAAAAGAAAGAAAGGTGGATTCTGACCTATGAAAGGGTGAGATAAGATTTCAACTAAAGATTTGATGACTACAAGCTCATCTCTAGACAGAACATCAGCTCTCAGATGTTGTAGAAGGGAGAGAAGATTGTTTCTGCTTGCTACCTGTATAAATTACCTTGGAAGACTCTCAGACTTCACACACTTCATAGAATTTATTGATTGAATTGATATTTCAGATGAAACTATTTAACGTTGATGTCTGTCAGACTTTGGTTGTAAACACACACACACACGTGCGCACACACCTACACACACACACACACAAAGTGGTGAGTTATATTGGTTGCCAAAACCTGACTGCTACAAGAAAGTGGAAGAGGTACCACCAAAAACCTGGTCAGGATAGGAATGAGTTAGGATCATGAAATGAAAATTACTTTGCCTTACATAACCATTTAGGGAATGAATATTCAGTTTCTTCTTATCTCCAGTATATTTAACATTTTATTTCTGTAAAGGGTTATTTTCAATATTAGAATCACATTTTTTCAACCATTGTAGGCAGAGTTTTATATGTATAAAATACTATCTAAATTGGCATTATAGTTCCAGAAATGTTGCAACAGTATCCAGTTTATACAAGATTATGTCAACCAAGTCACATCAGAAAGTAAAAGATTTTTAACAAAATGAATTTCAGGTTCTCAAACTTATTACAATACTCTGCCAGGTTTTAGCAATCTACATGATTGGAAACAGAGACTAAGATTTATAATTTGGAATAATGTAATCCTTTCTTATTGTGTCCAAAATGTGTATAATGTAAATCTTTTAATTGTGCACATTCTCTCACATATCAGAGAAATATGATTTGCAAAGGAAATTTTTTCACATAGTAAATATAATGCATCAAAACTGGCTTTATATGCCATTTTTTTCATAATACAGATTACCTGAATAATTTGGTATTCTTTGTAAAAATAGCAGATATAAATTTCAGCCGTTTTGCTTCACATATCTGAAGTTAATGTATTAAAAAGTTCTCTTAAGAAGCTGAGCATGGTAGTATATACCTGTAACTATAGCACATAGGAGGCTGAGGCAGGAACACCATGTGTTCAAGGCCAGCCACATAATGTGACACTGTCTCAAGGCAACAAAACAAAATTCTCTTAGAACTGTGTAATTATAGAGGTGGTATAAATTGGTTCAATGATCTATTATCCCTAGTAAAATAAAAGAAAAATGCTCATTCTGTGTCTTAAATATATTTTATTCTATAAATGTCATACCACCTCTCATAAGATGTTATTAAGATTTCATTGTGAGGCTAGAGAGATGGCTTAGCAGTTAAGCGCTTGCCTCTGAAGCCTAAGGACCCCAGTTCGAGGCTCAAATCCCCAAGAACCATATAAGCCAGATGCACAAGGTGGACATGCATCTGGAGTTCGTTTGCAGTGGCTGGAGGCCCTGGTGCACCCATATTCTCTTTTTCTCTCCTTTTCCCTCTTTCTCTCTGTTTGTTGGTAATAAATAAATAAAAAATTTAAAAAACTAAAAAAAAAATTAATTGTGGATTCTGTCTCAAGTACAAGATAACACGTCCTCAAATATTGTAATAGTTACTGTTTTGTGTACTTATTTCTATATTTTAGAATCTAGTCAAAATGTAAAAAAAGTCCAGAAACATTTTTCAAAAGGAGTGATGGAAAATATTCATAATCTTTGTCTTTATAATATGACTGAAAGACTCAGGAAAGCCAGGGTTAAAAGATCCTTTAGCCACCTACACACTCCTGGATCCTAAGACTTCATTTTTTTTCTTCCTGCAGCATTTGTTGCTTAAGGAACTCTGTGGGTAGACAGGAGGTTATTATTCCTCCCCCACACACACCATTTTCTTATTTACAACTCTAAATCACCTTAGGCATACATATAAGCAATTTAGCTGCTAATCCTATTCTTTCAACTGCTTTCTTAAATTCTGTGTAGTTTGGTCCATATATCACCCTCCTATAGCACACACCACAGTTAATTACAGTTGGCCACGAGTATGAGGCTACCAAAAATATTTGATTTACTGAGAGTTATATCTTTGTGTCTGAGCCTGACCACTTGGGCCAGAGTGATGGAGACAGACAGTGAGGATATTCAAAATTCACCAAAGCAGAAATCCAGAAACTGCTTTGAGCTCAACACTAATGTAGACTTAAAGCACACCCACCAAGGCCCTGGAAATTTTGCAGAAGAGGGGGCAAAAAGAGCCACAGGGAGGGATGCTGCTCTCACAACTCATAACCCACAACTCCATGGTGAATAACCAGCAATCTCACTAAGAGGGCACTCAGTGGAGTGGAGACAGCAGAAAGGGAAGGATAGTACCAACACATAATGTGTCCATACAGAGCTTCTACTTAATAAAAGAAAAAAAAAAACTTGATTTATATGGATTTCTAACCAAATGCTTGTTTTTGGACACAGAATTCCATAATCAAAAGAGTTCATATACAAAATTAACACTGTAAAGATATATTTTTAAGTTTTCCT
This sequence comes from Orientallactaga sibirica, assembly GCA_036365145.1. Classification (NCBI taxonomy): domain Eukaryota; kingdom Metazoa; phylum Chordata; class Mammalia; order Rodentia; family Dipodidae; genus Orientallactaga; species Orientallactaga sibirica. Next base: position 26,050,233 of record JAEOAD010000004.1, on the reverse strand, counting down.
AAGACCAAAAGAAGAAAATACAGTTACTGAAGTAGGAAAAGCTAATCTTTTTTTTTTTTTTTTTTTTTTTTTTTTTTGCAGGAGAAAAATGTACAAATTTATTTACATGCACAGAGACATCCTGGAAGGAAAAGCCAAGCTTTAACACTTGTATTCAATGCTTGTTCCATATTGCTCTTCAGATTAGGACCAAATACACACTTGTAGATCATAATATAGACTCAGTAAACTTGTTTTCCTAATAAAGGTAACCATTTGAAAAGTTTCATCTGAATGAAAAGTTCAATAGTTTAAAATATTAAAACTTCTTATAAAATGTATCCAAACAATCTACTTCATAAAACACTCAAGTCTTTTAAAATATTTTTTGTATTTTATTTATTTATTTATTTGAGAGAGAGAGAGAGAGAATGAATGGGCACACCAGGGCCTCCAACCACTGTAAACAAACTCCAGACACATTGTGCATCTGACTTATGTGGGTCCTGGGGAATCAAACCAGGATCCATTGGCTTTCCAGGCAAATGAGGTAACTGAACTGCTAAGCCATTTCTCCAGCCCTGAGTCTTTTAAAAATATTTTAATTATTTATTTACAAGCACAAAGAGAGAGAGAGAGAAGAGAGAGAATGGGTGCACCAGGGCCTCTAGCCACTACAAATGAATTGCATCTTGCTTACGTGGGTACTGGGGGATCACACCTGTGTCATTAGTCTTTGCAGGTAAGTACTTTAACCATTGAGCAACCTCTGCAGCCCCGTTTCATTTTGGTGTGCATGTGTGTATATGTAGTGTATGTACAAACTCTGTATACATGTGGGGGCCAAAGGAAAACATTGTGTGTCCCCTTCTTTTCATTCATTTGTTTATTTCCTTGAGCTATAGTCTCTTACTCACTCAATGAAGACAGGCTGTTTTCAGTACAGTTATTTATATATTTGTTTTTATTCATTCATTCATTTATTTATTTTTGTCAGCTAGCCCCAGTTATTTTCTAGGTACACCCTCTACCAGAATAGTCTTACAGACATGCATGACTATACCCAACTATTTATGTGGATGTAGGGAATAGAACTCAGACCCTCTCAACCCCTAATGCTTGTACACCAAGCCCTTCTAACCACTGAGCCATCTCCCAAGCCCCTTATATCCATTTTACTTGTGGTAAAAATGTGTTCTCTAATGCACTAAATGGCAGACAGGTCCTGTGTAAATGGGCTAGGTTTAAATTATTTTAAAATAATCATATCTATTTTGCTACCTTAGTATTGATTCAAAAAATATAGGCCAAGGTCAAAGTGGTTGTATTTTTAAATGATCTTAGCTTTGAAGGTTTAATAATTTCATTTATGATAGTTAAGTGTTAAGTGTTGATAGACAGATATGATAGATAAGTGTTTACAAAGTACTCTTCTTTACTTCAATACTCCACTTGGGAATTAAATTAACTTTCTGTTAAATAAGAAATCATACACATAATCATTAACCTTCCAAAGTATTTGCAAAGATGACCCAATTATTAACAAACATGTGATTGACAATATGTCCTATGAAGATTTTTGAGAAAAATTGCTAGCTACAACTGTTCAGTTGGCACAAAATAAAAATTAAAAGTTAAAAAAAAAACCTACAATGCAAGTTATTCAATCATTCATGGTTATTTCAAAGAAAACTGAACTTAGGGCCTTTTATTTTTGACCTTGGTTATTGGATCTCTATCTTCCTACAGAAGCAAGCTTACTCATCCCATACTAGAGGCAGGAAGTTGAATACATTTTACATACAACCCAAGGAATCTAAGAACGGAATCTGTATATACCATTATAATTTTAGTTACTACATTTTTGACATTTAAATTAATTTAAATAAAATTAAAATTAGTGACATTCTCTAGCACAGTTATAGGTGTGCTGGTATAAAGAAAATCCAGCCAATCTTCCTATTCTGTCCCTAACTTTAAAAGTCTATATAAATTTATCAATCTGAATGACAATGAAAACACAACATACCAAAACTTATGGGACACAATGAAGGAAGTTCTAAAAGGGAAGTTCGTATCACCAAATGCTTACATTACCAAAACAGAGATATCTTAAATAAATAACTTAAATATCTATTTGAAGGCACAGGAAAGACAAGAACAGTCCAAGCACAAAAGTGGCAGACAAAAAAATTATCAAGATCAAAGCAGAAATCAATGAATTAGAAATAAAGAAAACAATTTAAAAATTGATGAAACAAAGAGCTGGTTCTTTGAAAAAAATAAACAAGATCAATAAACCACTGTCCAAATTAATCAAAAGAAAATGAAGAGAAGACTCAAATCTGAAAGGCTGAAATGAAAATTGAGACATCAATACTGATACCAATAAAATGGTAAGAATCATCAGGACATATTTCAAAAACCTACATTCTAAAAATTGGAAAACCTGGATGAAATGGATGAATTCCTTGACTCATATCACATTCTAAAACTAAATTCAGAAAAGACAGACTTCCTAAACCAGTCTATTACTGTTAAAGAACTTTAAAAATTAAAAACCTCCCCCCTCCCCCCCCCCCAAAAAAAACAACATGCAGGCCCAGATAGATTCACTGCTGTGTTCTACAGAATCTTCCATCAAAAACTAAAACCACTTCTCAAATTATTTTGCATAAATAAAATAGAGGGAATGCTCCCAAACTCCTTCATGAAGCCATCATTACTCTAATACCTAAACCAGTCAGAGATGCAACAAAAATAGAAAATCATAGAACAATACTCCTAATGAACTTAGACACAAAAAATTATCAAGAAAATCCTTACAAACTGAATTCTGGAACACATCAAAAGCATCATCTTGATCAAGCAAGTTTCATGGCAAGAATGCAGAGATGGCTCAACATATAGAAATCAATTAATGTAATTCACCACATAAATAAACTTAAACACAAGAATACCATTATTTCAATAGAAGCTTGCCGAAAAGGCCTCTGACAAAATATAACATCCATTCGTGATTAAAACAGTGGAGAGACTAGGGAAGAAGCGATCGTATTTCAACATAATAAAGCTATTTATAATGCACCTAAAGCCCACACTAAATGCGGAGAAACATGACGCATTCCCATTAAGGCCTGGAACAAGACAGGTGTGCCCTGTCTCATCATTGCTTTTCAAGATAGTACTTGAAATCTTAGCTCAAGCAATAGGACAAGATAAACAAATAAAAGGGATACAAATTGTTAAGGAAGAACTCAAAAGAGCCTTATTTGTACATGGCATGGTTTTATATATAAGTGACCAAAAGACTCCACCAAAAAACTTCTAAAAGTTATAAGTTCTTTCAGTAAAGTGACAGAATAGAAAAACAATACACAAAAATAAATGGCCTCCTGTATGCCAAAGATAAACATATGGAGAAAGATATAAGTAATGCTGTCCCATTTTCAATAGCCACAAAAAGTTAAATATCTTGGAATAATACTGAGGAAGTGAAAGACATGTACAAAGAAAACATACAAACATGGAGGAAAGAAGTTGAGGTGGTCACAAGAAGATGGGAAGACCTTTAATGATCATGGATTGAAAGAATTCATGTTATGAAAATGGCCATCCTACCAAAAGTTACACAATTTCAATGAAAATTCCACAAAATTCTGTACAGAGATAGAAAAAAATAGTCTCAAAATTCATATAGAAAAACAGAAGATCTTGTATAGCCAAAAATAACCTCAACAAAAGAAACACATCTGGAACTATCATCATATCTGATTTCTAGATATGCTACAAGGCCAAGGTAACTAAAACATCCTGGTACCGGCACAAAAAACAGACATACCAACCTGATCTTTAACAAGGGACTCAAAATACACAGTGGAAAAAGACAGCTTCTTCGACAAATGTTGTTGAAGAAATGGAATTACCACAGGTAGAATAATGATATTAGAACCGCTTCTTCTATCCTGCACAAAAGTTAACTCTGAATGGATTAAGGACCTCAATATATGACCTGAAACTCTGAAACAACAACAAGAAAAGAAACAAGGAGGACCCTCTACAATATAGGCATAGGGAAAAACGTCCTGAATAAGACTCCAGTTGTCCAGGAAATTAAATCAACACTCAACCATTGGGACCTCATGAAATGAAAAAGCTACTGTAAAGAGAAGCAATCCATCAACAGAGTCAATAGACATCCCACAGAATGGGAGAACAGCTTCACCAGCTACACCTCAGGCAAAGGTCCAATATCTAGAATTTACAAAGAACTTAGAAAAGTAAACTATTAAAAAAAATCAAATAACCCAATCAAAAAATAGGGTAGAGATTTGAAGAGAAAATTCTCAAAGGAATAAATACAAATGGCCATTACACATTTAAGCAGATGTTCAACATCTTTAGCCATCAAAGAAATGCAAATCAAAACAACTCTGAGATTTTATCTCATTCCAGTCAGTATGACATTCATCAAAAAAGAAAAAAAATCAAATGACAACAAATGTTGGCAAGGCTTTGGGAAAAGAAGAACTCTTACCCACTGCTGGTGGGAGTGTAAACTTGCACAGCCACTATGGAAGTCGGTGTGGAGACTCCAGAAAAAGGTGAAATATATATCTACCATTTGATCCAGTTATACCACTCCTAGTCATATGCCCTAAAGACTGTATTCCTTTTAAAAATATTTTATTTATTTATATGTAAATAGGGACAGGAAAAGAGAGACAGAGGGCTAGAGAGAGGGAGACAGAGATGGGGATATCATGGACATATCAAGGCCTTTTGCAGCCAAAGACTACACGTGTTTGTGCCACTTCATGCATCTGGCTTTGCGTGGGCATTAGAGAACTGAACTGAGAGCTGGCAGGTTTTGGTAACAAATACTTTAGTGACTGAGCCACTTCCCCAACCCCTTCTTTTTTTGTGGTAGGGTCTCTCTTTAGCCTAGGGTGACCTGAAACTCATTCTGAAGTTCCAGGCTAGCCTCGGACTCATAATGATCCTCCTACCTCTGCCTCCTGAGTGCTGGGTTTAAAGGCATGTGCTACCACACCTGACTAAGACTGTACTCTTACTATAAAGTTACTTAGTCAAACATGTTTGTTGCTGCTAGAAATTGGAATTGGCCCAGATAGATGACCATCAACTGATGAACTGATAATGGAAATGTGGTAGATATACATAATGGAATTCTACTCTGTAAAAATAAAATGAAACTATGAAATTTTCAGATAACATAGATGTAAAAAAATCACTCTAAATGGGGTAACACAGGCACACAAAGACAAACTCTGCATGTTCTCTTTCATCTGCAGTTCCTAATTGGGATCAACTGGAGATGAGTGCAGATGGTAGTAAGCACCAAGAATATGGGCATAAATCTAGAATGAGACCAGGAGAGAGAAGAAATAGAAGAGAGAGGAGGAGTTACCTGACAGATTAGTGGAGGGACAGAGTATCAGCGGTAAGAAGGGCTCAGATAGAGGGGTACAGGGAGGGAGAGGAGGGGCTTACACAGAAGTTAAGACAACATGAATGAGTTCCATAGAAACCCTCATCTGGCTAGCATTCTACAAGATATAATCACCAATAAAGGGAGACAGAAGGGGGAAAAAAAGCTTAACCTTAAAACCACTGACTCTGACCAGTAAATCCCAAGCCCAGAATTGGGTTGCCTCCCACAGTAAGCTGTTGACCAGGGAAACCCTTGAGGTCCCCAAAACAAGGTAGGCCATTGTCAAAACACTTGATTGCCTGCAAGAGCTAAAGGGTAAGATCATACTGCTGAAGACACCACCAGCTGCAGGACACTGGAATACCATGTTGTAAATGATAGGGAAGTTAGCTCTCTCCTGGCTAGCCCTCATAGTGCTGGAAAGTCCTATGGGAGTCACTGGAGGACAACAATAACCAATAGCATGAATAAGCAGGGGACCCTGCAGACTACAAAATCAACTAGCTGGGCAAGAAGTACACAATTGTGCAATGGTGGCACACAGCCTCTGTAGGTAACCAACTGTTCATTCATTGGACATGTGGTCTGATCAGTGGAAGAGTACTCATATCTGGTACTGGAACAAGTAGATAGCCATAGTCAGGAAATCACAGCTCAGAGAGAAGCCCCGACTGCTCTCTGGAGAAGAAGAGTGGGCGTGCACACCAAAAGTTCTCTCAAATAACTTTGCATACCCCATTTAACCCAAGCTCCTCTCTCTCTGATGACACAGAAATTGGAGGAGAGCCAAGATGCATTGATAAGAGAAGAAGGTAGCTGACAGCCTGCCATGAGATGTGCCACCTCTAACACATCTGCCAAGGTCCAGGAGAAATTGCAGAGGAGATGGCAACATGAATATTGCTCTTACTATCTAGGGTTATAGTGAAAGAAATGGCGATCAATCAAAACCTATCGAAACAGAAATCCAGAGGCTTCAGAGAATTCAACACTAAATCAGACTGCCAACAGGCCTGCTGCTGTGGCTCAGGGATCATTGTAGAAGAGAGGACAAAAAGATTGTAAGAGCCCCAGGGGGCCTAGGAAGACCTGAGGCACAGCCTCCTCCAACCCCCGTTACCCCACAGGAACTGACTGAGGCCTTGATGACCCCACAGTGAACACCATAATCCCATGGAGGAGCCCCCCTCCCCAGGGAAATGGGAGCAGAGGTAAGGGGATAAAAGAGTGTAACTTTTCATAATATGTATAGAATAAATTTTTTTTAAGTTTATGAACATTGCTAACTTTTGCAGAACACTAAATAAAAAATTTAACTCAGAATGCAAAGGTTTATATGGCCTATATTTTTAAGTAAATATATCTTAAGAAGTACTTTTTGCAGGTGCAGTATCTCAGGCCTGCAATCACTTGGGAGGCTGAGGCAAGAGAAGCAGCTTGCTTCAAGTTCAAGGCCACAGTGAAATCCAGTCTCAAAAATAATACTAACAGGGCTGGAGAGATGGCTTAGTGGTTATGGTGCTTTCTTGCAAAGCCAAAGGACCCAGGTTTGATTCCCCAGGATCCATGTAAGCCAGATGCATGCATCTGGAGTGCATTTGCAGCAGTTGGAGGCCCTGGTGCACCTGTTCTGTCTGTCTGTCTCTCCCTCTCTTTCTCTCTCTCTCAAACAAATAAAAATTAAAAAATAATAGTAACAATGGGAACTCTGACAACAAAACAGGAGAGTAAAATCTTCTTAAGGAAAAAAAAAACCGAGAAAAGAAAGTGGTATTCAATGATGTATTCTCAGTTATGAAATAAGTTATAAATGTACAAACTATAAAATAATAAAACACTGAATATATTGGGGACATATATTCAAACTACAATGGACATTCAAACCATCCCCTGGCCCCCAATATATTTAGCTCCTGGCCCCACTGATAGATTTATAACTATCACACATTGTAAATTGTACTCAGTCAATTTCAAAGGTTCTCACAGTCTTGATCAACTTAAGATAGTGAGTCCTGTAAAATCAAACAAGTTAAATACTTTCAACATGTAAAGGCACAGAGTAAACATTTTTAACTGGTAAAAGCAAAGAGAGACTAGAATAATGCAAACTCAACTATCATCAGCAGTCATCAAACTTCTGCAGTTCAAGTTCAATATAACCAGAGACTGACAGTCTCCAGGTTTTCCAATTCTGCCCCTCAGCTGGGCAGAGTCGCCAGGAAAACTTTCATCCCATGCCAACACTGCACTCCATGGTAGCCCTTTTGCACAGTCCTGGTATATCCAAAACATCTTCAGGTCTCCATGCAAACCACGGTCCATCTTCCAAAGGCTCTTCCAGCCTATTCCTGAGGTCTTCATGCCCTGCCTCATGCCGCATCTCAGCAGCGGCTCCTGGAACCGTGTGCAACTCATGACCACTCCATGCATTTTCATGCTTCCAAAACTAATACCAGGTGTGCAGGACACAGCCATATTCTAAATCAGGGACAAAATAAACCATAGCCTTGAAAAGCAGGTTCCTTCTCCAGTCAACTCTTTCCAAAGAGTTTGCATTTCTAACAGTCTTTCCTCAGGCATCCTCTCCATTGTTTTAATGTAAATCAAGTCAGGCCACCTTCCTTCCACCTTCCTTAAGATTGCTAATGTGTCAACAATAGCAGCTTAACCAGTCTCAGTGCCTCTACTTTTAGCTTGCTTCAGGTTTTCCAACTCAAAATCTTAAAATCTCAGTCCGATATCTTTAGCCAAGCACATCAGTCCATTACAAATTTAACCTTGATCAAACTTTCTGGGCCTGGATAGCAGAACGTAGCCATCCCCTTATGCCAGTAGCCCAGTTCCAACAAAGTCCTCTGTAGTCTTTCTTTCCCCTTAGAATCCACATAAGCCAAGCCTCGAAGTTCAGTACTATCTGCACTTAGCATTCTCAAACTCTCATCAGAATAGTCCATAAAACTTGGCTTACCACTCCAGAAGGCATCTTCAGTTGCAAGCACCAAGTCCATGCCCATTCCTCCAAAACAAAGGTTGCAAAGAGACGAACATCCACACGGTCAGGTTCATCTCACCCCACACTCCTCGGTACCACTTTACTGTTGCAGACAGCTTCAGGTTCGCTGAGATGAACTTCCAGACCAGGCACAGTTATGGAGGAAGGGATATTATTTATTGAAGCTTACAGATCAGGGAAGTTCCATAATGGCAGGAGAAGCGGCCTGCTCTCCACAGGGCCAAGCAGAAGAGAAAAGCCAACCAGCCACCACAGCACACAGAGCAAAACTAACTACAGCCAAAAGGTCACACAGCAGACTTCAGGAACTCCTGCTAGACACACATTTGCATATCTTTACAATGGAATCTCAAACCATCACCACACCTTAAGACCAGGGCCCCAGTGACCTTGCCTCTAGCAAGGTGATTGCAGATATAAACTATAAAACTGCCTTTTCCTGGTCTTCTGCTTCAAGAGTTACTTACTTATTTTCAAGTCTCTGGAGGAAGTTTTCTTGAGAATATCATATTTATCACCCAGGGGAGTAGAGCAAGTTAATTTCTGAGATGTCTGTCAAAACATGAAGAAGTTTCCCACTGTTCTGTGATGTGGAACAGGTTGCATGCTCGAGTCTCAAACCCTGCTCAGCTTTGTGGACGAATACTTGGGCCAGTAGACTGCTCTTTCTTCTCTAAGTATAGCTTATTGCAATTAAGCCTTTCATTACATGAAACATCTTGATAAGTCTTTCATGCTTCCCAAAGTTAGTAAACCATGCATTAAAGAGCTGCCTTTCCTGAGCATGAGGCTTTCTTTCACTTCACCTTTTATCAAAGTATGCATTAAAAAAAAAACTAAGAATAATATATCCAATTACTTTACACAGCTTAAGAAGTCACTGAGAAAAAGTTTATGTTTCAAATTAATTCTCTTTATTCATCTTGAAATTATATCTAAGTTTTTGTTTTTGGTTTGTTTTGTGTCTATAAAAGTGGCACTTTGAATGAGCTTCATTTCTGGGATATTTCAGTGATTGTTTAATCTAAGAAGAGTATTTGGTTGTGAGCACATCATGCTAGATTGCATGTGTGTGTACGTGTGTTTGTGAAATATGCATGTGTGTATGTGCATTCTCATACATTTGTGCATGTGTATGACGCAAAGGCACACGCGCGCGTGCGTGTGTGTCTGTGTGCGCGTGTGTGTGTGTGTGTAAGTGTGTGTGTGTGCACGCACGTGCGTGCACGGTGTCTTGAGGTTGATATTGGATGTGTTCCTCCATGGAGCTTTACTTACTGAAGTAGCAGTCTCACTAGCCAACCTGGCCCAGGGATCCCCTGTCTCTGTCTTCCAAGTGCTGAGTGTATAGGCAGGCCACCATGTATGCCCAGTACTTGGCATTTATGTGGATGCTGGAGATCTTAACTCTAGTGCTCATACTTGTGTGGGAAGTGCTTTATCGACTGAAACATCTCAGGCCCTGGTGAGACTTTCAAAGCTTCCACCTTTCTCTCATGTACCTCCTTAAACACAATGAAGTAAATGAAATATATATCTGACTTTAGTAAACACAACTTTATATTAACTTAATCAAACAAGAAAAATACTTGTTGCTTCCATGAACTACCATTCCTTTGACTTAAAATATAATCCTGATACATAAAAATCATGTAACTATTGATATTTGTACCTGATAATTGAGAGCAATGTTATATCTTTTACAATTGTTATAGTTAAACACTGTCCCAATGAATGCTTTCCTTTCTGCTAAAACACCTGTAAACATCTATCAGGAAGTTTCAGCCGTTTGCATATCTATTTCAAAGTCACCTCACACACAAACAAGTACACAAGCAAGAGAGATGACATGCAGACGTGGTGTAATATACAACTAGAGTAAATAATTTGCATTATGTAATGATATAGTTGCTTAATTAAGAGAAAAGAATGACTTATCCTTTATTTGTCCTCTTCAAATCTTAAAAATGTGAATTTGTCTTAGATATCTATAAGGGAAGATGTATCAGTAAGCATTCATTCTAATCTTCAAATGTAGAAAAAAATCAATTCCTACCTCCATCTCCAGACCCCGATCCTGCATCTGGAAAGAAAAACATACAGTTTATATTCACTTTTTTTTGTGTGTGTGTGAGTGTGTGTGTGTGTGTTTTGAGGTAGGGTCTTACTCTAGCCCAGGCTAACCTGGAATTCACCATGTAGTCTCAGGTTGGCCTTGAACTCACAGTGATCCTCCTACCTCTGCCTCCTGAGTGCTGGGATTAAAGGCATGCACCACCACACCTGGCAGTTTGACTTTGTAATGATCAATTTTAGTTTCTTTTGAGTTTGGTTTGGATTTTTGAAACAGGGTATTTTGTAGCCCTCGCTGGCTGGGAACTATCTGCGGAGAGGATGATACTGCCCTCATGATCCTCTGCCTCCACTTCTCAAGAATTTGAATTATAACCATGCATCACCAAACACAATTTGTTTACCTTCTTAGGACTGAAACATCATTGGTTTTATTTTATTTTTTGTTTATTTATTTATTTGACAATGACAGACAGAGAGAGAAAGAGGCACATAGATAGAGAGAGAATGGGTGCACCAGGGCCTCCAGTCACTGCAAACAAACTCCAGATGCATGTGCCACTTTGTGCATCTGGCTTTTGTGGGTCCTGGGGAATCGAGCCTCCAACCGGGGTCCTTAGGCTTCACAAGTAAGCACTTAACCGCTAAGCCATTTCTCCAGCCCCATCATTGGTTTTAAAAATTAGTAATATTTCAGGCTGAAGAGATGGCTTGGTGGTTAAGGCACCTGCCTGCCAAGCCTAACAACACCGGTTCCAATCTCCAGGTTCCACGTTTAGCCAGATGCAAAGTGATGCAAGGGTGCAAAGCCGCACTTGCCCACAAGGTGGGGCACGCATCTGGAGTCCGTTCACAGTGGCTGAGAGGGCTGCTGGCACATCCATTCTCTCTCTCTCTAGCTCTCTCTCTATGTCTCTCACATAAAAAAGTAATATTTCATCTGATAATGTGTAGCCTAATAAATTTAAACTAATTTCTATTAATATAATTCATACAAGATATCATTTCTATTTTTAAAATTTATGACATTTACAATATCTCTCATATTTTAATTTCTTTTTTTACATTTTAATTTTGATCAGGCTTAATTTGTATGTTTTGATAAAAAAAATTGAAAATGAAGCAAGGCATGGTGGTGCACGTCTTTAATCCCAGCACTTGGAAGGCAGAAGTAGGAGGATCGCCATGAGTAAGAGGCCACCCTGAGACTACATAGTAGATTCCAGGTCAGCCTGAGCTAGAGTGAGACCCTACCTCGAAAAACAAAGCAAAACACAAAAAAATTGAAAATGAGATGTTTTAAACAAACAGATTTTACAAATTAAACATTATGATGCATGTGGCAAACAAGTTCATAACTGAGACTTACATTCTTGTAAATTGCATATAAAATGAGTTTAAAATATCCATTTTATATAATGGATAGTAGGCTGCCAAAAGCCACAATTGTGGATTATTGTATCTTCAACTAAATCATTATTTGTTTTTAAGTGCGTAGAAAAATAAGCCTAACTTGCCTTTGTACTCAAAATTGGTTCCACACTGAGAGATAATGGCAGAGCAAATATCACCCCTTTCTGGAAATCTGTACTTCCTCCTTCTCTCCTGTCCATGTAATTACCACTAGTCAGAGCTGTCTATGTCTAAGAACTCAGGTTTCTAGAAATACCGTTCCTACTTTGAGTCAAACCATTAAGTATCCATCAGTTCCTATACAGACACTATCTTCTCACTGCCTTCCTACTTCATTGATTTCTATTTGGTTATATGCATTTCAGTTAGTACTGGAAATATGATAATATGTGTATTCTTTACTAAGTATGCTACCATTCCACAGTGAAATCTTATCCAAGATTCAGGACATACATCAAATGCCACCTCTATGCATTTGTATTTGATATGTTAGCCCAATTAATATAAAATATGTCTTCTAATTATCTACCTCCATTACATTTTGCTGAGAGACATTACAGTGAGTGGCCTGGCATATGAAAATAAACAGAAGGCTAACATATATAGAAAAATGGGAACCTCCCTAAAAGCCCCTCTTGTTATGGCTTTGTCATGAAGGAGCAGCAGTTAAATTGTCAGTCTTAGTTGTAACTCACATAATTAAATTCATAGGATCCAACACTGTGAATATATCAGAATGTCAATTCATTGATTGGCTGCTACTGTGATTGGACATATATCTTTGGACCAGAATATTCTTTCCTTAAAGGCAAGCTAATGTATTAAACAATATATACTAAAAACTCTGCTTAGCACATATGGGAATAAGTGAAGGATTATAATCCTATGATTTAGCAGTTTAATGATAACAGATACAGTAAGGCTGAAACACTCATCCTCATATTAGCATCATGTTCCTGCCAACTCAACCTACCCTAGTAGGATACAGCATAGCATGGTTTCTTGAGGATAGAACAACACTTGAGTGGTTAATGTTTACTGTTTCCTCTTAGAGTACTTTCACCAAAAACAATCTGACTTGATTGTATTTGAATTAATTTGAAAGCTTTTTTCAGTATCATCTGAGTCATAAGGACTAAATCACAGGCTGCACTATTTAAGTGTGAATGCATCCTACCTACATTTTAGCTGAATATATAGTTTATTTCTAGATTTTTTTTTTTTTTTGAAGTAGGGTCTCACTCTAGCTCAGGCTGATCTGGAATTCACTATGTAGTCTCAGGGTGGCCTCGAACTGATGGTGATCCTCCTACCTCTGCTCCTGAGTGCTGGGATTAAAGGCATGCGACACCACACCCGGCCTTATAGTTTAATTCTCTTTCCTACAAAGACCATAAACTTCTGGAAGTCAAGTACAATGTAAGATCCATCCTTTTGTAATTCTTTGTGTCACACCAATTGAACAGATGACAGAGGAAATCTCATTCAGCCTTCCAAGGTGATACTTCCTGTCTAATGTGTGTAGTAATGCTGACTCCATCGGGCTACACTGAAGCTTATTTTATACTTATAAGCTCTGCGTGGAACACAATGATTGAAATATTGAGAAAACCCTTGCCTATTTATCTTTAGGTTTCCCTATAACCACACACAGCTGGGCCATACCAGAAAAAGAAATTGTACTAGTAGTTTGGCTTGCATTTCCCAAGTGTTTCTTAAACTTCAAGAGAAGTGGTCCTTAATGCAATTAGTGTTTTAGTTGACCCAAATTAAATATCTAGGGAAGAAAGGAAGAAAAGATGGGAAAATGCTCACTGAAGTCAATAGCATCATTATAAAATAGTTATGGGAAGCTTTAATGTTTTCTCAATTATAGGTTGAGTCATCTTGGCAAACCAGAAATGAGTAGCCTACTAAAGACATAATGAGACAGAAACACTCATGAAAGAAGTGATGCTATTATACCTAGATCCTGGTTTTTGTTCATGTAGTTCTGACAAGACAAGGGGTTAATCTGATAGTGGAACTATTGGGGAGCACGCACAGTAGGAAAACCATATTCTGGACAAAATAGATTTATAAGCTCAGTGGCATAGAATAACAATAAAGTATTTATTTTCTGTCCTTCTATTCCTTGAAAGAACAGTTTGCCACCCCCACTCACTATCAAAGAACATTAAAAATAATGGGAAATTATGCAAAAAAGTCAGAACCCCAATTTATTTACAGTCAGACCTGGTTAATCAAAAATCACTTGGTCTCTCCATCACTGCTCAGATCAAAACCTTTTTAGATTCACTAGTCAACAGATGTATTCAGCCAAACTGCCTGACTAATTAAATCCTGTAGAAATCTAAGCATGCAAATGAGGTAAGGACACCTTCTCTTCAATTGTGATTAAATTTTCTACTTGGCTAAGTGTTTATTTTCATAGTAAAACCAGCACATCAGGGACTAGCATGAAAGACTGAATGAATCCAGAGAGCTTGATTATGTGTGCTGACAAGAACATGGATTTTTGGTATCTGATGTCATTGGGTGTAACCATAACTCCTGGTCTGTTGTTATGACTACTGCTGTGGGTCCACACTAGGTGATGTGCAAGGAAAGACAGCTGTAGCCCCTTGATGATGCAAGCCCTTTCCTTCATACTCTAGGGTGTTTGCCTACAGCCTTCCTGAGAGAGCCAAAGGTTCCATTTGTCCTAATGTCCTCATCTTTCCTTCATTGCTTTCTTTCTTCATCCCTTCTCTCCCACCTTTCCTTCTTTTCATCCTTCCTTCCTTTTTGGTTCTTTTGATGTGGCTGGGTAATTGTTTTCATAATCTGTGTTTGATGCTCTTTCTGCTTCCCCTATCCCTAGTCTGACAGTACCATGGTAAGCTGCCTTCTCTGCTGCCGACTAACGTCTGCTGCTGCAGCTTTTATCCAGCACAAGATCAAGCAGAAATGACCTCTATGTTCTGCCAAATAAGGAAGTAGAGCAACAGTCCAGCTTGCCTCCTGACCATTTTCCAGAAAGGTCACTTATATCCCAAGGTAATGAATCATTTAGGAGAAAAGACTGCTTAACAAACAACACAAAAACAGTAGCAACAAATCCTATATTACTGTCCCTGAGAAGTGGCACCAATTATCTTCTGTTATTTAGAAACTTCGGTAGCCACCAGTGTACCATAGAATCCTATTCACTGCTCACTGTCAACAGGCTAAAGATAATCTTTTAAGGAATATAAGACTTTTATCTTTGTTCATTTATAATCCTACCTCAGCTACCAAACACATACTTTTCAAATAATATCCTAAAATAAAAATACTTACTATACAAAGGGAAACTGAAATAAAATATACTTTTCAAACACCATTTTCTAATTTAATTTTTAAAAATAAGTTTACATATTATGTCATTAGTTTTCTTGAATATGATTATGTCACTCAAATTCTCAAAACAACCACTTTACAGAAAGTCATTTGTCATTAAGGATAACTGTCATAAGAGGCCAATATTGCCTTAATATAAGTAATTATGAGAACTTGATCAGTTCTGTATCAAGCCTTTCTTTATTAAAGCAGGTGCTAACCCCCTTTCTTCACCACCTGTCAATACTGCTGATGTGTAACAACCCCTACACAAAAGGGGGGAACCCTAAAAACTAAGGAGAAGATGAAAGTACATTTCCTCCTCTCTTTCTTGATGGCATTCTGGGGACAACAGAATCTGAGGTTCAATGTGTTTGAAGACAGATGTTAGCATATATCACATAGACATGAGTACATTCTTCAGTAAGATCTGCTAAATGGTAGAAGTGTATTTTGTCGAGCCACTAATTGTAGCTTTCTAACTTCAGAACTGAAATCTTCAAGAGCTAGACTCTCGTGGATGATTATATTTTTCAAAGCATCAATCAGCTAGTCAAACAAAACCTTTACCCATGCATAGTTTGGTTTCTATAAATTTGGTATCTGGGCAGTCCATCAAGATTTCTAATTATATTTTTATTCAACTGTCTGCACGTCATTAAACAACATATGTATTTAAATCTACCATTTGCCTTATGATACATTTCCACATTCTTCCAAAAGTGATTAAAATGTAAAGACACAGAAAAAGGCATGCCTTGTGCAGAATAAAAGGAAGTGGGATAATCAATCAGTATGTCATCTGTTGATATTTTGGAGAAGAGAGAAGAAGAGCCATAGTCTTTAGACTGAAAACCCACTCGGGTTACAGGGAGCCCTGAAATCATACCTGTGGCACAGGATCCTTCAGAGACCACAAGTATCTCACTCTGCTGTTTGCAGGCAGCCTGCCGTAGGTAGCACTCATTCTGGTAGCTCTCTCCGTTGGAGCCACACACAGGCACGTAGTCACTGTTGCACTGGGGAACAAAGAGATATGACCAAGGTTATTACTAGAGTCTGCATCTCTCTGATATCCTAAACACAAATAATCATTAAAAAAAAAAAAAAAAAAACCCACATCCTTCATGTTCAGTGGTCCACACTGTAGTCTGTAAATCTTTAACCTTGTAAGTACATCATTTCAAGGCACACAAAAGCAGTGTCAAGTCAGCCAATTTATCATTTGATTTAGACAAAAGCAAAAAACAGTATCTCAACTGATCAGGCAATTCCAAGGAAGTGACTGAACCATTAGCAGCACAAAGAAAATATAACAACAAATGTATCACTACTATTTAATTTATTTCTGATAACACTAGTATTTAATTTTTTTTTTCTGATTACACCTGACTTCCTATGGGAAAACAAACACACCATACTGTCCAAGCTATTCAAAATAAGGTTCATGTTGATCTGTGTTTGGAGCAGAAGTACTTGGCTGAAATGCCAAAGCTACACTAAAATAAATAAATTAAACCCAGTTAGTCCTTGGTTATTTGTTTTTTTCTATTTAATTTTAATCTTTATGGATTGAGGCATATTCAGATAAGATACTAATTTACTACTTTTTAGATGTATTTAGAGCTTTGGATATTGATATAACCCAGAAATGACTAAAGAACACAGAGAAAAGCATTCACAGATACTGTATTAAATGTCAACTTTTCTGAATATTTCAAAGTATCACTATAAATATATTATATAGAAATGAAAAAGTTTATTTTAAAATAATCTCAGTAACAAAAACTACACACTTTTGAAATTTAGGCAACCTACTGGGTATAGTCATCATAACACAGTGACACTCCAAGGCAGTAGAAATACTTGGCCGTGTCCCATACATGCTAATTACACTAGGATGTGATTATCTCATGATTATCACTACTGATGCTCTTCATTGTTTAATTATAACAAATGAAATGATCACGATGATTGCTTATAAATTTTTACCTAAGCCAGAAACTGAATAAGGAAAGTCATGCACACACATGCATGTGAAAACATTTTTTTTTCTTTTCCAATTTTTTGAGGCAAGCCCAATGAACTGGCCCCTTTTTATGTGGGCACAAGACAGAGAGAGAAATAGAAAAGAGAGAGAGAGAGAAAATTGGCATGCCAGGACCTCCAGCTACTGTAATCAAACCCCAGATGTGTATACCACCTTGTGCGCATATGCAATCTTGTGTGTATACATCACCTTGTGCATCGGGCTTATGTGAAATCTGAACCTCTAAGCCATATCTCCAGCCATCTTTTTCATTTCTAATTAAAATTTTTGATCTTATGATGCACTATAAATTTATAATACAAAATAAACTATCAACATATTAGGGAAACTAGAGCACTGTTTATATGAATGCTAATAAATTTGTCTATTACCAGTAAATTATAAACTCAAGGATTGATGCAAAACCTGCCAATAAGGTAAGAAATCAATTAGTAAAATCTTGAGATGGATTTCATGCTTTAATTTTTTAACAATATTTATATATTTTTTATTTGCAATCAACTGTTTACCTCTTGGTCTATGTCTTCATGTTATAAGAGTTTAGTCATCCTGATGTAAATCAATGTTCTCTGAAATGAAAGTCTTCTGTGCCTTGCCTTTGATTACCATTAAATAACCTAAATATTCTACTTTGCTAATTGTCATCTACTTTTTTTTTTCCTAACATTAAAGCCAAGTTTTAGTATCCTCATATCATGATGGTAACAATTGCTAACTGGATGACTTACACTTTAAATATATTCGTCTCCATTTCTACATTTGGTCATCTAGACAACCGAGGAGCTCTCTATTTAATAATTCTATTTCACAGTAATACTGCTGGTCCCTACACTCACTCTATTTATATAATTATGGAAGAACTTTAATTGATTGTAAACTTTTGACAATACATTGCTGATCTCTAATTCAGTAAGAAGTTCCCTTCTGATTGGGTAACAACTGTGAAAGGGATGACATTCACAACCTTTTCATATATTTATGCAACATGAAGACTGACTATCATAAGAAAGAACAGATCTATTACTACTCAAGACAAAAGACAATAGCAAAATTTCAGTACAGAGGTGAATTTCCCAATGGGCAGTAATGAACAGTAAACAAAGCTGGTGTTCCTATCAACACTCATGGCCAGGAATAGATGAAGTTCTTAAATGGGCAGTATTCAGCACCGGGAGCAGCACAATGTAGGTGGGCTCTATTGGGCTTTCTATTATCTACAATGGAGGAAAGATCAGAAAGAAGGAAACAGTAACATAATGAGCAATAGACTTGCTAACTATTTCAGTAGACATATGAGAGCTATTAATTAGTGTGTACAGTGTAACTAGTTAACTTTTCAGACTTGGGCCCAGCATTCTTGCTCCTGGTTTTCTTTTTATTATCCAGCTTCAGTCTGAGTTGTAGTACTTGGTGTGTATATTATTTAGGTCCATATTTTCTTCCATCCCCCTCATACTTCTCATGTTCTTCTGAATATTTGTCAAATGTAGAGGCAATGGATTGAGTGGGGACTGGGAAGTATTTATTATCTTTGTCAGGTGCTATTACACAATGCTGATGCATCTTAAAATACCGAACAAACTGATAAAGTGTTCATATGTCACTTCTGAGGGATGCGGGAAGCCAAATGTGAACAGTGCTAAAACGGAGCTGCCAAGTTCCATGCACATGCCAAAAGGGAGATTTGTAGAGAGCTGAGAAGAGCTTAACTGTAGATTATCACCACAATGTTTTTGGCCCTTGACCATGACTTTCACACGTTAATATGAATAACACAGGGGAAAAGCATGTTCTAAATCATCAAGGCTCAAAGGGAGCAAGAATAATCATGTGTTTTCTTATTTCTCTTATTGTCTTTGAATAGGACCTGAGTATATTACTCAATGGTTAAAATTTTCAACATTTCTTGCTTATTTCCTGCATTTGAAATGGGTAATGGGGGTATGTGGAAAATCAACAAATATATGCTTTAAAATATGTGATCCTTTCTAAATATAACTTTATAAAGAGAAATGCAAATCATTTGAAACCCATGACATATTTTAACTAGCAGATTGAACACCTGATATTGAAAGCAAAATATGGCATTTATAGAATTATAAAACAAAGAAAACCAGGATACCTCTCACTGAGAAATTAGGCTACTACTGCATTAAAATATGCCCAATTATTAGAAATGGGTGTTAGTGATAATCACAATACTGTCTGTTCACTGTCTGAGGAAGGGCCAACTTGGGTATTAAGTGACTTACTAAAGGCCATAAAGGCTTGGAACGAAAAAGTAAGGCTAAAATCTAGATGGCTAAATCCATAAATATAAGTGTTATACAACTTCTGAGAGGAAAAGTGAGCCTATTTTTCCTAGGTTGTTTCATTTTTTTTTTTTTAAACTTTGAGTTTATTTTCTAAATATGTGTTTTCAATAGAAAGATTTTGTTCCAAAAATTTTACATTGACTAAGTAATCAACAATTCCTCATACTAGGGTATCCAATACCATGACACACTGGGATATACAGAATTTATTTTTTTGGCACCAATAAACAAAAATGGCATTAGAAGTTTCCATATGATTTATTGCTTGTTTGGTTAATAAAGATTTTTAGCTGTTATTTCACCATCTAGAAGTTATGTATAATATGATTTTTTTCTATTGATGCCACCTTCTACAGTCTGGCATGTAGAATGTTCTCAACAGATGTTAAGTGAATTTTGTTATATCCCCAGTTGTCAAAGGCGCAGGAAGAATGGCTTAGGGTATGGCATATTTCTCTTCTAGAAAAGAAAATGATAAAAAAAATTCTACATATGTTGCAGTTGTTTGATTATCCATAAGTAACTTTTACTTCTCTGGCTCACTTTTTCCTAGATATAGAGTTCTATGGTTTCTATAGTGAGCAGCACTTTAATTGTAGTGGAAATGGCTCTTTGTGACCTTCTATGTTAGGTTATTGAAACATATAGTATTTATATGGCTCCTTCTCTCCTTCTGATATTTGGTCTTAAAACCTAATTACTGGGCTACAGGTAAAACCAAACTAGCCCATACAAAAAGATGGACATGGAAAAGGACCAAGACCCCCACCTGGTAGTCAAAAAATGAGCTAGAGCCCTCAGATGAGCAGAGAAGCAAGCCTCTTAGGTCCCTCCCCTCACTCTTAGCAAAGGAGAGATGAGCTGTTTACAATAGCCTCATCCATATTGCTGATTCATTAACAAAATAAGCAATTATGGTCAAGCAACTAAGTTTTGGGAAATGTGTTTTGCAGCCCTAGTAACTGAAACATTTTCCAAGCTAAAACATGTTTTAAGTGAAAATGTTTAGTACTTAAACTAGGCAATACTTTAAGAAATAGATAGCATCATACTTTAAACTTATACAATGTCCATTGGTCATTCAATCAGTATTAAGAACAACTACATGTGTTGTTCCTTTAATCATTCTATCTTTCTTTCTTCTTTCATACATCAACTCAGCTATCAACTGTCACTATATTTCCATTCTCCCATCTGATTTACCAAATTGACTAGCAAATCACTTGTCATGTTGGTAGGAGGATACATGAGATTGCTGGTCAGTTTGGAAGTTCATACTATTTGTAAGGCTGAGTATCCTTTATAAAAAATGATTGAGACAAAAAGCATCTGAGATTTTAGTGTTTGGGGGATTTTAGAATGTTCTCATAGGCTTTTCCCTTTAAGTATCCCTACTCCAAATATCTCATATCCAAAATGCTCTCAAATCTCATACTGATTTACCACCATTTGGCATTCCCAGATTGAAGATAGTTGACTTCTACTGTTTGGGATATTAAGAATTATCTACAATAAGCTGACATTGTGGCTGTGTTGGTGGTATTTTCATTTGTATGTATATCTTGGAAGCATTGGTCCTTACTAGGTCCTTACTCTAGAATCTCTACCTAGGGTAAAGTCTTTGTAGTAATGTGTCTGAATGTCCACATCTTTTGTAAGAAATGAAAGGACTGACAATGTGGGAGAGGAATTGTATCTCATGGACAAGGCCCCACATCCAATCTTTGGCATTGAAGAAAAATGAATAAACAGAAAAGGAAGGGAAAAAGGCATGGTTGGAAAGGAAATGAAAAAGAAAGGTAGAAAGAAAGAAAACAAAGATTATCTAATCTAGTTATAAGGCATAAATAAGATAATATATTCAAAGAAATAAGTTTATTTTAAAAATCAGGCTGGAAAGACAGCTTAGCAGTTAGGGTGCTTGCCTGTGAGGCCAAAGGACCTAGGTTCAATTCCCCAGTACCTATGTAAATCCTGATGCACAATGTGGCACATGAATCCATTGCAGTGGCTAGAGGCCCTGGCATGCCCATTGTCTCTCTCACTCTCTATTTATCTGCCTCTTTCTCGGTCTCTTTCAAATACATAAATAATAAAATATTTTTAAAAATCTAGGGAAGTAAAGGCTAATATGTGTTTTCTTTACTAATTTAATAAGAATTTAAATTGGAAAATAGTATCAATTGCACACAAATATGCCTCTTTCCCTTTGAAATTTGTCTCACAGCTAAAAATACTAGTTTCTATCCTACTTTGTATAAATGAATTTATACTTTTATCTGAAAACACAAGAAACAGAAATGTAGAGTAGTATATAAAAGAGATTTTTAGGACCTCTTATTTTTTTAACAGATGGAAGGGGAAAACATTAAAAGCAAAACCAGAAACACTAATTTATGTGAAAGTATGCAGAAAACAATCAAGGAAATCTTGGCTTAAGATATCTTAGCTGTCATTCTTCATACAACTTTTGTAATTTTCTCTATGTGTCACCTTAATTCAGCCACTCTATGTTACTGACATATCCTAAATCAAAATTTTCAAATAGGGAGATGTTTATTTTTGTCCTTCAAGAATGACTGTGTCAAAGCATGTATTCATAGCAGTGGAATCAAATAGAAGATTTAAAATGCTACAAACATTAGGAAACAGAAACATTTTTATTTTTGTTTTCTATTCAAACTTGCATGCATTCCACCATAATGTACTCCACAACAATTACTTAAATTAATAATAGATATACTTGGATGACCAATGTGTGAAAAACAAATGTTTTGGTTGATAAGAAAAATTTTAAAAATCTTGTATTGCAAGTAAAAGTTGAAACAGTTCCTTTAAAAAGAAACAATATATTTTCATTTCATAGCATTCATCAGATTCTAGAAACTCCTTTATTCCTGCAGATGATATCTTAGAAACATGGATTTCCACTTTTTATGAGTTCACTACTTATATCTGCCCTGAGTTAGAAAAATATAAATTCATGTAAATCATACATAAACTCTATAAAATCCTGTGTGCCTTTGATCAGTGATTTATCCATGATTTTTCTCTTTAGTTAACATTTGAGGGAAGTATGAACTGGGAGTTCTCATGCTCCATTCTCCCTCATGTAGTTCATTGAAAGAACATAATTACATCGTTCAGTGCAGTGGAGACTCTGGAAGTGGGTTGAATATTAAATCTCACAAATATGTTCTAACAGTATAGTATGGTCTTAAAGACAGTCACAGCAATACCTCTGCAGGGCGTGGGGTTTCACTCTGTTTCTTAGAAAGGAGAAAATAACACACATATAGCTTTTAGTGAACCTAAAAGTAACTCAAGCCATATTAAAATGTGAATTCTATTATCTGTCTCTGTCTCACTATGGTGTTGAATTCAATCCAGAATATTTAAATTTCATCAGTTCTAAATAGTTCATATTAAATCTGATATTTAGGGCTGGCTTTGAACTTAATGTTTTATTTGTCATATAACTTAATTTTCTTACAGTCTTAGAAAACATTCTTCATCTCCCATACCCATACAAGGTTTTGTTTACATGCACATTTCTTCATTCAGTTTCATGTTAGATGTCAAACTATACTTTCTAAAGTCATTAAATTCACACTCAATGGGTAATATAGAATATTAGTTCAACATATGTGGGATTTGTGGACACACATGAGAGGAAAAGTCACAATTTACAAGGTGGAACAACACATGATAAATGACTATAATATTGGAAGTTTTATTTAAATTGATTCTAATAACTTAGTTTTTATGAAATCTACTTTAAGCCATTTTACTCTGCTTAATTGTTGAAAATTTTTATAACACAGGCAAATTCCATCTGTCTTGTGTTCATGAAATGACTTGTGCCTCTGTGCTCCCTTGGATTTCTAGGAGATTCAGTTGAGCATGGTATTCATAAAAAGTCAACATGGTCCACGATTTCTAAGTTAGCACAGTAGTTTTGGAGTCGCCTTAATAAGAAAGTTAGTTTAAAATTTTAATAATATTTGCATGATAATGAAACACAAGTCCATTAAAACAAAGAACAGTAAGATCAAAGGATGACAGCCATGGTCCATGAAAATGAAAGTACAGATCTACATTTTCTGCCCATTGACTATTTTGACAATTATCTTCTGCCAATTGATTTATAAAATGCATGCCACAAGGGCCAGCAGGACATAATTTCCGTTCCACACCTGGAAAGCACAACTTCAGGCGATCTACCGCCAGTACCACTCAAAACTGTGGCATGTACAAATCTCAAGAAAATGTATGTCTTCTTGACATCAGCTGGTTCTCTCGTCAGTACTCTTGCTTGGTGCCAGCTTTCTTCTGAGCTTGTATAGCTCTCAACTGCCAAATGATAGGTTGTATAAGGAACCCTCTGCCTTGTAATCTATTTAATGAATGAATCAGAAGATCCAAATATAAGGTATCTTACCTTAAACTGACAGACACAAGTCACAGTGTCTCCGATTCTTAAACATTCTCCATCAAATTTACAGGTGTTGGTGTCACAGAGGAAGAGATCATTTTCTCTGTCATCATAACCTCAAATTTAAAGAGAGCATTGCAGTCATTAACACATGTTATAGGTTTGAACAAAAAGAACACTATCAAGTCTCAAAATCAGCATTTCCCTGACATTTACTTATTTAATTCCATCAGTCACAGATGTCCTACCAGGTTGCTCTTTACTGATCATTTCAAAATCTATTTAAGGGGTCAATATTAATTAGTGTTTTCACAATAATTTCATGGTCAAACTCGCTCAATGTTATGTGTTGATCATGCTATTTTATGTTATCTTAGAGGTGAATAAAAGTTTGATACTAGCTCCTCAGCTTATTTTTTGCCCATTATGTGTGCTATATTTATGACTGCCAAACACAACACTTTGGAAAAGAGCTGGTGATGGTATGGGAATGCCATTTTACTATTTCCCTGCCTTCAATTCTTCTTTGATTTAAAGTCTGAAGCAATCCTTATCTGGAATTTCTTCAGACAAAGAGGAAACAAAGCCCCAATAATAAAGACAAACAGGCCCAGTGTTTTCTGTGATGGTCTGTCTGGCTCAAATGAAGATGGATTACCTGCAAGTTAACAGGGGTGGGGGGGATGCCAAGTTCTTGACAGTCTGCCTGGAAACCCAGTTCATCCTTTTTTTTTTTTTTTAAGAAAAAAAAATTTGTGCAGAAGCCTTTAACATATCTGACTAATAATGAATTTCTTTATTGCCAATGGCAATCTCACAGTTAACTTAGGTATTTCCAAAAACAATATTAGTTAAGGATGAAGCAAACTAGTCATAATGGACTACAAAATCACCAACATTAAAAATAATCAATTTTTTAAAGCTGTTATGGTCCTAAGTGGAACTTATTCTTTCAAAAATAGCATACATGCATGCAGAAACCAAGAATAAGTTAGAGACATGTTGAGTTTTATAAAATGCCAAATTTAGAAACTACCAAAAGCAGAACAAAGTCAATCTACTGACCCAAATGCAATAGGGCCACATTCTCCACTTGTCTTTGCAAAGGATGAACTAGAATAATGCGTGATAATTTTCCTCTTCAATTTGTACTAGTAATATCTTAGAATTGCATATACTTTCACCTGTAAGTTACCCTTAGTCATGCCCTCCTCTCAAAAGTTACACACACTTCTTTCACATACATTCTTGAAAGCCACTTCAATGGGAGCCAGATTTAATTGCAGCACAATTATATCTACAGAAGATGAAAAATTACAAACACACTTGCTAAAACCAGAACAGACCAGACCTAGGGGACAATACCCAGACATGTTAATGGAGTTTAAAATGCCAATGAAATCACACCACAATTCCACCCAGTATACCAGAGGCTGTCATACTGAAATGTGAATCCAGTTAGTAAGAATGAAGTAACTCCAGTTCTTGGGCCCTATTCATTTAAGAGGTTTCAGCCAGCCAAGCTCTGATGTTCATACTTTGAAGGGGTCCCAACTAGCAAGAGGAGTGCGTGCCACTCTTCCAAACCCTGTACAGAAGTGGAGGAGTCTGAGCTCACTGACATCAATGGGTCAATATACTGTGTACCCTGGTGAGCCTGTCAGCTTAGACCATACCCATTATGGCCTGGGTGATTTGTGAGGGCTTCTATTTCCACTGCCATCCACCACCCAGGAGCTTGGAGAAGCCTTGAATGGGAACCTCTTGACTACAAAATCAAGGGAATTAAAAATCAAAATTGAAGGCAATTGCAGCCAAGGAAAGAAAGAGAAAGGGAGGGAAAAAAAGAGAAAGACTTGGAGGGAGGGAAGAAAGAAGACAGGGAGACACTCTGAGGGAGGGAAAGAGGGAGGGGTGGAGGGAGAGAGAGAGGGAGAGGGATGGAGGAAGGATGAAAGGGAGGGAAGGTGAAGCACTTGCAAGGAGGGAAGGAAGAATGGAGAGATGGAGGGAGAAATACTTGGAGGGAGGTTAGAAAGAAGGGAGGGAGACACTTTGAGGGAGGGAAGGAGGAAGATAGAAAGACTTGGAGGGAGGTTAGGAAAAAGAGAGAGAGACACTTTAAGGGAGGGAGAGTATGGGAGGGGGAGGGGAGAGAGAGAGAAAGAGAGAGAAAGAGAGAGAAACCTGCCTCCTTTGGTCTATGTGACCTGATCCTGAATAGATCCTCCGGCACTCTCTCAAGGCACTTCGGGTAGCAATCAAATGTTCTGCAGTCACCAGTGAATGTATTGCTTTCCCTCTTGTTCCTTCTCATAAAGTTATTTCTCGTTCACCCTAGCTAGACTTTTTCTTTAATGATGGGGAAGATTCCGTCAGTGTCTCCTCTATGATCTAGGATCCGGATTCTTTTCAGTGAACCCAGAAAACTGTCTAACTGCAGACACTTAAAGGGACCCTATGCCTGCACTTTCCAGAACCATCACCACCATCACCAATACCCTCGCACACGCTTGGCCTGGAGCAGTTCCCGTTTCTCTGGATGGAGATGGGAGGTCTCCGGTTTGGGACAGTGGCCCGCGAGGGCCTGGGCACACGCGCGAGGGTAGGTGGGTGCTTCTGCAGGGGGTGGAAGGGGTGCTGGACTCACCAGAGCAGTTCCAGCCGGTGGGCGTCTGGCAGTCACTTAAGGAGGTAGGGAAAGCAGCGAGCTTCACCGGACGGGCTACGATGAAAAGCATCACGGGCAGCAGCAGCAGCCAGCAAAAGCCCTCGCAAAGTGTCCAGCTGCTGCACTGCCGCGGGGACTCCCACAGCACCATGACTAGTTCGCGCAACTCTGCAGCAGCAGTAGCAGCAGCAGCAGTAGCAGGATCGGCGGCGGTGGCGGCGGCGGCGGCAGCAAGCGGCTTCTTCGGGGGAACGCACGATCGCAGGGGCCACGCGGTGGGCTACTGAGCATCCCTCGCACCGCGGCGGCGGCGGCGGCAGGGACACCCGGCGGGGAAGCGGCAGCCAAGACCGCGCATGATCTCCGGAGTTTCAGCAACATCCAGGGACCCGGCGCAGCCCCAGGAACAGCAGGGTCGTCCTCTGACTAGCCGCCTGAGAGGCGTGGAAAGCTTCAGCCATAAGAAGCGTGCTGTGGGAAACCCGGAGCACAGGAGGGCACGGGAGCCCGGGACGCGAGCGCGGGGAGACGGGCTGGAGGGACCGTCACAGCGCCCCGCAGCCCCACCGCCGCCTCTCGCGCTCTGCCGCCCGCATCCCTCTGGCGTTCGGGAAGCAGCAGGTCCTTAGCCCGCCTGGGGTCACGTGGGAAGCGGCAGTTGGACTCTGATTGGCGGAGCGGGATGCAGGTCCCGGGAGGGAGGGGTCGGCGAGGAGGTGCCCGGAGGAGGCAGCCGCGGATGCCACAGATGGACCAGCTCGCTTAGGCTCCCGCCCCAGTGGGGCTAGGTGGGGATGGCTCTTGTGAGAAGCCCGGGCTTCGGGGAGGGCGACCCCCACGCTCCTTCTCGCTACTCGCTCCACTCTCGGCTCCGGGACGCCCCCTGCTGTGCGCGGGGGCCCGACCAGCGCCTCCCAGAGGCGCGTGACCCCGGGCTGCGAGCACCCGCGCACCCGCGCCCGTGGCTTCGGTTGCGGCTGCGGCTGCGGCTGCGGCTGGGTAGTGTCGCCTCGGAGCTGGAGGTGGTAGGAGCGGAGGTGGCCGAGGAGCCGCAGATGCAGGGAAGCGAGAAAGCGGGCGGGGAGGGACGAGAGGGCTCCCTGCGCCCGGGAAGCAGCTCCAGGCTGGGCAGGAGGTGGCGGACCCTGTGGCGGTGCAGTTCTGAGCTGTAGCGGAGAGGACTGGGCGAGAGGCGGTGGTGTGAATGCCAGGAAGCACGCGCTGGCTGGTCTGCAAGCCTCCGCACCTCTTCTCGGCGCTTCCTGACACCCCGAGGACGCTCGCTAAGCTCCGCCAGCCGAGCAGGCTTCCCCGGCGCTCCTCCACTCCCTTGCCTGGCCTTCTGCAGCTCCCACCCCGCTCGGCAGGGGCGGGCGGAGGTTTGAATCCCATTCCCCGTCATGCGCTTTGGTGCAGCCTGTTTGTGTGGTTGCCGGGAAGGTGCAGCCAAATGTGTTTGGAAGGTCAGATTTGGTCGGGACAGGCGGTCTGCTGGGCCGCTGAAGTCTGGTCTGCATAGACAGACGCTGGGGAGAGGCGCATCTCCCCCCACCCCAAACCTGGGAAGCGGCGTCCTGCCAGCGAGGGCTCACTTTGGGGGTGCGCGTGAAGCGAGGGGCTGCGGATCACCAGGGACGGAGAGGCGAGGAGGTCTAACTGGGCACCAGTCCCCGGCTCGGCTCGGAGCGGTTCTCTTTTGCTCCCAGCTGGTCCTGGGCAAAAAAGCACAGAGGGACCCTACTTCCTCCTGCTCCGTTCCACGTAGTTAGACACACTCTTTGACTTGATGATATTTTAGTCCCTAGGACCCAGAGCTTTCTGAGACAAGCGTGAAGAAGAGTGGCTCGGGTCGCTACTGCAGTCACACTCATTTAGATACGATAGAAGAAGGAGTTTTCTTTTCTGTGTACGATCTTTCAATGAGTCAGGATTTTTTTTTTCTCCTCCGCACCTCGCTACCTTTCTATTCCTCTCTCCAGCCGCCTCCTTCTCTTTCCCTTCCTCCTCTCAAGAGCTCACAGCCTCCCCTTTTCTTCAAATTTCCCTGCTTTTTTCCTCTTCTGTGTTCCCTGTACTTCGACTAAGAGCATTGTTTGATGGCATTTAACAAGTAATTAGCGTCCATTTCCAAACACTTAAAAGAGGCATCAACATACTTTGAAAACGGGGACTATCTATCCTCAGCAGACACCGCCAGCAGAACAAATTGTGCCAAAACAATCCTTTTAAGTACTTCAACCTCCAACCTCCTCCCACTTCGTTGCTTCTTAACTTCTCCTTTGAGAGATGTGACCATGCGACATCTCCAAGCCTCAAAGAAATCTCGCTTCCTATGTGAGACCCATGCCTTCCTCTCACCGCCCCCCCCCCCGCCCTGGTCCTGAGAGGACCTCTCGGTTCCCCTGCCCACCTCCAAAGATTTAGGAATCGCTCTGCCTCCTGGCAAGTTAGCGGCTGCAGATCCCAGAGTTCCAGTCATTGCTCTTGCGCCTCACAGACGAGGACTCCATTAAAACAGATCAATCTGACCAGACGTTGGAGGCATCAGAAAATCAGTTTCTAGACAGAGCAGCTGAATTCTTGAAGGAAAACGAATGCTGAGAAGATAGACCTGCCAAATGATATTGCAAAAACAAAATCAGAGATGCCTTTCAATGGAGATGGCAACATAAATACAAGCCTAATGCAGAACAAGCGTTAACAGCTTCATATTATAGAGTGAGAACCTGTCAATTTTCATTGCAAGGCTTGGGTGGCAGCTAATCAGGCTTATGAAAAGAAGTCATGCTTGGAGCTAGAGACAAAGTCATTCAAAGTGTTTACGTAGTGATTATGACACTCAATCCACCTGCTAGGATTTCAGGGTTCGACTATAAGCTAGAATTTTACAGAACCTATTGGCCAAAGAAAACTGTTGTTGAGTGCTCTGCTAAGTAAAATTTTGGCACACTTTGTAATAATAACTACACTTCTTTAGATATGTTGTCCCCAGTAACTTTAAACTCGAAAGGGGTTAATTACCTCGAAAGGGGTGATGACTGATTAACAAATACAGTTGTTTCCTTAGAGGTTATTTAAATTATTAAGCAGTTTGAACCAAAGGCTTTCCAATAAGAATGCTGTGATTCTGTCCCTTTTACTGTGCATTTAGTGCTACAGTGCCACCAAGAAACAAATCCTGAAACTGGCAGGCACCACCAAGTGGCAGAAGAACATCATTCACTGAATGGAACCTTGTACTGTCAAAAATGTAAATAAAAAGATATACATTATTTAGCTCATCATTAGGCATCAAGGAAATAGACAGGCACTGCATTTGATTGCAATGAGATTGGATTAGTGTTTCAACGATTCCCCAGCAGGGTCAAATCAGTTTACTTATTACAATTACATTTAAAACCAAGCCTATGAAGTGTACCTTGCATTGCATATTATATGATTATGAGAAATGTAATCCAATTGTATCATGCATTTGCAAAGTTCTTATTTTAAAAATAACACACAGTATCAGCTTGCATACTCTATAATTGTGCAGGGGTAGAATCAAGTAGATTTCTTTTTTTATTTTCAAAGAGCATTTGTTAAGATTTGGGGAGATTCTAGAGTGTAGTTCAGTTGTAGAGGTATTTTTCTTACAGGCATGAGACCTTGGGTTAAATCCCTAGCACCACGAAAAGATTTATTTTTTAACATGGAAAAGGACATTATTAAAACTGTGAGATTACTCAGAGCTTAGCAAGGGTTGGATGGAGGAGAAAAGGATTCTAGAATATCAAACATTTAAGGCAGGTACATGAGCTTGGAAAAATAGTCTCTGGCAGTGCAAGCTCTGTTTCCTTCCTGCTCACTAAAATTCTGTTCAATAAAGCAGCATGTGGCCTATGCTTCTCAGGGTGTCAGACATTGAAATTTGCGGGAAGAAACTTTATTTAATCCCTACCATTCCTAAAAACAAGTACTGCCAGTATTCTCATTTGGTAGGAAAGAAATGTGTCTTTCAAGGCACCAAGCAACTTGGGGCTCAGCAAAATTCTATCTGAATTTAAAGCACACGACTGAACTCTCCATGTTCTATTATGCCACTTCCTAACCTCTGTAAAGGACTATATGCACTTTTCCAAGGAACACTTTTGTCTCTTCTATCTTTGGAGCAACAGTAACATCTGTATTCATTAAATCTCCAATAGGAACAGAGAGATCTCATGTCTCTATATCTGTTTGATTATTGCCTGAGTTTTTTTTTAATACATAAATTTTATTTCTCACTATAAGAAATTCTAATTCAGAAAGTCTAAAGTTTGACCCTGGCATCTATATTTTAATATTTACCTTGGTTGAGAACTAAATAACTAAATGATGAGTGGAAGATATTTGAACATTTGCTCAATTTTCTGAAGGCATTGTAAAGAAAATTTAAAGACAGAGTATAGACTTAAACTCTGTTTAGAGACTACTAGATATCTCTATGTTCTGTATATTAATAAAATACATTAAGCTACCAATATGTATGACTTCGTAACTATAGATTGTTTTCTCATTTGTAAAATGTGGGTAACAATAATATATACTAGGGTTGTTCTGAAGGATAAGGGAAAATAATGGGTGATTTAACAGCAATAACTCTGTAGGAGCATTTCTACATAAATAAATAGATGAATATATGAATTACTGAATAGATAAATCATTATTCCCTTGATTTTTGTGCAATCTTAACACAAAAGTACCTACTAAATTACTATGACATAATATTTGTATTAGAACTTTGTTGATAGATCAGATTCTGTTGACTGAGAGAAGCAGTCTTTATTTCTGATAGCTTTTTAAATCTCAGCATAATTATACTTGTCATATTCTACTCTTTTTAAATGAACAATGCAAAATTACATGCTGTGAAATAAAGAAATAATTTTCACTATACTTAATTCATTTGATTTTTTACTCTTGATTCTTCATGTTTAGTTTTATACTCTTGGTAATGGAAAATATATATTTTTAGAGTCTTAGGGCAGGAAGTCTTAGGCATGGTTTTATATCATGTTTACCAAGGGAATTAAAACCTACTGATGTAGAGTTACATCCATGACACAGAATCTCTGGTAGTGGCAGCAACATTTGCATACGTTGAAAACATTTTCTTTATGTTTCAACATACTGCTTTGGCTGAATCACTGTCCAGGGGAAAATGACAGAGTGAGTGTTTTTTTTTTTTAATTTTTATTTTTTATCCAAGCCCAACAGACTGTTTTTTTTTTTTTTTTTTTTTTATGCAGGAGAAGGAGAAAGAGAGAAAGAAAGAAAGAAAGAAAGAAAGAAAGAAAGAAAGAAAGAAAGAAAGAAAGAGAGAAGGAAGGAAGGAAGGAAGGAAGGAAGGAAGGAAAGAAAGAAAGAAAGAAAGAAAGAAAGAAGAAAGAAAGAGAGAAAGAAAATTGGTGCACCAGGACCTCAGCCACTGAAATTGAACTCCAGACATGTGATATGTGTACCACCTTGAGTACCTGGCTTGCGTGGGATCTGAAGAGTGGAGCATGTGTCCTTAGGCTGTGCAGGCAAGTGCTTTCACTGCTAAGCCTTCTCTGTAGCCTGTGAGTAGATATTTTAAATACACATCTAACAAAAGTAACTTCTATAAAGATATCTGATGAAAGCAATATCAACAAGTTAAGGTTTGAAGCCAAACTGCTAACAGTTTAGAAAAATAAAAGGAAACTACAATTGACATTCAAGAGATTTAATGCAGTAGTTACCTCAACACAACTGGGTGTTTCATTGGTTTACAAATACGAATACTTTTAAATCTCTATTTTCCTTTTTCGAATATATTTTTTCGAAGAGGGAGAGAGAAACAGGAAGAGAGGAGAGAAAGAAAGAGAATGAAAGAGAAAACAGAGAATGGGAACATCAGATCTGGCCTCTTGCCTTTACAAAGGTCCTGGGAAATCAAACTCAGGCCTTTCAGCTTTGCAAGGAAGTATCTTTAACTGCTGAGCCACCTCTCCAGCCCCCTCAAAAAATTGCTATATTCTTTTTTGTTTGTTTGTTTGTTTGTTTGTTTGTTTGTTTGTTTGTTTGTTTGAGGTAGGGTCTCACTCTGGTCCAGGCTGACCTGGAATTCACTATGTAGTCTCAGGGTGGTCTCAAACTCTCAACAATCCTCCTACCTCTGCCTCCTGAGTGCTCAGATTAAAGGCGTGAGCCACCACGCCTGACGCTAAATAATTGCTATATTCTTTATCACATCCTTATGTTAGGTTTTTATTGTTTTTCAAATTCATTATGAAATTAATTTTCTTTGGAGTCAGAACCAGAAGCTAGAGTTCATCCAGATGTTTAAGATTATAGTGATTTTCAAGTCTGTCTTAGGCTACTCATGACTGCTACTGGGATGAATTGGAACTGGACTATTATTGGTGTTTTGAAAATAACTAGTACAAGTAGCTCTTGCCAATTTGTGTCATTAGCTATGTGGGGTCTTTTATGTTCAGAACATTTTATTCATTTTTCACAATAAGTATCAATAATTTCTCAATATGACATTGATTTTTTCCCCAAAATTACTTGTCAGTAGTGGAGCCCGTCCTTGGAACACTTATATCTTCAATAAGTTCATAGCTCCCAAACATCCCTAAAAAGAATGAAGGAAAGTATGTGGGAGGGAAGAGAAAGATGAAACGACAGACACTTTTGTCATAAGGTCAGTTCAGGAAAGATCTCATTAAAGCACTACTCTCTTGTATTTTCATTATGTGCATTTCCATATTAAAGGCTCTGAGTAAAATCAAACCAAAGCACATCAAGTAAAACTAAACACCGGCTCAACTTCACATTTTGCAGGCAAGTGCCTTAACCACTAAGCCATCTCTCCACACCACCTGTTTAACTTTATTGAACTCAGATTTTCCAATATCATTCTATCATGGCATCCCA
This sequence comes from Orientallactaga sibirica, assembly GCA_036365145.1. Lineage (NCBI taxonomy): Eukaryota > Metazoa > Chordata > Mammalia > Rodentia > Dipodidae > Orientallactaga > Orientallactaga sibirica. The sequence goes on along the minus strand of JAEOAD010000004.1, from coordinate 26,016,545 downwards.
TTTAACAAGAAAACATTACAACAAAATATGGCAATGGAATTCTGTATTCTGTTCTTTGTGAAAACTATCCTTTTATGGGTGAAGACTGGTCATTTCCTCAAATTTTCTTGCTTAGCATAGCCAACAGTAGAGCCAGCACACAGTCAAGTGTGAGATGTAAGAATTATCAGTGTAACTGTTCCAAAGCCCTGTTCTCAGTAATGTTCCATTTCCTCTCATTGAGTATATTTTGGCCCTGTGATAAAATATCAGCCTTTCCTGAATCAGCCTTAAAAAGTTGTCCTCAAGTTAATCCTATGTATACTCTAATGTTATTTCATTAGCAGTAATTGTAACATATTGTCAGATGTTGATGGTGTCTGATAACTTTGCAATTCAAAAACTTGTTATTGAACATGTTAAAATGGTCAAAAGAAAATTTCACAAGATTTTCAAGAGTATTTAATTAGTGTTGCTTTACACGTCCACACATTTCATTCATATATACATATATGCATACATACATATATATATATATACACACACACATATATAGACATACATATTATATATATATACACACACATACACACACACACACACACACACACACACATATATATATATATGATGTGCATGTACCTACTAGGTGGCTAATGAAAGAGTCTGACATAAGGGCAAGGCAAGGCCACGTGAGTGACCTAGGCAACTGTTAATATCTGAGGTGAAACCTCTGTCCCGACCCTTATAAGCTGCAAATTACTTAATGTCTCTGAGCTTCAGTTTTCTGTCTTGGCCAGAGCTCTGTTTAATTAGGTGACAAAAAGCAACACGGGGGCTTGAGAGCTGGATTAATGGTTAAGGCACTTGCTTTGAAAGCCAAAGGACTCGGGTTCAATTCCCCAGCACCCACATAAGCCAGGTGCATAAGGTGCCTCATGCATATGGAGTTTGTTTGCATTGGCTGGAGGGCCTGGTGTGCTCATTCTCCCTCTCCCCCCTTCTCTCTCTTTCTCTGCCTGTTTCTCGGTCTCTCTCTCCTCTTTCTCTCAAATAAATAAATTAATTTAATTTAATATATTTTAAAAGCAACATGGTTCAAGAAGACAGAAAATATGTTCTGGCACTCAGAAGAGGAAGGGGACAGGTTATAGAATAACTGAAGTCTGTAAGTGGAAAGTCACCAGAAAGTAAGGCAGCCTCTCTTTTTATGTTTCTGGACAACATCATCTTTTTTGTGTATTATGGGTAGTTGCATCCTCTTTTTATTCACATAGATCTGTTTGCTATACAGTTCTAGCATCCTTGTCTTAGTTATGCTTATGATTAAATTTAGCTATCTATATTAGATGTCTACTGTATAGTATTGATGTTTATGTATAGTTACAAAAGTGTTTCTTTGTGAATTATTGATGTCATATAGAATTGGTTTATTTTTTCTTTATTTATGTAAATTTCCCAATTTATATTTCACGAAACCTTCCTTTCATATGTAACATTTGCTTTTTAGACATAATAGTCAAATAGTAGCGAATTTCAAAGCTCTTTAACTTTTGCTCAGAGAAATTAGCATTCTTTGTCTTTTCATAAATCAAGACATAGCAAGTGCTATGTTCATCTATGTAGTTGTTATTCAGTAAAATTCTCTCCCTCTCTCAAAATGTATGTGTATCTTTTTGCTTACAAATGGTTACCTTTTTTATAACTTGCTCTATTTACTAAATAAATACAAGAAATCTACTTTATCTGAATGGAAAGAAAATAATGCTAGATATTTAGTAATATATTCAGTTCATTGTTTATGAATATTGATTTTTATCTTGTCATTACATTAATGCAATTATGATATATGATAACTTTTCTTTTTTGGGTTTTCAAGGTAGAGTCTTACCCTAGATCAGGCTCACCTGGAATTCACTCTGTAGTCTCAGGGTGGCCTTGAACTCACAGTGACCCTCCTTCCTTTGCCTGCCTAGTGCTGGGATTGAAGGGTGCACCACGATGCCCGGCTTTCTTTTCTTTACAAGAATGATTTATCTTTATTATCCAACAAAATACTAACACCCACTGTGGCGGTTTGATTCGGGTGTTCCCCATAAACTTACGTGTTCTGAATGCTAGGCTCCCAGTTGATGGCGATTTGGGAATTAAGGCCTCCTAGAAACAGAGTATCCTCTGTTGTTGTTGGGGGCGGGCTTAAGGGTGTTATAGTCAGCTCCCCTTGCTAGTTTTTGTCACACTCTCCTGTTGCTGTTGTCCACCTTGTGGTAGCCAGGGGGTGATGTCCACCCACTGCTCATGCCATAGTTTTCCCTGCCATCATGGATCTTCCCCTTTGAGCCCGTAAGCCAAAATAAACCTTCCCCCACCCCCACAAGTTGCTCTTGGTCAGGTGATTTCTACCAGCAATGTGAACCTGACTGCAACAACCACAAATAAGATCATAGTTGAGGTAACTTCTGAAACAAAGTCTCACATTTTCATCTTACCTATTTTTACTAAATAATATATTTATCTTGGGAATATTAGAAATACCTATCAAATTTAATTCATATGTACAAATATTGCAGTTAGAAGATAATTTTACATGTTTCATTCTGTTTTTACACATAATAACACCCCTTATGTCTTATGTAATATTTATTGTCATATTGTATATTTAAATGTAATGAGTGATTATCTTGAACTCTTTCCAAAGACATCAGGATATGCATATCTATTATGCATACAAAGAACAGTATTTCACTGGCCTACCAGTACAGACATAGGAAATTTCCTCCTCAGTTATAGAAATGTGAAATGTATTATTAGAAATGGACCCTTTATCCATTGTTGAAAACAAACTATGAATTATCGGTCATAACCTCCATCAGTTTTATGGTAATGGTCATGACCCTGAACTTAAACTGGATAATTTAGTTTCAAGCTGTGGCCCTTACCCTTAGAACTCTGTGAACCTAGTTTCTCTGATCTTTGATTTCTTTATACATGTTATTTGACAGTTATAATAAGACGGTTCATAAGATATATAATTGACAAGACCCTCAATGTAGGTTTTATTTGCCATTTATCAGTGTCTGCATAAACAAATGACATTTATATTATTTGGTTCTTATTGCTGAAGGCAAAATCAGAAGCCATGATAAATATTGATGATACATTTTCTTGAGCAGTCCAGTAAAATTAATTTCATGGCACTCTGTCCTTTCACTAGGTGAACTGTTTCATTATGTATTGGTAATTGTGTCAATAATATTTAAAACAATTATTCATTCATTTATTTATTCATTTGAGAGAAAGAATAGGTGCTCTGGGGCCTCAAGACACTGCAAACAAATTCCAGATGCATGCACCCTCTTGTGCATCTGGCTTGCATGGGTTCTGGGTAATCAAACCTGGGTCCTTTCACTTTGTAGGCATGTGCCTTAACTGCTAAGCCATCTCTCCAGGTCATGTCAATAATATTTGGATAACATTTTTTTCATGCAAAACTGCTTAATTATTTATCATCATGTAAAGACAAATATCTTTGTTTCTATTTAAGATATATGGAACGATTTCTAAAAGATTTGCCTAATGTGTTCTACCTGAAAATTCAATACTTGATAAAAATAAGCTTTCCTTTTGAATTAATAAGATAATGACGAAGAGCTGAAAGAGAGCTCTACTGTGTGTATTATAAACATCAGTTCTCAAACTGTATTTAGAAATGAGTGATCACTTTGTAGCATTTATTTTCTCACTTGCAAAATTATAGTGGAAATGGATACTAATACATTGCATTTGGTTTACACTTTAATGCAGTGGAATGGCAGAGTTCTTAATTGAGTAACTTTAAAAGTGGTGTGCCATTTAGACAAAAGAGCTCTTTTCAGCACACATGACTTGGAGGATATTGTGGTGAAAAGATATCAACAATAGCTCCATTAATGCTAAGCTTATACCTGCATCTAATGGGTGATAATGCATCCTACATGACATACGTGAAGATAAATTCACTGCATTAATAGGCTACATTCCATAAGAATAAGCTATTTCTCTAACAAGTTCTACTTCTTTAATGAAACATTATCCTTCCCATGTCATCTCATTGAAAGGTAAGAGTTGGATGATGCATGCTACTTTTATTGACAAAGTATCAACATGCCCTCATGCTGGTACATAATACTTACTTATATGTAAACAAATTGAAAGCATGAGAGTACATTTCATGAAAATGAACCTATAAGAAACATTGTTGAGAGATATGAGACATCTTGATATAATATTTAAGAAGGCAGTTCACTTTTAGATGTTACTTATTTTTATACAACTTATATTTTTTGTTCATGTATTTTGGAGGTAGAGTCTTCCTCTAGTGCAGACTGATCTGGAACTCACCCTGTAGCGCCAGGATGGCCTCAAATTCATGGCAATCCTCCTACTTCAATCTACTTAGCATATTACTCTTCATATTTTTTCTTGATTCACATTATTTGTTACAAATATATTTAATGCATTTATAAGATAACTAAGCTAAAGAAACACTCCTTATGAGAAGAAGCAAGTGTGAATAAAATTATGATCTTTATATAAGTCATGTGTTTAATCTTTTCAAATCTTATTCTCATTTCTCTTTAATACTCTTAAGGCTTGATTTTTAAAGCATTAGCTTCTAGGTATGTAAGAGTGTAATTAGGAAGCAGTCACTAGAAAAATAAGGCAACAGTAATATTTAACTCTAATAAGTGAACTTTTGCGTAAATAGTAAAGATTGCTGCTATGGGTTTCAATCTAGTTGATTAATAGGCTTTTAAAAATTTTCAATATATGGAAATATTGTTACTAATTTAGTGTCCTTAATCTTCTCTTCTTGCCATTAAAGTATTATACATATAGTCATTTGGCCAGATAGTTAAAGATATGCACATGAGAATGTCAGTTTGTGGGTTGCATAATCACTTACTCCCAAAGATTGAATGAACCCTGGTTTGGGCTTGATGTATGTGCCCTTGTGAATACATCTGGAAAGAAGAAGAAAGTACATTAAGAGGGGTTAGTAGAGAAATGGGCTTAGTGGCAAAGATGACCATTAAATTAGTACTTTCACAAATCATAGCTTTAATATTAAAGTTTCCATATAGAAGGCATCAGGGAAAATTGGCTTGATCTGGAGACTTGACAACTATTTATTTCTTCATTTACTCTTTTCTGTTTTGGAGTTTCTCTGAATTGCTGATGCTGTAGGATCTAACATGGATTGTAAGGGAGCAGATAGGCAAGATATTTTCCAAACAGGAAAAAAAAAAAAAAAGACTAATGGAGCAAGTAAGGTAGACCAAATGACCAGAGACTGAGTGGTCAGAAGGTTATAGCATATTTATATCCTTTTTGGCTCATGATTAGATTAATGAAGTCATTATGCATATGGTAAGTGATGAAAAGTGACATCTGAGCTTTATAGGCTACTGATATTTATATGTAACTCTTTATTATTTAATATACATTAACACTTTGTGAATGATGAATGATGCTGCTACAGTGTAACTCTGAACATGGTGGTAAGTTTCAGACCTTTCCTAGAATTTGAACTCATTCATCATTCCTAGAAATCAGTCATTCAGTACTAGGCTGTTTCACCTCTACCATGATTCTAGCACTAAGCTAAATACTGGATATACGGTAGTAAAAATGTAATATCTGTCCTATGACTTAGAAGGAAGAAAATAAGAAACTAAAATCAATGATTGTATGGCACAATGCAGGTCTGGCCCTAGCCAGACTGCATGTCAGAAGAACCCACAAAGTGGCTTCTGTGAACATGGCATCCTGCACAGGCCTGGCGTGACAACAGCTATAGTCCCACGCTCACAAGAAACCTGCTACGAGATGATCTGTCCGGAGACAGGCTGTCATTGATCACAAGAAGGGGACCACTCCATACAATGATTGGCCATCCAAGCCCCTTAAAACCCCCTATACTTCTTTGAATAAACAAGTTTGCAGCAGCTCGCCCTCTGCTGCTTCCACCCAACTCCCGGAGTCTGTGTTGTGACTCCATGCCTCTCACCCCCTACTCGGCACAGACCCTGCGGTCCCTCCTGGACTGGGCCTAGGAGGGACCCCAACAAATGATGAGAAGTTCTCTGAAAAGGTGAGAACAAGAAAATATCTAGGAAAAGCATAAAGTTCAGAAATAAGCCTAATCTCAGAGCCAAGAAAATAAAATTTGCTGGGCATGATGAAACATGCCTTTAATCCCAGCACTTGGGAGGCAGAGGTAGGAGGATTACCAAGAGTTTGAGGCCACCCTGAGACTACATAGTGAATTCTAGGTCAGCCTGAGCTAGAGGGAGACCCTACCTCAAAAAAAAAAAAAAAAAAAAAAAAAAAAAGAAAAGAAAAGAAAAGAAAATTTAAACTAAGCCTTGTTTATCACAGTCACATGAAAATTAGGAAGGTACAAACAAATGTTCAGATCAAAATTTGGATAGAAGCATGTAAGCTGAAAGCTCAGTGGCTAGAGTTAAACTGTGCATATTCTTGTATTGTCATGTAAATAATTTTGGTTTTAGTAGTGTAGTGGCCTTCCTTGTTAATGATTCTTGTCGGGTGGATAATGGACAATAGAAATAAGAAATATTGTTCAGCAGGAGAGTGATGTAACTCACCATTTAGAGTTGTAATCCAAATGCTCTGTAGGGAGTCCTTGAAAATTTTTCTGACTTCACATGTCATAGTACATCCTGTACTCTATCATGCTAGTTAATTTCCATAAAAACAATTTCTACCTTAGAACTTGTCTACCACTAGGGAAGCATTATACTCTGTTCCTAGATTTTGAAGAAAACCCTGAAGTAAAGCATTTCTACAGAGTATTTATCAAACCTCCATTTAATTACTACTTATCCAATAATAAGAGAGTTTGGTGATTATTTCAGACATCAGGCATACAAACATCATCTCTACATAGTAAAAAAAGACTCAAATATGATATATTTTATCATTAACATTTTGGAAACTACCTATATTGCTACCAAGATAAAGGCAATAATACTGAAAATATTCAAAATTAAACATCAATAATTGCTTTTCTTAACCATTATTATATGTCATATATGTGTGTGTGTGTGTCAATATGCAAATTTAGTTTCTTCTGCTTGTTTTCTTTCCAAGTTGTTTATTTTGTTCTTTTACAATCAATACTATGTTCTATTTTAAAGATTATAATGCATAACATAAATACATAACTTTTCCCCTTGCTTATATCTATTACATATGCAGTTGCCTTAGGGATAATGTAAATATTTAATGAATAGAAAAATTATTTTGCTTTTGCCCAAATAGAAGATTGATATAGTAGCTCTCTTCAAATGCCAGTCTTCAATTTCCTAATGAGTTTTTATAGTTGAAGAAAACTACTTAAAAACTGTAGAAAGACAATGATTTTTTTTAATTAATTGAAAAATTATCAAGCCCATTGGCTTCAATGTCAATATGACTTTAATACTAGTTGACATGAAATTTTTGGCATAACTAACATATAATGTACTTAAATGTTACTGATTTTTTCTATTTAATAAAAATCTATAGCCACTCTGGAAACTGTGCATAATTATCAGATTCTGCAGAATCATGAATTCAAAACCAGTTCCATCATTTAATGTTTATAGGAATTAAAACAAGCTATTTAACCTCTCATTTTGTTTTGTCCTTTATAAAACATGGGAATAATAAGAGGAGTTTCAAGAAGATCACCCTGGGTCATTAACTACATATAATTCTAAAGAGTTTTATTTTACTTTTATTTCATTTTATAGCATAGAATAAGTATAAACTATATATGTTAGATGCTATTATTATTTATCAAGAAAATACTACATGATAAAGACAAAGAATTTCAGAAAATAGTTTCATAGAACATATTTTATTAGAAACTATCAGAGAAGTGCTCAAAGTCCTCAAACATGATGATGATGAGATGAAAATGCTAATTACCTTATTTTTTCCCCAAAACATTAGATACATGTGCTGAAATATCAGTCTGTGCTTCCTAAACATGTACCATCATTGTATGTTAATAAAAAAATAGAACACTCTCAAGGCTGGTGAGGTGGCTTAGCCAGTCAAGCGCTTGCTGTACAAGCATGAGGACCTTAGTTTGGCTCTCTAGTACCTATGTAAAATGGAAGGGACAGTGGCACATGCTGATAATCACAGTGCTAGTGAGCAAAGGCAACAGGATCCTTGGGTCCTGTAGGCTTGCTAATCTAGCTGAACTCTCATGCTACTCGCAGACTCCAGGTTCAGTGAGAGGGGGTATCTCAAAAAAGGGTGGACAGTTATTAAACAACATACTTCTCACCTATAAAGAAATGTTATAGTTATTCTATGCAGGAAGCCAATCCAAACATGGACTAAAAAATTAATCAAACTTAACATGAAACTATTTTAAGCCAAGTAGTTGTTCTCTACTGAGCATTATATTAGGAAGTAATAGCATTGTATGTGTATATCAATTTTCTTTCCTGTTAAGAAAACAAGGGAGAACTAACAAAAAAAAATTGATGGACATTTGCTTATACTCTGAAATGTCACTTGTAAATTAAAAGGAAGGAAATGAAGGTGATGCCTGTATTTTCTCGTTAAAGGCTCCTTTGGAGGAAAAAAAAAAAAGATCAAGAAGTTTATCAGCATTCTAAGCTATAATCTTTAAATGGTATGCCTCACTGCTCAGGTTGTGCATGGAAAAAGTCATGACATCACCTTACCTTGGCCTAACTCACTGCTTCATTCATAGACATCTTTGGCAATACAGTCTACCCTACATATTGCAAAATGAAGGTGGTTTCATCATTTAAATTTAGTTGAGTTAGATAAAATTCTGAGGATTTTATCTAATTTTCCTGCTGAATCTCTTAGCATTATTAGAATGAAGAAGGTTTGATTTTGAGGTTGATTTCTTTTTTTTTCTTCTGAAAACATGAAATCTGAACAGATGGGATTACAGATTCAGCTCAGTAAGAACCAAAGTTGTTTTAGACATGTTTTTTTGTCTTTAGAAACAAAAGCCAACATCATGAGCTTTGCCTGAATGTATACAGTACCAGTATTGTCTATGATAGCTCAATGATGGAGTGTTTACTGCAGCTGCAGGCTCGTGTCCTGCGCCTTTGTTGAATTTCTCGTTTTTTTTCAAACAATTAATAAGATTCCTTTAAAAAAAAGCATTTTTCTCCTGTTCTTATGCACATACTCTTTCTAAAGATTACTAAATTTACTAAAATTAGGCATTAGTAATAAAAAGATAGATTAATAAACTATTTTGTATTTAGGGTTGAATCAATTCTCATTCATCACCCTTTTCCTTAAGAAGAACAAAAAGTTGTGTGTTATTAAAATATGATTATAGTTACCAGCAACTATTTATAAACTCCTGTCCTAGCATTGACTAGTGGATTGTAAAAGATTTCGGTTATTTCCCTTCTTGCTGGGTAAATCATTATAATTAAGTATCAGAAAGTCTGCTGTATTCAGTGTGATATAAATCAGATTCTCTTGGGTTCTCATTTGCTGGAAACCTACTTTATGTCCTTATAAAGTGAGGGAGTTTCTCAGTATATATTAAGGTATTTAGGACATTAATTAGAGATAAAAGATGCTCAGTGTTACCTGGCACACTAGCTTTATGAGCCAAAATAATATACTAATTAACTAGACAATAAAAATTATTACATCACAGAATTTTAGAATTCAAAGCCACATAGAACTCATAGCCATCCTCCCTTGATTTTCAGTTGATGCAGTACATTTCTAGGATGTTAAGTGACAGATGACTTGTCATTTTTCTGATCTGTGACAATGCCAGGATGAGACCTCAGAATGTCAATACAATCTACTTTTTGACATCTCATAAAATTTCTACGTAGACTTGTTCCCTGGTTGCTCCTTTCTTCCTAATACACACTCTCACTTATTGCATTTGACAGTCTGGTTATGTTCATTATATAAATTACAATTCGTCCATTACATGAAAGCAGAACAAATCTATTCACCTAAGCCAAGTTTTTGACACACTTTAGACAATGAATTGTATTGTGGTCTATGAATAAAGACATAAAAACTTTCATATCCTCTGAGCTAAGAGCTCACAGTACCTCTCAACATTAGAATGAAATCTTCTAAAAATGTGAAATTAGGTGCTTAAAAATTCCAATATAAAGTGAAGAAATTATCCTTTTTACTTCACAGCTATGGTGTCTTCAGTTCTTGATGGTTTGTAGTCACTTCTCAACATTTGATACAATTCTATACTTCCTTTGTGTCACTCAGTCAAGGAACAGAAAATTGAAGTATTCTCTTATTAATCCTCGAAGCTGTTTCTAAAGTTATCTTTGGCGAAAGGTTTTGGCAACAATGCTTTTATTTATACTACATATCTCTCAGAAAATAACACATTTCTATTAAATATCTATTAAATATCACAGTAGAGTAGAATCACAAAACATTAATTACCTATCATTTTTTCCTGTTCATTCTCTACTGTTACTCTCAGATGCTATCTGTAAGAAGAATATTGTACAGGCTCCTTCCTCTTCATAGCCCACTCAGTTGTTCTATTCACAATGTAAGATACTTAATTTTTCTAGACTAACAAAGTTTTGATGAGTAATGCAAGTAAATTAATAATTCAACATTTTAGTACTTTTGAAATTATAAAGGAACATTAGGCAACAAAGATAGGAGAAACATGTCCTGTATTCATATGTTAAGTAATGTTATAATATAAGCACTATTTGATAGGGTTATAACCATCAAAACTATAGCACTATTTAAATTTCAGAATAAAATTTCACATTTGTATAGGTAAGACTTCAGTATAACTTAATATAGGGAAACCTTTTCCCTTAGTATTTTTATACCCAGTTATTTTATAGTTTCATCCACAGTAGGAAAACATAACATTTTTAAATGTTAGTACTCCTGTGATTTTCTTGAAAAAAAAAATTCTATTCTTCTGTTCTTGGATAACTTCACTACAATTGTCCTATTACTTTTTCAACTGTTCATTCCCAACAATAAAAAACTTTTCTGTTTTTATGACTATTAATTTAACTAGTTTATATGTATTTTTAAATAAGAAAAAATACACTGATTATTGTAATGATCTGTTTGTTGCTTTGAATTTTTCATTAAAAATTGAGAACAAATTCCCTGTTGGAATCTGTCACTATTCAAGGAGACAGAGATTAGGCTTGGCAGATGTCATGGTGGCTTACACATGCTTAGTAGAATTTTTCACAGGAAAGAAATGTAAAGAGATAAAAGAGAGGTGAGAGAAAAGAGGGAAGAGGGCAAAACAGAGAAAGAAAGAGAGAGAGAGAGAGAGAGAGAGAGAGCTCTAGTCTATAATGATGTTGCCCTAAGCCTTGGGCAATAACAGTTTTCAACATAATTTACTGGATCAATAAATCTCCAGAAAATATTATATAGTCAGTAATACGATTTACTAAAATCAAAATGTGGGGAAAGCTCAGACAAACCACAATACTAGTTCCAGGGATGAGATTTTGATATATTGTTTTAAAATATATTTTACTTTTTAATCCCATTATATCATTTCAGTAATGACTATGAAAGTGACAAGATCAACACTTACTGCTATGTGAACATGAGACTACAACTGGTTTCATCTTTCATTTCAAATAAAGGAGCAAGAGCTCATTCCAGCTCTACAACTTTAGTATCTACAGTGAAATTAGAATAAGTTAAAGTTACCTGGAGAAATCTGAAAATCATCTATGAGGGAACAAGGCAAAGATAATTGACCTGCCGATGGTGAACTACATAGTAGAACAGACATTATCCACCTCATCATTTGAGTGTTTTGTTGACTTTCTCATTCCTAAGTTGACAAGGAAAGTTAGGGATTTTTACTCTGTTTTATGTTCTTATCACTTGTGTAAGAAAAAAAAAAATACATTATCAAAGCACTCCCAAACCTTATTATTTCATTTTATGATATCAGACAAAAAAATTTTATCAAGAAAACAAATGCAAAATACTATTTTTATATGCAAATCAGGATACAAAACAGTCAGTTTTATGTATTCTTCACATATTCTGAAATGTCACGACAAGTCATGACTTTTACACTGTAAAAGTCCAGGTGTGCAATCAGAGTCAGGCTTTCTGCCCATTGGGAGGAATAAGCAATATTCTCAGCACTTGGATTGGATCAATGTGTGCTTGACTGTATGATTCCATTTGAAAAAAATCACAATAGGAAAAGCTAAGAGAATAGATTAAAATATATCTGTCAATCATTTATATCTTCCAGGTTTGCTTATGTCATCCATGCTGCCCTGGTCTTGTTTGAAGCTCCATTGCTCTGAATGTGGAGGTCACTTTCTATTTCACCCTTTCTATTTTCAAATTGCTAATAGTCTCATTTTAAACTATAATTGATCAAAAATAAAATACAGGACATTTTAATATATAGATGCAAAAGATATTTTCCACATATAAAAATTATAAAATTCTCTGGCTTACATTTGTTTGGTTCTGGGAATTGATTTCACTCGTGTAAATGTACAACAGCATTGAAAACATCCATCTGAAGAACCATGCTGAAAGAACTCTCAAGTAGTTCATGGTTTTTGCATGTATGTATGTGAGTATGCCTGAGAAGTCCTATATGTGTGGGTGTATGTGTGTGCACAGGTGTGCAGACCAGTGGTTTGCATTAGGGCTCTTCCTCACTCACTCTCCACCTATTCTTTGAGAGATCGTTTCTTACTGTCATTTAGCTGTCACCAGTTGGGTTCGACTAACTAGCCAACACTCAGGGACTTATGGTCTCTTCTCCCCATATGCTAGGATTACAGTATGTGCTGCCACACACAACATTTTTACGTGGGTATTAGGGATTCAAATTGCACTTTCTCCACCTAGACATCTCCCCAGGCACTCAATTAATTCATTTTGACCTTTAAAGGGAGTTTAAAGACATGATTGAGACCAATTCAAGTCTGAACTAGGGTTTTTGTTTTTTGTTTTTATTTTTTTTTCTGACTGCATGTGTAGTGTTATGAGGAGCTCAAGTGGTGTGTGTGTGATCCCATTCATTCTTATGTATACACCAGAGGAAACCATCAGATATACTCTGTTGCTCATCCACATACAGTCTTTCTCTTATGTCAGAGCAGAGCTGCCTTTTTTTTTTTTTTTTTTTTTTTTTTTTTTTTTTTTTTTTTTGCTGGCCTCATTGATTCTCTTGTCTGTGCTCCCTGCAATGCTGGGGTTACAGGCATGTGTGGTTATGCCTTGGTATTTATATGGGTGCTGGAAAATCAGTCTCAGGACAAATAGAGTCTTTTTAAGCCCCCATGCTTTTATGGCAAGCACTTTTACCCTCTGAGCTTTCTCCCTAGCCCAGTGAAGTTGATTTTCAAATCCTTGTTCAGATTATATCTGTGTGCATCTGTGTAAGCTACTTCATCTCCCTGTATTTCCATTACCTTAGATGAAAGATGGGAGAATGAGTTTTGTTTTCTCTAATGATCCCTCTGTATAAAGTCTGCTTATTCCACTACAAAACACATTGCCTTTATTTAAGGAAAACTCAACTATGATATTTTTTTCCATATATGCTCATTACTATCTGTGATAGCAGTTGATGGAAAGACAATTTTAAAGGGCTAGAGGCAAAGTTACAACACTGTCTTTTTATGCCAGCCAACAACTATTTGCTGAGTTCCCTTGGCTGTGATGGTACCAAAAAGGCTGCAGCAAAACATAAAATATACTTATCACTTCAAAATTGTTTGAAATTTTCTCAACTATGATTACCATTAAAAGTATGGATACTTAAACTTTACAGAGTAATGTTAATTTACAGTTTTCAAGCTATTAAGTTCTTATCAAAAGTACAGAGTAGGAATGGAGAGATGGCTTAGTGGTTAAGGTGCTTGCCTGCAAAGCCTAAGGACCGAGGTTCTATTTTGCAGGTCTCATGTAAGCCAGATGCATAAGGCAGCACATATGTCTGGAGTTTGTTTGCAGTGGCTACAGGCCTTAGCACACCAATTCTCTCTCTGTCTCTTTTTCCCTCTCTCTCACTATCTCAAAAAAAATTTTTTTGAATGTACAGAGTAATATTCATCTATGGTTTTTATAGATGTTAATAATCTACTAATGTGTTATCAAAATATATTTTGAATCAATTAAAGGCAAATAGAATATTATTAGATAACATAATAAGCTACAGAGATGCATGGATGTATGTGGATCTCACAGATGATTGAAACCAGCTTATGAACAAGCCCCTATAATTGTCTTCTCATCTCTCTCTCATTCCCCATCCTGTAGCTCTTATTTCTCTCTACAGGTTAATTTTATTTGGATATTGTTCTTTTCAGTACAGCTACTTGGGGACTGGAGAATGCCAAGATTTCCTTAAAAAGATATACTAAGAATTTGTTTTTGTCCCAACATGAACAAAATTACCACAAACATAAAATAGAAAGAAGGGCATAACCTATCCAAGCAGAGAAGAGGAAGTAATATGATTCACTTGGTGATGGTGAGGTGCTTCCACTTGGTTAATCAATGGTGGTGAATTGATTGGCATCTATATGAAGAGGCCAGTCCACTTCAAACTCTGGGACTAGGAAGGAGACCGAGAGAAATCTTGGTACTAGGAGCCCTATCCTGGTAACATGCCTGTCAATAAAGTTAATGCTCAGCAAGAGCAGACACATGGGGAGTGCAGGTGCAGTATGTGCTTGGGCCGAGAGCTGTTTGTCTGGAGTGAATTCAGTTACAACAGTTAAGCAAGGTCACTTCCTCTTCACTTTTTCATTTCAGAGTACATTTTCTCTGGATATTTAGGTGGCTGCTTTTTTTCCTTTCTTATAAATGAAATCTGTATAAAGTAAACATGCTCACTTTCTTGAGATCAGAATGAGTATGATCTAGAAAGACACAACTGATCTAAATAAAATGAAGAGCATGTTAGAAGTGTCTATGAAATGGAGAGTATTCACCTTAGAGGGCATGTGCTGGAAGTAAGGTGGCTTAAAATTATCTTTAGCATCAGATGGAAGGGAACGGTGTGCTGGTAATTCAAGTGTGATATAGTGAGCATACATCTAATCATAGAAGTGTTAACAATCTTGGGGGAACATTATTTCCATGGGAAAACATCATTTTTATCCTGTTAGATCCAAGAGGTTGTAAATGTCAGGTAAAATTTGCATTTCTTCGTTAATTTTAAATATAGTTTTATCTTTTGATGTGAGCTCTTGCTGTTTATCCAACACTGACTTAAACTTTGCTATGAATCTCAGGCTTAATTCTGATTTTCCTGTCTTGACCCCCAAGTACAGTCATTACATGTATAAAAAAAAACCACCTTGATTAAAATATACATTGTAAATCAGGTCATTATTATCACTGTTAAATTTTATTACTGACTGAATTTAATTTGTAGAAAATTGACATTTAAGCAAATAATGTGTTCCATATAAAACACATAAATATAGAATTTGAGTTGTTTTCTATAGCATATGCTGAAACAATAATATTGAGAAAACATTTGAATAAGTTTTTCTTCAGTAAGCATTGAAAATAAGAAAGTCAGAAATTCAATAAAAATGTGAATCTGGGATCAACAGGCAGCTTTTGACATAAAAGATAATTTTATATATTGTTAAGAAAAATGTCTTGCTGTTTGTGGTTTTCCTGGAAAATGAAACATTCTGTTATGAGTAATTTAATTATTTACCTTGAAATATTCTTAGGTGAGTCAAACAATAATTGATGTCTGATCATGAAAGCTTTATGATCTAGTAGTAATGTAGGTTTGTATGGAATACTGAAGAAAGAACTGTTTACATCAGAGAACAAACCTGTAAGGAGCTGGTTTTATTTGTGAAGATTTAAGGCTTACTACAGAAAGTGAATTTGAAAGGTGAGAGGATTACAAAAGGCAAGAAGAGAGGCTAAGAATTGTACTCCAAAACACGTATGGATGTGTGCACGCACATATTATAAGAAGAATAAAACACAAAAGCAGTCTCAGATTTCACCTCCTTCAAAGTAATTCCTTATGAAATTACTATAACAACTTTCTAGGTGAAGAATACCTCTTCCTATTTAGTTAGAAGAAACGCAAATGTGCAGATTAACTTTTCCAGAATTGGTTCATTGTGAATTGTGAAAGTTACTGTTTTGTCCCAAGGACATCAGATTTCAAATCCCATGATTATTCTAACATCTCAATTTTATAAACTGTGTTCTTCATAATACTATTCTCAATAGAGATTCCATGAAGATAAGAACATTTCATGTAGAAAGAAACAATTATTTGAGAAGGATTTTTGTACAACAGCTGCTCTCTGGCTATTTGATTCATACTAGTACCCTGAAGCTTCTGAGAACTGGAAACAAGAAGTGTAATTAACTTTGCTTTTTCTCTAGTTTCTGGAGTGAAGCTTACTTTGGAAACTTTGTTGTAGTTAGTGTTGATAAAACACATTAGTATCTCTAATTACCGTACTTTGGATCCTGAGAGAAACATTGCCTTATTGCAAACATTCATAAGAGTGTGTGGTACATTGTGAGGAGATAAAATCAAAATGAGTAGTCAGCGCCAGATCACAGGATGCTTAAACTGGAAAGCTGAGAAGGAACTTTATCCTGTGGGCAAGTCAGAAGGAGTCCTTGAAGGATTTTGAGTAAGAGGGTGATGTTTTAACACAATGTCCAGAATATTCCATGTATCTTAAATATTTAATAGTAAATACAGATATTTCAGTAATACATTTTTAAACATCACAACCTCTGCTAATATTTAATGTTTCCATCTTAATAAAATAAAATTTATATCTCAAGTAGAATAAATGCCAAACTTCACTAGAAGAATGGTTTAACTGTTTGGGTCTGCCATCATCCATCTTTTAAAATAATTATTTTAATGGATTTACCGTTTACCATGATAAATACAATGGAATAATAATACCCAGGATAACTTTAATGGTAAGAGTACTATACAGTTAATCGTTGAAATATTTTCACCCTTGACATGTCAATTGAAGGTTGCTTTTCTGTAAATGGTATGAGTTGTTTTTATTAATAAATAATGTTTTAAGTAGAAACTTATAAACACTTGTGCTATACTTTCCTGTGACATAGAAATATAAGCCCTTATTTTAAAGAGATTTTTTTTTTTTTTTTTTTTTTTGGTTTTTTGAGGTAGGATCTCACTCTGGCCTAGGCTGACCTGGAATTCACTGTGTAGTCTCAGGGTGGCCTCAAACTCACAGCAATCCTCCTACCTCTGCCTCCCAAGTGCTGGGATTAAAGGGGTGCGCCACCATGCCTGGCAAAACTAAGTTTTTTAAAGCATTCACATTCCAAAATTCCAACAGCATTTGCTGATAATGCTGCAAAATGTGATATTCCTCATCCTGTGCTTATGCAGAACCTGCCCAAGTCTGCTTGTGGTACTGGTCTCTTTCTAAACATTTCACAATGATTGTTTTTATTATTATTATATTATTGTTATTATTGTTAACAAGATGTTTCATATGGATACATCATGTGTTGGTACTCTCTTTTCCCTCAACCCTGCCCCCGATTCTGTTGGGGATGCTCCTCAGTGAGGTTGCAGGTATTCTCCTGGGGTTGTAGTTGATGACTTATGGAAGCAGTAGTCAGTTATTGTTTTGTGGAGGGAATGCCTCTGGGCATGATGTCTCAACCTGTGGCTTTTACAATCTTTCTACCTCCTCTTCTGCAAAATTCCCTGAGCTCCAGCTGAAACCACAGAGTAAGGGGGGGGATGGGCAAGAGTGCAGATTTCTTGGTGAATATGATACCAGAACAAGGATGTCAAGGAGATAAACACAGGGAACACTCAACTCCTACTAAACCAGATATCCAGAGACACAGAAGCTCCCAAGACCTTATCACTGAAGCAGAACTAAAACAAACCTAACGTGGGTCAGGGAAATTAATGGAAGAGGGGGCAGAAAGAGTGTTAGAGCCACAAGTTGGGTCATTATGCACAGAGACTTTGCCTCTCCCCCATAATGGTTGGCTACCCCCATAATGCACGACCCACATTCCCCAATGAGGAGGATCCCTTCAGAGGGGGGAAGACAGGGAAGAGGCTAACAGAGGCACCGACATGAATGTAAAATTAAAATAAATTTAAAAATTAATAAAAACTTCCTTGAGCTGTGGAGGGTGAGTTTCAATTGCACTTCAGTGATAGTTATGAGCTCATAGGAGCCTCTGGATCTCTACTTAGGCAGGTATTTAGTATCCTCAAGGTCTGTCTCCTACACCCTGGCTCTGATTATCAGGAGCAGCATGAGAGTGGAACTCTTGCTTGTCTCTCTATTCCTCTGTGAATTTATATGTGGCTTGGCTGAGGTATAAGGGGTAGTTAATCTCTTCCAAACTCACTACCTTCTGAAAAAGAAGATTCTCCAATGGAGAGAGAAGTCAGTATAGTTTAAATGGGATAAATATTATTAATTTAAGGAGAATTTGATGTTTGTAATCCTTCATTTATCCCAAAACGACTGAGAGCTTGACACTAGAGAGCACAATCTTTGTCTCCATAGTATTCTGATCTGGTTCCCAGTTCCAGATATGGGTTCCTTAACACTGAGTGTATCTCTTAGCCAATCAGACAGCTATTGGCTCCCCACTGAGGCTGAATGCTATTATTACACTGACGTGTACATTGTGTCAGGTGTTTTCTTCTGAGTAGCTTAGACCGCTGGTAGCCCAGACTGTTGTTGGCCTTTTTCTCCCAGTAGCTCATGTAGTGCTTTCCAGCAGGGTGAGGTTCTTTCCAGGTTTTGTCTGTTTGGTGTTCTAAAGGCTTCCTGTATCTGCATTGGTATCTCTTTCCCAATTTGGGGGAAGTTTTCTTGCATGATTTTGTTGAAAACACCTACTATGCCTTTGGAGTGAAATTCTTCTCCTTCTACTATACCCTGAATTCTTATATTTGATCTTTTCATAGTGTCCCAAATATCTTGAAATTCCCATTCATACCTTCCTATTACTTTGTCTTAGTCTTTGTTGGACTGTATTAGATCTGCCACCTGCTCTTCTAGTCTAGATATTCTGTTCTCTCCATCCATTCTACTAGAGAGATTTTCAACAGTTTTTTAATTTCACTGACTGTGTTCTTTATTGCTAGTATTTCTGACTGGGTTTTCTTTATTATTTCTATTTCCTTATTTATGTCTAGTATTGACCTCCTTATTTCATTAAATTGGTTTCTTATGTGTTTTTGATTCCTTTGATTTCCTCTTTGAGGTCTTTGAACCCTTTAATTTCCTCTTTGAGTTCTTTGAACATATTTATAATCATTCTTTTGAAATATTTCTCAGGCATTTCCTCTAATTCAGTCTCACTGAAGGTCATTTCTGATGCATTAATACTTTTTGGTGGATTTATATTGTCTTGATTTTTTGTTTTTCTTGTATTATAATGTAGAGATTTTTGCATCTTGGATTAATTTAATGTTTTTTAATGTTTTTTAATTATCTGCAGTAATATTAGCTGTATCAATCAATCTGATGTTATGTATATTCAAGGTAGTAACTTAAGATGCTAGGTGAGGCTCTTAAGACTCTCAGAGTAACCACAAAAGTAACCCTAGCTGTGGGGTTTGCCTGCTATGAGAGTATTCAAGTAGGCTGAATGGAACAGAATACAGATAAATTCTAAAAACTTAACTAAACAATGTACCCATTCAATGAAAAAAGCACAAAGTAGGGCTGGAGAGATGGCTTAGCAGTTAAGGCACCTGCCTGCTAAGCCTAAGAACCAAGTTCCAATCTCCAGGTCCCACGTTTAGCCAGATGCAAAGTGACACAAGGGTGCAATGCCACACTTGCCCACAAGGGGGCACACACATCTGTATTTTGTTCACAGCAGCTGAGAGACTGCTGATGTGCCCATTCTCTGTCTGTCTCCCTCTTTCTCTGTCTTTCTCTCTCTGTGTCTCTCTCCAAAAAAAAAAAAATTAAAAAAAGCACAGAGTATTTGTACAAAAGTAGGTATTATGATAAACATGTCCTCTAACAAAGTCACAGTACCTAAAGATGTGTGTTGCCCCACACCCTTAATCCTGTCAACTGGGAGGCTAAGATTTCTGGTCTGTAGAGGGTTCCAAGGCCAGCTTGTGAACAAGTGAGACCCTTCCCCAATGAATGACAGAAGAGGAAACAAAGGCACTCTAAATCAGGAAGCAACAAATGAGAAGCCCAAAATTTAGCTTATTTAAGAATGTCAGATCTGACCATCTATCAGATTTGACATATAATTTTCCTGACATGGATGGTGCAATTAGTCCTTCCGATGCAAGCCTATATACCAGGCTTATTTGGAAGATACTGACCTGATGTAATCTCAGTTACCTTTTGGGACAGCTTTGGTCTCAGCTATGCTGCACGGATGCTTGGGTCCTTCTTTGCTGTGTTGTGGGCTCAGAAAGGCCGGCTGGGTCAGTGGGTCACTGCTCTGATCATGCTGTGTGCTGTCTAGGTGAGCTCCCTTCCCCAGGTTTCTGGTGCTTGCTGGCACTTGTGCTGGTGGTGGGGGAGAAGGGCTGTGGATGGTGGCTGAAGTCTGCCTGCTGGTGCATGTGATCCTCTTCCTCACAAGCTGCTCCAATGGTCTCTTCCACATTTCTTGAGTTTTTGAGTAGGCTGGTGTGATTGGAAAATCCCCTCACCTGGCTTTAAAATCCTATGGCTCAGGCAGAGCCTGGTAGCTGCAGCTGCATGGATTTTTTTTTTTTTTTTCTCCCTAGGCTGTTGTGGTGTGGTTCCTATGCTGCCATCTTAACCGGAAGTCTCCAGGAAAAAAATATTTTTTTTAAGCTTAGGCTTCATCCCACCCTAACCAGAGCCCTAATTTTCAGGTGCTCCCCCTTACTCCTTTTTTGGATTACATCTATTAGGCTATCTCCAAGGATAAAGGTTTCAATGGTACTAGCTCATTTTTTATTTAATTTTGTGTTTGTTTCCCTCCAACTTCCCTTCCCCTCCCCCAAACCCTTCCATCCTTATTGTCTGAGCCTTGAATTGCCTTGAAGGTACAGCAGAAATTGGAACAGGTCTAGGCTGGAACTGCAAATAAGTGACACTATGTGGCATTTGTCTTTCTGTGATTGTGTAAGATTGCTGAGTATGATCTGTTCCAAGTCTGTCCATTTTTCTGTAAGTTTCATTGTAACTTTTTTCTTACTGCAGAGTAGAATTCCATCGTGTAAATGTACCACAACATCATTATCCATTCATCCAATGATAGGCATTTGGGTTGATTCCAGTTCATAGCTATAATGAATTGAACAGCTATAAACATGGCTGAGCAAATGTCTCTGTACTTATGTATGGGGCATTTAGGATAAATGCCCAGTAAGGGAATAACTGGGTATGTTGGTAGCTCTATGTTCATCCTTTTCAGGAATCTCCATATTGATTTTCATAGTGGTTCTATAAGTTTACATTCCCATCAACAGTGGATGAAGGTTCTCCTTTCCCCACATCATCACCAACATTTGTCATTGTTAGATATTTTGAATTTATTTTTATTAGATATATACATACTTAGCATATAAAGAATACATGTTGGTAACATGATTTCCCTCATCCCTTCTCCTTTTCTGAAGAGGCCTTCCTCATTGGGGATGCAGGTCAATCCCATGGGGATTGTGAGTCATGCATTGTGGGGTCAGCAGTCAGTTATTGAGGAGAGGCAATGTCTCTGTGCATAAGTCCCAACTTGTGGCTCTAACAATCTTTCCACCCCTCTTCCACAAAATTCCCTGAGCCATGTTGGGTGCATTTTAAGTATAATTCAGTGATGGGCTCTTAGGAACATCTTGATCTCTGCTTTAGTAGGGGTTGAGTGTCCTCAGTGTATATCTCCTTCACCCTTGTGCTGATATCAGGTTCAGCAAGAAATTTGCACTCTTTTTCATTTCCTCAATTCCTCTGTGGTTTCAGCTGGGGCCGGGGTGAAGTTCACTGGGTGATTTATCTCCTTAGGTCCTGCTCCCATTGGAAAAAGTGAAGCAGATTACCCAAAAGAGAGTGAAGTCAGCACTGGTTAAATGGATAGCCATTATTAATTTAGAGAGAATTTAAAGGGTGCAGACCCTTTTATAACCCAAGATTAGTGGGAGCTTGACTTTGGAAAGCAAAATTTTTATCTGGATATGATTCTGACTTGTTTCCCACTTCCAGATATGGGTTCCTTTCCACTGAGTGGATCTTTTAGCCAATCCAAGAGCAGTTGGTTATCCACCATGGCTGTATGCCACTATTGTACTTGTGTGAGCATCATGTTAGGTTGTTTGCTTCTGAGTTGCTTAGACTTTGAGTCGCTTGGAAAAATATTGGCCACTTTCCCCTGGTAGCTATGTCACATATTCCAGATGGGCTGGATGTCTGGGGACTGGCTTTCTTCCAGATTCCAACTAGGTCTCTCCATGGTCTGAGCCAACAGTGTATGGTGTCTTTAGCAGTAGGGTCCTACCATTAATCTCTGGTGCATAACAAAGTGCTCTGACAGAAGTCTGTCTTGTTTGTTTTGGGAGACCTTGTAGGTATCTCTAATCAACAGTTCATTGTGGATATTAACCATATCCTAGTAGAGGGAATTACAGGCTAGCCCCAAGAGAAAAGAAAAAAAGAGAAACAGGAGAAATTTAAGCTTAGCCAACATCTCACCCTCTCTAGGGTCCTTTGATTCAGTAACTCCCCTAACATCCTGTTGAGGATTCAACCTTTTTGTCTAACTTCCAGGATATTAGTTTCCATGAGAGTAGCTCAATTTGGGATCATTTTTGTGTTCCCCCACCGTGCCCCTTCCCCCAAGCTGTACTCCTTATAGTCCAAGCCTCAAGATGCCACCAAGGTATGTGAGCAACTCAGGCTGATCCAGGTTTGGAACTGCAGATGAGTGAGACCATGTGACAATTGTCTTTCTTTGATTGTGTGAGTTTGCTTAGCATGATCTATTCCAATTTTGACCATTTTTTTCTACAAATTTTATTGTGCCATTTTTTTTTTTTTTGTTTTACTGCTGACTAGAATTCCATTATGTAGATATATCTTGGTTAGCCATTTGTCCAATGATGGGCACCTGGGCTGATTCCAGTTCTCAGCTATTATGAATTAAACAGCTCTAAACATGGTTATATGGTTGAGCAAATATCTCTGAACTGAGGTATGGTGCTTTTAGGGTAAATGCCCAGAAAGGGAATAACTGGGTCTCTTGGTAACTCAATATTCATTCTTTTCAGGAGTCTCCATATTGATTTCCATAGTGGTTGTACCAGCTTACATTCCTACCAATAGTAAATGAGGGTTCCTATTTCTTCACATCCTTGCCAACATTTGTTTTCATTTGATTTTTTTAATGTTTGCTATCCCTTCTGGGATAAGGTGGAATCTAATTGTTGTTTTAATTTGCATTTCCTTAAAGGTTAGGGATGTAGAACATTTTCTTAAGTGTGTGTTAGCCATTTGTAATTCTTCCCCAGATAATTCCCTATTCAGTTCTCTGCCCCACTTTTGGAGAGGGTTGTTTGATTTTTTTATTGTTTAGTTTTTTGAATTCTTTATAGCTTCTAGATATGAGACTTCTGTCAGTGGGATAGCTGGCAAAGATTTTCTCCCATTCAGAGAGTAATCTATTGGCTTTGATTATGGTGTGTTTGTGTAAAAGCTTTTTAGCTTCATGAGATACTATTGGCTAAGTGATTTTTTAATATACTGGGCTACTAGGGTTTTATTCAGGAAGTCTTTCCCCACTCCTATATATATCATGGAGAGTGCCTCCTGTTTTTTCTTCTAGTAGTAGAAGAAATTCAGGCTTTATACTGAGGTCTTTAATCCATTTATACTTGATTTTTGTGTATGGAGAAATGAGTGGGACTAGTTTTATTTTTCTACATATGGTTATCCAATTTGTCCAGCACTAATTGTTGAAGATGCTGTCTTTTCTCCAATCTACTTTATTGGCACCTTTGTCAAAGATCAAGTAGGTATAGTTACTTGACCTAAATTCCAGGTCTTCAATTTTGTTACATTGGTCTATGTTTCTGTTCTTATGCCAGTATCATACTGTTTTTGTTTCTATGGCTTTGTAATATAGCCTTAGATCAGGTATGATGATACCTCCAGAGGTGTTTCTTTTGCTGAGGATATGTTTGGATATTTGAGGTCTACTGCTATTCCATATGAATTTTGAGATCATATTTTCTATCTCTGTGAAGAATGGTGCTGTTTTTTTTATTGGTATTGCATTAAATCTGTATATTGTTTTTGGTAAAATTGTCATTTTCATAATATTATTTCTACCTATCTAGGAACATGGGAGGTCTTTCCATTTCTCAAGTCCTCCTCAATTTATTTCTTGAGTTTTTTTTTTTTTTAATGTTTTCTTTATAGAGGTCTTTCACATCCTTGGTCAGTGTTATCCCAAGGTATTTATTTATTTTTTGTTGCTATTGAAAATGGGACAGCCTCTCTGATATCTTTCTCTATATATTTATCCTTTGCATATAGAAAGGCTACTGATTTTTGTGAATTGATTTTGTATTCTACATTTTACTGAAAGAATTAATCACCTTTAAAAGTTTCCAGATGGAGACTTTCAGGTCGCTTATGTATAGGATCATGTCATATGCCAATAGTGCTAACTTGACTTCTTCCTTTCCAATTTGAATTCCTTTTATTTCTTTCTCCTGTCTTATTGCTTGGGCTAGTACTTCTAGTACGATGTTGAAGAGCAGTGGTGAGAGTGAGAACCCCTGTCTTGTTCCTGACCTCACTGGGAATTCCTTGAATCTTTTAGCATTAAGTATTATTTGGGCATTTGAGTCCCTTTATTTATGATGTTGAGATATAAACCCTCCATGCCTATTCTTTCCAGTGTTTTGAAAATGAAGTGGTGTTCTATTTTTTCAAAGGCCTTCTCTACATCAATTGAGATGATCATGTGGTTCTTATGGTTCAGTTTAATTATATGGTGTATTATGTTTACCAATTTCTATATGTTGCACCATCCCTGCAACCCTGGGATGAAGCCTACTTGATCAAAGTGGATGATGCTTTAATGTGTTGTTGAATTTGGTTTGCGAGTATTTTGTTGAGGATATTTGCATCTGAATTCATCAGGAATATACGCCTATAGTTTTCATTTTTTGTTGCATCTTTGTATTGTTTTGGTATTAGGGTGATGCTAGCTTCATAGAAGGAGTTGGGGAAGATTTGCTGGTGTACCATTATGTGAAACAGTTTGAGAAAAATTGATTTCAGTTATTCAATGAAGGTTTGATAGAATTCAGCTGAGATGCCACCTGGTCCTAGCCTTTTCTTTTTGGGGAGATTTTTGATTATCTTTTCAATCTCCATGAATGTGATAGGTTTGTGTAGATGAATCTGCTCTTAGTTTAGGTTTGATAGGTTGTATGATTTTAGAAATTCATCCATTTCTTCCAGATTATCCAATTTTGATGAGTGGTGATTTTGGAAGTATGCCCTGATGATTCTTCCGATTTTATTGATGTCTGTTGTGTCCTCTCCTTTTTTACTTCTGATCTTGTTAATTTGAGAGGTTTTTTTTTTTTTTTTTTTTTTTTTTCTGCTTGATGAAATTGTCCAGGGGTTTTTCAATCTTTTTTATTTTTTTCAAAAACCAGATCTTTGTTTCATCAATGATCTAAATTGTTTTCTTACTTTCCATTTCATTAATTTCTGCTCATATATTGATTATTTCTTTCTGCCTGGAGCTCTTAGGGTTGGGTTCTTCTTGCTTTTCCAGTGTCTTTAGGTAGACAGTGAGGTTATTAATTTCGGATCTCTCTGCCTTTATTATGATGGCATACAGTGCTAAGAAGTTTCCTCTTCAGACTTTCATTATATCCCATAAATTTTGGTAGGTTGTGTTTTCATTATCATTAAATTCTAGGAGTTTTATAATTACTTTTTTTATAATTACTAGTTGATCAATGGTGTTGTTAAGCTCTATTATTTCCCTGTTGATTTTCTGTTTGACTGATCTGTCTATTGATGATAGTGGAGTATTAAAGTCTCCGACTATGATGGTTTTGGTGTTTATTTCTGTTTTGCTGTCAAGTAGGTTTGTTTTATAAACTGTGGTATACCTGTGTTTGGTGCATATAGACTTAAGATTGTGATGTTCTCATGTTGTTAAATCTAGTTGATCTGTTTTATTTAATATTTATATGATCTACAGTATTCTATTTTCTTTCCTGGAATTTCAGATTGGACTGAGTATGAACAATGTTTGGATAAAGCTTTGTACAAATTCTTGAGCTTCAGAAATCACCTGTTTTATACTCCTCAAAACCACATTTGTACATTAGAAGATTCATGCTTCCCGTCTTTCCAGACTCTTTGACAACTTGCTGTTCTAGCTTGCTAGAAAAAGTCTTCTACCAAAATCACAGACTTAACTATATGGGAGCACACAGTGTGAAGATCAGCCCCATGTCTAGCCTAGACTGTTTTCTATAGCCCCAGTAAGGCTAGGGGGATATTTTTAAACTTTATCTAAAACTGGTTTAACAAATACTTGAAATGTTATTTCAGTTTCTCCCATGCTTGAGTCTTCCTTGGAGAAAACTCTCCTAAACTTTTCCAAAATTGAAAATCAATGTGGAGATAAGCATATGTCTTAAAATATCTTTGCAAAAAAAAAAAAAAAAAAAAAAAAACAAAGAAAAGGGCACTGGTCTGGCACAACCATTTTTATTTTATTCCTTGTATGTATTCAAAGGAGAGTGTGACAGAAATTCAGAGCAATGCATCCTATCATAATAAAAAATATAATTTGTTAGAATGCCAAAATAGCATAAGTGGAAACCTAGCAGCACTGAAAGAAACATGATAGTAAATGAGAGACATTAGGGGTCAGTCAATTAAAATGGCATATACTTAATGACTGTTGGTGAAAGTTAATTTTTAAATCTCTCTTTCT
The DNA here is from genome assembly GCA_036365145.1 of Orientallactaga sibirica. Taxonomy (NCBI): domain Eukaryota; kingdom Metazoa; phylum Chordata; class Mammalia; order Rodentia; family Dipodidae; genus Orientallactaga; species Orientallactaga sibirica. The sequence continues at coordinate 25,989,542 of JAEOAD010000004.1, read as the reverse complement.
ACCTGGAAATAGCTTTTAGGTCTAACTTAAGTATCTCATTATATAATTTAAATTTATTTCATTTTTGGTGATGCTCAGTGGAGTAAAAAGTATGAGCTACTCTTCTTTTAGGGGTCATACATAATTTGTTTAAAGACTGACAAGTATGCAACTTCTTAGCTGTCTTCAGGCAAATGATTCAATTTAATGTTTCCTTAGAGGTCTCCATTACTGTTGTCATTCTACCCTGAACTCCATCTAAAGTCTCTGCTTTCCTTTGACATTGATAGGCCTCGTGGTCATTATCATAGACTGTGCCTCTATGCCAAGTGAGAAGCTCACGATGCTCAACAGCTGGGCTTGGCTGCCATGCATGCTCTGCCATACACATAATCTGCACTGTGCCTGCTCAACAGTCTCTTAATGTACTCCATTGGAGTGGAGTCAAATAGAAGCCAAAATGCCAAGCATCTGACTCCATTCCAGTGATACTTGTAATGTATAGATTAAAACATACCTTTCCTTCTTGATGGTTTTCTTTCTATTTCTTGCTCCTTTAAAAGGAAAATTGCTAAGAAATGTCTTGGTGGGCTGTGTTTCAGTTTCCTGTGTGCTGTTCTTTTGAAAGCCTTAGCAAATAGATTGGAAAACCCAATTTGCTACATTTTCCTTGCTTATTGTTTGTTTTCTCTTGCAAGCTTTGAGAAAATGACTCAACAAAGGATATGAAGTTATGTCTTTCACTCTTATAGGCTACCTCTGACTTTTATGGTCCTATTTATTTTTATTCTTCAAATTATTATTTCACAGTCATCCTATAGTTGCCCTGCTGTTTTATGATCAAATAGCTATTTTATTTTCTTATGGTTGTACACAAAGTTTTGCATTTTGGAGCTTTTCACTATAGAATTGGCTTTAACTGGACTTTATAACTATTTTTTTTTTCTAGATTGGGAAAGGATTAGCACAGGCACAGTAAGGAAGGTTGTGTATGAGCACCAAATCCATCTTTCTAAATGTCACTTTGTGTTCCTGCTTATTTCATGCTTCTCACATGAGTGTACTGTGATGAACTGCAAATCTTCATGATTATAATTGTGCTTATAATTTTCTCTGGCACCAGTGAGGCTTGCTTGTTCATCAAAGCCTCTCTACCTGGGAAGACTCTTCTATTCCTTTTCAATCCATACCTTCCCATTTTTTTGAGACAAAGAACAGGTGAACACCCTCAGATCCTTTGCTACCACACAGCTTGCTTTCTATGCCAGCATTGCTGATTTTAAAGTAAAAAAAATCTCTAAGTAATAACTGAGGCTAAAGTTTTCTTTTCAGTTTGTAAATGAACCAATTTTATATGTCCAAAGTCTTATACTTAGTCAAATATAAGACATATGCTAAAGAGTTTACTTTCACTATAGAAAAATACTTTAAATATTCAGTTGAATTTGTACAAGATATTAAGTATTGTCAGGGCATGCCTTTGACAATCATAGTTTGAAGTGTTTTAATTTCACAATTTCTCAAGTAATTTTCACTTCAAGCTCTGGAATTGTGATAATTTGCACCTGCTTTACTGCAATTGTTGCAGTTCATTATTCTTGTTAAGGGATCTATTAAATTTAGGTTTTCTTAATATCAACATAATTACATGTCAAAATTTTTCCATCTTAAAAGAATACATCTTAAATGAATACAAAGGAACATTTGATTGTTTTGCAGTTGACAACATTAAATTTAAACATTTTTATATAAATATTTGATTATAAAATTTAGATATTTGTTTTTTAATGTCCTTATCAATCACTTTTCCCCTCCATAGTAAAGATAGCCATTAAAAGACAGTAACAGACCACTATGAATACCAATGAATTTTGTTGTGACATTAACTAGCATATTTATTACATAATATTTTACATGGAACTTCTACAGATAAAACTTCTACTGCTTTTTTTACTCCATTGGATCAAATGCATTATTCAGTAAGATACTATAATTGATTCACTTTACAAAGCATATTGCTTTTCCAAAATCAGAGAAGTTCTATGTTTAGGAAAACTTACCTTGCCTGTAAAGAAAATATGAGATGTTTTTTACAATACTGGAGAGAATATAGAGAAATGCTTATCTTAGGAAGACATTTACTATATAATTATCAAGGTAACAGTTCCTAACCCAACATAAATGGTGAAAGAGTGAAGAGTTTGTTTGATTTCAGTGTAATCAGTACAGTTAATAACTGTGACCATGAATAACTCTGCAGAAATGTTTTCCTTAAGTAAATTCACTGTACATAATTCAATGAAATTTAAAAGCAAAAGTCTTTGTAGTTATCTATCTATTATCTATAATAATCTATCTACATCTATCTATCTATCTATCTATCTATCTATCTATCTATCTATCTATCTATCTATCATCTATTTATATATCTATAAATCTATCATGTATCTACTTATCTATTTTTTAAGACTCTGTCATACGGAGATATGGCAATTAGGAGATAACCATGCTTCTTGCCATCTGCCCACTGATCAAATCTACTAGGACATAAATATATTGTCTTGTAATTTTGCTAGATACTAATAAGGACAGACAAACAGATCCAGAATAGCAGTCATTTATAGGATCTAAACTAAGCTCATAGGTAAGTGAATTCAAATTTGGTGATATTTAATTTAAATTGAGCTCAAGAGGAAGAATTAACCTTAAGAGGTCCTAGAAATCTTCCTATCAGAAGAAAGAGCTCAAGACTCTTAAACCCAAAGAAGCATGGTGATTAAAGAAATGAGGAAATTCAGTGATACCCTGAGAAGCTTTTAAGTTTCTCTTTTCAATATATCACCTGTGTATGGACTCAAGACTTTTATAGTCCTATTTATAAAACATTAATATTTAATAGATAAGTTTTGTGTATGACAGAGAAAAAAATTGCTGAAATCTTGCTGTCTCATTTGGCATGACTTACCTACATGTGTCTTCCTGTGCATCAAACCAATTTGTATTATATTTTTATTTAACAAAAATTATTGAACACAACAATGCTCTAAGAATTCATTGTCTGTCTCTTGAGCCATGAGAAGTTAAAGAAATCTTGAAAGCTTATCTACATTTCTTAAGAGTAAACAAGCAAGGTTTTAGTGAGAAGAAAAGTAATTGCTCCCTTCAACCATGAGGGGACAGTAAAGCAGGTTGCCCCCATCCACATTTTAACATTGGTTTCTGTTTGTAGCTGGAGTGTGAGGTGTGTGCTTGTTGTGTGTGCTCGATTCTGCAACAAATCAACTGTGACAACTCTGGGTGGAACTATGTTTTAAAACATTACTTATGAAACCCCCATGTTTTCCTTCCTTCCAATCTTCTAAAGAATTTCTCATTTAAACTTACCAAATTCTTTATATAGTAGCCTATTTAATTTACTGTTTTCTTTCAAGGAATGAAATGAAACTTGCTGAGCTATCTTCCAGAATCTCTGTGACTAAACACTTTCCTCATTCTTTTTTGCTTAAGCATGAACAGATGTGGGTTTTTCTTTATTTATTTAAACTAAGAATTCCCAGTATGAGAAGTAATTCAACAGCTATCCTGCTTTAGGAAAGACAACGTGATAAATGTTTATTGTACTGGGTACATATTTAAGTGTATGTACTAAGCAGCCAACTCTAAATTAACTTTTTCTGCTATCAGAAACCTTTAACATAGTATCTGAAATATAGGAGTTAGAAGAAAAAATAGTAAGTGCAGTATTGCCATTAAAAATCAAGTTGTTGGGCTGGAGAGATGGCTTAGCAGTTAAGGCGCTTTCCTGCAAAGCCAAAGGACCCAGGTTCTACTCCCCAGGACCCATGTAAGTCAGATGCACGAGGGGGCGCATGCATCTGGAGTTTGTTTGCAGTGGCTGGAGGCCCTGGCATATGCTCTCTCTCTCTCTCTCTTTCTCCCCCTGCCTATTTCTGTATCTTTCTATCAAAAAATAAATAAAAATAAATATTTTTTAAAATCAGGTTGTTTAAGTCTGTACTTCTTTACTAAGGTACAGTTTCTGTTTACCTTTTCCAAATGTTTTGTGAGGGCATAGACCATTTAGAGAAGTTCTTTGTGTAGTTGAGTGGATGTATTTCTAAACAGCAAAAAACATGCAGGATAAAATCCATCAAGTCAACCATCATTTAAATGAGCAGGAAAGAGCAAAAAATAGAGGTACTAAAATTGTTTCTTTTAAATCAGTAATGTCAGTACAAGTGAAAGTAGACTAATTGAAATGCATTCTCATGTATTCAATTTATTTCAAATGCAGGTTTTATACAATTGCCTCATTAGCCAAGGATGGACAACCATAAGTACACAATCCATGTACTGACATTTGAACATTTGGATATTACTGACATGCACAGATTGATTGATTGCCTAAGCTATGTAGATATTTAGATTTTGGGGGAGTAGCATTGTAAATCTGCTTGTGAATTTTTGTTGTCTTTTTTTTTTTTTTTTTTTTTTTTTTGTAGAATGTCATGCTTTCTATTCCTTGTAACACTTTCTTATCTTATTATATCCTGTTATTTCATTTTCCTTGGCTCCCTCTTTTTGCCAACTGGTTCTTTGGATTTTCAGTAATTTAAAATATTCCCCAGACAAACAGAGAATTTTCCTAAGCCTTTCATCTTTCTTTGTCTTCCCATTGTTTCATGGATTCCCAGTTTTACTGGACTTTGAACTCCATAGCCATTGTATTTATTTTTACTATCTGAAAACTCACTGAGATAACAATTACAAATGTGGTATGTGTGAGTTTTCCTCAGCTATAACCACAAAGGTAATCATTTTCTACCCTTTAGTGAACTCCAATCTCTAAGTTAGTAATTGACATTTTATTCTGTTATTACTACTTAATTATTTAAATGTTGTATGATTATGTTTTTACATTGTCAATTTAATTTTGTACTCATTCAAAATATGCTTAAGCATTTTCTCCCTTCCAAATATGAATAGATAAAATTTGCTATTGTCAAGATTCTTGGACTTGGCATACTTAAAATTGAAAGAACACTTACCTCACAGGATAATTTGAGAAACATTGTAAAGCTACATTCTCTCCTACTCATTGGTTCAGTCTAAACTTTTAACTGTTAATGCATTCTATAGTCAAATTAATAGGAGGTGGATAGAATATTCTTTATCCTGGTTTTTAAGAATATCTTCAGGTCACAATAGAGTCCTAAATGTACAAGAATGTCAGTCACACTATTTGTTGGTATAATTATTATTCTGAAATTAGAAATTACTCATTAGGTGAGATTTTACAAAAGAGAACAATTTACCACTCTCCAGGATCTTGGTGGCTTGGAACTCCCTGGCAGGGAATATCAGGGATTGAGATTGCCCCTCTATAGGATTTGGGTGAACACTGAATAGACATTGCTTATTTTCCAGTTTGCCAATCATAAAAATGAAATTAGGGAAACTTATTACTTGCATTTTTCTCAGCACCTCCCACTCCTCCACTTGGAGGATATGTCTCATTCAGCTCTGAATCTTCCTCTGTGTCTTGCACTTCTTTTCACTTTTCTTCTTGCATTTTTCTCTCCAGTATGTGTTGAATGCTTGGAAAAAGTTTTATAAAACTATCCCATATTCAGAGAAGAATGCTTGCATTATGTTGCAATATATATTCTTAACATTTAGATTTTAGAAGAACTACCAAATACCCAATGTTGTGTTAATCACTAATTTCTCCTGGGAAAAAAAAGTACTATATACAAATTATTTTCCCCTAAGGTTTTTTTTTTTTTTTTTTTTGTGAGACAAGCCCAACAGACTGGCTTTTTTATGAGAGAGGTAAATTAAGGATGAGAGAGAGTAAGAGAGAGAATTGGCATGCCAGGGCCTGTAGCCACTCTGATTAAACTCCAGACGTGCATGCCACCTCATGCACGTGTGTAACCTTAAACATATGTCACCTTGAACTCACAGCAATCTTCCCACCTCTGCCTCCCAAGTGCTGGGATTAAAGGAGTGCACCACCAGTTCTGGCTTGATCATAGTTTTGATCATGAGAGAATAGCTTCTCTCATGAGAGAGCAGAGATATAGGACATTGAAGAAATACTGTAGCAAATCTCTCTGATCTGAGGCTTAGAGCTTTTAGGGTAAATGTCCAGTAAGGAAATAACAGGATCTGTTGGTAGGTCTATAGTCAACCTTTTCAGTAGTCTCCATATTGCTTTCCATAGTGGTTGTACCATTTTACATTCCCACCAAAAGTGAAAGAGGGTTCCTATTTCTCCATAGCTTTGCCAACATTTGTTTTAGTTAGTTTTTTTAATGTTAGCTACCCTCACTGGAATCTCATAGTTGTTTTAATTTGCATTTCCATGATGATTAGGGATGTTGAACATTTTCTTAAGTGTGTGTTTGTCATTTGTATTTCTTCCTCTGAGAACACCCTGTGAAGTTCTCTGCCCCATTTCATGAGTGGGTTGCTTGACTTTTTAGTGTTTAGGTTTTGGAGTTCTTTGTAAATTCTATAAATTAGGCCTCTATCAGTTGTATAGCTGGCAAAAATTTTTTCCCATTCTGTGGGTAATCTGTTGGCTTTGCTTATTGTATGTTTGTCTGTGAGAAAAATTTTCACCTTCATTAGATCCCAATGGTTGAGTGATTATTTAGTTTCCTGAGCTGATGGAGTTTTGTTCAGGAAGTCTTTTCCCACTTGTGTATCATGGAAGGACCCTCCTATTTTTTCATCCAGTAGTAGCAGTTTTTCTGGTTTTATATTGGGATCTTTGATCCATTTGGACTTGATTTTTGTGCATTAGGAGATGTGTGGATTGAGTTTCATTTTCCTACATATCGTTGTCCAGTTTGTCCAACACCACTTGTTGAAGATGCTATCTACACTATGGAATTCTACATAGCAGTAAGGAAAAATTACACAATGCAATTTGAAGAAAAATGGTCGAACATGGAATAGATCATTCTCAGTGAGCTCACCCAATCACAGAAAGATAATTGTCACATGGTCTCACTCATCTGTGGCTCCTAACCTGAATCCTCCCGAGATGCTGTCATACCTAATAAGCACCTTGAGGACCAGACAATAAAGAGGGTGGGATGGGAGGGAAGGCAAGGGTGTGGGGGAAGGTAAGGGTGGGGGGAAAGTAAGGTGGGGGGAACACAAATAGAGACCCAAATGGAAAAGGTACCATAAAATCCTATATCCTGAACAACAGGCTAAAACATTGATCCTTCAACAGGCCCGTAGAGGGAGCACCTGAACCACAGGGTCCTGGAGAGAACATCATGAAGACTAAAGTTAATCTTTTTCTGTTTCTCTATCTCTCTCCCTCTCCTCTCTATGCTCTCTTTCTCTTTTATATTACCTATCTTTTTCTTCCTTTATCTTCTTTGGCACTGACTTGTAACTCCCAGTGCCAGTATGTGGTTAACTTTCACAATGAGCTGTTGATCAGAGAGACCTACAAGGTTTCCCAAAAGAAGACAGATTTCTGTCAGAGTTTTTGATGACCCACCAAAGGTTAATGGTAACACCCTACTGCTGAAGACACCATATGCTGTTGGGACAGAATGTGGAGTGACCTGGCTGGAATCTGGAAGAGGGTCAGTCCCCAGACAGTTAGTTTGTCTAGCACCAGAGGGTGCTACATGAGTGACTGGGGGAAAATGACCGACATCTGTCCAAACTACTTGTAGTCTAAGCTACTCAGGAGTAAACAACTTGACGTGATGCTCAGACAAGTACAATAGTGGCACACAGCCATGGTGGGTAACCAACTGCTCTTGATTTGGCTAGCAGATCTACTCAGTGGAACAGAACTTATAGCTTGAACTGGGAAACAAGTCAAAACCATGTCCAAAACATGAGCCCATTCTCCAATATCAAGCTCCCACCAGTTGTGGGCTGTAAGAGGGCCTACACATACAAAATTCTCTCTAAAATAACAACACCCATCCCATCTATCTGGTGCTGACTTCTCTCTCCATTGGAGAATTTGCTTCTCTTTTTCAGATTGAAGCTGAACCTGAGGGGAGGATCAGCCTATCACACCTCACCAGGGCCCAGCTGAAACCATAGAGTAACAGGTTAATGGGCGAGAATGCAGCTTTTTTGGTGAACCTGACATCAGCACAAGGCTGAAGGCGATAGACACACAGAGAACACTCAACTTTTACTAAACCAGATATCCAGAGACACAGAGGCTTCCAAGACCTCATCACTGAAGTGGAACTAAAATGAACCCAACATGGCTCAGGGAAATTCACAGAAGTGGGGGCTGGAAGAGTGTTAGAGCCACAAGTTGGGTCATTATGCACAGAGACATTGCCTCTTCCACATAACCGTTGGTTACCCCATAATGCATGATCCACATTCCCCAATGAGGAGGGTCCCTTGGGGGGGCAGGGAGGAGGCTACCAAAGGCACCAACATGAATGTAAAATTTAAATAAATAAATAAATAAATAAAGATAGGAAAAAACTATTGCATGTAATGGCTTTACTAATATTCACATTAATTCTATCAACATGTTATGAACATAATTTTTATTCTATAAATTATTTTCTATACCAATAAACAAAAAGTTTATTAAAAAAAGAAATACTGTAAATTACCACCAAATTGGTGGAGGCTGAAAGACTCAGTCCTGCTAAGGTATAAGGAGGGGCTACTTCCTTAAAGATGGATAAGTTAGAGTCTCTCTGCAAAATCAGAGCCATCGATAACAGTATAAGCCTCAGTGTGAATTTTCCTGCTTTCCTAGACCAACTCTACACAGACTTGTTGAGAAATACCATCATTTTCAAAACTATTAGCAACTTTAATTTCTGACTGAGATCTAAATAAAAATGATCATATTTCAACTACAAAATATTAAAAACAGATTATTATGGAAAATGGGGCTCTTGCACAGTACTCTCAATGTTAATTTGATGGCATGGGGATCTGCTTGCAACCAAATGACCTCTTTTGCTATTGGGTGCACCAAGAAATTAAGATTCCATGCATTTCTCTAATTGCTTCCTTGAAATGAAAGCTTCTGTGTCTTTCTCACTGAGGACACACACTAGGCATCTGTGTGAGTGCAGGCATCAAATGATGAGGATTGAGAGATAGCAGCACTTCTAGTTCAGCTTTCCCCTGAAAGTGCCAGCTGCCTTAGTAGTGAAATTCTGAAATTAAATTGCTTTATCTCAAAGGCCTATGGAATGAACTACACATCCAAGTAGCAGGGATTTTCAAAAACTATCTAGCCAGTTATTGCTTCATTTGAACTACTGTGCATTTTGAAGAAACCCGATAACTTTTTTTTTTTTTCTGGACAACTTCCTATTGCTCAAGTTCTTAACATCAAAGAGCTCAGACATCAAAAATGGGGATCTCAGAGCCGGGCGTTGTGACACTCTATTAATCCCAACACTTGGGAGGCAGAAGTATTTTCTATACCAATAAACAAAAAGTTTATTAAAAAAAGAAATACTGTAAATTACCACCAAATTGGTGGAGGCTGAAAGACTCAGTCCTGCTAAGGTATAAGGAGGGGCTACTTCCTTAAAGATGGATAAGTTAGAGTCTCTCTGTAACATTTCATTGTCAGTCAATGACTCACACTATACTCAACAATACCTTTATGTTTTCTCCAAGTTTAAGAAGTACTATATGACTCATCGAAAGACAAAGGCAGACTCTCCACAAAATAGCAGGGGCAGGAGAAACAAACATCTGGGCAGAAACTAGTTAGAGCTAATTTGGGAGTTAAGATGCTGCAGCCCACCTCCACCTGCATGTCTGTTACTCTGCAAGGTAGTCCTTTGTGCTTTTCATTGTGTATAATAGAAATTATACCCTTAGACTGCTGGAGGAGCATTCTCCAAAATGTCCCAGAGGAAGGATGATTTTCCTTTCACAAGCCAAAGGAAAATACACTGATGGCATTGTTTTTGATGCAAGTGATTTGTTATTGTTCTTCAATATAGAGATAATAAAAGATGGTAGAGAAGCACAGGGGATTACACACCTGGCCATAAAAGTATATTATTCTGTAAAAAAAAAAAAAAAATTGAATTTGGAATCTTATGTAAGTCTTACATATAAACTTCTAATTATATGCAGTTCTCCTTATGCTATGTTGGTCTTGCTCTTTTATCTTTTTTTAAATTTATTTTTTATTTTTTATTTATTAGAAACAGAGAGAGGGAGAGGGAGAATGGGTGCACACTATGAACGAACTCCAGACGCATGTGCAACCATGTGCATCTGGCTTACGTGGGACCTGGAGAATAGAACCGGCATCCTTAGGCTTCGCAGGCAAACGCCTTAACCGCTAAGCAATCTCTCCAGCCCTTGCTTTTTATCTTATTTGTTTTTTTCTAATCTATTTTTATATAATTAGATAAATATGGTAAACTGAGAATTTTTAAAATATAGTTATCTTTCAAGAGTCATAAAATACATATATTTGCTTTTCATAAATTTTTTTACAAAAGTTTTATTTTTATGCAAAAAAAGTAGTTGGATTTTTTTCAGTTTAATAATGTATGCTAATAGAGCTAAAAAAAATAGTACTATTTATTGGTAAAAGAAAAAAGTTCCAATTTCTTCTAAACTTTCAGGTTTAATCCACTCCAGTTAGTCATGACTGTCCAATGAATATCTGTATCTCATACCATACCATGTTTATCTGTTTGTTATCAATAATTCTCACTGCAGAGTAAGCAGAAAGCAATAATACATGAAAATTCCTAGTATGTTAAGTCTTTAGAATATATTTCTTGAGGGAAAATTGTTAATTGTAATGATTTTTCTCAAATCCTGTTGCTAGGTGTTATTACTCTCCCTCTCTCTCTCCCTCTCTCCTGTTGCTGTTGTCCACCTGATGTTGGCCAAAATATTATGTCCATACTCTGCTAATCCCATCATTTTCTCCTGTCATCATGGAGTTTCCCCTTGAGTCTACAAGCCAAATAAACCACAAGCTCATTTCCTACAACAAGCTGCTCTTGGTTGGATGTTTTCTGCCAGTGATGCAAAACTGACTGCAACAGCATGGTAGAAGAAGGAAGGCTGGCATTGCATAGTCATCTCTTCAGGAAGGAAGTAGACAGTGAGTGTTGCTCAGTACTTAGCTATCATTCTCCTATTTACAGTACGGGAAGTAAGCACACAGGTAGGGTGGGTCCTTCCACTTCATCTAGAAAATCCCTCAGGCCTGACCAGAGATTTGTTTCATGGTGATTCTAAATAACTATCACAGCATGAAAACTGGTACAAGAATTGCTCTTTTAGCTAAGGATCATAGGCAAGGTTTCTGCAATTTCTAGTCACATGTTATTCATTGGCAATTTTTCTAGAAATACACATTCTCCAGTGAAATATCCTTGGGAATACTAGCTACAGAACAAAATGTTAGATTTGTATAGCATTTGAGCTCTAAGGGGGAGCAAAAGTTACAAAGAAATACAAAGAATTTCTAGCATTAGATCCACATTTCTTCCCAATAACTTCCTAGAACCCCTTCCTCTACCCTAGCAGAAGGAAGTTCCAGTAAAGATATAGTCAAGGAACCAGCTGTAGCTCTAGACCATGTTTTCTAGATGAAACCTCCTCTGGATTGCAAGGAACAATATCATTCTTAAAAAAAAATATTTTGTGTGTTTATTTGAGAGACAAGGCAAGAGAGCCAGAGCGATTAGGAGTGAATAGCTGCAGGGCTAGAGAGATTGCTTATCCATTAAGGTGCTTACCTGCAAAGCCAAAGAACCCAGCTTCTATTCCCCATGACCCTCATAAGCCAGATGCACAAGTTTGCACATGTGTCTAGAGTTCATTTGCAGTGGTCAAAGGCCCTGGCACTCCCATTTTCTTCCTCCCTCCCACCTTCTCTCCATCCATTTCTCTCTCTCTCTCTGCCTCTTTCTCTTTGTATCAGATAAATAAATAAATGAGAATGAATGGCTGTACCTGGGTATACTGCCACTACAAACAAACTCCAGAGCATGAATTTCTTTGTACACCTGGCTTTACCTGGGTACTGGAGAATTAAACCTAGGCCTTTAGGCTTTATAAGCAAGTGCCTGTAGTCACTAAGCCATCTCTCCAAAGAGCAGTATAATTCTTTATCTGCTAGGTTTCTTAGCTTCCAACCACAAAATTTGTTTCTGAGAAATTTAAGTAGGAAAAGGGATTTGTGGAGAAAAAAATAGGTAGCTCAGAGAAACTCCAAGAGAGCTAGGAAACAGAGCGTCTTCATATAAAGTCTATTATCTAATGAGTTACATCATTTAAAATACTATTCTCACTAATTTTTATCAATTGTGTTTCCAGCAAATTCACCTCTGAAAGCTTAATGTGATCCTTTTGCAATCCAGCTCATATGTGGCTTGAAATTGTGGAGACAGATTTTTGCTTCATAAATGTGATCCCCTAACATGAGATGCAGAATAAGAAAATCAAGTACCCCCTTACTTTACAATAAATTGATAAGCAGGCTTTGAATTGAAGGATTCCCTAAAAGTTTCAAGTGAAAAAGTATTTAGTCGAAATCTTATTTTTACTCATTACAGTAAAAGTTTCTGAGGGTGCAAATGTTAGTCTTCTGTGAATATGCACAGATAAACAACAGTTCAATCCATTGTACTTCTCTATGAACTACTGAAATGTTTTCTCACATGCAACTGGTATATTTTTAGGAGATACTTTGGAGATTATACAACCATTTCTACACATGTTAAATATGCAGCCATGATTTTATTCCTTAATCTTTTATTTACTTCAATTTCAATCGAAGTCAGTTGGAAGGAGTTGATTAAAGCTCTCTTCAAAGCTGGGAGCTAAGGGACAGGATGTGTGAGGATTCTTGGACTGGGAAAGAAAACCCATTACCTTGGGCTCATGGTTCTTTCATAGTAAAATCAAGTATAATATTATTTTTCACAATTTTGCATCTGTTTTAGAAGGAGAATTGTTTAGCAAAGCATTAAATTCTGAAACATATGGATAGCTTATGAAGTGGGCGAAGAGATAATTTACTTTAAAACAGAATAAGCAAGATGTCATGATTTTTAAAAATATATCCAAACTGGAAAAATAAGAAAGCTATTTTGCAAACATGATATTTTTAACTTAAGTGCTACAGCACAAGAGAAAGAAATTTACAAATATTTCAAACTTTATTAAATGAATCCTATCTAATACCACCATAACATCTCACCCTCCTTTATTCATGTTTTCCTTCTTGTATTTAGGAGAAACTACTGGTGCTCTAAGAAAATTTCACCTTGTATATAAAGCCACGTTTCCTTGTCTCTGTTCTAAATTGTTAGCATTTGTTTAATCTTGTAGTATCTCAATACATATTACAATCTTTTTAATAGTGATAATGCCATATATTTTTGAAAAAAGATCTCCCTCATTTTGGTACGCTAACAGTACTTCCTTGTTGTTACAACTCATCAAAAAATTATTTCTGGCACCAGGTAGGTGACAGAAGCCTAAAATTACAAGATGGACTAGAAGAATTCCTAGTTAGAATCTGGTCTGGGCATCATAGTGAGACTGTCTCTCCAAAACCAAGAACTGAGATTGTAGTTTATTGGTGGACTGCATACCTGTATACCTAACATATGTTAAGTTATGGACTCAATCTTGAATGCAAAATAAAATAAAATAAAATAAAATAAAATAAAACAAAAGGTGTTCCCAAGTGCTTTCTATTAATTTCCCCTTGAAATTTTTCTCATGCTTCTGTGTATTCACACAAGTCATTACAACTATGTCTCTCACATTCACCAATGGGAACACATTTCTAAGTCAAATGGATAAGGGCTTATTCTTAATAATTTTAACCTTATGACTACTTGAGCAATTTTTATGAAATCTTGGGTATAAATGTACTTAAAATAGGTATAAAAATTGGATATTTACTGTTATTTTAATTACAAAGAAATTTATTTTAAAACAATTTTTAAGACAGGACCAAGGGACATCATAGTTAAAACTATTAACAGTGAAAACAAAGAGAGTGTACCAGACAGCTTCAGGTTCACTAAGATGAACTTCCAGACCAGGCACAGTTATGAAGGAAGGGATTTATTGAAGTTTACAGATCCAGGGGAAGTTCCATAATGGCAAAAGAAGCTGGCCTGATACCTCAGGAACTCCAGCTAAGCACACTTTGCATATCTTTAGATTGAAATCCTAAACCCACCACTACACCTTAAGATCAACCCTTTTACATTACCTCCAGACAGGTGGATGCAGATGCAAACAACAAACCAATAAAACACTGAATATATTGGGGTCCATATATTCAAACTACTACAGAGAGAATGCTAAAAGCAGCAAGAAAGAAACAATTCACTATGTATAAAGGCAATTCTATCAGAATTACCTCAAATTTCTCAGTGGAAACCCTGAAAGAAAGCCAGAAGGGCCTGGAATGGAACACTGCAAAGTCTAAAAAACTACGAATTCTAACCCAAGCTACTTTACCCAGAGAAAGTATCCCTTATAAAAGATGTTAAGGCAAAACTTTCCATGAAAAAAGTCAGCTTTATGCTTATATGAACACAAAATAAGCCTACATAGAATACTTCAGGGAATACTCCACACAGAAGAGTCAAACAGCCAATCTCAAGAGCCATCAAGAAGATCACACAAAAAAAAAAAAAAACTAGAGCAGGCTCAAACAAGGACAAAGCCCCCCAAAAGTACCAAACCCCATAAAACACCCCGTCATGGCAGGTATTAAATGGAACCTCACAGTTATAATCTTAAATATTAATTGTCTTAACTTACCAATGAAAAGACACAAGTTTACAGTGTGGATCAGAAAGACGGACACTTTGTGGAGGTTTGATTCAGGTTTCTGAGTGCTAGGTACTCAGCTAATGGAGATTTGGGAATTAACGCATCCTGGAGGCAGTGTATTGTCGGGGGTGGGCTTATAGGTACTATAGCCAGTTTCCCTGTGCCAGTGTTTGGCACACTCTCTTATTGCTGTGGTCCATCTGTTGTTGGCCAGGAAGTGATGTCCACCCAGTTCTCATGCCATCGTTTTCCCCTGTCATCATGGATCTTCCCCTTAAGTCTGCAAGCCAAAATAAACCGTTTTTTCCCACAAGCTGCTCTTAGGAGATTTATGCAAGCAATGTGAACCTGACTGCAACACCCTTCTATCTGTTGTCATTAAGAAATCTACTTCAACACTAAAGACAGACATCTCCTCAGGGTTAAAGGATAGAAAATGATATTCCAAACAAATGGAAATAATAAACAAGGAGATGTTACTATATTAATATCTGATAAAACAGACTTCGAACCAAAAATAATCAAAAGGACAAAGAAGGCCACTTTTTACTTATTAAAGGAATGAACCAACATGAGCACATCACAAAATCTATATGCACTAACCACAAGTGCATTACAGTTTATTAAACAAAACCTACTTGACAGCAAATCAGAAATAAACACCAACACCATCATAGTTAGGGATTTCAATACACTACTATAATTAACAGGCAGATCATCAAGCAGAAAATCAACAAGGAAATAATAGAACTCAATAACACCATAGATCAACTAGTCCTAACAGACATCTTCAGAACTTTCCACGTAAATTCTAAAGAGTACTGTAGCAGGCAGCTTCAGGTTCATCGAGATGAACTTCCAGACCAGGCACAGTTTTGGAGGAAGGGATATTATTTATTGAAGCTTATAGATCCAGGGGAAGTTCCATAATGGCAGGAGAAGCAGCCTGCTCTCCACAGGGCCAAGCAGAGAGAGAGAAACCAAGCCGCCAGCTACACAGCACACAGAGCAAAACTACAGCCAAAAAGTCACACAGCACACTTCAGGAACTCCTGCTAGGCTCACTTTGCATATGTTTACAATGGAATCTCAAACCCACCACCAACACCTTAAGACCAGCCCCCAGTGACATTGCCTCTAGCAAGGTGATTGCAGATACAAACTATAACTAATAAAACACTGAATATATTGGGGGACATATATTCAAACTACCACAAGTACACATTCCTCTCAGTAGCCCACAGAACTTTCTCCAAAATAGATCATGCATTAGGCCATAAAGCATGATCTATATTTCTGTTTTTATGCCAGTACCATGCTTCTTTTGTTACTATGGCTTTGCAGTATAGCTATAGATCAGAAATGGCGATACCTCCATAAAAGTTTTGGGATGAAGACTTCTAAAGGTGATTATTTAGTTCCTTCAGCAAAGTGGCAGGATACAAAATCAACACACAAAAATCAGTAGCCTTTCTATATGCAAAGAACAAATATACAGAGAAAGAAATAAGCAAGGCTGTTCCATTTTCTAAAGCACAAAAAATTAAATACCTTGGAATAACACTAACTAAAGATGTGAATGGCCTATGTAATAAAAACATAAAAACACCCAAGAAAGAAATTGAGGAGGGCTTGAGAAGATAGAAAGACCTCCTATGTTCCTGGTTAGGTAGAATTAATATTGTGAAAATGGCAATTCTACCAAAAGCAATATATAGATTTAATGCAATACCAATAAAAATACCAGCATCATTCTTCACAGAGATAGAAAAAAAAATCTCAAAATTAATAATGTGTGGTGTCAGGCTTCAGATCTAAACATATCCTCAGCAAAAGAAACACCTACAGAGGCATCACCATATCTGATCTAAAGCTAGACTAAGGAGCCATAGTAACAAAAATAGTAACAAAAGCCTAAAAACAGAAATAGAGATCAATGGAACAGAAAAAACCCAGATCTTAGGTCAAGTAGCTATAGCAACTTGATCTTTGACAAAAGTGCCAATACTGTAGACTGGAGAAAAGACATCATCTTCTCCAAATGATGCTGGACTAATTATATAACCACATGTAGAAAAATGAAGCTAGACCCACTCATCTCACCATACACAAAAATCAATTCCAAATGTATTAATTACCTCAATATAAAATCTGAAACTCTTCAACTAATGTAATTAAAATTAGGAGAATCTCTCCACCATATATGAGTGGGGAAGGACTTCCTGAACAATAACTTGTAGCCCAGGAAATTACACAATCTCTCAGCCAATGGGATCTCATGAAGCTAAAAAGCACTTACAAAGATAAACATACCATAAGCAGAGCCAACAGATGACCCACTGACTGGGAGAAAATCTTTGCCAGCTATACCACTGACAGAAGCCTAATATTTATAATCTACAAAGAATTCAGAAAATGAAAAAATAAAAGATCAAACATCCACTCCAAAACAAGGCAGAGAACTGAATAGGAAGTTCTCAGAGAAAGAAATACAATTGGCTAACACACACTTCAGAAAATGTTCAACATTTTTAACTATCAGAGAAATGCAAATTAAAACAACAATAAGATTCTAACTTACTCCAGTAGGGATAGCAATCATTAAAAAATCAAATGACAACAAATTTTGGCCAGGAGAAAGGGAAAGAGGAACCCTCATTCACTGTTAATGGGAATCCAAACTTGTACAATCACTATGGAAATCAATTTTTAGGTTCCTGAAAAAGATGAATATATATCACCAATGGACCCAGCTATGATCCTACTGGGCATTTACCCTAAAAACTCTATAATTCAGTACAGGGATATTTGCTCAATCTTGTTTATAGCTGTTTAATTCATAATAGCTAAGACCTTGAATCAACCCAGTTGCCAATAATTGGATGAATGGATCACAAAGTTGTGGTGCATATATACACAATGGAATTCTACTCAGCAGTAAGAAAAAAAGATACAAAGAAATTTGTAAGAAAATGGATTGACTTAGAACAGTTCATACTCAGCAAACACACAATCACAGAAAGACAAAGGATGCATGTTCTCACTCATCTGTGGTCAGCTTGAGTTGTTGTCATAGATGGTAGGCAAATTGAGGCCCAGACCATAGGGATGGAAGGGTTTGGGGAAGGTGAAGTTGCAGGCAATAAACATACTCACTTCTTATTACATTAACAGCATAGCAGAATGGTGATTTTATTTTTTGTTGTTTTTGAAGCTCTTCCTTCACTTTTCCCTTCTCTATTGCTTCTTCTGGCTGCTCATGTGTCTATAGTTTAAATTGAGGTCAGGCCTTGGACTTTTCTTCTTTATTTCTCTTACTTCCTGGGTGCTATCATATCATATAGTCACTTGGACAGAACATCACCTCTTTGTCCATTATTCCCAAATCACTATCTTCTGACCTCACTGTAAACTTCAGAGTTTTATATGTGTTTATCTCCATCTCAGTCTTGGCTTTCTTTACTCAGTTCCCTATCTACTGCAGCCATATGATATTGATAAAGAATAGAAGCAAGGTAGCTTATTTTTTATATAGGCAGGCATCAAGGGACAGAGGCCCAAGGAGAATGTGGATGCCACCTTGCCTGCCCTGGCAGGACTAGAACCTGAGTTGAACTGAGTTTCATTCAAGATGGCTGCAAGAGCAACCTCTCAGCAAAGATTCTTCATTTTCCTGGGCTTAGCATACCTGTGGTCTGGCCCTTCCTGAATCAGCCTCTTGATCCCACCCACCAATCAGCTCTGTCCCTTACACTTCTGAGTCTGATGACGAGGTTCATCCAAATTGGATGTTTGATTTATATAAATCTCATAAACCACATGTATGAATATCTCTTGGCTTTTCTCCTTACCTTCATGGCTCCTTTGGCAAGTTCTTGGCTTGTTCACAATGTGGGGGGATCTCCTCTCCCCTCCAGGGCTGTGCAAGGAAAGGAGAGAATTTCCTTTTGTGTGTGTGTCTTCCTGCTTGCTTTCTAAATGTGTTTTATTTTGTGTGCTTTCTTGTCTTGTCATTTGTATGATCTGCCTTTAAACTCTGAGCCTCTTACTCTCTCTTAAACATCTTTGACCTCCTGTAAGTTGGATAAGTTTTGGCTTGGGCTTTTCTGCTTGTGCGTGTGTGTGTGCATGCATGTGTGTGTGTATGTGTGTGTGTTTGTGTGAGTGGTATCTCTGTGTGTTTGTTTGTGCATATACATGTGCCTATCCTAGAGGTGTCTACCCTGGAAATGTGAGGGGAGATTTTCTTTTTGCTTGGGATTCCCAACTAACATTCCCTCTGGATCCCAGCCCTTCCTAAACTAAATATCATAATTCATATTTTACCCTTTACTGAGTCTGCATTTTCAATTCTTGAAAAACTTAGGCAAGGACACAAAGTTGGGGTCCATGGGCCTGAGGATCTCTTGCATTTTTATGGAATCTAATCTCTCCTTGAACTTAAACAATCTCACATGAATATTTAATAATTCAAAAACAATTTTCAAACTTCTTGTCTGTGTTTTACCCTAGATCCTCCCTAACCTTCTTCCTGCCAACTCTGTTCTTTAGAACCCCACTCCCCCACTGATATCACCCTGGACCATGCCTCAACCTCGTACTTAATTGTTGTTGGAAAATGGAACTGGGATCCTTATGATTATCCTTGTCACATTGCCTACACCATATTTTCCACACTAGCCAGAGCTGTCATTTTAAATGTAATAGAATCATGCTACTTCTCTACAAAATATTCATGCTGTCTTAGCGTAGAAGACTATATCCACACTCAGTTTTTGATATAGAATTCATATAGCATCACCTGGGAAACTTTAAAAACATACAAATATCAGGGAATCATCTACAGAGATACTAATTTTTTTTTTTTTTTTTTTGGTTTTTCGAGGTAGGGTCTCACGCTGGTCCAGGCTGACCTGGAATTAACTATGTAGTCTCAGGGTGGCCTCAAACTCTTGGCAATCCTCCTACCTCTGCCTCCCGAGTCAGAGATACTAATTTAACCAGTCTCATATGGAATCCAGTCATTGGGATTTTAAAAATATTTTGGGACTGGGCATGTAGCTCAATGGTAGAGTTGCTTACTTAAAGTGCACCAACACTTGAATTTGAACACCAGCACAGAAAATTACAAAAAACAATACAAATTAGTAGGTAAATGCAAAGGCCATCTGGATTGTGGACAGTTTTGTTTTGTTATCCCTTCTCACTGTTTCTTCAAACTAAACTTTCCCCCCTTTATTCTATTTGTTTTGCTATGTTCTTATTTTACATTGTTGATATTGTAAAACAAATCAAGCATTTGTTTGCCTCAGAGCCTTTCATATGCTTAAATTTCCCCCATTACTCTATCACACTGTGGCATGTTATATGGTCTTGTTCATTTTCTGCCACAATTCAGTAGGGTATAGATGCCAAGAGGTTTGGAAGAGCTTCAGTTGTATTCCTAGCCTCTAGGATAGCCTGCTTGTCTGCAAGAGGCTCTCAACAAATAATTGTTGAATACATAATGCATGTTAAAATATTTAGCCTAATATAAATAGATGAAAACTGTTTTTTGTTTGAAAGAATAGGGAAGTAGAAATTGAAAAAAATGTTTCTTTCAATGTACTGAATTGAGTCACCATTTGAACAAACATGTGAAAATGTTCATCAGGAAGATGTAAATATTACTAGTAGCTCATGAGAAAGACTAAGGACATAAGGGTTTAGGTGTAGTGGTGCAAGTCTTTAATCCCAGCACTTAGGAGGCAGAAGTAGGAGGATTGCTCTGAGATTGAGGCCACCCTGAGACTACATAGTGAATTCTAGGTCAGCTTGGGCTAGAGCAGGTGACCCTACCTCGAAAAACCAAAAGAAAAAACAAAAAAGACTTAAGCATAGTGCCCTTACTTTCTAATTAGTTGGTGGCAGAAGCCAAGGATTGTAAATTAGTATCAGGAGTGAAAAGGTGAATTTACATTATACCTCTAGAAATTAGACCAGTACTCCTAAATGACAGAGAATGAGCCAGCGAAAGAGACTGAGGAGCCATTCCTGGGTACACTGCAAGGCCACTACAGAGAGCTTTCTGAGGAAGCAACATTGCTTCCATTCCCTGACTACACCCCTCACTCTCATTGACCACTCACTTCTTCATGCCCATTGATTACAGATGACAAGAAGGATCTTCACAAGTACCACCCCTTGCTTTTTTCCTTAAGCACTGTAAGATAACTGAAGTTAGAAGAGGTTCAAACGGTTGTCTCGACTTCTCTGGGACAAAGAACTAATTAAGAGTCACCATTGTGGAAGTTAACCCCATGCTGGCACTGGGAGTTATAAGTCTGCACCTAGGAAGCTGAGGGATGAAAAAGATAGATAATATAAAAGAGAAAGTGAGTATAGAGAGGAGAGGGAGAGAGAGAGAGAGAGAGAGAGAGAGAAGAGAAAGAGAAGCAGGACAAGATTACGGTTTGCCTTCATGATGCTCTCTCCAAAATCCTGTGGTTTGGGTATTCCCTCTGTGGGCCTGCTGAAGGATCAATGTTTTAGCCTGTTGTTCAGAGTAAAGGGTTTTATAGTATCCTTTCCTTTTGGGTCCCAATTTGTATCCCATCCCCCTTGTCTTCCCTCCCACCCTCTCATTCCCTACCATCCTCACCCTCCCTCCATCCCTCCCTCCCTCTTGTCTGGTCCTCAGAGTGTTTATTAGGTTTAGCTGCTTGTCACGTGGATTCAGGTTAGGAGGGACAGATAAATGAGACCATGTGACGATTATCTTTTTGTGCTTGGGTGAGCTCACTGAGGATCATCTGTTCCATGTTTGACCATTTTTTTTTTCAAATTTCCTTATTTCATCTTTCCTTACTGCTATGTAGAATTCCATAGTGTAGATACACCACAACTTCCACAATGAGCTGTTGATCCGAGACACCTACAAGGTTTCCCAAAAAAGACAGACTTCTGTCAGAGTTCTTGGTGACCCACTAAAGGTTAATGGTAAGACCCTACTGTCAAAGACAGCATACATGTGTGAGACCAAACACAGAGAGACCTGGCCAGAATCTGGAAGAGAGTCAGACCCCAGACAGTTAGCTAGTCTAGTACCAGAGGGTGCTACACTAGCAACTGGGGGAAAATGTCTGACATTGGTCCAAACATCTTGCAGACTAAGATACCCAGTAGGTAACAACCTGATGTAATGCTCATACAAGTGCAGTAGTGGCAAACAGCCATGGTGGGTAACCAACTGCTCTTGATTTGGCTAATAGATCCACTCAGTGGAATGGAACACATTGCTGGAAGTGGAAAACAAGTCAAAACCAGGTACACAAAACGAGCTCAGTCTCCAAGTTCAAAATACCACCAAATGTGGGCTAGAAGAGAGCCGATGCATATAAAATTCCCTCCAAAACATATATGGTCATCCCTTCTAGCTAGTAATAACTTCTCTCTCCATTGGAGAATTTGCTTATCTTTTTTCAGATGGACAACGAACCTGATGGGAGGATCAGCTAATCACATCTCACCAGGGCCCCAGCTGAAACCATAGAACAACGCAGGGGAAGGGCAAGAATAAGCATTCATGGTGATCACGACACCAGAAAAAGGCTGAAGGAGATAAATACAGAGAATATCCAACTTCAACTAAGCCAGATATCCAGAGACACAGAGGCTCCCAAAACCTCATCACTGAAGCCGAACTAAAATGATACCAATGTGGTTCAGAGAAACTCACGGAAGAGGGGGCGGAAAGATTGTTAGAGTCACAAGTTGGGGCATTAAGCACAGAGACTGGGGCCTACCCCCCAGAACTCTTGATGACCCCCACAATGCATGACCCACATTCCCTATTGATGAGGGTCCCTTTGGAAGAGGGAGGACAGGGAGGAGGATAATGGAACCGATACTATGAATGTAAAATCAGAATAATAGAAATTAAAAAAAAATAAAATAAAATAAAAAAGAGTCACCTTTAAATCACTCAGGTGAAATTTAGGATCGTGCCATGAAAATTTAGCCTTACTTTGAGTTCCTCTGGGGTAATAATAGCACTTCTATGCGAAATGAAGTTTAAGTGAAAAACATCTGCCAAGATTTCACAGAGCTCTCAGCAGAAGGAAATGTGGAGAAGAAGATGCTGAGACTGTAATTAGAATAAGGCATCCATCTCCCAGGTCCTACCTTGCAGCTACTAGTCAATGTGGATCCTCACTCTGAATGAGGAAGTGTTCACCCATGGCTCTGTTCAACTTTTTCCCAGCCACTAGTGAGAAGACTCTATACCAGTACAGTGCTCTTGGCTCTAGATAGAGAAAAAAATGAAGTATCATTGCTTGGGAAATTTCCACTTTAAAAACAGTGTTTTCTGGGACATATGTTGATTTACTCTTCCTGTCAATCATATATTTCCAGAACAATCTGGATGCCAATTATTACTGAAAGCATAGCTTACACTAAATCATTTGCATGTTGATTATCCAGATTAAAAAATTATACCCAATATGTTTACTTGCCCTTAGGACATTTTACTTTCATTTGAGAGTTTATCAAGAAAGATAAAACAGATATAATGCAATAATGTCAAATTACTATTAATTTCCAATTATGATTTGATCATCATATTCTACTTTGTGATCTATAGATGCCTTCTCTAAGAATCTCCCTGAGTAAAGGTTCTTTAATTCAATATACTCAATAAATGCTACATAGAAAATGACCATTTGTAGAAATTGTCAATGTACACTGGGCTTCTAGCTCTTGTGCATTGAAGAAACTGGTTTAAACCCTTTTAAATCTGCATTCCCCAAACTTTCTTCTTTAGAGTATTTCTCTTTTTCTTCTTTTCTAAGTTGTAAAACAGAAGTAATGTTCCAAGAGGGAGAATTTAGTGGAAGCTAGATTAAATATTTCTTATCATTGACATTTAAATTTTGTCTAGAATGAGGTCCAGAGATTATCCAAGAATTTCCTCATCTCTATTCTCTATTGCCACTGATAGCTTCATGTTATACAATCATTTGGGATAAGTGGGCTAGGATTCCAGCTCATTCTTCTTCTAAAAGAATAAAAATAAAAGTCAATCCTTTTATCATAATGATCAGTCAATTTAAAAATTGACTCTGTTCTCATCCAATTTAGCCCCAGCAGACAGTGGCCTGGTGCACAGTCTGGGTCCTGTATAGGCTTTGATGGCCTGTATCCCTGAGTGCTCCACATGCACAGCAAGGTGGCATTCCCCCTTCCTTCTTAACATAGGAGACCACTCAGGGATTTGGTGACATTTAGGACTGGATGTTATCCAGAAAGGCTGAACAAGGTAGCCTCACTTACAGGCAATGTAGGTAAGAAGTATATATATGGAAGTTTGAAAACCAGAAATTAGTGATTTATCACTAATTTTTCTGTGAGAATAAAAATATGAATAACTATAATATAAAGGTTAAAAAGTTCAACAGATCAGAAATATACATAAAGCATGGAGGAAAATTATGACCAGTGATCATGTTATTACATCAATATCTCAGTGCATATGGTAGAACACTGTACAAGGAAATAATTATCATTATCTTTTCTACAGTATAGAGTCACATAGAAAAAGAAAGAAAAAGTCAACTTGAGAGGCAATAAAAATGGTCAGAATGAATATATGAGCAACCTATTGAGAGGGTCAGAGAAAAATTAAGAAAAAATTGCCAAATGATTAGAAAATTGTATTATATAACTAAATAAATTTACCCACATATTATAATTATCCCTTTTCCTCAAAATATTATGGCTAACATATCATCCTTACAAAGAACAAGTAGGTGTATAGATAGATGAATTGAAGAAGGAAGGCCTATCTTAAGATGGCATGGAGAAGTAAAAAGTTTTAAGAAGGGCTGGAAAGATGACTTAGCTGTTAAGGTGTTTGCCTGCAAAGGCAAAGGAGCCAGATTTGATTCCCCAGGACCTATGTATGCCAGATGCACAAGGTGGCACACGCATCTGGGGTTTGTTTGCAATGACTAGAGGCCTTGGCATGCCCATTCTATCTGCCCCCCACTCTCTCCCTCTATTTCTCTTTGTCAAATACATAAATAAATAAATAAAAATCTATTTAAAGATGTTTTAATAGATGGGATTGCATGTGCATACAGTGGGGCCAGGGTACTATGTGATGAAAAATGGTATGAAAGAAAATTAGGAGTAAATGGTCAAAATATGTTTGTAAGTATGGGTTAACTTTGTAATATGTCCTATTATTCTCCTCAATACTTTCCAGGACTTTTGATAAATTAACCAAAAAATAACTTATTTTCTGAGTTCTAATATATGCTTCTTTTTAATAGATGATATATTATGGTAGGGCAAAAAGAAGGATCAGAAAAATTTGATTGAAGCCGGGCGTGGTGGCGCACGCCTTTAATCCCAGCATTTGGGAGGCAGAGGTAGGAGAATCGCCAAGAGTTTGAGGCCACCCTGAGACTACATGGTTAATTCCAGGTCAGGTCAGCCTGGACCAGAGTGAGACCCTACCTTGCAAAACCAAAAAAAAAAAAAAAAAAAAAAAGAAAGAAAGAAAAACTTGATTGAGCCGGGCGTGGTGGTGCACGCCTTTAACCCAGCACTCGGGAGGCAGCGGTAGGAGGATCCCTGAGAGTTGAGGCCACCCTGAGACTACATAGTTAATTCCAGGTCAGCCTGGACCGGAGTGAGACCCTACCTTGCAAAACAAAACAAAACAAAACAAAACAAAACAAAACAAAACAAAACAAAACAAAACAAAACAAAAAAAAAAAAAAAAAAAAGAAAAATTTGATTGACTTTATTTATTTTTATTTTTCATTTTTTTTTTTTTTTTTTTTTGGTAGGATTTCACTCTAGCCCAGGCTGGCCTGGAATTCACTATGCAGTCCCAGGTGGCCTTGAACTCATGGTGATTCTCCTACATCTGCCTCCAGAGTGCTGGGATTAAAGGTGTGCACCACCATGCCCGGCTTTGATTGACTTTAAATATGAACGATGAGAAATCAGATGTAGAAAGCTTTAAAATTTAGCAGACTTAATGAGCAGTAGAAATAATTGATTTTTTATTTTTACAATATTTTTATTTATTTATTTTAAATAGGAAGAGAAATCAAGTATGGAACAGAGAGAAAGAATGAAACAGAGAGAGAGTAAGAGAGTGAGAGTGAGTATGGGTGTACCAGGGCTTTCTGCCACTGTCAATGAATTCTAGATGTATTATCACTTTGTGCACCTGTCCTTATGTGGGTAATGGGAAATCAAGACCAGGCCATCAGGTATTGCATGCAAGTGCCTTTAACCACTGAACTGTCTCTCTAGCCCAGGGTTAATGTTGTTTTTAATAAACATATTTTATTTATTCATTTGCAAGCAGAGAAATACAGAAAGAAAAAAAGAATCAGAGAGAGAGAGAGAGAGAGGGAGGGAGAATATGTGGTGCCGCGCCTTAAAGATGGCGCTGGCTTCCGCCTTCCGCCTTCCCGATGGCAAGTGCTCTCCTGGATAAACAAGTCCTTATTTGGCTTGGGCCGTGATCTAGGCTTGCTTCCGTATATGTGGACCTATCTGCATTCACCACGTGGCTTACCAGGGTTGGCTGTTCAAAGGCTTCTTAAGCTTTGGGAGGCTTGTCCTTGGGCAGGAGTCAGTGAGTCTGTGAGTGAGTGAGTGAGTGAGTGAGTGAGTGAGTGAGTCAGTGAGTGAGTGAGTGAGGTGAGTCAGTGAGTCAGTGAGTGTGAGTCAGTGAGTGAGTGGAGTGAGTGAGTGAGTGAGTCAGTCAGTCAGTCAGTCAGTCAGTCAGTCAGTCAGAAGATTGTTGTTCAAGGTTCCTGAATAAACTGCTGAAAGAAGAGTCCAAGTGTTGCGTCTTCCTTGCTGGTCGAGGCAGTCGCGACAAATGGTGGCCCACGTCTGGGGAACTCAGAACTTGCAGGGCAGCTAGCTGGTAAGTTCCAGGTAAGTGGACAAAAAGGGTAAAGGCAAGTTTTCCCGGTAGAGAGACGATAAGGTCCCATAGCAAAATGGGCAATACATCTTCCAGTATTAGGGTTAAAAGGCGCCACAATAAGGTTTCCTTAGAGGAAACGCAGTGAGAAGATTTCTTAAGAATGATAGCCGCCAATTAATGTATATTTGTTCGTGTGTCTTATTAGTGTATAAAAGTTGGTTAACCTCATGTGGTGTATTTGTGTTGTAGTGTGTCTAGTCATATTACATAGGGCAAACGAGAATGATTCAGAAACAGTTAAAAAAAAAAAAAAATTTAGGAGGTGAGAGAAGAGCGCTCGAGTAAAACATCTAAAAGAAAAAGTAAGGTTCCTGAATAAACTGTTGAAAGAAGAGTCCGAAGAGGGACTCAGAACTTTCTGCAGTCAGGGGGCAGTAAACTGTAAGGTTCCTGAATAAACAAACTGTTGAAAGAAGAGTCCGAAGAGGGACTCAGAACTTTCTGCAGTCAGGGCAGTGCACTGGTAAGTTCCCAGGTAAGGTGGGAATCCAGCGACAAAAGCGGGGATTTTGCTCTTCTCGGTAGAAAAAGAGGAGCAGGAAAGTTCCCAGGTAAGGTGGGAATCCAGCGACAAAAGCGGGAAATTTTGCTCCTCTCAGTAGAAAAAGAGGGAGCAGGAAGGGTTCGCGGTGTGTGCGAACCAAAAGTAAAAGTTTTAAAAGAATTTTTGCAAAATTAGCCATGGGCGCTTCTCACTGGCACCAATTTTTTGGCTCTGAATGAGCTGCTTCGTTCAAAAAACTTAAAGATAAAGGGGAGTACCCTGGAGAGGTTCCTGGAGGAATGTGATGCCATAGCCCCTTGGTTTGCGTGCTCTGGAAGTCTTACAATCCCTTCATGGGAAAATTTGGGCGAAGATCTTGATTTTGCAGCAGACCAAGGCACGCTTAAGGGCGGGGTAAAATCGATCTGGAGGTTAGTGAGGAACTGCCTCGAGGAAGAAAAAGGTCGAAATAGGCAAACAATGAAAAAGAGGCAAAAACAAAACAAGATTCAGAGTCTTGAGCTAGAAGATTCAGAGTCTACGGATTCTAAGAAGAGCTGCAGGCTCTCATAAAACAAATGAAAAGATCAAAATTATGCTAAGTGCAGACAGTATTGAACTTCGAGGCTTGTCTTATGAGCTTTCTAAGGAAAGGAAAGACTGCAGAGGACTTTGTTGGAACTGGGCTACTGGCATAAGGGATGGCTACGTTCTGCTATCCAGGCCCAGAAAGTTTGATCAAGGTTAAATTTGTAATGGACTGATGTGCTTGGCTAAAGATATCGGACTGAGATTTTAAGATTTTAAGTTGGAAAATCTCAAGCAAGGTAAAAGCAGAGGCACTGAGGTTTTAGGTTACTGAAGCTGCTATTGTCAACGCATTAGCAATCTTAATGAAGGTGGAAGGAAGGTGGCCTGACTTGATTTACATTAAAACAATGGAGAGGATGCCTGAGGAAAGACTGTAAAAATGCAAATTGATGACTGCTGATGGTGGTTGAGTTTTTGCATTGTTTTAGTTTCTCCTTGCTAATGTTGTTAAAAGACCTTGGATTATACTAGGGCTGCAAATTTATCCAGATTTTTGTCTAGTTTTCTATTACAGAATTGGTCGCTTGAATTTGAAGATACCTTAAGAGAACTGAGACTGGCAGTAGTTAATGTGAATTCTACCTGCATGGACCTCTCCTTTGCCTCTGGATTGTCATCTTGGCTGATCTCCGCTATGAATCATCTGAAGGAATGGGCGGGTTTGGGTGCTCTTTAGCAGGCCTTCTGTTACTGGTCTCTCTGGTTTGCTTGTGGTGTCTGTGTAAAATCAGGGTCACGCAATGACGGGATGCAGCTATGATCATTCAAGCCTTTACTGCCATAGAGGCTGCACAGTCCCCCTAAGTCTGGCTGGCTACAACTAAAAGTTAATCTTCTTTCTGCTCAGGTTGCGAGGCTAAGCACTGCACTCTGGGTTAGCCCTAAAAATCCAGAGAAGAGCATGTTTGATTGCATGCGGGTTGATGCCCCAGATCCCGCCTCTGAGAAAAAGGCATCAGGGTTGCAAAAATACGCATCATCAGAGATCAGACCTCTACTCTTACCTGTGGCTTGTTTTAAAACATAAAAGGGGGAACTGTAGAGAGCTGCGAGGTGCCGCGCCTTAAAGATGGCGCTGGCTTCCGCCTTCCGCCTTCCCGATGGCAAGTGCTCTCCTGGATAAACAAGTCCTTATTTGGCTTGGGCCGTGATCTAGGCTTGCTTCCGTATATGTGGACCTATCTGCATTCACCACGTGGCTTACCAGGGTTGGCTGTTCAAAGGCTTCTTAAGCTTTGGGAGGTTGTCCCGGGCAGTGAGTCTGTGGTGAGTGAGTGAGTGAGTGAGTGAGTGAGTGAGTGGTGGTGAGTGAGTGAGTCAGTGAGTGAGGCAGTCAGTGAGTCAGTGAGTGAGTGAGTGAGTGTGAGTGAGTGAGTGAGTCAGTCAGTCAGTCAGTCAGTCAGTCAGAAGATTGTTCAAGGTTCCTGAATAAACTGCTGAAAGAAGAGTCCAAGTGTTGCGTCTTCCTTGCTGGTCGAGGCCATTCAGTTTGCATGACTGAGTACCTTTGCTGACCATTTTGACATATTAAAAATCCAGGTATAGAATGGTGACAGTATGAGAGTTTCCCAGAGAGACAAACCAATAGGATGTGTAAATATGTAACAAAAGGTTTGTTTTAACCAGTTGACTTTCACAATTAGATGGATTGACCAGCTCTAAGTATTCAGCACAGGCTTGTAGACTGTGGTGCAGAGAGGGCCTAGTATTTCTGCTCACATATGAAGGCTGTCTGTCTTGACTAAAGAGAAGAGAAGGCAGGAAGTCAATGGTTATGTATTCATGAGAAATGGCTATCACCAGTGAAAACTACATAAATCCAAAAACGTATATGAAGGGTGATGATGAAGTTTTTAAATACACACACACACACACACACACACACACACACACACACACACACATACATATAAACAGATACTGTAGTTTTTAAAATAACGAATGGAGTGACAAGCAACTCTATTTGCAGGCAAGAAGCACACATGTGTATTTGGAATTGAATAGGCTTATGTATTTCTTTATTTTCTAACCAGGCTTTTTTTTTTTTTTTTTTAACCATGCTCTCCCAAGCTTATAAAAGCTCAAGATAAATTCTAGATCTGACTAAATCGGATTGAAGTGTCACCTTGCCAATAGAAAGTGGGATTGTGTGAATTTTCCCACTATTTCAATAAGGGCTGTCAAAAACATCCTACTTTGATATTCTCAAACCTTAAAGATTTAAATTCATGTAATGCTTTTAAAGAGACTGTATCTGTTGCCTCTAGGGAACATTCTCTGTTCTTCCCCCATCACAAACCTAGACTCGGCAGGATGTCTCTATTATTCCCAGATTGCTCCAGCTTTATTCCATTTACTTTAAACCCTCCAATAGCCAGGGTGTCCACAGCAAGACCTAGTAGGCACTCATTCTAAATCTAGTCAAAATCCTTCAATCCAAACTGCTGGCACAGCCAGGTGTGTTGCCAGTCAAACAGTTCATTGTTCTTGGTAGCTCCCACAGCTGCTCATCAAATGCACAGCTGTGGCAATGACCTTTAATATTATTCAGAGACTCATCCTCATTCTATAAAATAGGCACATCCTCATTCAAAATTCCCAAGCACCTTCTATTGGCTTTGCAGTTGAGACTATATTTTGTTAAACTGCTAAGCAATTTTTTTTTTTTATCAATAATCAAATATTATATTCCTAAGACTCTCCTAGGACTTAATACAGTGCTAGCTAATGTAAAGAGGAATGCGATGAACCCTCAGCAGTGCAAGATTCAAGAAAAGTAAAACAGAAAAGGCTTAAGTGACTGCAGAGAAAGCTCACAGATTGCAGTCTCAGCATTCATGAGGAAACTGATGATTATTGTAAGGAATTTGTTTGCAATGTGGTTGAGCCAAAACAAACTAGTCTATTATTTATTGAAACAAGAGATCTTTAGGCAATTGAGTATCTGTCATTGTCTAGGTCATACTTGGATATTTAAAGACCTATTTAACAGTTTTAAAAGAATTCTTTTTGGGTGCTTTAAAAAGTTATATGACTATTCACCAAATGTATATTTTTAAGGACTTGAGGCCTACAATTCTTAAAATTTATTTTAACTATTAAAGATTAAACTAACTCACTTTAGTATATAGTTGTGTGAATTGTAACACATGCACAGTTTTGAGTAACAAAATTCTTAAATTGCTCCAGAAATCTCCTTCATACAGTTTTTATTCAATTACATTTTCAGTACCTAATTTTCTCAAACATTATAGTTTTGAAAATTATAAATTTAATTATACATCCATGGGACCTTTTGAGAATGGCTTCTTTCACTTACCAGTAGCATGTCTCTTGTGAGTATTGGATATTATTTCATGCACACTTTTGCCACAGCTTTTCAATTCAACCATAGTAGGTTATTTGGGCTATCTGCAATTTGGAGCAGTTATAAAGAGAGCGACTATTTAAAGAAAAACTATTTGTGTGTGTGAACACATATTTTCTTTTTTCTAGTCTTAAGTATCTAAGAATTATGTCAGATAGGAATGTTTTTGACTTTGCCTTCCTATCAGTAATACTTGAAACTTTTAGTTACATGTCCTCATTAGTAACTGGTATTACCAGTTCTTTGCTATTGTTTAGTTAAGTGACTCTGACATGTGTGTGATGATCTCACCTGGTAGTTTTTTTTTTTATTTATATTATTCTAATTTTACATTCATAATGGTGACTCCCTTATCCTCCTCCCTGTCCTCCCTCTTCCAAAGGGACCCTCATTAATGGGGAATGTGGGTCATGCATTGTGAGGGTATTCAAGAGTTCTGGGGGGGTTGGTCAAGTCTCTGTGCATAATGCCCCAACTTGTGGATCTAACATTCTTTCTGCCCCCTCTTTGGCAAATTTCTGTGAGCCACGTTGGAGACATTTTAGTCTACTTCAGTGGTGAGGTTTTGGGAGCCTCTGTGTCTCTGGATATCTGGCTTAGTTGGAGTTGGATGTTCTCTGTGTTTATCTACTTCAGCTTTTTTTCTGGTATCCTGATCACCAAGAAAGCTATATTCTTGCCCTTCCCCCACATTACTCTATGGTTTCATCTGGGGCCCTGGTGAGGTGTGATTGGCCGTTTTTCCCTTCGGGTTCATTGTCCATCTGAAAAAGATAAGCAAATTCTCCAACGGAGAGAGAAGTTAGTACTAGATATATGGGATGGCCATAGATAATTTAGAGGGAATTTTATATGCATAGGCCCTCTTCTCCCCCACATTTGGTGATGTCTTGATCTTGGAGACTATGCTCATTTTTGTACATGGTTTGGAATTATTTCCCAGTTCCAGCAATGAGTCCACTCCCTATTGTCTGGTCATCAGAGTGCTTATTAGGCTTGGCAGCATCTCAGGCAGATTCAGGTTAGGAGCAACAGATAATTGAGACCATGCAACAATTATCTTTTTGTGATTGGATGAGCTCACTGAGGATGATCTGTTCCATGTTTGACCATTTTTTTTCTAATTTCATTATTTCATCTTTCCTTACTGCTACATAGAATTCCATAGGATAGATATACCACATCTTTGTTATCCATTCATCTAATGATGGACATCTGGTTTGATTCCAGCTCTTTGCTCTTTTGAATTGAGCAACTATAAACATGGTTGAGCAAATGTCTCTGATCTGAGGCTTGGAGCCTTTAGGGTAAATACCCAGTAAGGGAATAGCTGGATCTGTTGGCAAGTCTATGGTCATCCTTTTTAGGAGTCTCCATATAGCTTTCCATAATGGTTGAACCATTTTACATTCCCACCAACAGTGAAGGCTTGTTCCTATTTCTCCACAGCCTCGCCAGCATTTGTTTTCATCTGGTGGTTTTAATCAGTATTCCCCAAAGGTTAATGATATTAAATAGTTTTCTATGTGTATATTTACCATTCATATATCCCTATGTATAAAGCATGTAATCAAATTCTGTGCTCATTTTAAATTAGGGCATTTGCATCTTAAATTCCTTTGTTATGCTCTCTTATTTACAAGTGCTTTGTACTGTACAGTATGACACAAGCTATGTGAGGGTAAGGAACTTGAAAATA
The DNA here is from genome assembly GCA_036365145.1 of Orientallactaga sibirica. Taxonomy (NCBI): domain Eukaryota; kingdom Metazoa; phylum Chordata; class Mammalia; order Rodentia; family Dipodidae; genus Orientallactaga; species Orientallactaga sibirica. Next base: position 25,956,607 of record JAEOAD010000004.1, on the reverse strand, counting down.
TTTTCTCTCAGTCTATACCTTGTGTGTTCATTCCTTTAACAATATATTTCACAGAGTAAAACATTTTACTTTTGAAGAGACATTTTAAATTTTTCTTTCATTTATGAGTCATACTTTTAGTTTAAAGTCTTATATATTTGCCTGATGCCATCAGGAAGACTTTTCTTTACTTTGTTGTTTTATATGTTACATACATTGTTTTATTTTCTGTATATTTATATCTGTATCTAAGATGCAATATGAGTTAATTTTAACATAAGGTATGAATTTTAGATATTTTTTTCTTTTATGAATATTTAATTTGTTGAAAAGAGTGTCCTTTCCCTTTTGAACTACTTTTACTCTTTTTTTTTAAAAATATTTTATAATTTATTTATTTGAGAGAGAAAGAGATACAGAAATAGACAGGTAGAGAGAGAGAGAGAATGGGCACGCCAGGGCCTCCAGCCACTGCAAACGAACTCCAGATGCATGTGCCCCATTGTGCTTCTGGCTAACGTGGGTCCTGGAGAATCAAGCCTTGAACCGGGGTCCTTAGGCTTCACAGGCAAGTGCTTAACCGCTAAGCCATCTCTCCAGCCCATGAACTACTTTTACTCTTATCGAAGATCAATTGTGTAGCATTTGGGAGCTTCTGGTAGGAAGATTGGGGTGAATTTGGTGCCTTCCTGGGTTCATAAAGGCCAGTCTGTGATACAGAGTGAGTAAGACCTTGACTCAAACACAGTAACAGCACTCCAGCATCCATATCCAGGTGGATCTACCTTTTGGTCTGTTCCAGTGTAAAGAAAGTTTAAAGTGTTTAAAGTTTAAAGTCAAGTACTTTTTCTCCAACCTCACTTTGATTACCTAATATTAACTATTCACTGAATATTCCCACATTATATGAGAAGAGTTAGCGTTCATTATTATTAGATATTATTTATTGATCTAATAATAAAAACATTCAAATTATATATGCCATAAACCAAACTAAAAGACCAAACAAACTGGTTATTAATTCCTACAAATTAACAGAGAAAGTATCAATGTCATTTACATGTAAATTTATTAATAAATATTAGTACAATAAATCATAAGTAATTAAAATTAAATAGGGCCTAAACATGTAAAATTAAACTGTATTAGGCAAAAATTTCAAATCAATGCATTAGTATAGCACTATTTTTTGCCTGCTAACTTGTTAAAGGTTAAAGTTGAACACTTTATGATACCAGTGTCATCATTTATGGATAAAGTGTTAGAAATGTACAACAAAAACCATTTAAATCCCTTCCTTATGTTGATAAGTCCTACGAATTTTATTTACTTTGCAGATAGTGAATTCATACCTATACTGTTATGTCTTCAAATCAGGAGTTGAATTTTTTCACTCATGCTTGAAATGGTAAGACATGTGCCAGAAGCCTTTTCTAAATGCAGAACTTTGTTCTTTTTCTGAAATTGTTTACATGCTAGATTGAGTACGACTAAGAATTACTTTGAATATACTTTAATTGCTTTAATAAACTATTTTATACACTAAAGACATTATAAATTTAATGATACTCTTTTTAAATTTTGCTCATATACCTTTTGATGGTTTTAAAAATATTTTATTTAATTTATTTGGGAGAGAGAGAAAGAAAGAGAGAGAGAGAGAGACAGAGAGAGAGAGAGAGAGGGAGAGAGAGAGCGCACCAGGGCCTCTAACCATGCAAATTATTCCAGACACATGCACCATCATCTACCTCTGACTTGTGTGGGTTCTGGGAATCAAACCTCTGTCCTTTGTCTTTGCAGGGAAGCACTTTAACTGCTTAGCATCTCTCCAGCCCCCCCTTTTTACTTTAAAAAAATTTAATTATTTTATTTTATTAGAGACAGAGAAAGAGAGTGAGAAAGAAAGAGACAGAGGGATTGAATGGGTATGCCAGGGCCTCCAGCCACTGCAAATGAACTCCAGATGCATTTGCCACCATGTGCATCTGGTCACGTGGGTACTGGGAAATTGAGCCTTGAACTGGGGTCTTTAGGCTTCACAGGCAAGCGCTTAGCCACTAAGCCATCTCCAGCCCCTTTTGATGATTTTTATTTGCTTCCTTCCTGTCTCTTTTCTTAAAGCCTCTCTTTCCCCACTGTGGAAAACCACCGTGTGTTTTTCAATACTCAGGTTGTTGGGACAAAGTTAGGTAAGAATATCTGTGGCCCTCTCCCTCCAGATGAATGTGTGGAAATACCAACCACTAATGTGGTGATATGGGGAAACGTGAATTTTAGTAATTATATACTTAGTGTGGAGACTCTATGAGTGAAATTAATGCCCACATCAAAGAGGTCCCAAATAGGGTTCTCTTCTCTTATGCCACAAGAGGGCACAATGTGATGTCTGAAACCTGGAAAAGAGCCAGCACCAGAAGTGGATCATTCTGGAATTGTGATCTCAGGTCTTTTTCAGAACTGTGAGAAATAGTTCAGTTCTTCCTCAACAACCCAGGTTACAGTGCATGTCTTAGCAGCTCAAACAGGCCAAGAGACAGATACAAAGAGTAAGATAGTGCAAACATTTCCGTGTGGTTCACACACATTTGGCAATTTTCCAAGCAAATTACACAGACTATTACATCTAATCTTCTTATACATCTGGTGGTGGCACACATTATACTTCCAGGCCCTGGGAATTTGCTGCAGGAAGACTGCCTGTCCTAGATCTACCTGGACTTCACAGGAGACCTTCCTTTTCTATATATACTCCCTAGTGTAGATGCCATTATCTACATTGCTCAAATGAAGAAAGTTTTTTTGAATGTAAAGTATGTAAATAAGAATTTACCACCTCCCTGGACCACCAGCATGAGCTTTAAAATCTGGGCTTAATGTAAGCTATCCTGTAATATTCCACTTTCATACCTGAAGAAGTTTTAGGTATACAATAAATTACTAGAAAATTTAGGATGAGTACTTCTATAATTTTATTTTCTAATCCATTTATTTATCCAATATTACCTAGTACCTGATTTGAACTGAGGTTATAATTGGGTTTTAACCAATATTTTTTGGTTTTCTGATGTAGCTTAAGCTGCTCTTAGATTTACTATGTAGTTAAGGCTGGTCTTGAATTTCATATCCTCTTTCCTCTCTGGCCCAAGTGTTGTGATTATAGGGGCGGGCCACTATGCCGAAATCAAGCAATATTTGCAAAGATTAATATTTTATAAAAGGATATGTAGCAATCAAATTGAAATAACTTGGAATTTACTTTCTTCCATCTGGTCCTCTATTATAGAAGTTTCTTTCTTTTTTTTTGGATAGCACTTAGATCTCTTGTGTAGTCTGAATCTTGATGACATGCTGTCATAGTGCCAATATCTGACTAATTCTTTATATAGAGATCAAATAAAAATTGCTCATTTCCTGGACAAAGCTTATATATACAGGAATAAATTTACTTTAACTGGGTCATGGAGTGAAAATGTGCAAAAGCACAGGACACATTTTCCTGTGAGAGGAATGAACTCATATTTCCCAGTAAAAAGAATAAATAATTGAGGGATCAAGTTAATAAAAATATTTACATTAAGCATAATTCACTTCAAACCATATTTTACACACATATACAAACACAGATGCTATATACAGTTTGGAAAATTAAGATTCAGAATATCCTAACTGAGCTGTGATGATATGTAAATGGAAAAACTTCAATTTTAGTGAGATAATCTTTCTTTATTTATAAGATCTATTCTTCCATAGGTGATATTTTTAGTTAAATTCAACCTAGTACACCAAGATATTCTGTAAAGTCTGGATAAGTTTCAAAAGTTAAACAGAAAGAAAGAGTAGTTTGCTTTAAACTCTGCTATGATCACATTAAGCCTTTTGTAACTTCTGTAAATAAAAACAAACTAGTCAGGAAAAAAAACCCCACAAAAATTATGTCAATAAAACGACCTCTTAAAAGGAGATAAGTAGTTCAAAATGTAATGCTGTGTCAATTGTTTTCTTGAATCACTACAATGAACCAACCATTATTTCTAATGATCAGCATTTGGGATTTTTGTATGTATTATCAGAAATGATAATAAGGAACAATTCATTTGGCATGCATGTATAGGCGAGAGGATTACCATCTAGAGCTTCAGAAGAAATGCAGTTTATCATCGTACTCACAGGAGGGAGGAAAGCAGATCAAAAGCATGCTCAGTTCACACAATGACAGCCATCTGGGTGTTCATTTAGACTAGGGGTTTGCACATTGCATAGAGTGGAGAAAATGAATACATAAGTAGTTTCAATGAGTTTCTGCTGGTATCAGGGCATGCATCAACACCAAGGCTGCATGCCAATGTATGGAATTGTGGAGACCCAAAATTTTCTAAAATTTTGTTTAGAGAAGAGGTTTTATAGAAGGAGGAGAAACAGAGAAGCATCAAAAATAAACTTTTAAATAAATTATCCAATTACTGAAGGAACTAAAACCCAGAAGATTATTATACTCAAGTTAACAAATATAATAAGGAAAGATTTTTTTCTTTTAATGTCAAGAATCTTTGTTTCTACCATATCATGTGTCTTATCTTATCAATTCCCATTAGCAATTTGGAAATCTTTTCTGTTACATGCTCTATAACTTCCTTTAATTGCAAGCAACTTAGTGTTTTCAAGACAAAGTCACTCTTATAGCTATGCCATATATAAAACTTATTTATTTCAAACATACTGTTTGAAAATTAAGATATAGGGTACTGGGGCTAGAGAGATAGCTCATTGGTTAAGGCACTTGTCTGCAAAACCTGACAACTCGGGTTTGAGTCCCCAGTACCCAAGTATAGCCAGATGCACAAAGTGGCACATGTGCCTGGACTTCATTTGCAGTGGGGCCCTGGTGTGTTCATTCTCTCTCTCTCTCTCTCTCTCTCTCTCTTTCTGCTTGCAGATGAATAAATTCATAAATATACAAATAAGATAGAGTCTTGCTAGTTCTCTCTGGTCCTTGCTACATAGTTAAGGCTAGCATTGAATTTGCAGCAATCCTCCTTCCACGGCATCCCTAGAGCTTGGATTACAGAGGCCTGCACTACCAAACCTGGCCTGCAATCATTGATTTATTGAAGAATTGTCTTTGCCAATTACTTGATAAATTAGATAAAGGTAGTATTTTATCTTATAGCTTAATATCTTTGAAAGAATGTAATAGCCACAGGGTAGGGAGGAATATCCAGAGACCTCACCATAATGACAAACTGCTGCTCTCACAACACATAACCTATGACTACATGGTGAATACCAGCAATCCCACTAAGGAGGGCTCTCAGTGGAATGGGGGCAGGGCAGAGGGATATGATGGTATCAGCATATTATGTGTCCATACAAAGTTTCTACTTAATAAAAACATCCTTAGAAAAGATTATTTAGATACTGAATTGATGCAAATTTCTCAAGTATTTGAGATCATACTGAACGTAACAGCCAATCTCTATATTGTTGAGTGTACTATGCAGATGAGCATTTAGAGAGCTCTTGATTTGGACCCAAACTTGCTAAACAACTCATTTTTCTTACTTTATTCTTGAAATCTCACTCAGCCAACCATTTGATCTGGAGATATATTATTGAATGTGTTGTGTATGTTCTAGGCCATATAATGCTAACTAATTACATACAACCACATTGAATATTTAAAGAAATCATAAATTAGATACCATTATAATTCTCATAAAATTTATACTACATTTCTAGAAAGTATAAATGAACATGAATGGTCCCCATGCTTGGCTGAATCTAGTGAGTCAGTACCTAATCACAATACTACACTGCATTACTTTTTATAAATCAGTCCAGGACCCATAATGCCTTGTTGTGCATCTATATCCTTAACTTCACTGATATCTAGAATTTAATTGACCAATACTGAGCTTGGCATTTTCTACCACTTAATTCATTTCACACTAAAGATCTTTTCCATTGACAACTTTTTAATGATACTTTAATATTTCCAATTAGAATTTACCAAGGCTTCTTATGAGCTTCTAAAGTCATAGTGTTAAATTTATGAGACTATGAATGGTTAAACATTAATTTATAAACCCTTTAATTATAGAATTAGAATGTACTTGCCCTTGAATCTCTGTCATCTAGGTCAGGATGTAGAAATAGATATGGACTCAATATAAAGTAATTTAAACTAATTGAACAAAAGTCTGCAGGAGAACACATTTTATACTCCTTACTCCATTTGTTCCTCTTCTGATATTGTATCCCTAATGTGAATGACTTCATGCACAAGGAAGTTACATATTTCCAATTAATTAGAAATTATCCTATCCTATTTTTCTTATTTTTAATGTTTCATATTATAATCTAAGAAGACTTATTTGCATACAGAATAAATCTAAGATGAACAAATTGATCTTAAAAACACAGTATGTATATCCATTCACATCATGTGTGTGTAAGTGAATGTGCACACATACAAGGAGTTACCTCTCAGGCCCTGTGATATCTTTAGCTATGCTAATCACTACCCCTCCACACACACACACACCAGGAAAAGTCTTTTTGTCCTCCCACCAGTTTCTGATTTTGTGATGGGTGTGAAATGACAAGACACCATTATAATTTTGTTTGCTGTCAATGTCCTTATGGAATTTGATAAATGTGTCAAACACTACAGTTCATAGTGTATGCTAAGAAATAGAACATTTGTTTCATGATGTAAATGTTGACATTCTTTTCAATTTTGTTACAGTAACTCCTAGAACACTTCAGAAGTTGAAATTTTATATGAAATCTGTTGAACATTTAATTTCTTAATCCTTCACTCCTGTGAAGCTAAGATAGAACAGACCCAGATTTTCAAGTAGCATACCCCAAAAGAGCAGCGATTATTAAAAGAGCTGCCTAGGAGGCATTCCAATGTGTCTACTTTGAGGTTTTTGAGACACATTGCAACGTGTCTATATTTGACATATAACTAGGAATGTCAAATCTATCAAACAGGACAGAATTTGGTTCTCCAAACTACTGACCATGCACTGACAGTGAGAAAGATATAGATGTATTTTGATGTTCTAGAAGAGTGAATAAGTAATGCATGAACTAATTTAACACATATGACTCCATGACCTCACAAGTATAGCCATATGGTAAAGAAGGTTCAAAATAGTTAGACACAGTCAGGAGCTTCTTGCCAAGATGGGATATTCTTCACAGACACTGTAGAGTCTTTTATGTTTCAAAATTGAAAGGAAGCCTAATACAATTCAGATGGGTCAAATATAAAGATTGAAATGAAGGTATTGTGTATGGGGATATAGGTATGGGGATTATTACCACCTCCTGTTCTGGTCTGCTCTACTCCCTGACAGCCTCCTTGTGCCTGTATTGTGGGAATTTGAGGAGCTTGGATAAGAAAGGCTGTAAGTTAGTAGATAATAAAGTCAGGACAGAGATAGGCAGATGATAAACTGGTAAAATTATTTTTCCCTTCCCTCCTTTTCCCTTCCCCGCAAGGTTAAACTTTCTGCTTTCATTCTATGTTGCTCTTATGCCTCCTTCTCATCACTTCCCATTCCTCTCTTAAGATTCTCTATTTTGACTCATAGCCCTTATGCAATCTCATTTTCCTATATTTATGCACATACAGATATTATTAAAAGTTAGAATTCATATATCAGAGCATGCATGTTTTTTTTCTTTCTAAGATGGACTACTTAGCATATTTTTTGTCAATTCCAGCCATTTTTCTTTAAATGTCATTGCTTCATTTTTCTCTAAGGTGAATAAAACTCCATTGTGTACCTATACCACTTTTTAATTGTCTAGTCACCAAATGATGAACATTGAGTTTGCATCACTTCTTAGCCACTGCAAATAGAGCAACAATGAGCATAAATATGCAACTATTTCTATGGCAGGATATAATGTACTTTGGGTGTATGCCTAGGAGTAGGTAGGTCATATGGCAGTTCAATTTCAGCTTTTTGTAATACCACACTTATTTCATAGTGGTGGTACTGATTTGTAGTACCATCAGCAGTAAGTAGCCACCATCTCACCAGTATTTTCTGTCATTAGTTTCTGTGAGTGAACCTAAGTAGAAACAACACTACTGAAGATATCTCAATGCCATACCTCAAATTATATTGGAGAGCCACAGTAATAAATACAGCATGGAACTGGCACAAAAACAGACATAGACCGAGGGAATGGAATAAAGGACTCAAATAAACTCAGATAGGTAGTCTCCTAATTTTTGTCAAAGGCATCAAAAACATACAGCATGAAAAATATTTAACCATTGGTGCTGGCAAAACTGGATATCTACCTGCAGAATAATGAAATTAGATCCACATCTCTCATTCTTCAAAAAGATCAATTCAATATGGATCAAAGATCTTGATATAAGGCTGAAAAGATGGCTTAGCAGTTAAGACTATTGCCTTTAAAGCCTAAGGACTCATATTCGACTCTCTAAGTCCCATGTAAACCAGATGCACACTGATGCAAGCATGCAATATTGCACATGCACGCAAGGGGTCACAAGTGTCTGAAGTTCAATTGTAGTGGTTGGAAGCTGTGGTGCACCAATTCTCTCTCTCTCCCATAAAAATTAAAAAAAAAAAAAAAAAAAGCCAGTCTGCTGGGGTTGCCTAAAACAAAAAAATCTTGATGTAAAGCCAGAGATGCTGAAAGAATTAGAGGGAATCATAGGCAATATAATGGATGTGATAGTTATAGGTAAGAATGTTCTGCACAGGATACCAATAGCACAGGAAATTGCCCCAACAATCAAGTATGATTCCATGTAATTAAAATGCTTCTTCATAGCAAAGGAAAGTGTCAGCTGAGCAAACAGAATGCCTACAGAATGAAGGAAAATATTTGTCAAGTTATTCTGATATTTTTGCCTTTGTATGTGAGTTAGCATTTTCCTCTTGCAGCTTTTGGATTTTTTTTACATTATTACCATGATGTATCATGAAGAGGACCTCATGTTTGGATGCCAACATATTTCTTTAGATTTGAGAAATTTTCTCTTATAATTTTATTAAAGTGTTGAACAATCCTTTTGCATTATCTCAGTTCCTTATTCTACCATGTGTATTCTGTCTTGTCTCTTGAGTTTGCCTTATAATTCTTGGAAATATTGGTTATGTTTTTAATTTTTTTTCATTATGTGTGTCCTCCATCTCGGAGAATATTTTCTGCTGCATGGTATTGTCTATTAGTATTATATCCTGATGTACTTTATATTTGATTGGTCATTGCTTTCTGTCTGAATTTTTTTGGCAGAATTTCAATTTCCTTGCTACTTTTTTTCTCCATATTTGTGTTATTTTCCTCAAGCTCACTATTTCATTCAGTTTGAAGACTGTCTTGCCAAGATCTCAAATATATATGGCTCTCATCTGCCTATTTCGAGTGTCTATATGACCTTTGATTGTTGTTAGAAGTAGAGTTCTGTAGCAGAAAGCTCAGCTTCACTGAGATGAACTTCCAGACCAGGCACAGTTATGGAGGAAAGGATATTATTTATTGAAGCTTACAGATCCAGGGGAAGTTCCATAATGGCAGAAGAGCTGGCCTGCCTTCACAGAACCAAGCAAGAGAAGAGAAAAGCCAACCAGGTACATAGCACACAGAGCAAAACTACAGCCCAAAGTCACAGCACACTTCAGGAACTCCTATTAGGCACACTTTGCATATCTTTACAATGGAATCTCAAACCCACCATCACACCTTAATGCCCAGTGACATTGCCTCTAGAAAGGTGGCTGAGGATGCAAACTATAAACTAATAAAACACTGAATATATTGGGGGCCATATATTCAAACTACCACAATTTCTAAGTTTTTTCTCTGACATTTCAGCTCCCTTGTTTTCTGTTCCCTTGTGAGGGAGTTTGGGAATGTATTATGGTAGTTTGTCATCCTTTTCATTTTATTGCTGTGTTATGAGCACTTGTAGGTCTGGTTGTTTACACCCCCACTCTTTTATTTATTCCCTGTTTTTTTTTTTTTGGTTTTTTTTTTTTGGTTTTGCGAGGTAGGGTCTCACTCTGGTCCAGGCTGACCTGGAATTAACTATGTAGTCTCAGGTGGCCTCGAACTCTCAGCGATCCTCCTACCTCTGCCTCCCGAGTGCTGGGATTAAAGGTGTGCGCCACCACGCCCGGCTATTCCCTGTTTTCATCCTGTCGATTTGGTGGTTTCCTTTATCTTATATAGATTCTATTAGTTTTACTGAGAAGTATGTTTCTATTGGGTTATAAGAAGTAGACACAACATTCAGTTCCTCACATAGTTGGTAATTTCAGTTTTGATCAGCTGTATGGAAAGTTTGGTGTCAACATTGTGTTTCCTTTGATTTGCATAAGAATTAATACACAGTATTAGGATGATTCAGCTACCTGGGCATTAACATCCATAATCAAGAAGTGCATCAATAGCATCAATAGCAAAATAGTATCAGAGACCTGCAAAAGCCAAGACAGTAAAGGCCTGTAAAGATTTGAGAAAGAAAGTAAGAAGTAATGGAGAACTAAGCCCCATAACCCTGACAACCAACATAATAAAACTAAGCAAAATAATACCAAATGTAACAAAACAGAAATAAATTTACAAAAAAAAGGAAAGGAAAGGAAAATACCAGAGGACTAGTTATAAACATATATTGGCTAATATCCTTTCTTCTTCCCCTTAGATTGCAGTTTGTTATGGTAGCACCCCAACCCAGCCAAATTCTGTCATTCTAGAAAGAACCAAAACAATAATGAACTCAGCTGGGCCAGGTGGTTCACATCTACAAATGCAGCACTCTGGAGGTAGTGGGTTAGCGGGTCTCTGGGATGAACTAAAGAGTTATTTCAAGGTCATCCGTGGCTATAGTGAGACGTTGCTTCAGAAAAAAAAAAGAGAAAGGAAGAGAGGGAGAGAGAGAGAGAGAGAGAGGGAGAGAGAGCGTGAAAGGGAAGGAAGGAAGGAAAGAAAAAAGAGGTAGAAGACGGAATTTTTGTTTGTTTGTTTGTTTTTCGAGGTAGAGTCTCGCTCTAACTAGTGCTGACCTGGAATTCACTATGAAGTCTCAGGGTGGCCTTGAACACACAGAGATCCTCCAACCTCTGCCTCCGAAGTGCTGGGGTTAAAGAAGTGCTCCACCACACCCGGCTAAAACATTACAACTTTTTTTTGTGGGGAGGGAGCTATCCTGTCCCTTTGGCCAGATGGAGCCTACTCACTGTGGTACTGAATGGGATTCAACTGTTTGGACTGGTGGAATGCAGAGGTATTGCCAGCATCCTACTATGCTAGCTCTAGTTGGAAAGGGCAAGCTCTTGTTAGCCTCATGGGAGCACTTGGGGCTTGCAAGGGGATGCTTGCTTACATATGTGCTAGCTGGAGTCGCTGAATTTCTCCATGACCCAATGTTGGTCAGCAATCTGCTCTACTGACTGCAGGCCTGTGCCAGGTCCTGATGATAATCAGGGTACAGCTTTATGGATTGCTGATCTGGGAACTGCTAAGGAAAACCTTTGTAGTAGCCTCGTGGGCTCATGCTGTGGCATGTACTGGCAAGATTGGCTCTTAGTTTTCTTAAGGAAACCGTGGAGGTTTCATATGTCATGCAGCAGCCTACTTAGTTTTCCCCTTATTGATCACCAGAGAGTGCTCTATGCCCAGGAGGGTGAGTCCCAGCGGGGTTCATGGCTGCCAGGTGAGCATGTGAGGCCAGATAATTTTCTTCCCTGGCACATGGTTATTGCTTGTTCTGTCTTGGAGCTGGCACTTGTAGCCTGGCTGGCAAGATGCTGTCCTGGATACTATTTCTCTGTTCATTCAAGCATTGTTTGTATCGTTCCATCTTTAAGTGTCTTGAAGTTTTCTTTATAGATATAACGTCTTTAACATATTTAGTTAAGTTTATTTATTTATTTTTCCCAACTTAAAAAAATAGAAAAAAGAAAGAAAACTACTTTTGAAGGTTCCACACTATTAAAATTATACAAAAACACAAACAAAATACTAATTGGTTATGTTAGAATAGAAGGCAAGAAGTGAGGCAGGATAGAGCTCTGAGTGGGATTAGAACTCCCAAATCAGTGGCTTTCAAAGCTCAATTTCATAACTATGTTTATAAAAGAATTAAACAAATGTAGACATGAGGGGTAAATTATTGAAGATTTTCTTTAAAATGAATTTAGGTAAGCCAAGAAATGTAAGCCCTCAAACTGAGTAGCTGAGAGGAGTCCTGAACAGATTGCCTCTTGGTAGCCCTAATTGGGGCTTCTCTATAACTTTGGATATTACGCACTTAATTGGGATGTGCCTCATTGTAAGGCTTAGGTGGATAGCACGTGCCCTGACTGTTTTGTGGGTACACAGCGAAGGAGCACAGGTTTAGGAAGAGTTCACTAACCTGGGAGGTGGAAATGCAGGTTTGGAGAAAGCCTGCATAAAGCTTGGGTGAAGAAACAGGAAGCAGTGCCTCATGGCCATCTGAATTGACTGCACATTCTGTGCAGTCTGGCCAGGGCAGGTTGGCACCTAGATTCTTCTAGAGCCTGCACAGCTGACTGTCTACCTATGCTATTAAAAAAAAAAAATCTTGCTTCTATTCTCTATCAGACCAAGCATTAAAAGCATATTATGTGAAGGAAATATAAAATAGTTATATTTATATCAATCTCTAATAATCACATCATATGTAACTCAATTAGATAAAATTAAATTCTAGTTGAAATGTTTTTACGAGAGAATATTCTAAGATAAAAGCATTTTTAACTGAAATTAATGGAGGGGAAATAATGCATCATCATTCCTATCCACAACGGAAATGACAGTGTCTTGTAATAGCATAATGATAAACATTATGCTTTGCAAACTTGATTTTGAAATATGACAAGGCTGATCATAAAATGTGGTTGTCACAGAACTGATCAGACAAACAAGGTTGATTTGCACCATTTGAAATTAATTTAACTTCATAATTAAAAGAATGCAAAAATAGTAATCAAATGCCAGTAATCAAAAATAATTCAGGGCTGGAGAGATGGCTTAGTGGTTAAGGCACTTGCCCAAAAAGCCTAAGGACTCATGTTCTACTCTCCAGATCCCACATAAGCCAGATGCACAAAGTGACACAAGTGCACAAGATCACGCCTGTGCACAAGGGGACACATGCATCTGGAGTTCCATTGCAGTAGCTGGAAGCCCTGGTGCACCAATCTCACTAGGCACCAATCTCACTGTAAGGCTTGCCTCAAAAAAAAAAATTCAAACAATGTTTTGTTATAATACACCCAAAATTCAAAAATTAAATAATTACAGGTTAATTTATTAAATTTATGTTAATTTGTCAATTAAATAGTTTCACTTAAAATATAGATATAAAATGATTAAAATGATAGAATATTGATACTAAAGTTAATAGGCTACCCATTGAGTCAGCGAAAAGCAGGTACTCAGTGAATGTCACACTCATATATCCACCACAATGACAAAAGTTAAAACAATACAATATTCTGCAGGTACAATGCACAAATGGCAGGGATTCTACTAGTGTTTGCTTATTAGCAGCCAGGTTTATTGCTAAATATCTTTCAATGCATAGTGAAGTTATCATAAAAAAATTGTATGGGGATGGAGAGATTGCTTAGTAGTTAAGACACTTGCCTGCAAAACCGAAGGACCTAGGTTCAATTCCCCGGGACCCATGTAATCCAGAGGCACAAGGTGGCACATGGATCTGGAGTTCGTTTGCAGTGGCTGGATTCCCTAGCACACCCATTCTCTCCCTCTACTTCTCTCTCTCTCTCTTTCTGCCTGCCTCTTTCTCAGTCTCAAATCAATCAATAAAAATAAAATATTAAAAAATTGGCCCCAAATTTAATAGTGTTGAAAAATTCTGGTGTAGATGAAAGTGTTCACCCACAGTGATTCTGTAGTTAGAAATGATGACTACATAGTGTTTTGAGCTTGGATTTTGTGGCTTTCTTGGAGTTTATGCAGGCAGAACTAGTCAAGTTATTACAACGGTTCCACATCAAAATTTTGTTGATAATAGCAGAGGTAGCAAGATTCTCCTTCCTTGCTATGAAGTAAAATCAAGATTCCCTATCTTTCACAGGAGACAAATATCACTCTTGCTTGTTTATTGGTAAAACTGAGTAAGGTTAACAGTTTAGGATTGTGTCTGTCAAAGGTGTTAAAAACAGATAGAATTTTTCTTTGACCATAAAATGACAGTCATAGTAAGAACTGACCCCACTGGGCTCATTCAAGACAGTTGAATACAAGATTCCATCATTCAAAAGAAATCGCTTATGTTTTATTTTCAGGAAGCCTCCTGTTACCATAGAGATTTTTTTTTTTTCTGTTTTATATTCTTTGCAAGGCTGAATAGGCCATCTTTAAAATCTTAGAGAAATACACTGATTAGTAATGAGTGTATTATTCTTTTAATCATAATGATTTCATATGCAGGAATTTTATGATCCACAGATAAATAATGAAAAGAAAATTTAAGTACATCATCCAATCACATAGAAAACCTTCTATTCTAACATGACCAATTAAATTGCCCAGTATTCAACCTACTTTGCACTCCGTGGCCATGATGGTTGATGTGTGACATGCACAAAATAGTCAAATCATTCACAATTAGTTTTACCTGATGAATGTATTTAGCTGATATTATGTATCTTTGTGTATTGACACTAAAGTTGTGACTCCTTTCTCTGTTGCAAACTTAAACACAGTATATATCTTATGGTGAGGGATGCTGTTTATATTTTCTTTATATTTTTCATATAACATAGTAGCAAAGAAAATATAAATAATTGGTAAACTGAATGTTTATTGTGGTAGTTGAAAATTCCTTGTATAAGTGCTTTCTTATGATTTTTCAGACACTATGTCATTTCATGTAAAAAGATGTGTACATGATATATAGATCTTCTTACCTCTGTCATAATATGTTCATGCTTCATGTGAATATGGAAATTGTACAAGGTAATGGAAAATTCTTTGGTATGACTTATCGTAGAATTTATCATTGCAGCTGGACGAAATCCATCCAGTGATAAAGCGTGTTAGGTTTTTGTGAGAAACACTAAAATTTGTTGTTTCTGAGTACTAATTTAATAGGTTAAAAATTGCTGCACTAATTAATTATGGAAATCAATATAACAACACAAAATTTTTCACATAGGCATGTTGATTCTGTCTCTCTGAAAAAAAAAATCAAACAATCTTTTTCTACTTATTTTTTTCCTGTGTTAGTGATGGAATACACTGTCACGTGTGCTGAAGAAGTGTTTAACCAATGAGCTACCAGCTGAGGCACTTGGCTTTTTTGAGATAGGGTTTCCTGTGTATCTCAAATTGTCCTATGTCTAACTACTGGGTCCTTAATTATATGTGTGCCATGATTGGTTTTGATCTCCTGTGTCTTTGTACCCAGGATATTTTACCTACATTTTAACTTTATATTCTATGATTAGTTTCCTTTAGCTGACAAAAACATTTCTAAAGAAATAAACAGGGCTGGAAAGATTGCTTAGTGGTTAAGGTGCTTGCTTGCAAAGCCAAAGGACCAAGGTTTGATTCCCCAGTACCCATGTAAAGCCATATGCACAAGGTGGTCTGTTTCTGGAGTTCTTTTGCAGTGGCTATGAGGCCCTGGAATGTCCATTTTTCTTTCTTTCTTTCTTTCTTTCTTTCTTTCTTTCTTTCTTTCTTTCTTTCCTTCTTTCCTTTCTTTCTTCCCTTCCTTCCTTCCTTCCTTCCTTCCTTCCTTCCTTCCTTCCTTCCTTCCTTCCTTCCTTTCTTTCTTTCTTTCTTTCTTTCTTTCTTTCTTTCTTTCTTTCTTTCTCTGTGCCTTTGTCTACCTCTCTCAAATAAATAAAACATTAAAATTAGAAATGAACAGTTGCAATAAATATTAATCATGTATGTGAACTATGTAAGTATAGTTTTGAAGACAAAACTATATTTGAGGTATACGAGGACATTGCTTCTCGATCTAAGAGAAGAGTATAACATCAATTCCTTAAGAAAGAGCAGAATATTTCAAGATTTCCAACTGTTTGTACTGTTTGTACTGTCCATAACTACTTACTGTGCCATGTTCATAATAGGTGAACACACGGAGGCATAAAGTTGAACTTCATTGGATATGGCTGAGCATGTTGGGAAATTGGAGGATGGTAGCAGAAATATAAAGATTTCTTTCCTCTCTTTCTTTCTGTGTAACTTTCATTCCTTCTTTTCTCTATTCTTCTTTTCCCCCTTACTTCCTACCTCCCTTCTACCGTCCTTTCCTACCTCTGTTTTTTTTTTCTTTTCTTTTCTTTTTCCTTCTATTTTCTTTCTTAAGACAGGAATCTCACTTTGTAACCCTGGCTGGCACAGAACTTTATTATATAGTCTATACAGTCTAAGCCAGTTTCAAACTCATGATTCTCCTGTCTCAGCTCCTAGAGTGCTGGGATTATAGGTGTCAGTCACTACACTTGGTTTACAGTGCTTCTTGAAATGATAAAAATGTTTTAAATTTCACTGTAGTGAGTCAGTCCAATAATTACTAAAATTTGTGAAACTTTTCAAATTTAATGGATAAACTATGTTTTATAACTTATTAAAAACTATACACACTTACTTTTTTCATTTTTTTATTTTTTATTTTTTTGGAGAGAGACACAGAGAGAGACAGAGAGAGAGAGGGAGGGAGAGGAAGACAGAGATGGGCGCGCAGTGTCTCGGCTGCTGTGAACGAAATCCAGATACGTGGGCCCCCTTGTGGTCAAGTGCGGCATTGCGCCCTTGCGTCACTTTGCATCTGGCTAAACGTGGGACCTGGAGATTGGAACCGCTGGAGATTGGAACCAGCGTTCTTAGGCTTAGGAGGCAGGCGCCTTAACCCCTAAGCCATCTCTCCAGCCCCACAATTGCTTTTTCAAAGCATGTTGCTTTAAGCATTATTTCTTCTAAAAAGATTTTAAAAAATACGTGTCTCTAAATGTAGAAAGTGGCACATGGAATAGATAATCATAAAACACTTCTAATAGAGCTTTCACATCCATTTCTATAATATGCAATTCTTTTTACTTGCTTGTAAATGTACTTTAGGATTCAGATTTGGTTCATCAAAGGAATAACTGTTTAAGCTGGGTTCTTAGCAGAGTGGAATACATATGCAAATTGTATAGTATGTGGTCATGTACATAAGACTATGAAAACACTATATTATACATAGAATAGGAATCAAAGCTAATAAAATTAAGTACTGACAAATTATTAAATTGTGAAATGATTCCTCCATCCTATATGCTTTAAGTCTTGCAGTTGTTATTTCAATTCTTGGGTGATCTTAAGATCCAAATGTTTTTTTTAAAGGATAAAAACTACACATGGATGGAGAGATGGCTTAGCAGTTAAGGCACTTCCTCACAAAGCCTAAGGACTAAGCTTCAATTTCCCAGATCCCATGTAAGCCAGAAGCACATGGTGACACATTTGTTTGGAGTTTATTTACAGTGGCTAGAGGCACTGGTGTGCCCATTCTCTCTCTCATTTTTTTCTCTCTCTCTCCTTCTCTAATAAATAATTAAAATAAAATATTTTTTTTTAGAAGCTACAGATGCACGATGGGACACATCTTTAATCTCAGCACTCAGGAGGCAGAGGTAGGAGGATCATTGTGAGTTCCAGACCACCCTGGGACTATATAGTGAATTCCCGGTCAGCCTGGGCTACTGTGAGACCGTATCTTGAAAAACAAAAGCAAAATAAAACAAAAAACCCAAAAGACTGCAGTCATATTTTTCAAGAGGAAATGAAGTATCATGGATTCTGAGGTGAAGTCATGGATCAAGGCTTCTTCCTTAGTCTTTATGTTTGAGGTCTTTTACACTCTACCTCTCTCTCTCTTTATTTACTGAGTTAGGATCTCACTGTAGACTAGGCTGACCTGGAATTCACTCTGTAGCTCCAGTCTGGTCTTGAACTCACAGCAATCCTCCTATCTCTTCCTCTCAAGTGTTGGGATTAAAGGCCTGTGCCACCACACCCAGCATACATCTGCATTTATATCTTCTCAAAATTTTATCTCTTGCTTCTCCTTTCATTCATGAAGAACACAAATTCATGAAGGAATTTTAACTCCCAAAGGTCTACTTCTTAATGCTATCACCTTATTGCTAAGATTTTGAAATATGATTTATAGAAGAGGGGCCCATATATCTGACCATAGGTATGAATTATATAAGGAAATAACTTTAATATTTTCTGCTGTGAAATATTATAAAATATCAATTCTAACATAAAGTATGATTTCAGATTTCAAGTTTATGTAAAAAAAATAATACCTCTAAATAAAAACCAAATAAATCAAGAGGGAAATTTTCATAGTATCATTGGTAACTACTTATTGTACATTAGAACACATGACCACAATTCACCTTTATCAAGAAAAGATGGGAAAGTAATGATGACCAAAAATACTGCCATTATTTCCAGAGATTTTCCCCTGTTTTTCTTCAAAAGAGAGTTAGTCACAGATCAGGTTTTCAAAGTCTTAAAAGAAACATGGGAAACATCTTCCACTCAACTAGATTATAACATCAACCTTTAAAAACTAACAAAAGACTGTATTTTGTTGATTTATCATATAAAGTGTTGGCATCCTCTTCTTCCTCTAATCACAGAGACAATGTATGCAAAGTAATTTAATTTGCCTTTATATTTGATGAAGACTATTATGTGGGTGAAAATTAAAATGTCAGGAAAAGTTCTTTCCTATATTAAGAAATGTGACATTAGCTATAACCTTGTTGGCAAGAATTTATATTCTATAAATGAAATATTTAACTTCTCTCATAAATCTGCTCTAATCACATTGCATGTGCCAGTAAGAATGGGAAGTAGTGCCATCTATGGAAGAGAACAACAGCAACAAAATGATGAGTTCCCTTAAACTCAGGGTTCCAGAATGAGAAATTAAGAAAAGAAACTGTAACATCTATTAAATAAATATTTTAAAGGGCCATTGTCCTCTCATCTTGTGTTCTTCTCTATCACTGGATGTACAAACTCATGACTCATTTTCCATGTATAGACCGGGGTTAGACAAATACAAAACTACCAATGCCAGATGTGATGGTGTACGCCTTTAATCCTAGCACTTGGGAAGCAGAGGTAAGAGGATCACTATGAGTTCAATGCCAGCCTGGAGCTACAGAGTAAGTTCTAGGTCAGCTTGGGTTGGAGTGAGACCCTACCTCAAAACAACAACAACAACAACAACAAAAATACAAAACTATCAACTTTGGGTTTCTGCATTGCAATATAGAAACACCTTTCACTGCTAAACCAACCCCTGAAGAGTGTTGAGTGATTTTAAAATACTTTTCTTTGTGCAGAAAAGTTTTAGAATATTTCAGTAAATATTCAACACATTATTTAAAAATAGCTGAATTTAATAAGAATCTTTTACTTATAGAGTGGATGTCTTTCCATAATGCTATATAATTTGTTTAATCTTATTCACTTTTAAATTGCTAGCTTTGGCATTTTATACACTGACAAAAATACAAAGTTGCTTTTATATATCACTAATGAGCTGTTCATTAGATGGGAGAAGGCTTGTGCATAAGAATCTGAATACATGTTTTAAATTTGAAATGTTATCTAGCACTAATAAGATTATTTCAAAAGTTAGCTGGTGTCCTGAAAGAAATCAAACCATGCCTGGAAAATTCTTGTTCACCTTTCTTTCCGGAATATCAAGGGAGATAGTGTTCATTAAGCAAGGGAAGATAGGACAAGAAATGAAATCAATGGTCATTTCCTATGAGTCTTCTCTCTGTCCACTTGATGCAGTCATTTACTTTAGAGTTAGAAAAGAAATGCCCTCTAAAGTCTTCCTTATATAGAGAGTGTTAGACTTCAATAGGGTGAATGTTGCTAAGGCTTTTTTGTTTGTTTGTTTGTTTTTCTTTTTTAAAGATGTGTTTCTGCCAAAAGACTTTTCAATCTTTTGTCTTGGACAATAGAATTAGCTGAAAAATTTCAAAGTTTGACAATAAATAAATTTGTATTCAGATAGCATTTTCACTACATGCTGACTGTAGTTTCAGAAAGCTTGCATCTATACATCTCTCTTTTATTATTATTTGAGAGAGAAAGAGAGAGAGAGAGGAAGAGACAGAGAGAGACAATGAGCCCATGATCAGCCTCTCAGCCACTGTGAAGAAATTCCAGAGTCGTGTGCCCCCATGTGGGCAAGTGCAGCATTGCGCCCTTGCATCACTTTTTGTGTCTGGCTAAATGTGGGACCTGGGGAATCCAACAGGCATTCTTAGGCTTGGCAGGCAGGCACCTTAACCACTAAGCCATTTCTCCAGCCTATCTATGCATCTCTTAATCTTAAACACACACACACACACACACACACACACACACACACACAAAAAAGGGAACAATAGAACTTCTGTTCTAGAACTGTTGTGTTGACTACATGCAAACACACCGCTTACAGGAAACTTTTCCACTGGTGAGACAGGAACACATATCTTTATCCCAAACAGGACTCAGATGGCAGGCCAAAGTACAATTACACAAGTACCAGTTCAGTGAATGAATGAGCTTATTGGGTGTCGCTTGCAGAGTATGGAACAAGGAGCCCCCCAAATAGCCATTGATATGGGAGATGTCAAGGTTATTCCTTGGGTGCTCCACCCTCAACCTCAGGATGAGGGCTTACTTACACAACATGGAGACCCAAGAGCAGCTGCAACACTGAGACTCTAAATGAAGACTTCCCTGTGGCCCCTTCCTGAAGCTTTTTGTTCCTGTCCAGGAGTATGATACTCCAAAGCAGCACTTCAGTGGGACTCACTATATGGGGATTACCCCCATGGATGCTCATCCCTCAGCCTTGGGGGTGAGAGCTTACTTCCAGATCATGAGTCTCCCAAAAGAACACTTCAGACGGACTCACTATACGAGGATTACCCCTGCTGATGCTTCTTTCCTCAGCTTCAGGGGGAGAGCTTCCTTACAGAGCATGATAACTCAAGTAAACCACCTACACGGTGTTCATATATATTCTCTCTTCCCCTGGGGCCACTTGACCTCATGTGTTCTTATCTATAGCTGGCACAGGGGGCACCTAAGATCTCAAGTGGTGGTGTGATGAGTGGTCCCAGCTGCTTTGACAAAGCTGGCAATAGTTGTTCACTTTTTTCCATGCAGAGGAGTTTTACCATGTAACAGCATGCAAAAATGTCCTCAAGCCTGGGTAAACATTACTCCCTTCTTGTTATTTCTACAGACAGAATGGGGACAGCAACTTTCTCACATTATAATATCTTTGTGAGCAAGATAGCCATTATAGTTTTCTTCCTCTCCTTCACCGTTTAGCTCAACACCTTGTCCACAATACTCTACAACTGTGGACAAGTTAAATAAAATATTTAAATTTGGTGATAGTTATGTGGCTCAGTGGTAGAACATTTGCTTAGAATTCAGAAGGTCCTGGCTTCAATCCCCAATCTTACAAAAGTTCAGTTACATGTTATATTAAACATAATTGCTATTTGTACAATGTGTAACTAAGGCTCCCCAAGATTATGAAGACAAAATAAAAAAGAGTCAGCAGGCATCTTCATATCATGAAATTGAAACTGTAATCATGATTAATAATATTTAAATCAAATTATCCTGGATGATTACTTTTCATAAAAATTAAAGTTTTTGATTCCAAAATATTTTGTTACTTTTATAGGGTTATCTTAAAGAGAAAGATCTGTGATCTACAAACAACACAAAAATTTTCACCAATAACCAACTCTTTCATGTTATTTTATCATTATCTACTCTTGCCTATCTCTATATGTATGAATTTCATATATAACTCATACACACATATCTCTCTCCTTAGAGAGAGAGAGAGAAAATCCACATGTATATTATGTATGTACATATTTGTCTGCGTTAAAATGTAACAGAATTGTAATATTTCATTTTCAATACTATATTTTTTAGCTTTTTAAAATCTCAATTTAAAGTTCATCAATATTGATTTCTATGGCTCTATATCTTTCCTTTTTGCATAGCTGTACAGTATTTTATTCATAACTATGATTGAATTTTATCTTTTTGTAGATAAATTATACATTTACACTCCCATATATTTTCATGTACAACTGAGATCAAGGCATATTTATAATTCATATGATTTTTAAACCAATTCTATTTTAAGATAATGCTACATGCTAATTGAAAATGCCTTCTCATAGTTTTAATGACTTTTAATTTGATGCACTGTACTTAAGCCATTCTTTAATGGGGATTTTATTTTCCTCCAGTTTTTCTAGTAAGAGTAATATCATGAATATCTTCCTCCAGATCTTTTATATTACTATATTTTTATTATTTCTGATGGATAGATTTCCAGAAATAGAATTATTGGATTAAAGGAGATGCATGTTTTAAGGCTCTCTATTACATTGCAAATTGCTCTTAGAAGAGATCGAACTCAGATTTATTTTTACCAATTCTATGTGAAGATGCATTTGTCTTTGCTCTGCTATTCCTTTTTGTGCAGCAACAAACAGAAGGCAAGTACAAATCTTGGTACTTTTTAAGGCAAAGTATATTTTTTCATTTTTCATTTGCATTAATAAAACTCATGGTAACTCATTATTTATCTTTCTTTTTTATAATATACCTGTTTATAGAATTTGTCAGTTTTAATCCCACTGCATTTTTCTTTGTTAAAGAGGCAGGACTCCTTGTTCTTTGGTGACTCATTTGATCATGCAGATGGTGCCAACCTCAAAATGATTTGTTTTTCTTGAACTGAATTGATTATTTTCCATTGGAAGGACCCAGGGAAATGAATTCTAAGTGATGTGACTTGTCCAATTCCCAGAAGCATAATGATCTCAGTAGGAAGAGTTATTTTTGGTGATGGATTATTTTCAGAAGAAAATATTTATATAAGTCTCAAAAGTCCATTTTCTTATACAAATTTACTCTTCTATGTTATATAAAGAGTCCAATTGTGGAATGCCTCATATTTTTCATTACTGACATTTCAGTACCCTTTTATTTATTTTGATTCTTTTTCTATTTCTTTGCTCATGCAAACTAACAAACATTGGGCTGTGAACAAATTCCTAAAGATATTTATGTAAAAAATTTCCCCTCATAGGAATCACTTTGAAAAGCCCAAGCATGTGAATTGCATCTTAGCATTGCATTAATGATCTTCACTGTTCTAATGAATTCCCACATATTCATTCATATTTAAAAACATTCCCCATTTTAACATTGTTAGTTCATGGTCTGTCTTTATCACATTTACTGTTAGTAGATATTCTTTAAGAGTTGGAAGTTTTAAGAATACTTAATTTTTGTTATTTTATCAATGCTTAATTCAAGGTGTAGGAGTCTATCATTGGTTAAAATAGGATCTTTGCCACTGTTAGGTATGTAATCATTATTGTATAACTTTGGAAGCATCTCTTCTGTCAGTATTATGAATATTAAGTGACAAAATAAGGAAAATAGTTTACCACACTGTATATATAAGCAGGGAGGATGAATCCATAGACTGGTTGGTATCAGATATCATACTGCTTTGCAAGAGGTATATCAAATAGATTTTAGAAAATGAAAAAAAAAATAATAAGTTATTTGTTTAATATAATCAAATTCTGGATGCTAGATTACAAGGGTAATTCATCTTAATTTTTATTTTCTGATTAATTAGAATAAACCCCATGACAATGATTTCTAAACTGTTCTTCAAAGACATAGGAGCTGACAACTAAAAAGAGCCAGTGGATAAGATTCTGTATTGTCTGGCCAGAGCATCTTGATATTTATCTTTTCTTATGTATAGAGAATATTTTGTACTTTGAAGGAGACTATTATTTCATTAGCAGATGACAAAACATCTGAGGTTGAGCTCTCCTTTCTCTAATTCTTTAGATATTCTGGACCAGGTTATATACAATGAGATGCAGGACACTTTACACAAAAAATATTATGGATGCTGAGGCAATAACTGTTAACACTCAACCAAGCCTGACGCCATTCTACACTTAGGACCCTGTGAAGTTGAAGTCAGTTCTGAAGATGGGACTGAAAGAAACCTCTCTGGACACGTGCGTATAGCATTTTACTGCTGAGGCTTGAATAAGCATGGCAGAACTTCAAGACAAGTACTCATGAGAATCAGCAGGCTCCTCCCCCTCCTCCTCATTTCTGCCATCTGCACTGAACTCCTTAGCCATTAATTAGCATGCTGGCATTGTTTGGCTGAAACATTCCAGGATAGCACTCTCTGATAGAAACAATGAAAAAAGAAAGTCAACTCAAATGTGTCAAATTTGGGTATATGGAAAAACTATTTACAGGTTCCATATATTCTTAAAATATCTCTACCTCCTTAAAAGTATTTTGCAACACATTTAAGACTAGGAAAACTGACTATGTGAGGCATTTATCCCCAAGAAGGAAGCATTCTAGAGCATTTGAGTGTCTAATAAGCTGCTGCTTCACCACCTCCCCACCTTACCCCCCCTCCCCTCTGCCCCTGCTGGCAATGCTGGACGTGTTGGGCATTGCCTTGGACTGGAAGTCCAGTGATGTGAAAGTTGTGATCCTAGGAAGATCAACTAGGGATAAAAGATTATTTACCCTGATTGGGCTTTAAGGATGTCCTATCTGAGAACCCTTTCTGGTTCTTCCATCTAAACTTCGATTTTTTAAAAAAAAATATTTATTTATTTGAGAGGGAGAGTGACAAAAAGAGGTAGAGAGAAAGAGAGAGAGAGAGAGAGAGAGAGAGAGAGAGAGAGAGAGAGAGCACCAAGGCCTTTAGCCACTGCAAATGAACTCCAGACACATGAACCATCTTGTGCAGCTGGCTTATGTGGGTACTGGGGATTGAACCTGGGTCCATAGGCTTCACAGGTGAGCACCTTAACGGCAGTGCCATCTTTCCAGTCATCATCTATACTTTGGATTAGGAGGCTGATTATTATAGGTAGTTGGCTGCCAAATGTCAAGTAACCCAAGTTTTCATTTTGTAAGCTATTCCCTTACAGTGTGATTGCTACACTTCAAAGGATGTTCTTAGTCAGGACTGTAATAAAAGTAACACAAAATTATGACAACAGTTCTTGAAACTAAGAAAGACAATGTTACATCATCTGATGCAAGGTCTCCTTTCACTCATTTCTGTTCTGGATGTTCTCTATGTGTGCCCTGGTCTCCACTTCAGGACTGAAAAACTTCTCCAGTTGCTGTGAAGAGTGTCATAAGCTGATGTTGGCCCAGGATATTGGTTTGCTCAGGGTAACCTGACTTCAGTACTGTTGTGATTGAGCACTTGGCTCCATTATGGATGTGCTGTTTGAAAAGGTGGTGGAATCTTTAGGAGGTGGAGTCTTGTCAGAGGAAGTGCATCAGTGTGGGCAGGCCTTCAGGTTTTATGTCCCAACCTCATTTACTGTTTTCTCTCTCTCTTACAGACTATTTATGTTGGCTTCCGGCTCCTACTGCCGTGCCTAACCTGCCATGATATAATGGAATTATATGTCCAAATAACCCTTTCTCCTTTAAGCTGCATTCTAAAAGACATTTTCCCACAGCAAGAAAGTAACTACGGGAAGTGGCTTGAAGAATGGAGTTTGATGACCTGATTTTCCTCGCCAGTTATGAAGACTACACAAGCCACTTACAGAGTTCAATATGGTCTAGGCTATTCATATGTAAATATTATACTTATCCATAACTGGTTAATCTTTGCACCAGCTAAACCTGGGGACATGGAAAACTATGTGCCTTTGGTGTGAGCTCCTAGGACACAGGGGACTCGACAGTTTCTTCAGAGATTTCCTGATGCAATAAACATGAGACAGCAAATCACGACTTGTCTTATGCTGAGAATAATGAACATTTTTCAGCTTGGCCTAGGCCTAGACTCCCCATAACTTTTACTACTTTAAACTCTCAATAAAAGCTGGACAAGGCTTCACTGCAGTGGAGTTCCCTGGGCCTCCTTCAAACTCTATCTTGTGTGTTATGTGATCATTTTGAATCATCCCAGGTATTGCAGGATGGTACTGACAATCACAGGCTTTTTCTCAGCCCATTTCTGTTTCCCTGCATTTCATCTCCAGCTGTCAGTCTCCACAGCAGGACCATGTACATAATATCTGTGACACAGCACAAAATGAAAATAGAGACACTTGTTCAAAAGGCATGGGGTGGGAAAGAATTGTGTAAAACTCAATTTTAAAGCTTTTACTACTCTTCCATATTCTTATCTGTTCTAGGTATAGTTTATTTTTTTCAGATTTTATATTCAATGAAATAAGGAAAAACTAAATATTAACAATATTAAGATGATTTTACTGTGGATCTTTACATTATACAATGCCTGTTTCCATGAAAACATAAGACTATTTAATATTTGGAATCACACAAATTACTTAAAACATCTTGCTATGGTCTGAATGCTTATCTCCCAGTTCACTTTCATTTGTTGATATGATATGACATGACAGTGTGAGATGGAAGAGTCTCTTTGGAGATGATTAGGTTATGTGACAGAGCTCTCCAAAGTGAGATTATTACCCTTATAAAAGATATCCAAGAGTACAGTGTGGTGTCTCACAACTAATTCTAGCACTTGTAAGGCCGAAGCAGATGGATGAAAGTTCACAGTCATCCTGGGCTGCATAATGAAACTGTACTTTAAAAGGGGAGGAATGAAGGTAGGAAAGAAGGAAAGAAGGAAGGAAGGAAAATAGGAAGGAAGGAGGAAAAGGAAGAAAAGAAGGAAGAAAATGAATGAAGGCTGGAGAAGTGCCTTGTTATGCTTAGTCCCCATGTATAGTGCTTTGAATTATGTGTCCCCCATGAACTCATGTATGTTTACTGCGTTGTTCCCACCTAATAGAAATTTGGGCAGAGGAGCCTTGCTGGAGGTATATTGTTGGTGGTGGGTTTAGGGCTGTTATAGTCAGCTCCCCTTTGCTAGAATTTGACTCGCTTTGTTGCTGCCGTTTCCAACTGTTGTGGCAGAGGTGTTGTCCATCCTCTGTACATGCCATCTTTTCCCTGCTTTCATGGATCCTTCCCTTAGGATGGTAAGCTAGAATAAAAAATAAAATAAAAATTCCTTCTATCAATTGATTTTGCTTTGGTGTTTTAGCCCATCAATAAGAAGGTAATTATTTATGGATTAAACAAATGAGATCAGAATCTATTCTTTATGAGTTAATACACACCTCAGTCTCAAAAATAATGAGGTACATATAGTATAATTTTCACCAATTATTTGAATCAGAAGGATGAAGTTTTCATAGTTTCAAAAGTTATATACTTTATTTTCATGGTATATTTGTAGTGCATATATCACTTCTATTATACTTCATTAGCAGAAAATACAATGATCTTTATCAAAAGCATTAACATAAAAATTTAGTACTAAGAAAACATGAACATAATTTCATGAGACATATTTTTGTTCATATAATTTGTGAGAAAGTTTTAATTTTCTATTTAATTGAACTAAAATGGCAACGAAATATTATAATCCTCAGGTTATATATTTGTAGTTTTTACTGCTAAATTAAGGCCATATTTACACACTTTTATAGAAATAAGCTGGGAAGAGAGATTGTTAGAAAAGTGAAAAATTTTAAGAACCAAAAAGTATTTTGCTCTTAGAAGGAGACAGTACTGAATAACCTAACCCTATCGTAATTTTCCTTTTTCTGTTGTGCTCAAATGACAACGATGGTTTTTACCACCCACATAAGGACTGACTTCCCCTAGGTAATAACAATTGTCCTTCACTAGTCACAAAGCTCTGACTGCTAACACGCTTGTGTCCAGTTCATGGAAAACAATACAGTACAGGAACACTTTGGAGAAATGAATATTTGGTGATAGAATGACCCTTTACTTAGTGAACAATTTGGTTTTACTTAGAGTTTCTTAGCACAAAATCCTTGACTTTCCAGAGCAGTAATCTTCCTGCATTTTTGACTTCTAAGGTTACCAGTTGTTTCCATAAGCCAAACCATTATGTTCCATTTGGGGGCCTTGTGGTCAAGGGTTACTGCAGGTGAATAGAAAGATGAAATCAGCTCACACTGACCACTTAGCTGTTTTTGTTGTTGTTGTTGTTGTTGTTTTGTTTTAATGAATCTTCCATCCATAATTACACAAATGGACATATTCACAGTTGGCAAAATGGGAGCAAATTCAAGAATGTATATTTTAGCATTTTCATTTGAGGTGGGCCAAGCTGAGTGAAATGACTTATTTAACATACACTATAGCCCATAACATTTTTGATTCTGTGACATGCAGAAAGTCACACTGTCAGGATGCAGTGACTGCAGGTAGAGCAGGAAGGGCCAGAAGGACATGTAGGGAACATCCAATGTGGCTTAGCACCACCCTGCATCCATATATGTGTTTGTGTTATGTGAATGCTCATGTGCACACCCAGTCTTTGCCATGGACCAGTGAGTGTACAATAAGAGGCTGGTGAAAAATACACATATATGAGCAAATTCAAAATGAGGGATTTCTAGTAAGTTATTAGTATAAAAGAAAGATTATTGAAGTCAGTATTCTGAGTTCCATAATTAATGAAAGGATAGAAGTTATATACAGGCGTAGACAAAACTTTCCTCAAGGACAAGAGACAAAGAGATATTGGTAAAGCTAAGAATAACATTGTAGATTAATGTAGACAGAACATTTTAAATAAAAGCACCAGCAGGGTTAAAACATTTATTTTTGGTGCCTCCCACTATGCTTATTAGTAATGCACTTGCCAGATGTGTGTGATTCTGACTGAAGCAGTCTCCTTGTGGGGTGTTACTCAAAGACAATAGAGTTACAAAAATGGCATGATTCTTTGTTCCCACACATAGATGTGCAGCAAATATGACTTAGACCAGTAAGAATTAATAGTCAAAATGGCATTAGCATTGGATTCAATGCAGATTTCTGATGTTTCTTTTCTTTTCCTTTTTTATTTATTTACTTGCTTATTTTTGGTTTTTGAGGTAGTGTCTCACTATAGCCCAGGCTGACCTGTAATTCACTATGTAGTCTAGGAGTGGCCTTGAGCTCATGACAATCCTCCTACCTCTGCCTCCTGAGTGCCGGGATTAAAGGAGTGCGTCACCACGCCAGGCTTTTCAGACTTCTGGTATTTCTTAAAAAGTATAACCCATATTTTAACAGCAAAGCTTCTGTACCCCAGATATAAAATTTCTGAAATGCTCTATTAGCTTACAAACAGAACTTCCTATAAATTTGTAAAGTTTTCTAGACATTACTTATTTAATATGTGGCAATATCTTTGAAAAGGGACTCTGCAAAGTTCTATTTTGTAGATGAAGACATCTTTCAGTGATAACACTGTTGATAAAATTTAAATGCACAAGTGAACAATTGGGTGGCAACAAAAAGAGGTGGAAATGTTCCCTCTGGTTACTGTTAAGTGTTATAGCTGAAATCTTACCTGTTGTTACCAGGTTTGCTGTTCCTAAGGCTGTTTCTGTTCTCACCCTGACTTTCCCTTATTACTCAGAGAATTCTTTTTGTGCATTTTTTAAATGAAATGTATATGGCATAAATACATGCAATTTCCTATTTAAACATCTTAGATGTTCAGGGTTTAATTAAGGAATATCAAAGCTAGTAGTTCAATCTGTTCAGTGGGAATAAAGCAGTGTCTAGCAAATGGCTAGAGACAAAGTAATGAAGGCCTTGATAAGCACATGTCACAGTTATGAAAACTTTTAGGCACTATATAAAAAAATGAGCAAAACTGTATCCAGTAATATTGATTTACAAAACTAGGTTTCTGTACTAGATGGTTAAGTGACCATCTTCTGACTGAAAAAAAAAAAAATCTAAGTTGTCTACAACACATGAAGAAATTTATAATTTATACCTCATGTCCTTTATGATTTTGTTGTAGTTTCACATGTCCCCCACAGCTCATAGGGTGAATGCTTGGTCCCAGCTAGTGGAGTTTCTGGAAACTTTGTGGGGGGAGGAAGCTGAAGGGAGGAGTTGTCATTTTGGGGAGTATTTTATCCCAAGCTCCTCTGCTTCCTGGACACTATGTTGTGGACTGTTCTTAATACCACGTCTTCCCAGGATGGACTGATGATACCTCTGCAACCACAAGTCAAAACACATCCTTCTTCCTGTAAGTCATTCTTTCAGATATTACAGTGACTGGAGAAGTAATTAATACAGTTTTATGCCATATATTTATATTCAGTAGTTTCATCTTAAAAACCAAGAACTTTTATTGGGGACATAAAATCACATAGCAAAATATAAAATAAGACAAACCTCATGGTACAGGCCTGTGATCCTGTCTAATTGGGAAGCTGAGGCAGGAGAATCACAAGTTGAATCTTTGCTGGATTATCATGTGAGTTTAAGGCCAGTCTGTGCAACTTAGGAGACCATGTCTCAATTTTTTTTTTTTACAAAGAACTGGGAACATAGCTTAGTGTTATGATGCTTGCAAAGTATAGGTTCAATCCTTAGCACAACCAAAATAACTAAATAAACATTTCATGCATCATTATATACAAGCTGTTCATAGTATACCTGTTATCAATGATGTGTTTTGCATAGTATTCTATGAACTTATGGTCATTACTATGATTAATGAATTTCTAGGAAAACATTTTGTGTAGGTATATGGTGCGTACAATGTTTCCTTAATGTTATTTGACTATTTATGCTTTATAAATTGAAAGAAAACAACATTCTTTGATGTTAGTAAATTTAATAAATCAGTTTTAAAAAGTTTTCATAAAATATATGTGTGTTCTTATAATCATTAGTTTCAATTATTATAATATTTTGCAAAATTTATTTTTCAAATTTCTTCAAGCTTATCAGCTCTCAAGAAATATTTTAATTAAGATAGTTAACAATAATAATACAGAGTGGGTAATAACTACTGAAAATAATTTTTGAACATAGCTATCTTTCCTTGTTAGATTATGTGGTTTCATTTATTATTTATTTGAGGGAGAGAGAGAGAGAGAGAGAGAGAGAGGGAGAGAGAATGAGTGTACCAGGGCCTTCAGCTGCTGCAAAAGAACTCCAGATGTGTGCACTCCCTTTTTTGCATGTGCAACACTGAGCACTTGCATCACTGTGCATCTGGCTTATGTGGGACCTGGAGATTTGAACATAAGTTCTTAGGCTTCACAAGCAAGCACCTTAATCACTAAGCATCTCTTCAGCCCCAGATATTGTTTGTAGGTGTGTCTTGACTCCAAGGCTGGAAGAGGATATAATTTACACATCGTGCTTCTTGGCTGCTAAGTTCAGCTATAGCAGACAGAAAGCTTGAAATACAGGTGAGTGAGAAGGTGAAACAAAACAATAAAACCCAAGATATACGACTTTATGATTAATTTTCTACCTAGTCTGACTCTTAACATTATTTCTAGCAATATATTCTAAAATCATGGATGTGATTCAATAATTTGTGCTGACTTTTGTGATGTGGATTTATAACAAATAAATGAGAAGACATAGTAATCCTTTACCCATGCACACACTGCATTCTTTTGTTTTCAACATATATGAAGGAGCATGAGTGAATATATTCATTCATTTTTTTCATTTTTATATTTCTGATTTTAAATTGTTTTGTACCCATTCCAAATAATTTTTTCCATATACAGATAAAGATAGTAAAATACAACTATAATATTAAGTATTCTTTTTGTAATTTGGTTTTATTGTTGTTTTGTGATGTTGTTTCACTCTGGATAGACCACACTTAGGTTAAACATCAAGTCCTCACTCAGCCTTCTTGAAGATGGATGGTAGGTTTTTCACATTTTTCTTTTTGATTGATTTTTTTTTTTTTTGACCAATAGCCATTATTCCACATTTTAAATGTACGTAAGACTCAATTGTTTTCTTTTGGGCAACATTTATGCTCCTTTTCTTATTTCCTTTGATAGGGAAATAAGTATTTAATCCAGCCTAAACACCCATGCTTCTACTTTTCTCCCATCCTATCCCAAATATTCTTACTTGTTCCATCCTCATCACCATCTAAATATGTTCTCTTATTACCTCAATTTGAGATGTGAGTAATCACAACAAAAAATTATCCATGTTTTCTAAGATCATACAGGTAGATTTTAAGGCAGTTTGTGAACCATGTATATCATCACAAATTATGCACATAATTAATCCCCTTTATAGGAAGTATGCCATGCTAGTTATTAGAAACAATGTTAGATGCAGTAAAATAGACATGTAGATTTGAGGATGAAACAGGAACTTCTGTCAGACAAAATATCATACATATGTGAACGTGTGTTATGAAAAGGATGAAATAGGTAAAAGATACAGGTCACCAAAAATGCTGTATGACAAATTAATCATACTATATGGTAATGAAAATACAGCCAAGGATGTGTTAATAATTTGGATTGAAGGTAAATCAATTTTGATTACAATAATGTAACAGATTTTTAAAATTATGGGTGATAAAAGTAAACCAATATTCCAGGAAATATTCCCCAAAAGAGTAGGTATTTTTGTCTAAAATGAAATTGGATGTTTACTTCCCCTCATTAATTGATATATTTAATATTAATTTTATTTCATATTAAATTAACAGGTTATTTTCTTTTATCCTCTTGCCCCAGCTCCTGTTACCCTGGAGGACCTCCTCAGTCGGGTTATGGTATTCACTGTGGGATCATGAAGGCCTCAGTCAGTCCCTGTGGGGTAGCTGAGGACCATGACTCAGGCTATTCCTACCCAATCTGTGGTTCTTAAAATCTTTCGCCTCCTCTTCCACATGTTCCCTGAGCTATGGCAAGCCTGCTGGGAGTTTGATTTAGTGTTGAATTCTTTGTAGCCTTGGGATTTCTATTTTGATAAGTTTTAATTCAACACTGTGTTTGTCACCATCTACATGGTGCTGGTTGTCAGGCTAGCAGTAAGAGCAGTTCATGTCACCACTCCCCCTGCTATTTCTCCTGGGACCTGTGGAAGTGGTGGCACATCTCATGGTGGGCAGTTGGCTAACATTTTGACTTATGGATGTGTCTTGTTTCTCCTCTGTTTTCAATACCATCTGTAAAGTAAAGCACATTCTTCAAGCAAGAATGAGAGCACTTTGAGTTAAAGGGCAGTATGCATTTTTTTTATGTGAGTGACACATCGATCAAGTTGTTTTTGCTGATTATCTTCCATTTCCCTCATCCATTTTTTGAGTTCATTTTGTTGTCTTCCTTCCACTTCATTGAGCCATCCTTTGATCAGTGAGTTGAATTCTTTTTGCCAA
This sequence comes from Orientallactaga sibirica, assembly GCA_036365145.1. Lineage (NCBI taxonomy): Eukaryota > Metazoa > Chordata > Mammalia > Rodentia > Dipodidae > Orientallactaga > Orientallactaga sibirica. Next base: position 25,923,231 of record JAEOAD010000004.1, on the reverse strand, counting down.
TTTTCTTCCATTTCCTTCAGCCATTGTTTGACTTTCTGTTTGATTTCTCTTTGCTGAGCCTTTTCCGGATCAACCAACCATTTGTTCATTGTCTCATTAAGTTTGTTTAATATGTTTTCAGGATTTCATTTTGAGCTTCCTTGTCTTGGGTTTCCTCTAAGCTTTCATTGGAGGCTTCCATTGTGGGACTAATTAGGCTTGGTGGGGGTCCCTTTGCTGGGTTTGTGTGTTGTTTGCTTTGCATTGGGTCTGCCTGTCTTGAGATCAGCTGACTTACTTAGGGTGTAGCAATAGCAGCTCTTATATAGCCTATGTTGGGTGGCCTGGTCTAAATTGGTCATAGTGAATGTGGGATTGAAGAAACTGGATTGGCGTGGGTACGCTTGAGCCTGAAGAGGTTCTACTTTGTGTGTACCACTTCCTGGCAAATCTGTGAAGGACCTTAAGAGGCCTGGCTTGTCTGGTAACCAAGATGGGAGCTGATCTTCTAGATATATTCCCATCTGGTTTTCTGGTGTGAGATCAGCTCCAAGCTTCTCCTGAGGGCTAGAGCTGGTGCAGAGTTGCCTCTGCTTCACTTCTTCAGAAAAAAAGTGTTGGGGGATCTTGTGAGGTGGGTGTGAGAAGCAGAATTCAGGTTGTTGGGTTTCTCACCACTGACTTTGCCCTGCCTTGTTCTGTCCCAGTCAGTTGTCCTGGAATGAGTCTAGCCTTCGGGTGGAACCTTGGCACCTTGCTGTTTCACAGTGGTGTACAACCCTGCTCTTCTCTGACCTTCTGTCGATTTTTTCCCTCCCAAGAAGGTGCCCTGGAATAGTGTCTAGCCCTGGCAAGCACCTATTATGATTTGATAATTATTTTTAAGTATTAAATTTAGAGTTTTTGTTATTTAGAGCTATAGAATATGACACATTTTTTATACCCAGTTTAACTCTACATGTGTGGTGTCCAATATAGTAGCTACTTGGCACATATGGCAATGGAACTTTGAAAAATAGCCAGTTAAATTAGTGAACATATTTTAAATTGTATGTAGTTTAATAGACTAAGTGTAGAAAGCAACAAAAATGATTTTTCTATTAGAAATCATTACAGTTTTGGTGTGACTACATTTCCCTGTGACCTTTGCATTGTGGGTTTTCTTTTCCCTTCCTTCCTTCTTTCCTTACTTCCTTCCTCCTTCCCTTCCTTCCTCCCTTCCTTCCTTTCTTCCTTCCTTCCTTCTTTCCTTTATTTCTTCTTTCTTTCCTTCCCCCTCCCTACCTCCCTTCTTTCCTCCCTTCCTTGGTCCTTCCCTCCTCTTTTTCAGTCTTTCTTTTATCCTCTTTCTTCTTTATTCTATCTCTCTCTCTTTCTTCTTTTATTCTCATGCTTTCTTTCTTAGACAGGGTCTCATATACTTGGTTTGTTTTCAAACTTGAACTGGCCTTGCAATCCTGATCTTCCTATCTCTACCTCCCCATCTAGGGTTAAAGGTGGGAACCATCTCACCTGGCTTTTGCCTTTTCATTGTGTATAATTCTATGCCTGTCTGGAAATACACTTGAGGCCATGTATAGTATTTCATATTGCACATAAACACATATCTTATCTAATTGATGCCAATGGTCCATTCTGATTAGCTGATTTTAACATGAACTGATATAACACTGCGACTATACATGACTGAATGTGTAGTTGTAGTAATATCTAGAGTAAATAAAAAGAAGCAATCAAAATGAAACACCTACTTGAGATTGTTCTGATCACCAATTTCATTGGCTAGATAAATTATAGATTAGTAAAGTATACTTTCATGTGTGGGAGATGATTTGATAAAAAGAGTTCTAACTTAATCAGTGGTTTAATTCCCTGATGAATTCAGAATGACCACTGGAAGGTGATAAAAAGTGAAAGATGGGGCCTAATTGGAGGAGATAAGTCACTGAACATGTGTCTTTGAGACTATATCTTGTCTGTCACCTTCGGGTTTTGTCATCCATACATCTGGCAAACGTGAACTGCCCTCCTGCTTCCTATTTTTTTGTGAGGTGAAGAAGGTCCTCTTTCACATTTATCCTTCTGCTGTGAGGTTTGGCCTCACCATGGGTCCATAATCAATGGAATCAAAGAACTGAAAACTGATCCTTATCAAACTGTGAGCCAAAATAAGTCCTTCCTTCTTAAGTTGTACAATCAGTATTTTGTCTAATAGACGAGAAAAGTAGCCAATATATTATTATTTTATTTACATTTGAATTATTTGGATAATTAAAGCTAACAAAATGGTGATGCAAACTTATGTAGAATTGACTGAAAAGAAGTTGGTAGTTAAAATAAAAAGGTAAGCAAAAAGATTGCAGAAAGTACATTATTGTTTTTATATGAATGTGATGAATCAAGAGTACAAAGTAAAAAGTGTTTGGAATGTTAGTGATGATGAAGTAAACAATAACTGTAATATTCAAAATTGTGTATTTGGCAGTATTTTATTTGGAGAGTTAAAAGAAAATCAATAGCATTTTTCATTGGAAATAAAATTTCTAACAAACTATTTGAAATGAATAATTGGATCTGATTTCTAAATTTGGTTCACCATCTTCCATTTGTGTACACACATTCTGAGTGGATGGCAAAGTATTAGTTACTGATAATTTATTACAAAATTGTGAGGAAAAGGCTAAGATTAATGGCTTTGTTAGAAAGGAAAATATTATTCAATAAAGGCATCAATGCATTTTGTAGAATAATTGCTCAAGAATTTGTAAAAAGCTGCAAATAGCCAATGAGTCATATGGTGTTATGGTGTGGGTCTTACATGTCTTCCACAGGCTTTTATGTTTGTTTGAACCTGTGTGCCATGGCTGGTGTCAAATTTAAATTAATTTTGCATATCTCTATGGGAAGCTATAAAACAGTATATGCTGCTTACAATATATTTATTTTGAATGGCACTATTCCACATTAGCTAAAAACATTCTTATTATTTTCTGTTATTGCTAATGAATATATTTTCCTCATCTACATATTTGACTGTGGGACCTGGGGGGCTTGGAAAATGATTGAGTGCCTAGCAAGGCAGTAGCTTTTGCAAGCAAACACCTTTAATGACTCAACCGTCAGATACAAGACACTTGTGACACTTTTTGTTTTGATCCAGCTTGTGTGTCTGGTGTCTGTAGCATCAAGAGGGGGACTGGTGCACCTATAAACAGGCACTCACATACACATAGCAAGGTGGTTTTTCTAGGGATACACACACGTACACACAAGCGCACACACACACTTTACAAATTGATTAGTAAGATCCATTTATGGTGGTGGAAAAAATCCTATGTTTATTTATCTGTAAAATTTATAATAATTGTCTAAAATAATATTTATTAGCTTTCTGACTCTCTTGGGGATAATTTTTCACATTTTAAGTTCTTCTGAAACTTATTTAATCCCTTCATATCTGTTTTCTAAATTTTCTTGCCTTTTCCATTTTACCTTCTCTATCTAATGTCATCATATGTCTTGTTTTTAGAATTGAGTTAACTTTTGTCTATATTGTGATCAGAAAATATAGCAAGGAGCATTTTATAAATGTTATAATGGCTACCTACTTGCCAGAATTGTCAAGCAGTTGAAAAGTTCACATATGCTTACTCAGAGACACTCACAGAAACTTTGCAGGCTCTTCACAGGGCTTGATATCTCTGTTTTCTTGGCTTTTGCTGAATAATTTTGAGGCTGCAGAAAAGTTCCCTCTCTTAGTATGTGTAGTTCTCAAATTAAAATGAATGAATATAATGGGGGAAACCATTTAAGTGGACTATACTTCAATTAGCTACTGATGAAATATTTTTTTCATTCTTTTCAATTCTAAAAAGATACAATATTTGGGTTTCTTCTTCTTTAATCAGAGAACCTCCTCTGCTTCCAAGCCTGCCTACACTGCTCCTCCAGTATACCACAGTGAGCCTATTTACTTAGTGTTGGATCACTTACTCACTGTAGTAATTTGAATGGATGTCCCTTAATAGATTCATGAGTTTTATTCACTGTGAGTGGATCCTAGGGTTCACCCCTAAGGTGTGTTTGGGTGCAGATTTGGAATGCCAACCTAAAGATATGGATCTGTAAGCTTCAAATAAATCCCATTACTCCCATAAACTGTGTCTTGTTTGGAGGTTAATCCCAGCAACGAGAAACTAACTGCAACAGAGTTGGTGCCAGGAGTGTGGTGTACTGTGTGATAAATCTGACTGTGGATTTTGGTTTTTTGGAACTTTTTTTTTTTTTTTTTTTTTTTTTTTTTTGAGGTAGGGTCTCACTCTAGCCGATGCTGACCTGGAACTCACTATGTAGTCCCAGGGTGGCCTTGAACTCATGGCAATCCTCCCACCTCTGCTTCCTGAGTGCTGGGATTAAAGGCGTGTGCCACCACGCCCGGATTTTTAGAAGGTTGTTTTTTTTTTTTGGTAGGAATGGGCATGGACTTAGTACTTGCCACTGAAGATGCCTTCCAGAGCAGTTAGCCAAGTTTTATGGTATATTCTGATGAGAATTTGAAAATTCTAAGTGCAGATAGATTTGTATTTAGAGGCTTTGCTTATGAACTATCTAAGGGGAAGGAAAGACAACAGAGAACTTTGTAGGAACTGGGCTACTGGCATAAGTTCTAGCTGTGTTCTGTTGCCCATTCCAAGAGTGTTTGAGCAATGTTAAATTTGTAGTGGACTGATGTGCTTGGCTAAAGATATGGGACTGATTTATTTAAGATTTAAAGTTGGAAAAACCTCAAGCAAGTATAAAGTTATTGGCAGTGAGACAAGTTGCTAAAGCTGCTGTTATTAAGGAGGTATTACCATAATTAAGGCTGTTCTCCCAACTATTTTACATTGAAGCAATGAAGGAATCCAGAGGAAAACTGATTTGTAGAAATCCAAACACTTTTGAAGGGAAATGACTGAAAAGAAGGAACATGTTCTTCAAGGTCATGATTTATTTTTTCCCTCAATTAAGAATATGGCTGTGTCTTGCAACCTGGTATTGATTTTGGAAGCATGAAAAATGTGTGGAGTTGGTCATGAAGTGCATGCGGTTCTAGGAACTGCTGTTGAGATGTGGCACATAGGCAAGGTGTGGTGACCCTTATAGACCAATGGAGCCACTGGAAGATGTGGTATAGTTTTCGTGGAGTCCCAAAAATATTTTGGATATACCAGGACTGTGCAGGGGTTACCATGGAGTACTGTTCTCTCAGGATGGAAGGTTACCCTGGCTATTCAGCCCAGCTTGAGGGCAGAATTTGAAAATCTAGAGATTGTCCGTCACTGATTATGGTATCAGACTTGAACAGCATATGTTTGATGGTTGCTTGGTAGTTATTGAGTTTGCATCAGTCCGATCTCTACTTGTTATTCTAGTAGTTGGAAATGTTTATTCTGTACCTTTATATGTTGAAAATAAATAACTTGTTTTGATTTTATAGGACTCACAGGTAAGAGACAATCTGAAATCTCAGATTAGACTTGGGACTTTTGGAACTATATTAAGACTATGGGGACCTTTGAAGTTAGACTGAAGACAATTTACGATGTGAGATGATTGTGAATGATTGGGATCCAGGAGTGAAATTTGATAGTTTGAATGCATGTTCCCCAGTAGATTCAGGAATTTTATTAATGCTTCATGGATTTCCAGCTGCCTGTCTAGAAGAGGTGTCACTGTGAGTGAATCCTAGGATTCATACCTAAGGTGTGTTTGGGGGAAGATTTGGAATTCCAGCCAAAGGTATGTAGAGTGCTTATGCTATGCCTGTGGTTCTTGGAGTGTGCTTGCTTATGGTGTTGCTGGTGGTATTTCTTTGCATGGACCTGTCAAAGGAAGCCACCCTATCCTGCCATTATGGAATTTCCCCTGGGTCTATAACCTTCAAATAAATCCCATTCCTCCAATAAACTTTATCTGGTTTGGCGGTTCATCCCAGCAATGTGAAGCTGACTGTGACATTCCCCCTTTTGTTTTCTTTGGTTAATTCCTAAGTCAATTTTTTTTTTTTAAACAAGTATTGTACTGTATGCTATTGTAATTGGCCCAGGTGTGTAGAAAGGTAACAAGGAAGGTGGCTGATCTTACTTTCTTTTGTCTTTTGTTCACGAGTAGCCCACCTGGCCATTGTATACTTTGTATACAATCATGTCCCCTGCATCCACAAATCATGTAATTCAGATCCTCTTGGATTCTCTTGAATTGGCCCCTATGTCATTGATCTTCAATTATGGATGTTTCCAATTTCCTTATTTCCATTGCAATGCATGCTATACAAAACCAAGCTGACATAGGAGAATTTTAGCTAAAATACCCATAGGAGGTCCCTTGACATTTTTTTTTGGAAGCCTGGAGATGCATTAAATAGCATTCATAAACTTTGCGAAAATAAAGCTCTATTTTTGGAGCCACCAAATGAATGCCCTCAAATACTTCATTTAATAAGAGTATGCAAATTTTAATTATATTTTTTGAAGACTAAGCCTAGAGTTCTGAGAGAAATGACGTCCTTAGCACTATTTGCATGTGCACAGATTTTGCTTATCAAGCATTCCAAGTATTTGAATAATGCATGTACCCAGGTAAGTTCTGGAAAGGAAGCATCTGATCAACATTTCCAGGCGGTCCAGTTTATCTGTTTATTCCATGGGCTTCTGAATGTATCTTTCCTTGTTTGTCTCAGAAATTGAGTTATTTTGCCTATCACAAAAGAAAAAAAAAGTGAATTCATATATCAAATAAACTCATAGAAAATTTTATTGTATCTTGGAAGTTGAAGTCATAATAAAGATTAGTAGATAATATCAAAGACATTTTTTACATAATGAATTTATTTCTAATTGGTGTCTTTTGTAAGTCTATAACATTACTTGAAGATTTATATAACTTGGTCTTCTGAGAAAGACAACTTGCAATCTTTATCAGAAGCAGCTGAGACCACACACAGGAGACTCAAGATAAGGCCTCTTGGTGACATTCCCTCATAGAAGGAGGGGGAGAGAGGTGTCATCAGACCCTCACCTGAGATCTCAGGCACCCCTAGTCAGCTGTAGCCAATGATGTATTAGGTCTTATGGCATCAGTAGGAGAGTGGAAAATCAAAGGAAGTGAGGCTCCATTTACACAGCTATAGTGAGGTCCACATGGATGGTAGATGAAACTTTTTGGTGGTACAAGTGCCTTGGGGTCTCTATACCCCTATAAGTACCCCCTCACCCATGCTCTGTAAGGAAGCATTATAAACTCATTGTTTTGTCAAAGTGAACTCTGGTGTGATAAGCCTTCCATGGGGTAACACGTGCTTGTCTGCTTCTCCCAAGATTTTACACAATAGTAGACTATCAAACAATATTCTAAAGATAGTCTATAATTTCATCAATATAAATACAAAATTACTACATAAAAGCCACCACATGATTTTCTCTGTTATAATTGTTACACATAAAATTTCTTAACACATAAACTATTATGTTCTATGGAAGAAGCAGGCTCGAACATGGTGCACATGTTATAATTTCTTTATAAAAAGTTATAAAAGTCAAATTAATTTATAATAATTTTAAACAATTCAATAGTTGTCTAAAATGGGGCTAGTAAAGAGGCATGTTCAGAGATCATAAAAGTAGATATAGGAAATGCTGGAGTAACAGGCATCTTAATCATTTTGATTAAGATGATGGCATACACAGAAAAATTTTGTCAATTGCATAGCTAAATACTAAAGTTGCCTGAAAATTATCAGAGCTGTGAAAATTTAAGAATTTAGTATATTTCAATAGAATACAAAAACTCAATTAAGGTCTTGGAAACTTCTCAATCCTTAATATTTTAAACCAATGACAATAGTTATTGTTAAATTTAGAATGTGTTTTCAGTGACAATCACATTCAATTTTCTTTTCTGATCAGTTTCCCATACTAGTGAGATATTAAAAGTGCTTTGTCTGCCCCCCCCCCCCAAATGCTAGAAGCCCAATTCACTGTTTCAATTATTTTTAGGGAAAGGTATTTAATTAAGCCATTCTTACTGCTTTACCCAAGAAAAGTGTTGATAGAGTAATAGAGCAAAAGATATTTACCAATATATGTCTTCTGAGTTAGTTTCATACTAATTTAAACATAAACACCATGACATTATCCATAATGAACTGTACTAGTCAATTACATTTTAGTTTTCTAAACAAAACAAGAGCATATCCATATGATATACTTCTACTGGATTTTATTCTTTAATTACTCTCCTAGCATCAGGGAACATGCCAAATTTTTGAGATTATTGGCAGAAATGCAAACTTTGCTGTTTAAATTTCATTAACAGAATGATTAGCTAAATTTACAAATGTACACCAATGAGCAATAATGAGTTATTTAATTAAGGAAGGACATATTCAGAAATATTTTTATGTTGTCACTTCATAATAGGTTACTATTCAGATTTTTGTATAGATAATACTTGTGTGACATTTCTATATTCATACTGTAAATAATAATTATAAAATTGATAACAATTGCATTCCTCACATTGTGCTTTTGTCATTGTGTGGTAGAAAATTGCACCTTTATTAACTGAAGATGCTTATTGTTCTCAGTTAAATATATTGTCAAATATAAAATATAATTATTCTTTAGATATTTTCACTTTTAGTTAAAATGCACTTTACATGGGATTACAGAGGTGTTTGAGATTACAGATGCTGTGGTGAAGAATCCACTTTACAATGGGTTCTGAGGATCCAAATTCAGATGCTCACTGGAAGTGCTTTATCCATGGAGAAATGTTTTCCCAGTTATTTTTTGTGCAGAACAGATGTGCTTTATAAATAATCATTATTCTGGTAGAATACAATTTAAAAACAACTGAGAAACCCAATATAAATGGGTGAAAATAAATGACTTTGAACAGTTAGTGGTAAATGGATTCTCAAGGTCATCAATATTTTGCTCTGCTATACCAGTAATTGAGAAATACAATTTTGACTGCATGCATATAATTATAACTTTTTTTGTATGTGAGATTATACAAGATTGAAAATTTTCAGGAGAATATGTGTATACTCAAAAACATTTGTTATAGCAGTATGCAGTTGAAACTTTATAAAGTACTGTACTTTATAAAAGTTTTAATTTTAACATGCTTTAAATATAATCTGGAATTACTAATCTTACTGAAAGTATGTCACAGAAAGCATATCATGGTTTCTTTGAAATTTTGAAGCTAAGATAAATGTGTTACATAAATATGTATTTATCATGTAACATATATTATCAAAATATTCAATATATACCTTTTACTATCATAGTTCTAGTTTAAGCACTTGGGGGAAACTCAACAAACTTGTTCATGATCACATTTACTGGAATAATTATATACCAGAAATTATATAATTTTGTTTTCATACATTGCCTTATTTTATCCTCTAATTCACAATTTAGGGATGTGGAAGCAATGATTTTGCCATAATTCCAGTGCTTGCTATTCACATCTATACTGTTCTTCTTCATCTCTGAGGCTACAGTCTTCAATTTCTTTTATAACATTCTAGAAATAAAGATTAAAGCAGAGGAACTTCTTGTCCTTTAGGAGTATATAATAATGTTGCTTATCCAGATAAGCTAAGGCATGTATAAGAAAGAGCTTAGAATATTGTAAGCTAGTGATTAAGAGAAAAGAAGTGCTTGGTGTGAAGCATAGGAGGGGCAGTTAAGTCAGGTATCACTGGAGGATAAGAAGGTGAATGCAGAAGATTCCTAGGTGATGTCTGCAGGGATGAGTCAGCATTACCACTTGAAAGTAGCAAACTTCAGGTGATACTGAGCTTGAGTTTAAGAAGTACGATCAGGCAATTCAGGTTGAAACAGAACATTAAGTGCAAGGACACATTTAAGAGTGGTACTATTCAAGGTCACATGAAAATGGGTATAAGCTAGACTTCTTGTGAACTCAAGCAGAATTGAATTTTTTATCCAGTTGTGCATGGGGGCAATATGAGGGAGGGACACAAAAGGTTATCTGGTTAACTGGGAGATTATTTCTCAGTGACAATAGACATGACAGATGAGAGGTGGTAAAACTATAATTGCGAAGGTCAGCCTTTTGTAAGGGGTTGGGGATACCTGTTACCACGTTGTAGCATGCAGACCTACCATGGCAATCACCAGTGTACTGAAACAACAATTAGCTGTCAAAACATTAGGGGAAATCTCTCCTCTTTTTAAAGTATTTAAATCACATTTTCCTTTTATTCATTATAGGATTCCTACTCTGTGCAGGCAACCCTATAGGTGTTGACCTCATTCACCCTACATTTCCCTTTGCCTTGAGACCACATAGACATACGTCTTTAGCCTCTAGGTTCCTGACTTCCCTCTTCAGAAACATTTGCTTTAGAAGCCTCTGAAGCACTTTTTCTGCATCTTTGAAAAGTATGCAAATCGTCCAGTCTTCTGTAGTTTTAGATCATGAAATGTCTTTCTCAAAGACCTGGGAACACTTTTTTTGGATAGAATCACTGAGGAAGATGGTGCCCCTGAATCCCAGTGGGAGGGTAGAAATCTAAAATATCAGAATGCCTTCCTGATCCAAGTTGTAAAACAAGCCTCCTATCATGAATTTTGGAGTAAATTAACATTTCCTTTAAGGCCAATTTGCATACACAGATGGTCAGTTTCACCCATCCCAGCTCTAACTCTCCAGCTGTTTGTCTTGGATACAGCTGGTTATTCTGACTTAGTCTAGGAAGAGACCTCTTTACTGACAATAATATTAGGGGGGAAATCAAATTTGTCTGTTTGTTTTGTTATTTATAACCTTGACACTATAAGATATCAGAATAATAACTTTTGATTTATAGTAAACAAAAAGTAATTGAGAAGAGATAAGGGGTAAGTGGTATGTGTAAAAGATTATTTTAAGTAATGTTCGATTGACTTGAATTTAAACCATGAGGAGAGATCATGAGGTAGGGAAGTCTTTTAAAACAATACTATAGGCTGACAATGCTTTGGGTTTTAGATATCAATTAAATAATGACATTGAGGAGATAGATTTGATACATAGAAGGTAGAGGTGAAAATAACTCATGAGACTGAAAATATGAAAGAATTGCACTTGATGCCAATATGGTGTAGAATCAACAATGAATTGAGGAGGAGGTGAGGTAGAAAATATGATCATGTGTGTGTTCCTGTGTGTGTGTGTGTGTGTGTGTGTGTGTGTGTGTGTGTGTGTGTGTTCATCTGCCCACGTGGAGATCACAGGACAACTTCAAGGTCCATTCTGGCTATTCATTTGAGGCATCCTCCCTCTTGTTGTTGATCTGCTAAATTTTTGCTGCTCCCCTGGAGAACTAAAGGGCATTTCTCTTGTCTCAGTCTTCCTGTAGAAATCAGAGTGTTGGGATTATAGAAGCCAGCCTTGGCTCTTGGAGTTTTATTTGGGTACTGAGACTTGAGCTCCTTGGGTACTCAGCTTTGATCATGGGATCATTATTAATTGAAACATCTCCTTAGTCCCTTCCTTCTCTGGATTTTGAAAACATTCGGTTATATGCTTCTCTTTGTTTGAACTTGGTCATTACACTTGAAATCTCCATATTTTGTCTAGTGCTTAAAAATGTATAACTCGTAATAAAAATATTACATGTTTACTATGATTTATAGAAAATGTATGTTTATAGAAACATTTATAAACATCTATAATTCAAACATACACAAGTGAGGGATTAAGAGAGAAACCTTCTTAAAGGTAAGAGCCAGATCCACGAATGCACTTGGAAAGCAAACTTAGTCCTTACTGGTAAGATATGATAGTTCAGGGGGCAAACATCCCATGCTGCTGAAAAGACCAAGCATCTTCTTGTGTCACCCCTAGTCCTCAGAGGTGGGAATCTGCAGCTTACACTTTACAATGAATAGGGCTGTGGTCTTTCTATGGTGCCCGAATTCTTTCACTAACCAGTAAGTCCATAGCAACTTCAGAAATAGGTTTGTATGAGAATGCTATATTTGGTAATTACCTTACCAACAGAGGGGTTTCAAAGCACGATGAAAAACAATGTCAGCCATTCCTCAATATACACATAATAGGAATGACATTGCTCGTTTCAGGAGCAAGTTATCTGTTGGGTCAAGCATGACAATGATTGAGAATGGCAACACAGCATACATGGAAAAGAATTCTCTCCCCTGTGAGGAAAATGGGGAGGAGACACTTTAGACAGAACAATGTTAATAATTAGTAATTTAACAAAGAATAGATATTAGCTTTCTTACTTTTGAAAAATACCAGATTTTCAATGAATACAAACACCATAAAACATTGAATTCTCATTGATTCCTGCTATACCATTGGATCAAAATTATCAAACTATATAAATATTACTTGGCTATGGCACTAAAATATGCTATCACAAAATTAAATTTAATGGTCTCTTCTGTAGTTTTCAACCACTACTAAGACATTCCTTCTTTTTTTTTTTTTTCAATAGGCTTCTAAGGTGTATACTTGTGGGTTCCATTTCTTAGGAAAAGTAAAAGTTAACTCAACAAATGTATGGGAGCATTTACAATGTGAACAGAGATGCTATAAAGGGGACTAGGTGTGTAATCATGAATAATGCATGAAACTGGGCTTGAAAAATCCATCTTACCTCCATATTCTCTGAAAAGATTTTAATATTAGGATTTCTGAAATTGAATGTCAGTAAAATTTCAGGAAAATGCATTAAAATAAACTTATTATATTATAAAAACTGTGGAAATTTTCAAAAGAAATTAGCCTTACTTTTAAACCCATTGAAAGTTATGATTGTAATATATATATATATATTGTGTGTGTGTGTGTGTGTGTGTGTGTGTAAATGCACACACCTGTTCATGTGGGCTGTGAGCGTATTTGTGTGCAGAAGCCTGTGGAGGCAAAAAGACAACCATGGATTTTTGACCTCAGGCACCATCCACCATTTTTGAGACAGAGTCTCTCATTGGTGTAGAACTTGCCTAACTAGACTACACTAGCTGCCCATCAAGGAATCCACCTATTTCTGCACTGGTATTGCAAACCGGCTACACCACTCCAGACTGTTTTTGACATGGGTTCTGAGGACTGAACATAAGTCCTAATGCTTTCAAGGCGATCATTTTACCAACTGCACTTTCTCTCCAGCTCTGCAATATAGATTTTGACTTATGTAGACTAATAATAGCATAGATTTTGACAAATATTATAAAGACTAACATAAACTGTAACTTATTATATCATTCTCATAATACTATGTTATTGTAATATTTTTAAACAAAATGGGATTTGAGAGGAAGCAATGATTGTTGTTATTCACCCAGAACCTCCTTAAAGGAAATAAGTCAGTGTGAATTTATCAGTATATCTGCAACTTTGTAAGGCCCCATTCAGTACCAACTTCTCCTGACTTGGTTTACACAGTATTTATACTGAGCATTTGATGACAACTCTCTGTTAGTTTCCTTTGACTATGGGAGTCTTTTCTTTAATTCCATCAATATCAACTTATATTGCTTAATAGGAAAATCTGATTCTACATTTTGATTGAAATAATTTTAAAAATGCGTTATGAATGGCAATGAAATTCTAACTAATTAGTGAATAATATTTTTATTTATACCTATTCAGTTTAAATGATGGCTCCTGTGTTCCGGCTTTAATGAAAATATTTTTCATGCCATGTGAGTGATGATGAAAATGATATGTTTTAACATTTTATATTAATTGTTGAGAACATTTAGCATTTACCAGAAATCACTCCATACTTGATGAAAAGAATGTCTTGAACTCAGTTGCAGAGGAAAGTACCTGTGGGATTCATTCCTCTGTCTATTTCTACTGACCCAATCCCAAATTCTGTATTGGGTTAACATATGCTTTTGTATCTCTTAAGTACCTGCTTCAGTTTGGGGATGTTTGAGATGACAGAATCAATGTGCCCTGATGCCTGTTGCGTATGTCACTACAATGTGAAGACAACCCCCCCCCATAATTCACAGAAATTGTTAATATCTTACGTGACTAAGATGGACTCTACAAATGTGATTAAAGACCCTAAAATGCAGAGATTATCCTGGATTATCTGTAATCACAATGTAATCACAATGGTCCTTATAAGAGAGTAGAAAGGAGAGTTAGAGAAAACAAAATGACTGTGTAAAACGATGTAGAAGTTGGAGCCATGCAGGTACAAAGTGTAGAATGCTGGTAGCCTGCAGTTGAAGAGAAAGGCAATGGATTAAATACCCCTCTAAAGCATCCATAGGAAACAGATCGATGGACACTTTGATCCTAGAAATTCTGACAGCAAAAGTGCAACACAATACATTTGTGCATTTTAAAATATGATATTTTGAGAAAACCAAACAAAAAGCAAAAGAAATAAAGAATATTCAGGTAAAATCTTCTTTATATCTGACTCTGAATATTTATTTATAATGACAATCAACCTCTTTAAAAAAAAACAACTTTATTTCATAAGATTACTTAGTTCCACTGCTTTATATGGAGAGATATCCAAGTTTCACTAGGACATATGATTGAGATTTTACACAAACTTCTTCCATGAATAGTTATTAATGAAGTTTGAACTGTTGGAAAGGGATTCACCCACTCATGCCCATTTGCCATTCTTTGTTGAAAAAAAAAATGTCCTATTAATTTAGGTATTTAACACTTTTGAAGAATATATCTTTCTTTTATATTTCCCTTGAAAACTATAGGCAATTTAAAATAAAATTGGCTGCAAATTGCTGAAATGGTCAACCTCAAAGTCACAGCCAATTAGGATATGACTCACATAAGAAGAGTTATCACAGAACCAGGTTTCAGAGATAGCTTTAAAGGAAGAAATTTCACTTTGCTTAGCTTAGTCATATTAGTATTCTAGAGCAGAACATTAGCATGTGGAAATGGTCTAAAAGATTAATGAGCAACTTCAAAGCACATTTAGTGACAAAAAGAAACCTTTCTTTATGTTCTTTCTTTTTTTCTTTCTTTCTTTTTCAACATCACACTGGAGAGGTGCTCTGATGAGATGGGGCAGACATGGTGCCAGATGATGTCTGCTGTGAACCCCGCGTCTACCACACACCAGCTCACGTAGAGATAAGAAAAAGGATTAGTAAATTTTACCACCTGCAACAGATTCTCCACTCATCACCTTCCCTTTTTCACTTTTCCTTACATAATGTACTTGAAGATAATAAGCTATCTTTAATCTCTGGAAAGTTCATTAGATGGCTTCTAAATTACTTAGAATTTATAAAAAGTAATCTAAAAGTCTCAAATGAAGCTGAATAAAACACTATAACTTCTTACTATGACATTTGACTGTCATTTTCATTCCTTGTCCAGTGTTCGATTTCACTGGCTTGATTAGTGTCCAGATATGTACTTTTGCTTGTGTACTGAACACTATTCAGTGTGTTGAAGTTGGTAAAGGGACAAGGACAGCAACAAAACCCAGTAGTGGTCATGAAAGCCTGCAAAGGAGACTGGTAGAGAAGTTGATTCATCATCAGTGGTTCTAGGTGAGTAATGTTAGGATGATGTATTCTGTACACATAGTGATCACATACGAGGGAGACAGAGGTCAAGGTATCTCAAATCTTGTTTTTTTTTTCCTCTCAAATTCTGCCTATTATGTTATTAGTGAAAAGTCAGCATTGGTGGTGGAACTCACTGATGTGGCCAGTACGCTGCAAGAATCCACTTAGATCTGCCTCACCAACATTGTGATTATAACCACCTGGCCAACATTGGTTACAAGGTACTGGGAATTGAACTCAGGTGCCCATGCTTATGAAGCCAGCATGTTACCTACTGAATCATTTCCCCAGCTTAGTGTTCCTATATGTGACCATTTATTATTTTCAGGAAAAAAATCCTTAAATATGCAGGTGAGTTATAAGGGATAATATGTTGTTCTGTTTCTGCCACCTTAAACTTTCCAGATTGAAACCATAACATATTGTCAAAGGCAAGCAGAAAATTTCTCTCATAATTAATGTATGCTGAGAGATCAGCAGTGTACATTCACTTCTCTACCTTTACCTAGACTTTCCTTGTTCTGTGTTCCTCTTTTATGCTAGGGTAGACTTAAGTCTTAGTGAGGCCATGAACAATGAGCTTGGGTGACCAAAGATTCTTAATCTTTCCTCCCATGAGACAAAGATATGGAGAAAGTAAGAATGGTGAAAGAAAGAAAATTCTGTATGAAAATGTAGCTTTGCAATCATTTTGTGAATTTTGTCACTTTCCTGCTCTGAGTTTCTCACAAGCCTATATGTTATAGAAAATCTCATGTTGTTTCAAGACATTTTCAAGAATTACACAATTAGTCAAGAGTCCCAGAGAACTAGGAGGAAGATTTTTGTTTTGATTCAGTTTTGTTACTAGTTTCTGTATAAGCATGGGAAATTTTTGATTTGTAGTCAATGGGAGTACAAAACGCTAAGATTAAGGGTAGAAATTAATCATCTCATCATTCTTGGATCAAAGCTGTACAGTACATTCACTGGACATAACAAACCCATTCTGTTAAGACATGAAAGGCCTATAGGCTCACAGAACTGAAGGATTAGAACATGTGCACCCATGGATGTTAGGACTGTTTGATACACAATTTACTTTAAGAAAATAAGGAAGATGAGCTTCTGTAAACAGCCTTTAAAATCCAAAGCATCTTAAACATGTCAACAAAATTCATGAATGTGAGAATAACAGAAAATACCTTTAATTTATGTTCTGATTTTCTTTAATATTTTATTAGACATGAAACTATTTGAAAATTATCATCTTTACTCCAAATTCACTAAAACTCCCTGTAGAGATCTTAATGGACTTTACTTTGCTCCTTTCTTTTCTTTCATTGAATAGTTGTTCTTCATTCTATTAAGTAATCTGGTTTCAATTTTCCTTTATTCTAAGTTTTTCATCAATTTTCAATCAATTATTTCTGCTCCATTTATAAGAAATATTTCCTAGTTGGATAGCACCTACATACCTTCGAATGTAGAAATGAAGAGAAAGATTCAGAGTACCCAATAGGCTTTCCCTGTTAGTCAAGGAAATAAACAAAAACCATTTATGCCCTGATTCATTTTCTTTCTTTTCATTCTCCTCTTTTCTCTCCTCCTTAACTGACAGCCTCTCTGTCTTCTTTCTACATTAAAATATATTTCAATTTTTAGGACAATTATGCTACCTAACATAAATTGTATTATATCCAATGAATAATTCTTGTTTCTGTCTATTATCTACTATTATCTATCTATCTATCATCTATCATTTATCTCTATCTGTTGAGCATCTATGTATTATTATCTATCTACTTTGTACAATAATGTTGGTTTTGATTCGTAGTGCATATTTCTCTCCTGTTTGTTTGTTATAAACTCCTTATGTTCTTGTTTCTTATATGGATGGTGAATGATTGGACATGAAGCTATGCTGTTTATTTTATCCCGCCTAGAATGCCTACTGCAGTATGAACTGTGACAGTAACCAGTGCATGATATTAACCACTGTCAATATAGACTTACCTGATTTGGGAAACAAATCAGGATGTTTACTGAGAGAATGGAGATGTGTGGTCTCTGCCTGGTCCTGGCTAATTATGTTCTCATAAATATCAGCCTTAAACTACAGCTCTCTGTTGACTCATTTAAATAAAACTGCTACTCTCTGTGTTCTCTAATGAGCTTAATTTACAGACGTATGGCCTAAATTGGTGAACTGGATGAGTTTATAATTAGGATGAGACAGAGTGAGATGTAGCTGATGATAAAAATTGTGGCAAATATTGCTGATGGAAAAGTTGCAAAAGGAGGGGAGTTTTTGAGAGACGAGGAAGGAACCATGGTATGTTATAGCTGTACTTGTAAACACCTTTGGAATGCCTCTCCTTCTCTGTCTTGCCACAGTTTCAAAAGCAACTGGTTCAAAATGAGAAGGTTCTAGCAAAAAATTCTCAACTGATATCACTTGTAACAGCTGGACATGTTTGCTACCCCTTGGAATCCCAGACCTAAGGAGGTTGAGTCAGGAAGATTGCCATGAATTTGAGACTACCCTGGGCTACAGTGAGATCCTTTCTCAAGGAAAAACGTGACAACACTTGTATTACTGTGGATATTGTCCAATTTATCTTGTCATCACACTAAGCAAGAATGAAGGTAATGTGAATCTCTATGTCTGGGGTGATAAAGAAATTTTAATAATGGAAATAAAATACAAACACCTGTGAATTCAAATTTAAAGTCCAATTAGATAGCTGTTTTATACTTCTGGAAGTGTTTTTTTATGATACTTTCCCTTTCTTAATACATAATATATCACACCTACATTCTTTCTTTTAACAAAATTATCTGTTTTATTATTTTCATATTAAGTTTGTTAAACCATATTATATTTATAGTTATTACCAATTAAATTCAGTTAAAACATTGGTTCTTTCATATAAGTTATGTTTGGCAAAGACCTTAAAGTTATCTATAATTATGTTTTGGGTCAAATACAAGGAAATGATATATATATATATATTAAAAGGACATCTCTAATTTTAGTGAATTTATAGCTATAATAACTTTGTAGGAGATGACTACAAGTAAAATTATGCATTATTGGTATAAATTTTTTTGAAAAGTTGTGCATTATTCTTTTAACACAATTCTTTAGAGCTAATGTTTCATTCAAAGCTTTTATGAATATATAACTTGTGTGCACAGTACAAATACATTAATCATAAAGACAATACCTATAAAACATTTCTTTTTTATATAAGCTTGGATTAACGTTTGGAAAGATCAATTTGTCAGCCAGTTGTAATGGGTAAAAATAGGATATCAATAGGGAAGAAAGCAGAGAATCATATATAAAAGCCAACTCCAACTAGACTTTGAAAAGCTAGTGCGACTACAGTATTGGTTATCTGACAGTACCAGAATGAGTAAAAGTCACAGGTGCACAATCAAGCCATCATACAACAGTGGAGGGTATTTTAAATCTGAGTGGTAATAGTTGGCCTTTCCCACTTAGAAAAACAGCTTTCATGCATCATGGTTTTAAAGAAGGCATCCTGACAGTCTTCGGTGGGACCACTGAGTTCTCTGCTTTGTTTGGAATATTAACTTTTAAGGCTACCATTTCAAAGTCATCATGCTTAAACTGAGTTTAACCATGCTTTTCAGCTTGCATGCATATACTCCTGTTACAGTGCCATGATTCAGTATCTGAGGGGCAGTTTCTAAGAAGAGTCAGTGGGAGGGAAGGTTTCAGGGTGCAGTGGGAAGAGCCAGATATTACATGATTATTGACAGGATTTGTAAAGTAACAAGGAGACAAATGTATGAATGAATATGGCATAATATGAAAGTAACAAAACCATTTGGAGCAGTAACTGCAAAATAGTTTATGAGCTTAAATTAATAGCATAGTACTACAAATTATAAAAAAGAAGAATTTAAATTGTTACCACCTTTTCTTCATTATTATATATTCCTTACCCATGTTTTCTTAACATAGTCTAATTTAATCTTCATAAATAATCTTTCAAGATTAAATGTGATAGATGAAATGAACACTTAAATACATTTAAATAAAAAAATTAAAATCTGTATTTTCATTGTACATGAATATTTACAAGTAAGGGGGATTAAATGTTTCCAAGGTATGGAGATATTTTACATACATTAGAATAAGTGAAAGGTAATGCAAGTTGAAAATAAAATATGTATAAAGCTTGAGAGACAGTGAAATGAATATATAAAGGATGAATCCTGTCATGAACACCTCAATGGGAACAACATCACCTTTAAAAGGACAAAATTGATGTGCAGTGGGGGAAGGTGAAGGGAAATGCCTTAGATATTTCAATGCCCTGTGGTCCTCCAAAGATGAACTATATCTGACATGGTATTATTCTTTAATATTTAAAATTTTAATTAGGTAAGAGATATATATGACTTTGAGATAGGGTCTCACTTTTGCCTAGGCTGACCTGGAATAATTGACCATGTACTCTCTGACTGGCCTCAAACTCACAGCAACTGTTCTACCTTGGCCTCCCAAGTGCTGGGATTAAAGATGGGCACCACCATGCCTGGCTATAATTTAATTAGTTAATTTAGAGTAGATTCTCATGTAGGGAATTGAAAAACACTGATTAAAGATGTAAGAGGCTCAAGAAAAAGCCATGATTTTATTGCTCTCATTTGAAATGATTTAAATAGTAAAAGAAAAAAAAAACACATTTACTTGAACGTTCTTGCTAACACAAACATAGTTGTGAGTGCGTGTAACAACAGCACTGCTTTGTGTTATGTCAGAGGTACTGGTGTGAGTGTCTCTGACTGAGAAGGGTTGATCCACTCTTCTATATTGTCTTAGAAGTTAGTCCATCTTAGTATCCTAATGGAAATCTGTTACATGAAAACAAAATCACTTCCCAATAGAACTATCAACTGATGGCCCAAACCTACAGTTAGGGTTAAATACCCCATTCTTATCGGTGATTACAAGCCTTAAGTTACATTTTTTTCAGGAGCCAAGATACAGTATTTGGTGAATAAAATGAAGACTGATGATGAGATATTGTCTTACTGAATTCAGTAAAATCTTGCTCTGAAATTTGGTTTGATTATGAGTAACCTACTTTTTTAGTGTCTTATAAGTATTATGTAGTTTGATCACATAATAAGAATCTTACTCATGGCACCCAAGAAAGTTACCAAAAAGGGCATAACTGCCTACCATTTCCTTCTGGGCTTAGGAGAGTATATAAGTCATCAGGCTTTATAGAGTAGACCTACTGAAAAAAAAAAATGTATGTATATGGAAGTGTCCTGAATCACATGTATCAGTCCAGTTAAACCAAAAAAAATTAAATAATAAACAGCTTTGTTCTTATGATTTATTATTGAATCATTTCTTAGATGCTTACACAAAATGATGTGAACTATTCATGTTATAATTATTACCCTGTGTTCACATCACTCATCTTTTCTGACATTTTAAAGAAAACTAAAACAAAAATGTATGAGAAGGGTCACATTAATAAAATGACAGAAACAATCAAGTACCTCTCCTACAACTATGAGGAGGGAAGGAGGAGGGAGACAGGGGAAAATGGGAGAGGAGAGAGGTAGAAGAGAAAAAAGGGAGAACATGACAATATGATATAAATGGAAATAAAATTAGTTCAGTGGACTAAATGTGTTAATACACTGCTATTATATTGCAGAGCATCTGAGGTTTTGTTAGCTTCACAATTCTGACAAAGTACCTGGCATTAGGCTTGCAGTGGATATACCTAAAACAAAGATATACCTAAAACAAACTGTACCTCCAAGTAGCAGGCAAAAGTACAAAATTATTCATCAAAAAGGAACAGAAAATTTTCACAGAATTTAAGAATCATAATTCTTACTTGAATTGAAATATAGTTCAAAATAACAAGCATCATGTCATTGGAGTAAAAGGGTGTATTAATCTGATAAGAACTAATAAATGCTAACATAATTTTCATAACAAGAAATACATGCAATAGAAATTTAAACAGTAAGAAAATAGTAAAATAAAACATACAAACAGGTCTGCTTCTTATGTTACTCATTCAGCTTTTAACATTAAATTTCACATTTAACAATTTTCAGGGTAAATTGCATTTTTTTTTGTGGTTAATCTGTGTGACTCTCAATCCTATTCATCTGTTTCATGAAGCAAACACCTTCAGTAGGTGTTAAGACAGCAGTGCTCCCGGTCCCTTTCTGCTTATGAATTGCTGAGAGTGAATTCACGATTTCATGACTATGTACCCATGTAATTTGTTGTTTATATGCCCTTGTTTATACCTGAGTCTCATAATGCATAGATTACACACTTTCATTGCTTCTCTTTCTGGTAATATTTTCTTTTTTCATTTTTTTTCTGCCTAGCATGATGTAGTGATAGACTAGAGCATGAAAGATTTCAACCTTCAAATTCAAAGTAGTGAAGAGTGATTGTAGTCTAATGAGCCTTGGGCAATGTCTCATCTTTCCTTGCCTCTCATGAAAATAGTTTGAGAATGGCGTGATATTTATTGTTCTAATTTTCATTAGAACTCTGCATGCATAGGCTAGATACTTTAACTTCACAGTCAATTTTCTCCATTAGTTGCTATTTTTTTTTTGACAGGGTCTTCCTATCTGGCCTCTGCTTTGTCATCATCTTGCATCAGACTCCTCAGCACTTAGATGTCAGGAGAACACCACCAGCCCCACATAAGAGCACGCCTTTAATCCCAGCACTTGGGAGGCAGAGGTAGGAGGATCGCCAAGAGTTCGAGGCCACCCTGAGAATACATAGTTAATTCCAGGTCAGCCTGGACCAGAGTGAGACCCTACCTTGAAAAACCAAAATAAATAAATAAATAAATAAATAAAAATTAAAAAAAAAAGAATCTACTTCTTCTTACTTGGCAAGTTATATTACACATTAAAGTCCCTGAAAACAACAAAACAAACATAAACACAGAAAACAAAGCCTCTTTACCCTTGCTTGAGACAGGATATCTCAGTTGTATTTTCCAGAATTCTCCTTTAATTAATAACACATAATAAAGTTCTAATTTTAGAGGTCATGTTTAGAGTCTTTGGATTTAGAACAATCTGTTATATTTAAATTAAAATGCATTGGTCTGATTATACTTTCCCTCATCTTACCTGGCCATTGTTTTATTATTTAAAAATGTTAGTATGTGGGCCATTGAGAGCTTGTTTCATATTTTTTCTACACACAAGAATTTTAAACAATAACCGACAGATGGCTGTGTATCTCGTTAGGAATGTTTTCCTGAGATGCTGCTCCATAATCTTCCCCAACCACCTGTTCAGATGTCCATCTGTCCTCGGCAAGAAACAGTATTTAGATTTAACCAGAGTAGAAAATTAAATGTTCAAAAGTAAAAATTTCCAATGATTCCCACACATGACAGTTTTAGCACCTAGCCCACAGAAAAGGGTAGGCATCATTACGTTACAAGGGAGTTAGAGACTCACTTTTTCTTTTCCAGTTCTGGTGATTGAATCCAGGAACCTCCACTCACCCCCATCCTGAACGTTGGGCAGGTGCTGTACTAGTGAGATATAGCCCCGGAACTCTTGTTGAATTTTGAAAGTTCAGTTTCTGGCTAGGAGTGTATTATGACTAAGATTTAAACATAGTGTTTATACAGGTCTGAACCTCTCTAAAAATATATAATCCTTAGAGCAGTACCAATGACAATTGCTTGGTAAATATTATTAGATCCTAAAATTTGATGAATTTATCCAGTCAGTGATGTGATCAAAGCCAAAACTCCTGACTCATTTCTCTGACCATGAGGCTTGAGGGGTTCTGGATGGTCATACCAAACCTCAAGTCATTAACTGATGGGAGTCAGTGCTGAGATGTTCAATAGATTTCTGAGAATACCACCTACTCCACTCCTGTTGATAACATCAACGTTTTGTAGTTCCTGAGGACATTCCATCCATTACCATTTAAAGTAGACAACTTATATTGTTTAATTTCTATCCCACCCCTGGCTCAAATTTTCAGCCATAACCAACCTATACTTCCCATATATTTGCCTAGATACTCATGCATTGTCATATTCTTTGAAAACCCATATTTTTTCAGAGATTAAGCATCTCCTTAGGACTGTTGTATTTCAGACCCATGCTTAACATTTTATAAAACATTATGTATATAGGATTTGGTATATACCGTTTTAATGATTTTGATTCTAAATTTGTCTTAGTCAATTTAAGCAATTTATCTCTTATTCTCTGGAGATAGAAAAGATTAAGACTGCTCTTCAATTCAACAAACATTTGTTTAAGCTTAGTATAAGCTCCTTGTCTTTTAACCTCTATTATCCCACAAGCAAAGAATGTGTTATGCTCTGCTCCAAATTTCTAGTCCACTACTCTGCTGATATAGCCATCCTCTCCTGTAGTTCTCATATCATGGTTGTCTCTGCTAAAATAATTTCTGGATTAATTTTAGCAGCTTCAACCATTCTAGTTCATTTCCTTTGAATACATATACTTTGCTAGTCCACATTGTCTGTCCTTCTCAGCATACATAGTTGATAAAATTATAACCTGCCACTGAATGAGAACAGGAAGTAAATCATCACCCTTCCGTAAGTCTTTGTGGTCAATGCATCAAGATGGGTTTCCACATGTGCAAATGTTACTGACTGCACTGTGCTATACTACATCTCCCTGAAGATTCCAAAGTATGTCTTGGCTAGTTGTTTCCTTGCTTAATTGTTAGAATGAGAACTTACCCAAAATGATAAAACAAATGGTCTGAGAAGCATCTCATATTCATATACTATTGCTCATGAAAGAAAACATATTCCCAGTACCTAAATAAATATCTTTTATTCTGGAGTTTACACAGATACACTGAGACTCTCATAAGCATCTATGAATTAGCTTTCTGTATCCATGGCCCTTTTGCCAGGTCTTTCAGTGAGGTAAATAGAAGAGATAATTTGTAGAAAAGATAATTTATATAATGAAATATTTTAAAGTTTAAAGGGAATCTAATCTTTGTCTTTCTGGATTATTAATGAAATGAACAATCAAGAATCGTGAAGGGAATTTAATATTTGCCCTGAATTGTATCCACAGTTTGGGATTAAGAGATAACCATCCTCCTGTGACTTCCACAGTCAGTGATTCTATTCCCCTAACCACAGAAAGTGGCAGGAAAGCTGTAGATGCATTGCTGTCCTGAGTACAGATAATGAAGGAGATGGTTCAGGGGATTGTCACTTATTACTGGTAGTAAAACTTTTCTGGGACATGGAGTCAGAAGTACCGTAACTTCTGACAAAGTAATCTCAGTCCATGTAGTGACCAGAGCTGTCACTCCCCTTAGCATTAATCAAAGCTTGCTTGACTGAAGAAACTATGTATTTGCTATTGTGACAAGTGGACCACATAGACATCTCATAGGCACCAATATTCCTACTTTTCTACATTCTAGGGTTGTGAATTCTTTCTCAGCTGATACTTTTTGAGGGAACTTTCAAACTTTAAAAAAATTAGTTATGTAGGTAGTGTGTAAACAGTCATGCTGGTACCATTGTTAGCCTTGTCCCTGTCTTCCCCCCGCTGAAGGTTGTGCATTGTGGGGGTAGCCATCAGTTATGTGGAAGAGGTAATAGCTCTGTGTATAATGTCCCAACTTGTGGCTCTAACAATCTTTCTGCCTCGACTTCTGTGAATGTCCCTGAGCCATGTTGGGATCATTTTTGGTGTACTTCAGTGATGAGGTCTAGGGATCCTCTGTGTCTCTGGATATCTGGTTTGGTAGGAGTTGAGAGTTCTCTGTGTCTATCTCCTTCACTCTTGTGTTGGTATAAGGTTCACCAAGAAAACAGCACTCTTGCTCATTTCCCCCATTACTCTATGGTTTCATGCAATCTAGTTGTTCATTGGTTTAGCCATTTTTTTAAAAAAAAATTTGTCTTTGGAATATTCTTACCTACAAATATTTTGTATTAATTGATTTTGATTTATAAAAAGTGGCTATTTTATTTCTGCTCAGTTGATATTTTTTTACATTCCTTGATGAGTGGTGTGTAAATAGATGGGTATTCTCTAAATTGCATGCTCTTACTCTTTGTTAACACAAGTTACATTTAATTTGCTTTGGCTTTACTTGTGGTTTAATTAATGAGTAGAATTCCTTTGTACTTGTTCCTAGTATCTTGAACTAGTTCCATTTCTGGATTTAACTTGTAATTTAGCTATGCTTATTTATTGTTTGCTTGTCACATTTATCAGTTTAAGTTTTTTTTTTTTTTTTTTTTTTTTTTTTTTTTTTTGCTCCTCTTTCTTTGTTAAAGACTATTTAACTCCCTTGAATTGATTTGTTTCTCAGATTCATCTATTATGGAAACAGTTCCCATATTTTAAGCCTCTTAAATGTTGGCATATTTAAAGAATAATTTTATAAATGAAAATCCAAAGACAACAAATTAGAAAATTAAAAATACTCTATATTTTTGAACAGCATTTTGTTACTGTCTTAGTGATTTTGTTCCCTGTAATTTCTCTCATAAACACAAAATTTATTAACTGCAATTATATTAACTGAGCAAATTTCCTTTGGATTTAATTGATATAAGCCCTTGACAAGTAACATAAAAGATCAGTGCCCATAAAGTAGCCCTGGGGAAACAAGACCAAGAATTCCAATTCAACTTTACTTCTCTCCACTGCATGTTTCTCTATTAGCATACATTACTCAGAATTTAAGGTCCTGGTAGAATGTTGCTTTATATTTTTATCTCTTTTCTTCCACACATAAACTTACAAACTTCTTAAAGGATATATTTCTCCTTAAATCTTTTATTTTCCACAACATCGTGAAATCTGTGTAATCGGGCTTTTGTATCATCATCTCAGGATGTCTGTTACAAGTGCAGAATCTGTGAATATATATCCAATACAGTGAATTGAAACAGCAAAAAAAACAGTCATTATGCAAGGGCTTAGGAGATGGCTCACTTGTTATAGCAGTTGGTCAGCAATGAGGACCTAAGTTTTGGTCCACAAAATCCATGTAAAATGTGAGACATGGGTAGGGATTGAACATAGGAACCACCTGGATTCCTGGAATACCTGTATTTCAGTTGTGGGGAATCTTCAAGATTCAATGACTAGCCAGTCTCGCAGACTGGGGGAACTCTAGGTTCAGTGAAAGGCTGTCTCAAAGAATAAGGTGGGGAGTGATTGGAGAAGACACCAGAGGCTAAACTCTGGCCTCAAAACATATACATACCTGCTCTTACATGCACATGACCCAACCATACATTCACGTGCATCATCATCATCATCATCATCATCATTTGATTTGCACGTCCTATACAAAGGATGATTAATGCACACCAAACCTTGCACAAGGACAGGCGCAACCATTGTTGTATGGTTTTCGGTATCTCTTGACTCAAGATGAATGATTCTAATAAAGCTCTCCTAGTCACATAGTCAAGGCTGGAGAGGTAACTTAGTGGAAAAAAAAAAAAAAAAACACCAAGCTAGAGTTGGTGAGATAGCATCCATTGTCCAGCTTGGAGGACAAAAAGAAATGCTGAGATAGGAGAGCCACCACAAAGTTTGTGAGCAAGATAATATTGTTAATACAGTGCTGCAAAAAGAAAAAAAAAAAAGAAACAAACAGAAAAGCAAAATAAACAAACAAAACAAAGAAGTAACTTGCCATAAGCAAGGTGGACGGAGACAATGGACAGCCAAGGTTGTCCTCTGACCTCCACGCACCAGCACTTACCCACAAGAACATAAACACACTCCTCATTCACACACATTCCCACAAGCCCCTTAAAAGATCTGGTAGTTTTCCAGTGAAAATTTAATTATCTATTTCCCAAATTACAAAATATTTTGATCCAATCATGTTTCAAAGTTCATTTATAAATACAATTTTAAAAACTTTTGTATTTTCATCACAGGCTTTCATTTTCAATTTCCAAAAGTCAACTACGAACTTTGTTTTGAAGTTGAAATGCTGATATATTAGCACCTTTAACTACTACACTTTTCTTTTGGTAACAACTTTTTCAGATGGATACTCAGGATGGAAGCCAGGGCTTCATGCATGTTGGGCAAATGAATGTTCTGTCATTGAGCTAAACTGCTGCCTTGTTTGTGGTCATGAATCATTTCATGATAAACAAAGAATCTTCTTCAGGTGATATAAATTACAAATCATTTCATTTTTAGAAAACATTATTCTCTTCTGACATTTTTCTATACTTCATTTGAGATTTGTTTTTATTATGCTTGGATTGAAAAAAGTTTGACTGTTGATATCATCATACCTTTTTTGGAATTAAATTTTCATCTTTCTTGACTTAGATATTCAATACCCTCAATTTAATTTATAGACCTAAATGGAATATACAGGTTTATACAATATTTGACTTATTATTTTTGCATAATAGCAGAAGAAAATATTCTTCAAATATTTGTGCTATATGATCTCTTTTTAAAATCTTGTCTCATTACTATTTTTGATTTATGTATTACATACATTCTTTTAATAATTATATTGTCTGGGCTGAAGATGTAGCTCAGTTGCTAGAGTGCTTGGCTGGCATTCATGAGACCTTAGGTTTGATTGCCAGCAGCACATAAGTGGCACATGGTGGTGCATGCCTACGACCTCAGCACTTATGAAGTAGAAGCAGTAGGATCCGAAATTTAAGGTCATTCTACGATATATATTTTGTCAAAAGCCAGCCTAAACTATAGGAGACCCTAACTCAAAAATTGTATTGTTGGCCTAGAGAGATGAATTTATAGTTAAGGCTTTGTCTCTTTTAGTGCTATGGTATCAGCACCTAACTTTATTACCAATTATTATATTTTAATGAAAATTTTGAGATAATTTCTGATACACATGAAGTTTTAATAAATTCTACAGAGAGCTCCTATATACTGTGTATAATCACAATTTATAAATGGTAGTGGTAACATTTTGCAAAATTACCTAATAGTAACCCAACCAGCATATTTATTACATGAGCATAATTTTATTCATCTTCTCTCAGTTTTATTTCAACATAGTCATACGTGAGTATATTGCATCCTATAGAGCTTTATCACTTGTGTGGGTTAATGAACTAGTTGTCATCATCCAAATGCTCTAGAGTGCAGTTTTCACAGTGTTGCCTTAGAAAGCACATCATGACCTCAACTTCCAACAGCTCTAATTTCTGGAAAACATGCTTACTTTTCTATTTCTACCATTTGCTCACTTCAAAATATTACATAAATGGGGCTGGAGAGATGGCTTAGCAGTGAAGCCTAAGGATCTGGGTTTGATTCCCCCAGAACCCACGTAAGCCAGACACGCATGGTGTTGCATGTGTCTGGAGTTTATTTGCAATGGCTAGAGGCTCAGGAATGCCCACAAAATTATGAAATGGAAAGTGTGACAGGATTTACCCCTAAAACAGCTGTGACATTTGCATAGTTATTTCAATGAGTTACACAAAGGTGATCTGTTAGGTATGGAAGTGCCTGGGACATGGGTTATAAGCTAATTCTGAAGGGAGCTAAAATTCAAATTCAGGCTTGCCATGATTTCAGATATATATATATATATATATATATATATATATATATATATATATATATATATAATGGCATTAACCTTTCTTCATTTTAAATAAAAATAATCAAATAATCTATGGGTATCAACTTTGAATACACATATGCAGCATATGCAATCTAACATCATGGTTCCTTAGACAGTAAATTCACATTTTGGTTGGTGCTGGTTTGTGTTTCTTCAGCACTGACATATAAAGGGCTATATGCGTATACTTTTTAAGATTGAGCTAAGGTAATGAAAGTCGTGATGTTTTAGTAGTCACTGTCAGAATGATATATAAGGCAAGTATCACTGAGTGACTACTGGGCCTTTTGATTATGTGCAATGATATTAGAAAACCTGCACACTTTGTCTTTCCGCAATAAGTTCATTGGAGACCAAGTCTTTGCATAGCTTTCTCAGTATTATCATTTATGTAGTAACGAAAATGTTTTAAAAAGCTACGTGTTACTGAGAATTCTCTCTGAAATAAAAGGAAAAGAACATGCATATTTTCTATGCTGCATTTAGTTGGATTTTTCTTCTCTATTTATCACCTGGAGAATTTGACATGTACAGTTTGCCAGTGAGTCAGTCTTAGTAGAGAGAAATGGGTCATTTTTATGTGAAAATATACAACAGACTATAATATTAAAGCAAATGAGTTGTCAAAAGTTCTTGACAAACTATTTTTTTGTTTTTGTTTTTCAAGGTAGGGTCTCACTCTAGCTCAGGCTGACCTGGACTTTACTATGTAGTCTCAGGGTGGCCTTGAACTCATGGCCATCCTCCTACCTCTGCCTCCCGAGTGCTGGGATTAAAGGCGTGTGCCACCACGCCCGGCGACAAACTCCTTTTTAGTGCATGGGTTTTACTATTTCTAGGAGTACCTGTATGCTAACAGCCTTGTGAAATACAAGTTTAGTAATCCTTTGATGAAAGTACATTTTATGTGTGGGCATGTGATTTCACAGTCTTGTTTTTCATTTACAGTCATGTGATTGAACTCAAAAGTGTGGTAGAGAACTCTAGGCTTGTTTTGAGGCATTTACTTATTGTTACACTTGATAGAAGACTGCATTGTACCAAGGTCTACCTGGTCTAGTTGATAAGTTTCTAAAGCTAAAAGGAAAATCTTGCATAATCTCTAATTTTATAAAATGAATAGAAGGGATACCTAGAATCTAATCTCATAGTATATTCAACGGGAAAGGCTTTAAAGAAAATTCTGGAAGCAGCATCAAATTATTAAACTTCCTTTTAAAAATTCAGTTTTGTTAATGCAAATTAGTTGTATATATTGACATGGAGTTCAGTTTGAAATTTTTAGGCACTGTTACAACATGTTCTGCTCATTTCCAGTTATTCATACTTTTCTACTTGCTACTACTGGACCAAGATGTGTTAATCACTAGTCTGTTTACAGGTGGTTTTCTGCATTGAAAGAGAATATGTGTTTCTTGTTTTCTGTATCTGGATTATTCCATATAACATAATGTCTTCCAGTTCAGTCCATTTGCTGCAAATGACAGAATTTATTTTTTATAGATGATCAACCCTTCGTTGTGTATGTATACCACATTTTCATTATCCCCATGTCTTTCTTAGCTCTTGTGAATAGTAAGTACCTCAGTCAACATGGTCATAATTGTGATATGGGTTACTATTGAAGACTGACTTTTATTCCTTTAAGGATGTATCCAGAAGTGATATGGCTATATCATATTTTTATCCATTAAAGTTTTATGAGCAATCTCTGTGTTATTTTCATAGTGACCATGCTAATTTATATCCATAGTCTACCAGAATTTTCTCTAGATCTTCTCCAATACTTATCATAAATTTTTTTGTAATAGCCATTCTATTATGTGTAGGATGGTTTCTCATTATAGTTTTATTAGTATTTTCCTAATGGTTAATGATGTTGTTTGCAGTGGCTGGAGGCCCTGGCATGCCCATTCTCTCTGTCAATCTTCTGTCTCTCTCTGCTTGCAAATAAATAAATAAACATATTTTAAAAAGTTATAGAAAATATAAAGTAGAAAATATAATGCATGCTATGTAATCAGGTCTTTCAGTCAAATACCATCATCCAATTAACAATTTTTTTTTAAATTTGAGCTTCTACAGTGTACACTGAACCAGTATGTAAACTTAACTATGAACTTGAAATTTAGTAATTAAAATATTTTCAGGGAAATGAAGTAGTAATGGATAAAATAAGTTATATAATGGCTCAATTCATATAATTACCAATTATGTTTGTACTTACTGAATTTATAGGAATTTGGACGGAAAGAGAGTGTTTGAATGCATGTTTTATCTCTACTGGGCAGGCTAAAGTGAGTACTCTTTAAATTGAAGCCAAAACTCCCAATGATAATTTTCTTATGTAAAATAAAATCTTGTATTATGTTCTTGAAGATGGGATAAATGAAAAGGGAAGTGTCACTTTCAGGAAAATTAATCTTTTTTTTTTTTTTTTTTTTTTTTTTTTTTTGAGGTAGGGTCTCACTCTGGCTTAGGCTGACCTGGAATTCACTATGTAGTCTCAGGGTGGCCTTGAACTCTCAGTGATCCTCCTACCTTTGCCTCCCGAGTGCTGGGATTAAAGGTGTGCACCACCACGCCCGGCTAGGAAAATTAATCTTAAAGACTCTAGGTTGTAAGAAGAGGAAGATAGCCAACATGGTAGACCATAGTGAATGTCAAATACATGTTGTCTTAATTATCTTTGCTTGTTGATTAAAAAAGTATTCAAAGACAACCTTGTGCTGTGTTCTTATTGCTGATTGTTAAACTTGAGCATAATCTGAAAAAAGTGCCTACAGAGCCTGCATGGCCTGTGCTTATTAGAGCTCCTCAAAGGTATGAGTAACTGTCTAAATGAACTCCCTATACAAAGTCCATGGACACTTGAAGACCCTCAGAAAGTATTTTTGTCAAGTTCATAGAGTAGAATTCCACCATATTTAGTGGTCTCAAATTGTAGTCATCTCTATACAATGAGGAAGCATTATTTGTTTTTATTATTTCTCTGAATTTCATTTACCAAAGTTAATGTCGAATTTAAGTTGATATCCCTTTGAACTTTCTATGGTGCCTACCCATGTCCTGTGTCTTTTCTGTGTATCACCTATAACCATGGACTGGCAATTTTCTTTCTGGGCTGATGTAGGTCCAGAAGGATACAAACTCTTGCTACTTCTTTGAGTTTAGCTTAAGACCATTAGCTTGTATCTTGCATTTTTCCTTAGGAGGCATTCTAATTTCAAATTCACTCTTTCTGAACTTAATAAATTTTCAGTTTAGCTCAGTGTATCTCAGATATTGTGATGTGAAAATCTGTTGCTTTTGAACCTTATCAAACTGCTTGTTGTTTCTGACATACCTTGACCATGTCGAGCTTTCCTTCTGCAATTTTTTTTTTTTTGGCATTAATTTGTTTGAAGGACAGTTCCATACTTTGCACATTTTCAGTCACTTGACATGTCAGAAAATATTTTAAATTTATTGAAGAGAAAAAGTTTATTTACTTCATATCATTACAATTCATTGATTTAAATATTTCATTAACATAGTCTAAATAGACTTAACACATTACATTCATTTTTAATACATATGGCCTGACACACACTTGGTTGGAGATTGTACATACAAGTAAGACCCAGGAGAAACTGCATTAGTTTCTTATTGAAAGTCAGCAACTGCTGCTTTAGTAGAAACCAAAGCCAGAGAAGTATTCTATGTATCACATATGCACAGAGATACACACACAAACATACACATAGTCATTTATTTATTTATTTATTTTGTTTGTTTGTTTTTCATGGTAGGGTCTCACTATTGCCCAAGATGACCTGGAAATCACTATGTAGTCTTAGGTTGGCCTTGAACTTGTGGCAACCTTCCTACTTCTGCCACCCAAGTAATGGGATTAAAGGCATGCACCACCACACCTGACTCATTTTGTTTAATAGAACTCATCACAAAGAAAAATGCTCCAAAGGAGTTTTGCGATGGACCATTGCTTGAATATAGAAAAACTTGACTCTCTTAGCAACTTACTGGTGCTTTGAAAAAAATCTGTTTTTGAATTCTCATTTAAATTAGATCAAATACAGGAAAATTGAGATTTACTTTTTTATTTTCCAGTGATATAGGTCTTTACTATCCTTTGATTTTCCTCATCAGAAAAATAATACTAATCTAAATCAACTCTCTCTGAATTGAAACATTTCATCCTGGAGGTAGACTGGTTAGGAAATTCCAAATTATAAAATGGGCTCAGGAAGACCCTAGAAGTTTCAAAGTTTTAAGGCTCAGGAAGTAAACACCACACAAGTCTCAGGAAGTTCCTGTGTGATATCAGCAAAAATGGAGTGGGCTTTTCCATGAGACCTTTGAGTTGTCCATGCTTTTGTCAGGATCCCCTCATCTATATTCCTTCAAGTAACCCTAATAAACCCATTGATTCATTAAGTTGGACTTTACTGTAGTTGTTCCTTTGGTCTATTTATGGGCCCTGTCTGGGGTAAACAGATATGTGTTCAAGTATCCACAGGGGAAAAATGTTTAATGAAACAGATAATTGAGATACAGGATGGTCTACCTGGTTCATTTACTAATCGATATAGAAATAAGTCACGCAAGGTAGGGCATGAATTAACCAAATTCATCCTAACAGTCAATAGAACCAAAAAATTAGACCGTTCTCTCTTCTCAGAGGACAGAGTACATTTTAGACTCATTTTGGAGACAACTTCTATCTTCATTCATTTACTCACTTAGCCCTTCACTTACTCATTTATTACTTTTGATTTACTATCAAGGCCTTAGTAAAATCTAGTCTTTCCTAGGATCTATGTGAGCCCTGCCCTGTATCTGTGATGAGGCCCTAAGCTGTCCCCACAAACTGAGCTTCAACTACAATGGTTCTTTTTATTTGGTGAACTTTGTTTAGAATCAAGGATTTCTTAAAAGAACAAGTACTTCTTTATTTACTAATATAATTAATATATACTTCATGTGTATCAGGTCCAACGTTACGAAAGAACAGGAAATAAAACATAGATGATCTCCATCAATAAGTTTGGACACCATGTAAAAATAAGTCAATAGTTTCCTGGTCCCAGTACCCTGTGGCTGAGGGTGTGCAGGCTCAGCACAGAGTGAATAGGCCAGATCCCTGTTCCCCCAGCTCCTTCCAGTTCCCTGGTCCCAGTAGGTCCCCTGTGGCTTTCTTGGGGTGACATGGACCCTGTGAGCTTGCTGCTGCTGAAGTAGTCACTTTGCTCCACCCTCCTGATTGAAGTTCCCCTGGTTCCCTAATTTCAGGTACCCTGCACCACAGCGTGCACTTAGCACTGAGTGAGTAGGGCAGATCCGTGGCTCCTCCCAGTTCCCTGGTCATGGTAGGTCCCACTGTGCCTGGCTTGGGGAGGTCGGATCCCTGTGTGGAGGCTCTGGAAGCAGGCCTTTTGTTCTGGTATCCTGACTTGCCACTAGGTACTGACATCCCTATCCACCTGAGTGAGAAGATACACTGGCCACTGTAGGACCTTGCCTCTTACCTCTGGTACTCCAACAGTCTGGTGCCTGGTTCCCCAACCCAAGATCCCTGTGTGCTGAAGAGGATGAACAAGTGTATTGAGTAGGCCAGAGCTCCCAGTTCCCCAGGTACCTTTAATGTACCTGTAATCTCCACAATCTGTGCACCTGTGGTTTTAACCCCATGGTACATCAGTGCATCAATCCAGTTCACATTTAAAACAGAATACCCTCTGAAGATCCTACAAGGACAAAAACTTGTTTCCTCCTCAGTAGAATAAAGTGACTCCCCAATATGGGTAGACCACAACACACACACACACACACACATACACACACACACACACACACACACACACAAACAACAAAAGTCATAAAACAGAGAGATCGCCACCAACAATACCTAGTCCTATAATGGAAGCCCTGTATGAAATCAATAGAAATTCAATCCCAATATTAAAAAAAAAAAAAAAAAAAACACAAAAAAACGAATGAGACACTGAAAAAGAATTGGTGAACTGGAAGCAAACCACCAAAAAAAAATTAACAATCATATCAATGAAATTGAACAGAATTGTCTCTTAGAGCATTCATCTTTTGACAATAGGCTTAACTTGATTGAAGAAAATGTTAGAACACTCCAAAGAAATATGAATGAATTGAAGGTGAGTCAATAGCTGATTGATTAAGCTTAATGAAGACCTGATCAACTGTAAGAATGAATTCCAGGAAATATCAAGAATATCAGAACTCAAACTGAAATTGTACCTCAAAAAAGAGATGGAAATGATACAAAACAAAACAACAGAAAACAAAAATGGAATAGACGTTCTAAAAAATCTCTAGAACCCCTCACTAACAGAGTTACTCATGCGGAAGACAGAACCTCTGACCTGCAAGACAAGATAGAAGAAATTGATCAGGAGGCCAAAAACTTTGCTAAGTTCAAAAAATCAAGTGAAGAGAATATTAGAGAACTGTAGAAAACTCTAAGCCAATCAAACATCTAGATCATGGGTATACCAGAAGGAGAGGAAATCCAGGCAAGAGCCATAGAGAACATATTCAACAAAATTATTGAAGAAAAATTTTCTGAATCTCTCAAAAGGGAGGCCAATCCAGATACAAGAAACCCTCAGAACCCAAACAGACAGGACCAAAGAAGAAACTCTCCAAGGCACATCATAGTTAACTCTCAACAATGAAAACAAAGAGCGAGTGTTTAAAGCAGCAAGAGAAAATCAGTCACAACCTGAAAGGCAATGCAATCAAAATTATGTCAGATTTCTCCATGAAAACCCTGAAAGCCAGAAGGGACTCGAATGTAACACTTCAAAGTCTAAAAACCTATGGCTTCCAACCCAAGATATTCTACTCAGCAAAAGCATCCCTCAGAATTGATGGTGAAAGAAAAGCTTTCCATGAAAAATGTCAACCCTGTGATTATATGATCACAAAGCCAAAACTACAGAGACTACTTCAGGGAATATGCCACACAGAAGAGTCAAACAACCAATCTCAACAGCCATCAAGAAGAAGATCACAATAACCAAAAGTAGACTAGGCTCAAAAAAGTAATAAAAACACAAGGAAGCACCAAACCCCATAAAGCAACTCATCATGCCAGGGATTAATTCAGGCCTCATAGTAATAAGTTAAATATTAATAGTCTTAACTCATCCATCAAAAGACAGAAGTTATCAGGGTGGATCAAAACAATAAATGGACCCTTCTATCTGCTGCCTTCAAGAAACCCACCTCGCTGCTAAAGATAGATACATCCTTAGGTTGAGAGGATGGAAAATGATATTCTAAGCAAATGAAAATAAAAAACAAGCAGATGTTGCTATATAAATATCTGATGAAATATACTTCAAACCAAAAGTAATCAAAAAGGATGATGAAGGCAACTTCTTATTCAAGGGGACAATCCAACATGAGGACATCACAATCATAAATCTATATGTGCCAAACACAGGCACACCACAGTTTATTAAACAAAACCTACTTGACAACAAAATAGAAATAAACACCACCACCATCATAATCATAGACTTCAATACTCAACTATCATTAATAGACAGATCATCCAAGCAGAAAATCAACAGGGAAATAATAGAGCTCAACAACACCATAGATCAACTAGGCCTAATGAACATCTACAGAACTTTCCAACTCACCTCTTCAGAATACATTCTTCTCAGTAGCTCACGTAACCTTCTCCAAAATAGAGCACATATTAGCACATAAAACATGCCTCCATAAAATTAGATAAATTGAAATAACTTCCTGCATCATATCAGATCACAATGCTTTAAAGCTAGAAGTTAACAAGAGACACATCAAAAATTCCACAAGCTACTGGAGACTAACAAACACACTATTTTATTTTATTATTTTATTTTTTTTAATTTATTTTTGGAAAGAGACAGAGAGGGAGAGGGAGACAGATAGAGAATGGGCGCACCAGGAGTCTCTCAGCTGGTGTGAATGAAATCCAGATGTGTGTGCCCCCTCCCTTGTGGTCAAGTGCGGCATTGTGCCCTTGCTTCACTTTGCATCTGACTAAACGTGGGACCTGGAGATTGGAACCCGGTTCTTAGGCTTAGCAGGCAGGCATCTTAACTGCTAAGCCATCTCTCCAGCCCCTAACACACATTTATTTATTTTTATTTTTATTTATTTATTTATTTATTTATTTATTTTTATTTATTTATTTTTTTTTTTTTTTTTTGAGGTAGGGTTTCACTACAGCCCAGGCTGACCTGTAATTCACTATGTAGTCTCAGGGTGGCCTCGAACTCATGGCAATCCTCCTACCTCTGCCTCCCAAGTGCTGGGATTAAAGGCGTGCGCCACCACGCCCGGCCTCTAACACACTTTTAAACAATGAATGGGTCAGAGAAGAAATCAAAAAATGAAATTGTAAATTCCCTAGAATTGAATGATAATGAAAACATAACCTACCAAATATTATGGGACATAAAGAATGCAGTCCTAAGGGGAAAATGCATAGTGGCAACCTAGGTGACCATCATTGGTATATTTACTCAATGGAATTCTACACAGCAGTTAGAAAAAATGACATAATGAAATTTGTAGAAAAATAGTTGAACTTGGAACAGGACATCCTCAGTGATTTCACACAATCACAGAAAGACAATTGTCACAAGGTCTCAGCCATCTGCGATTCCTAACCTGGATCAGCCCCAGTTGCTGATATAACTGATAGGCACCTCAAGGCCTGGACAATAGGGAAGGTAGGGCTTGAGGGGAGTGGAAGCATTGCGGGAACACAAAACTGAGCCCAGACTGAACTGGTACCATAGAAACCTATCCTGGAAGATAGGCTAAAAGGCTGAATTCTCAACATGACGTTAGGGGGAGCACCTGAATCGACAGGCCCTGGAAAAGGTGCGATGATGCTTAAACCTTAAATTTCTCCTGTTTCTGGTCCCTCCCTCCCTCTTTCTTTCTTTCTTTCTTTCTTTCTTTCTTTCTTTCTTTCTTTCTTTCTTTCTTTCTTTCTTTCATGTTTTTTCTTTTCCCTTGGCACTGGCCTGTAACTTCCAGTACCAGGATATGCAGTTAACACCCACAATGAGCTGTTGATCAGAGAGACCTCCTACAAGCTCTTCCAAAACAAACAAGACAGACTTCTGTCAGAGCATTTGATTACCAAGCAGAGGTTAATGGTAAGACCCTACTGCTGAAGCCACCATATGCTGTCAACACAGAGCGTGAAGAGACCTGCATGGAATCCAGAACAGAGCCAGTCCCTAGACAGTTAGCCTGTCTAGTGCTGGAAGGTGCTACATGAGCTACTGGGGGAAAGTGGCCAACGTCTGTGCAAGCAACTTGAGGTCTATGCTACTCACAAGCAAACAACCTGACGTGATGCTCACACAAGTGCAACAGTGGCACACAGCCATGGTGGGTAACCAATTGTTCTTCAATTAGCTAACAGACCCACTCAGTGGAAAGGAAACCATACTTCAAAGTGGGAAACAAGTCAGAATCATCCAGATAATGATTTTGTTTTCCAATATCAAGCTCCCACTAATCTTGGGCTATAAGAGGGTCTACATCCATTAAGTTCTCTTTAAATTAACAATGCCTATCCCATTTAATATGTGCTGACTTCACTCACTGTTGGAGAATTTGCTTCTATTTTTTTTTCAGACAGAAGCGGTACCAAGGAGAGAAATGACCCATCACACTTCAGCCCGGCCCCAGCTGAAACCACAGAGGAACTGGGGACATGAGCAAGAGTGCTGTTTTCTTGGTGAACCTGATATCAGTACAAAAGTGAAAGAGATGGACATGGAGGACACTCAACACCTATCAAACCAGAGATCCAGAGGCTGCTAAGAAGAGCCCATCACTGATGTAGACTTAAAACGCACTCAATATGGCTCAGGGAATTTTATGGAAGAAGGGGTGGAAAGATTGTTAGAGCCACAAATTGGGACATTATGCACAGAGACATTGCCTCTCCCCCATAACTGACTGCTGCCCCCACAATGCAGGACTCACAATCCCCATGGAGATGACCTCCATCCCCAATGAGGATGGCCCCATTGGTAATGGGGCAGGGATGAGGGAAAGGATTGTACCAACATGTATTTTTCACATACTAAGTATGACCATAACTCATAATAAATATATAAATAAATAAATAAATAAATAAATAAATAAATAAATAATAAATGAAGGGAAAGAACAGGTGTCTATGAGATAAAGGTACAAAGTATGGCCTGACTAGATTTAAGTAAAAGAAGAGATCTCAGAGAGCATGGCTTGTAGGCTTTGTTGTACTTGGTGGAAGTGAACTTAAAGTAGAGAGTTGGAGAGCAAGTCAAGAAAGGAGAAGTGATGGCTGTGCTTTACATAGATCTGGCTGTTACCAACATAAAGCTGGTTTATCAACTCCTAAGTGAATGAGCTCTTCAATGTAGATTATCAATATTAAAAATTCTAGACTAAGGACAAAGAAGACTCGTATTTAATGTCCTAACAAAGGACATTGTACCCAAAGCCAGAAGTGATCACATGGCTGTCTAGAATGTCTGTCAGGACCATAAAAAGACACAATCTTGGCAGTGAGTATGAAAGCACAGAGACTGTTGTTGATTTCCCCAGAGGACATTTATGAGAAGGAAGAGCACATGTCTGTGAGAAAATGATAAGACAAAAGCCAAGAATTCACAAACCAGTTTTGTAAAATACATTCCAGAAGTTAACCAAAGTGAAAAGTTTGAAAATTATAATAGAAATGGAAAAGTGCTCATGATAAAAGGGACATTCATGGAAGGAGACAGCTATTAGAATCTACAAAATAAGAGGAACCTATTAAGGGAGACTGCTATATAAACGTGTGTGCCTGCATAATATTGCTTTTAATTTCAAAGAATTTATGAAAATTATTAAACACTTTCAGACTTCATAGGTCCAAGTTTTATAGACGATGGCCCAGGATACACTGTCATTCTTTTGAAAACATGAGCTTGCCTATATAATTTTGAAGTATGAAATTGGTGTCTTCATTTAATAAATTAATCCTACAAGGTACCAAGAGTTCTCCTTTTATTGTTTAACATTTCCTTTACTTACACTTATCTAGTTACTCTGTGTAGAATCTGTATGATAAATTAGAAAGCTAATTCCATTAAATAGAAGTAAGATATGTATCACATAAATTTGTTTGAAATGGTAATGCCTTTATAAACCTTAAATGTTGAACGAAAGCCATTC
Source organism: Orientallactaga sibirica (assembly GCA_036365145.1). NCBI lineage: Eukaryota > Metazoa > Chordata > Mammalia > Rodentia > Dipodidae > Orientallactaga > Orientallactaga sibirica. Next base: position 25,882,731 of record JAEOAD010000004.1, on the reverse strand, counting down.
TGAGTCTGTGTACATAATCAAGTAATTTCTAGAATTTATATTTCTGTAGGTCTGAGAATCTATAGAGATGGGGTACTATATATAATATATACATATATAATATAGTACTATATACAGGTACTATATACATACATACATACATACATACATACATACATACATATGTATACACACATACACACACACATGCACACACATATGCATATGATTAGGAGAATGATTTATGCTCAACAGTTCAGTGTCCTGAACATTATAAACAAATTTTATTGGTACTAATGGACGAATTGATAAGAAACTGAGCTTAAATGGGAGTATATGACATGCTTGTATTGAATGGTTCTATTTCTGTGTTATGAGAGTATAGTAAGTAAACCTGCATTGGTATTCTTTTTGTTGTTTTTTCCTTTATTCAATCCCAATCAGAGTTCAAAAATTTCACAAATATGTACAAATAAGAGGAAATATGTTTTCTCTTCTATAACTGGATAAATATAGTGAAATAACTATAACTAATGTTTTTTTTCAAATAAAGATAGACAAAGTTTTCATATTAGTTTTAGCAAGGGCAGAAGTACATACTACAAATGCAAAGTACTGTATGTATCTTCTGGTTAAATAATTTGGAAGAAGCTAAGAGTGCAAGTATACACATTTTCCAGTATTAATCAAGATGGCCAGTTTCTGCTCCCAAACCATTATGAATAGAGCAACAATAAACATGGATGAGCAAGTATTCTCCACAGTAGTGTGGAGAGTCTTTAGGGCACATGCCACAGAATGTTATAGATGGATCATATGGTAAATCTAGTTTTAGCTGTCTCAGGAATATCCACAATGATTTCCAGTTTATTTTCCCAATGACAGCGGAGAAGGGTTCCTCATTCCCACAACCTCACCAGCATTTATTGTCATTTGATATCTTTCTTTCTTTCTTCCTTCCTTCCTTCCTTCCTTCCTTCCTTCCTTCCTTCCTTCCTTTCTTTCTTTCTTTCTTTCTTTCTTTCTTTCTTTCTTTCTTTCTTTCTTTCCCTCTCTCTCTCTCTTTCTTTCTTTCTTTCTTTCTTTCTTTCTTTCTTTCTTTCTCTCTATCTCTCTCTCTCTTTCTTTCTTTCTTCTTTTTTTTTGAGGCAAACCCAACGGATTTCCTTTTAAAAATATATTTTATGTTTATTTATTTATTTACTTGAGAGAAGAGGCAGAGAGATAGAGAGAAAGAGAGAGAGAAGGAGAGGGCAGAAGAATGGGTGTGCCAGGGCCTCCAACCACTGCAAATGAAACCCAGACACATGTGCCACCTTATGCATCTGGCTTACATGGGTCCTGGGGGATTGAACCCAGGTCATTGGGCTTTGCAGGCAAGGGCCTTAACCTCTAAGCCATCTCTCCAGCCTCAGACTGCCTTCTTTTTATGTGAATGTAAGTGTGTGAGAGAGAATTGGTGTGCCAGGGCCTCCAGCCATGCAATTGAACTTCAGACATGTGTGACCCTTTGTTCACATGTGTGACCTTGCATGCTTGTGTCACTATGTGTTTAGCTTACATAAGACCTGGAGAGTGGAACATGAGTCCTTTGGCTTTTCAGACAAGCACCTTAACCGCTAAGCCGTCTCTCCTGTCCTTGATATCTTTATGATATGCATTCTGACAGGAGTGAGATGTAATATCAAAGTAGATCTAATTTGCATTTTCCTAAGACTAAGGATGTGAGAAAAATTTTAGCAATATACTGACCATTTGCAATTCTTCTTTTGAGAACTGTATTCAGTTTTATAGCTCATTTTTTAAAGATGTTTTTTTCAACTTTTATTTATTTATTTGTAAGGAGAGAGAGAGAGATAGAGAAGAGAGGCAGACAGAGAGAGAACGGCCATGCCAGGGCCTCTAGCCACTGCAAAAGAACTCCAGATGCATCGGCCCCCTCATGCTTCTGGCTTACGTAGGTACTGGAGAATTGAACTGTGATCCTTTGGCTTCACAGGCAAACACCTTAACCACTAAGCCATCTCTCCAGCCCCAATAGCTCATTTTTGATTGGATTATTTATTTAGTATTTTGTATATCATAGACATTTATACTCTGTAAGATGTATAGCTGACAAAGATTATTCTCCCATTCTTTAGGCTGTCTCTGCTTTATTAGCATTGTTCTTTGTTGTACAAAAGTTTTTTTTAAAAAACACATTTTATTTTATTTTTAAACATTTTATTTGTATTTATTTATTTAAGAGAGAGATAGAAAAAGACAGGAAGAAAGAGAATGGGTGTGCCAGGGCCTGTAGCTTTTACAAACAAACTCCAGATGCATTTGGCCTTACATGTGTACTGGGAAATCAAAGGTGGGTCCTTAGGCTTCACAGGCAAGCATCTTAACCACTAAGCTATCTCTGTATCCCACAAAGTTATTTTAATTTAGTGAGATCTCACTGGTTGATTAGCAGGATGACTTCCAAAGTGACTGGTTTCTAATAAGAAAGTCCTTGCTTATGGCTATATTTTCAATTGTTTCACCTATTTTTCTCTTCTGACAATTAAAAAAAAATTGGGTTTGATTGTAAGTTATTATATGTTTTAGTGTTGTTAAATATTAGCATTAACTGCTAATCTATGATAAGACTTTAATATGTTAAATGAGAAGTATCAGAGAAGGAATGGGGATGTGAGGTGATTGATGCTGTTTATTGTTTATATTTTTAAACTTTACTTTATTCCCTTGCATAGAAATTAAAAGCAAGCAGACATATAGATGAGTAGTACTTTACAGCAAGTATATAGGAGTTAGGTGGACAGGTGCTGGCCACAAACTATCCATTATGTTCTAAACAACCTAAGTATAACAGAGTAAGCATTCAGAAACTCATAGAGCAATTTGCAGAGTAATTATATGTCTGTTAAAGCTATTAATAAGAGCAAACTTTCATTTCATGGTTTTAATTTTTAATTTCATTTATTTTAATGTACACTATATTGAAATTAATATTAAATAGAGAATGAGTTCAGGCTTTTATGCTTTTTATTGTTTTATGCTTCCAGTGTTTTTATTTTGCTTGATTATAGATGTCTGAAATGCATAAAGAATTTGATGATCTTGATGCACGGTTTTGATGTTATAGGTCCTCAGAAGGAAATTAAGGGTAACAATTCACTTAATAAAGGCTGCTAAAACAAGGAATATGAGGCATTAGATTAAAACTATTTCTGGTGTTTCACCTCATGAAGAGAATACAGGCAGGGACTACATGCATTCTGAGGAAAGACAAAAATCTACAATTCATGTTAGAAAGGAAAGTAGATAGAAAAATATATATATATTCATGAAAGAGATACTGCTTGCAGGCATGTCTCATTCAGTATTTTGAAATAATGCTTATTTTATACTAGAAAATGTATCTTTACAGTATAGAAAACATTATCTTATTTATGAAAGCTTAATGTGTATCCCCAACTTAAAACAAGCTATAATCACACAAGATAGCATCACCATAATACCAAAACCAGACAAAAATATAACAAGAAAACTATAACAATATAACAAAATATATAACAAGAAGAGAGAACTTGGGAGACAGAAGTAGGAGGATTGTGAGTTCAAGGCCACCCTGAGACTATAGAGTTAATTCCAGGTTAGCTTGGGCCCAAGTGAAAAAAAAAAAAAAAGAAAGAAAGAAAGAAAAAAACCATACACTTATATCCCTGATGAACTAAGATGCAAAAATCCTAAACAAAATACTTGTAAGCCATATACAAGAACACATCAAAAGCATCATCCACCTCTATCAAGCAGGCTTCATGCCAGCGATGCAGGGATGGTTCAACATATAGAAGGCAATTAACATAATACACCACAAAATAATCTTAAACACAAAAAGCACATGATCATTTCAATAGATGCAGAGAAGACTTTTGACAAAACATAACATCACTTCATATTTTAAAATGCTGGACAGAATAGACATGGAGGTTTATATCTCAACATAATAAAAGCTATATCCAAAGCACATAAAGCCCAATTCATAATTAATGGGGAAAGACACAAGAGGTTCCCACTGAGATCAGGAACAAGACAGGGGTGTCCCACTCTCATCACTGCTGTTCTATTCAACAGAGTGCTATAAGTCCCACTGCTAGCAATAATACAGTAGAAAGATATAAAAGGGATACAAATTAAAAAGGAAGCCGTCAAACTAGTGCTGCTATTTGCAGATGATATGACCCAAAAGACTACCATAAAACTTCTAAAGGTGATAAATTCCTTCAGCAAAGTGGCAATCAACACACAAAAATCAGTAGCACTCCTATACACAAAAGACAAATATACAGAGAAAGAAATGAGTGAGGCTGTCCCATTTTCAATAGGCACACACACACACACACACACACACAAAAAAAAAAAAAAAAAAAAAAAAAAAAAAAAAACCAAAACTACCTACCTTGGAATAACACTAACCAAGGTGGTGAACGACACACGTAATAAAAACATAAAATAGTCAAGAAAAAAAATGAGAACATGAGAAGTTGGAAAGACCCATGCTCCTGGGCAGGTAGAATTAATACTGAGAAAATTGTAATTCTAATAAAAGCAATATACACATTCAACACAATACCAGTAAAATCCCCAACATCATTGTTATCAGAGTTAGAAAAAATAATCTCAAAATTCATATAGAATGGCAGAAAGCCTTGGATATCTTTATGTGCTTGTATGAAAAATGCTGCATGTTCTGCCTCATTTGTGGTTCCTAACCTTGAATAATGTGAGTTGCTGCCATACCAGACAGGCAACTCAATGGCCAAACAATAGTGATGAAATGGTTTGAGGCGAGGGGAATGAGTGCCTGGGGGAAGATACACAAAAAACTAAACCCCAAATGAAGTGGTACCACAGAAACCTTTCTCCTTGATAGTAGACTAAAAGTTATAACACTGTCCAGGAATGTGTTTGTGTGTGTGTGAGTGGGGTGGGGAGATTGGGAGGGTAAAATGAAGCCTAACCATAAAATATTTGTCTCTGGCCTATAACTCCCAGTACGAAAAATCAGTTGCTACGTACATTGAGTTGTTAATCATAGAGACTTCATAGGCCCCAAACAAGAAAGGCTTCTGTTAGAATACTTGATTATCCACCTGAGGTAAAAGGTAAGACCTTATTGTTGAAGACACCATATGCTGCTGACAAAGAACATGGAGAGATCCATCTGAATCTAGAAGGAAGCCAGTTTCCAGATGGTTAGCCTGTATAATGCTGAAAAATACTACATGAGCTGCTGGGGGGAAATGGCCCACAACATTGTTAGTAAGCTGGGGCCACTGATATATGAGGGCAACTGGCCTGACAGGATGTACACACTTGTGCTATAGTGGCACACAGCCTAGGTGGGTGACCAATTGTTGCAGTCTGCTTTGTATTTCTGGCAGAAATTACCCAATCAAAAGCAGCTTGTGGGGGGAAAGGTATATTTTGGCTTACAGACTCAAGGAGAAGCTCCATGATGGCAGGGGAAAATGAGGGCATTGAGCAGAGGGTGGACATCACCTCTTGGCCAACATCAGATGGATAACATCAGCAGGAGAGTGTGCCAAACACTGACAAGAGGAAGCTGGACAAAATACCCATAAGCCTGTCCCCAATAATACACTGCCTCCAGGAGGCTGTAATTCCCAAATCTCCTAGGAACCTAGGATTCCAAACACCTAAGTTTATGGGGGACACCTGAATCAAACTACTACATTCTGCCCCTGGCCCCCATAAACTGATAACCATCCATGATGTAAAGTGCAATGCACTCAGTCCAACTTTAAAAGTACCCATAGTTTTTATCAATCCTAATGATGTTCAAACATCCCCATAGTCCAAAGTCTTTTAACTGAGCCATAATAACAAAAGGAAACAAAAAAACCCATAATGGCGCAGAATAAATATTCACACTGCAAAAGATAGCACTGGGCACAGCAAAGAAACATTCAACCAATACAAGATTTAAAACAACCAGGGCAAAATCAAACTCTTTAGCTCCAAGTCCAACAACTCTAGTCAATGACAAATCTCCAAGCCCAATAATTCTGAACAGAAACAAGTCTCTGGAGTTCCAGTTCCACCTCTCCAGGTAGATTACTCACAGAGTTGGGGCTGGCAGCTCTCCTCAGCAGTCATCTCCTGGTCCCCACACCTCCTCTGGGTCTCACCTGCAACCCACGGATCCATCCTCATGGCTCCTTCTGGTCTCCATGCATGCATCCAGCAAACCTGCTTCACACTGCTCATGGCCATTTCCAAAACACAAGATCATGTTGCAAATTCAATGACCCTCTCTTTCCTGAATTTCTATACTTCATAATACCAGGTGGGGTGCCAATTCGTTAATCCAAGGGGGGAATTAAGCAGACTTTGAAGAACAGGGCACCCCTTCAGCATTCAGGCCCCTTCAAAGATTGCATTCTTTCTGTTGTCCCAGTGCAGGTCAGGTAGCCCAATCTTAGTGGATGCAATCTCTAATACAATTGCAGCTGAACAGGCAGAAGTTTTGGCCCAAAGATTTCATTTCTGTGTCATATCTATCTGCAAGGAAACAATAGATAGGTGAGTTGCTGGCAGGAGATGAACAATTGTAAACACAGCAGCTAGGGCCCAGGTGAAACCACAGAGGAACTAGTAAGATGAGCAAGAGTGCTGCTTCTCTGGTGAGCCTGACAACCTGTGCCATGGTGACTGAGATAGACACTGAGATACTCAAAATGTACCAAAGCAGAAATCCAGAAGCTGCTGAGCGCTCAACACTAAAGTAGACTTAAAGCACACCCCTTCAAGGCTCAGGGAATTGTGTGGGAGAGGGGCAGAAAAAAATGTAAGAGCCACAGGGAGGGAGGGAATATCCAGAAGCATTGCCCCCTACCCCCATGACTGACTGCTACTCTGACAACTCAAAACCGACAACTCCATGGTGAATACCAGCAATCCCACTAAGAGGGGCTCTCTGTTGAGTAGGGGATGGAAGGAAGGAAGTGATGGTACCAACATATGATGTGTCCGTACACTTGCTACTTAATAATAAAAAAATAAAAATATGTCAATAAAATAAAAGTAAAAGGAAATTTAAGAAACATAGTTGAGAGAAATCAAAGAACAAATACCTAGAGGAATATACCATATTAAAGAATGAGAAGTCAGGCTGGAGAGATGGGTTAGTGGTTAAGGTGCTTGCCTGCAAAGCCTAAGGCCCCAGGTTTGATTCCCCAGTACCCATGTAAGCCACATGCACAAGGTGGTGCATGAGTCTGGAGTTTGCTTGAGGTCCTGGAGTACCCTTTATCACTCTCTCTCTCCTGAATAAATAAATACATAAATAAATAAATAAATAAATAAATAAATAAAATTTAAATAAAAACCAAACTCTCATAGAAGAGACACTGGAAACTAAAAAAAATAAATAAATAAATAAAAAGATTGAGAAGTCTTGATATTGAAAGAAAGAAAGAAAGAAAGAGAGAAAGAAAGAAAGAAAGAAAGAGAGAAAGAAAGAAAGGAAGGGAGGAAGCAGATCTTAGGGGTAAACTAATTTGAACTCAGGTCAAAGCCCAAAGGATCCCATTTTTCCCACTATCCTGTGGTCTTTCGGCATGAGACAGGTTACTTACTTTCACTGCTATCCTGAATCATCACTGAAAACTGCAGAGTAAGGAACTCAGATGCTGTAATGGATTCTGTGCAATCCTCTACTTACAATTTCATGTGCCTGTGTGCTGTGTGCGTGTGTGTGTGGTGGTCAAAGGACAGCCTTGAAATTCTAGACCTTTCCTTTCACCTTCTATGACACAGGCTATCTCTTGTTTTGTCACTGGTAAATCGGGTCTAGCTAGCCCACTATATTCAGAAGTCTTTTTATTAATTTAAATATATTTTATTCATTTAATTATTTATTTGAGATAAAGAGACAGAGAGAGAGAATGAGAATGGGCGTGCCAGAGCCTCCAGCCACTGCAAACGGACTCCATACGCATGTGCTCCCTTGTGCCTCTGGCTTACGTGGGTCCTGGGGAACTGAACTGGGGTCCTTCGGTTTTGCAGGCAAGTGCCTTAACTGCTAAGCCATCTTCTCCAGCCCTATATTCAGACTTCTTCTTGCTCTACTTCCCACTGGCACATTAATATCTATGGAGCATGTACCACTTTGTAACTGGCTTTACATGAGTGCTGGGGATGGAATTAGGGTTGGAAGGATTGAGGAGCAAGCACCTTTAATTGCTGAGCCATCTCCTCAATCCTGCAATACATTTTTTACATAGTATCATTAGTTCTGAAGTAAGAATGACCTAGATAAGATTTATTGCATCTATATAAGGTATCATTTAATATTCACATTTATATTTTCATTATGAGAATTCTGTTGGTTGGGGAAATCACTGCATTGCAGAGGAGGTAAATCAATGATCCAGGATCACAAAACTACTTACTACTGTATAGCTTTTCTCATCCCTTTGAGACAGCCTTCATTTCCCTAGGAGAGTATTTTTGTTGTTGTTGTTTTGTTTTGTTTTTCATTGTAGGGTTTCACTATGTAGTCACCGGGTGGCCTTGAACTCACAGCAATCCTCCTAACCCTGCCTCCAGAGTGCTGGGATTAAAGGTGTGCGCCACCATGTATGGCTCTAGGAGAATTTGACCAGATTAAAGGGGACCTGTTGCAGGTTGAGATGTGCTACTTGTGATTAATAAATATGTGATGTAACTTAGTCATTAATACTGCTCCTCTGTAATTCATAAAGTTGCTTTCCTTTTTAGTTTCCAAATTTTGACATATAGCTGGTCTTCAAAGTGTAGGAGTACTGTAACTAGTCCAAAATAATCTTAAAAACAAGTATAACTGTGGCTGTATATGCATAATACTTAAGATGCATTCTTTCAAATGTTTTGACCGGAGTTATCTGCTAGGGAAATGACATACTAATATCAGCATATAAAAGATTTCCAGAAAAGAAAAGATGCAGAGACTAAAGTTCCAACACATAACTATTAGGAAAAGATGAAAATCTTAGTTTTTAAGAAATACCTTCAAAAGCAATGTCCATCTATCTAGAATTTCAGGATAGTAAACTCACAACCATTTTCACTAACATTGACTTTCAGATATTACTCATGGCTGTCAACATCCAGTTAAATTTCATAAATATATTTTAACTTTAATGTAAATGCTTAATAGAGAGACTACAATAATTTCTTCCTTTCTTTCTTTTTTTTTTTTTTTTTTTTTTTTTTGGTTTTTCGAGGTAGGGTCTTATTCTAGCCCAGGCTGACCTGGAATTCACTATGTAGTCTCAGGGTGGCCTTGAACTCATAGCAATCCTCCTACCTCTGCCTCCCTAGTGCTGGGATTAAAGGCGTGCACCACCATGCCTGGCTACAATTACTTAACATATTTTTGTTTATTTATTGGCAAGGAGAGAGAGGAGAAGAGAGCGAATGGGTGCTCCATGGCCTCTACTTGTTGCAAACAAACTCCAGATGCATGCACCACTTTGTGAATCTGGCTTTATGTGGTTATAGAGAATTGAACCATGGTCATTAGGCTTTGCAGGCAGGCATGTTAGCAACTGAGCAATCTTTCCAGTCCCTGCAACAACTTCTTTTTATTCTATTTAGAACTTAACAATTTGTTTCTGGATTGAATTAGAGCATCAATGTCCATTGTACAGGGGTTACATAATGTTAACACATTGTAGAATACATTTACTGAACTTCATTTACAGATATGGCCAACAGTAAGAGACATACTAGGAATTCAGTTGGTGGCATTCTTGTCTAGCATGAACAAAGCTCTGGGCTCATTCCCCATCACCACATAAAATCAGGTGTGTTGACACATGACCATAATCCCAACACATGGGAGACAAAAACATGAAGATCAGAAGTTCAAAGCCAGCCTGACACATATGAGACCATATCTTAAAAAAAAACACATACTATAAAATCCCTAAAAACCTTGATTCTACAATAAATCACAGGGACTTTTGTGCAAAGTATTAGTTAATAACATTTATTGAAAATTGGTCTGTTCATGGACCTGGAGAGACTTAGAAGCATAGATTGGGTCTTCTATTTTAGGTTAGTTGCTAGAAAGCAAGAAGTAAAAGCTATGACACTCTTTCTATTATGATAATGTTTCCTAATATCACCTCAGATTGATTATACCTTTTTATTCTCATTTCCCCTTATTCAATTCCCTTTAGATTACAGTACTAAGCTTTCATAATGTTAATATTTTGTAGACTCTACCTTATATCTTGGGATTCAGCCAGGGTAAAACAAATTAAGTAAATTAATGGATAAAATAGTATTTTGAAATTAAAATAGGACAATAATTTTAATGCCTATGTTAAGTTGGTTCACATCAAATGTTATTTACTAAGAAAACAATATATTTACAATGGTTCAATATACCTATGGGCTTTTCTTTGTTCTTTTCATTCCTTAATATTTAGCTCTGTGAAAGAATATTTATCAACAGATGTTTATCTGCTTTCAATGCTATAATTGGATAAACTTCTTAAAAATCATGATCAGATTTTTAAAAATTCACTTGTGATCAAGAATAGCTTTATTGTCTAGACGCTGATAATACATACTGGGTAAATAATTTATAGCTACCCTTCCCATTGCTTACTGCTGAAAACCAGGATGGATCCTGCATATCTCCGGGGTATTGCTGGACCAAGATTCTTCAACAATGGGGATGAAGGAGGGTTAAGTTTAAATACTTTTAATGGAGGAGAAAATTCATACAGGGAGCTGCACCGTGTAGGTGCACGCCATAATCATTAAGTATTTGCATAGTTTACTGCAGCCCTTATTAAGCAATGCGCCAAATGCCAGGCTGCTCTACATAATGGATGTGGGGGAACAAGTCACACTCTCCAAAGTAATGGAACACATTAATAAAAGTTTGCACAGTGTGTGTCCTTCATGCAGGCTGTGGTGACAAATGTTCATGCCTTTACAAACTACATGACATTACGTTGTTTAGTCCTTTGGGCCTCGCCTGCCGATGCACTGTCTGTCATTTATTTTCTGCTACGATGTGTGTGCTTTGAGTGGTCTCAGCAGAAGGTCACAGCCAGTGAAGTTTCCTTACCAAACATTTTTTTTTTTTTCCTGTCTTGGGCTTTGAGTGGTTTGCGTTTAAGGTTTATAGTACATCATTTTAGTGAATGTCCCAAGGAGATTCTGAGTAGGTCTTGGGACTGAAGTCTTCCATCAATGTGTTTGTTCTGTGTGCTCCTGTGGTTTCCCAGCTCCTGTTTCTATATATAACCACTGAAGCAGTTGCAGCAACAGGCTTCTTGTCTTTAACTTTACCTTGTGTTACTTTTAAGATTCCCCCCCCCCTTTTTTTTTAAATAAAGCTTTTCTCAGACTCTACTTTGATGCTCTTGTCTGTAAGCAGATGCACTGATATATGACCCTTATTAAACCTGCAGCCCCATCCTCATCAAAGCCCTAATCCAGGCTCAACCATCAAAGCAGAGGTTGGTGACTGATTCTTACATGGTGCCTCACCGGAGGTCAGGCCACAGTGTTCTCACCACATAAAATAACCTTTTCTGTTTAAGCTGAACAAGCACATCAAGTTATCTTTTTCTCTCATTTTGGTTTTCAAGCCAATGTTTAACAATGAACCTTTTCAACCAGACAGGTTAAAACCTCACTCTGTCCTCTTTGTTTTTAGCTGCCTAATGGTGAAATTGAAAGAATGCATACGCTACTGCTGGTGGTGATGGTGGGAGGATATTGTGCTTCTTCCAGAACACACAAACCTGTAATCTTGTCTAAGACACTAATTACAGCTCTGTGGTGGGGCCCCGTGGACATTAACACATTGAGCACCCCTGGGGCACTATCACCTGGCTATTCTTTTACTCTTCCTTGTATCATTCCCAGTGTGATATTATTAGCACTGGCATGCTGGGCATCTGTCCCTCCTACTTCAGTATCTCTTGGTGTCTCTCATTCTGAGGTAGTTGGGTGCTGGTATGACAGATAAGTCATGAGCCAGCTCTAGCCAGATGTTTACGCTGTTTCTCTGCCTCCTGTGCTAATGTTCAAGCCTGGCTACCACAACAACTTGAGCAGAGGAAAAGGGGAGATGAATATGCTCATAATTTAGCTATCTTAGAAGTCTCTTGGATCTGGTGTGGAGGAGTAAAATGCAATAGGCAAGTCCTAGCTAAGGTCCCGTTACTTTCCGTGTCTTGCCAGCTTTTATGTGAACACAGGGAACCACTGTGACCTATGGATAGAATAAAACACTTGTAGAAAGAATTTAGTTTTCAATATGTCAGAAACAATTATGAAACATGAGTTGTGAGATAAAGGGCTTTGTGGTGTTGGATTTTTCAAAAATGGCTCCTACTTCCAGTCAAATATTTACTCAGTTAATTCCAGAAATACAATTCTCAATCATTATCCATTTTCTGCATTATCATTGACATAGCTGCTTATGTGTCAATTAACTACTTAACTAATTACTTCTGAAACTACATTTGATCTGTCCTCTCCACAACTATCAAGCCTCTGTCAACTTTTTTTTTTGTGTGTGTGTGTGTGTGAATAAAGTTCTTACTAATTAAAATGTTTATTTTGTATGAAATCTGAAAAAAAGTCTATTATGCAAAAATCCTTGAGTGCCTTCACATTCCTAGTTGAAAATATGGTTCCGGTGTTGTGTTGGTTACCCCTTCCATAGACACATACTTTATCTTTCCTAAAATGCTGTGACCTAAGCATCCCATAGACCTGGCTACTTAGATGGTCAATGTACTCATTTTTTAATTCCCCATGACTCCAAGAGTTTATAAATTCCAATTCAGTGGCTTTCTGTGTTGGTCCAGATTCACTGTAGTTCTCCCTCTGCTCTGCCATGTTTCTGAAGACTGACCTCACAACTTCTCTCAGGGTTCAGTGCAAAGTGGTTCTATTTAATTTTGGGCAGTGAGAAGTGCAAGAGAGGAGAGGAAAGAAGGAGAAGTTTCCTTGCTTTTGGCAGGAGTCTGTAAGAATGGGTGAGGCTCTTCTATGAGCAGCTTCTGCCAGTCACCCTGTTCCTCTGCAGTATCAACTCCCAACAGGCAGACCTGTGTGCTTTAGGATCCAGACTAAGGGGCTTGGCTCTAGTAACTACTAAACCTGCTACTTCTGGCTCCTGGGAATGTCCATAGCATCATGCTGCTCTGCTTATCTGCTCTACCTGTACCTTCATCTCAACCAATACGGGCAAACCAAGCTGACTGAATAAATGCATGTGTGCTCTTCAAGGGAACCTTCTCTGGGAGCTGTCAGCTTCCAATTACTGCGTCTCTGAATATGCTATAGTTTTCTTCTAAAGACATCTTTTACCAAGCTGTTCTTAGAGAAGAAGTCATAATGCTTAGGGGAATTGATTGCTCCTTCACATAACATGCTTTGTCCAGGGGCCACTCTCTGCTTCTAAGGCTTTCCATTAGTCTATCTTAGACTATTGGGAATATTGTTATAATATTAAAAATATCTATCTAATCCTCTTTCTTTCTTTCCTTCTCTCTTGTATTATGTTCTCTCTACCTATTCCTGTTCCATCCCCTTTTACTTTCCCTGAATTTCCACCAATCTATTACTGATCAAGGTTCATATTGGCACTTGTTTCTTGAAATTTCAAGTTACATATTCCACCTAATAATATTTCTGTCATGAATATCTTTCTTGTGTTCCATATAACTGACCTGTTGAATTACAGTAATCTTGTAATATTCAGTGCTAACACATTTTGTAGGTACCTTGCATAAGGGAAGTGTAAGAGAAAAGCAAAAGAAAACACCAGACTTTGATCTCTACAGACAAGATGGTTTATTAAGAGAAAACAGAGAGGGACTTCAGCTTTCCTGCAGGATGAAGGCTGAAGCATTGGGCCATGCTGGGGTGCAAGCTTATAAGGGGGATCCTAAGACTAACAGGCTGTACCAGCGGCTGGTCCAAGGGAAGTAGATAAGGAACTGTAGTTATTAGTGTCTTTGCTCAGAATAAGCATTTTTAGCCAAATTGTCTAAGAAGGGTAGCCCATCAGACAGTTTCTGTTCCTTCAAGGTTTTCTGAGCTAAGGGAGATTTAGTTTATCAGTCGGGAGTAGACAGGACTTTCAAGGCCGTGCGTCTGAAGTTGTGTGGCTTGTTGGTCTTTAGGCATAGCCACTATCTCTTTAGTTCCGTGTCGTTTTCAGGGAAGTCTACTAACCATTCACTTCATAAAATAACATGTTTTGCGAACGTGAACATTTGGCTGCATGTTTCATCTCTAGACAATACCAATCTGTAGCATGATCTAGCCACGTGAGAAGATGAAATATATCCTCAGCTTTGTTTAGTTTAAATGTCAAAACATGAATTTTTGCCAACGCTAAGGGTCAGCATCATTTTTTACATAATCGAGACTGGAAAGAGCAGGGAAGACATCTCTGGCAAGTCTAAAGTGGAGTTGGGAGCACATGTAATGGAAACCAGTTGGCCAGGTATTTATATTGTTTGGGAGGGTGGGGCTGACTGAGGGCTCCTCTGTTTGAACAGAATATAGTGTGGGCTGCATTTCTACCAGTGCCTGGGTTTTTATCAGTCCAGAGGTAGCCCTAGAATGTAGAGGAAAGCTATCCGCAGACAAACATTTAAAAAGGGAGAAAATATTTTCTTATACTTATCTATAATAAGCACTCAGTAAATATTCTGAGAGGGAGTAGATACAGTGACTGGGTCCCTAGAAGTAGAAAGGCAGGAAGTCTGCACTTGCTAGAAATCAAAGATGTTCTGACTTCTTATTTCTTGCCTAGTTCCCTAGACCTTTTTTTTTTTTTTTTTTTTTTTTTTTTTTTTTTTCCACAAACAACCTGGCCTTTCCAGCGAGGGAGGTTTTTCCTAGGATTTAAATCTAATCCTAACTCTGTGGTTGGTCAAGCTTAGACCCCAGAACTTGAATAGACTCTTCCTGAGAGAGCCATTGGACCTAACCAATCAGCTGTCTCTGGTTCGCCTGAGCGGGAAGGTAAGACCTACTATTGTCAGGATATAAATTTATTTGCCAGGGGAGAGCACACTCTTTGAGCTGCCAATCAGCTTGTAAAATTCCAGCTGCTGGTGAGTTTCCCCTGAGTTGGATTTGGGCCAGGTCTAGACAGCTGAGCTGAAGGGAGAGCCACCTCTAGCCCTTATTTTCCACATGGGCTCTTTAGTCCCTCCAGCCCCCCACATAACAGGGGCTCTTTGAAATTTCTTTTCTTTCTTTTTTCTTCATGGTTTTTCCAGGGCCTTCACGTGGGATCTCCAGCCACATGCGTGCCTTTCCTTGGCTCTGTTCTTCCCTCAATAAATATAATAACTTAATAATTATCATTTTAGTCTAATTTTTAAAAAAATATTTATTTTATATATTTGAGAGAGAGAGAAAGAGAGAGAGAGAGAGAGAGAGAGAGAGAGAGAGAGAGAATGGGTGTGCTAGAGCTTTCAGCTGTTGCAAATAAACTCCAGACATGTGTGCCACCTTGTGCATCTGGTTTATGTGGGTCCTGGGGAATCAAACCTGGGTCCTTTAGAATTGCAGACAGGTGCCTCAACTGCCAAGCCATCTCTTTAGCTCTCAGTCTAATTCTACTCAATTATTTGATTAAAAATTAGAAAAAGACCTATGGTTTGGGGTTCAAGTACTTTCCTGAACCTGAACACCCCTTTACACTTCATTGATAAATAAATATAATTCTAGATAATGAATAATTTTAATGCTCATAGTGACTCTGCAAGAGAATGGATATAACACTTTTCAAGTGTAATTTGTAAAGAGAAAATTTTTAGAAAATTTTAGGGGCATATAGCACCAGGCAATAGCCTTTGGGGAACAGTCATGTAATTTTTAAACATAGCAATTCATCACCTTGAAAGTTTTCTACTTGTTTACTAATTAAGCAAGCGATATAAGGTGAAGCTGCAGACTTCATTGCAATTAGGCATCAAGAAATTCTTGTGAAATTAATGTAGATGACATTATTAATAGATAACTGAGCCTTTAAGGAAACATGTGGTTAATTCAAAGGATCAGAATGGGGTTGTTATATATTCTGATACCTTTAAGTAGTCTAGGTTACAATTGGACTATATCAGGGGAAATAATTTGCTATTTTCTATGTTGGGTTGTATGCTCTGATGAAAATAAATGCTCCTATGTATTTTTCCATAGGAAAATTTTGCACCTATTATGAATACATGTTATTTTGATTAATTTCTTACTCTTATTTGGAAATGTAAACATTTGCTTTAACTTGAGTAAAATAAATCTATTGGATCACATGTGCTTTAGGAAATGTACTATATGTTCCTTTCTGCTTTCTTCTGATAAGCTGGTTATGAATTCAGATTAAATGCATTGAGATTTTAACTTATTTAAAGTTTATCTATAATAACATTTCATTTTCTTTCCTATCTACCCTCATATTTTTTATCCCTATATGTCTAAATGGAATTTAATCTGTAGGCTTATTAGAAGATGAAAATCTGTTATTTATTTGTCTTTATTTACTTATTAGATTACCATATTACTAAGCTTATGGTACTTAAAACTAGAGAATGCTGAATAATTTGTTAAACAGCTGATTGTACAAAGTCAATTAAAACATCAATAGTAATGTTAGATAAAAGTTAACAGTCATTAAACTAGGTATGCAAACAAAGAATTTTACCAACAGTTTATTTCTCCATAATTTTTTCCTAAAATGTTTATTTAGAAGCCTCACACAGGCATCCCCAGATGGCCATTCATTCAGAAATTTGTATAAGCAGTTCAAACCAATGAATTTGTAGAATATGTACTCACTCATTCAATATGTATTAAATACCTACTATATACAACGTATCCTGCCAAATGATTCTGGATGTACATGTGATAAGGAATTCTTTCTAATGATACTGGTATTTTTTCAATGTATGGCTCTAAAACAAACTACTTGTTTGGATCTCTTGATGTTGCTTTAGATTCTTATAATCATGTTTTATTCACTCTCCAAATGACATCTATGCTCCCAGATGAACTATTTTGTTATGAGACAACTTTTTCCTAAGTAGCTGGATTTACTCCCTTCAGCTACAGCTATAATCTGTTAGCAATATTCCAAAGCAAATACTTCAATTATCTTCCTCAAAATAGTTACATTTTAACTAAATGGAGCATAGTTATACAGTCTTTATTCTTTGAATTCTCTATAGTGGTTAAATTATCCTTCCTGTTAGTACTTAAGCTATTTACCAGAAGGTTCTATAACAGCCTCAGTAACTGAGTTTATAAATCTTTAAGGGACCAGATAGTAAAGAAAATATCAACAAAACTGACTAGAGTGAGAAATCTTATTCCATTTAAGGCCACTTGAACCACAAAATAGAGTTAATATCTGACCAAAAAAATGTCATAGGATAATTACAAGGAACAACTGAGGCCACATAAAGGAAACTTAATTGAAAACTTCTAGGATAAAAATAATGTTTTACGAAGGTCTGCAACATGCTGGACACATTCAGAAATTGGGACCTGTTTGCCCTTTCACAACTTGTGAAGTGGCTGACAGAACTGGAAACAGTTCTTAGTTTTTATAGGGGAGGCCTTGTCCTCAGTCTGCTGATGTCACTGGATCCTGGGCTCATAGGACTTCATTTTTGTTGAATTCAGTTTTGTCGGTATTTCTTCATTGTCAGCCTAATTAATGGTATTTTGAACAAAGATTGTAAAAGAAATGTGAATAAGAATTAAACTACCAATAACACTAATAGCAAGTCATACATATTCTCTTTCTTAAAAATTTCAGGTACCAAATGCAAATGGAAATTAAACAATAGCATGGTGTGATTTAAATACTTTAAGAATGTACATATTATTATACTTAGTAAAGATACTTTAAAGAATATGGTGTCTTCTGACTGACAACTTACAGATACAAAGGGGTTTCCTTAATTAAAAAAAATCTTTTAAATATTTTATTTATTTATGAGAGACAGAGAGAGAGAGAAGAGAGAGAATGGGCATGCCAGGGCCTCTAGTCACTGCAAACAAATTCCAGATGCAGCTTCCACCTTATGCATATGGCTTATGTAGGTTCTGGAGAATTAAACCTGGGTCCTTAGGTTTCGCAGGCAAGTCCCTTAACTGCTAAGCCATCTCTCCAGTCCTAAAAGGATTTTTTTTTTAAATAAAATGGATGATGAGTAGAGTTGGATGGATTTTATATTACTTACTTAAGAAGATGATTGATATTTCAGAGTACACACAGTTTAGTCTTTAAACATTTACTAACTTGTGCCTTTGTGAACATTTGTAAATAAAATGATTTTTCTGTCTGAGGAACAGCTGATATTTTGCCTAATTCTTTTCCTCACAGTCTGATGGAGAACAGCCAAAATACTGTGCTGAAATGGGCATAAGAAGCATCTTGGGGATGTGCTCACTAGATTATGTGAAAGGATAAAAATGAGAAAACACACACACATACACACACACATATAAATGTAACGAGATTACAAATTATGAAGCAACTTAACTCAGAATCTTCAGTAAACTGGTGGATTAAAGGCATCAAATCTACCCCGATTTCCATGGAAACAGGTATCTTAATTGGCTGTGTAGTTCACCTTAGCTCTCTCTGCAGCTGTGAAAAAAAATGTGAGCATTTGATCAGGGTAAAGGAAAAAGGGCCCAGGATATCTGGGCAGATGTACCTTTGTATCTGTCAGGATAAGAGATAATAAAAGAGTAAACAATTGCTGGAGTATATGAGTGCGGGATTAGAGGTATTTAGGAGTGAAGAACTGGAAAAAGATTATAAGTAGATGACTTTGTAACTAAACTTTTACTTTATCAATGTTTATCATATATAACACATATTTTCTATGTATTATGTATGCATCTTAGTGGTTTCTCCTAAAAGTGGGCAAAATACTTGCAAAGCATATTTCATATTTCCAGTAACATTTACTGTTATGCTGAAACTAAAATAAATTAAACATAATTCTAGGAATTCATTTTATTTTATTGTACTACCAGTCTTTACAAAGCACATTTCAAGTACTTTTTTTTTTTCAGTTTCTAAAGGGTATATTTAATGACAATATTATTATTCTAGAATTATTCTTCTACCTAAATATAAATAGCACTACATAATAATTAAGAAAAACACAAATAGTTCAAAATAATAAAAAGCTTTAATGACAATACACGTGATGGTCAATTTGGATTATTAATTTGATTTATTAAGAAACTCCAAGGTAGGGGATTTTTTAACAGAGCATGTCCAACTTACCAGTGGCTAAACCACTGAAGAACATGTCTTTGGCTCGCCCACAGCCCATTAACTGTCAGTAACTCCTCAGGGAAGGATGGGGGCCTCTTCTCTTCCTCCATCATGGGCAATCCTAGTTGATCTCATTGGGTCACACTAAAACAATAAAAAAAGTACTAAAGTTGAAGAGGGACAGTTGGGAAGACAAGGTTCAGTGGAGGATGTGGGAGGAGACGACAAGAGAAGGTCATGGGAGTAAATTCTGATCAAAATATGTTATATGCATGTACAGAAATTGTCAATAAAATAAAATAAAATTGTGACTGCAAGCAAGCAAGAATGAAGGAATAAAAGAAGAAAGTGCAGAAGGAAGGAAGGAAGGAAAGAAGGGAGAAAGAAAAGGGTAAGAAGGGAAGGATGAAAGAAACACTTAGGTCATTAGTGAAGCATATCCAGAAAGATAACTTATAGAAAAGACCTATTCTGAAGGTGAAAGATGCCATCCCTTGCCCTTTAGTCCCAGGCTGAATAAAAATGGAAACAGAAAGGACAAAGTGTGTGGAGAACCATTGTATTAGTCAGGGTTCACTAGAGGAACAGAACCAATAGAATGAATTATATTAAAAGGAAATTTATTGGATTAGTTAGGGCAGTCCAACAACAGCAGTCTGCAGGTCCAAGAGCCAAGGAACCTGGTAGCTGCTCAGTCCACGAGGATGGATGCCTCAGCAGTACCAATCCAGCACTGAAGGCCTGGAGGCTTCTGGGAGAGAGGCTGATCTTAATAAGAGCTGGCTTCATTCCAAGCTAAAAGGCAGCCAGCAGCATGGGCATCCAGGTGGGAGGAAGAGAATCTTTTCTTCCTGAGCTTCCTTAAATAAAGCCCCACCTCCTAGAGAGGCCACCCACTCTGGGGGAAGGGCTCATTCTTGGGGAAGGATTCCCCCTTCAGTTAATCCTTCCAGGAAGCAACCTCAGAGACCCACTCAAGTAGAATATCTGAAGTTGACAACAGAACTTAACCATCATAGCCACCCTTCCTCTTTTTCTGCTGCCTGATCCACCCAGATTAGAATAAGTAGCCTCATGGTTCTATTGCCATAGCTGAGAGCCACTCGCCACCCTTGCATTGTAAGCCAAAATAAATCCTTTCACACGTAAGTTGCTTTTTGCCAGGTATTTGGTCAAAGCAATCAGAAAAATAACTTATACAGGATTGTTGGCTTTTAATATGGCCAAATATGGGAAATAATTAAAAAATGCAACTCACATTTAAATCTTGTTTTCCAACTATGGGAAATACAAATATTTGCTTCCAGGTCTGCTGTAGCTGAAAAATGATATTATAATATAAGGACTTTATAAATTAATTTGCAAATTTAGAAGACATTTCTATCATGCATGGCTCTATTCAATCAAGTTGTGAAACAGGGATGGCTTCTCTCCTTCATAGACAGGAAAACCATCCTATACTAGGACAGTGACTTTGAGATTACACAGATGTGGAGAGAGAATGTCCCTCTACCCTAATAAATGAAAAGTGAGATCATATGTTGGAAATTATTCATCCAGGAAAATAACCCAGAGAGAGCTATGTTAGGCAGGAGATGTAGAGGCAGGGAACATTAGCTTTGTGCCAACTAACTTGAACATTCATCACTGACTAGACTCTAGGTCTTTCTTCATAAAAGCAGATGTTTGCGGGATGACTGGCTATCCTTCAGCTAACTGAAGCACAGAGTTATTGGGCATGCGTGGGTTTTGGTTGGATGTTGTTTGGGTTATGATCAATGAACCTATCAGAAAGATAAATGTGCTTATGTTAGAATGATTTGATTGCTATTTGATGTGGTTATCAGTAAGTTAGAATAAATATATTTTATGAATCTTATTCATAAAATTTATGCAAAAAAGCATAAATTACTTAATGCTGATATTGTTGGGTTTTCAAAAAGCATGTTCATATCATATCGAAAAACAATGTTACTGAAAGCCCACATGCAAATATAAGGTATAAACCTTATATTAGAATTTGTGAAAATATACTCAGTATATTACTTTTTTTGGCAAAACATCTCAAAATCTATTGCAAAGTTATGTGTATTTATTTTGTTTTCATGGTTGTCATCACACTTAGAGCAGCTGTGACAATTTCCTCCTGGAACAACTCCATCCTAAAATTATTACTGTAAATTGAAGTCCTATTTTTCTGCCCCAAGTGTATTCTTAATATTAACAGTTGGTAATTAGTCTGTCCTTTGGAGAGATTCTGAACAGTTTTGAATAGCAGCCTGTTCATTTAATTGGAATACTTAAGCAGACAATAAAATATATCATTGAATTGTGATGATTCTCACCAATTGCTAGAAGTGTCTGTATTTTGTCACTTTTAAAGGATGTTCTTTAATACTGTAAAAATAACTTCATTCATTATTAAATAAATAAGTGGTGCAATTGTTTTTTCAACTGGCCCCTTAATTTTATGTTTATCTGCCTTTATCCCATCTGGATAATATACAAGTGAGGAACTTTGCTTTTTCATGTCAAGATAGGTAATTACATTCATTGTGTAAACAACACATTCTCATCACAGAAAGCATAAACTACCAGAAGTATCACTTCATGATAGTACTTCAATTTTAAACATAATTTCATTTTGCTTAAATAAGATCTCTAAGCATTTTAATTTGCTATTTTCTTTCTTTTTAATTTTTTTTTGAAATATATTTTATTTATTTATTTATTTGAGAGAAAGAGGCAGAGAGAGTGAGAGAAGGAGAGAATGGGGGTACCAGGGCATCTAGCCATTGCAAACGAACTCCAGATGCATGAGCCCCCTTGTGCATCTGGCTTATATAGGTCCTGGAGAATCGAACTGGGGTCCTTTGGCTTTGAGGTAACCACCTTAACCACTAAGCCATCTTTCCATGCTTAATTTGATGTTTTCTTGCATTTTCCTTTCCATTGTATCTGAGATATAAATATATATTTACATTTAAAGTTTTGCTAAATTATTTTAAAGTCATTAAAGCACACTCTTTTGTAATTGATTACATTTTAGCTTAAGAAAGACCCTTCAAAGTCAAACTACAAGTCAAGTCAAGCTACAAAGTATATTACAATTGTCATTTTTTTTTTAATGCTTTTTTATTTTTTCTTTTCTTTTCTTTTCTTTTCTTTTCTTTTCTTTTCTTTTCTTTTCTTTTCTCCCTCCCTCCCTCCCTCCCTCCCTCCCTCCCTCCCTCCCTTCCTCCCTCCCTCCCTCCCTCCCTCCCTTCCTTCCTTCCTTTCTTTTTCTTTCTTTCTTTTTTTAAGGTAGTTTCTCACTCCAGCCGAAGCTAACTTGGAACTCACTCTGTAGTCCTAGGTTGGCATCAAACTCTTAGTGATCCTCTTACCTCTGCCTCCCAGGTGTCGGGATTAAAGACATGAACCACTATGCCTGGCTTTACATCCTAAAAAAATAATGTAACATTTGGCTTAAGATGATAATAGAAGGTGATAATAATAGGTGAAGGGGTAGAGTAAAATAGGAGAGGAATTAATATGGAAGTGATATTTAAAGTCATATTACTAGTGGAGAGATGGTTTAGTGGTTACACTGCTTATCTTAGAAGCATATGGACCCAGGTTCGATTCTCCAGGCCCATGTAAGCCAGATGCACATGATGGCACATGCATCTGGAATTTGTCTGCAGTGGCTAGAGGCCTTGGAATGCCCATGCTTACTCTCACTTTCTTTCTTTGTATCTCTCTGTTTACAAATAAATAAATAAATAAAATATTTTAAAAGGCATATTAGAAGAAAAATGGTCATCAGTGAATAAAGTTTGAAATAATTTTAATAATTTTAGTGCAATTTGGATTTTACACTAGAAGTGTGGTTTACTGTCAGGGTCCATGCTATTTTTTAGCAATTTCTTCTCTTTTCATAATTGTTTTACATGTTCACCAGACACTAAATATGTAAGATTTTTATTAAAATTATATCTTTGCGGTCATTTATATGTTTTTCCTTTACATAATTATAGTTTATAACTTTGTGAAACACTTAGAAAATAAATAGTCCAAATCTTTAAAATGAACACTTTGCTGGAACTCTAGTAAGTCACTGAAATGCACAGATCTATGCTCCTTAAACAGAAACATACTTCACTTATATTTAGAATAACAAAACTAGGGCTGGAGAGATGGCTTAGCAGTTAAATGTGTTTTCTTGCAAAGCTTGGGGACTGAGGTTTGATTCACACATACCCACTTAAAATCGACACATAAAGTGGCACATATGCCTGGATTTTGTATGCAGTGGCAAGAGGCCCTAGTGGGCCATTCTCTCTCTCTCTCACACACACTCTTACTCTCTCTCTTACTTATTTGTCTCATTTAAAAAAAAAGAATAAATAAATAAATAAAGTATACCAAAACTAATACTCAATATCTTTGTGCCTAAAAGGCTGAGCACATATTTTTTTTAGAGAAAATAGTGTTAAAACTAATCTTTTGTAAAGTTATATTTGAGAAATTTAAGACATTCTGAATAAAAAACCTAATAATCTGGAAGATGAAGAAATATATAAGGCTTATCTTGAAGTTACTGTATTTCATGGGTATTTTACCAAATTGCATTTTATTGGTGACAAATAGAATACCTGAGCAAAGCAAACTTGTAGATTACTTATATACTGTTCCATTTATGCCTTTTTAAGAGTAATTTAATCAGGGTAGTGATTAATATCTTTTGGATGTGAGCCAGCAAGAGTGATTTTAGTACATTGGGATACTAAATAGACTGAATACTTCCAAGCTTCCATTGACACAACTGTTAATGACACTTTGCTAGTTAATCAGATGTTTTGCTCTGTGAACTGGAGCTGACAGACTTCTGCTTCACCTCAAATGTAATGACATAATTGTGCCACTTCTTAGCGACTTTTGGGGAAATGCACTTGACAATCACCCTCAAGCAAGTAGAGCTCTTATCTAAACATCACCTTCACTTCTGATATGTTGATAAGTCATCCTTTAATCAAATAAGGATTAAAGAGAGAATACAGGTTATCTGCATATTTCCTAGTATATATTTTTCTTTTGTATATGCTTTAATTTGAGCTATTAGAATTTTAATGTCATGGACTATAGACATTACCACTTAAGAAGCTGACCTTCATTTGTTAGTATTCCCCAGAAGTTAGCGAAAACTCATTTGTAAGTAAAATGTGAACTATACTGTCCATATTTTGCTAGTCACAGTGATATGAAGTAGAAAAAACTGGGATTTATATACAGCTTCATATTATTTAATCTATATTGGATTTCAGTTTGTTTTTTTCACTCACATTTCC
Organism: Orientallactaga sibirica; assembly: GCA_036365145.1. Lineage (NCBI taxonomy): Eukaryota > Metazoa > Chordata > Mammalia > Rodentia > Dipodidae > Orientallactaga > Orientallactaga sibirica. Next base: position 25,858,074 of record JAEOAD010000004.1, on the reverse strand, counting down.
CCTGGATGTATGCCCTTTAATTAATCTGAGATATGCTTTAAATAAATATACTTATGACCTTTTTATACTGAGAAAAATTATGTTCCAGGTGTGTTATATATGATCCATTCATTTCCTGAAGCAAATTTCAAGGTTGTTTAAGTGGGAATGATAGAAATTGCATATGATGGGTTGGCACTAGAAACATGACTATTGGTCTTTCCGTAAGAGCTATCAGCTGGGAGAACACTGACTTTGTATTGGTGGCAAAGGAGGACCTTTGAGTTCAGGTCTATCTTAAAGAAGGAGGAGTCCTTCATGATAAATACAATTATCTGCACACAATAGCTTACCAGCTAAATACTGCCTCACAATATATACAAACAGGAATGAATCATTAACATGCTTTTGAAATCAACAAGATTAGATGTTCCTTTGAAAAATAAATCTCAATTCTTTTTATTACTAAGAATAAGATATTACTTGCTCAACACCTAAAGTTTTTGAAAAAAACCCAAATGATGCACAGATTGGTTCAGAGGAAATGATTCCCAGGGTGCTATTGATGGAATGCTGCATCTTTAAAATAGCCTAATGATGGTATATGGCAGATATCATGCATGAGATTCTTTGTCTTTCCATCAGCTGGATTGATTGCCTTTACTGACCTGTTAGTCTCCCTGGGTCTGCATTATTCACAGGCTAATATTTATGCAGACATAACTAGGTCACCTTAATTACCTGTGGAAATAAGGCATACTTGTGAAAGTTTCACAGCTATAATTACTTCAAAATGCCAAAATACTGTATGCAAATCTTGGAGGTATGTGCTAGAAATTATTGCACAACCAAGATCAATCAAACCAAATGGTTCACTTTTTTTTTTCTGATTCTCTAACATACTGCCACAACATTTTACCATGATAAAATACAAGCCTTGTTAAGCAATACATTGAGCATAAAATCTTGAAATCAGCTATTACGATTTTTCTCTTTTCCCCTAATTTCTTTTGTAGTATTTAAGAAATCAACAGGCTATTATAAAGGAACAAAAGACAGCTAATCATATACTTTGTTTTGTCTTATTTTAGTTTTGTCTAAAATGATAGCATGGAACCCTTTCTAATCAGTATGTTTCTTTTTTTTTTCCCTTAATAAATTTCTGTACTTGTCCTTTTGTCATAGACATAAAAAGAGGAAGATTAGAAAATGCATGGTCCTTTCAAATGAAGAGAAAAATGAAAAGCATAAGTTATCTGCATTTTCATATGAATAGTTAGAAAATATTTTAACCACCTGGTCATCAATGTATTTAAAAGGAACTAATCTAGTGAGGACTCAAAACTATTATAGAAACCTAACAAGAGGTAGGATGTGGCAAAGACTTAGTAAAACTAAACTTTCTTTATTATTGTTAGCAATTTCATGTTCTGAAATATCCATGATTATTTAAGATAATACTCTGTGTAACTGATATTGCATAATTGAGGTTATTCTTTTTAATAGGTATGATCAAATAAGATTGTTTTCATCATTGCACAAATACCCATAACTATTTTGAAATAAACCAACTTTCATGATAAGAAGGACTTTTATAGTTGAATTGAATCATATTCTTCTGAATTTTAAGAAGTAGATGTAGTAAAATAAATATTATAAATTTTCCAAAGAGTTGTGAAATTTAGTTTCTGAAAGAATTCTTCATTTCTTACCTTCATAACAAATGAACTTTTTTTTTTTTTTTTTTTTTTTTTTTTTTTTTTTTTTTTTGGAGAGAGACACAGAGAGAGACAGAGAGAAGGAGAGGAAGACAGATAGAGAATGGGCATGCCAGCAGCCTCTCAGCCTCTGTGCATGAATTCCAGATGAGTGTGCTCCCTTGTGGTCAAGTGTGGCATTGCGCCCTTGCGTCACTTTGCATCTGGCTAAACTTGGGACCTGGAGGTTGGAACCAGCATTTTTAGGCTTAGCAGGCAGGTGCCTTAACTGCTGAGCCATCTCTCCAGCCCAACAAATGAACTTTTAAGAAGTTATACATAAATAAGCAGTTAGTGGCCATTAGCTATAGTAGGTAATCTAGACTTATCTCTACATAGTTAAATAAAACTTTAGTTTTTTTTTTTAATATCTTGTAGGAGACTAAAACTGGTTTTCCTACACTTAAGGGAACTGTCCCTCCTACTGTTTTGTTATTCCTCTTGTTTTTCTGGGTCTATATTGGGAGTAATAATAATATTATTATTCTCTTGTCTCTGGATGGACTTAACAATGGGATCAGGGTGCCACACACTTAATGGTCACTGTAACTTCCCAATCTGGTGGCTCTTGAGTTCTTGTTTTTCCACCTGAAAAGAATAAACATAAAGCATGAAGTGAAATTAAGGCGGAGAGTGAAATCAAACCAAAGAGTTTCCCAGCTGTTAGGGGTCCTGAGCCTATAAGAGCCTTGGATCAGGTATTTTAACAGCATCGGGAATGTAAATTAAGTTATCAAATCAACTTGGACTGGATTGGTTAATTAGAATGTATGTGAGGAGCTCCTGATAGGCTGTTGAGTTAGACAGAGACTTGGCTAATTTGAAATGGCCAGGCAATATACTGGGGACAAAGCATGAGTCATGGCTTTTTTAGTTCCCCAGACTCTGCTTTCTGTATGTAACAAGTCCCTCTGCTTCATGATTCTATCAGGCCATACAGATGCCTGTTCCTTCTTTTTGGGACTGCAACGCTAATTAGAAGTTGACAAAATGGGGACTACCTTATTCATAATTGTTATCAATCATAATCAGTCCTATAGATCTCCCCAAATATACAGCTAAACCTGGATATCCCTGTGATACTTTTCTTAAACCACTGTGTGATAAGGTGCTCAAGTCCCTCAAACAAACTCATACTTGTAAGTATCATCTCTAGATTACTTATGATGCTTAATGCATTTTAAACACCGTCCTTGTACTTGCTATTTTGAATTGTCTATGGGATGACCACAAGAAAGAAAAGTATGAAGATGTTCAGTCCCAACATAGTTTTTTTTTAAAGTATTCTCCAATTGTAATTGGTGAAACCATGGATATGAAATCCATATTCAAGGAGAGCTGGCTTTACTAAGTGTAAATAATGGCTTTTTTGGTGAATCTTATGGGAATAACAGTCTTTGTTGTGTGGATGTTTATTGGGATTTTATATTTTGCAAACCTCTTCACACTTTCTCACACCCAACAAAGTGTCTTATGCATATTTAACACTTCTTAAAATATAGTTCAGGTGTTGTCTGAATATCTAAGCCACGATTTGAGCTGCTTTAAGGATTTAATTTTTCAGTATTTATCTTGTCTTATAGATTTTTGAGGACAAAGTAGGAACTGACTGTAGTTTCCTATCTCTACTTCAAATTGTCATCCTGTGTTAAAACTGGCTACTGAAGACAAAACACTCCTGTGCTGACTTTCAAAACTTATATGAAGTAATAAATGCTAACATTTATCAAAACTTTCTTAGGTGATACTATCATTGCCATCCTTTTTCTGATTAGGTGACTACTAAGAACCTGAAACTCAGACATAGGAAGTATGTTTAACTATTGTCATCTCCTTGAGACTGGACTTTGCATTATGCTTCTGTGAGTGAATCCAAAGCTTATAAATTAGTCTGTGAAGGCATTGCCCTGTCTGCAAGATTGTGAGGACAACAATCTCCACATTGCTGTCCAGAAACATTTAGGTAATCTTACTGGTAAAGAAATCCATTCGGAGCCAATTTGGCCAAAAATAATGAGACATAAAACCTGTCGTTTCATTCAATATACTGCCTTGTTTATTGGTTATTTATTATTGTTATTATTTTTATTTTGCTTTTATTCCTCCTATGTTAGATTCTACTAAAAGCCTTAATGAGGATCCACTGAGATGAAAAAGTCATCAATTTTAAATTTCCTAATGAGATTCAATTTAGGTTTTATACTCACAGAAGCTATGAGAATTTTTCTAATAATTTGCTTTCTAGATTCTAAATTTATGTTTGAAAACTAAGAATTTCTCAAGTGTATCATGTAAGTCCACGGAGTGGCCCACTTGAGTGTGCCATTGCATTTAAATCCTGTAAAAGAAAACCATTTTAGTGACACGATATAATTATAGTATGTTATTTGACTCTTTTTATAGAATAGAAATTTATTAATTTCTTCCTCGATAATATTGCCTTGGATTACTACTCTGCCTTTATCTACACTATCCCTTCTGAGAAAGTCAGCAATATTATGAGGTGGGAATTATTATCCCCATTTTAAAGAGGAGGGCTTTTAAGATGAGAGTGTTGATGTGATTTGTCCAAAGTCATAAAACTAGTAAGTGGAACGCTTTTACCTGGATCAAGCACTTTGCCTACTTTGTCATCGCTATTGCTTTCCACTTGCAAGTGGTAGAATGTGCTCAGCATTTTGCATCCCTGGCTATCTGTGAAAAACAGAAAGTTATATTGCAGACATATTGCATCACAATCTAACATGTTGGGATTTGAATATGTGTATTTTCCTTAGAAATCCCTGTTCAAGATTGACTATATCATTGAGAAGAGTTTGTTTGTTGATTCATTTTTTACCATTTTGTACATTGTATTAAAACATATAAAATATTTATTGCCATCATTTAAAAAATCTATATATATGTATATATCACACACACACACACACACACACACACACACACACACACATATATATATATGATTTTATTGAAATTTTTATGCAAAGCATCTCTGCAAACTTTTTATCTCATAAACTAAACTAACTGAAACCACCATATCCAGTAAACACTAATCCTCCTCCCTCTTTGTTAAATTATTTTGAAATAATTTCAAACTCAAGTTACGAGTGTAATAGTAAAATCTGTATTCCCTCTTGAGGTATTGGAAAGCCAATTGCATTGTATTTCCTAGAAACAAGAACCCTTGCTTCTGTAGTCACAGTCCAGCTATTTCTGCCGTGAATTTAACAGAAATTTGACCTTTTTCATCGCACGGGGCCTGCTCATGTTTCTTCAGTTCTTCTAGTGATGTCTCTTTTTCTGTAATAAGATCCAGTTGAAGAGCTCATGTTGTCATTAGTTTTCAAGTTGCTTAATTTCCTTCCATTTTAAGCACCTCTTTACTGTTCCTTTGTCTTTGTACTTCTTTGTTTCTTGACGCAGAGTCTCTTACTGACTGTAACTGCTTCTTCTTTGTCAGACTGGCTGATCAGCTAGCTCCAGTGATTCTCATACCTGCCCTTTCTTCTCTATGACTGGGGTCAAAGTTATGTGTGGCCCTACCTGGCTTATCTCACATGGTTGCTGGGGCTTAAACTCAGTTCCTCATGCTTGTGCAGCAAGTGTTTTTATCCACTTAGGATCTCTCTGGCCCCACTGGTATTTATTGACTGAAATAATTATGGCTGTGGGAGTTGTAAAATGGTGATTTTGTAACTTGAAAATTCATCTTAAATGCCTTCCATCATCCCCCTGCGCTGAAGCCCCCACATTCTTTATACTATTCCCTCTTATATGTCTTTCCCCCCCATTATTTAGAATGGCATTTAGAGTGATGTTAAGAGTGATGTTTCCGGTATTAGGCAGATCTTGTGCAGATGATCACTTTGTTTCTGGAAGATAACTCCCATCCATTGGCTCTTACATTATTTTTTGAAAATATTTTATTATTTTTATTTATTTATTTGAGAGACAGAAAGACACAGGGAGGTAGAGAGAGAGAAAGAGAGAGAAAATGGGCACACCAGGGCCTCCAGCCACTGCAAATGAACTCCAGATTCATGCGCCACCTTGTGCATCTGGCTTACGTGGGTCCTGGGGAATTGAACCGAGGTCTTTTGCCATTGCAGGCCTGTTGTTCGTAAGCCATTAGAGTATGGGACAGAAACGCCTCGTTTAATGCTGAACATTCCACTCTCACTCCTTTGCACTTTGATGAATTTTGAATCTCTGCAGTACTCATGACCATCTTAAAACAGAAACTTCTACAATGATAAGTAACGGAAAAAAAATCACTAATATATGAACATAAACATCAGTATTTAGAATGTAATTTGGTAGCCATAAAATACCAAGTAAGCAAGTAACTAAAGTAGCCCTCCATCCTAGGGCTATGATCCTCTAGCCATGGGTTTTCAGTAGGTTTTCAGCATCAGCCACAAATTCCGGACCATGGAGTGGCCTCAAATCTAAACTAAGAGCTGCTGGTTACCCCCACTAGTGGTCACATCTTGCTTAGCTAGCCAGTTGTATAGCTTGCAGGATCCGCTGTGTATTAAGATGGCTGATGATTTTTCTTTCCCAGCATGTTGCATAGCACTTTCTAGCACTAGACTGTTAGTCAAAAGAGGCTCAGCTCTATCTGGAATTTCTCAGTATCATTCAACCTCAGCATGAGGTATCTCCAGCAATAAGGTCTTACCATTCACTTATGGTGGGTAACCAGGAGCCTTGGCAATGACCTGTATGGTTTTGGGGGACCCCCTGACCAACAACTCATTGGCAAGTATCCCACTCCTGGCACTGAAATTCTTGTAACAAACTATGGCTTCTAAAATCATTCATTCTAATATAGCATTTCTACCCAACCTCCCTATGTAATTTTAATGTAAATTTTTCTTTTAAATTAGCTAACAGAGTAGTAAAATTCCATACGGCTTATTCATAACATCTTTTGGCTTGATTAACCCTCTTCACTCCCTTTTTCTCCTTCATCCCCCTCTCTTCACCCCTCTTAGAACTTTCTTGAGGAGTTATAGACTTCTCTGAACATATGAGACAATTTTGAGAATCCTTTTTGCATGCAGCATCTCTTCTGTTATGAATGTTGCTTCTGCTCATAACTGCGCAGCTTTCCTTGTGAAGTAATTTGGTTTCTATACCAAAAATGTGCCAATCCTCTTTCAGTCCCAGCTAACTAATATACATCTAAAATCAGAATCACATTTTCTGTTTGCCATGTCTAAGCCATTGACTTAAGCTATTTCTTAACCAATTATTATAGGTAAATACTATAATAAAGAATGGTGAAATGATTCTTCCTAAGAAATAGTTAACTGTCTAAAAAATGCAAGCTTACAATTTAAGAGAAATTATTTATTTTCAGTTCCAAACCAGGAACATGGTCATAATGATTAAACCTTTAAAATTTTCAAAATAGAAGTCAATTCCAGAATTAAAGAACAGTAGTCACTTGTACTAAAGGTGAGTTGCACAAACACCACACACTTACTTGGAGGTGAATGAGATTAATCCATCATTTCTTTCTCTTTTCCTTACTGCCTCATTGAATTGGATAATCAGAACCTTTATTCTTACAATATAGTTTTGGACCTGTGTAGAACAATCTTTGTTTTATTCTTCACTGAGTGAAAATTAAAAATTTGTGAAGCCACCATAATATTTTAAGATTGATCTATTCATCTGCACAAAGGGAGGAACATTTTTTCCAGATTATTAATGAGAACTACCTTGTCTCAGTGGGCTTCCAGAGTCCAAAATGATACATTTTGGAGTTGAATCATGTGTATCCCAAGCTTTTAAAATTAGACATTATTTATTTAGACTGTTCAGCCACTTTTAAATACACATTTTGGATTTAGTGGTCAGTTTTCAGCATTTTTGTCAATAGCATCCTGACTCAGGGAAATATTCATTATAATGATTTACTTGACCAGCTTAAAATAGGACCAGTACCATGAATTAATTTGCCAAGAGATTTTCCAAAAACTTCTTTGAGTTCAAAGTCTTTAGAATATTTCTGTATAAAATTCCTATTAGCATGATCTAATATGGAAATCTATGATTCAATGAAAAAGGAAAACATATATAGTCTATAAACTGTGCATAAAAAGTAAAATAATTTTTAAAGGTAGGCTGGATAGATGCCTCAGTGGTTAAGGCACTTGCCTGCAAAACCTAAGAACCTGGGTTTGATTCCCCAGTACCCACATAAAGCTAGATGCATAAGGTGGCACACATGTATGCTGAATTCACTTGTAGTGGCTAGTGGTTCTGCACCTATTTTTCTCTCTGCCTTTCCTCATAAATAAATAAATAAATAAATAAATAAATAAATAAATAAATAAAATATTTAAAAATGTGCCTGACCCAAAGTAATGGAAATCACAGACACAGGGGTTTTGAGGGCAGAAGTCACATATGGGTTCACAATCTGTATGAACTGTTTTATTTAAAGTGGAAATACTGGTTAAGCTAATCCTGGCAATGTTGTTGGATACAGGATTCTATTAGTAGTGATAGGAAAGGACTTCAGAAGTGCTGGCATCTTTGCTTTTATACTGAGTGCTCATTATAAGGGTATACTCAGTTAAAAGTCAACAAATGAACTTTGAAATGACAACATGTGTTTGCAAATATTATTCTTCAAAATAGGTTTTTAGGGGCAAAAAAAGATATCATGTCCCATAACACAGGGGCAAGGGGTCCAGTGGTGATGCTCCCCTGTTTATGAAACTCTATTTCTATTACATTCTGAAAACTGCATTCACAAGCTTCACATCTGAGAAGCAAGCATGTTGCTGAGCTCCTCACAGGTCCTATGAGTCATCCTTAGTGCTGCCAAGATTTAGTAAAGTCAGTGGTAGACTGGCAAGGTCATCTGTCATTTTCATGTTAGCATGGCTTTGACACTTGTCGAAAAAAAAAATCCACAGTTGGAATTGAACAAAGATGGTCTATTTCCAATCAAATAGATGATGATACAGTGGTCAAAGTCAGGAAAGCTGTCCTTGGTGATAATAGTAATCAATATGGCTGTCTGATTCCATAATTTCATTATTGATCTGACACAGATAAGTATAAAGATACACTTTGCCAAGTACTTTTGCTTGCTCACATCAGCTTATAGGGATGGTATTTCATATAAAGATATTCAAACTGAGCTTGGATTTTCAATGCAGGTGTTTAGCATATTTATTTTTACATGAGCTATATTTCTCCCTTTGATCCAATTCATGTTTTCTGCTGGTATTGGTGATGATTTTGTTTGTTTCTCCATTTTATAGGTTATTTTTTCAGGAATTGGAGATAATACCCTTATGGACTTTATCATCTTTCATATTAGCTCTCAATACAAAGTGACATGCTTAACGGCTACAATAATTTCATCCAGTTTTCTCTGGAGCAATTTGTGACTGAACTGGTGAATATGTTATGCCCTAAGGTAATGCTAAATATGGTTAATGTTGAACTTTCCTTATTCCATTTTCTCTCTTGTGCACATATGTAAAATAAAACTGCACATAAAAACTGGGCAGCAGAATAGCTGTTCATAAAAATAATCAAGGTAGGCATCTGGTTAAGACATGTGTTCAATTGTTTTCTTCAGCTTATTTAGAGCTCAGCATTTCCAACATTTCTGTAAGTACTTCTCCAGTCTTTTTAAAGCAAATCCCAGCCATGCTTGTTTATCTCTCCAAAAATAAGTCATTAGAATAACTTCTAATGAGGAATAGATTCCAGTTAATCTGTTTAGTGAGTTTGTGCACACTCCCAATTAAAATAAAACCTTGAGTTCCCCCACATTAACATCTGATTTGTTAGATTTGATGCATCTAGTTGAAATGGGAGATGTTCAATGAATAATTTAATGTAACTGTTGAATGAATAGGAATACCCTTGAAAGCATTGTTAGTGTCAACCCATTGTCATTATTTTGCTGATGTACACATCCCAGTCCCCAAAACTCTGTCCCAAAGCAGTATCTCAGTGAATAGACATTCATCATATGGTTTATATGATTTGGTGTTATGTTGTATGCCTGAGGCTTGAGGTTCATAATTTTATTGCTAAACTTAAATCTAACCTTTGAGAGCATTATTATCATTTGAAATATAATTCTGGATAAGATGTAACACAAAACTATCTAAGATGTGTAATGTTATTTTTGCTAGGAAGTAACCAAACATACATTGAATAATGTGGCCAGTAGTACAGCATCATATCAAAAGACCTATCAAGAGAGTAAAATGAAGGAAAATTTAAAGAATCTAAAGAGAGAGAGAGAGAAAGAACCCTGTCCAACAGGTAGTACTCTGATCAAGGCTTAATGAATAGTAGGGCAAGTAGGGGCATGGTAGAGCTGGGAAATCAGAGCTTCAACCAGTAGAGATATAATAAAGACGGCAAGCCAGACTTGTGGAAAATAAGTATGATTTCAAGTATTGCCATTTAAAAAGTTTTGTACTAGAGTTCTAAATTTTTCCATTATATTATGAACTATTTCAATGAAAAGGAAAATATAGAAAATATTTTTTAAATTGTATATCAACTAAAAACTAGGAAAATAAAAAGTTTCTTATATTTCCTTTATGTGTTTTATATTTTAAGTAAAGAAAAATAAAACCTGCATGTTTCTCCTGCTTTCATTGGCACTAAAAGTGAATTCATGCTGGATGTATTTACAGTACTTTGCGGTTGGGGTGTGATCTGGGATTACATGTATTTGCCACTATGCCTATTATTCCTCCCTCTTAACATGGATCTTGGCTATTAAACTCCAGTTCATATGATTGTAAAACAAAAGCACTTACTGATTGAGTTAACTCCCAAACTCTCAATATTGTTTTATTGTTCTGAAGTTTACTATTTGGAGTCTTAGTACATCTCAATAAATGTATCTTTCTTCATGCATTTTGATTTGGCATAGAATTCTATCCCATAAATATACCTTAACCCATTTTCCCATTGAAGAACTTTTATCAAAAAGCCATAATTAACTCTCTGCTTATGTAGAGAAGCTACAGTCAGAATGGCACTTCTGTTTCCTTTTTAAGTAATTGAGATGCTTGCATTCAGTCATGCTTTGCTCCATTAGCAAATGAATGCATGCATTAATACTTGCATTTTATCCAATACTTTATTACTAAGGAACTATGCTAGCCTAAATTCTTGCAGGAAATGGATAGTGTGGTGAAAAACAAATCATGGTAGGTACAGTTTGATACAGAAATTATTTATAAAGAAGTGGGCTGGTTGGGTGCAGGAAACATTCAAGGGCCATTTCACAAGCTTAGGGCTAACTCAAGCTTAGTCTTCGGGGACACGTGGGAAGGACTGGTAACTGGCAACTGAGGAGGAAAAGCTGCCAGAAAAGTGACCTTCACTGTGACCTTATGAAGTAACCCCGTAGTAGGAGACAGCAGCCTGCCCTTTCTCTCTCATTTTCAGGTATCTTGGATATACTTTTCTTTAGACGAATACACCCAGAAGTCAGAGGCCAATGAGACATTTGGTATTGCCCATGTCCGTGGACATGATGGGTTGAAGAAGGTGGAGAGTGGAATTGAAACATCATAGTACGTCTAGTTCTAGCCTGAGCTTCAGTGAACTTTCTTGTATATGATTCCCAATGATATTATTTAGAATTTCTTTCGGGTAAACAGGAAGAATTCAATTTATTATGTAATACAATTTATATAGCATCAAATATAGCAAACAATATAAAATTTCTATCATGTCTAAAATATATGTTACACAAGGAGTAGTAGATATCAAGGTCCCCATGATGTGCAGCAACAGGAAGCATGTGACACTACTCTGGAGTTTTCATACCTAAAACCTAAACAAGCTTCATGACCTAAGCAACATTTATGAGAGTAATAAGAGCTGGAGAAAAGTTAAGGCACCATAAGAAAGCATTTTTACAAATCTAGAATGTAGAAAATTCAAGAGGCCCAATTCTCCTGATTTTTCCATCAGATCAAATGCCAAGAGATGCAAAGAAGAGAAAGGAAATACAGTGTTCAATTTAAGATATTCTAGAGGCAAAAACACTGAATAAAATATTTAAATTTTGAACTTAATTCAAGAAAATATCTCATGACAACATTCTTACAGCAATTTTAATATGGCATGGGAGTTATATGATAATAAGAAATGACTTTTTGTTTTAAAAGGTTCATAAAGTCAAAATTATTACATGTTAAAAATGTCCATATCAGCAATGATATATAGAAAACTATTTATAGGTATAACATCAAAATGTGTGGATTTTATTAAAACAAGGAAGAAATAATATCTGGGAAGCTGAATAGGAAAGAGATGGAGATAAATGATTCAAATAAAACCCATATCTATGTTTGTGTGAATAGTTGTCACAACATGGTTTTAAAAGAACACATTAAAGGTGCTGTTGGAAATAATTAACACAATATAATTTGTCTCATTTTTATGACTAACCCTCATGCTTGTTAAGGTATGCTTAATTGTGTCTATCTGGTATGTATAATATTAACTCTTTAAATATTCCTGACCCTGGACAATACTGATACTGATCATGCATTCATGTGTTTACTGACAACTTGAGTTTTCTCTTATGTGAATTTTTTATATATAATTCTCATATTTTCAATTCAGACATCTTTATCAAAGGATACCTAGCTACTGTGTGTGTATTATGTGTGTTCACTTATCAGTTACACTCATGAAAGTTATCATCTCTTAGTTTTGAACTTACTTGCTTGTTTATATCATTAATCATGCTTTTCATGTACTAAGTGTACTATTTTGATAAAATAGAAGTCACTATTTCAAAGAGAAAAAAAGTGTGTTTTTCATTAAAAATTATATTATTTATGTAAAACTGGATGAGGGACAAGCAGACACAAAGAATGGAGCCAAGACAAAATACTGATCAAGGCTCAAAGTTTATTGCAAAGGTCTCAGCTTATATAGTAAGCAAAACAAAGAAGCTCCTGAGGGCGGAGACCTTGATCCAGTTACACAGCTGCACAGGGAGGGAACCTCAGATAAATGTCTATCAATGATATTCCTTGTGGCTAAACACCCTGCTCTAAGAGCAGCAGGGTTGCTAGGATACCCAGCTGAGGAATGTGCCTTGCACAAGGTCATAAAGGGGGGGGTTTACAGCAGTCCTATATATCTTTAAGTTACTCATTATTCTTATCTACAGGTCAGGGTAGGGTCTCTGGGAAGGCTTAGTTATGTAGTTGCTCACAGACACTCAGGAAGCTGAAATCTAACTTAGAAGATGCAGTTTTTTCTTCCAAATGGCTGCAGTTTGGCTCAGTGGTCTCCAACATCTCCTCCCTTCTTTTATACAAGACAGGGGGAGGCCCGCAGTCAAGCGGTGGGCTTTAACCAAGTGGGGGAGAAGTGACCTGGCTCCTCCCGTGGGTCATTTTTATTGCCCACAGATTTGGCCCTTGGTACCTTTTGGGGAGGGGAGGCAGGGCCTATATAATTATTATGTATGGTACCAACCTCCATGCAAGTCAGGTTTTCTCTCAGGGAATTCAGATATGGTCAGTAAGACCTTCCCTTGTGTTTTCCACACCCACATTGGTACCCATCCCCCTAGGGGGTGCATAAGTCTGAATGCTTACGCGGTTCCCGGAGGCTTGGAGTATTAAACCTTGGCCAACATGCCTAGAATGATTATAAAAGGTAAACAAATCTACAGGGTTTACAGTGGCTATAGGGTTTACAGAAACTATAAGTTTTTTACAGACATTAGGTTTTACAGAAATTATAAGTTTTACAGACATTAAGTTTTACAGAAACTATAGGTTTTAAAAACTATAGGTAAACAAATCACAGGGTTTACAGTGGCTATAGGGTTTACAGAAACTATAAGTTTTACAGACATTAGGTAAACAAATTTACAGGGCTTAACAGTGGCTATAGGGTTTACATTCATTGTTAGGGAAGGTCTCAGCGGGAGTCAGGTCCTCAGTCGCGATTCCTCAGCTTGCCAGCTCCAGTCTGTGATAGTGGACCTGTTGAACTGCTGGAACACTTGAGCTCTGGAAGCTGGAGTACCAGGACTCAGTCCTTCTGATTGGCATAATTAAGTCAGGAGAACACATGACAATAAAGACTACATTGGAGGAGTAATCTGTAGCTGTGTCTTTTTTAGAATTAATACAATTGGTGATAATATACCAGGTACAACTAAGAGTAAATTTCATTAGGTGATTGACCCACCTGGGCCCAAGTACAAAAGGATAAGGGAGGGGCAGACACGTACAAAACTTAAAATAATTTTCTTTTAGAGTACTTTTTATAATTTTGTTTGAGGCCACCTTTGGGACCCAAGATGGGCTGTATCTCTGATTATTTATTTCCAACTGTAATCATAAATTATATTTATTTTGGTATATACTGAAGAACCCAAAAAAGAAATCAATTAACCTGTTACATTCAGTCTCTGTAACACTGTTTGCTTGCCTGACTCAGGCACAGCCACCTCTGTATGTTGAAACAAGTTGCAATTGCATTGCTGAAATAAGCCTCCTGGAAATTTTTTAGTTTATTATTTCTCTTAATTACTGTTGTAAACCAAGTTAAAGTTTTTTTTTTTTTTTTTTTTTTTACTTAGAAGACATCATTTATTAGCCAGATGACAGTACTGTCATTATAGAATCAGACATTTATTCAACCCAGGCCTAACTAGCTAAGGAATGTGTTGACCTCTAACTCTGTAATCTATGTTTGCCCAGCAGTAAATTTCCCCTGCTTAAGCTGAATGAGAATCTGAGAAAGAAACTGCTTGGGAGATACTTAAGGCATCAAAAAATCTTTTGCAGCCTTAACAGGATCACCAAAAGACAAATGACTATATGAAATAACAGATATTTTCTTTTGTAAACCTTGTAAATTTATGTTAAGATTATTAAGATTTTAAATACCCCAAATATGATTTTTAACCTTTTACCATATAGTAGCAGTCCCATTGTAGGATAAAGGAGTAATGCTCATGACAGAACAATTGCTTTTGAACCACCAGATTGACAACCTGTCTTTTAATACATAACAGCATTTTTTAGAGCATCTATCCTGATTGACAGCTTTTAATCAATATCTATCTGTGAAGAAAAAGTTTGAGAAAAATTTTAATCAGTCCAATAACATAGCTTTTGGGGAGTTTTATACCTGTAGGACCTTTTAGAGATACTCAGCCATGGGGGCCTCTGGTTTTTATAACAGACAAATTTTGTAAACCATTTATTGACCTGAGATGTAACTTATTTATTGACCTGAGATGTAACTTATTTATTGACCTGAGATGTAATTCCCAGTTCCCATTCCCTCCCCCACACAAGAATTGGGACCGAGGCTTCAGCGGTGGGCTTAATGTCTCTTTTAGCTGTGGCTGCCAACACCTGTGAAGAAAGGAGTGAAAAAAGGGGGGGGGGTTAATTAAATTTTTTCAGGTCACGATGTGTGGGATCTGGTCTGGATGTCTGTTCCTAGGACAGAAAACATTCTTTTTAATATTTGAATGAAAGGGTGTCCTCTGATAGCCATTGAGGAACAGAAATAGATACTCCATTTTTCTGAGCGATGTCCTTGATTTTTGTCCTAAAGAGGGGGAAGGGAACTGTCCCATGTTATTAAGTCAAGGGAGAAGCGTCTGTCCATAGGGAAACAACATACAGACACACAAATATGACAGAAACATAGAGGGCCCAATAACATAGACACACGAATATGACAGAAACATAGAGGGCCCAATAACATAGACACACGAATATGACAGAAACAGAGGGCCCAAGAAAAGCTTTAAAAAGGAGAAAGAGAGAGAGAGAGCGCTCAGATACTTACCAGACCGGTCTGAGAAGAATTTTTCGAGTCTCAGTCTTGGGTTTGCTTGGGTTTCTCAGTCAGGGAATCAAAGGAAGTGTCAAGTCCCCCACACGAGTGTTTGGGGACCCCCAGGGTTGTGTGACATTTACCAGAATCATAACAAAGGCAGTTATGTTATCAGGAGCACATAGTTGGATAGGAAACAATTATCACAGGCAATGGAGGGAGATGTTAGGCATTTTTTGTATATTAGTTATATTAACCATGTGAGAGAATTAAATATTAATGAGTCAATTTTAACCTTAAGATATAGTTAAAATGTTGACAAATAGGAACTTAATTAACTTTATTGGGTACTCTAAATTTAGTCTTTTTTAACCATCATCATGACCAGATTAATATCAACAAGCTAAAGTTTTAAGTTTACAGATTGAATACCATAGTAACTTGCTATCAGCTAGAGCCATGTTTTTATTAGTTTGATGTAAGCCCTAGGTTAATAATCACTTTATTGTATCTAAAAAGATCTGTAATCTGGTTAAGTGTTTTATCTTTAACTTTTTGTTTAAGTTTACTTAATATCTACAGTTACATATTTTTATTTTACAAATTATGTAACCACTCTGTAATAATCTTTTTCATTAAATAGTTACCAACATTTAAAGTTTTTTTTTTCAGTTTATTTTTAATCAGTTTATTTTATTATTACAATGAAAACTTTTATTGTTTTTACAATTAGGCTATTAAAAAAAAAAAGGCCTTATGAAATATCTTTAAAGAGTAGATCAGACTTGACTTTTGACACACATTTAAATTATGAAAGTAGATTTGAACATTATAAAAATTTTTTTTTGACAAATTTAGTATTAAGCACATATTTAAATTTAAATATAATTTTTGAAATTTTTGTTAGTAGTCCCAGAAAAGTATAGAGAGACAAAATAAGCTTAAAACAGTTGTAAATACTTATGAGAAGTCTATATCTATTTATAATAGTTTGGCATTTATTTATATTTTGAAATTTTGTTAATAGTCCCAGAAAAGTATAGAGAGGCAAAAGTGAACTTAAAACAGTTGTAAATACTTTTAAGAAGTCCATATCTATTTATAATAATTTGGTTCTCTGGACCCTCTCTTTCTACATCCTCTCTTTCTATGCCTCCTGTATGTGACTCTAAAATTGGCAAAGAGCTGGTTAATTGACCCTTTCCTGTTCTGACCTGAGAATGCGTCACGGGAAAGGCATGAAGAGTTTTTGTTTTAATTTTATTTTTGCAAGGGGGAGGGGTGGAGGGAGAGCGAATCTCTAGGTCCAGCTCATGAAGTTGTTTCAAAAGGAGGGCTTTTTCCCTCTTTGTCCTAAGAAGAGTTTTGAGTAGCTGGGTTTCACGGGAAAGTTTATGAGTAGCCCGCCTAGTGACTTCTTCCAAATCAAAGTGCGTATGAAGCGCAGGAGCACAGAAGAGTTAGTCTCAGAGGCAGATAGAGGAGGCCAGTCAGGCTTATGATCTTTGGTTGCCTCAGCTTTCAATTCTGCCTCCTCATCCTGGGAGAGAGAATCATCTCCCAGGGGGCCTCCCAAGAGCCCTGAGAGGACGGGATAAATGGACTTAGGAGGCTCTTTTGGAATGGGAGGGTGTGAGTTGTCCTCTGGCATAGGAACAATAACTGAGGGACATCGGGACGGGGGATGTTTGGGCGGGTCTGAGAGGTTTTTATCTTGACAGAGGGAAGTTTGATTAGCCTTAAGGTTTTCTTTAAGGAAGGATTCCCCATCCTGTATGACTTTAGAAACATCAGGTTGATAATAATGAGACTGAAGGACGTCATTAATTAAATTCCAATAGGAGAAGGCTTGGACCGGGACTTTCTCAGGGCCAAACATGCGATAAAAATCTTTCAAACAATTACCCACGTGACCCCACCGTTCCTCGTTAATAGTGCTTTCTTGGGGAACCATGGGCAGATATTTTCCAAGAGAAGAAAAAAAACTTAACCAAATCTTTTTTTTTTTTTTTTTAACTTCAGCCCTCGCAACTTGAGGGATTCTTTAAGCCCTTGGATAAACAACTCATGTTTACTTAACGTCTGGCCCATGTTGAAAAGAGAAATCTGCAGGAGCCTGAGCCCTGCCCCCAGGTGTGAGCTTTTGTCTTTGTTGCTGCCTGTGGCTTTTGAGCGGCTCTGCCAGATCTGCCAGCTTGTCACAGCTCGAGCTAACAGCCACATTTTGATGAAGGCTAGTGTTCCTCACGATAGAGAAAGTTTAGAAACGTTAAGACCAAAGGGCAATATTCCTGGGCCATAAATAGCCCGGGGGATTTCCCGGTGGTCCCAAACGCAAGCCTGACCACAAGTTTAAGAATCCGGTAGCTGCCCTAAAGGCTTTTATTGGCCTATGCATGATCAGTTTGCAAATTGTAAAGAGAAATAGATAGAAGGTTTATTGCCAGCACCCGGTCGTGCTGTCAGGGTTTGAACAATGAGCTCGGGGCCTTCAGTCAATGCCAGAGAGTAGCCCTGGCCGAGAGACTTCAGTTGCCCTGTCGCCTTGATTCAAGTCCATGGCTTAAACCGAAAACAAAGAATGAAATAAGAAAACAGTGTCTGAGAGGGAGATCTGTCTTTTTCTTTGAGATGGAAAAAGTCTGTTTTTCTTTACATTACACCTCTCCTAATTCCTCAGTGGGGGGGGCTAGCCCCCGCGGGCTTAGTAAGTTACGTTTCTCTGATGGAGAAACGGACAGTTTATTTTTTCTTTACATTATCTCTCGCCTGACCCGTCAGTGGGGCAAATATATTACCTTCTCACTGAGCCCTCCTGGGCTTAGTTAAACGTTTCTCTGATGGAGAAACGGACAGTTTATTTTTTCTTTACATTATCTCTCGCCTGACCCGTCAGTGGGGCAAATATATTACCTTCTCACTGGGGGCAGCCCCTCCTGGGCTTGTTAAGTTACGTTTCTCTGATGGAGAAACGGACAGTTTATTTTTTCTTTACATTATCTCTCGCCTGACCCGTCAGTGGGGCAAATATATTACCTTCTCACTGGGGGGGCAGCCCCTCCTGGGCTTGTAGTTATTAGTCTTTCTCTGATGGAGAAAGGGAGTTTGTTTTTCGCTAACTGGGGAAACAAACTCTGCCTAGTTTTTTAATGGCGAGACAACCATATGAAACTTCGCCTAAGTCCGTCAATAAAGAGACAATTTCTTTATTGGGGAGGCAGCCCACCTGGGCCTGTAAATCCCAAGGGGAGGATGTCCCCAAAGGATCACCCGATTTTCTTTGTGCCTTGAGGTTCATAAACTATGAACAAATATGGCTTGTCCCGAGACATTCGTCGCTATTCTTACCTTACCCAGGTCTGTATTACAGGCGGGCTTTCCTGCAGTGACCCACTGTGGATCTTCACTCACCAACGAGGTGGCGATCCAATGCTGAAGAGACGGCCGTCCTTCCTTGCGACGTCCAAGTCAGTCCTCGTACCTCAAGCCCCACGTCTGGGCGCCACTTGCCCCGGCCGGCGGGGTTCAACAGGGGCTCAAGGGGAGGCTGTTAACCTGGATGAGGGACAAGCAGACACAAAGAATGGAGCCAAGACAAAATACTGATCAAGGCTCAAAGTTTATTGCAAAGGTCTCAGCTTATATAGTAAGCAAAACAAAGAAGCTCCTGAGGGCGGAGACAGACTTGATCCAGTTACACAGCTGCACAGGGAGGGAACCTCAGATAAATGTCTATCAATGATATTCCTTGTGGCTAAACACCCTGCTCTAAGAGCAGCAGGGTTGCTAGGATACCCAGCTGAGGAATGTGCCTTGCACAAGGTCATAAAGGGGGGGGTTTACAGCAGTCCTATATATCTTTAAGTTACTCATTATTCTTATCTACAGGTCAGGGTAGGGTCTCTGGGAAGGCTTAGTTATGTAGTTGCTCACAGACACTCAGGAAGCTGAAATCTAACTTAGAAGATGCAGTTTTTTCTTCCAAATGGCTGCAGTTTGGCTCAGTGCTATAATCTTTTGAATTAAATCATCAGGCTCTACGAATCAGCTGCTGGAGTTGGTTTGGACTTTTTATTTTCATAAATTAATATGGGAAAATTTGCCATCAGCATACTTTTGAACTCAATTAGTAATTTGTCACATGTATTTTTATATATTCAGCTTTGTTATAGCATCTTTACTATGGCTTTAACATTTCCTTCATAGAAGCTTCTGAATCTTTTCAGATTTATTTCAAGAATATATTTTTTGTTATTATAGGTAATTCAAATACAATATTTTCCTTGTTTATTATATGTAGCATATGCATATACACACTATGTATACATGCATAAAATTATACAATTTTTTGCTTGTTATTTTGTAAAATGTAATTTTAAAAATCTAATTATGCTACATTGATTATTATTAGATATACTCTTCATTATGCTTTCTAGGTATTATCTGAAATATAATGGATGTATAAATGTTTTTTTTCTTTCAATTTTTATAAACCCTCTTTTATTTTTACATTGGTGTATTGTCAAGTTTTCTTAGTACAATTTTATAAAGTCAGGAACTGATGAAAACATTTTGTCTCCCAGACTAAAATGGTGATGTTTTGGAATTTTATACAATATATTTTCAGGAGTTATTGAAATTGTAATATTTTTCTTATTCAATATGTCTATATATTACTTTTCTTAACTGAATTGCCATTAATAGAACAATAAAAACTTTACCCAAGGAGCTGGAGAGATAGCTTAGCTGTTAAGGCATTTGCCTACAAAGCCAAAGGATCCCAGTTTGACTCTCTAGGACCCACTTAAGCCAGATGCACAAGGTGGAGCATGCATCTGGAGTTCCCATTCTCCTGTCTCTCTCTCTCTGCCTCTTTCTATCTCTCAAATAAATAAATAAATGAATAAATGAATAAAATATTTTAAAAATGTTTAAAAATAATTATTTATAAAAAAACCAAAAAACTTTACCCTAAATTTCATACATTATTTATTATTTATCATATTGTTTCCAAATCTTTATTTAGATATTTTAATTTTTCTATCTATATCTTTTTTTCTTTGTAAAAATTTATTTGTTTACTTTAAGAGATAGAAAGAAAGATAGATAGAGAGAGAGAGAGAGAAACAGAGAGAGAATGGGCCTTTGGCCACTGAAAACCAACTCCAGATGCATATACCACTTTGTGGCACATGTGCAACATTGCACACTTGTGTCACTGTGCTTCCAGCAATGTAGGACCTGGAGACTCAAACATTAGTTCTTATGCTTCGCAGGCAAGTGCCTTAACCACTAAGCCATCTCTCCAGCCCTCTAATCGATATTCTTGTTTCTTTCTCTCTCATGTCCTCCTTTCTTTCTCCCTTTGCTTCCTCTCTTCTTTCCTACCTTTCTTTCTCCCTTTGCTTCCTCTCTTCTTTCCTACCTTCGTTTTCTTTTCTGTTCATACATACGTTCTTTCTCCCTTCCTCCTTGTCCTTATTATCATTGTTTATTTGAATTTGTAACTAAATTTCTTTCAAATTTCAAGTATTTTAAATTATTGTTTGTTAAAATGTATTTCTTACTCAGACCAATCTTTTCTTAAATGATTTTCATTACATTTATCTTGGTAGAATGTTTCTGAGATTTTGTCATATTTCTTTAATCTTTTACTCTCTTTTTAACAGACTGGATGAATTTTATTGTTAAGTTTTCAAGTTCATGGGTCATTCTGTCATTCCAAACCTGCTTGCTGTTCAGCCCCCGGAGTGAACTTTACATATAATTTCTTATATATTTTATTTCCAGAATTCTCATTTTGTACTTTTAAAAACAATTTTCAACACCTTTTTAGTGTTTATTCATTACATGCTTAGTTTTCTTTCAGCATTACTTTTATTGTTATTTCAGCATGCTTATAATAGAAACTATGGAAATTTTGAATTATCTAATTATCTGGGGATACTCAGAGAATGCTTAGTTTACTTCGTTTTTATAAATTCATGTTATATTTGGGTAATACTTTCCTGTTTCTTTGCATTTCTCCTGGTTTTGGCTGAGTACTGGGTTAGTTGGTGTAAACTTGTCTTTGCTGCATTTGTGAAGTACAGATTTACTGCAATTCATGGATGGTGACTTGATTTTAACTTTATTTTAAATTTATTTTATTTTATTTATTTTTGGAGAGAGACATAGAGAGAGACAGACAGAGAGGGAGAGGGAGACAGATAGAGATGGGTGTGCCAGCAGCCTCTCAGCTGCTGTGAACGAAATCCATATATGTGTGCGCCCCCTTGTGGTCAAGTGTGGCATTGCACCCTTGCATCACTTTGCAACTGGCTAACCGTGGGACCTGGGGTTCTTAGGCTTAGGAGGCAGTCGCCTTAACCGCTAAGCCATCTCTCCAGCCCTCTTGATTTTAACTTTTAAACCTTGGTTCTTCTTTTAGTATAGCTAGAGGTCATCCAAAGATTGAGCAGAGTTTGCTCTCAAACACTTAAACACTCTGCCAATGAATTTATGTGTTGGCTGAAGAACACTTTACGTGTTTTCCAAATCTGCTTCCTTTTGTGTTCTGACAGTCTTTCTTGTGACTTCTCAGTATCCACTTGGCTCTAGCTGTTCTGTGAGCTGAGACGTGGGAAAGGCAAGTGTCAGCCTTGATTATTTGGGAATGTACATTTATGCCTCACGGATCCAGGATTTATAGTGAATTGAACATCCACCGATGTCTTACATTCTGGAATTCTCTGATATCCTTAATCATCTGCTGTCTATTCCTAGTCTGATAGCACGGTGAGGTTGTAAGTTTAAGGAAAGAACAGTAGTCCTGAGCAAAAGTTCACAGACCTACGCTATTTTCACAAGTTTGTTAATTTTCATGAACATTTTTGAGACAAATTCAGAGAATGAGAATAAGTGCTTTTAACATTTTGTCAGGCTTTAGAATAGCTTTTTTGGCAAACAGATTCATCAACTCTACACTCCTTCATATTGAAGACAGATATCTGTTACACTTTTCAGACTTTAAGACAATCACATTTGTCAGTTATTATTTCCTTTCATTCATCAACATTCAAAGACCCCTGTGTACTAAACACTTCCCTCTTGTTATGAATTCCTAAACCAGCAGTGATATTTGGTTTGCACCTATATTTTCCCTTTCTTGGCCAGAGCACAGTCTTAGGTAAATAAAATTTAATTTCTCAAATTATTAGGTCTTATAGGCCTTCAATTATTGCTCATCAAAGTCTTCAATCTTAACTTTTTTGCACTATATTAATAAAAATTCATAATTCTCAGCCAGCAGATCTACTGTGGCCACATCAGTTGCACATGTGTAGTTTGGCCTTGCTTTTTGTATACAAATTTACAGGGAACAAAAAGTGAATTTAACAGATGGTGACACTTATTTATTGAACTACCTATAATAAGTCCCCTTTCCCTCTTTTATTTTGGACTTCTATCTTGATATTAACACATAATTTATTATTCTTTTAGTCTCTGGTTCTGCATTACAATGGCTTTTCTTTTCATGAACAAATGGTCCCTATATAAAATTTCAGGTAATAATATCTTCACAAGAGAGCACCTCAGATGATTATTCAGTAATAAGTGACAAGGAAAATGATTCCGAGGTTCCTGGGTGCAAATAAATATCCATTACTACTTCACCCTGATGGCTAGTTTCAATGATCTGCAGGGAAACTGGGAAGAGGGTAATAGCTTTTACCTTTGGATTACTTACTCTGTACCAGATGCTGTGGCTTATCTGCATCATCTGACTTATTTTATGTAGTTCTGAACTCCAGAAGCTATGAAGTAGCTATTGTGTGTTTTAAAAGTTATGAAACTGAAGAAAAAGTAATAGGCATAGTGTATAGGTATAGACTAATAGAGTAGTGCTGACTGAAAAAAATCCAGGAGGGCACTTCACGTCCTTCCAGCACTAGCACTGCTGACTGAAATATGAGCAAATGGTAAATCAATGCTCTACACAGCTTTGATGGCTGAAATTATCAATTTAACAAGTAAGCTGATGTTATTCTCTTATACATAAATATGGTTCTTTTCTACTACAATAAATTAAGGGTTTGACTGGTTCGGTGTGGTGTCTGCTTTCACAGAATCATAATGAGACCAGCTTCTTTTCATTTGCTTTCTTCCCCTGTGGATTGTGTTGTCAGGGTCACAAGATAGATGCTGAATTTTGCAAAAAAGGTGAAGGTCAAAAGAGCAAAGACATAGAATTCTATCTTTCAATGCATTTCTTGAGGCTAGGTGATGTCTCAGTGGATCAAGTGCTTGCAGTGAGTGAGTGCCATAGTTTGGATCTACAGTGTGCACAATGCATAGCATGTACTTGGAGTCCCATCATGAAGGAGATGGAGACAGGGAATCCCAAACCAAGCTGGCTAGGCAAGGAAACCTAATGAAATAGCACTAAGCTCACGTGAGAGCCCTCCCTCAGCAAAATAAAGAGGAGAGTTATAGAGGAAGACAATCAACAACCTCTACCACATATGTGCACACACACCACACACATGTATGCACACATAGACATACATAACACATACACCCAAAACCAAAAAGAGTTCTTCATAATTTCTACTCTGGAACTCATTCAGTAGTGGCACTTGCAGCCATCAGTTGACTCTTGATGTGATACAAAATTATGTATTTATGTAGATTTTTATATCCGTTCTTAGAGGATTCCTATGACAAAAAGTTGAACTACAATTTCATCAGTGAAAGTTAGGCTGACTGTCAACAATGTATAGTAAATACAGCACTCAATGAATAGACTACATGATGCCCCTCAAGCCATTCACATGTATTCAAAATGTAGTTCATTCTATGGGGTGGATAGGATAGCTACATTTCTTCAGAAGTTTAGTCAGGGAAAGATGAAGGGACAGGATAAAGTATAAGTAGTATTATTTTAGATTGACACTTGATTTGGAGAAATTACAATTAAAGTTAAATACAATAAGCAACTTCTGAATATGAGTCTAAATGGGAGTTTTTGGGAGAAAAGGAAAATTTTGATTGAAATAAATTATAGATAATAAAATTTTTGATTTAGTACATGTGTCATGTCATGATGGATTTACTTAGCAAATTTTCTTACTCTTGAAAGAGAAGTGTGGAAATGGTGAGGGGTGAAATGACATGGTTGTATATTCGCAGTAACAATAACAACAATAATAAACAATATTGAAGGAACTGTCTATAGAAAAAAATGGCACATGTTAATACACAAAGGACTGGGTTCCATCAGTATATTTCCACACATTCTGAACTGTTTTATCTGGCTTTTTTAGCTTAAATTATTTCTGAAATTGAAAAGTATATGACTTATCTAACTAGTGCAAGAAATATGCACAGGCACTTATCAGTACATTTAAGAAGGTGTGTGCATGCATGTGTGTGTGTGTAAGAGACAGAGTGATTTTAAATATTTACTTATTTGAGAGAGACAGAGAGAGAGGCAGATAGAGAGAGATAGAGAGAATGGGCATATCAGGGCCTCTAGCCACTGTAAACAAACACCAGATACATGTACCACCTTGTATAACTGGCTTATGAGGGTACTGAAGATTCTAACATGGGTACTTACACTTTGCTGCCAGATGCCTTAACCGTTAAGCCAACTCTCTAGCCTGAGTTTGACATTAAAATCCAGAAAACAGAGCCCAAAGATTTAGATTCTTTTCATTATCCCATTTCTTTTCAAAGTGTTCCTTATGCCAATCAAAATTTTTTAAAGTTTATTATTCCTTTTTCCTTTGTCACATTAATGTGAAGTTCTCTACTTTCTTTGAATTCCCTGGTAATCTCTTGTGTGCATTTGAATATGGTGCTGCAATTACTGATGTTTGGAGACATAACAGATGTTTATATAGCAGAAAAGACACTAACTTGAAATGTTTGTCAGGCTTTGCCCTCCCTGCTAGGATTCTCAGTACTCTCTCGCTCTTCCTTTTGTTCTTTCTTACATTTTTCCTAACAACTGAACAAGCCTTCCTTCAAGTTTCCAAAACCTCAGTGGTGAACCATTTATTCTGTTGCAACCTTTTTCTTTACCACAGAATTTATGAGTGTGAGTTTGAAATTTGTACCTAGAAGATACTACAATGCTCACTTTCATTATAGGCAATGATTAATCACCGAACCACTAGTATTCCTAGAAACAAAATTAGTTATTGTGAGACTTCTTCTTTCTCCCTTTCCTCCTCCCTCCTTCGCTCTCCCCCTCTTTCTTTCTTTTTAAAAATATTTTTATTTACTTATTTGAGAGAGACAAAGAGCCATAGAGAGAGCAAGAAGGAGAGAGAGAGAGAGAGAGAGAGAGAGAGAGAGAGAGAGAGAGAGAATGGGTGCACCAGGGCATCCAGCCACTGCAGACAGACTATAGATTCATGAACCATCTTGTGCATCTGGTTTACGTGAGTCATGGGGAATCGAACCTAGGTCCTTTGGTTTTGCAGGCAAGTGCCTTAACTGCTAAGCCTTCTCTCCAGTCCTCTTTCTTTCTTTGTTTATTTTCTATTTTTCACATTCTTTTCCCTTTCTTTTTGAGAATTAAGTCCAAAGTCCTGAACATTCTAGGATGGATATTTTTTTTTCCAGTATAGTTGCTAATTTAAATCATACTTCTATATTAAGTTTATTTTGCATTTTCGTATGCCATGGCATTCTATTGACAATATCTTCTGTCATTTCTTTCACTGAGTCAGTAAGAGAAAAAAAAAAAAAACATCTTTTTTCATTACCCATGTAGAAGATACTTATTATCTTTCCTTCTTTATTCATATCGTGTTATATCGGAATATTTTTATACAAATCCTTACTCTTATTGCTAGAACAGTGCATTGTCATTATTGTGATAATAAGATTAAAGTTTAATTCTGTTCAAAAGATTTGGGGTTTAGTTTATATGGAAAAGGAAAATTTTACAGTCAATAATCATTGTTAACCTATCCAACTTTGTGGTTATTAAAAATATGTGGTTTCAGTAATTTTGCAAAATTGTAGAAGCTGTGCATAAAAGATGTACATACCAAGAATAATATTAAGAGACCTGGTAAGTTTTGAGTTGTGTCCTTCTGTTCATGGTTAGCTGGTCAGAAGCACCTATGAGCTCTCAAAAATATGTGCCAGCACATGATGAGACTCCCATTCAGTATCTTTGCTGGCCATGGGATGATGCTTAATGAACACTGCTGGCTGCTGGCTTGTAAAGAGCAAATGACAACAGGACTCTCAAGGAGCTTTTGAATTTCATCTTAAGAGGATGAGTTCAAGCAAGGAAAATAGGAAAATGCATTAAAGATGAGCAAAATCACAGTTTCAATAATGCACCTGAGATATGGGGTCCTGGAAAACTGGAAATGAGGCTCTACTTTTTGCACAGTGCTACATGGGGACTACATCTAAAATGTGGCCTTGAGACTTGCAGTAGGCTAAGAATGCATACTAAAATACATGAGTTCAGACACAACATAGAGTACATGAATAATTGAAACAGTGCTGATCTGAAATGTATTTCTTAACTACTTGTGGAAAAAACACCTTTAGGAGAGAACATGAATTTTCATCATTATTGCAATAACCAATTTTAAGCAAGACAGTTAAAATCTATACTACAAATAATTATTTTATACTTATTGTCACATTTTTAATCTGGGAGTCTCTTGATAACTTTTTCCTGAAATTTTTAATGAAATAATATTTAGATTTTAGTTAATTTATAATATAATTCTACATTGTTTGCTTTAATTGACTATAATATATTCATTATGAACCACACATTACATGAATACTTTCCATGAAAATTCTCATTTCATAATGAAACCATCTCATTAAGTATTTTCTTCATTCACTAATTTTGTACAAATGAGGGAAGTGAAGGCAAATGAAGGTAAATGTCAAGTTTGTAGTTCTTGTGAATGATAACACTGGAACATAATCCAACACCTTACTGTCATCTAGAAACATATCAAATATTTCATACAGCACATGAAAAAAATCATGTTTCATACTATTCCTAAGAGTTAATGATTTTTTATGGAAAAATTATTAGTGTAGTTTTATTGTACATAGTAATGGATTTCATGACATTGTCATTCAAGCATGTAATGTACTTTATCCTCTCTTGTCCCCTCCTCACTTCTGCCAGTCCCTTTCCTCTACTCAATATGTCCCCTTTTACTTTCATATATATGTATGTATTTTTAAATATATATATGTTATCTATTTTCCACATATGAGAGAAAACATAAAATTTTTATTCTTTGCTGACTCTTTTGTACTTTATAATCTTCAAATATCAACAAGTTTTTAATCTTGATGAATTGGCATGAATTTAGTGAGATTCAGCTAATTTGAACACCTTTCCTTAGTTCCTGTGATTGCATGACCAATATTTACCTACTGAAGCTGATGCTATAAACAATAGACAATAACCCCAGTCTTCTTGGCTGGACTATGAAAGGAGAACCAGCCCTAATGGTTGCTTTTGGGATGGCATAAAAACAGACAGGTTATGCTTTCTTTTAAGCAACTAGTTAGAGGCCAAGGCTAGCATGGTGGATGAGGAAGGAACCTGAGTCACTTATTACATTGCTGGTTTCTAGATATACTGGTTTCCCCAAATGTAAGTTTGTTACCAGTTTCCATAGTTAATTTTTTTTATTTTGGTGCTATGATTGAGTCCATATTTATTTTTTATTTTTTCCCAGTATTTATTTTTATTTACATTATTCTTATTTTACAGTCATAGTGTTGGCTCCCTTATCCTCCTCCCTGTCCTCCCTCTTCCATAGGGACCCTCAACAATGGGGAATGTGGTTCACGCATTGTGGGGGTAGTGAAGAGCAATGGGGGATAGGCCAAGTCTCTATGCATAATGCCCCAACTTGTGACTCTAACATTCTTTCCGCCTCCTCTTCCGCAAATTTCCCTGAGCCACATTGGGGTCATTTTAGCTCTACTTCAGTGATAACGTTTTGGGAGCCTCTGTGTCTCTGGATATCTGGCTTAGTAGGAGTTAGATGTTCTCTGTGTTTATCTCCTTCAGCCTTTTTCTGGTGTCATGATCCCCAAGAACGCTGAACTTTTGCCCTTTCTCCACATTACCCTATGGTTTCAGCTGGAGCCCTGGTGAGGTGTGATTGGCTAATCCTCCCTTCAGGTTCATTGTCCATCTGGAAAAGATAAGCAAATTCTGCAATGGAGAGAGAAGTTAGTACTAGATATATGGGATGGCCATAGATATCTTGGAGGGAAATTTCATATGGGTAGGCTCTCTTCTAGCCCATATTTGGTGGTATCTTGATCTTGGAGATTGAGCTCAATTTTTTTGTGGATGGTTTTGACTTATTTCCCAGTTCCAGCAATGAGTTTCATTCCACTGAGTGGATCAATTAGCCAAAGCCAGCAGATTACCCACAGAATGGGAGAGAATTTTCACCAGCTATACAATTAACAGATGCCTAATTTCTAGAATCTACAAAGAACCAAAGCCTGAACCATAAATCATCAAACAACCCACTGACAAAATGGGGCAGAGAACTGCACAGGGAGTTCTCAGAGGAAGAAATACAAATAGCAAACACACATTTAAGGAAATGTTCAACATCCCTAATCATCAGGGAAATGCAAATTAAAACAACTATAAGATTCCACCTTACCCCAGTAAGGATGGCTAACATTAAAAAAAAAAAAAAAATGGAAACAAA
Organism: Orientallactaga sibirica; assembly: GCA_036365145.1. Lineage (NCBI taxonomy): Eukaryota > Metazoa > Chordata > Mammalia > Rodentia > Dipodidae > Orientallactaga > Orientallactaga sibirica. The sequence continues at coordinate 25,828,775 of JAEOAD010000004.1, read as the reverse complement.
TGTTGGTGAAGCTTTGGGGAAATAGGAAGAAGCTTCCCCTGCTGGTGGGAATGGAATGTAAAATGGTTCAACCATTATGGACAGCTATATGGAGACTCCTGAAAAGGATGACCATAGACCTACCAACGGATCCAGTTAATCCCTTATTGTGCATTTACCCTAAAGTCTCCAAGCCTCAGATCAGAGACATTTGCTCAACCATGTTTATAGCTGCTCAATTCATAATAGCAAAGATCTAGAATCAACCCAGATGTCCATCTTTAGATGAATGGATAACAAAGATGTGGTATATCTATCCTATGGAATTCTATGTAGCAGTAAGGAAAGATGAAATAATGAAATTAGAAAAAAATGGTCAAACATGGAACAGATCATCCTCAGTGAGCTCATCCAATCACAAAAAGATAATTGTTGCATGGTCTCAATTATCTGTTGCTCCTAACCTGAATCTGCCTGAGATGCTGCCAAGCCTAATAAGCACTCTGATGACCAGACAATAGGGAGGGTGGGATGGGGGGAGGGTAAGGGTGGGAGGGGATGAGAGGGTAGGAGGGAGGACAAGGGTGGGGGGATAAAAATATGGACCCAAAAGGAAATGATACTATAAAACCCAATCACAAAAAGATAATCATCGCATGGTCTCATTTATCTGTCGCTCCTAACTTGAATCCACCGGATATGCTGCCAAACCTAATAAGCACTCTGAGGACCAGACAATAGGGAAGGTGGGATGGAGGGTGGGTGATGGTGGGAGGGAGCGAGAGGGTGGGAGGGAGGACAAGGGTCGGGGGGATACAAATAGGGACCCAAAAGGAAATGATACTATAAAATTCTATATTCTGAACAACAAGCTAAAGCATTGATCCTTCAGCAGGCCTGCAGAGGTAACATCTGATCCGAGACACCTACATGGTTTCCCAAAAAAAGACAGATTTCTGTCAGAGTTCTTGATGACCCACCAAAGGTTAATGGTAAGACCCTACTGTCAAAGACAGCAAACACGTGTGAGACCAAACTTGGAGAGGCCTGGCCAGAATCTGGAAGAGAGTCAGTTCCCAGACAGTTAGCTAGTCTAGTGCCAGAGGGTGCTACACGAGCAACTGGAAGAAAATGGCTGACATTGGTTCAAACAACTTGCAGTCTAAGATACCTAGCAAGAAACAACCTGACGTAATGCTCAAAAGAACGTTTTTATATAAGCATACAACACTATAAGCAATTATTTTTAAAATGACAACCAGTGAAATGTCTAGTTACATTTTAAGGAATAAATTAGGAAGTCTACCATTAGTTTAAATCTCATATGTTCAGATAAAATACCCAAGAACTTCTACATCCTCTTTAAATGTTTCTTTCAAACTTGGTACTTTTGATTCTACCAACTTCAGTGTGTTGTATACAAATGAGATACTGATGGGTATGTGTATATTGAGTGAACACAACTTGGATCACATTTCTTCCATTCCCACTTTCACTCTCTGAAAGCATAGCTGAAGGCAATTCCATTTGTGTTTTATCTGAGGTGATGCAATGCTCTGAATCCACTCCGGATGCTGAGGCCACAGCAAAGGAGGCTGCGGAGGTAGAATTAGACTAATCAAGCTTCCCTTTCCATCCTGCCTGAAGGGAAATATGACACCTGCGTGTGCAGCTTCAAAGTGTTGAAATCCTTTCTGCTTTCATGTGGTTACAGTGCATATTCTCTGGTGGATTCAATGAGGGGAATGAATTATAGTCTCAACTTTGATGCCCCATTAAGATGAATCTGCACCTAATGAGCGGAGAAATTACCAATACTGATACTGCCCTACACGCCCCCCCATAGGGATGTGCTAGTCAGGTTGGGAGTGTGCCTTCTGTGTTCTTAAACCACTAGCTATGAAATTTTGGCCAAGAATCATATTCAAACACGTGCTTAGTATACTACCAGCGTAAGCAATAAATGATGCTTCAATTAATAGTCAAGGATGCTCAGTTTTTCTTTTAATAATAAATGGTGAAGTGTTTTGCAATTGGGATACAAGCATGCAGAAATACAGTGGATATACTTCATAGGCCAAGTATATTTACACTTGTCAGTGTTTTGTAATTCAAATAACTACCTTTACATATACATCTCTCCTAAACCTATAGAATAATATGAAAAACAAGCAATTTTGTCACTTCAGTCACACTTGAGGTTTATAAAATAGCAGTAACACAGCAGTTTAGGGCAGCTTGAATTTAAAATATGTCCTTGTTGCTTAGGTCAGGTGATAGAAGAATGAAGCAATTTCAGGGGACAATGGTGGGAGCCAAAGCCAATTATATTCCTGTGTTATTAACAAATGTTGCTACCTGCCATCAGAGAGCTGTGAGTGCACACACACTGTGATCCAGGAGCGTGGACGAGAAGCACTGTTTTCTCTCCAGGGACATAGTCTAGAGAACAGTTGACAGAGCAAAACACTGTAAAAAAAAAAGAGCAAATGAAAAAATCTAATAAATATGATGCAAATATTTGTAACCAGCATATTTTATCATGTGTGATATAAGGCAAAAATTCATCTTGTTTGTAAGAAATCAGTGCAAGGAGCCTGATTAAACAAGAACCCTGAGCTTGGTTTGCTCAAAAGAGAAGTATTGCTTTGAATCAATGTATTATTTTTCTTACTTTTTGGGTGTAGTGCATACTTCAGAAAAAAGCAGTATACTTAATTGACTTGTCCCTTATTTGTTTAGTTATAAGTCATGCCTGAAGGCAGTCCTGTGACCCAAGCCACTTTGTGGGGTGAGGCAGGAGAATTATAAACTCAAGGTCAGCCTAGGCAAATTAGTAAGATTCCTTCTCACAATAAAGGTCAATAAGTCAAAAAAAATGCTGACAATATATCATCTCAGTGGTAGTGGATTTGGCTAACAACCATAAGGCCGTAGGTTGAATCTTCAAACACTCCCCAATACAAATTAAAAACAGTATTGTATACATGAAGAAACACATCACAAATAATGATGTAACTTTTTATTTAAACAATTTCATACACATATTTTAAACATTGATCATCTGCACCTCAAATTAGCCTCTCTTACCATATCCAGTCTCACTTTAGTATTCCAATCTTTCACTAGAGTCTTCTCCACAGCTGAGCACAACACCTACTCTACTGGTAATCATTAACTATCATTCTTTCATGAGGGATGGGAGTGGCCTCCCATGCCCTTACCCATTCTAGAACACAATATTGGCTGGTCTTGTGCAACTTTAAGTCAAACATTTAACTTCACATAATAATGAATACCAATTCACTTATCTCAAAAAGAATCAATGGAGATGATTTAAATTTTTTTGGTTATCAAAACAAAAGTAAATTCTTTTTTTAAAGATTTTATTTTTATTTATTAGAGACAGAGAGAGGGAGAGAGAAAGCCAGAGTGAGAATGGGTGTGCCAGGGCCTCTAACCACTGCGAACGAACCCCAGACCCATGTACCACCATGTGCATCTGGCTTACGCAGGACCTGGAGAATTGAACTGGGGTCTTTAGGCTTCACAAGCATGTGCCTTAACCACTAAGCCATCTCTCCAGCCTGTAAATTCTTAATTTAAACATACAAGCTAATATTTCCTTCAAGATTAAATCACAAAATTGCATAGATTATAGGTAGGAAAAACCTACATCTTATGGAATTATTAAATCTGTAAACATAATAAATTCTACTCTTGCAATTTTGTAATGTTTTCCAGGGCTTTAAAAAGCACCCATGAAAGGCAATGTTTCAGAGTATAATTATAATAAAATGTAGATGAGACCAAATCATGCATTTAATAAAAGAGTTTGAATTTATTAATTCCTTAAACCAAATTTTCATGATGATGTTTGGTGAATATAAGTACTTTAATCCACCAGCAATTAAGATAGACTATTTATTTAGTGTTAATTCAATAGATCCTGAATTTCAGTAATTAAAATGAAAATGAGTATCCTTCAGTTCTAATATGTTTCTTTTGCTAATAAATCTGGACTGTCTCTTTTTATAAGATATTTAGAATAATGTATCTGAAACTTTGCCCATTTTCTAATGTCATTGTCAGTAATGTGTTAGCCTGATGCCCTATCACTTCATAAGGATATTCCTAGACAACTTTCTCATTACATACAGAAAGATTTTCTTCTTAAATGTAAACATAAATATTTAAGTATGTATACTTGCTAACAATATATTGCAATGGTAGTGGATACGTTGTCAGAAATTTCAAAAAAAATTATACAGTAAGTGTCCATTTTAGTCACTTAAATGGTATAATTTGGTATTGAATATATCTTCATTTACATTTACCTTTTAAATTTTTTAAATAATTATTGGGCTTTGAATTAGTAATTCTGTTTCATAAGAAACAGAAATCTAGGGATATATTTAATTTTCTATTCACTATGTAACATGTATTGAGTATCTGTATAATCTTTGTTATTAAAATCACTCCTGTGATCATACACTTTGTCTTTGACAAAAAAAGACTGACATTAATAAACTTGAAGGATAATGATAGAAATTTGAATATGTCTTGGAAAGATTTTGTTTATACTAATGGATGACAAAGGCATGATAGTCCATTAAGTAACAATTTTCACTGTTGTGCACAGCAACAGCTCTTTTCCAGACAATACTTTGCACTGTGTGTTAATGTATTTCTTTACATTTATCTTAATTTCAGAAAGTAGTCCTTAATTATGGTTTGTAAAATACTAAATCCTCAGCTTGAACAAATGATACCCATATTACTGTATATTCTTTGTCCTTCTTTCATTTATTGACAATTTTTACACACATACATATATATTTTTTTTCATCACAATCCTCTCCCATTACCTTCTTGTGACTAATTTTCCCAAACTCCTGCTACTTCCCAACCATTCCTTTTTATATTTGACTGTTTTAATTTTTCGTATGTGTGGGTATGGCCCAATGAGTTTGATGAGGGTTTCCTGAATTGGCATGTAGTAGGGATTAATTAAACAAGCACATAGGTCTTACCAGTGACTATATCTCTACAGAAAATATTTTCTATTTTCCCCAGCTACCATTAACTGTCTATCTATAACTCCTCAGGGAGTTTGAAGGCTTTATGCTCTTCTTCATCCATGACAGAATGTTCATGGCCCCAGTATTGTGTAAGACTTGTGTAGGTTAAAGTAGTTATTATGTGGTTGTGAATGCAATGACAATGTCACACTTGGACAACAGCATTCCACAGCACTCCTCCTCTTCTTCTAGCTCTTACCTTCTTTCCATCATTGCTTCCACATTGTTCCCTGAGGCCTGAGACTTAGAGTGTATGATACAGGATTATGCACTCATCTCATGCCACTTATAAGGTCTCAGCTCCTTGTTGACTTTTGAATTGTCTCAGTTATCACCCTCATTTGCAATTAGTTGTATCACTAACCAAATGTGAGGATGGTACTAATCTATAGGCATTGGTATACATATTTAGAGGAGAATTTGATAGGCACACAACATATTCATTTAGCCAAACAAAAATATGAGCTTCCCTCATAGGGCCTATGACATCCCAACAAGTCAACAAGTCTAAGGAAAGGTTGTATGACCCAGCAGTAAGGCTATATAAAGGAGAAACAATGGCTTGGGGAAAAGATTCCATGATTGACCTATACTTTCCAAACCTGCTGATATGCCTTCAGGTTGTGCAATATGCTCCTCAGACATGGCTTTTGTGAGTCTTCTCCTATTCTGGGGTAGCATTTTGAGTGATGTAGTTGCCTGTGCATTATCTATTGTTCCTGTAAGCAGCCCCTCACTCTTCTCCATAAATATCCCCAATAAAATTATTGGTTCACCAAAACTGATAGTGGTTTAATTGTTCTTTGGTCTGTCATCTGTACCCTATTTGAGATGAAAATGTGTGTGTCACCCCAGGAAGAAAAGATTTCCTGTGACAGCCTCATATCCTGTCAGGGGTCAGTTGGTCAATCCAATAACATTAATGCCATTGTTACACCAATGAACACACCCTGAATGACTGATGAACACTGTAGGTCACAGGATTACCTCCTGGGTAAAATTGCTGGTTACTTTTCTCCACAAGCAACCTGCATAATATGTTCCAGCACTATGGTATCTAGTCCGAAGGAAAGACACATCCAGATAAGGTCAATTCCATCATGATTAGTCAGTTTCCGACAAGAAAAATAAGTAGTGTCGTCAGTAATAGGTCTTACCATCTAGTTCTGGTTGACAACCAAAAACACTGGCAATAGTGTGTACTATTGTGGAGGTTATAGGAACTTTCCTGAACAACAGCTCACTAAGAGGTATCCTACCCCTGGTACTGATCTTTTCTTGTAACAACATGTGATTTCTGAGAGCAACATTATACATCCATGATATTGTTTTTTTCATATGCATTGAGTTCTTCTTATCCCTTCTTATCCTCTCATTTCCCTTTCTCCAATTAAGCCCTTTTATCCTGGATTTATACCACTCTACTCTCATATTGTGTTCACCTGTCCCTCCCCCTCAGGCCATTCATACCCCATTACATGATCCACTTCTAGCTTTCTGGCCTCTACTGAGTCTCACTCTTACTTATATACATATCTAAAAATTTGAAGGTAGGATTTACATATATGAGATAATACTTGTCTTTCTGAGGCTGTTTTACCTTACTTAGCATAATCTTTTCCTGATTTATCCATTTACTGATGAATTTCATAATTTCATTTTTGTACAGCTGAATAAAACTACATTATATATATATGCACTACTTATTAATTATCAATTTTGTCAGCTTATTGGCATCTAAACTGATTCCATTTCCTAGGCATTGTGTATAGAGCAGTAATAACCACAGATAAGCAAGTCTGGCTGTAGAGTGGTAAGTCCTTAGTGTATATGCCCAGGAGTGGGATAGCTGGGACATATGGTAGAATATATGTACATATTTTTGAGTAACCTCCAACTAATTTCCATAGAGGCTGTACCATTTTGCTCTTCCAACTTTGAATAACAGTCACTCTGTCTCCACTCCATCACTAACATTTGGTGTCATTTTTAGTGGCTCACACCTATAATCCCAGCAGATAGGAAGATTGTCATGAGTTCAAGGCCAGCTTGGGATATAGAATGAGTTCCAGGTTAGCGTGGGTAAATGTGAGACCCTGTCTCAAACACAAAAAAGAGAAAATAAGTAAATAAATGTGATTGTTCTCTCATTAATTACCCATTCTTTTTACAAGAAATGCTCAAGCTTTGTGTCAAATATTTAAGATTTTAGATTTTCTATAGAGTCAAACTTTGCTTGAAGGAAAGAAACTCCCATGTTAACTATTTTGTTGAATTCACTGCAATCAGTATACATTTTTGATAGATTTGGGTAAATGTAATAGTGGCAGGCTGTCTGCCCATGTCAAGAGTACCACTCGTTTTCCAAATGACAGTGATTCAGAATGAGAATGAGATTATTCTTATATGCTATTACAATTCCATGTTTCAGTAATTATTTCTATTTATTCAAATATCACAAGAGAGATAGTGGGCCTTTCTCTAGTGTTTCTTTGAGCAAATATTTTTAGAAAAATTCCAACCACGTCTTAAGATTAATATACACTCTGGTAGTTTGAAAATATGCCCCCCCCCCAATATATTCAATGTTTTATTAGTTTATAGTTTGCATCTGCAGTCACCTTGCTAGAGGCAATGTCACTGGGTGGTTCTTAAGGTGTGGTGGTGGGTTTGAGGTTCCATTGTAAAGATATGCAAAGTGTGCCCAGTAGGAGTTCCTGAAGTGTGCTGTGGCTTTTGGCTGTAGTTTTGCTCTGTGTGCTGTGTGACTGGTTGGATTTTTTCTCTCTCTTGCCTGGTCCTGTGAGAGCAGGCCCCTTCTCCTGCCATTATGGAACGTCCCCTGGATCTGTAAGCTTCAATAAATAATATCCCTTCCTCCATAACTGTGCCTGGTCTGGAAGTTCATCTCAGCAAACCTGAAGCTGTCTGCTACATACATAAATTCCAAGTATTGGACAGCTAAATAAATTGTACTCTTTGCAGTCTTTATACATGGATAATTATTGTTGGCTTCAGAACTTTATTGGAAAACAGTTTTAAAAAAGATGGTATAAATTAACAACTTGCTTTTTCCATATCAAAGAAAAGAATAACAATGAAGTTGAACAGCAAATAAATTGATTTTACAGACTGGAGAAGAAGAAAAATTTTTTTCATGGTGAATTTTATCCATTCTCCTTTTCACTGTGTGTGTGTGTGTGTGTGTGTGTGTGTGTGTGTGTGTGTGTGTATGCATTTCTAAGCTGCCTATAGGATATTTAAAAGATTATATGAAAACATTTTCTTATATACAGAGCCTACTAACAAAGAAGGAAAAGCCAGATATTAGTATAAGTTTTGTTCATTATTATTTGTACAGCAGTGCACTTGTTTAGTTCTCAATATGATGGGAGAAAATGCTTAACATGAGCCCTAACAATCTTAATATCATAGGGAACACTTCCTCTCTAAATTTTGCCATTCACATAAGAATAATTCATATTCAGCAGGAATTAGAATCCAGGATTTTTTAAACTATGTCTTAAAAGTGAGCTCAATGCAGGCTGTGCCTCACACATCCAAGTCAATATGTAATAATCCTGAGTGCTGATGTGAAAGAAAGTCTTCAATGATCACCAGTTCCCTTTTCCCCAATGGCTCCCTACAGATCATCTCATACACCACAGCACAAGGCTAGAAGCTAAGAAATGAATACACCAGTAATTTCTCTTTGACAATGATTTGACACCAGTCTGAGGGGAGTATCTAACTGCATGACCTCCAGACTGTTAGCTCTGCTAAAACAGATTCACTTGAAACACCCATGGGGTTATAGATTCCTGCTAATAGCAGCAATAGAAAGGTTGATAAAATTATGGCAGGGTAGAAATGCTTTCTCAATTAATTTCCTATCATGTTAAGGCCATTATCATTGAATGTCATCTAGCAAAATGGGGTGGAAGTCTCTAGTACCATGATCATTCCTCTTAAAACAATGTATAATTGCTGATAATAGCAAACCAGACACTTAGAACTGTTTACCTTCAGACAAAGCTTTCAGAATATTGATCCATAGACACTGACTATTGAACTTGAGTTTAAAGTTATTCAGATGGGGGAGAGATAGATATGTGCATCTTTGGGAGGAGTAGGCCTAGGTCTTGAATTAAAAAAAATCTGCACTGATACCATAAATGTTTGAACAAACGAGAAATAAAAAGAGAGCAACAGTATACTTTCTCATGTGTTCAATTGAGTTCCTATTTATTCTAGTAGACTCTGATAACTGCCCTCATACTACTGAAAGAAATACGAAATATGTGTGTACATATTGATAGAGTAAAATAGGTTGTTTTGTAGAATAGTTTGTTTTTGTTGTGTATTTCAGTTTTTACATTGAATATATATATATATATATATATATATATATATATATATATATATATATTAATAGTTAATGAATTAACTTTTAGTATCCATTATCAGTAAATAATAGGTCATTTTCATTGGAGGTAGACTGCTGGGTAGGTAGAAATATTCAATGTGATACCTTACTTTCATGATTATGAAATCATCCTAAAAATCATGTGAACACATGGGTTTTCCTCAACTGTAGTTGGGAAAATAAGAGGTACTATGGAAAAGGTAAGATGTCACTCATTCATAGATGTGCAATTATGAATGTATACCATACGTAGAATAATTATTCTGTAAAAAAGGCAAAGATAAACTAAGGAGCTAGTTTAATAGTTAAGGTATAAATTTTTATCAAATGGGAGGCTTTTTGTTAATCTAACAATTAAGGAGGACATTACATTGAAATAATAGGTGATTTCTCCCATTTGTTATTATTCCTTGCTTATAATAACCTTAGTATATGAGTGTTAAACAAAATTAAATTTATTGGTCTGTATTAAGTGTTCATGAAGTATAAAGTTTAGGTAATGAAGAAATTTTTCAGATCATTTTTGTATGTATTAAGGTTTCTTTTGAAATCCAAGAAATGCTTTTAAATAAAATGGGCTTTAAAATGAAAGATAAAAAAAAAAAAAGAACTAAAAGAAACCAAAAGGGAGCTGTAGAGATGGCTTAGTGGTTAAGGGTTAAGGCACTTGCCTGCAAAGCCAAAGGACCCAGGTTTGATTCTCCAGCATCCATTTAAAGCCAGATGCACAAGGTGGTGCATGCATCTGGAGTTCATTTGCGGTGACTGAAGACCCTTGGGAGCCCATTCTCTCCCTTTCTATCTTTCCTTCTTTCTTTCTCTCAAATAAATAAAATTAAAAATTTTTTTAAATGGTATGCTTTTGAAATCAGGACAGATGTTACAGATAGTCTTTGTAAAAAACTGAACTCTGCTCTTGCAGTATGGTGTCTTCCATAGCCATCTTTTGATTTGTTGGAGTCCTTGTATTAGATGATTCTACATGCTTGGCAATCTTTACAACCCTGAAGAGCTTATTGTTACATCTAATAGCGTTCTTTAGGAAAAGCAAATTAGGATGCTCACCCTGTATTTTTCCATCTTTCTTACTTGGGTATAGACATATGACACGGGACTCTAGTATCTGATACAAATGAGCATCACTGGCTTCTTTGGTACTATTATTTTAATAATTTCCATATCCACTCCTGTATTTTGATAATGAGAGTTTATTTAATCAAAATTGTCTATCACTGGAAGAGAAGTTGTATATTATCCAAACGAATTTCCAAGTATTGATGAGAATCCCATCATTCAAAGAGAGCACATGTGACTTGGCTAAAGTTACTTCCCTCTGTCTGGAGTAATGACTAAGTCCTTGTCACCTAGTTCAGTGTTTCAAGAAACTGTTCAAGTTTCTCTGAATCATAGAAAACAGCATAAAATGTGTGAGTTCTTATTTACAGGGATTATAATGTGTTTTTATGTTTCAGTATTTATATTAAGAAAAAAATTGTGCTTAAATTCTTTTGAAAACTCTTTTGATTCATTTATAAGATATTTAATGCATATATTATACTCCTTAAAATATTAAGATTTTGTCTACAATTGGGACCAGGATACAAAATCAAATGACATATTCCCTGTAAGAGAGAGAGAGAGAGAGAGAGAGAGAGAGAGAGAGAGAGAGAGAAGGGAGGGACACACACACATACATACATAAAATCTCAAGGAAAATATTGATTATTTCATACCAACAGCATAACTTTCAGGGCAATATTTTCTCATAGTGAATTAAAAATAGTAATAATAGTAAATTGTATTAGTTACAAGTTAATAGCCAAGAAAAATGGAATACATGCATCCATAAAAGAAAATATATCACTTAAGCCGGGCATGGTGGTGCACATTTTTAATCCCAGCAATTGTGAGGCAGAGGTAGGAGGATCACCATGATTTCGAGGCCAGCCTGAGACTACATAGTGAATTCTAGGTCAGTCTGGGCCAGAGTGAGACCCTACCTCAAAAAACAAAAACAAAACTATATGTATATCTTAAGAAAAATTTACAAAATAAGTGTGTGTGTGTGTGTGTGTGTGTGTATGTGTGTGTGTGTGTGTGTGTATCCTTGTAGTGTGAGACCCATGAAATCAGAAGAGGAGTGAAGTGGTAAAATGGTACAATAACTTAGATTATATGTATTGATATTTAGTAATATTGTTTCAATTCCATCTGTTTCTTGCTATTTGTCAAACATTAAGCAAACTACTCCTTTCCAACTTTTATGTAAAATTGAATTAATAATTTCTAAAATGATCAGTAATATTGCTTATCAAATTGCCATTCTTCCTCTCTCCACATTTGGGTAGTTCCATTCCTGACCTGCTGATGTTGGGCATGGATATGTGACTGACAGGTTATGGCATGTTGCAAGACACAAAACTAAAGGGTCTCCATATGTTACGTAACACTGCTAATTCATCCTGATTGTGCCTGCATATGTCCACGACCCACTTGAAGAACATATTTAGGCAGCAATTAAACCAAAAGAATGGTAAAGTGCATGGATTAGGCCAGAACAAAACTGACAAGGAAGTTCAAGGAATAGACATAGTTCATATATATGATAAAACCATGTGCCTGTGTGTAGGCCAGTGAGGACTATTAAGTAACTTTAGTTATTTCACCTAAGGTCATACATTTACAATTTACTATTTTCTGTTTCATAATGAAATTCTGTTCTTGTAGTAACACAGTATCCTATACCATTCCATTTTTTTTTCTTTTTAAACTACTTTTCTTATTCTTGGGCACTTGAAAATTGAAAAAAAAAATGCATCTTTCTCTAGTTGGCTTTTTAAATGTTCTTACAATATAAATCAAATTCTCCTGACCATATTGACAATTATGTTTCTTTTCAAGTTGTTTTCCAGTATCTTCTTTATAAATTTGTTATCCATTTAAACATCCCCCTTTATTTGAATTCATGGTCAAGCATGTTCTGTGAAGCATGGCTTTCATACATCATAAACAATTGTCATGTTCTTCCTGCTACTTATTTCCAAGAAGTATTTAATATATTGTGCCTGTGACACATAAAAACTATTTTGGTTTTAAAAATCAATTAAATTCCTTTTATGCAAAATGTAACCTTTAGATTTAGTTATGTGGTCATTGTGGTAAAATATTAACAGGATGAAGACAACACTTTATATATGCATAATTGAACAAAAATCATAATGGAAATGTTTCTTTCTATGTACTGACTCTTCACTATTTTATTTTAAGCAAGACTTTAATATTGTATAATTGAAAATTTTCCTTATTAGGGTTTTAGTTGTGTGTACATTATTTTAATAATACTTTTTCAAACACATATAGAAGATTAAATTTTAAATAGTTGCTTAATAACATTTAGAAAATACTGTGTCAAAAATTTAATTCTAAGATTTCATCTATAATCTAAAATTGTGAGGACATGCCCTGATGGATTCACAGTAAACTACATGAAAAAAAAAAAAAAAAAAACAACTTCTGGGCAGATCTGTGGAGATTGATGAGATTGTCATTTGGGATGCTGGACTCTACAAGGTGGGTAGGAACCAGCCAATCTTAGAGAATGTTTTTAAATAGAACAAGAAGTTAGAGGAAGCTAGAATTGGCTCCTTTTGTTTACTACCACTTGTCTGAACTGGAAGAATTTATCTCATCTTGTTTAATCCTTGGATTCACATTTATACCATTGGCCCATTGGGTTCTTCACTCATAGGTCTCAGACAGAATTATCACAAGCTTCTGTGCATGTTCAGTTCATAAACTGTAGACTAACATTTGTGACACCATCAACCTTCTATCCATATCCATCCTACTGGCTGTTTCTCAGGAGAACCCTAATACAACATTTTAATGCATTTTATTTTACTTTGTCTCCTTTTTGAAATTATTAAGAATAGGAATAATGCTTGGAATGAGAGGCGATGTTTACAAGGAAGGCTTATTGAGCTGCACAGTAAAACAGAAACATTCTGGGCTTAGTTCATGTCTGCCCTTTCACATGGCACAAACTTCACTAGCATGATGCTGAGGATAGAGAGAGGTGAGAGGGATGAAGAACTAAGTGAGTTTTGAATAGCTCTATTTTTCTCTTCCTATTATTTCTTAGTTGCAAGATTTTGAGATTAACCAATTTTTATAGAAAAAAAACTATGTTAATCAGAGGAACTAAAGGAAATTTCAAAAGAGAAAAAAAATGAAATGGAAGTAGGTTGGAAATACATGGGTGAATTGTTTGACTATTTTCTTATATGGATAACATTTAGTTTTGTTGATATGGAAAGAATTTAGGTTTCTGTATAGTATTTTATGTATGTTTTAATTATACCTATGTATATGGAGGTATAAGATGAGGTGGGGTGAAGAATGCAGCAATGGTACACAAGAAAATAACACCCGATATGACATCTCAAGCAGGTTTTATGCTTGGTGGGTAATGAAGTTGGAGAGCTGAACTCACAGGGTTATTGATTCATAGAGTAGAGGGGTTTCGATTTCTCTGACTTATATTTCTTCATACATTATTGAAAAAGGTCAAAGGTATTTGTGCTTACAACTATTGCCTCAGTTTTCCAATTCTCTGGAGACAAGTGCAAAATTAGTATCCAGTTACTACTATTATTTCTTCAGAGATCTGTTGTAGGAGAAAATAAGAACCAGATATTGGTGTATGTTCATGTACAAGGTCATGGAGAATACCAAAATAAACACACTCACAGTGTGCCAAAAATTGAACAAAAAATTTTGTGCTATAACTATCAGGCTTATGTTTAATCATATTTTCCATTAATTTTGAAGAAAGTCAATAATATGCATGAACTTATCCCATCCTAATTCAGCATAATTGATTCACATAATGTGAGCATCTCTTAAAACTGTAACCTCTTCTTTTAATTTCACATTTACAAATTACATATATATATCCATACATATAGCAAGCATATTGTGCATATATGCACTTGATTTTTAGATACAAATGTGGTACATGAGCTCTTTGAGCTCACTGATATTACTCTAGTAAATAAATAATCATATAGTCTTAGTAAAAAACTATGTTACTTGCTCTTTATTACTTCTTTTTTTAATTTTTTTAAATTATTTTATTTATTTTTTGGAGAGAGACACAGAGAGAGAGGGAGAGGGAGACAGATAGAGATGGGCGTGCCAGCAGTCTCTCAGCTGCTATGAATGATATCCAGATGCCTGCGCCCCCTTGTGGGCAAGTGCGGCATTGCGCCCTTGCGTCACTTTGCATCTGGCTAAACTTGGGACCTGGAGATTGGAACCGGGTTCTTAGGCTTAGCAGGCGGGCGTCTTAACCGCCGCTAAGCTATCTCTCCAGCCCTATTACTTCTTTATTAGTAAGTATATTATCAGAATGGGATGTAAATTAGATATACATTAATAATTTATCATTTGCTTCCTGATTTCACAGATGATTTTCATGGGGTATGCATTCAAATGAAACAATTAGATTTACTTTTATGATAATTGAAATAGGTTCCATAACTGAGTCACCACTAGGAAAAATCCAAATGAAGATTGTATGAGCTTAAGAAATCTGTACCTATTTTAGTTTCCAGTGGCTTCCTGCCACTGTAAAAGAACTCCACACACATGTGCTACTTCATGCATCTGTCTTTACATAGGTACTATGGAATGGAATTCAGGCTGTAAGGCTTTGCAAGTGCCATTAACTGATGAACCGTCTTGCCAGCCCAACTGTTTTGTTTTCTGTTTCAATAAGAATTAGGTTATTAGAACAGTAAATAAAGAAGTTACAGCTCTTTTTTTGAAAATCTTTAATATTCACTTGAGGATGTAGATGAAGATAACAGATTGATACACTTTGCTGACACACTCTTGTATCATGATGCTCTTAAAGGACATTTGCTTGCTTGATATGGCTTAAGTTAGGAAAATTGATGAGAAATAAACAGCAAATGTTGAACAAGTCCAGCTGAGCTTCAGTTTCTTATGTGAGTACTAACAGATATCATTCACAAACTTCAAATGAAATGCCCTTTAGCTAAATAATAATAAAATAATATTTACAAGAGTAAATGTCACATATTTAGAAGTATAATTCCTCATCCTTCATAAGAAAGTATGAGATCTCAGCATACAATGGAAATATATCCATCTCTTAAATTCATTCTATTTTTTATTTGTTTGTTTGTTTACTTATTTATTTATTTTGTTTTTCAAGGTAAGGTCTCACTCTAGCTCAGGCTGACCTGGACTTCACTATGTAGTCTCAGGGTGGCCTCAAACTCATGGTGCTTCTCCTATCTCTGCCTCCTGATTAAATTCATTTTACAGTATCTATATCAAAATGCCTGTGGTCACTTCACATCCTAAACTATGTCCTAAGGTCCTGAGTCTTGGTGACACAGTGGAAAGTGATGCTGAGTGCCCTTTTGGGGAACTCTGCAACTGGAAATATGCCAGTGAGCTTGAGGGTTACCTTTGGCACCAGTGAGCAATGGGAATGCAATAATGTTTCCAAGTTTCAAGGAGAGAAGAGTGGAATTGGGGTCTCCTAAGGTAGTTATTCCAGAGACATATCACTACCTGCCCAGCCTCAGGTACTTATGCTGTTCCTTCTTTCTTGTGCAAGTCTACCTCTTCGCCCACAGAACTCTTCATCTAATTCAAAGTAATTAAGTAGATAGTCCCTTCCACTTAAAATAATACAAAGAAGAGTTTTCAAAAGTACCAGCATTAATAAATTTTATGTATTTACCTTATGTACCACTTCACTTTTACCTGTGAGGTAAAACATGTAGTGTTGTTGTAGACTGGTATCTTGTTGAAGGTAAGGGTTTCTTTTTATTATTTATTTATTTCATAGACTTGGTATAGGCAAAGACTATGGATCTCATGTGGAGTTACAATCAATCAGCTAGGTACATAGATTTAATTCTGATTTACTTTTAAAAAAATGCTTGAGGCAAGCCCAACTGACTTCCTTTTTTAAGTGGGTGGGGGGGGGGGCTAAAATTGGCACACCAGCGCCTCCAGCCACTGCAGTAGAACTTCAGACGTGTGCCACCTTGTGTGCACATGCAAACTTGCCTGTGTGTATCACTGTGCATCTGGCTTATGTGGGACCTGACAGTCAAACATGAGTCCTTAGGCTTTGGAGGCAACCACCTTAACTGCCAAGCCATCTCTCCAGCACTTGTTTACTTATATGTAGCACAGATTTTCTCACAATTAAGTGCATCATAAAGCCATTGGTTGTTTCAACACTATAAAATGAATGTAACATATTAGTGTACCCAGTTTAGTTCAGAAAATCTTTTTTGTTGTTTTTTTTCTGGTTTTACAATAATTTCTCATTTTTATCATTTCAAATAGAATCAGGAGCTTCATGAGATAGGACTATTTTGTTCAATAGTTTCAGCAGCTATATAAGCATAACTACCTATATGTGATAGCTAAAATCAATATGAAAATTTCATTAATATAGCCTTCTCCTAGATTTATAATTGTTATAGATAAACTTATGATTATGTACGAATGCACAGAGAAGTGTATATTAATCCAACATCTAACTTATAAAAAATAATGCCATTTAAAAGATCATGGAGGAAAAGTATTTTTTTTCTTCTAACATACATGAGCAATGATTCAAGTATTTTGCTCTTACAAAGAAGCATAGTGGGGCTAGAGAGATGGCTCAGCATTTAAGGCACTTGCCTGTAAAGCCCAGTGACAATGGTTCAATTCCCCATTACCCACTTATAACTAGATGCAGAGTGGCACATGCATCTGAAATTATCAGCAGTGGCTGGAAGCCCTAGCATAACCAGTCTCTCTCTCTCTCTCTCTCTCTCTCTGTCTCTTTCTGCTTGAAACTATACAAATAAAAATATTTTTAAAAAATATAAAAAAGAAAATTAAGTAACATATTGAAACATGTAATCTCACTGATACTTCTTTATAAATTTTAGTGTCACTGATATATGAAAGCACACAGAAAATTAAGGTGTGGCACATTAGTCCCTTTTCTATCACTATTATTTCAATGCAAACAGCTTTGAACTCTGACATGACTTCTCTACCATTAATCAAAATAAGAAAACTAGGAGATGTAGGATTACTTTATAATCTACTATTTGAAGAGATATTTTCTGGCATTTTCAGATTTCCATAATATCACACCAAAATCAGATAATCAGAATCAAATAAATTAAACCTGTATTCAGAAATGATGAATAATTAAATTGATTATACTTTAAAAAACTTGATTACCAGAGAATACAATAAGAAAATACAATGCATAGAAAAAACACTTGTACTCAAATTTCCAAATGTTCAACTAACAATACATTTCCTGAGTTTTGAAGATCATCTCATTTCAAAGGTCTCAAGGAATCTTTTCTATAGTCTACTTTAACTTTTCCAAAGAGAACGTTTATTATTAATGTTTAATTTACTTTCATGTAAATTCTTCAACAGAACACTCCAATCTTTCCTTTATGTGAAATCTTTCATGTTATATGGAAATATTATCAATTCCTTAAGAGTAGAAAAATTGTAAGTTAAAAATCATAAAATTGGTTATGAAAGAAGCTTCTGTAATCCAGACTTAGTTTATTGAACCAAGATTCAAAAATTGAATTATACTACATATAGAATTATAAAAAAAATATTTCCATGTCTTTAATTTTCCTCACATACTATATCATTACAAAATTATCAACAGATACAATATACATATGTGTGTGGTTGTATTATAAGAGTTGCACAGAAAACTTTATGAGGTATATATAAATTGCCAAGTTTGATGGAAAATACAGTCAAATATCTTATATCATATTTTTATAAACATACAGTTTAAGAGATAAATATAAAAATTATACTTGGTATACATTGCTTTCTGTCTTATAAAATATTACCACTTAGACATGCTCTTACTTATTAAAGACATTATTTGTAGGTAATTGTTTTGAATTCTGTGTCAGCACTAAATTCTATCACTGTACTAAGCAGTTCATCCACACACAAAACCCTGCATACGGGAACTAACTATGAGCTGAATTTCCAAATAAGGATCAAGACATTCAGGTTTTAGATGATATGGCCAAGACCACATAGCAAAGAAGGGGAAAAGGCAGGCAGGATTCAATCAGTCTGGGTAGGAGATCTACCTTCTACAGTATCAAAAGAAAGCCAAATCAGGTATAGTTTGCTTTGCTATCAAACTTATTTGAAAATGTGGGTTTGTTTCAATATAGTTGTTACATTATGAAATGATTTGAGCATAATGAAATTTTCAGTCTGTGCAAAATCGTAACTGATAACACTAGGTAAACATAAAACAGTCTACTTGCAGGACCAAAATATGTACTTACAAGGTGGACTTGCTCCTATACCCAAAGAGGTGCCTGCAACTTGTGCTGTTCCAATTTTTCCTCTATCTCCCTCTACCTCCTTCCTCCACCCCTTCACAGTAACTCAAAAGCTGCAGCCTTTCCAGCCCTTGATAAAACTTCAGGTTCTCCCTCAAAGTGAAGCTTACCAGGGTCATTATGGCTTATATGTGTTTCTTAACTAAGTATAAAGTTGTGCTAGAATTTTTAAACTTTTATGTCCCTGCCTTTTTTTTCCCCTTTATGTCTTACTCTGAAATCTGGAGCCTTGCATTCTTAACCCCATTTACCTGTAAAATCTGTCCTTTTTTGGTCAGTTTTTCTCCTACAGGTATTTTTTTGTGGGTGGGGGAAGCATACTATATCTGTTGGAACTGTGTCTCTCCTGGTTAGTGGGATAGAAAGCTGCTTCTTTTTTTAATGATTATTATTTTTTATTTATTTTAATTTTACATTCATGTTGGTGCCTTTGGCATCCTCCTCCCTGTCCTCCCACCCTCCAAAGGACCCTCCTCATTGGAGAATGGTGGTTGTGCATTATGGTGGTAGCCAGAGCCCCAGCTGAAACCATAGAAGGCTGCCTCTTTAACTTCAAATTTATTAAGAGTGCTGGGATTAAAGGTGTGTACCACAACACTCAGCTGCACTTGTATTTTAATAATTTCTTGATAATTCTGACTTGTATATTTTGGAGGTTGCATATAGACAAACACCAGTAGATGGCTACTTAGAAATACATTTTAGTTTTGGATTTGTATTTTATTTTCTAAGACAATACCAATTGCACTGAATAAAATTGAACCAAGTATATTACAACATAATATATGATCCACATGCAAGGTTATTAGTCACTACCACAAAGCAACAAGCACACTGCAATTATTTGTAGCACTGTCTATGAAACATAAAGTAAATACAAAGCCACTTGAGCATTTTGGAGACTTGCAAGGATTTAAGTTCAAAAGGAAAATTAGAGCACAAATTACTTTTGGTACCAACACTTTGCTGAGGTAGTTTGATTCCTGGACAATGATATAGAGTTGTCGGGATCATGGTGTCTGAGGGCCAAATAATTGAAACCTCAAATGGTTTCCTGCATGGATTAAATTCTAAGAAAATCTATATTGGGAAGATAATACCTTATATTCCCCAAACCTATCTATTTAAAATAATTCTGGCCAAAACAGAGAAAAAATATAGCATTAAAAAAATGAATAATGGCTGGGCGTGGTGGTGCATGTCTTTAATCCCAGCACTCGGGAGGCAGAGGTAGGAGGATCGCCGAGAGTTCAAGGCCACCCTGAGACTTCATAGTTAATTCCAGGTCAGCCTGGACCAGAGTGAGACCCTACCTTGCAAAACCAAAAAAAAAAAAAAAAAAAGAAAAGAAAAAAAAAGAATAAGTAATACTATGTTATTCATAGTATTATTTTAGGACATTTAAATGTGAGTTTCTGGGCTGGAGAGATGGCTTAGTGGTTAAAGTGCTTGGCTGTGAAACCTAACGACTCATGTTCAATTCTCCAGGTCCCACATAAGTCAGAAGCACAAAGTGATACAATAGTGCAAGGTTGCACATTAGCACAAGGGGGCACACACATCTAGAGTTTTATTGCAGTGGTTGGAGGACCTGGAACATCAAATCTCTCCTCTCTCTCCCTCTCTTCTCTCTCTTTCTCTCTCTCCCTCTTGCTCTCTCACATAAAGAAAAATA
Organism: Orientallactaga sibirica; assembly: GCA_036365145.1. Classification (NCBI taxonomy): domain Eukaryota; kingdom Metazoa; phylum Chordata; class Mammalia; order Rodentia; family Dipodidae; genus Orientallactaga; species Orientallactaga sibirica. The sequence goes on along the minus strand of JAEOAD010000004.1, from coordinate 25,808,162 downwards.
AAAGGCCAATCTTTTGGGCTTGTCTTAAAAACAAAATAAAAAAGAAAAAATAATAATGTGAGCTACCTATAAAACAAATACTGAAAATCACCCCTCAGTCTTTTCTTTTGCTATTCTTTCCTGAATCCAATTCCTTTACAATGGATGAATATTTTCACAATCATGTATTTTATTTGACTTTATTTTAAGATTTAAGACTTATGCTCCTTCTTTTGAAAGATACTTGAACTAACTAGAGGCTTAACTTGATGCTAGAAATGTAAAAATTGAATAGAATATTTTGCTGTTAATTTATTTTATCAAAACAATTTGTTTGGGCTGGAGAGATGGCTTAGTGGTTAAATGCTTGCCTATGAAGCCTAAGGATCCCGGTTCGAGGCTTGATTCTCCAGGACCCACATAAGCCAGATGCATAAGGGGGCACATGCATCTGGAGTTCGTTTGCAGTGGCTAGAGGCCCTGGCACACCCATTCTCTCTCTCTCGCTCTCTTCCTGCCTATTTCTGTATCTCTCTCTCTCAAATAAAAAAAAAAATTTGTTTTACAAAAGGAAAGAGCACCTAAGAGGTCTTTATTTTTTCAAATATAGTGAATAAAGTTTCAAAAATAGAATAAAAACCAGGAGGCTGGAGAGATGGCTCAGTAAAGCACTTCCCAAGCAAGCAAGGAGAATCAGTTCACATCCTTAGCACCCACGTACAAGCCTGGTGCAGTGAAGCCTGATGGCAATCTCAGTGCTGGGGAAGAGGGTACATGACATCCCTGGGGCTTTCTTGCTAGCTTGTCTAACTTCATTTGTGAATCTAGTTTCAGCAACAAGTCTGTTTGCATAAAATTAAGTGGAGAGGAATTGAGGAACACACCTGATGTCAGCCTGGCCTTCATCAGCATGGACATGTAGGCTCATGTGACTATACACATATGAACATGCACACACAAACACCCATGCACACCACATACACAAGTGCAAAAAATATAGACTGGGGAAGAAATTTCTCTTGTAAGATTTGTCTATTTTTATAGAAAACAATCAGTCATTTCTTAGTATGAAGGGATGCTTAACAGAAAAGATATGGAGTCATACTTATATATTTGTTTGGCATTTTCACATGGTTGTCTCTAAATCATTCCTATACGGAAAAGTATTGAAACACTTTTAAATGAATCAAAAATATTATTGCACATTTAGTCAGGAACTGAGATGTTCTGTAATATACTCTTCTGATACCTACATCTTTCATCATCTTTGAGCTTTACCACTTTATAACATGAGATGAATGATTGCATTACAAATTATTCTGGTTCATAGACATGCAAATGAATTTGTCTCATCAAGTACAATTGATTTCCTTTCTCCCCTGTAGGAGATACATGCTTTGCATCTACCAAATAAATTCATTTCAGCAGGTTTAATTGCCTCTATATGTGTCTAGTCAATCGGTGTTCCTTTGAACTAGTTGTAATCTGTTACCCATCCCCTCATTAATTGATGTTTTAAATAGAAGATTTTGCATATTTTCATTTCATACTTGTAGGAGAGTTGTGATTTTTGTACATGTATCCTTAACACTTCGTATTTGATTCAAGTATGTGCCTAAACAATTTCAATGGTTACTATCTCAAAAGCACCAATCTGATTTTAAATATATATATATATATTTGGGAATGTTAAATCACCCTCATCTTCTTCCTTTCATTTTTCTCTCCTCTCCCTATTCCATATCAAATTGATTCCCAGGAGTTTCCGTTTCAAATACCTCTCAGCTCATAATAATGGGTCCAAGTTTCTTTCTGGCAGGATGCATGTATTTATGCAATGACATCCCACACCATTTTATATTATTCCTATCCTCTTGGAATGATTTAAGACCAAGCTACTAAACGAGCAGCTTTTTATATAGACATTCTCACATTCAATCAGATTTCAGATCACAGCTATTCTACTTTCCAAATCGCTCCCAGATCCTCCACTTTGCTCTATTTCCACCATTACTCCAACAACAGTATCCATTCTTAGAATTCATAGTTGTGTGAATTCAAGAGTTCTTGTATGAAAACAGGAGAGGGATCTAGTGGGTCAGTAACAACTTGCTGGAAGAGAGAATGCTGCTCATCCATCATGTCATGAAGCCTACTGAGTATCAAAACAAAAGCCAGGTGGCTGAATGCACTTATTATCACAGTATAATGTACAGAAAAAGCTTTATTTGATTACTTTGACAGAAGCCAGCACAATCAATGCACAGAAAACAGAAAACTGCTGTTGACATTTGGCTGTGTTGTTAAGATCAACTAAAAAAGTATGCATAAGGAACTTCAATTTATTGCTTAAAAATGTGTACAAAACATCACTATGGATATTTTTAAAATGGGAAAATATCTTCTTAAAACAATGAAATAATATTGCCCTTAAAGTAACTACATGTTTTAATTACTCATCTAAATTTGTCAGTTCTCTAATTTTTGCAATAAGTATGCTAGAATTTTCAACCTTGTTCTTTTAAACTCATGTAAGAAAAGGAGAAAAACAAAAAGCGTGGAGGCTGGTGTGATTACACATTGATATTTCTTACATTGTGAGCGTGTCTTTTTCATCACATACATAGTCCCGAATCTGGTATTCTGTAATGTCTTAAATAGCATTTAAAAGTGTGTTAGTGAGCTTTGTTTCCTTGTTTGTTTTTAAGAGAAATGAGCCAAGAAAGCCTCTCCATATGCCTAGGTTCTGAAAAATCCGAGAGGTCTCTAAGCTAAGTAAACTTAAAAAATGCCATTAAACAATATCATTAAATATTATCTGAATGGAGCTAGAGATTCAGTCATATAAGAAGGAGTCTCGTGAATCAAGTAATGACCATGGAAAAATTACACTGGCAGTAGATAAACACTCAAGTTTGCCCTTTCGTGGAAGAGATAGCTCCCAGTTACTTGCAAATAACATTTTCATCTCATTCTTCTGAGTTTATACCAGAAGACAGAAACAAATAATGCATGTGAAGAGTGAAACTTACCCAGCAAAGCGTCATGTAGAGAGAACTTGGATGACTGCAAATTTCTTTACTGGTTGATAGTGATAATGAAGCAATTAACAGCTTTAATTCTTCATGACAGTTAATATTTTGGCATAGGGCATTCACTTAGGATTGTGCTAGGTTTTAACATTTTGAGGGTGCTCAGGAAAAAAAAAAACAAAAAACAAAAAACTAGTGCCATCTAAACTCCATTCCATGCTGTGTGTGCCAAAGCACGCATCCTGATGGGAAAATGAGTCCTATTGAGCAGTATTTATTTTCCACATTAATACAAACAAGGTCCATCAATAGCACTGGTTAAAGCTTAGTTTCTGCTTTAAGAAGCCTGAGGTCTTGGACGACAGCTCCAGTTTAGTACATGTATCCCCAGAAGATCTGGCTCTGAAAGAGTATGAACAGATCCTCTGGTACTATATTGGTTTTATTGTGTTTAAATTTAATTAGGCCATTTGGAATTAAATTTTAACTGGGTATAGAGTTTTATCTTTGCACAGGATTTGTCTTTGTGTAAATCCTTCACTCAGCTTTTCGATGTTTACTTATACTTAAGAATTAATAAGTTGTTAAGTAGTTATGTTTTAATTTGGTCAAATTAAATGGAAAACCGTGTGCATTGCTAAACCTTTACTTCATAATAATTGTGCAGTTCCTGGCGCTTTCTCCTTTGTACCAAAAATGATATGGCAATGTTTTTGTTTACTGTTTCTGAATTATAGATTTATAAGGGTAATATTGAAAAGTCAAATATGTTCTGATATGAATATCATAAATAAATCTTACACATTTTAATAATTATTTTCTTTTCCTGAAAAACTATGGAACCTTATAAATAGATTAAAATTTAAAACCTTTTTTAACTATCAAAAGAAACAAGATATTTTGAACATTATGACAAAATTATAGAAATATGATTGTGGGATGACTGAAGTCAAAAGACAATTTCCATACCAGGCTAGAATTAAAGGTTATATTCTGGGTATATTTTAATCTTTTTTTTTTTTTTTTTTTTTTTCTGGAGCCTGCAGTCAACAAAATCAGGCACACTGAGTAGCATATTTTTCCTTTTGAATAACCTCTCTAAACCTCACAAAGTTCTTTTATCCATAAAAGTCAAAATGTACTGCATGTTCTCTTCATTACAGGGCAATATTGTTAATTATTGAGCTGATTTTATACAAGCAAGCCTTGTGCAAGTTTAAGGAAATTATTACTGGCTGTGAGGGAATCTACAAATTTGGGAGAATCTCCTCTTCCTTGACCTTCTCCTGTTTCACTATCAGTTTTCTCTTCAGTTATTTTCCTTGATGGCAGTCCTGAAGGCAAGGTGATCCATCATTCCAACCAGTCCTAGCCTCCCAAGTGTTTCCATGTAGCACTGCTAATGTCATTCTGCCCATCACAGACAAGTATCTGTGTCACAATTCTATGAGAATCAAGACATTTCTTTATTAAACTGATATACCAACCACTGCTAGTACTCATAAATACTAAACTAAACTAAACAAAAGGGATGCTTTTTATAATACTGCACATTTGAATGTAAATAATCCTTCTGTTAATTTCACTAAACTCTAGAAGGGCATATTTGAATAGTTCTATTTATAAATGATGCTCAATTTCTTTCACTAACTTCTTACTCTAATTTTGGGGATGTTTTTAATAGGTGGGAGATAAATATTTGAATTTAAAACATCAAATAGCAGAGTTTATTAAGAAATAGTTATCGAGTAGGTCATAGATGTCAAATAATCACTTGGGAGTCACAAAAATTGGCTTGTGATCCCTACTCCAACACTGTGAACCTGAGTTCCATCTTTGCTCACAGTTTGTATTTGTAAACTATTGAGAAAGTTGAGTAGTTGTTCAATACACTTATCTGTGGCAGTTCCAATGTGTTTTCATGTCTCTAATTATACAATGTTAATAAACCTCCCTAAGAAGAGGATTAAATATAGAATATATAATCATTTCACTCTATTTAGTTCAATTGAAGGATCAAACAATCACATGTTCACATTTCCTTAGCTAAGCCTTCAGAATATGACAAACTTCATGTTTCAATTATACATAGACAGATCTGACACAAAACGTCTGCTGCTTTTCATAGCTAGTAAATTTCTAATGGTAAATATAACTTGAATGTTCTGATTCCTAACTCGTCCAAGGTTCACATTGGGATGGTTTTTGATTCTGTGTGAGAATAAATGCACGTGTCTGTTTAATGATTTGTTAATGCCAAATCCTTTAACTATAATGAAAACTTAGAGGAGCTCACTATATTATAAGCAGTTGGCGATTGCACTTGCAGTTGTGGCTGTTCTCACCAACCTGCCCTGGCACTCAAATGCTTTTTAATTGAGTCAGTATTTGACTGCACTAATCGCAAAGAATTTTGTGTCGAAAGAAAATAATGTTTCTCTTATTTTCTTTATATAAGATTGAGAGTAATGGGGAGAATGAGAGAAAGGAAAATAAAAACAAAAGGTTAATGTTCAAGTGAATAGGGAAATGCGCCTCTTATGAACAGTAGTTAGGAAACCAAATTAAATGGGTAACAATATCACAAACCCACCCTCTGTATTTACACACATGAGACACTGTCTCACCGGTCATGAGATAAACTGTGACAATCAAAGATGAGAGAAAAGCCTCAAGAGAATGTTGGCTATTGTTCTTTGATTTTGGTTTCAGTAGTTAAGACCTATAGGTGCCTACTTGCTTTACTTAGTCAGATTTCTCATATCATGCTACCCCATTTTTATTGTTTCACATTAGAATTCTTTTGTGAATACTTAAAATATTAATGTATTTTTTTCTTTACTGCATTACATTCCCTATAGCCATTCCTGCCAAATAAGATATGTTGGTATTGGTTTGTGATCTTGAAAATTGTGTAGTATTTTGAGTATGTATTTACCATTATTAAGTGGCTAGCATTATATGTCACTGTTAACATATTGTTACTGTTTTATACATATCTATTACTTTTACATCTATATAATGTAAAATGCCCCATGGCCCTATGTGTTACAACATTTGTTCCCACCTGGTGGTGCTTTTTGAGAAGGAACCTTTAAAATATTTTTAGTTTTATTTTTATTTATTTGATAGAGAAAGGGAGAAAGAGAGAGAGGGAATGGGTGCACCAGGGACTCCAGCCACTGCAAACGAACTCCAGACATACGTGCCCCCTTGTGCAGCTGGCTAAAGTGGGTCCTTTGGCTTTGCAGGCAAATGGTAAGCCATCCCTCTAGCCTAAGAAGGCACCTTTAGGAAGAGCATCCTCCTTGAGGATGTGGCTCACTTGGGATAAACCTGGAGGTTTTAAAGTGAATGCTCATTTCCTGTTGACTATTGCTTCTTGACTGTCAAGTGACTGGCTCTGCTTCATACTTTTGCCACCAAGCCTTCCCCACCAAGAGATTTGCCCTGAAAACTGTAGAACAAAATAAAACTTTTTCCTTCCTCAAGATGCTTCTGTTCAAGTATTTATTAAACACACTGAGAAAACAGCTAATATAATGTACATGTATATCTTGTTTATTACAACTTTACTGTGTGCCTTATACATCACCACGTAACGTTTTCCTACTCACCAAAGATTGATAGACAAGTTGTTCTTTTCTTCTTTCTTTTTATTTCTTTCTTTTCCTTTCTTTTTATTTTAAATTTTTGGATACCATGAAAAGGTCCTTAATGAACACACACACACACACACACACACACCTACACACGTGTGTGTGTGTGTGTGTGTGTGTGTGTGTGTGTGTGTGTAAATATATAACTCCCTATAACCTTGGGTGAAATTTCTTTGGCATATAAAAATATAAAATCCTGGAGTGTAATAAAGCACACATTTTTTTCTTTTGGTTGCAATTAATCAGGTTAATATTCTTAAACTCATGTCTCTATCAACATTTGACATCATGTAGCTTTATATTTAGATCCATACTAAATTGACTGTACTAGTGTGTCTATTAGGCCAGGGTTGTAGCTCAGTGGTGGACTTCTTGCCTTAACATGCATGAGACTGGGATTTGATCAGCAAGACTAAAAAGCAAACAAAAATAGGTCAATGCATTTGCTTTGTTTAAATTGTTATTCACTTGTCTTAACTAGCATTTCTCTGACTGTTTATACATTTGAGTAATCATTAATCTACTCCCTTGCCATTTAAATTATGTTTCAGAATCTAGTAGAGTATGGTAGCACATGCCTGTAATCCCGGTACTTGGGCAGTTGAGGCAGGGAAATCAGAAGTTCAAGGCAATCCTCAACTACATAGCAATTTTGTGGCCAGCTTGGGATACCTCATACTAAAAATAAAATTAATTTGCTAATTTGCATTTTCTAAATTTAAGCCTATTATTGTTTGTAGGCATTAAAAGCTTCTTCCCTCAAATATACCATTTTCTATTAATTGTACCTGTGCCCACAATTTTCTCCTCATTTCTCTATCTTATGTATTATTCCTAAGAGATATGCTATTAGAAAGAGGTACAATAACTTACATAGGAACAATATGCAGTATAAGAACTTTGACAGAAGCACAAGTTAGTTTCTGAGGGGTCTAAACTGACAAATGCCTCAAATAGCTGAAGTAGACTATATAAGAAGCTTCCCAGAAGATGGAGATGAAAATGCACAATACATTTCACTGTTTTTAGTTAATGCTCACTATTGCTGAAGTTCTTTCATATTCTTATTTGAAAAGATATTCTACATTTTTGTATGCTGACTTTATAGTTCTGCCTACCACTTTTAAATCTATGTTTCTTCGAATGCAATGTCATATTCAATATTAATTGGAAATGTCCTTTTATATTTCTTTGAATGAACCAGTTATTTATCATTTTTATTATGTCCCTTTGACTTATGTTGTCCCCACTCCAGTATGTGGGGTTCATATGAAGTTATGAAAGGGAACTGTTTTTTTTTTTTTCAATGAATAACTTGCTTTTGTTCTTGGTATTCTATATCTAGTATGTTCCAGTATGCAAGTGTGTTTGCACAAAATATATGCAGTTAGCTATAAAAATCCAGACACTTCTAAATTAAAAAACAAACACTTTGTAGCATACAACCCCTTGAAGGTTTCTGTTTGTTTGTTTTTTATAAAGTGTGTGTGAGAAGAATCTGACCAAGTCTTAACATTTATAAACATGAATTCATTTTTATTAGGTATAAGAAAATACCTTATTCACCTGAGGGATCTTTTTAACATTTCCTCTACTAGAAGGGAACTGCTTAAGCAACTTTATTTCTGAGTTGTTTTGTAGTCATATATAATGAACATTAACATATTGAGTCATTCAAGTGAACAAAAGAAAAAGGAAATAATTTAGAAAAGTATGACTCCCCTTTGTTCTTCTTAGTGTCAAAGGGATTAAGAGGACAAATAGCAAGGGAGGATTATCTCAGCCTCCTTTCTAACTGGGCTGGGTTCACCTTATCTGCCAGCATCAGTGGCAGCATGACAGGTTTTATAGGCTGTTTCCCTTCACTATTTATAGAGGTGTGGTGCCTGGAGCATTTCATGATCATTTTTATTTGTACCAGTCAGCCCTCATTAGCCTACTTTCTGAGGACAATAGAATTATAAAATCACTCTGTCAGTCTGCCCTACCCTTTTCCACTAATAACTTCTGATCCCAGAGGCTAATTTCAACCAGACCTGGCAGAGTGGGCAAAGGACTCACCGTTTCTATAAACACAAAGACACACACCAGAAAGTGTGGCAGCGCCCTCACCCTATACTCCATAGATTTAATACAGAGACAGGCTTAGCTAAAAGGCCCAAAGTGTGCAAATCAATTAGATACACAGTTGCTGGGTGAACTTGAAAATAATCTAATTTCAGTAAAAGGTATTCAATGGAAAGAGTCTGTTGAAATATGTTTAATAAAATCCAAATCTCAGAACTTGCTCATATCTGACAAATTATTTTATATTAGTTAATAAATAAAAAAATATCTTCTAAAGCACCTTTTGTAAATTCAGTTTTCATTAAATAGAATCATATAAGTATTTTTTATTTTATTATAATGTAAAAGGGCATATTTATGCAAAATCCTATTTGGTTCATTGTTATTTTAGCTATATTAAAACTATTAATTTTAATTCATTGGCCATGAGGATTAATTCATGTCCTTGTTGAGTTTCACTTGCTTAACTGACTTTCTTTTAAAAAGCATGAATCTATAATGAGACCAGCATATTTTTCTTCTGATTTACACTTTTTTGTTGTTGTTGTTGTTTGTTTCTTCCTCTTCCTTTTCTGAATTTTAATGTGATGAATCATGCTTAGTAGGCTGGATGCCTACTTTTTAACATGCCCCCAAATTTCAGAAATTTCTATGTCCTTTGTTCTTTTATTCTTGTACTAGTCTATTTGAAAATTATATTTTCATGCCCAAGAATGATGCATCATTAATCAAAATTTTCTCTATTACATAATAGTATTTAATTAGCCTATTCATGTTCATACAAAAATATTATTTTTAAAATCCTGTATTTTTAAGGGGAATGAGTTTTCTTATTGGATTATACTTGATTTAGGATATGAACTTGATCTTAATTCTACTTTTCTTTTTGAAACAAGGAGGTTCTGATTGAATCAGTGTCTATGGGGAATCATCTCATTTCCATAGGAAAAATACTGAAATATTATTGAATATGTTATTAGTAAGAGGTTGAGCTAATGTAAACATGTCCCATGTAACCAAAGGTTCTCCTTTAGGGAAATTGATGAAATTCAGGCTATTTTTTTAATAGCTTCAAAATGTTTTGAAAACATGCTTGATGGCTGGAATATCTTTTATCAGGGCCAGGTGCCAAGAAAAAAATACATTAATTCACTGAAATAAAATTGAAGTGAAAAGGAAAGATAATGTCTCCATGGAGAACAAAAGTTGACATGAAATTGTAATTGTGATACAAAGGTAGCCCTGAGAGTCACACTCGTCCTGACCTCACAGGCATATGTCTTTGGGGAATGGGTGTGTTGTAATACTGAAATCAATTTTCTGAATAAACATGCCGAGGTGAACAGCATTCCCTGCTCATGAGATACTACTGTAGTGTGCAAAAAAGAATGAAGCCCAGGAGCGCTAGCAGCACAGAGAGAGGAGGCCCTAAACCTTGGAAGATGTTTGCTCCTCAGGAATCTACCAGGTCTCACTGCTGACCTCTACCATCAGAAACAAGGGGCAGAAACATCTCTTAGGAAGAACTGTGGTTTTTAGTTTTTCTCTGTCAGTAGAAACACTAGTATACCTCCAAATTCAAACATGAATTACTTTCATAAGCCTTCATTATTATTTTTCAATTTCCCCTACTTTGAGATAACTGATTTCTCTTCCCTTCCCTTCTCTTATCCATTCTACCCTTCCCTTCTACTCTTCTTCCAAAGTTAGGAAGGGAATTAGTTTGTAAAGGGATAACTCTTCACATTTCTAGGTATGGCTGAAATGATTTGCAAATTATTGGCTATAAATTTTCGCTGATTATACTTATGTCAGTTACAGTGGGAAGACATTCAAGCATCCAACCTAGCACTTAGGTCTCTACTGCTCAACACATTTAGATCCTGTTATCTCTTATCAATGAGTAGCATCCTTTGAGACAAACTCCTTCCTATGAACTGCATAGTCCTACAATGCAATCAGATAGTAAGAGGAACTGGCTATGATCATCAAGTATGCAATGTAGCTGTTTCTCTGGGAGGGCAAAACTATTGCCATCTGAAAGGATATGTAAGAACTTCATGACATCTGCCCTGCTAATATGCTCATGAGAAGGGGGAAATTCCCAAGGGTCACACAAGGCCTTCATGAGCCACTGCCCTCCCCAAGACTCAGTTGACTATGTTGGTAGTTCTCCATGGTATAGCTGTCTGGGAGTCACCACTATAAGTAATGCCCATAAACTCATTGGTTTGCCAGCTTGGGTTTGGACATAATCCTTTTTTGGGATCTAAGGAAGTTCCTCTACCTAGTGTAAAGTGATTCTTTTTTTTATCTCCCCAGGAAATTCCATGCTACAACACAGTGATGAGCCTAAAACTACTGAAGAATAATATCTGAAGTATTACAGGTACTAATTATGACTTTAAATTAATGGGGTAAACTATCAAAATTATCTCAAATTTACAATAACAAAATAAATAATTTTTTCTGATAATGGATATTATCAGAAGCATTCTGAGAAAAAAATACACAAATTGCATAAACTAACAAAATGTAAAACAGAGGACCATCATTTATCTGCCAATTATTTCATTCTTGATACACTATTTTTGTGAAATTAGTTATTTTACTCACATGTTCCTGTCAATTACAGCTTTAATCTTAGTTAATTCATGATAGACATGTTGAGGTAGGAAGAATATTATAGACTTCCATTCAATTATATGATTTTAATTTCATTTAACATAGCTGTAATACCTAGTATTTTTCTATGTTCTCTGAAATAAAAAATAAATGCATATTTAATATAATTTTATAAATCTAAGAGAAAATTTTAGGGATAATGCAGATGTAGCTCAGTTGGCAGAGCACATGCTCAGTACACATGAGGGCCTGTGTTTCATTCCTACCATCACACAAGCACAAAATTAGGGTAGTGAAATATTCATTAATAATAAAAATAACTTAATACAGCTATATGATATCCACAGATTTCTAAACACTTTTTATCTATATTCTAAAGCTATTATTTCAAATTTCATAGGTAACATACAATTTAACTTCTGTGCATTAAGCTTGTCACCATGATATTTTTAGATCATTTGTTATATGCTACCAAAGTTTATTAATTTAGTTATATTAAGGAAACAAGAAATCAGTATTCTGGCACCAAAACATCACACATATTTTCCACTTCTTTTCCAAAGTACTTATTTTATTGCATTAAAAAAAGCTGATTATGTAAAAATTACAAATAAGATAAAGTTTTAATAATTTCATCATGTTCTTAAATTCTCTCTTATTTTCTCACTTCCTCCCATTTTACACATTCTTTTGGTTTTCTTCTAAAATTGTGTTTTATGCTCAAATGCATTGTCTAATTAAACACACAAATAAATAATATGCAAAAATGACAAGATGACTTGATATGAGTTAATATGTGGTTTACAGGGAAAACAAAATTGAACTTGCCCTTTCAAAAGATGAGCTCAAACTTTTCCATTCTTACTATTGGAAACAAAAAGAACCAGTCAGGGAAGCAATCCAAATAAAGACCAATGCCAATAATTGTATTTTAACTTTTTGTTTGTCTCTTCAAAGATTATCTCTCTTGAAATTTCTTTCTTTTTTAAAGTAAATATATTGGACTGTAGAGTCAAAGAACAAAGCCAGGAAGTTCAATTTAATCTTCTGTTTTTAACCTGTTCCTAGGGAATATAAATACTCAGTATGCTTGTTTGAGTCCTCTATACACATGAGCCAGGTGAACTTGGTGTAGGTTCTTGATATGCACTTTGATCCTGATGCTGTTTTGTGGTCAAAAGATCAAGCCTTTTCTTCCGCTAAGTGGAAGAGAAATGTTTAAGGCAATATTTAGCTAATTTGATGAACAAACTTACACTAACTTGTTTAGAAGAGATGCTTCAAGCAACAAATCCTTTTACAAGATGACTCAATGTTAAAAGTGACATCACACAGGTCATGAACTGCTTTGACTTCTAAATAGATCAGTGTCTCTTACAGTGAGAATCTTTAGATACCTTAAGAATGTATGGGTGTTTGCTTACTCCTTCATCCTAAATTAAGCTCATGAAAATTTATAGTTTTCCTTTGAATTGATCTGGTATATGCTCTTATTTTATTTACATACCTGAACTTACCAGTACTTATCATCTTAGCTGTTCTCTGTGCTATGTAAGACAGGAATGGAGACACGATAGCTCAGAAAAATCTCCCCTGGCATTAGGGGAAAAGCCTTTTAAATGCATAAACAATTCTTTAAACACTTCTGCTTCTTTTTCTATTTCCCCCTTGGTTTTCAATAGTATAATTTAATTGCAACTGATGATCTCAAGTTTAAAAGAAGATACTTTCTTTAAGAAATATTTTATTTATTTATTTATTTGCAAGGAGACAGAGAGAAAGATACTCTCAGATAGATAAATCTCAACAATTAATATTAGCTCTGTTATATGTGACTCTAATAAGACAAAGTTCTTTTAGCTCCTCAGACAATGTTAGCTATTATCCAAGTTCCTTCACAAGTCAACAACATTGTTATGACCTAATTTTTAAAAGACAGATTTACACAGGACTAAATATGTCACATACAACATAGCTTTGCTGATATGACACCAAGGAAATTGAAAATCAATGAACATTTATGGCATCTAAATCTGATTTAAAGATGTGCTTTGTCACTAAGAGATTGTAATTTAATTTTTATAACTAAATACGGATCAGATATGTGTGTGTGTGTGTGTGTGTGTGTGTGTGTGTGTGTGTGTGTAGAAATATGAATGACTAGTCAGCATGGTTGAAGAGATCTTTGAGATTTGTGAAGCAATTTTATAGCTAAAGAACAAGGCATTGAGAGTGAGGACATTAGTAAGAAAATTAGCCTAAAGAATGAGAAGTTAGGCAAAACAATGGCAAAGGATGTGTTATGGAGAAAGCATAGAGAGAGGTATAATAAAACTAATATAGATCCTTCAAGTGCAGTGTTTGAATAAAATGAATGTCATATGTCCTGCCTAAGGGAGGAAAAGTCATATCCAAAATAGGTCATTTGGCTAAGAGCCCTCTAGAGAGCCCAAGTCAACATCTGAGTGCTAAGCACACAGAGCTAATTAAAAATGTATCACTTTGTAACAAGTGGGATTGCAAAAGGTAGCGACATAGAAACCAATTTGTACATAATTGAATATGTAGTTTTATGTACTGGGCTGCATCTTCCTAGAAAGATTGATGTACTTACATGGAAGACACAGGGAAAATACTGAATATGGGTAAGTATTAAACATTGATGCCCCTGATATGTACTGAGGTTAATTTCCCCCCTTCCCGCCCTGCTGCAAGGAAGATTATGTCAGTGCCCTTCACATGCTGCTGGCTTGCTTTCCCCGGCAGCCTGGAGTACTCCAAGGTGCTTGATTTCTAGCTCATTGATCCTGATTATTTCTCTTCCCCATTCAGGGTTAAATACACTTTAATGGATCTTAAATCTGCCCAACAAAGAGGCTGACTTAGAGACTCATCTTACTCATGATATACGATTATTAATTAATGAGGGTCAGCTGCATAAGAGGCTTGCAGCTGATATGTGTAATAAAGGAAATCATTGCAGACTAAATTATGTAAGGTAGAACAGGAAAGAGTACATTTTATTAGAATCATCAAAATTTCCTGTTTTCAAACTAATTAAGTTAACTCTTTCTGTAGTTTAAATAAATTGTGTTTATGACTTTCAGGTTGCTGCAATTTCCTTCTAGCAAATAAAATGCCTTTGTCTTTTCATTAAGAGGAATATACTTCCGTCCTATAACAGTTAAATTCTGTTCTGGCATCGGGTTTCCACCCTGCACTATTGGGTGGGGGTCAAGTGGAGTGTGCAATGTTCATCTTTTGAATGTGAGTCACTGTTGGCAGCTTGTAGTGACCAGAGAACAAGGGAATCACTTAGAGGCTCCTATGCTGTTTGAAAAATGCTTTATGACATAATGACAATTAACTTAAATCCTCCTTTTCTCCTTAGAGACATTCTTTCCACCTGAACACACTGGTTATCTAATATTATCTGAGACTTTGATTTGAGAGTGTTCTTCTCATGAGAGTATTCTTTGAAGTTTGAGATCTTATTAAAACAAAGGATGTCTGATGACCTTAGCTTCAAGTAACTGAACTATATCACAGACCAGATGTGCAGAGGCTCTTGGAGAAAAAATCTGTTTGAAAAAACAAAGCGAAACAAGACAAAACCACAAAGCTTCAAGCATAATATACTCAGTTGCTTCCACTGGGGATATTCCAATAGTCAGAATGCATTCTTAATCTGAATAACCAACATCGCTTCCTTGCCCAAGTGCAGGGTCAGCCAGTGCTACAATTTGGAAAAGTTTGTCCTCCTGAATAAATGAAGGAGTGTATATTCCCAAATAATAGGTCACCGGTATTAGAGGGTGGGCATTTAACATGAATATGGTGTTATGACATAAAATCGGCGGGTGAGATTAAAGCTTGTTGAATGTTAACTCTAGAAATGGGGTAAGCCCTTCCCCACCCAATTGTATGCTCCAGCATGTTTATACCTCAAAGAGAGAAAACACTGGGTGCTTGAGAACAGCTGAAAGGTAAACCATTCCAGAGCCTGTCTGAGGCCCATCTCTCAAGTCTTAAGACTGGAATAGAATCACTATTGTTTATCCCAGAATATTTTTTTCGAAAAGCACTTAGTAGCATTTAATGAACCTCCTTGGGTGACTTTAAGCCACCAGGACACGGGCACCCCCAACACCCTTTATCTTCTCCTCAGCTCTTCCGCTGAAAATTTTAGCCTTCACTATGACAGGTTGCTTAGGGAGCTTTCCTTTCCCCAGAGCTTTGTAGGAGTCCGATTGCACAACAGCAATGATGGGGGCAACTTGGGTCTTGTTTCTGCCAGCATTTACCCATGTCTGTTCACTGACCAGCGTGCACAACTTGTCAAGGTTGACAGTGGGGCAGAAGCTCTAGCTACTCTTTAAGTGCTAATGCCTCCTACCACCTTGCCCAAGTAAGCTGGATGATATTTGTTGCAGTTGATCCTGTGGTGATGCATGCCACCAGCATCACCTTATCTTCCTGGGTGTTTCTGATGCTTGTAGATGTGGCCTTGGCCATGGCTCACATGGCCCTGAAGCTTCTGGGTCTTCCTCAGTCTGGACGGTATGGGGGCAGCCAAAAGGAAAGAGCTTATCCCACAATATTAAACTAAACTGCCTTTGGTTGGAATTGCAAGTTGGAAACTTCACCTGAGAGAGGTCGCTTTGCACAGGGACCTTGTAGGCATATGGCTTCATCCGACTGTAAGTGGATGTTTCGGGCATTTCTGCTGGATTTCTTAAGTTCTAGTTGTGATGTTCTGTTTTTCACATGCTTCTTGACATTTGTTCCTTCCACTTTTTTTTTTTTTTTGGCAGGTGCTTCAGTCATTTCTGCTGGAGTTTGGTAAGTGCTGGCTGCTCTATTTTTTTTTTTTTTTTTGTTTTTTGTTTTTCGAGGTAGGGTCTCTAGCTCAGGCTGACGCTCAGGCTGACCTGGAATTAACTATGTAATCTCAGGGTGGCCTTGAACTCACAGCAATCCTCTTACCTCTGCTTCCTGAGCGCTGGGATTAAAGGCGTGCGCCACCACACCTGGCTTATTTTTCTTTTTAAATAATTTTTCTTGAGAACTTATATTCAGTAACATACTACAACTTGATTATATTTCAGTGTCATTACCCTCTTTTGTACCCTCTTCTTCACTCTTTTACACTGAGTTCTCTACTCTTTCCAATTAGTTCTTCCTCTGTTTTGATGTCTTATTCCTGCTATCTTCCTCCTCCCTTTATGACAAAGTGTCAATGGGCTCAGAACTGTTCTGGGGGAAAAACAACCACTGAGAAGTCAGAATGCATGGGTCATTTCATATACAGAGGACAGAGTCCCAAAGTACTCCTTCCCACCCTGTGGCACTAACATTCGTTCTTCCCCTTCTTCTATAATGTTCTCTGAGTGTTGGGCGTTATGAATGAGAGGTCTTGTTTAGTGTTGAATTCTCAATAGCCTCTTATTTTCACTACTTTGATGAGTTTTGAGTGTTCTCAGTGTCCACTGCAGTCAGGTTCACATTGCTGGCAGAAAATGCCCAACGAAAGGCAGCTTGTGGGATAAAGGATTTATTTTGGCTTACAGACTGAAGGGGAAGCTCCGTGATGGCAGGAGAATATGATGGCGTGAGCAGAAAGTAGACATCAGCAATTGGCAACATCAGATTGACACAGCAACAGGAAAGTGTGCCAAACACTGGCAAGAGGCAGCTGGCTATAAGACCCATAAGCCTTCCCCCAACAATTCACTGCTTCTGGGAGGCTTTAACTCCCAAATTGCCATCAGCTGGGTCATGGCATTCAGAACACCTAAGTTCATGGGGGACACCTTGAATCAAACTACCACAGTGTCTTTGGTCATTTCCATGGAGAAGTTGGTTACCACCATAACTTTTGTGTCACTATTTCACCCTTGAACATATCTTGCTGGAAGAAGTCTGTTGATGATGTTGAGCATTAAGCAGTCTGCATATGACTTTCCAACCCTCGTCAGCTAGCCAACAGGGAAGTTTCTTCCAGTTCAGTTCCAACTGATTTCTCAGTCTCCTGTCACTGCAGCATATGGTGTCCTCATCAATAGGGTCTTATCACCGACTGTATTCTACATTGTTTTGGAAGCCTCATGGGCCTCCCTGACCAAGATCCCACTGTGTGGCATAGAGAGTAGCAACTCAACCCTGGCACTGACTGACATTTGCTTACAATAACCTATGGTTTCATTATAAAGCATTCTCTGCCCCATCAAGATACAGCTACCTAAATTATTTCTCTCTTTTTATTTTTAAATATTTATTGTTATTATATATATATATATATATATATATATATATATATATATATATAGTTAATAACTATATATAAAACCATATATATATCTCCTGTCAAGGTGTTTGCTTCTGAGTAGCTTAGACCTCTGGTTTCTCAGACTGGTGTTGGCCACTTTCCCCATTATGGGTCTTGTTGTAGACAGCTTCACATTGGTGTGATGAGCATCCAAAGCAGACACAGTTTAGGAGAGGAATGGATTTATTTCAAGCTTATAGATCCAGGAGGAAGTTTCATCAGTGGAGGAAGAAGCCACCTCCATTCATCCAAGCAGAAAAGCAATCAAACAGCCAGCAAAAACTAAAAGCAAAACTGGCAGCAAACAGCAGGGACCCGTCCAGAGCTCAGACTACTCTGCATACCTTTGGACTAGAAATCAGATCCCACCGCCCAAACACACCTTAGTGCTGGACCCCAGGATCTGCCCATAGTGATACCTCCTCCAGCCAGGTTGGAGACTAAAATTATAAGCTTTAATAAAACCCCTGAGTCTATGGGAGACATATATTCAAACTAACACAGATCATGAAAAACGAATGATGCTAAGTGAGTTAACTTGCGCTCTGGTGTGTTGTTTATCTGTTGTTGTGATTTGTCTTCCACATTGTAGTGGTTACTACAGTCATTTCTGATGGATGTTGTTTGGTGCCAGCTTGATGTTTTATTTTTTACCTCCTACTTGTCATTTCTTCTTTTACCTTTACTTTGATATCCTTAGCAAATCCACTCGTTTGCAACCAAAAGTGCAGCTATCAGAGATCATGATTTCCTGGAAAACAGATGGTTAGAGATGTGGTCTTTGGGAATTTGTAGGATCGGATAAAGTCATTAAGGTGGAGCTCCATGATTCAATGTTGCCAAAATTATAGTAAGAGGGAGAATGACCCTTGACACACGGGCACAGGCATTCTCACTTGAATGAACACAAGATGGCACATGAATCTCGGGTTTGATTGTAGCCCTGGCCTGCTAGTGTTCTCTCCCTCTCTCTCTCTCTCTCTCTCTCTCTCAGACACACACACAAAAGCTCTGTGTAATCAATTATTAAAAGTCTGTAGCTATTAAGTAACATGTATGTAGTTTCTTCAAATATCTCTTTTTCCTCTCTCCTTTTTTACATGGCTGGGTGTCAAGGATCAAAGATCACATACTCAGCTGATTCAGCATGTTAAGTTTGCAGAACTGTTTAGTTGTAGTTTTCACTTATATTAGACTTATTGCAGTTCAGCTGATTAGGGTAAATGTCAAAATGCAAATTAATTTCTTGATCACCCTATTAGCTAGAATACTAAGTAGTTGCTAATTCCTCAAAAAAAAAAATACAATTCTTGTTGGCTGGCTCTCTGTAAGTGGTGAATGTAATTAATGGGTTTTAAATCTTGCTTTTCAGTTTCCTGTGAGGTTTATTGTCATAATTCCTGAGTCCAGTTGATGGTTCTCAAGTTGTTGGGTGGACGGAAAGAAGTCTTTTTGCAATTTTGGCTTATCTAGTCCACATTGAACACCTACTCTTAGTCACATTTGTTTTGATGTCATTTGCATTGTTATGTCCCATAGGTTTATGTGTTTGAACACTTATTCCCCAGCTGGTGGTGCTCTTTGGCAAGGTCGTGGAAACTTCTGGATGAGGAACCATGCTGAAAGAGGTAGGTCATTGGGAGTAGGCCTTACATTTTATAGCTAGTCTCAATTCCTTCTTGCCCTCTGCTCCTGACTATGGATGCAATGTGACCAGCTGCCTCCTTTTCTTTCTGCCAGTCCATGATGGAACTACAAATCAAAACAAACCCTCCTTCCCTAACACTGCTTCTTGTCAGGCATTTGATCACAGCAAAGAGAAAAATAAACCAATGCATTGTACAACATAACATACATGACATTTACACTTTCTAATGCTGTATTATTGCATGAACTCTTTTCTGGGGAAAAGCCAACATGACAGTTTGCTGCTACAGGAAAGGTATCACAAAAAAACTAAAGGGAAATTTCCCCAGAGTTTAACTTGTTGAATCAACAAGTTTGTTGGGCTTTCTGACAAATTTTTTCCAGGGATTATTCAGCAGAGTGTGGAGTATCCAATGCAGACACATTCAAAAGTTTCTTCCCAACATGGAGAACCTCCTCCCTTGATCTTTGACTCTTTATATAGTTATATTCCCAACTAAGCCAAGAAATCTCATGCCATTACATGTAGCTAGCACACAATTTATCTGCGCTCTCAAAAGAGGGTGTGTTATTCCCCACCCCTCTCCTTCTATGAGGCTCAATATGGAGAGTTGCCCGTGTGGTCACTGCTGCTTCTGATAAGTTGGCAACAATTGTTTGCTCTTGGAATTGCCTATCTTATAATATGGATGAAACAAAAAAAAAATGGAGGACAAGATTTAAAGGGTGCTTCCATTTCGATTTAGTATTTGAACTCAGCTTTTTCCAAGCCTACCTTAACACTTTCTTCTACACATTTGGAACTACAATTTTAGTTTTATCTTCTTCTTCCCCAGATAAAGAGAGAGAAGAGATAGCTTAGTGATTAAGGCACTTGCCTGCAAAGCCTAAGGACCTGTGTTCCATTACCCAATGCCCAAGTAAGCCAGATTCACAGGGTGGTCCATGCATCTGGAGTTCATTTTTAGATGCTAGAGGCCCTAGCATGCTCATTCTACCCCCCACAAATAAATAAATAAAGTAACTTATAGAATCTACTGCAGCATTTTCAATTTTATATGCTCTTGAAAAAATGTAGATATTGTTTGGTTTTTCTTTTTTATTTTCTTTCTTTTTTTATTTTTTTGTTTTTTTTTTTTTTTTTGTTTGTTTTGTTTTTTGATGTAGGGTTTTACTCTAGCCCAGGCTGACCTGGAATTCATTATGTAGTCTCTGGGTGGCCTCAAAATCATAGGGATCCTCCTACCTCCTGGGATTAAAGGCATGCACCACCACTCCCAGTTATTTTGTGGTTTTTCAATAACTAGAGATAGTGATGTGCTAGCTTTCTTAAAGAAAATTGATATGTATTCTAATAGGCTTGTCAAATGAATAGCTTTAGTCAATATTCTACATATCCTGCAGCTCTATGAAGAAGCATAAAGACAAGGGAACAATTTTTATATTTCAGGTCTCATTGTAGAAAAGCAGCTAGATAAATCATAAACATATTTCTTAATGGAAAACAACTTCATTCATTCTCTCACAGCAAAATTTCTTTAAATTTTTTTTATGAAATTAAGAAAACCCCTTTGAAAATTCTAATGGCATTTTTCACCTAAATACACATTCCAAAAAATAATTCTAAAACTCACAAATTATGCATCAAGTAACAAGGCAATTTCTAGAAACAAGAACAAAGTTGGGCAAAATGTCTCCTAAATTCAATAAGCATTACAAAGATATATTGACTAAAACAGTGAGTAGTGGCATGAATAGACATGTAAGACCAATAGAACAGAATGAAGTCATGCATATGTATAGGTAGACTTTGCCATGAATAGTGATGAGAAACCTGGATATCCAAATACAAAAAAATGAAATCCTATCTTTGTTTTGTACTACATACAAAAAAATTGAGTAATATGAATTAAATATATAAAATAAAATAGTAAAGTAAGTTAACACAAGAAAATCCTGAAACATCTGAGAAGAGAAATGGGAAAAACCTCATCGGCACTTGTCCCAGACATTATATCATGAATTGTACAACAAAACAAAAAGCAAGCAGGTGAAAAAATATAAACAGAAAAAAAAAACCCTAAATTATGAAAGCATGTGATGCATTAGAAAAATAATGCAACTGACAACATGGGAGAAAATATTTTAAAATGTGTATAAATGATCAATATGTGGAACTCAACCAACTCAATAACAACAACAAACAACAAAACAACCACAAAACCTTGTTTCTTTCAGTTACCAATCACTATATAGTATTATTAGGGATATTAGACAAGTTTAAACAAGGAACATTAGTTGACCAAAAGATGTCAAAATATAGAAAAAGAGGGCTGGAGAGATGGCTTAGCAGATATGGTGCTTGCCTGCCAAGTCTAAGGACCCAGGTTCGATTCCCCAGGACCCATGTAAGCCAGATGCATAAAGGGGACATGCATCAGGAGTTCGTTTGAGTGGCTGGAGGCCTTAGCACACCCATTTTCTCTCTCTCTCTCAAAACCTTTCTCTCTCTGCCTATTTCTTTCCCTCTCTCTGCAGAGAGACATCATGATTTGGAGAATAAACCAATATGATGATCTCTATAAATCCATAGTCAAGAATGCTGCCTGACTTTGTTGAGTATAGTCTACACTTCTCCACTACTTGTATTCATCTGTACTATTAAAGACTGATCCAGTAGTTATTGTCTATCAAGAGTCAGGCATGGGCTAGAGAGATGGCTTTGTGGTCAAGCTGCTTGCCTGCAAAATCTAAGGGCTCAGGTTTGATTCTCCACAATCCATGTAAGTCAGATGCACAAGGTGGTACATGTATCTGGTGGCTAGAGTCCCTGGTGTGACCATTCTCTCTCTCCCTCTTGCTTTCTAATAATTAATTAAATAAAATATTTATAAAAGAGTCAGACATAGTAGCCATTCAGGTCTAGTGTTTCATATAAAAACAATGTGAAGGGGCTAGAGAGATGGCTTAGCAGTTAAGTGCTTGCCTATGAAGCCTAAAGACCCCTGTTCAAGGCTTGATTCCCCAGGACCCACGTAAGCCAGATGCACAAGGTGGTACATACATCCGGAGTTAATCTGGAGTGGCCCTGGTGTGCTCATTCTCTCTCTCTCTCTCTCTATTTTCCAATTCATTAATTCCTGTTCTGATCTTAATTATTTCTTTCTGTGTGGAGCTTTTCATGTTGGCTTTTTCTTGTTTTTCCAATGCCTTCAGGTGGATGGTTAGGTTATTGATTTGGGATGTCTCTGTCTTTGTTATGAAGGAATTTAGTGCTATGAATTTTCCCCTAAGGACTGCCTTCATTGTGTCCCATAAGTTTTGGTATGATGTGTTCTTATTGTTATTCAATTCTAGAAATTTTTCAATTTCATTTTTATTTCATCCACAACCCATTTATTGTTTAAAAGTGTGCTGTTCAGTTTCCAGGAGCTGGAAGGATTCCAAGTGTACCTTTTATTGTTAATTTCTAGCATTACAGCATTGTGGTCTGATATCAAGCAGGAAATTGTATCAATTTTCTTAAAAAATATGGAGGCAGGGTTTATGGCCCAATATATGATCTATTTTAGAGAAGGTTCCATGGGCTGCTGAGAAGAATGTGTAATCTTAGATTTTGGATAGAATGTTCTGTAAATGTATGTTAGATCTAGTTGCTGTATGGTGATGTTGAGCTCTCTTACTTCCCTTTTAATTTTCTGTTTGGATGATCTATCTATTGCTGATAGTGGAGTATTTAAGTCGCTGACTATGATGGTGCTGGTGGTTATTTCTGTTTTGTTGTCAAGTAGGTTTTGCTTTATGAATTGTGGTGTACCTGTGTTTGGTGCATAAAGATTAAGGATTGTGATATCCTCTTGTTGGATCATTCCCTTGATAAGTAAGAAGTGGCCTTCTTTGTCTTTTTTTTTTTTTTTTTTTTTTTTTACTTTTGGCTTGAAGTCTATTTCATCTGATATTGTATAACAATGCCTGCTTGTTTCTTATTTCCATTTGCTTAGATTATCATTTTCCATCCTTTCACTCAAAGAAGGTGTCTATCTTTAGTGGTGAGGTGGGTTTCTTGAAGACAGCAGATTGAGGGGTCTAATTTTCTGATCCATCTTGCCAGGTTATGTCTCTTAATGGGTGAATTAAGGCCATTAATGTTAAGAGTAATAATTGTGGGGTTTTATTTAGTCCCTGCCATGTTGTGGTGGTTTCTTTTTTCTTTTTTTTTCTTTTTTTTTTTTTTTTTTTTGAAGGGTTGTTTTGTTTTAAGTGCCTTCTCTGAGTTTGGTTATTGTGATCTACTTCTTGTAGGTTCTTGAGGTTGGTTATTTGATTCTTTTATGTGAAGAATTCCCTGAGGTACTCTCTGTAGATTTGGTTTTGTGTTCATAAAGTTTTACAGTTGGGTTTTATCATGGAAAGTTTTTCTTTGACCATCTATTATGAGGGATATTTTTGCTGGGTAGAGTAATTTGCATTGGAAGTCATAAGTTCTTAGACTTTGCAGTGCTCCATTCCAGGCCCTTCTGGCTTTCAGAGTTCCTTTGAGAAGTCTGAAGTAATTATGATGGGGTTACCTTTATATGCAATGTGATGTTTCTCTCTAGCTGCTTTTAGGAGTTTCTCTTTATTATCGATGTTTAGAGTCTTAATGATAATATGTCTTGGAGAATTTCTCCTTTTGTCTAATGTGTTTGGAGTTCTGTTAGCTTCTTGCAACTTGATGGGACTTTCTTTTGAGAGAGTGGGGAAGTTATCTTTGATAATTTTGTTGAATAAGTTCTTAATTTCTTTGGTCTGAATTTCTTCCCCTTCTGGTATTCCCATGAGCCTAATGTTGGAACATTTAAGGCTATCCCACATTTCCTGCTTGTTCTGCCCACAAAAACTTTTGAACTTATTGAAACATAGATTATGTGCTGTTTTTTTCTGTTCTGTCTTCCAGTTCTGAGTTACTATCCTCCATATAGCTGACTCTATTCTTGAGAGCTTCTATAGAGTTTTGAGCTTGTTCAATATGGTTTGTATTTTCTACTGCTTTTTAATGTATAGGTTCCAATCCTCTCTTGAGTTCCTTTTTCACATCATTTTCTGACTTTTTCAGTGCTTCTTAGAATTCATACTTGCATGTATTTATGTCTTCATTGAGCTTAGCGAGCTGGTTATTGAGGTCCTCTCTTTTTCATTCTCCTTCAGGTCATTTAACTGTTTTTGGAGCCCTTCCTGGTTCTTTTCTATTAGGTCTAATCTCACAGGAACAGCATTCATACAATTATTGGCCCTTTGTTGATTTTCTGCACGTTCTGCTATTTTCTTGGCTAGGGGTGCATTGTTTTTTTCTTCATTTTGGGGTTCTGATCCTATTATCTCTTCTATGTTTTGGTTAGAGTCATCCATTGTGGGACAATCTTGTTGGATTTACTTGCATTTGATTTTTCCTGTTATTTCTTTTGCACTGTGGTCTACCCATCACAGTGTAGGAATCTTCTTAACTGTCTCAAGAAGCTGTAGTTTGCCTTGAAGTGTCTTCAGTGATTATTCCCTTTTATGTTCATTTTGATTAGGCTTCTGATGGCAGTGGGGTCTGCCTGCTCAGAGAGTGGGAGCCTGTGAAGGGGCTTGTTCTTTGGTGGTTCAGGGTTTGGGAGTGTTTGGTCAGGTTGCCTGAGGGGCAGGGCATGGGGGTCAAAGCAGACCCAGAGTGTGAAGTGCCCTGCCAACATGGGGGGGAGGGCGTAGGGACCTGGTGGGCGAGGTACCCGACGGCATGGAGTTGGGGGGCAGGACGGCAGAGGGACCCAATGGGTGAGGCTCCCCCTGGCACAGAGTGGGGCAGGTGCAGGACGGCATGGGTACCCAGTGGGCTAGGTTTCCCACCAGCATGGAGGGTGGGGGCGGGACAGCATGGGTGATGGAGCTGCTTGTGGAGCTTCGCTGTGCAGGAAACCTAGGGCAGAGGAACACTAACCTGATGGCCTGGGTCCACTTAGCTTGTGCAAGAGGAACCTGTGGCTGGGACCATGGCTAAGGTAGCTGTTTGAGGTGGAATTGGGGGGACTGGTGGTTCCCCCTGAGAGTGTTGGAATCTGAGGATTCCCTGCTTTGGTCCTCAGTGCCCTCCTGCCAAACCCTAATGACCCCTAAAGGTCTTGCCTTTCCCTCCTTGCCAGGTGAGGTATGTTTACATGGAAACCATATTGACTGTCTCCCCCAATAAACTGCCTTTTAATACAATTCAATCTATAAGTTCTTTTCCTTTAGAGAACCCTGACTAATACAGTGTTCAACAAAATGGGGTAAGGATACTACTTGGTAAAGCCAAAAATGCATATTGATTATCTTTGGAAATCTGACAGAGCTGGTCTAGGTCTGTATGTAGATGAATTTAAACTACTGGCATATTCTGAAGTACAAGGTCTCATCCATTGTGGTGCCACACCTGCTTTAGAGCACAGTATTTCTTATTGTCTGAGTTAAAAAAAAAATCTCAAATAAGGCAAACAGATATCACGCAGACAATTTCTTACAATTTCTGGTGCCTAATCAGGAGGAAATTCATGCATAAATGTTGGCATGGCAAAATGTAAGCAAGCCAACATGAGGATTGGGCTTCAGCCCAGCTCCACTAAATATCAGGCGGTAGGAAAGGAGAACAGCTGGCACCTGCTCTGGCCACACGCATCAACCTTTTCCCCACCTGCCTCTGCTCTTGAAGGATGAAAACAGTCTTGTTTCATGTGGGAAGGGAACTGCCATCACAGATCATGAAGACCTGCTGGGGCAGGCACATCTGGAAGGACACAAATACCAGCAAGAGTTTCTTCCAGTGATAGTTCTAAGCTGTCAGCCAAGGCTGGAAGAGAAGCATAGACATACTTGACAGAATAACTGCTTGTGGTATACATCTATGTTATGAAATGCAAAGAAGGATGTTAGAAAATTTCCTGTCCAGCCATAAGATTGTAAACTTTGTATGCAAGAACTCTCACTCTGATGCAAATATTTTATTACTTCTTAGAACTGATGTAAGACAATCTTTAAACCTGGCTCATTTTAAAGGGACTCCTTGGAGAATATTGTACATAAAATGCTAATATAAGCTGTAAATGCATACAATTATTTATCATAAATCAAATTAGAATTATAAATGACAGATATAGTTTTAAATTTTACTTATTTCTATATTTGCAAACAGAGAGAGATAAAAGGAAGGAGAGAGAGAATGGGTACACCTGGGTCCTCCTGATACTGTAAAAGAACTACAGATTCATGCTGCACTTTGTGCATTCGGTTTTATTTGGGCTCAGGATGACAGGCTTTGCAAGAAAGCACCTTTAAACACTGAGCTATCTCCAAATCCCAGACAGATGTTTTATATCTATCTTAAAAGTCAGGTATAGCTAATTGAATCTTAGGTAATGTCATAAGGCTTTTGTCTCCCCCTTGAAAAATCAAATAAATAACTTATCTTTACAGTGCCCATCATTCATCATTCTGATCTTAACACCACTATAATTTTCATTCTCTTTTCTGTTAACTTTTCTCTTTTGTTTTTCTTGGAAACAATTATTGACTCATGGGACTCCTGAGAATTGAGAAATGGTATATCCTGATAGGATTGCTGTTATTTGAATGCAAACTGTCCCTCATAGCATAGGCTCATGTGTTGGATCCACAACTCGAAGCCCTGTTTGGTATGGCTGTGGAGTCTTTAGGAGGTGGAGCCTTACTGAAAGAAGTGGATCACTGGGAGCATGTCTTAAGGTTTTATAGCCTGGTCTCCTTCCTGTTTGTCTTTGGCTCCCTGACTTTGACTGCGGTGTGACCAGTGTCCTGGGGAATCAAACCTGAGTCCTTAGGTTTCGCAGGCAAGCACCTTGACTACTAAACCATCTCTCCAGCCTGTCTGATTCTTGCTAGACAGTAACTACTGGCTCAGTCTTTACTGGTATATAAGAATATGAGTGGTGGAGAAGTGTAAACTATACTCAACAAAGACAACCAGCATTCTTAACTCTGAATTTGTAGAGATCATCATATTGGTTTATTCTCAAATTCATATTGTCTCTCTCCCTAAATATAGAAACCTATTTCTGGTGGGAGTGCAACTTAAACAACCATTATGGAAATCAATTAGGAGACCCCTGATAAAAGATGAAAATATATCTACCAACTGAACCAGCCATTCCTTTACTGAGCATCTACCATGAAGGCTCCGCTCTTCACTGCAGAGATATTTGCTCAACATGCTGACAGCTGCTCAACTCACAATAGTTAAAAACTAGAATCAACCCAGGAGCCCATCTTTTGATGAACGGATAATGAAGGTGTGGCATATATACACAATTGATTCTACTCAGCAGTAAGGAAAAATGATGTAATGGAATTTGTAGGAAAATGAATGGGGACTTGGAACTGATCATACTAAGTGAACTTACACAAAGACAGAAATACAAAGACCACATGTTCTACCTCATCTGGGGTTCCTAAACTGGGACCTCTTGAGTTGCAAAAAACAATCTCACAGACAACTCTAGGGGCAGATAAGAAGGATAGAATGGTTTGGGGTAGGGGAACAGGAGGGAGGGGAAAGATATATACAAAACCACATGCAAAATGAATTGGTACCATAGAAACCTTCCTCCTAGGTAGCAGACTAAAACACTCAATAGAAGCATGAAGGGATTATCTGGTAAGAAGTGCCCTGGAGGGGGTAGAATGAAGCCTGACCCTAAAACATTTGGCTCAGGCCTATAACTCTTAGTACAGAGAGACCTATGAGGTCCCCCAAACAAGACAGGCTCTGTAAAAGCATTTTATTATCCTGAAGTAAAAGGTATGACCCTATTGCTGAAGACACTGCATGAAGGCCATGCAGATCATAGAGATCTGGCTCAACCTGGAAGGAAGGAAGCCATTTCCCAGATGGTTAGCCTGTATAGTGCTAAGAAGTGCTATATGAGCTGCTGGGGGAAAATATGGTGTTGTTTTCAAGCAGGAGACACTGCTACATGAAAGCAGCCAGCCTACAAGATGTACGCACCTGTGCTATAGTGGCACACACCTAGGTGGGTAAACAATGGCTCTCTTATTGGCTAGGAGATCCACACAGTAGGAAGGATCCCATAACTGTAACTGAAACCATGTCAGAATACTGTTGAAACCAAGACTATGGACTCCAATGAGAAACACCCACCCATGTCAAAAAGTGAGGTTACACCCATCAAAATCTCTATAAATTATCAATTCTTATCCCTTTTAATCTATCCTGATCTTACTCTCCACTGGAGAATGTTTTTCTTTTTCAGAAAGCAGTGAGAATCAAGAACGACAAAAATCTTTTGACAAGACAAGGATAGTTGACACCCTGGCAGCAGATGAACCACCCCTTGCACAGCTTGCACAGTAGCTAGAGCCCAGGTGAAATGACGGAGGAATTGGTGAGATATGCAAGCGTGCTGCTTCCATGGAGAACTTGGGCCGAGATAATGGAGACAGACACTGAGGATATCCAAAACACACCACAGAAGAAATGCAGCAGACTTAAAGTATACCCACAAAGGCTTAGGGAATTTTGTGAGAGAGGGGGCAGAAAGATTGTAAGAGCCACAGGATGGGAGGGAATATAGAGACATTGTCCCCCTCCCCCCAACAATGGCTGACTGCTACTCTCACAACTTATAACCCACAACTCCATGGTGAATACCAACAATTCCACTAAAGTGGACCCTCACTGGAGTGGGGACAGGAAGGAGGGAAATGATGGTACCAACATATGATATGTCCATACAAAGTTTCTACTTTAAAGAAAAAAAAAAAACTACCCTTCTTTGTTCTGTTTTCCCTTCCTTCCTTCCTTCCTTCCTTCCTTCCTTCCTTCCTTCCTTCCTTCCTTCCTTCCTTCCTTCCTTCCTTCCTTTCTCTCTCTCCCTCTCTCTCTTCTCTTTCCTTCCTATTTTTTTTCTTTCATTGTTATAATGCATAATTTCAAAGAGAGGATAAGTAAAAGAGAAAGCCAATTACAGATATCAGGTTGTCTGTGGAGAAAAACTTTGAGGGAAAGACAAGTTTGAGGAGCATGCAATGGTCCAAAAGATCCCTGCCTCCCACTTGCAGCCTAGCCCTTTGAGTAGGAGTGAAGAATAAGATCAGTTTTATAAAAGAGTTGAACAAATAAAATCACAAGCTGACTTCGTTTCTCTTTAAGCTTCTCAGACCACGTAAGTCTGTCTGTCTGTCCCTCTGATTAGACTGTGTTCTCAACCAGTTTTTTAAAGAAATCATTAATATTAAAATAATACTAACAACATATTTTGTATGGATATATCATGTGTTGGTACCCTCTTTTGCCTTATCCCTGCCCCCATTCCGCTGGGGACCCTCCTCAGTGGGGTTGCAGATATTCCCTAAGGGGTTATGGGGTATGCCTTGTGGGAGCAGCAGTCATTTTTTTTTTTTTTTTGAGTGGGCAGGTAATTCCTCTGGCATGATGTCTCAACCTGTGGCTTTTATAATCTTTCCTCCCCCTCTTCCATAAACTTTCCTGAGCCATGGTGGATGTGTATTATGCTTACTTCAGTGATGAGCTCTTAGGGAGCATTGGATCTCTGCTTTGGTAAGTGTTGAGTATTCTTAGGATCTGTCAGAGAGGAACAGATTCTCTAACAGAGAATGAAGTCACATACTTTCAGTTGGATAACCATTATGAATTTGATGTATATGACCCTTCATTTAGCCAAAGCTGTCTGAGACCTCTGCCTGACCGCATCTGGAATTTCCGTGGATTGTGAATAGGAAGTTAGAATGAGGGTGCTTTACAGACTGGCCCATATGTCCATCCTGATTCTACACGTGTAGTGTACAGTTCCCAGGGCAGAGGAGTGGGAAGGGAGATCCTGCCCAGGCAAGTCCTTACATGGGACAGGGGAACAGACAGCAACCTAAGAGGTCCTCCTTCCTTTCCACCACACTCCAACTCAGGTGGGGAGGGCCACCTTTCACCAGAGTGTAAGTTGGTGAAGGGTTCTGTTCAGGACATCATCAATGAACCTGAGGGCATCCAGCATTGGGGAAAGGTTGAGAGGGGCTTTGCCATTTGGGTCACTTAATCAGGATTTGGCGGGGAGGGCGTTTCTAGGTGACTCCTGTAAGCCTATGAGGAGGAGGATCACAATGCTGGAGAGAACACTGTGGACGACAGAGTGGCCCTTGATGGAGCTGCCCAACTCCAAAGTGCAGTGCTATGTGTTGTGTATCCTCCCAAGACTGCTTCTGTTGTAGACCACTTTATCTGCCACAGCAGAGCCTTGAATCTTCATGCTTGCTATAAACTCCAGCAGCTCATCCCCCTAGTTTATTCATTCTAAGATGAAATCCAAATGGTGTCTCTTATGTTCAAAAACCTAGATAGGATATTTGTCTATTGCTACCTTGAGGACGAAGTCTGGAGGCTTCTGAGCCTCACAGGGAGCCTCAGGACTCCATCAGGATGGCAGTTATGTGTCCCATCCAGATCCAGCCCCAGTAAAGACTATGCACAAAATAGCACATGCATCTGGGATCCATTTGCAGTGGCTAAAGGCCTTGGCCTGCCCATTCTCTCTTTCTCTCTGTCTTTCTCTCTCTCTGCTTGCAAATAAATAAATAAATAAAATAATATGTAAATAATGTTTGTTGTATATTTCACACTAAGGAATGGAAGATGAAGCGTTACTATTAGGACATCTCTTAACATTGTTAACATACACTAATATTGGTATAATACTTTTTTCCAGCCTTTAGTTTTTTATTAGTACAGAAAATCAATGACTTCTGTCTTTCATAGTGAACGTATCTTTTATTTTCAGACTCAAGATCTTAAACCATTATTATTATTTATTTCTGTTCATTTTAAAAACTCTTAATAATATTTTCATGCAGTTTTTGCAAGGTGTAAATTAGAATGGGGTGCCAAGATCTCTTGTAATGCAAATGAACTCAAGACACATTCACCAGTTTGTGCATCTGGCTTTACATAGGTACTGTATATAAAACCCAGGTCATCAGGCTTTGCAAGCAAACAACTTTAACTGCTGAGCAATCTCTTCAGTCCCCAAGTCATACTCACTTACCATTCCAAATTAATGCCTGAGTCCTATAGTTTCAATTTCTATAGTGTCTGCAGAAACTTAATAGATTATACTGTTTATTATTTTCCTATATGCTTTTCCTAGCTGAAATTATTTTTTAATCTTTTAATTTTAATTTTTGGTTTTTTGAGGTAGAGTCTCACTCTGGCCCAGGCTGACCTAGAATTAACTATATAGTCTCAGGGTGGCCTTGAACTCATGGCAATCCTCCTACCTCTGCACAATAAAAAAGATAAAAATCAATAGTAGCTTAAAGATAAAGATGACTTACTGGCTAAGAAAGCTCTAATTTCCACAATTAGGGAAACTATCAAATGTAATTTGACTAAAGTTCTCTTTCTTGATCACTCTTTTTTTCATCTCGTTCATCTCTCTGTCTCTCTTATTCTCTTAGTTGATCTGCTGTGTTCCAAGCTATTTTTTCCTATTTTTGCTTTCTTTTAATTTTGTTTTATTTTTGGTTCTTTTCTTCTTTTTGATTAGGCAAGTTCAAGTCGTATACCCTTTGTTGAGAGGTCGCAGTATTGAGATGATGTGGTAAGGTCTGGATTAAGTATCCCTCTCAGTTAACCTTGAAGTTACTTATGCTTTACTTAAGGAAAGTTTTAATTAGTTATCTGCATATGGGACACTTATACCCACCTCAATAGTTACTGCACAAATGACAAAGTGTGGACTGTTGCTATTAGCCAGTGACCACCAGGAGACCATCAATAATCCAAGCTGTGTATTTATTGCTGAATGAAAAAGAATGCACCAAAATCTTGAGAAATAAAGGTACTCAAATATATAATAATTTTAATTACTTATTAACTAAGTAATAAAATCAGTGAGAATTTTTTTGGATTTTCTATAGATTAATAATTAAAGGAAATAAAGTTTCAGAACTCAGAGAATAATGACTATCGACATTTAAAAAATTCATAAATCAAGATATGGTTTATTTTCCTGCATTTATTTTTAAAATTTATTTTATTTTATTTATTTTTGGAGAGAGACACAGAAAGAAACAGATAGAGAGGGAGAGGAAGACAGATAGAGATGGGCCCACCAGCAGTCTCTCAGCTGCTGTGAACAAAATCCAGATACATGCACCCCCTTGTGGTCAAGGGCTGCATTGCGCCCTTGCGTCATTTTGTATCTGGCTAAACGTGGGACCTGGAGATTGGAACTGCTGGAGATTGGAACCAGCATTCTTAGGCTTAGCAGGCAGGCGCCTTAACCGCTAAGCCATCTCTCCAGCCCCCTGCATACATTTTTGAGTTATGTTAGAAACATGTTCCTTCTTAAGTTCCGTATTATCAAGAAATGGCCTACTGTCTAAATGAAAAAAAGCATATTTACAAACTGTGGTGCCTTCTAAGTGGTGAGTGATGTAATTTAAAAATCAGCTAAGCATCTGGAGTTATCACTCAATGGTTACAGGCTCTTCCTTACAAAGCCTGATGGCCTAGGTTCAATTCCCCAGTACTCCCGTGAAGCCAGATATACAAAGTGGTGCACATTGCTGGAGATCATTTATAAGAGTCCCTAGAGTGCTCATTCTCTCTCTCTGTGTTTGTCAATAAATAAAAGAATGGAATGGGGGCAGGGACAAGGAAAAAGAGGGTACCAATACATGATGTATCCATATAAAATATGTTGTTAATAATAATAAAAAAATAAAACCTAAGAATAGTTTAATCTCTTTTCCACCTTTAAACACACTACTTCTAGTTCAAACTTCCTTCTCAAATATGTAACTTGGAATAATACTGTCCTGATCTCAGTGGTTTTGTGTTATGTCAGGGGGTGATTAATGTAAATATAACATTTATGCTATCACTAATTCATTCTGTAAGGCAGAAGCTATTGATTGAGATGTGAAGGTTCTTAGACACTATATGAAATGGTAACATTTTTTCTAATTCTAAAGGAATTTGTGTGGGCATTGTCATCAAGCACAGAAACCGAACACTGTTAGCTAGTTAGCTTTTGGCCCATTAATTTTTTTTTTAAAACAAGGTGGATAGGGGTTGAAGTATTGGTCTTTTTAAATTTTATTTTTGGAGAGAGACACAGACAGAGACAGACAGAGAGAGATGGAGAGGGAGACAGATAGAATGGGTGTGCCAGCAGTCTCTCAGCCACTGTGAACGAAATCCAGATGTGTTTGCCCCCTTGTGGGCAAATGCTGCATTGCGCCCTTGCATCACTTTGCATCTGGCTAAACGTGGGACCTGGAGATTGGAACCAGGTTCTTAGGCTTAGCAGGCAGGCGCCTCAACTGCTAAGCCATCTCTCCAGCTCAATACATTAATTTTTAAAATGCGCATGTCATAAGGACATTATGTAACAATGTGTTCATTTTAATTCTAGCAAAGGAAAGATAAAGGATTTCTAACACTACACAGTAAAGATTAGCAAGTGTGCAGGTATTGGAACTAGCCCATATCAGGTTGTATTTCTCTATTAAAAATTTCATGCATGAGCTTAGCTATGAAAATAATTGGGTTTCATTAAATATGTGAGACAAAAGAGGTAATAATATATAGTTTTAATTATAATAGTGTAACAATAAGTTTTCTTTATGACATTAACATCTGTTCAGAAAATAAACAAAACAATAGGGAGCAAGTTTGTTCCATCCATTACTGACAAGGAAAAGGATGTTTATAGAAACATTTAAATCATTTAAATTGTTGATGTACTTTGATGGCAAACTGTCTCTCCAAAACATATGTTTTTCATTGTCTAAGTCATTTTTTTCCTTCTCAGCAGGGAATTAACTTGAGCTGATATTATCATAATATAAGAAAGATTTACCGCTATTCATTTCCCAATAAAAAGATGTTGACTTCTAAGAGAGGTCAAAGTAGAAGGTACCTACAAGATAAATTCCAAGTAATCTGCTAAGGGCTATCAGATATTCAACAATAAAATAATTTAGAGCTTCATACTTCATATAAATAATTTCTATTCTTTTATGTATATAGGAAAATAGACAAATCAACTTTCTTTTTGGACTGCAATCGTCAATTATATCTAACTGTTACAGAATTGTTGAATGAGTGTATATTGTTGTCATTGGCATTTACCCCCAAAAGCATAGAGCTGTCCATTTAAGGCTCATGCAAAATGAGAACATGGGGTTTTAGAGATGGCTTAGCAGTTAAGGCGCCTGCCTGCTAAGCCTAAGTACACAGATTCTAATCTCCAGGTCCCACCTTTAGCAAAGTGATGCCAGGGCGTGATGCTGCACTTGCCCACAAGGGGGCTCATGCATACTGAGTTTGTTCACAGCAGCTGAGAGGCTGCTGGTGCGCCCCTTCTCTATCTGTCTCCCTCTCCCTCTCTTTCTGTGTCTCTCTCCAGAAAAAAAAAAAAAATGAGAACATGTCTTAGCTTGAAGTTCATTCCCCATCCCATATGAATGCATAGCTTATCATGACATGGCACGCACACACACACACACACACACACACAGCATTGCCTGAAGCAAAGTTTATGTTCTTTCTTCATCAAAAGCGTTGATGAAGTCTTCATGTGTATACTCTTAGCAAGCTACCATACAAAATAATTTAACAGAAGAGCTACTCTCAGCTAGAAGAAGGCTATCTGTGAATTAGTGTCACCTCTGAGCTATGCTGATCATCACACATAGCTAATTATGAAGGCTTAGACAATAGTCAATATGAGTGTTCATGAGAAATGAAGCAATTCCTACTGAACTGCCAGACTTAGGTGGATGAAGTAAAGATCCCCAAGGTAGGGAAAACAATGCCTTTCTGAGATGATACAATGCAGTGGTTAATTATTGGCAAACATGAGTAAGTGGAATTTCAGCTTCCTGAAAGAACTATTTTATGTTACGGCATAGTTACATACTCTAACACATATCCACTGTGACTTAAAACAGAAGCAGTCAAGCTATCACACAGATAAAGTGGGGAAACTAGTCATTACAGAAAGCTAGAATAAAGAGTTACAACTTTCAGGGCTGGAGGGATGGCTTTGTGGTTCAGGCATTTGCCTAAATAGCCAAAGGACCCAGGTTTGATTCCCCAGGACCCACGTTAGCCAGATGCACAAAGAGGAGCATGCATCTAGAGTTTGTTTGCAGTGGCTGAAGGCCTTGGCATGCCCATTCTCTCTCTCTCTTTCCCTCTTTCTCTGTCAATTAAATAAATAAATAAATAAATAAATAAATAAATAAATAAATAAAATATTTAAAAGAGTTAGAAGTTTCATATAAAGGTATTGGAGAGGTGTATACAATTTAACTTATTTAGAACTGAAATTTTCATCTATTCTACATTTTTAGAAGTCACCCTTGCTCAGGTCAAAATGTTAGAGTCCTTCTCAAAAGCTACCGCACCTCACAAAATGTTTGTTATATATATATACACATACATACATACATATATATTCATTTCAACTATATTTTAATATTTCTCTCTGTTTCTGCAAATGTTTATCTAAGACAGGAAGATTTCTTAGATGGTCATTGCAGTACTCCCTCAACTCTCTTTCCTTGGCTTATCACCAATACTATCCATTGTTTATACTGAGTAACGATGATAAAAATTCCACACACACATATGCAGTATGGATGGTGTTCTTTCACGCTGAAGGTGTATTGTCCTCACGAAAGTTACTGAAGAGAAGGCTACTGTTCTTTGGAACATTCTCGCCACCACTTTTGGAGCAGCCCAGTCATTGTAATCCAATCAAACAATCTGAATTTCCTCCTCAGCAGAATGGGGACTATCTTTTTGCCTATCTTTACAGTTATTTGGGTAGGATGTAATCCAGTCAGGTTGCCATCATAAATCAACCGCCACAAGCCCATCCTTGTGAGCAGGGAGTCTGTATAAACGTTGGCCACTGTACTAAACTGCTAATGAAGACAATAACAAGGTAGTATTTTGCAGCAGCACAAAATTATCCATAATATGACAGAACACACATAACCCTTTCTCTATAAGGCTTGGTTAAGCCCTTGAGCATATTTTCTCATGTACTCATATTCAGTGGCTTACCACTATGTAAACTGACTAAATTAAGTACTGACAGAAATCTACTAATCTTATATGAAAAGAGGGGAAGAAAAAAGAGGGAAAAACAAAGATATTGGGTGATATTTTGGTATCATGTGACTATTGAATGCTCCAGTGATGTTTTTACTTCTTAGATTTAGCAGCCAATGGTGACCTTTTTCACAATTAAATATGTTTATTGATGCTGCAAGATATTAGTTTAAACATATTTGCAATTTTTTTTTCCTGGAGGGCATTTCTCATTGAATAGGGGTGAACCAACACTTGCACCTTAAAAGATAAAGTATATATTTAACTTCCATGCTATTACCATTTTTAGGAGTTTCAAATTGGTCTAACCTCCAATGTTTGCAATTTATTTTATTTCCCTTGTTTTAATATACCCATAAAGTCATGAATATGTATCCATTAAAAGTGTTATACACCATTAAAATCATTATTATTTTTAACACTCTGATGATGACAAATAGGGATAATGGGATTTTTCTTGAAGTTAGCTTTTGTTTCTTTTTAACATTCTTTCTATTAATTTTTTAGTACTTCTGTGGTACTGGCACAACAAACTATTTTAGATTCACTTTTTTTTTTTTTTTTTGCCCTGGCCTGAGAATACAGCCATTTCTCTCAAAGGAAATCTGACTTAGCTTATTCTCAAATGATGTTTAAAAATGAATTTCAGAAGATTTACGCATGATTTTATACCTATCAAACCATTGGTTTTTGAGACATTATTTTTTGGTGTGGGATTAGATATTAAATTATGTCCTCATACTGTAATTTGAAAATCATATTTAGCCTTGATTTTTCCTCTTAAGTATTCTAATACCTCCGTCTGTAATGTTAAAATACTGGGAACATAATTACATTGATTTATTCTATAAAAAAATGGGGGCTGGAGAGATGGCTTAGCAGTTAAGGCGCCTGCCTGCTAAGCCTAAGAACCCAGTTCCAATCTCCAGATCCCACATTTAGCCAGATGTAAAGTGATGCAAGGGCGCAATGTCGCACTTGCCCACAAGGGGGCTCACACATCTGGATTTCGTTCACAGCAGCTGAGAGACTGCTGGCACGCCCATCTCTATCTATCTCCCTCTCCCTCTCTGTCTGTCTCTCTCTGTGTCTCTCTCCAAAAATAAATAAAAATAAATAAATGGTCTCCAAATTACAAAAAATACCAAAATTGACACTTGTAAGTGAAATCTAGTGTTTATTATTAGTTGCTGTTTACTATTTAGAACAATCCAAGTCCTCAAATGAAAATATTACTACAGCTACAGTAAACAGAAATATATGCATTTCTTTGACTCATTTCTTTCCAAAGATAATATAATGTGCAGTTTTTGTCTTATGTGACAACACACACACACACACACACACACACACACACACACACCCAAGGAAGGTGAAAAAAGTAATGCTTTGCAGTTATATGGGTAGGATGTAATCCAGTCAGGTTGCCATCTTAAATCAACCACCATAAGCCCTATTTTCCTTTCCTTCTCAGCCTATAATTTTAATCATATTTAAAATATGTAGTTTATTATTCAACATGTATTTTTCAGATATGTTTTGATTTTTATTGAGTATTAATGTTAATAATAAGGATTATTCTAATGTGAAAAGAGGACAATTATTTCCCAACTAAAGCTTAAAATAAATGCAAAATTATAAGGACAGGAGACTCTAGATTGATCCCCAAGAAATTCTGTTATGTGCTGAGTTGTACTTGTGGAAAATTTATCTGCTGAAGGAAATTACACACACACACACACACACACACACACACACACACACACATATATATATATATATATAAATTTTTTATTGACAACTTCTTTAATTGTAGACAATATCCCATGCTATTTCCCTCCCCCCCACTTTCCCCTTTGAAACTTCACTCTCCATCATATTCCCTCCCCCTCTCAACCAGTCTCTCTTTTCAGTTTGGCATCATCATCTTTCCGTTCTATTGTGATGGTCTTATTTAGGTAGTGTCAGGCACTGTGAGGTCATGGATATCCAGGCCATTTTGTGTCTGGAGGAGCACTTTGTAAGGAGTCCTACTCTTCCTTTGGCTCTTATATTCTTTCAGCCCCCTCTTCTTCAATGGACCCTGAGCCTTGGAAGGTGGGTTTGAGATGCTTCAGTGCTGGGCACTCCTCTGTCTCCCTTCTTCTCAGCACCATAG
Source organism: Orientallactaga sibirica (assembly GCA_036365145.1). NCBI lineage: Eukaryota > Metazoa > Chordata > Mammalia > Rodentia > Dipodidae > Orientallactaga > Orientallactaga sibirica. The sequence goes on along the minus strand of JAEOAD010000004.1, from coordinate 25,769,479 downwards.
TGCCTTCTGAGTCATCCCAAGGTTACCACCATCTGAAAAGAGAAGCTTCTCTAACCAAAAGTGAGAGTAGCATTAATATATGGGTGTGGACATTAAGAGGAGTACTTACTGGGCAGCTTGGTGGGCATAGTATATACATTTAGTGAGAACCAGCAGACATTACACCCTTAGGCCTCATGACTACCCCTGTCATACTTTTTCAGTATCAGGGATGTGTTCCTTCCTATGGAGCAGGCCTCCAATCCAATTAGAGAGCAGTTGGTTTCCTCCATAACAGACATGCCACTATTGCACCCATTGGCTCATTTGGCCTGGCTGGCCAAATTTAGGTTTGCAGTGTTTACTGTTGAGTATCTTCACTGGTGATTTCTCTCTCCCATTGAAGAGCATGCAGTGTAGCTTTTTTCAACTTTCTGTCAGCTGGTCCACCTGGAAGAGGCTTTCAGCTCAGCTCCAGCAGGATTTCTCAGTGACCTTGCATCCCAAGTATGTGAAGTTCAGCAATAGGGTCTTACCATCTATTCCTGGTGGGAAACCAAGGGCCCCGGCAATGGCCTATAATGTTTGGTGGGTATCTATGACCTCCCTAGCCAACAACTGACTGAAAGGTATCCCATACTTGGCATGAAAATTTTTCTAGTAACAATCTGTGGCTTCTTGGTGTTCCATTGTTCAGAAAAGTAGTTTTCCATATGACTTATTTATATCCTCTTAGATTTTGATTAGCCCTCCCTCCACCTTTCCTTTACTCAGTCTCTTCTCCTGACCTCACTTAGGTCTTTTCACCCCCATTAATCTGTTCTTCTACTTACATATATACAATACCATCCTAATAAGTAGTCCGTCCCTCCATTTCTATTCCCTTTATATCCCCTTTCTAGCTTACTGACTTCTGCTATTGAGTTTTATTTTCTTAATTTTTTTTTCAGCCTCGAAATCCTGATCCTCCTGCCTCTGCCTCTTCAATATCCTAGTGGCATGCACCACCTAAATCGGCTGTTGAAGAAAATCATAACTACCAGTAAAATCTTGGAATGATTGTAGTTGTACTAGTAATCTTTAAAAAAATGTGATTGTCAGACTGGAGAGATGGCTTAGCAGTTAAGGCATTTCTTTTAACTGCTAAGGACCTAGGTTCAATTCCCCAGGACCCATGTAAGCCAGATGCACAAGGAGAACATGCATCTGGAGTTCGTTTGCAGTGGCTAGAGGCCCTGGCATGCCCACTCTCTCTCTGTTTGCCTCTCTTTTTTCTCTCTATCTCTCTCGGCTTGCAAATAAATAAATAAAATTTAAAAAATGTGATTGGCAGCTGTTTCAGATACATAAAAAAGTTCTGAAATTAAGTTGGAACCATAAAGGACCCTGGATAGACAAAACAGTGTTGAAAAAGAATAAAATTACAGGCATCCCACATGCTGATTTTAATGTATACTTGAGAGCAGTGATATAAAGACAGACACAGTTTCAGGGAAACAACATAGAAACCATAGAAACATATCTGTGTACATGACTTGTTGATTCTTCCACAAATATATTATGAGTACTGGAATCACTTTTACATGAAGATAACAGTTTAACAAATTGTGTTGGGAAAATTGTATATATACATTTCTAAGACTAGGCATTGGTCACATATTATTATCATAATTAAATCAAAATGGGTTAAATGTTCATAAGGAAGAACTGAAACAGTAGGAAATACAGGGGAAACCTTCATAGTGCTGGCCTTTGTAGTGATTAATATGTTCCTAAAGCACAGGCAATAAAATGAACATTGACCACAGCAAATGGAAATGTTCTGGCACTTTCTTTAAAGAAAGTGAAAGAGAAAATAACTCACAGAATCATAAAGTGTGAAGTCAGTTGACAGAATGGGAGTAATTATTATATATGATAGAGGTGTAATTTCAAATTTTAATAATTAATAAATAATTGCTACAAGTCAATAGTAAATAAAGCAAACAACCCATAAAATAGGCTAAGGATTTGATTTGAAGTTTAACCAGCATCATCATACAAATGGTCACAGAGCTAAGAAAAGATGCCCAATGTCATCATGAAAATCCAAAACAAAAAGTAGCAATCACAAGATACTTACTGGGATGATAATTATAACACTATAGCAGTGATAGCAAATACAAAATACAAGTGTTGTCAATATTATGGAGAAATTAGAATTATTGTACACTGTTGCATAAGTAAAAAGATTGAAGATTTCCCATAGCAAACTGTCTGGAGATTACTGAAAACAATATATGTAGAAGGATTATATGATGCTATAAATCATCTTTCAGTACTCATGAAGAACTGAAATACAACCTGATACAAGTGTTACACACCCATGTTTATTAATAAAATTTGACAACAGTTGAATATACCAACCAATGGGAGAATGGGTATTATGGAATGATTTTGAACAGAAGGAAATTCTGTAATATGCAACTTTGTAGATAAGTTTTCAAAATGCTTTGTTGAGTGCACTAATAAAGTCAAAGAAAACTGCATGACTTCACTTCTGTCAGGTATTTTAATATATAAATCAGAATTATACAGCTTTTGGCCCTTAAATATATACATATATATTGTTTTTCTCTTTAATTTTTACTTCTTTTCCATTTTGACATTTTCATATATGTATATGATATATTTTGTTTTCCTTTCCCCCAATTACCCTTTTAAAATATTTTATTTATTTTTACTTATTTATTTATGAGAGAGAGAGGGAGGGAGAAAGAGAGAGAAAGGGCACAAATCTAGGCACTGCAAATGTACACTGCAAATGTATCTCGCTCTACATGGGTTTTGAGGAGTCAAACCTGGGTCTTTAGGATTTGCAGGGAAGGCCCTTAACCACTGAGCAATCTCTGCAGCCCCTTAATTACAAAACGGATACAAATTCGAAAGGAATAAATCAAGTTAGCCCTATTTGCAGATGACATGACCTTACACATTAAGTGACCCGAAAGTCTCCATCTGAAAACTTCTAAAGGTGATTAATTGCTTCAGTAAAGTGGCAGAATACAAAATCAACACACATAACTCAATGACCTTTCTATATGCAAAGGACAAATACATAGAGAAAGAAATCAGCAAGGCTGTCCTATTTTCAATAGCAGCAGGCTTCAGGTATCCACACACATCCTCAGTAAGATGGAGGTATCACCATACCTCATCTAAGGCTATATTACAAACTCATAGTAACAAAAACAGCATAGTACTGGCATAAGAAACATAGACCAAGTAACATAATTGAAGACCCAGACTTTAGGCCAAGTAACTATGTATACTTGATCTTTGACAAAGGTGCCAATAAAGTAGATTGGAGAAAAGACAGCATCTTCAACAATTAGTGCTGGACAAATTGGATAACCATATGTAGAAAAATAAAATTAGACCCACTCATCTTACCATATACAAAAATCAAGTCCAGATAGATGAAAGATATCAATATAAGACCTGAAACTTTCTTACCAGAAGAAAACAAAATAGGAGGAACACTCCATAGGAGTGGGGAAAGACTTCCTGAATAAAACCCCAGTAGCCCAGGAAATTAAACAATCACTGAATTAATGAGCTCTCATGAAGCTAAAAAGCTTTTGCATAGACAAACATACTATAAGCAGAGCCAATGGATGACCCAGTGAATGGGAGAAAATCTTTGCCAGCTATACCACTGACAGAAGCCTAATATCTGGAATCTACCAAGAACTCAAAAAATGAAACAATAAAAGATCAAACAACCCCCTCCAAAGTAGGGCAGAGAACTGAATAGGGAGTTGTCAGAGGAAGAATTACAAATGGCTAACACATACTAAAGAAAATGTTCAGCATGCCTAACCATTAGGTGAATGCAAATTAAAACAATCATGAGATTACACCCTACTCCAGTAAGGATGACATTCATTTGAAAAATCTAACAAAGGGTTGGAAAGATTGCTTAGCATTTAAGGCATTTGCCTGCAAAGCCAAAGGACCCAGGTTCAGTTCCCCAGTATCCACATAAGCCAGATGCACAAGGGGCATATGCATCTAGAGTTCGTTTGCCATGGCTAGAGGCCCTGGCGTGTCCTTTCTCTCTGTGTATATATTCTCTCTCTCTCTCTTTCTCTCTCTCTGCTTGCAAATAAGTAAATTAAAATTTTTAAAAATATTTTATTTATTCATTTATTTGAGAGAGAGATACAGAAATAGGCAGGTAGAGAGAGAGAGAGAGAGAGAGAGAGAGAGAGAGAGAGAATGGGTGTGCCAGGGCCTCCAGCCACTGCAAACGAACTCCAGATACATGCACCCCCTTGTGCATCTGGCTTACGTGGGTCCTGGAGAATCGAGCCTCGAACCGGGGTCCTTAGACTTCATAGGCAAGCGTTTAACCGCTAAGCCACCTCTCCAGCCCAAGTAAATTAAATTTTGAAAAAATAATCTAACAACAACAAATGTTGACGAGGATGTGGGGAAAGATAAACCCTCATGCACTGTTGGTGGGAATGTAAACAATACAACCATTATGGAAATCAATATGGAGAAAAGGATGGACATAAAGCTAGCAACAGACCCAGTTATTCCCTTACAGGGCATTTATCCTAAATGCTTCATCCTTCACTACAGATATATTTGCTCAACAATGTTTATGACTACTCAGCTCATTATAGCTAAGAACTGGAATCAACACAGGTGCCCACCATTGGATGAATGGGTAATGAATTTGTGGTACATTTACACAATGGAATTCTACTCAGAAGTAAGATGAAATGATATAATGAAACTTGTAGAAAAATGGACAGACTTGGAACAGATCACACTCAGCAAACTCACACAATCACAGAAAGACAAATGCCACATGGTTTCACTTATCTGCAGTTCCTAACTTGGACCAGCTCAAGTTGCTGACATATCTGACAGGGATGGAAGGGTTTAGGGGGAGAGGATGGAGAGGGTGGGAAAACAAAACAAACAAACAAAAAAAAACCCGAAATCCAAAATGAACTGGTACCATAGAAACCTTTATCCTTGGAGATAGACTAAAGATTATAACCCTCAACAAGAGTAATGAGGGAGCACCTGAAAAGAAGGGCTTTGGAGAGGGTGGGCTGAAGCCTAAGCTTAAAAAATAGTTTGAAATTTTAAAAGTTTTTGTTCATTTTTTACTGAATCTTGGAATTTTTTAATGTATTCTATCTCCTAATAAATCAATTCTCTCTTCAGCTATGTCTAATTTTTTTTATAACACAACACAGTAGATCATCTCTTCCCACCAATTCACTTTTAACCACTTTTATTTTTACATATGGTCACACGAATGACTCAAAAATATTCAATGAAAAAATTCAGAAATAATGGTTAGTGGGTGATTCCATCCCAAAGAATAAGTGGGAGAGTGATTGAAGAAGACACCTGAAGTCAAACTCTGGCTTCTATATTTGTGCACAGATGTGTGCACATGCATATAAATGTGCAGGTACACACACACACACACACACCACATACACACAAAGAATGGGATAAAAGACTTAGAACCTCTGTCTTTTATTGTGTGTATCTCTTTTTTTCCCTCTTATCCATTGCATTAGACAATACTCATCTCTCAATATGGACGTGTTACTGAATTCCAGGTCAGCCTGGGCTACAGAGTGAGACTCTACTTCGAAAAACAGAAATAAATTAAAATAATTAAAAAAAAAAAAGTTTTATGGGCTGGAGATGTAGCTCAGTGATAAAGTGTTTGGCTTCTATGCAAAAGACTGAGGGTTTAAACCCCAACCAAATACAAATATGTGTGCATGGGTGCACGACACACACACACACACACACACACACACACTTCCTGCCCTGTACTGTCTTAATATCTCACTCACTTAAATAACACCAGCCTTATCACCAGAACCAGATCAAGCCATGTTGACAGGACATTTATGCAGACAACGACACCAGTTATAAGGTTTCTTCATCAGGTATGGATTAACTTGGCTACTGTTAGCCTGCAAACCTCAAGGCCAGAATGCTTCCACCAAAGAAAATAAATAGATTTTTTAAAAATTAATTTCTCTTAAGATCAATTTTAAGGAATTTTTAAAAATATATTTTATTTATTTATTTATTTGAGAGAGAGAAAGAAGCAGAGAGAGATAGAGAGAAAGAGAGAGAGAATGGGCATGCCAAGCCTCCAGCCACTGCAAACAAACTCCAGAGGCATGTGGCTTATGTGGGTCCTGGAGAATCGAACCGGGTTCCTTTGGCTTTGCAGGCAAACACCTTAACCGCTCATGTTCATAGACAATGAAAATTTACCAAATGTTAGCCTACCTGGGAAAATCAATGAATCCTGCAGTTTCATTTGATCAGAGTATGGCTGGCTCCCTTCTGCCCCAGAGGTGAAAACTCACAACCGAAACCTTCCCTGTCTTATTCATAATAGGCAGCCTGGTCTCACTTGTGAACTTCAACAATTTAGGACTCCTGGTGTCTGGTGTCAGCTATCTCTTATACAATTTAATAGCCATCTGCAGTAGAAAGATTGCAGAGACTTGTGTAAGTAATCTTTATTTTAGTCACAGTGCCCCTGAAGTGCAAGATTCAGGATGCTGCCAATTTTCACATCCCAAAAGAAACGCTATGAAGTACTTCCTTTAGGTGAAAAGAGAAAAAAAAAAATCCCAACTTAATAAGAAAGCACCAAAAATAATGTGTGTTTTGACATTGTCATACTCTATGGAAAAAATGAACCTAAGGTCAGTGAGATTGTTAAACTGAAATCAGAAGAATCATGACCATGAGAGAAATATGAGAAGTTCTCATATTTCAAACTGCAACAGCTGGGGCCACAGTGGGTCTGGGGACATTCCCCTTACTATATCTCATCACATAGACCTGTGTTATTCACATAATCTCTAGTTTGTGGGGAAATATTTCAAGAGACCACATTCATATGACTTTATAGTATACAGATAAGATTGTGTGTGAATGTGTGTGTGTGTGTGTGTGTGTGTGTGTGTGTGCGCGCGCGTGCATGCACATGCATGCAATGAGGACCAGAGATTGATATAAAATATATTCTTTAATTGTTCTATACCTTATTTTTAACCTTTTACTGACAATTTCCATAAACATAGACAATATACCATGACTATTATCCCTTCCCAACACAATCTTTCTCCCCCTGCCAAATATCCCCCCAGCACCAAATCCCTTCTTCTTTTCAACTAGTCCTTCTTCTATTTTGACACCATTATTTTTCCTCCTATTATGCAGGTTTTGTGTAGGTAGTATCAGCCACTGTGAGGTTATGAATATTATAGATACTTTGCATTTTGATGACAGCATTGTAAGCCATCCTACCCCTTTTTTGGTTCTTACATTATTTTTTTTTAATTTAATTTTTTTAATTGACAACTTCTATACTTACATACAAAAACGCATGATATTTCCCTCCCCTGCCCCCATACCCCTTTAGAACTCCAAACTCCATCATATCCCCTCCCTCTCTCCATTAATCTCTCTTTTTAATTTGATGTCATCATCTGTTTCTTCTATTATGTGGGTCTTATGAAGGTGTTGCTAGGCACTGCAAGTTCATGGATATCAAGGCCAATTTCTGTCTGGACAGTTGCATTGTAAGGAGTCGTACCCTTCCTTTGGCTCTTCCATTCTATCCGCCCCCTCTTCCACAATGGGCCCTGAGCCTTGGAGGGTGTGACAGAGATGTTTCAGTGCTGGGCACTCCTCCATCCCTTCTTCTCAGCACTGTGTTGCCTTTTGGGTCATCCCAGTGGTCATCGCCATCTGAAAAGAGAAGCTTCTCTAACCAGAAGTGAGAGTAGCATTAATATGTGAATATGAACATTAAGTGTAGTGCTTTCAGGGCAGCTTGGTGGGAATAATATATACATTTAGCCAGACAAGAGCAGGCTTTATACCCCTAAGGCTCATGACCTCCCCTGCCATAGACTTTTGCTTAGGTTTTTCAATACCAGGTATGTATTCCCTCCCATAGAGAGGGCCTTCAGGTCAATTATGGAGCAGACATGCCACTATTGCACCCGTTCAGTAATTTGGCCTGTATGGCCAAACATGAATATTCAGTATCCACTGTTTTCACTCCGGATGATTTCTGTGTCCCATATGGCTGCATGCAGTGCAGCTTTTTCCAGCTTTCAGTTGGCTAGTCTACAGGGAGAAGGTTTTCTTCTCAGCACCAGCTTGCTTTCTCAGTGACCTTGCCTCTCAGGCAAGAGATGTCTTCAGCAATAAGGTCTTACTATCTGTTTCTCAAGGGAAACCAAGGGCTTTGGCAATAGCCTTTAATGTTTTGGAGGCTTCCAGGACTTCCTTGGCCAACAACTCACTGGAAGGTATCCCATCCCAGGCACTGAAAAATTTCTAGTAACAGTCTACAGCTTCTAGATGTGCCATTATTCAAAAAAGTGCTACATGAGCAACTGGGGGAAAATGGCCGATATCAGTCCAAACAACTTCCAGTCTAAGATACCCAGCAAGAAACAACCCGACGTAATGCTCAAACAGGTGCAGTAGTGGCACACAGCCATGGTGGGTAACCAACGGCTCTTGATTTGGCTAATTGATCCACTCAGTGGAATGGAACTCATTGCTGGAACTGTGAAATAAGTCAAAACCATGTACAAAAAATGAGCACAGTCTCCAATCAAGATACCATCAAATGTGGGCTAGAAAAGGGCCTACCCATATAAAATTCCCTCCAAGCTATCTATGGCCATACCATATATCTAGTACTAACTTCTCTCTCCATTGGAGAATTTGCTTATTTTTTCCAGATGGACAACGAACCTGAAGGGAGGATCAGCCAATCACACCTCACCAGGGCTCCAGCTGAAATCACAGAGTATTGTGGAGGAAGGGCAAGAGTTCAGCACTCTTGGGGATCATGACACCAGAAAAAGGTTGAAGGAGATAAACACAGAGAACATCCAATTCCCACTAAGCCAGATATCCAAAGACACAGAAGCTCCCAAAACCTCATCCCTGAAGTAGACCTAATATAACCCCAATGTGGCTCAGGGAAATTTGTGGGAGAGGGGGTGGAAGGAATGTTAGAGCCAGAAGTTGGGGCATTATGCACAGAGACTTGGCCTATTCCCCATAACTCTTGACTACCCCCATAATGCATGACCCACATTCCCCATTGATGAGATTCCCTATGGAAGAGGGAGGACAGGGAGGAGGACAATGGAGTCACCATTATGAATGTAAAACTAGAATAATATACATAAAAATTAAAAAAAAATTAAAAAGTAGGTTTGCATAAGTCTTATTCACAAGATCTTCTTTTTGCCACATTTTCCACATTTGTCCCTGAGCTTTGGTGGTTGTGATAGAGATGTCTCTGTCACTTCTTCTCAGACTAGAGTTCTGAGTCACCCTAGTGGTCACCTCCGTCTGAAAAGAAAAGCTTCTCTAACGAAAAGTGAGAGTAGCATTAATATATGGGCATAAACATAAATGTTTACAGGGCATTTGGTGGGCATAGTATATTCATTTAGCCTGACAATAGTAGTTTGTACTCGTGGAGGGTTTATGACCTCTCCAGCCATAGGCTTTCCACTAGATTTTCAGTACCAGGCATGTATTCCCTCCCTTGGAGTTGGCCTCCAGTCCAATCAGAGAGCAGTTGGTTTGCCCCATGAAAGACATACCACTATTACACCAGTTGGCACAAGTGGCCTGAGTGGCAATCCATAAGGCTTGCAAGGTCAACTGTTATTTAACACTGTTGATGAGTTCTCTCTGGGAAAAGGCTGCAGGCAGCATAGGTCTTTCCAGCTTTCTGACAGCCAGTCAACAGGAAGGTTTCTAGCACAACAATAGAGTCTTGCCATTTATTTCTTGTGGACAACCAAGAACCTTGGCAGTGAACTGTTATGTTTTGATGGCATCAGGGGCCTCTCTAGCCAACAACTCACTAGAAGGTGTCCTACCTGTGACTGAATTTTTTCTCTAATAACAATCTGTGGCTTCTGGGAATATCATTATCATCTCCATAGGATACTTCAGCACAAAATACATTTTTAAAAATCATATATATATATGCAAATACGTACTTACATACATACACACATATTGGGTAGCAAAGAAATAGGTTTACATATGACTGATTCATAATGTCTTAAAGTTTTATTAACCCTTCTCCCACTTCTCCTCTCCTGCTCTCCTCTTCTTGATCCCACTCATACCATTCCACCCCCAGTATTCTGTCCCTCAACTGATGTATGTAGTATACCCTTCCCTTAAGCCCTCTTCTCTCTTTCCTTCCTCATAGCTCCTTACTAGATTACTGGCCTCTACTACTGACTTATACTCCAATTCCCATAGAAATCTAAACATTTGATGCTAGAATTCACATATAAGAGAGGACATGTGAAATTTGGCTTTCTGGGTCTGGATATAATGATAGAATTTTTATTTAATCATTAGGTTCTATTGTTAGGTGCTTACTATATTTAACTTATAAATTAATCTAATATAAATATGGATAGATAGAAAAAAACATGTGTCATAGATGCTATTTAAGATAGGATTCTATACTAATAAATTTGTTATGGATTGAAAATATTTCACTTCATACACTAATAAACACATTATGAGGTTGAAAGTTTTTAAGTTGAACTACTCTATGTTGCAGACAAGGAAATAGACATTCTTTAGGGTCTTGCCACCTATAACCTGTTAGTAAGGGCAGAAATAGCAACTATTATATGTTTCATTGTTTGGAATTCTTTCTGACTATTTTTAAAATGTGCCTGAACAATTTTTATAATCTATCTCTTCATTGTTCCATCAAATCCAAATTTCATTTTTTTCAAATATATTAAAGATGCTCTTGTAATAAAATGTACCTGATAAATTCAGTATCTTCTGTCTTCCTTTGTGAATTTCATTGTTCAGTTAGTAATTTTAGCTAATTCTCATTCATCATAAGTTCTGTTATTTTAAAAAGGTGTAATTTCATGTGCCATGAAAATGTGTCTGAGGAATGTTTAGAGATCTCATTTTAAAGAGCGTCATCAGGGGAGGCTATTATTTTCTAGCAGAAGCATTAGGAAATGACTAATTCACAGCCATTATAAATTCCAGGATGGACTTGTGGTTGTTAGGTGGCATCAGCACTCAGAATTCCAGCTCCATTTATTTATGTGTAGGCAGTAATGGAATGCCAACCTCAGTAGAGTGCACACATTGTCACCCTTGTTTACCTACCTAGAGCCGGTCCTGACGAAGTCTGCATGGTGATGGTGTCTTTGTTGTTTTATTGTATTTAATATTAGTCATGTACTTCCTACAAAGGTGGTCTTTCCCAAATCTTTGCTTTATATAGGAATCTTCAATTTAAATTCTTTTTCTGCCCTGTCTTAGCTCTGTCCCAAGCATGTATATGCTCATTCCAACCTGCAGTTCAGGCCAACAGGGACCCAGAGCAAAGTGTACAATCTTATAAGTTTTAGACTTTTTTCTGTGAATTCGTAGAAATTAATTTTTTCATTCCCTCAATAAGATCCACTCTTCCAATATTACCTTTATCTCATTTGCAAGTGCAAAAGTCTAAATTTCTAAAGCTTTGTGTGTGTGTGTGTGTTTGCTTGTGTGGATATGTGTGGGGGGGGTGTCAGAGGACAACCTCAAGTGTCATTCCTCAAAACAGCTGACCACATTTTTTTCATTTTGTTAATGGCGATTTTATACATGTATATAATGAATTATGAACATACTTATCTCAAATTTCCCTCTTTTCCCCATATTACTGTTTTATTTGGGGTTGTTTACATGAGCATAAGTCAGGATACTTGTATTTTTTTTAAGACAGTGTTACTCATTGTTTGGCCTGAAATTCACTTAATTGGGGTAAGACTGGCTGGCCAGGGAGACGTAAGAATCTGCCTGTCTCTGGGTCTCCAGAACTGAAATTACCTACCACCATGCCTTTTTTTTTTTTTTTTTTTTGTCATCTCTGAGAATTGACTTTAGGTCCTCATACTTATAAGGAAATTCAGCTATCTCTACAGCTTTTTTCATAAATATATCTTATATCCATAAACATTATTACTATATTTTATTTTAATTTATGACTATCTGTATTGAATTCAAATGTATATGCATGTGTCTCATCTTCACTTTTATTTAATTAGGTAGTGGAATACAGAAGGTAATTTGTTTTATCTTTCACTGTGGTTGTTGAAATTCTAAGAACTGGGTAATATTTTTAGTCAAATGCAGATTTCATAAATCTTCTGATATTAAAAAAGAATTATGTAAAGTATATTAAAGTATAATTAAAGTTTATTATGAATATTTAGAAAATGCTTTAATGATTAATACTTAGTAAAAGTGGTCTTATATAGGTAATTTTTAATTGGATAAAAAGTACTTTGAATACTCTTCGGTTACCATGTAATATTCAGAAGATATTGAAAGAATGAGCCTCTTGGGCTGGAGAGATGGCTTAGTGGTTAAGGCACCTGCCTCCTAAACCTAAGAACCGGGTTCCAATCTCCAGGTCCCACGTTTAGCCAGATGCAAAGTGACACAAAGGCACAATGTCACACTTGACCACAAGGGGGCACACACATCTAGATTTCGTTCGCAGCAACTGAGAGGCTGCTGGCGCGCCCACCTCTATCTGTCTTCCTCTCCCTCTCTTTCTGTCTCTCTGTCTCTCTCAAAAAAAAAAAAAAAAAGAAAAAAAAAAGAACAAAAAGAATGAGTGCCTCAGGAGGACTTGTGGAAAAAGCCAAAAAAGCATCAGAGAATCAATGGAAGCTACTTTTCAAACTCTGGGTGACAAGATATCCCAGTGATGGTCCTCTGCTCACTGGATGTTCTTTTATAGATTTACAATCACAAGAGAAGAAGCTTCTTCAAAATCCCAAAACTCCCCAGCTTATTTTGCATTACATTTAGTATTCTCACACTATGATCTTCAAAAGTATTTTCAATAGGATGTTGTGATCTTGGATGGAAAATAATAGTGATCAGTCTAAAAACAATAAAGGGTCTGACCATTTCTAGAGGTGAGGAGCCTAAACAGGTGATGTCTTAATTTTATTACCCATAGCTTCATCTTATTTTCAATTGTTTCTTAGAATTTCATGAATTTTCAAAGAAGAGATGTAGAAGAATCAACTAGCTATTGTCTTACAGAAACTTTTAGAAAAGAGAATTATAGAGCTGGGGAGATGGCCCAAGGGGTAACAGTATTTGCCACAAAGAACAAGCATGGAGACCTGAGTTTGCTCCCCAGAATCCATGTCCAAAGCTTTGCATGGCCACACATGCCTATCACTTCACTCTTGTGGTATAGGGAGACACCATAATCACTGGGGCTCACTGATCATACAGATTGATCAATAAAGAGCCATGCCATGTTGAGTGAAAGACTCCTGGTCAAGAGAACAAAGGAGATGTGCCATAGGACAGAACAGCTGATGTTCCCATCTGGCATCCCACACATGCACATAGAGTTCACACATCTGCACACACATGTGCACCTGCCACACACCACACAAATAAATACAAGAACAAAGAAATATTTTGTTCTCAAGATTTACAATTGAAACTCTACAATGTATGATTCGTCTCTATAAATACATTTATTTTCCTTATCCATTTGCACATGTACTCAGTTGATTTAATTACTGTAGGGATATTTTGTACCTGAGCAAGTCAGAAGGCTAACTGCTAGTATAAATGGACATGTAATAAAAACTAGGGATATATTTTCAATAAGAATATGGTCTTGGACCTATAATCACCTACAGTTATGTACTAGGAACTTTTCAACTACATGATTTTTTTTTTTTTTTTTTTTTTTTTTTTTTTGAAGTAGGGTCTCACTCTAGCTCAGGCTGAGCTGGAATTCACTATGTAGTCTCAGGGTGGCCTTGAACTCACGGATCCTCTTACCTCTGCCTCCCAAGTGCTGGGATTAAAGGCGTGTGCCACCACGCCCGGTTTTCAACTACATGATTTTATTATTATTACTATTTTGTTTTTCAAAGGTAGGATCTTGCTGTAGCCTGGACTGTTTTGGAATTCACTCTGGTGAGTCAGAGTGACCTCGGATTCACAGTGATCCTCCTATCTTGGCCTTCCAAGTGCTGTGATTACAGGCATGTGCTACCAAGCTCAATGTAACTATGTGATTTTTGACTATATTATTTTAGTCATCACTGCTGACTTTTTATCTGTTTAGTTTTGATTGACAAATAATAATTACTTATACTTAATTATATGCATTTTAATTTACTAATTTTTGTTTCAGTTGTGGGCAGGGAGCCATGATCTGGCAGATTCTAGGCCAGAAATTCACCTTTTTGCTACACCTTCAACATGATGTTTTGATCTATGTATGCACTATAGAATAAAATTAATATATCCACAACTTCACAAGCATAACTATAAGTTTTATATGCCTGTGTTTTGTATTCTAAATGGGTCCAATAATTTATTTCTTTTATTTCCAAACACCCAACCTGTTAGTGATTTGATGTTAGATTTTCCAGTCTATATAATTGTAGATTTTGTTATTGTTGCTGTTTAAAAGAGACTCAGTCTGTGATAGTTTGTTATAGCAGCATGATCTAAGACAATGAGAATGTAAATCATTCTTTATTTTCTTTTTTTCTCAGCAGTTACTCTCATCCCCCTCAGTACTTACTTCCTGACTTTTCCTTTCTCCTCCTCCTTCAGATCCTCCTCTTCTCTCGGTTTCTCCACTTTTTCGGTTTGCTTTTTTTCATTCAGGATCTCAGTCTATAGTTCAGGCTACCTTGGAAGTCATTATGTAGCCTGAGACAGCCTCAATTTAGTGTTTATCCTCCTGTCTCCCCCTCCTGAGTGCTGTGCCTAATGCTTGGCCCAAGCAGCTTTTCTTGATTCATTGTTTATTCAAACATTGACACTTCTGCTTTGCATCTATTCCACAACAGCACTTACCTAAAATAAGACTATCACATTTCATACTTGAAAGAGCATTTATTTGTGAAATGCTACTAAACAAATATAAAATAGCTTATATTTTATAATACACACCTGCTCTTTTCTTCACTCTGTTTCCAGTAGCTTTACACATTCATGTAACATGACAAAGGGTATATGTTTTTGAATGATGACATTAATTTTGCTCTGGAATTATCTTGATTGACAAGTAGTGGGAGGCACTATGGTTCTGTTATCTTCCAACATATTTAAAACATAAATTAACTAGTGTGATTTTTTCAATATAGTTGTGAGAGAATACATTCACACCTGTGGAACATTTTCTTTTTAAAAATATTTTATTTTTATTTATTTATTTATTTGACAGAGAGAAGCAGATAGAGGTAGAAAGAATGAGAAAATGGGTGGATCAGGGCCTCCAGCCACTGCAAATGAACTCCAGATGCATGCACTGCCTTGTGCATCTGGCTTACATGGGTCCTGGGGAATTGAACCATGGTCCTTTGACTTTTCAGGCAAGCACCTTGACTGCTAACCCCCTGTGGAACATTTTCCAAGCTACCCAATTTGACATGATTCAGGATAGCTGAAACAAGCTCATAGCAGCCTTGAATTGCAAGTTGATGAAAGCATTACTGTTCTTTCGTATAGTGAGAAATATGACTTGCTATCATAATTTGGCTATATTCCTTTATACTTTCCCTTTCAAATTTATATTTTTTTGAATATTTTAGCACAACTTAAAAATTTAAGATTGATTGAAGATTTTAATATCAAAAGAAAATATTGGGGAAAAACGTACTTTTCCTTTAGGACATCTTGATCAAGTATTCCAAATAGACATATAAAATAGTTTTATACAGATCATTCTTGTCCTTTGTACATCTCACATTAGAAAATCATTTAACCACATTTTTGGGAATTGCAGAGAAGAACAATTGAACTCCTCAATCAATACAACCTTTGCAATAAGTGATTGCAACATTTAGTCAATAGTGCATCTTCACTCTCCCCTGAGTGTGGAAAAATCTTTAATTATGTTGGATTTAGTAGGTTCTTTAATATCAGACTTGAAGAATACATGCACATTACATATGATGTGCACATATACACAAAGAAATTCTGAATCAATAAGGAACCAAATTTAAAGCTAGGGGAATAGAGAATTTAAACTTGACAGTCCCTGAGGATAGACTTGAACTTTGTTTAAAAAGGGTGACCCGACCGTACTGTTTCCCCACTCCCTAGACTTATTAGCATCGTTCTTTTCCTTACTTTTGAAAGGACACCCAACTACAGTACATTAATTGTGAATCATTTGCACCTGTAATATATCTATTCCTGTGCAGTTTAGTGAAATTCTTAAAATTAGCAATTTAAGGGGAAAATTCTACCATTTCTATGGAAAACAAAAATAACTTAAAGATTTTTGGTTTATACAACAGTTGTAAAACCATATTTCTTGAAAGCTGTTTACGTGCAAAATTCAGACAGGTCACCTCAGCATGACTGATGAAGTTTGTGAGTGTGTGCTAATCTTGGTGAATTATAAGCTCTTCACCTCTCTGCTTCTTGTCAGCCCATGCATGCATTCACTTCTCCCCATGCTGCTATTGTTACTTGTACTTCCTGTCAAGTAGGTAATTGAAGGCGGAACTGTTAATTTAATATGGCAGTCATGAGGTGCTGTCAATATTAAAACAAAATGCATACTGTGCCTGCATGCAATCAGAATAAATCTTTCTCTCTCCCTCTCTTCATCCCTCCCTCCCTCCATTATCACCCCCTCACATAGTACCTTTATCTCCCCTCACTATGCTTCTTTCTCTCTCTCATACACTACACCACACACACACACACACAAACACACATATGTATTTGTGAGAAAAAAAAGAGAAAAAAATAATGGTCAACATTTAATGATTACTCAGTTTCAGATGCAGAACATGTGTACTGTAGATAACATGAATATAATTATTACCAGTTACCTATTTTCTCTTAATTTTCTTTGAAAGGCAGAGATAAGATAAAGTATGAATTGTGAACTATTTCTATTAAATGCTTAAGTGATCCTTGCTTATCTATGCATCATGCATTCTCTTTTCAAAAGCCCATTTGGATGATTATATTGGACAGGTCTTCAGTCTTCTGTGATTTGTTCATATTTAAGGTTATTAAGCCTTTTTTTCTTTATTAGTTATGTACATAGTTGTGTATACAGCCATGTTGGTATCATCGTTAGCCTCTTCCTTGTCCTCCCTCCTCTGAAGGGACTCTCCTTATTGGGGAATGTGCTTCTTACAGGCATTGAAGTTGGCTATTTGATTCTTCTGTGTGGAGAATTCCCTGAAGTACTCTCTGTAAGTCTGGCTTTAGCTCATATAGTTGTAAAACTGAGTTTTATTGTGGAAAGTTTTTCTTTCACCATCTATTATGAAAGATACTTTTGCTGGGTAGAGTAGTTTGGGTTGGAAGCCATAAGTTCTTAGACTTTGAGTGTTCCATTGGAGGCCCTTCTGGCTTTCAGGGTTTCCATTGAGAAGTCTGGAGTAATTCTGATGGGATAACCTTTATACATAATGTGTTGTTTCTCCCTAGCTGCTTTTAGGAGTTTCTCTTTGTTGTCGATGTTTAGAGTCTTAATGATAATGTCATGGAGAAATTATCCTTTGGTCCAGCCTGGGGCATAAATGACAATAACACATCAAATATGAGTGGTAAATGTTATAGTTTATTTTTCTCAAATCACATATTCATATATTTTCAGATTTGAAAATTGCAGCCATACAGTGACAAGACTAATAGACCTTTCTGAGAGTCCCAGCTGTCATGGTAATGACATGGATAGAGCTCTGAATGTAGCATCTGAGTGGCTTTCCCAAAAATGACACATACCACTGTGCTCAAATCTCATTGGCCAGGAATATTTGCTTTGTTCCACCCCACTCCAGGGGTAATAAACATGAAATCTTGTCTATTCTTGAAAGTAGAGTTGGCACAATATTTTACAATCTGTATTGAATATTAAAATATTATTTTAGCTTACTTTCTTTATTTGGCTTATTTTCTCTTTTGGAATTTTTTCTTCTTAGCACAGTTTCATTTGTAACCTACCTATAGCATGATTCAAGTAAATGTCTCAAATAATCAGAGGAATATCTTGGAAATATCCAGGCCACATGCACAGGCTTAAATAATTATGCTTCATTGTCTGAAATGATTAATTGTTCTTAATTATTTTTAAAGTATGACCCTTCACTTTCTCTTTTATAGATATTTCCTTATTAAAGTACTCTGCATTTCTGCAGAGGTCTTCTAGAAACCAGGTCTTTTAATATCTCCCTTAAGTTTATTATAGCCACATCTACCAAGAGCATTTTTGTGGATAGCATTCTGGATATAGTTTCTGTTTCTAAGCTTTGTTCTGTCTTTGATGTGACAATCTTTTGTTGGCAAAAGAAACTGGATGCAAGAAAGTGTTCTGTTGTCTAAATCAAAGAATCTCATAATACATAGATTTGTCATATTCTTACTTAATTTGGCTATTTCTTTTCAGAATACATTAATACACAGTAAGGAAGAGCCGCTGCACATTTTAACACTAGGCCCATAAACCAATGTGTCCAAATAAACAAACTCAAAATTTTCATAGAGCATTTCACAAGACATAGGAAGATATGGATTGCAAATTATTTCACCATTATATTATATTTTGGATAACAATTTTTCCATATAGTTCTTTTTTTCTTGGAGTTTACAGGATTTTTTTTTAATTTTTTTTTTATTGACAACTTCTATACTTACATACAAAAAAACCATGATATTTCCCTCCCCTCCCCCCATTCGGCTTTAGAACTCCAATCTCCATCATATCCCCTTCCTCTCTCCATTAGTCTTTTTTTTTTTTTTTTTTTTTTTTGGTTTTGCAAGGTAGGGTCTCACTCTGGTCCAGGCTGACCTGGAATTAATTCACTATGTAGTCTCAGGGTGGCCTCGAACTCTCGGCAATCCTCCTACCTCTGCCTCCCAAGTGCTGGGATTAAAGGTGTGCACCACCATGCCCGGCTCTAGTCTCTCTTTTAATTTGATGTCATCATCTTTTTCTTCTATTATGAGGGTCTTGCGAAGGTATTGCTAGGCACTGCAAGGTCATGGATATCAAAGCCAATTTCTATCTGGACAGTTGCATTGTAAGGAGTCATACTCTTCCTTTGGCTCTTACATTCTATCCATCCCTCTTCCTCAATGGGCCCTGAGCCTTGGAGGGTGTGACAGAAATGTTTCAATGCTGGAAACTTTTCCATCCCTTCTTCTCAGCTCTGTGTTGCCTTTTGGGTCATCCCAGTAGTCATTACCATCTGAAAAGAGAAGCTTCTCTAAGCAGAAGTGAGAGTAGCATTAATATGTGAATATGAACATTAAGTGTAGTGCTTTCAGGGCAGCTTGGTGGGAATAATATATACATTTAGCCAGAAAAGAGCACGCTTTATACCTCTAAGGCTCATGACCTTCCCTGCCATAGACTTTTGCTTAGGTTTTTCAGTACCAGGTATGTATTCCCTCCCATAGAGAGGGCCTTCAGTCCAATTATGGAGCAGTTGGTTACCCCAAGAGCAGACATGCCAATATTGTACCCGTTCAATCATTGGGCCTGTCTGGCCAAACATGAATATTCAGTGTCCACTGTTTTCACTGCTGATAACTTCTGTCTCCCATAACAGCTGCATGCAGTGCAGCTTTTTCCAGGTTTCAGTTGGCTGGTCTACAGGGAAAAGGTTTTCTGCTTAGCACCAGCTTGATATCTCAGTGACCTTGTCTCTCAGCAAGAGATATCTTCAGCTATAGGGTCTTACCATCTGTTTCTCAAGGGAAACCAAGGGCTTTGGCAATAGACTTTAATGTTTTGGAGGCTACCGGGACCTCCTTGGCCAACAACTCACGGGAATGTATTCCATCCCAGGCACTGAAAATTTTCTAACAGTCTACAGCTTCTGTATTCAGAAAAGTAGGTGAGTTTATAGGAATGTTTTATAAGTGATGATATAAGTTGTAATAGTCAGTTGGTAATTAAGGCCACATACACAATACATTCTCATTTGGGGGCATAGACTGGAGTATGATCGAATACCCTTGGGCATTTTGTACTCGATTTGTATCGACATTTCAATATTTTTCATTGTATATATCTTCTAGCATAAATATCTTTCCCAGTAAGTCACATTGCTGAATAAATTGGAATGCTGTAATTGGAAAATTGGAAATATGCAGGAAGTATGCATATTAGAGTTAAAACAGCCAAGTCAGTAGCATTGAGAAAATGTTTTGGTCAAACAAGTGATGTTAACAATGGAAAAGGCTTGCAGTTGAGACTAACGCAGCTAGGCTGACCATATGAGAGGGAAAAGGGAGATGAGTCAGTGGACCAAGATTTATATACCAAGTTACTAGAAGGGGTGGGGCACTGATGCTCAGCTTGTTCTGAGGGTGAATATGCTCTGTTTTTGGCTTTTCACCTGATGCACTAAACTTTGACCACTTGCTTGCTCAGCCTTGGACTGGTTTGCACTATTCTCCCTCAGGAACAAGAGCTGAGCCTTCAGCTGTGTTAGGAGCTGAGGGAATTTGGGAGGAGGCAACTCCTCATCCATATCATCTATTCCCAGGAGATGAGGGAAGAAGAAGAATTTGGAGCACTTATTTATCTTTCTATATATATTCAATTTTATTAATAATTATACATGTATTAAACCTGTATTAAAGATTTATTTTATATATAATAGAAAGTTAAATACTGTATTTCTTATTGTGGTATGAATTTTAAGACATCTGGATATAGCCATAAAGATATATATTTTTTTAGCTAACATGATTCATTTTAATCCTGAGAGGGTAAAAATGTCACCATTTATTTTATTAAGTTAAAATTGCTCATTCTGAAGAATATATTACAGTGAAAATAGGTTTAAATGAACAAAAACACAAATTTGTTCATGGATGGAGAAATCTATGTGAGATAATTTGTCAAATATTAATGATTCCACTGGTACAATCAATCTGAAAATTAATTCTGCATTTGTTTCTAAATGAGATCACAGTGCAAAATTGCCTCCACCTTTAAGAAAAAAAAAAAAAAAAAACTAAATCAAGTCACTTTGGCTTGGCATTCATCTCTCCACTGAGAAATTCCATTAACGTAATCATATACTGAAATTAAACCATGTCTCAAAATTATAGACCTTGGAAACCTAGAGAAGTTGCAATTATCTATTTGAAAATGTTATCATTTACTATGAAACAATTATATATCATTCATGCATAAACTAAAAGTGAATATACTGTTGAAAGAATATTGAATAAAACATTGAATAGATATAAATATGAGTTGTTATTTCCAATAAATTTTGAAAAATATCAAATGACAGAAAAACTTTGAATGGATGACCTAGGAAGTTCTCAGGGAAGGCAGTGAATGGACACTACTGTCTCTCTTTGTTGAGCAGAGAAAGTTAATACTTAAGTGATGGCTAAGTAAAAGATCAACCAAAGAGAAGAGGATGGATTAACAATGAAGACATTCAAAGGGCTCAATGCTTAGAAAGAGACCTCCAAATGTGAGAGGTTTCAGGGGGAGTGCAAACATTAAAGTTGAATACAAATTTGACTGAATACTATTTGGACCCTGGATACTCTAGACTGTAGACTGCATTAGAGTTGTGACCTTGAATACTGTTTTCACTGGTTTATGTCAGTTAGATAGAATAGTGTTTGTTTTATAACCACAGTTCAATAAATGTATAAAGTGTATATCTTTTCTAATATCATGTAAGAGGTGATGACTGGTTATTATTTTTCTAAAATGGAACAACTGATGAATAGCTATGTGATGCCTTTGAGTACACAGGTCCAGGACGCTAAGACTCTAATGTGAATGCTGCACCCAAATACATCCCATAATGCTGGTGTGAAGTGATTCTGTACCTTTTTCATGGTTCATCTGATCCTTGTCCCCCTTTGTGGGGACACTGCTCAGGTGCTCCATGGTTCACTGTCATCATTATATCATATATATATATATATATATATATATATATATATATATATATATATATATATTCAATCTACTCCTTTTCACCACTGAAAAGCTTCAATTAGCTCTTCCTTATGTGTATATATGCATTAAAATAATACTGCCAGAGACTTTTAGGGAAACTTTCATGAAATAGAGTTTAAAAATAAAATATTAATTATATCATCTAAAATAATAAATAATAAAATATAATAAATAAGCAGATACCAGGAGATAAATCTCAAAACAAAAACACAAGCTATAATCAAAGATCCCCAGGAAAAGGAGAAATCAAAGTATTCATGAGTTTATTATTACAATAAAACAAGTAAGTATAATAGTTTTCATGAATATTTAAAATATTATAAGTGAATATAATGTATATTCTATATATTATAGAATATTGATGACATAAGAAGATAAAATGTTGGCAAAAGCATAAAAAACTAACAGAATAAATGATAGGTGCTGGAGATAAAAGTTTTTCAAAAAAGAAAGTAGAAAATCATTAAACAATTCATAATTTTGCTTAAAAAAACAAAATCATCTACTCTATACTGTGCCCAATAAAAGTAATGAGTTTGAAAAATATCCACAAAAGTACATCATGAAATTTTAGAGAATAGAAATAAATATACACAGACTTTCAAGAAGAAAAATGAGAGGCTGGAGAGATGGCTCAGCGGTAAGTCACTTGCCTGCACAGCTAAGGACTTGGGCTTGATTTCCTAGTACTCATGCAAAGATTCCTGTGACCAAAATTCTTGGCAGAAGTTACATTCATCCCTGTATGTTTATTAGTCTTGGGATTGTTTCAGAAGTGGAATTATTTGGGTTGGAGAGTTGGTGCAACAGTTAAAGGTACTTGTTTACCAAGCTTGACAGCCTGGTTCAATTCCCCAGTTGCCACCTAAAGCCAGATGTACAAAGTGGTGTATGCACCTAGAGTTTGTTTGCATGGCAGGAAGCCTTGGTGTGATCATTCTTACTGTCTCTATGTCTTTCTCTTTCTCTCTGTATCTCTCTCTCAAATAAATAAATAAATAAATGATTTTTTTTAAAGAAAAGAAGTGGAGGGAGTGATAAAGCACATAACCCTTTGAGATTCCCATTTTCATTACATTCTCAGCCAAAGTCCCTTGAAATATAGCCAGGCCATGACATTAGTAGTTCTTTCAACAGTTTTTTTTTTTTAAATTATCTCTGTGGAGAACATCCTACATACCACATGAAACATAACAGAATGTATTAAAAATGCTAGTCAAAAACATTTTAAAGAAGCTCTTCTATTTAATCAGGGTGGTGATCTTGAATAAAAAAAAAACTTTAATTAATTTATTAATTTAATTTAAATTTCATTAATTAAAAAAACACATTAATTTAAATATATATATATAAACATATATATATATATATATATATATATATACATATATATATATATATATTTTTTTTTTTTTTTTCTAGGTAGGGTCTCACTCTAGTCCAGGCTGACCTGGAATTCACCATGTAGTCTCAGGGTGGCCTTGAACTCTTGGAGATCCTCCTACTTCTGCTTCCCAAGTGCTGGGATTAAAGGAGCTCGCCACCATGCCAGGCTGTTTACACTTTTTTTTTTTTTGTCAGAGCAATAATCCCAAAATTTTGGTAAAAGGGTAAATATTGAGACTCTAAAAATTGCTTTGGAATTTGTCTTTAAATGGGAAAAATTTTTAAAGAAAACATGGGGCTTTCTAAAAGGACTTTCATAAGCTACCTTGGGAGTTCAATTCAAAAATAGAAGTATATGTACTTAAAGAGATGTTTCAATGCATCCCCCAAACTCTTTCTAAGTACAGCCATTTGGAAGGATAGTCTTGGGTCAGATTTATTATTCCTTGTATATATTATGTGGGCATGCCTCATCACAGTCGTCACAGTTGTTTCTGTAACCTCCTCCAGAGTAGCAGTCTTAACCACCTTGGCTGCTACTGTAGTATCTGAACCATCCATATACATCCTCCCCGTCACTTGTCAGGCCTGCCACTTCCATAGCTCTGGTCCTACCACCTCTAGAGAAGCTGTGACTTTGCCCTTGGGCCCCCAAGACACTCTTTCTGGTGTCCTGCATTGTTCACAGGGACTCTGTTCATGGCTTTCATAGTATCTGAAACATGCTTTGGGGTGCTAAGTCTTCCTGTCCTTGAAAACAACCACCTCATAAATAAGGCCAAAGCTGCTGAAGTGGACTTCAAGTGCATGCTCAACACTGTTGAAATTGAGTCCTCCCATGAACAGTTTTCCTTCTTCATAAGACATGCCAGAGAACTGAAGTCCTGGAAATTAAAAAGTAAAAAGGCCAGAGCAACAGCAAGCACTGAGGAGCAGGGGAACAGCTAGTCACTTTATCATGTATATGAGCCAATACTTAAAGAATTTGGTGTGTATCCAGCTTTTAACCATAATAAATAAAGTGTCTATGAACATTTGTATGGATTTTGTGGCAAGTTTCACAATTATTTGCACCTGAAAAAATGATAATTGATTAATGAATAAACTGTTTACAAACCATACAATGCAATGTAACTCAATCACCAATGTTATTAAGCTCTTACACTGCTCTATCTTGAGCTGATTCTTACAGAGTTTGAGGTCTGGCTTTCTGGATCATTTCTCATATATTGTAGGTTAGAATTCTCTTTTTGTACATGGTTTTGCTGCTGTACATTTTATTCAATGACATAAATGCTTGCCAAGAACTGGAGGTGGTGGACAATTGGTTGACTATCAAGAAGGAGAAAGAAATTTTCCACATTATATTGGATACCACATGTCTATTAAAATCAGAAAATATTACCCCAAACAAAGATGGTTGATTATATGCCATATAAATTTCAACTCAAACACCTGACTTAAAAACAAAATTAGGGGGCTGGAGAGATGGCTTAGCAGTTAAGGCAATTGCCTGCAAAGCCAAAGGATCCCGGTTTGATTCTCCAGAACCCATGTAAGCCAGATGCACAAGGGGGCACATGCGTCTGGTGGTCATTTGCAGTGGCTGGAGGCCCTGGCATGCCCATTCTCTCCCTCCCTCTTTCTCTCTCTCTGCTTCTTTCTCTCTCTCAAGTAAATAAATAAATAAATAAAATATATTTTAAAAATTTAAGTGGAGATGATGAGGCTTTCCCTTGAGACTCTAAGTTGGAAATGAGCCTTTTTTTCCCTATGGGCTCCATTTGGTTATGCGTTTTGTCCCAGCAATGAGAAGGCAACTGCTACAATTAGTATGCAGAGAAAATATCAACTTATTACAGAGTCACACCTTTTCACATGTGCTCGAGAAGTTGATTTACCTGAAGAAGGCTGTCACTGGTACATAGTTTCTTCAGGACATTGTCAAGTTCCACGTGTGAGAAGAAGTTGTGGCTGTGAAAATGCTGAGGACATGTGAGATGTATTAGAAGAGGATCTATTGGCAGTGTCTTCCCTGTGCCACCCCTGTTGCCCTTCCTCCCTTTGGGCTGGTTGCATCTTTACTCACTGGTGTGCTTTTTGTTGATTTGGAATCTAGGTTCCTCCTCAATTATCTCTGGCTGCCATGGCTTTTCCAAGTCATCTTTATCTAATATACTCAATTCAGTTTCTCTCCTTTGCCTACCTGAAACATGATCCAAGCAATAGCAGGAAGGATAAAGGAGAGAGAGGTAGTAATCAGGAAAGTAAGAAGGGACAAACCCACTCCTCATTCTTAAGCTGCCCAAATGTTTTCTCTTCTCCTTCACATGTGTCTGCATATATGGTTTCCTGATCAGGCAGTTGAATTATTGGTGGGTTCTTTCTTATGGTATATATATCAGCTCTACTTACAGGGATCTATTAAATATTTAAGTATGTCGCTTAAATAGTTGTTATTATTATTCTAAAAAGCAGTGGCAAACATTGGCTTTGGAACTGCATATAGTCTTAATAAAATCATAACTTGATTCAAATAAATTTTTCTCTTTCCATATGTATTTTAGAGATTTAGATTTCTGTAAATAGCTGAAATGTTTCTAAAATATCATATGTACCTTCTCCCAGTTCCTTCAATCCCAGACTGTTAATGAAAAAGTGAGTTTTGAGTCAGTAAAACAAGGATGTGAAAATAAGAACAGAATTTCAATCTAGCTGCTTAGATGATTGGGGATATGATATCAATTTGGGACATGCTCATTGTTTGTATGTGACCTTTACTATGCTACTGTAAAATTTTCAACATCATAGTAGCTTATTAGATTCTAATATGCAGAAAGGGAGGAATCTTTTGATTGGGATGTATGTGTATATTTTTAATAATCAAGGTATTAGGAGAGCTTTTATACTAATCTCTGAATATACAGCTTTCAGTGTTTCAAATTAATTATATTTCCAACTCTACTGAGAGCAATAATTTTTTTTTATTTGAGAGAGACAGAGAAAAAGAGACAGAGATAGAGAGCAAGAGGCAGAGAGATAGAGAATAGGTGCACCAGCAGCCTCTAAGCTGCTGTGCATGAACTCCAGACTCTTGTGCCCCCTTGTGGGAAAGCCTGGGATTGCGTGCTTGCATTACTTTTGCATCTGGCTAAATGTGGGACCTGGAGAATGAATGGGCATTCTTAGGCTTGGCAGGCAGGCGCCTTAACTGCTAAGCCATCTCTCCACCCCAATCATATATTTTTTAAAAGCTTGCTTTAAGTTCAAGCATATAGGTCAAAAAATAAAAACATATATAAGTAAAAATATAATAAAACAACACTCAAACTGAGGTATTTAGTCTGATAAGTCTATTGGCCCAATACCATAGGTGAATTTTACAAATTTCTTATTACATTCAAACTTCACAGTTATCTTAATGATTATTATAGTAATATAGGAAGAATAGAAAGGAAAAAAAAATGAAGGAATAAAGGAAGAAGAAGGGAGATGAATAAAGCTTGTTTTATGTGAGCAGATATATATGGCCACTTCACATCATTATTGTTCCACACCTTATCTGAAATTGCTTATGAGGCGTAATAGAACTGATGAAATACTAGTTAATTAAAACCAACTTGATGTATATTGAAAAAAGATAAAACATGTGTGGTTTTCAGAGTTAAAACACAACTGAAAATATGTAACTCCTGATTTCAATTTTGTCAATTCAAATAAAATTAGTAATTCAAATGTGAACCTATCTGTAAATATAAAATCTATTCCTACAAGAAAATTTGTCTGGTAATACAATATTTACCATCCTTGATACATCTCAAATATAATGCTAACTAGTTAATTAAAGTACACTTTATTTTTCAGACAAAATTTAATAAAATCTTCAAGCTATAAAAATAGCTATTTGGGGCTATAGAGATGGCTTATCAGTTAAGGTGCTTGCCTGGAAAGCCAAATGACCCAGGTTTGATTTCCCCGCACCCACATAAGCTAGATTCACAAGGGGGCTCACTCATCTGGAGTTCGTTTGCAGTGGCTGGAGATCCTGGCATGCCCATTCTCTACCCTTTTTTCTCTCTCCCCCCTATTTTTCTCTTTCTCAAATAAAGAAAAAAATAATAATAAATTAAAACAAATTTTGAAAATTGCATTTTGAACTATAATATTGTGTAATCCATTTTTTCTGACAATGATGTAGAGGAAAAATATTTTGTGTGTCAATATTCAATTTAATGTTACAATAGCTTGAAAGCTGGAGGTAGTAGTAATTAATACGGTTTTTTAAATTCTGGAGAAAAATAACTCATTTATTTAGTATTGCTGAAGTCAAGATGGCTGAGATCTTTAATCAAAGAACAGCAGCAAATTAGTCATCTAGCCTGTCATGAGAAACTTAAAAATGAATAGACTATGTCTAAAGCTTTACTAATACAATAAGTGATATATTCAGAAATACAAAAACAACTATAAACCTGGCCAGGCTTGGTGAGACAGACCTGTAATCCTAGCTAGCCAGAAGGCTGAGGAAGGAAGATCCCAAGTTCAAGTCCTGCTGTGGTACAGCAGTGATTTCATGGCCAGCCTGGACAATTTAGCTAGAGTCTGTCTCAAAATAAAAAAAAAAAAGCTAAAAAGCTGCACTAGGAGAGTGCCAGTCTAGCATGCAAAAGGCCCTGCATTCAATACCTAGTACTGCAAAAAGTAAAGTTACATAACAGTAAACTAAAAAGCACCAGATCATCAAAATTAAAATGTAAGGACTATGTAACAGACAACTTCCTCAGGAGATAATCTTTCACGAGCAGTCTAGTCAGATGGTTTCTTACTGCAATACCATGTCAGCATATAACACATGCTCAGTATCAGGTTCTCAAAATGTTAATGCCCTTTTACTGAACAAGATTAGATACATACAATTACTGAAACAAATATTTTTTCTTAGATTAACCACCTAGGTATCAGAGCTAAGCGGCATCTAATTTTGACAATTTCCTTCAAGAATTAAGCAGGCAGTATACTGTTTTTTACAGTGTTTTCTAGTCGTGGCCATCTCACAATTTTCTATTTCCCTACACTAGTGTTGGGATTCCAAATCTCATCCCAGAACAGTAGCCTTAATTTCCTGTGTTTTGATGCTTTCATTTAAAGTAGGGAGACTTAACTCCTTTGTGACCTCCACATCTCTGTTAATCTCTGTTCTAAACTCTTTCCATTGTGTTTAGAGCATCTAGCATAGTATGTAAAGAGAAATGAATTCCTCCATTACCTGCCTTAATCCCCATTCACCTGTCCCAAACAAGGACTGCTTGTTCCCTTAAATCTCACTGTTCCTGTGTGTGCCAGAATTATCTCCATTTCATCCACTATGTGATGAAGTTTGTTCTGTGGTGAAGTTGCTTAATAATGTGGGATATTCTGCTTTTTACCTTTGCTCTATTAACACATGCTCATTATTCCCTTTAGCTGCTTGCATCCAACTTTCTCAAAATACTTAAATCATTATGCACACTTCAACACTTCCATTGTTATCCCATTTAACTCATTAACCCCAAAAGACTTTTAACTTTGCTGCTCCACAGCAAGGACAGGGAAGTGACACGTATTTTAGGCAGCCTGTTCACT
The DNA here is from genome assembly GCA_036365145.1 of Orientallactaga sibirica. Taxonomy (NCBI): domain Eukaryota; kingdom Metazoa; phylum Chordata; class Mammalia; order Rodentia; family Dipodidae; genus Orientallactaga; species Orientallactaga sibirica. The sequence continues at coordinate 25,740,396 of JAEOAD010000004.1, read as the reverse complement.
GTCAATTGTCTTTAGTAGTGTGACCTATCACATTATTTATGATTACAAAAATATGCCATGGAACATCACTCCTTGTTCTTTTGTGTGTGGTTCTCTCTCAATTTGAAATATGCTACTTGTGATATATTCACTTGTCCCACTGATATGCCACTTTCATTCTTTATTTTACCTTGCCATCATTGTCCTTTAATCTGACTCAACTAAAATAAAGGTAGATTTCTTTCAAAGTAAAAGTTTTTCTCATTGGTATTACAATTAATTTCAATAAATTTACAATATCTCAATTTTGTTTACTAAATTAAATTTAGTGCATTTGCATCAAGTGCATTGTGAAAATTCTAAATGCAAAGAGAGCATAGATCAAAATTTCTATTATCACTTCTTTTCATTTAGATATCACTAACTTCTGAATAAAAAGGTTTAAGTTTTCATTTATCCGGAGATCTAAACTATATTACATAGAATTCCTTACAGACTATATGTTAATTAATATTGTCTTACACTCTTCTGTTTTCCAATCTGAATGCCATCACAAATGCCATTTATATAATTTGAACAAAATTCACTAGATAATGGAAGACATGCCTGCGTGCATGTGTACGTGTGTGGTTAGCTGGTTGTTCCTGTGCCAGAGGTTTAACCAAGGGCTTTGGACAAGCTCAGGATAGTGAAAGACTTGATTGTACTTTTCCCCTTAGCTATAATCTGACTAAATAACAAGGACTAAGATTTCTGGGGCTTGCTTTTCTTTCACTGACTGTCAAATATAAACTAAGACAAAGTTTTTTTGTTGTTGTTGTTTCAAAATTTGTTTTTCTAGTTGAATACCTAATATGAATTCCAGGTTTCTTCTTGCAAAATTCAAATGTTGAGAACTGTCTCCAGTATATGGGCAAGAGGAAGCTTCTCAGCAGCTCCCCCAGAGAATCCATGTGCAGAGAAATAGATGATAATGTGACACACTGGGAAGAAAGAGCAGAAGTCAGGTACAGAACTTTGGCCATCGATCAAAATTTATTTAGGAGGGCTGGAGAGATGGCTCAGTTAGCCTGCAAAGCCTAAGAAGTCACGTTCAAATTTCCACGTCCGATGTGCCCAGACATACAATGGTGCAAGCATGCAATGTTGTACATGTGCACAAGGGGTATACATGTCTGGATTTCATTTGTAGCAGCTGAAGGCCCTGACATAGCCAGTTTCTCTCTGTCTCTCTTTTTCTCACTGGCTTTCTCTCTCTCTGTCTTTCTCTCAAAATAATTTTTAAAAATTGGTTTAGGAAAATTTCACAAATATGATTCTACTCTTTATGCTAATATCTCCTTTATGGTTAAAGTGTCATCAGAGTAAAGAATATTAAAAAATCATACAGGGAATAAAGGGACTTCATTCATTTAAGGATGATATTACTACTATGGCATATATATATATATATATATATATATATATATATATATATATATATATGTAATATGAATGCACAGTGCTCTTAAGTTTCCATAGTATTGATGGACTTTATAAACCCATAATTTCTTGCCTTGTCCATGTACTTACCACTGGCACACAAATGAGACCATTGGCCAGGCTCTCAAGAGGTTGCCTGAACATAAGGTAAGTGTAGTTTTTACTAAGTAGTTTTACTGTTTTTACTGGCAAAATTAACAGTAAAGTAGATATTTTCACTTACAATTCAGAACATTATTCATTGGAATTTCTCTAATATACAAATTAAAATTTATAGTTTTTTTGATGTCAGATTTAGGACTAACATTTTTACTCTTTCTTATTTATTTATTTATTTATTTATTTATTTATTTATTTATTTATTTATCTATTTATTTATTCGAGATTGAGAGAGAGAAAGAGAGAGGGAGAGTGAGAATAGGCACACCAGGCCTCTAGCCACTGCAAAAGAACTCCAGAAGTGTGTGGCCCCTTGTGCATATCTGGCTTACGTGGGACCTGGATAATCATACCAGGGTCCTTGGGCTTTGCAGGCATGTGCCTTAACTGCTAAGCCATCTCTCCAGCCCTACTCTTCTTTTTCAATCTTGCTCAAAATTAGTAATAATGTGTTAAACCAAGTAACCTATTATAATATAAAAAATTTCTCAAATATTTCTATAATAGACTATATCATATAAAAATTAATTTTTCAACATTAAGTTAAATCAATTAGATTGTTTTTTTTTTTTTACAAAGTTTATCCATGTAGAAGAAATTAAACTTATTACATGGAAACATATTTCTCTAAAATATAAGTAAATAATTTCTCCATTGTCTATTCTTGAGTCAGTATCCTAACTAAATTTCATCTCTGTTAGTTTTATCTAAAAAGGGAAAGGAAAATTTTGTTTTCTTTGAAAATGTCACTTGACAAACCACTGACTATCAATTCTCTAAGTATGGCATGAAATGCATCATGATTACTGAAACTGAATTTTGTTTTTTACATCTAAATGTCAGGGAAAAAGATTTTCACCATCTCATTTGTCCAATGTCCTTTGCAAGTGATTATTTAACCTTTGAATGTACTAGATTGTAATGCCAAGGAAAACTTAATAATATTTAGAGTGAAAATGTATTTGTTTTGGAAAGACCCCCCAGATTAGAAGACTGTTGTAGATTAAATGTTCATGTATGGATAGCATTATGAGAATGTTAATATACTAATCATTTTTAATATAATTTATTTTTTATTTATAATCACAATATATACTAATCTTTTAAAAATAATATTAAAATTATAGTTTATTCAACTTTCCAAAATGTATATTCATTCCCTTGTAAAAAATGGGAAATTCACTATTTGATGTGCATGCTTTTAGGAGAAAGAGACCTGTAATTATTAATTGACTCTCCTTCTGCTTGAGGTAAAGCAATTTTTTTTTTTTTTTGAGGTTGGGTCTTGCTGTAGCCTAGGATGACCTGGGTTTCACTATATAGTCTCAGACTGGCATTGAACTCATAGCAATCCTCCTACCTTAGTGTCCCAAATGCTGAGACTAAAGGCATACACCATGACACCCAGCCTTCCCTGGATTCTTTAGAAAATTTCCAAATATGAATATTTCTTAATATTTATTTTTGTTTTCAAGTATGTTTATTCATTTATTTGACAGAGAAAGAGGAAGAGAGAGAGAGAGAGAGAAAGAGAGAGAATGGGCATGCCAGGGCCTCCAGCCCCTGCAAACGAACTCCAGACAAATGCACCCCCTTGTGCTTCTGGCTAATGTGGGTCCTGGGCAATCGAACCTGGGTCCTCTGGCTTTGCAGGCAAATGCCTTAACTGATAAGCCATCCCTCCAGCCCCAAAATATGAATATTTTAAAGAGCCAAATAAGTTTGAATTATCTTTTTGTTTTTGTTTGTGAGGTAGTGTTTCACTCTAGCCCAGGCTGGCCTAGAATTCACTATACAGTCTTATGGCAGTCTCAAAACCATGGCAATCCTCCTACCATGCTCTCCTGAGTGTAGGAATTAAAAGCATGTGCCACCATCCCAGGGTAGGGTCTCACTGTGGCCCAGGCTGACCTGGAATTAACTATGCAGTCTCAGGGTAGCCTCGAACTCTCTGCCATCCTCCTACCTCTGCCTCCCGAGTGCTGGGATTAAAGGTGTGCGCCACCACGCCCAACTGGATTGCCAATTTTTATTTGCCAAACACACCACATTTTCTTTTCTTCTTAAAGACATTTTACCTTTTGTTTCTAAAGTAGTCCATATGTGATAGAATAAATGAGATGCATGAAGAAATGAAAATGAAAGAAAGATAGCTTAAAATAAAAAAATACTGGGCTGGAGAGATGGCTTAGCAGTTAAGGCGCCTGCCTGCTAAGCCTAAGAAGTCAGTTCCAATCTCCAGGTCCCACGTTTAGCCAGACACAAAGCAACACAAGGATGCAATGCTGCACTTACCCACAAGGGGGCCCACGCATCTGGATTTCATTCCCAACAGCTGAGAGGCTGTTGGCACGCCTATCTATCTGTCTTCCTCTCCCTCTCTGTCTCTCTCTGTGTCTCTCTCCAAAAATAAAAAAATAATTTAAAAAATTCTTAAAAAATACTGAAGGATGGACAAAAAGATTAATGAGAAAGTTGTAATTAGATTTACCTCCAGCTAATGGTCAAAGGAATAAAAGTGGGAATACTGTTCAATGTTGTTGTAAATACAATTGCTGTTGATGGAATGACAAAATTTAATGTGTAAAACTCTAGGGGCTGGAGAGATGGCTTAGCAGTTAAGGCATTTGCCTGAAAAGCCAAAGGACCCCAGTTTGACTCTCCAGGACCCACATAAGCCAGATGCACAAGGGGTACATGCATCTGGAGTTCGTTTGCAGTGGCTGTCACCCTGGCACACCCATTCTCTCTCTCTTTCTCTCTCTCTGCCTCTTTCTATATCTCAAAAAAAAAAAAATAAATTATATATATATAAAATTTCCTACAAAGCACTCTAGATTCTTATGATATATTTGAAAACTATCATTTTGGTTAATGTTTCCCATGCTTACTTCTTTGATAGGTAAGAACAACAGATTAATTAGATTTGTGATGTCCTTAGTTTGTTATAAAAAGGGTGTATATAATATACATTGTTCCTCAAGAAAATATGGTCAGTCTATTTGATTTTCATTTTTTCAACAAGAAATATTATTTATTCTAAATTTGAAAAAGATTTTTACCCCAGGTTTGATTCCCCAAGACCCATGTAAACCAGATGCATGAGGTGGTGCATGCATCTGAAGTAAATTTGCAGTGGCTAGAGGCCATGACACACCATTCTTTCTATTTCTCTCTCTGTCTCAAATAAATAAATAAGTTAATTAATTAATTAATTAATTAATTAAAAAGGGTTTACCTAGTATATGAAGGATATTTATTAGAGTAAGTTGATAAAGAAATAATAAAATTACTATTATTCTTAACAGAAATATGCAAAATGTGAATGTTTGATTTTTTTAAAAGATTTTATATATATTTATTTATTAGAGACAGAGAGAGAGAGAAAGAGTGAGAATGGGCATGCCAGGGCCTCTAGCCACTGCAAATGAACTCCAGATGCATGTGCCCCTTGTGCATCTGGCTTACGTGGGTTCTGGAGAATTGAACCGGGGTCCTTTGGCTTTGCAGGCAAATGCCTTAACCGCTAAGCCATCTCTCCAGCCCTGAGTGTTTGATTTTGACAAATAGCAAACTGGTCTCTCTGTGCTTACCTACCTTCCAGGGGTGCTCATAGTGCTCCCCATCAGGAAGAGGAGTCTCTGAGCTCTGAATGGGTTTGTGGACTGGTTTGCTGGTGTTTTGAGATCCTGCTTTTTCCTTGAAACATCAAGCCTTGGTGAGTTGGAAACATCAAGCTTCGGTGAGTTGGTTTTACTTTGGGATACTGTATGGATGAACAGAGTGAGCAACTTTGCTCAAGCCAGGCCTTAGAGACCATCCAACCTCGGCAAAACTCTTTCCTCCTGCTGAACTGAAAGCATATCTATAAGCAAGTTTAGTTGACTTGGTGGACCTTGGATCATAGAATTGCTCCACTGACCCATATATCCTTGCACTAATAGAAGGCTGGACATTTAAACCATTGATTTTATGAGGTGATTCCTAAGACAACAGAGAAGTATTAGTAAACATGGTTAGGACCACCATTTTATTTTTCCTTTGAAAAAAATTTGGTTCACTAAGACATTATTACAAAAGGCTTGTGTAGTCACACATTGCATTTGTAGAATAAACATAATTTTATATTCTTAAAAAGCCAGCCAAAACATATATTTTATAGATCTTTATTTTATCTTTAATATTTCAGCATTTAGTACAGTTAACGTAATAGGATATCTCTTGTTATATCCATTACACTAGGAACAACAGCAGTGAGGATCTAGTTGAAAAATAAAACTAGTGTCAGAAGACAACCTCTCTATTTACATGGCATCTAAATTGCAATTGATACACATGTGAGTCAAACCAAACCAAACAAAATTAAGACAACTTTTCACTCTAATACACACAACACTCTCTAATTATTAACATAATCTTCCACAAGCACATATACTCATACTAAAAGGAAGTCTCCAAATCATAATAGGAGGTTTAAAAATACACAGATGAATCCAGACTTAAAGATTCTTCAACTTTTAGTAAGTTTTTGATCCTGGAGAATGTTTAGTAATTTTGCTAAACAGTGGATGTCAGGTACACTACAACCTCTCTTTTCCTTCTCTCAGGAGCATTGACTATAACAGTTATTTCACCTTTTGGCGTTTCTCCCCATCAAATATAGTAAACAGACTTTAGGTTAGAGAGTCAGGATGTTGTATTACTCAATTCTATAACACTTGCAAGGGAAATGATCACTTCTATATTTTGTAACTTTGTAAAAGCATGTATTTCTTGGCTAAATACGAATGTTACCTCTATTCTAACTTTTCATAAATTTTAAGGCATTTGATATGAAAGCTGACTTTGATACTGGCTAATAGCATTAGAGAATATAAATGAAAATTATAATATTTTTCTAAAAATTGTCTCTCCCTGAAACTCTCATGCTGGTTAGATGAATAAGCTGTTTCCTGTCTACTATTATCACTTATCTGTCTTTGTTTGGGCCTTTCCCTTCACTGGATCATGTTTTCTTCATTTATTTGTACTAATACAGAATTCATCACAGTAATTGTTATTTTGTTTTCTTTCTCCAGTGTATCTTCTCTTTCTGGTTTGCTCTTCTAGATGGAAAGAATACAAGCTCCCATAACTAATGGTTTTGCAATACATAAGGTGCTGCCTCACACTCCTCTACCATGCCTTCTCTGCCCTGATGTACTGTATTCATTCAAATTGTAAGCCAAAATAAACACTTTCTCACTTCATTGCCTCTTATCTATTTGTCCACAGAAACAAGAAAAGTAATACAACTATAACTGCCTGCATCTCTGATGTTTCACTGAAACCAAAGAAATTTTGAATGAACTGAAGTATAGTAGCCCACAGGTGCATAAAGCAGCTATGAAAACATAGGAAATCAACTATAAACCAAGAAATTAACATTTTACAGAACATCAGCACTCCAATAAGAAAAGTGAATTGATTAGTGTTAGCCATTGGTTAAAATTCTCTTTATGTGAGTTACAAATTATTTGTCATCATTATGGAGTTGTTTTAGTATTGATATATTTCTCACAGTTTCTCTTCTAGTGAAATACCGTATGGTACCAAGTAATATGCACAATTATTTCATTAAAACCAGTTACAATAAATTTAATTTAAATCAAAAATTACAAGTTGTGCATATTCACACTCAAATGTTTGGAATAGTTTGATAAAAAAAAATCTCTTGGGTTAGAGAGATGGCTCAGAGGTTAAGGTGCTTGCTTATAAATCATAATGACCTGGGTTTGAGTCCCCAGGAATCAAAATCCAGATGGACAATGTGGCACATGAAACTTGATTTTGTTTAATGACTGGAGACCTTGACATACCTATTCTTTCTCTCCCTTCTCTTTCTCCTTGCAAATAAAAAGAAAACTCATGGAATTTATGTTTTCAGTCTATCGGAAACTCAAAAATTAAACCAATGGATTCTGGGAATGGAATAGCTTTAAGGTTATGGATTTTCTGGCCATTGGGGTATTTTTTGTTTAAGGTGCATTGTATTTGGACACTTGGGCTCAGCTGGTGATGCTAATCGTGAAGGTGTGGAAATTTTAGGTGGTACAATCTTGCTGAGGGAAGTGAATTACTGGGAGCAGTCCCTTGAGGTTCTTCCCTTGCTTCTTACATGTGGTGTGACAAAGTGACACTAGCCTCCTGATCCTGCCAGGCATGCCTCACCACAGTGGAATCCATCATCTGGATCTTGAAGCCAAAGTAAACCCTTTAAGTTACTTCTGATGAGATATTTGTTCATAACAATGAGAAAGTAACTCCAGCCATCCACTTCTACTTCAGTGAATAGATTATCTTCCTGAACACTATGGTTATGTTCCTGTAATGAGTGTAACTTTTATCTGTGAAAGAAATCTGGTCTGTACTTGCAACAACCACCCAGCAGCTGCAATTTTGTGATAATTACAGCACATGTGTACAATGTTGAATTATCAGATAGTCCAACTAAGCATTTATTTAGTATATCATCATAGTCAAGGATAGTTTTTACATGAAAAGATGCCAGTTATATTAACATAACATTTTAGACATATTTAGACTAAGCATTAAGATTGCAGCTTACTTCTATATGATGTTTTATGGAAGACCCTTTAATCTACCCATTGCTTATAACTTTGTATCTCTTCATATATCCCTACAAATATGCCAGGTAGCATTCATGCCCTTGTACTAATTCTTATATCATTACTTGTATGGTGCTCTTCCCTATACTTTAAAAAATAAAAATTAAAAAAAAAAAGCTGGAGGGATGACATAGTGATTAAGGTGCATGCCTGCAAAGCCTAAGGACCAAGGTTTGATTTCCTAGGATCCATTTAAGCCAGCTGCACAACCTGACACATGCTTCTGGAGTTCCTTTGCAGTGGCTAAAGTTCCTAGTACATCCATGCTCTCTCCCTCCCTCCCTCTCTCTTCTCTCTCTCTCTCTCCAATAAATATATAAAATATTTAAAAAATTAAAAACCCTTTATTCCACAAACTCCTGCATTAGAAAGAATAGATAAGAAGTCTTATGGAAACAATCTTATTATGTAAAACTTATTTTGAATATCAATACAATATTTTGAAGTATGCTTCATATAGTAGTGATTATACACATTTAAGACCATAATTTTGCAATTTAACACATCAGAAGTATTTTTTCAAAATCAAAAATAACTTACTGGATTTCTAAGATAAGAGGGCCTCATGATCTATAGTTGATGAACATGAGACTTAGATAATTTAACCATTTATTTAAAGTCCAAATTCTGGTAAGATTAAATGTTAGAGCCTTCTGTACCGAATTTTGACTTTGTATTTTTATTTTTTATTTTTGAGAGACAGAGAGGAAGAGGCAGATAGATAGATAGATAGATAGATAGATAGATAGATAGATAGATAGATAGGGAGAGAGAGAGAGAATGGGCATGCCAGGGTCATTTTGGTCACTGTGAATGAACTCCAGACAAGTGCACCCCCTTGTGAGCAAGCGTGGCATTGTGTACTTCTGTCACTTGCATCTGGCTAAACATGGGACCTGGAGAATTGAACAGGCATTCTTAGGCTCAGCAGGCAAGTGCCTTAACCACTAAACAATCTCTCCAGCCCAACTTTGTATTCCTTAGCCAGTTGTCTTACATGGATCTTTGTAGATAATAAGTAGTCACAACATTACCCTTGACTTTAAATACTTTAACATTTTTGGTAGCATAGGAAAATTCATATGAAGTAAAGCATTTACTTGGGAATACAATTTTACCTTCTATCAATATATACATATTCAGTATTCAAATTTATCTTAAGACTTTGGCCATTTTAGGGCACATTGGGTTACTTTACTTATTTATTTCTTATTCTTTCTTATTCCTTGTTTCTTATTTCCTTATTTCTTTCTTATTCTCAGAACAATTGAAAGTAGTTTATTCCAACAGTCACAGACATATTCTATATTCTGAAAAGAAGAAAAAAAAAGACCCAGGTAATAAATCAAAAAGCAGGCCTAAACTAGCTTTTGATCTTAATATAAATCAAACCTTTTATCCTCCTGGAAATTGAGACACATGAGGGAATATGTCTGCTATGTCACTCTCATTATTTATATATGGAAGTCCACCAGGAAAATGAAGTACAATGTTTTATAATACAAAGTATATAGGGACTTTAATGAATCTTTATATAGAGACATCATGCAGTAACTTCAATGGTACTTTCAGAAAAGATTATGGACATTATTTATATAGCTACCTTTGATGTTTCCCATTAACACATTAACACATTAATGGACAGTAGTAATATCTATATATAGATCTAGAGAGATAGATATATGGATTTCTAAATGTAGTAGACTGATCTAGGTAACTTTCAGAGAATTATTCTTTTTATGTTTATAAGGGTTTTAATTGAAACAATTTTTTTGAGAGAGACAAAGAGAGAGATAGAGAATGGGCGAGCCAGTAGCCTCTCAGCCACTGTGAATGAACTCCAGATGCATGCGCCCCCCCTTGTGGGAAAGTAGGGCATTGAACCCTTGTGTCACTTTTTGAGTCTGGCTAAATGTGGGACCTGGAGATTGGAACTAGTGTCCTTAGGCTTGGCAGGCAGGCACCTTAACTGCTAAGCCATCTCTCCAGCCCTAAACTGAAACAATTTTTTAAAAAGTTAAAGATTTTATTTATTTATTTATTTATTTATTTATTTATTTATTTATTTATTTATTTATTTATTTGAGACAGAGAGCAGGAGAAAGAGTGAGTGCTCCAGGGACTCTAGCCATTGCAAACGATCTCCAGATGCACACATCTGGCTTAAGTAGGACCTGGAGAATCAAACCAAGATCCTTTGGCTTCGCAGGCATATGCCTTAACTGCTAAGCCATCTCTCCAGCCCTTAAACAATTTTTAAGATAAAAATTAGTACATATAAATTTTAGCAGGGCTGGAGAGATGGCTTAGTGGTTAAGGTGCCTCCCTGCAAAGCCTAACTATGCTTGTTCAAATCTGTAGGTTCCACGTTTAGCCATTATACTGTAAAGGTATTTGTATCTTGAGTTAATTTGATACTTTGGTTTTCTAATTATCTGCAGTATTCTTAGACATGTAAATCCAACTTTATATATCTTCATGGTAGGAATTTAAGGTCCCAGGTGTGTTTCCTACATTACTTCCAGAGTAACTGCAGAAGGGACCCTAGGTGTTGAATTTGCCTTCTATGTAAGTATTATAGTAGGCTGGGTGGAACAAATTACTGGAAGTTCTAACATCCAACTAAGCAAAATTACATTCAATCAAAACCAGCATGGAGTATTTATGCAAAAGTAGGGATTAAAACAAACATAATCTAATAAAGTCAAAGTCCCTGTGGGTGAATGTTGTCTCACATCCTTAATCCTGTCAACTGTGAGCCTGATATTTCTTGTCTGAATTGTCTTCCAAGTCAGACTGGGGCACAGTGAGTCCCTACTTCAAGTAATGACAGAAGAAAAAAAAAGACCCTATAAATCAGGAAACATCAAAGGCAACAATAGTCCACACAAAAAATATAACTTTTTTAAGAATGGGAAACCTGACCAATAATATATCAATCAAATATAACACATTACCTGCCCTGACATGGAAGGTAAGATTAGCATTTCCAGTGTAGGCCTATTTACCTGGCTTTGTGTAAGTAGGTCCTGTTACCTTTTGGGCTGGCTTCCAATCTCCCCTATGTTGAGTGCCCACCTAAGTCCCTCTGTGTTGCATTGTGGACTCAGGCTGCACTGATACATTAAAATTAATATATTTAACATAAACATTTAGATTTCAAAATTATTTTTGAAAATTAGACAATGTGACTACAATTTTTATAATGTTGCAGTTCAAAACTATCTCCTATCAGAATGGGAGTTATCTTTCTAGTGTGTTTCACAACTAGTTGTTATAAAGCTATCTGTGATCAAGAACCAATGACAGTAGTTTTTATTGATTCTTGGCTAGATGCATCTATTTATGATAGTTCTCTGGACCTTCATGGATCTGAGGTATTGTCATTATATTGGACATTATAAATGTCTTCATACCAGCATGTTTCTATATTTCTTGATGCCTATATTTTTAGGTAAATTGCATGTTTAATATTCTTGAAATTTTCTGTTTACTATTATTCTGACATTTTTATTTGAACTTACATTTTTATTCTGCAGACAGTATCTGAACCATAGTTGCAATAGAAAGCCTCATGTTTTCAAGTATAGTTTTATCAATATTAGAACCTTCATCTCCAAGCATCTCCTTCAACTAAGAGGAGTTCCATCTTTCAAATATTTCATTTGGATTTCATTCTTATCCTTTAATATGATGGATAGTAAGTATTTCCAAAGGAACTGTTATTTAGTTGTGAGTTGCCAAGGGGTTTAAAAGATAGAAAATGTTATTTAAGTTGCATATTAATGTAGAAGTCAGCACACAAAGAAAATTTACTAAATATAGCTTTCAACTTTCTTTTGCCTTCAGGATTTTGTCACACAGCATATAATGTGCTGATACATTATCTGATAAAATTGCTGTTTGCAATGATACAAATTAATAGAAGGGATTTATCATTTTTATCAAGTAATAGAAACAAGTGCCCTCCTGGGAAATAGGACTTATCTCTGAATTAAAGCAATTAAATTCATGCCAGTGAACCATGCAACCTTAGTCTTGTGAGGTTATTTAAAATTGCTTCTGGTCATATGAAATAAATTTTTAATGAGTAGCATAGAGGGATGTAAGCACTTAAGGATATAAAGGTTCCATGATAAACATCATCTGAATCCTTATGAAAGTACACACTACATCCAAAGCAATCTGCTTACTTCTGATTTGAAAGTTACACTTTCCCTATAGTCTAGGGCTGTCTGGACTAGGGATTTTGATATTCCAAGAAATAAAAAGGTAAAGAAATTCATTGCATTTCTTTCTTTACTATTACTATGCATTTCTGTAATTTTATATTGATATGTGGATGCATTTTTAATGTATGGATCACATTCCGAGGTAATCTGTACTGAATTAAGAATGAGCATATATGCACATATCTATAATTGTGTATATTGACACACTTTTAGAAGAAACTAGTTTACAGCTTAATCAATGACAGGGGAAATTGCATCATTATTTCAATGATCCTCTAATTACATTGAACCATACTATGTTTAAAAAAAAAAATAGACTGGGAGTGTTACTTGGTTTAAAACTCCCTGAAAATGGGTGGGCTTAGTTATACTGTTCACAGAATTATTAGATTTATATATTCTCTAAATCATAGAGATCAACAGGACATTAAATAGTTTCATGAAATACTAATCTATTATTATAATCTTTTGATAGCTTTAGTAATGGGACATTTTATATCACAGGATAAATAAATATAATGGTAGAATTATATTGGATAATTCCAGTACTAGTCTTTTGTGTGGTAGAATAGAATAACCAGGCAATACATCCCATTCCTTGGCCTTCTGTCAGTAAAGCTCTTTGAGGTCAAGATGAATATTGTCCAAGATGCAAAGGTCTTTCTTTTGTAATTCCTGCTAAAATAAGGGGAATTTTACTGGAGTAAGTAAAATTCACTAATTATTTTCCAAAATGTTATACCAATAACTCTCATCTATTTCTGAAGTATGTACACCCTATTCTTCATTATGCATTTAGATACCTTTAGTAGCTTTCTGCTTATTTATTATGCCAGGTTAATGAAATTAATTTTTATTTTCTCCTGATAAATTATTATAGAATAGGTAAATAATGATTTGATCACAATTTATTTTAGGTTTAGAAAATATTTCCCCTTATGTATTATTTAGATGAGGTTTTAAGTGTGCATTAACATAGACTTTATAGCTGAATCTCTAAGAAGAATCTACACTTTATTGTATTCAGTTATTTATTTTATTTTTAAGGGAATTATTATTCTAGATGCCTGATTTTGATAGAACTTTTACTTAGGTGTCACCCTTCCCTCACCTCTAGCTTGTTTACTCTAGTTCTGCCTCATGTACACATGTCAGTTGCTATACAAATGTCTATAACAATCTTCTAAGACAGATGCCTGTTTTCAGACTGTGCAGCTAAAGATTTCAGTATACTATGGTTTGACTCAGTCCAACATAACCAAACGCATTATAGTGCAATTATGGAAACCAAACCTGTGTGAAACTATGTATTTGCTTTCTTGTACACAAAATGTTCAGATTATTATTTAAGAAACATGGGTAAACTAATTTCCTATCCTCCAGTGATATGTTTACTATAAGTCAACAGATAATTATATGCACATACACAGAGGGAAGTAGTATATTAACACATTTTGTCTATTCAACTATAAAGGGATTCTTTAAAAGTCACAACATCATGTCAGTTTGTTTGCTGCTGAGTAGTTTAGACCATGAGTTATTTGTACAGATATTGGCCTCTTTCCCCCAATAGCTCATGTAGCACCTTTTGTCACTGGACAAGCTAACTGTCTGGGGACTGATTCTCTTCCAGATTCCAGCCAGGTCTCTTCATGTATCAACAGCATATGGTGACTTCAGCAGTCGGGTCTTACCATTAACCTTTTGTGGGTGATCAAGTGCTCTGAAAGAAGTTTTTCTTCTTATGGGAAACCTTTTAGGTCTCTCTGATCAACAGCTCATTGTGTGTGTTAAATGGAAAAAAGTGAGTTGACTCTCCAATATGAAGCTCCCACCAATCTTGGCTTCAAGAGGGCTTATGCCTATTAAATTCTCTCTAAAATAATAATTGTTATCCCACTTATCTGGTGCTGACTCCATTCTCCATTGGAGAATCTGATTCTCTTTTTCAGATGGCTGCAGAACCTGAGGAGAGAATCAGCCCATTGCACCTCACCAGGGCCCCAGCTAAAATCAAAAAGTAATTGGGGAATGAGAAAGAGTGTTGCTTTCTTGGTGAAACTGGTATCAGCACAAGTGTGAAGAAGATTGACACAGAGAACACTCAACTGCTACCAAACCAGAGATTCAGAGATCCAGAGGCTCCCAAGACCTCATCACTGAAGTAAACCTAAAGTGAACCCAACATGGCTCAGGGAAATTCACAGAAGTGGGCTAGTAAAGAGGGTTAGAGCCACAAGTTGGGATGCACAGATACATTGCCTCTTCCCATAACTGATGACTACCCCCACAATGCAGCACCCACAATCCCTATGGGGATAACTGGCATCCCCAATGAGGAGGTCCCTTTGGAGAGGGGAGGACAGGGAGGAGGCTAGGGATAATACCAACATGTGCTATTTACACACTGAATATGTACATAACTAATAAAGAAAAAAATTAAAAAGTCACAATATCATGGTAACAGAAAAATAGTTCATTAACAAAGAGAAAGTCACTCCCAACAGTGAAAGTGGGCTAGTGTCACAGTTACCTTTTTGTTGCTTTCATAAAGCAACAACAAGAAGCAACATGTGTGAGGATAGGGGTTATTTTGCCTTCTAGACTTGATGAGAAATTTCATGATGGCAGAGGAAAGCATGACATGTGCAGAGGCTGAACATTACCTCTGCTACAGCAAGTGGAATAGCACAGCATGTGAGCTGAATTCTGACAAGGGGAAGCTGACTATAACATCCAAAACCCACCTGCAACAGCACACCTCTTGAAGCAAGATTCCACCTCCCAAATGACCACCACTTGAGAAACATTCATTCAAAACACATTAATTCTGGTCTCATTCTAGTTTTATGTCCATATTACTGATGCTTTCTACCATTTTCACTAATTTCTAATTAATCCCACTTAGGAACTAAAGATGAGAGCATATATGTAGCATTTGTCTTTCTGTGCCTGTATGACCTTGCTTCCAATGATTTTTTTTCCAGCTCTGTCCATTTTTCTGCAAATCTCATTAAATATTTTCCTTGCCACTGTGTAGAATTTCTTTGTGTATATGTACTACATCTTCATTATCCATTTATAAGTTTGTAAGCATTTAGGCTGATTCCAACTCCTAGCTACTGTTAATAGAGAAGTAACAAACATGGCTAAGCAAGTAGTCACAGTCATTGAGTTGGGTTATGAACCAGATACCACATTCTTGATAATTCAACTTATAAAATTTTTCTTAGTTAATTCACCTCCAACATACTTATTATGGATAGGGCACTTGTTATTATAAATGTAATAGATTAGTTCACTTTATATTGTCATGTTTGGACAATAATAAATAACTATAAAGTTTTATGCCCCTGGGTAAGTTTTCTAGTTTTGTAGCTATAGTAGTGTAAGTACAGATGAGAAAGGAGCAGGCAGGGGATGTTTCTATCAATTTCATATGAAGATTTATTATCCCATCACAAAATAGCCTCTGTGAGCATAGGAAGGTATCCTATATTTTAATGGACCAAATTGCATCTTTTCTGAAGAAGTTAATCAATAAATGTTTCTGTACTTGAATCAATTAAACTAATTTCAAGAGTAACTGGAACCTATGAAACATGAGAAGAAAATCTACTAGTAAATACTTTTATACTAAATAAAAATACTTACTTTAAAAATATTTTTTTCAAGGAGCAAGAGAAGAGACACAGGGACAGAGAGAAAGAGAGAGAATGGGAATGTCAGCGCCCTGTCACTGCAAACAAACTTCACTTTATGTATCTGTCTTTACATGGATGCAGGGGGCTCAAATCCAGGCCATAAGGCTTGGCAAGCAAGTGCCATTAATCACAGTACAACCTTCACAGCCCCTAATCCTCCCTTTAAAAAAATATTTATTTTTATTTTTGCAAGCAAAGAGAGAGGGAGGGAAGAAGAGAGAAAGATTGAGAGAGAATGGACTTGTGGGCAAGTCAATACCTCTGGCCATTACAAATGAACTTCAGATACATGTACCACTTTGTACCTGTGCCTTTATGTGAGGACTGAGGAATCAAACCTGAACTGTCAGGATTTACAAGCAAGAGCTTTTAACTTCTGAGCCACATATCCAGACAAAAAACATCCTTTTTTAAAGAAGTTGATTATGTCAATTTAAAAAAAAATGATGAAAACAATAGCACATTATAACTTTTATTATAAAAACAGAAGACACTGAGTTACTTGATCACATAAGAAAAAACATGAATTAAACATTTTTAAACATTTAATATCAAAATTTCCAGCAATATTTTCATATAAAGCACTGTTGATGTATGTTAAGATTTTGTTAATTAGTTCTTCTAAAGGAATTTTAAATTTGTAAATTTCAACAAACCGTATATTGAAAGAAAGATTAGAGTTCTGCTTAATCAATACATAATTACTAGCATAATGGCCTCTAATAAAGATATGTTGAAAATATCATGTTAGGGATTATTTTTATGATTTAACTATCAAATTGTTTTGTCCAGCATGCCTGTTCATCTCTGGATCTGGTGTGTACTTCTCTTTGTTTATTCAACAAAGCTGTCCTATGCACAAGTTTACACTAGAGTCTAGTTTTCTAAATAGCCAGGCCATTTGTAGTTTACAAAATCAGCTGCCTATCCCCTTGACCTGACCATAAATCAAGGTTAGAGCAGCAGTGACCCAGCTGAGCCCAGGGCAAAATCCTTACCCAGAGGATCAAGGCCTAATATTTGTTTTGAGCTGCCAAATTGAAGGTTAGCTAAGTGGTCAATGCTAACATGTCTAAGTGAATGTAATTTGAGTCCAATCCACACCATTTTTGAAGTGAATGTAGGGCATATCAGAAAGTCAGTGAAATCATCTGAATGTTACTCAATATTTTCATTGTGTTGAGGGATCTCCTCACTACAATCAAGCCTAGACAGGTTTGAAGTATATCTTCAACAGGGTTGAAGAATCCTAGGGGAAGTTGTAGAATGAGATAGAAATAACTTTTTGAGAAAAAAATCTATTCCAATTTATTTAAAAAAAGTAATGTGTATAGGATTTAGAAAGTTGCTTTTCATTTCAAAAGCAGAGATACTGAAAAGATAATCATAATAAAATATCTGCAAACTACTAACATAAGAAATAGGAGAGCAAAAAATAAAATTAAAATTATTTGAATTGGGCTGCCATAGTCATCACCTTTCTAGGCAGCACACACAGGCTGGGAATGGAATCACTGATAAATAAAAGTGTTGAAAGGGAATTAAGTCAGCACAGTGGGCAGCATATTGGAGGAGCTCCCCGATCCAACAAATGGAAAAATTGTCCTGTACATGTGCAATAACATAAGACATGTTTCTACTTCAATTTGATGTTGATTTCAAATAGAGATTCAGGAACAGGGAAATTTGTTAGGAGTTATGAAAAGATTTTCAAACATGATTAGGGAGTGGTGGTACTGATTTATGAGGGAGGATTAAAGGATATAAGTGCTAGGCTAAGGGTAAGTGGCTGGAAATAGGACAGCCATGCCCAAATCCATTGAAAGCACACAAACACTTTGGAAACAGATTTCAGATTTATTTCCACACTCAGAACTCTTTACAAACTTAAATTCATATTACATCACAAAGAAAGCTAAGCAAGGACTGAGGAGATAGCTCAGTGGATAAAACACTTGTCAAGCAAGACTGAATGCATGAGTTCAGATCCCCAGATCTGGACTTGGGATTTCAGTTTGGATTCATTCACTTAATGCTGGATGTAGTAGCAACAGTCTGCAATCCCAATGTGCCTACAATGAGATGGGACATAGAGAGTGGAGGATCCCTTGGGTGTTCTTGAAATAGGTAGCCTGGAAATTCAATGGAATGGTGAGCAAGAGAACTTACCTCAACCAAATGTAATATAAGCACACACCTGAGGATGCCCTCAGATGCCATACACTTCTAGTAACATTTCCTGCAATACATGACCCTCCCCAATAAAAGCTGAACAAACAAAACATTTAAGCGTTTTTCTCCATATACAGGAAAGAACATTTTGGGAAAAATATGAAGTAATATAGAGATGTTGGTTCAAAATGCAGAGATAGTTCATGTTTATAATTCCAACCATGGGAAAGATGACAGTTATTGCTTAACATCCATGATTACAGAACCAGAAATTTTATACACATGACCATTGCATTTATTTATTTCCCATTTGATACCATATGAGTAACATAATCAAGTTTGGAACAGACTGAAAACATGATGTGCCAAAAATTCTGTATTAAGTAATCATTTTGATTAAGCCTTTAATTGAACTCTGGGCTTTATGTTTTGAAAAACAATTCTTCACAAGTACAGGCATGTGTTATTTTTTTGGCCATAAAAATCAAGGAAACTCCTCAGAAACCATAAAAGAAATCATTATGGAGTCTAGAGAGATGGAGAGATGGTTCAGAGGTTAAAGATACCTGATTTCAAAGCCTAAAAGCTCTGATTCAATTCTCCAGTACCCATGTACAGACAGATGTACAATATGGTGCATGCATATGGAGTTCATTTTCAGTGGCAGGGTATCCTGACACACTCTCTCACTCTCTTTCTTTCTCCTCTCTCTCTCTCTCTCTCTCTCTCTCTTTGTGTGTGTGTGTGTGTGTGCACGCATACACATGTGTATACTTCTTTCTGTCTCTATCTCAAATAAATGAATAAACATATTTTTTTTAAATGATGGTGGAAACAATCTGGAGATTTGTTTGTACATCATTGTTTTTGATTTCCTAGGGTTTGGTTGTAACACTGCAGTAAAGGTACCTGACATCCTCTTCTCAAATCCCACTCACCTGGACTATAACATTTATGGAAACTCTATCTCCAACACATGCTTTGGACTATACTGTTAATGTTTTCATGTAAAGTCTGGTGAGAGTTATTTTTATCCTACTTAATCAGATGCTCTTATTCACAATATGGTCTGCCTTATTTTGGTACTATTTTTTAATTTTTTTGTTTGTTTGTTTGATAGCAGCAGAAGGGACTTTTAAACTTACACTTCACTTCTGTAAGTAGTAAACCTCCCAGGAAATCTCCTGGCTGTGAGGTAGATGTCGCCAAACTATGGTGCATTAATGGAAACCCGATTATGGCTTGAAGTGAAAAGAATAGGTGAAAGTTCTTTTTAATATGTACCACAACCACACTTTAAGCTGTTAGAACTCTGAAATTGTTGCTGGTATACTTTTTTGAGAACAAAAGTACTTCATTTAGGAAAAAAAAAAACAATAAAAGCCTTAATGTTTCTCCATTTCCCATTACTGACCACTTGTTGTTAGGATGATTTATAAGGCATTTATGTTCTAATTTGACATTGGAAAATATCACTTGTGGCAATGACAAGTGTCTCCACAGGGTCTGAGCTGCCCAATCAAAGGAATGACATCATTTTTGCAAATTTAACTTGCAACGTTTGCCTCCCAGCTTCCTTGCCATCTTTTCATTGTTACCATCATCATTATGAATTATAAGCCTCTTACCAATAATTTGAATGACCTCAATTTCCCTCCACATTCTTCTTTAGTGCATGATATGTTCATTTTACTTTTTAACATCTTTCACACTTTAGCAAAGTAGTCATTTAAAATGCAGGCCAAGCTAGAAAGTAAATTACCAGGGTAAAGGGCATTTCAAGATGATTGAAAACTGTGGCTCACGACCTACTGCCTTTTCTATTTCACACTTAGGATGACTGAAAATGTGTTAGAAATGAGATTCATAGGTAAATATAAATGCACTGTTTATATTTTGTATTTCAATGTGCCTTTCTGTAATATTTTCATATCATTATCCTCGTTACAGAAAAACCTGAAATAAATAATGCCATCTATGACATACAGTTCTAGGATTTTTTATGTGATGGCAGATTCAAAATATTCAGGCACTTATTTAAAGATTTATGCTTCAGATTTCATTGAAAATGTGTTGTTTTTTTTTTTTTTTTTCATGGTTGGCTGAGATCCTTTAGCTTGCTATTTACAATGGTAACTAATTTCACATACACTTTTCCATATGTTATTTGAACTTATATTATCTTCCAAAGGGATTTCTACCAAACATCAGTTTTGTTTAATGAAACAAGTAACATTTTGATTAGGAAAGACAACTTCCAGCCTTATCTCTGAGCATAAAGTTTGGCTATAGTGATAATGGTGAAAAGTATTTAAATATCTGTCTTATCTGTGAGCATAAGGGTTGGCATAGTGACAACTGAGTGGGATGTGCAAATATCTGTCTTAAACTTTTGTGTTGTTATCTCTTCTTTTCATTGAAAAGTTTGTTTAGCAAAACTAACAAAATATACATCTTAAAAATGATTATCTGTCTCATTTCTCAAAGCATGCATTTTGAATGTTGTTAATGGAGATATGAAAAAGTATCAAGTTTGAGAAAACTTTCTAAAAATAAATAAATTTATAAGCTGTTTTATCCATTCTGTACATATAGCCATCTTGGATGAAGTTTTAGCAAAAAAAGGGGGGGGAGGTAAATAGACCAGGGGACACTAGGAAGTGGTTTTATAGCAAGAGACCTGAATTATCAGTACTTTTTTATATATGCCTGTAATGTACAGTCAGTCATTTTTTTTCCTAAGGCTTCTTCCAGTTTGTCTTAGACTATAGTCCAGAACTAATCCTATATGATTATAATTGGCAGGTATTTAAATTAAGAATGCATGAGTCTTCCAATAGAAGCAAAATTTTGGCAAAGGAAATGTGCAGTCATTCTGTATCATGCATTGTTGTATTTGTCTTCATAGCCACCTAGCATTATTTCACCCATTTTCCAAAGAGAAAATTGATACTCAAGGTGTTCCAAGGTCACACAATGAAGATTATTAGGTCTGAAATTGGTGGAGAGTTTTTAAAGTGCCAGCAAAGGAAGCCAGAAGAGTGATGAGGATGAGGAAAGCATAGGCACAAGGGTGCCAAGGAGAAACTTTAAAAATTACATAATTCAGCTCTGGTCCAGTGGTATAGGTGGCACAGGTATAATCACTGTGATTTTGCCAGGATTATCTTTGACCACAGAGTGTATAAAAAAGTGTGGCTGGGATCCAGAGTCTAGCGGAGAAAGTCTGTATCAGAGAGTCTTGAACTAGGCTGCCTTTAAAATCATCACACTAATTTTAAATCCAGTTTTATTATGATGCACTAAATGAAATTTCGGATTACTGAAACCCTGTTAAATGTGTTACTATACATTAACACATTCCAAAATGGGGTGAACTCCAGAAGGCTTCCTACAAAAATGTACAAAATTTCTGGGCAGCCTACTTAAGAATAGCAATAATACTGCCTTCACAACAATATGTCAGATAGTTTTATGCAGGTGAGCTAAAGTAAAATAAAATGCATATAAACCTGAGAGCCAACAGTCCATTGCCTTGTCTTGACTCCTACTAAATTAAAGCAGATTGCTGGCTCTGAGCAACTGCAGTGTTATAAGCCTTACAAAAAGTCTTAGAAGTTTTGACATATTAACCACTCATTACATATCAAATGAAATATCAAAATAAAAATTGCAATGAATTTATCTGAATTAATTTGCAACAGTGTCTTTTCAAAAATTTGGGTGTATGCATGTTCCCTGCTGAGGATACAAGCAAGGATTTCACTCCAGAGTCTATGGAAGTATGCCATACATTCCTTTGAACTTTTATGCAAAAGTATTATGCATATGACAAAGTGATTTTTTTTCTGGGAAAAGGACCAAAATTGTTCTGTGATTTTTAAAATGATGAGAACAATCCTTTATATAAAATATGAGATAGAAAATATAATTTATTGGGCTTTTCATTTCTGTATTTAATCAGCAGATTTTCTGGGTTATTTTTGTTTCCCATTGCTATGCATTAATATTTATTCTTTTATAAAATGGCTAGTATATAATATATAAATAACTCATATCAAGTTATCTTTAAGTTAAATAAGCATATGGACTCTAATCTTATTCACTATATAATGAGATTATGTTTTAATATGAAATTCTAGTTTTTAATCAAACATTTGTTACAGTTCAGCATCTTAAAAAATCTGAAAGTTTATAGAGATTTTTCTTTAGTTCTAAAAAAGAAATGGGGAATGATTCATTAAGATCCCAGCAGAGTGAACATTGATGTTCTTTCTTATTTATTTTTTCAGAAACTTCATCACATTCGATAAGACATAATTCATTTGTGTTGAAACTATAAGCTCTATTATGAATCATGTTATCTACCATCTTGATTATTGACAATTATCTTTATATTTTAGAATGAATCTGAATTATAGTGAGGTACAGAATTAATATTTTGGTTAAACATCATTTTTTTTCTTACACATTTTTTTCTGGCCAAGAAGAAATATTTGAAGTCATACTTTGTCTAAAACTGATAATCTTAACTGCCTTTGACCCCAATTTCAATTCTGCTAATCTTTTATATCCCTAACTCAGTTGGCACTCTTATAAGTAATTCCACCTCTCCTAGATTGATAAATTGTGAATAAAGTGAACATTTTATGTTTAAGGAATATTTAATCTAATAATTTCTTAGTTAAGACAGTGAAGACTATAATTAAAGTTAAATAACATGATTTGGTACAACTTCCCAATTCCTAATGTCATATTCTAAAAGCCCTCACACTTGGAACACTTAAAATGTCAACACAGATAAGGAAAAATTTCCACCATTCCTACTCATTTCTTCTATTTTGTAGCTTACTGTAACCTTCAACATAATTTAAGATGTGTAGTGCCCTAGCTTTAAAATAAAGCAAAGCTTGTGATTACATATATGAACTAGCTTTGGGGCTAGACAGAAACTGCCTGAGCAAGCTATCTATAAGGTTTACTGACACATTCCCAGACCCAGACTCCTAACAAGATTTGACCAAATTAAACTTGAATTATCTCAGGTCTATTCTGTATAATTTTATATATGTAGTAGGGTGGAAATCAGATACCCATGTAACTTTTTTAGTATTCTGCCAAAAATGATAAATAAATAACAATAAAAAGAGGAATATAAACTGCATAAATTATGAGATTTAGAATACTTTCAAAAACAATAAAAACCTAACGATGCTCTACTACATTTTAAAATGTTTTCTTCATATATAAAATGTTAAATAAGTGTTGAGAGATTGTTCAGTGGTTAAAGGTATTTGTTTGCAAAGCCTTCCTGCTGATTTCCAGCACCTACATAAAGCCAGATGCACATGGTGTTTCATGTGTATGTGGTATAAATATATGTATCTGTATGCATATATATGTGTGCATGTTTCTCTCTCATAAACAAATTTTAAAAATAAAAAAGTAAAATGCTAAATAGCAAAACTTTTGTCAATTTTTAAAGTTTTGAGGTTTTCCCACAGTCACTTTTGTTCCTAAGTTTTTAGGAGAGAAGTACATTATAATGATAAGTACATATTATAATGATTAATTTTAATATAAACTTATCATGAGATACTCTGTGGCTTGTCTATACTAACTTCTTGAATCACACTATATTCTGTGAGTTAGATATTAATATTCACCCATATAATGCAAAAAAGTGAGATCTAAGTATGTTTTAAATTGAAATGGCCTAACTTGATTTTTTTTTACCGTTTTCTGTACTAATTCTAAAATAGCAACTACTCAAATATGACAAACATGACAAGTCATTTTTCATTTGGGCTGCTCAGATAATATATTTCTTCTGTGTGAGTTTTTGCCTTTTGTGTATTTTACTTAACATAGAAATTAATTGATTGGCTGATCCTCCCTTCAGGTTCATTGTCCATCTGAAAAAGATAAGAAAATTCTCCAACAGAGAGAGAAGTTAATACTAGATATATGGGAGGGCCATAGATATCTTGGGGGGGAATTTTATATGGGTAGGCCCTCTTCTAGCCCACATTTGGTGGTATCTTGATTGGAGATTATGCTCATTTTTTTTTGTACATGGTTTTGACTTATTTCCCAGTTCCAGCAATGAGTTCCATTCCACTGAGTGGATCTATTAGTCAAATCAAGAGCAGTTGGTTACCCACCATGGCTGTGTGCCACTACTGCACTTGTTTGAGCATTATGTCAGGTTGTTTCCTGCTGGGTAGCTTAAACTGCAAGTTTGAACTCCAAATTAAATGAAGACTAGGTTTTTTCTTCTTTTTTTGTTAACTCTCTGGAACATCATTTTCTTTCATTTTTTATTTATGTTTATTTATTTTGAGAACTTTGACATGTGAGCATATAATAAATTGGTCATGTTCTATCACATGCTTGTATACTTTCCTTGCCCTCCACTGCACCCCTATCCCCTGTAGACCCTCCTCTTTCTGGGTAGTCCTTCAATCCTCTATGTTGATATGTTGATGATGTCAGAATCATGCAGGTCTCATGGGGATATTGGTAACAACTGTGGGGTCATGAATGTATTAGTTATTTCATGTCATGAGAACAGCACCCCTAAGTACCCTTTAACTCTTAAGTTCTTTGGCCCTATTTTTGCAATATTCTCTGAGGGATGGTGGGCATAATGGTCTCCTTCTTAGTGTGGGGTACCCCATAGCCTCTTCTTTACAAGTTTGATGAGTTTTGAATCTCCTAAGTGTCTACCAATATCTCCATAAAGAAGGTTCTCTGGCCAATAGTGAGAGCAGAACCCATATCCTTACATAGTCTTTATTGCTGCAATGTTCACTGAGCCACAGATGGTGTCATAGAGATGACATGTAAAGTGCAAGACCCTGGTATTTCTTTTTGTCATTTTTTGTGAACTTTGAGTCCACCAGGTATTTGATGCCACATTTATAAGTGACAAGTTTTTAATTACAATAGTATTTTTATGTATTCTAAACCATTTTTTAGTAAGGATTATTCTCAAATCTATTTAGACTGATGTTAATGTAACTACTCCAGCTTTCTTTTGTTTGCATTGAATATATTTTTCATATTTTCACTTTCAATTTTTTATGCATTTATAGTTAACAGGAGAGATACTAGAGTGAATTAATGAAACATTTATTTTAGACCATTTTAAGTTGTTATCATTTGAAGTTGCTAGTAGAACATCATTTATGTGACTGTATATTCAGAAGAGAGAAAAGAATATGTTTATTTTCATTATAGTGACTGGTATAATCACAGTGATAACTTTTACTCTCATGTATTT
Organism: Orientallactaga sibirica; assembly: GCA_036365145.1. NCBI lineage: Eukaryota > Metazoa > Chordata > Mammalia > Rodentia > Dipodidae > Orientallactaga > Orientallactaga sibirica. The sequence goes on along the minus strand of JAEOAD010000004.1, from coordinate 25,714,715 downwards.
AAAAATCTAGACTACACTGACATTATTTTATTCTATCTAGGGATACTCATATTGATATAATAATGCTTTATATATTTAACCCATAGTTTACAGTCTTTGGGTTCTTCATTCATTGTCTCAGAACCAGATTATAAATACTTTTACTTTTATTTGTAATACTTCCTCTACTTGCTTCAGCATTGCTTATACTGCAAATGTTCTAGTTTTGAACATCTGGAAAATATTTCTGTAAATGATGTGTATTTTTCTTGTGGATGCTTGTGAAATATTTTTTATTGGGCTTAAGCAACGAACTCTAATATGTGCCAAGACATCAATTTCTTTATATTTATATTTAGGATTTATGGAGTTTTCTTCTAAGTATGAGTTGATTCTTAGCCAAAATTAGGCCATTGTGATTTATATTTCATTAAATATTTTTGTGCTCCCCGCCCCCCTCAATCTTGAGAACAAATACTACATGTGTTGACGTTGTCCCAGTGCCTTCACAGGCTCTGATCATCCTATGTCTCTTTTCATTGCCATGCTATTTTGAATGGTTTTGTGGTATATTAGTAACTCTTGTCTTCCTTGTGATTAAATACTTGCCAACAATCTACTTAAGAGAGTATTGGTTTATTGTGGCTCTGGATTAAAGAGATTTATTTAGTCCATCATGACAGGGAAGCGATGATAGCAGGTGATTCCATAGTGATGGCAGCATGTGGCAACTGCCTGCTCACATCTTAGCGGACAGGAAATCAGGAAAGGAGAATTCTGGTGCTAAAGTAGATTTCTTATTTTGTCATTGTTATTAAGTTTAGGACCTTAGACCCTGGTAGAGTATGCCCTAATTTAGGGTGACTTTTCCCCTCTAAGTTAATTCTCTCTAGAAATATGATTATAGGCACAATTAAACATGTGCTCTCTGTGTAATCAAATTGAAAATAGAAATTAATCATTGCATTTGTTATACTTTCACATTCCCAATTCTTTTCCATGTAAAGCTTAAAGTGTGAGTATTCTCATAAACTAATATTTCATCTCTAACTCATTTATTATTACTCTCTTTCTTACTATGTTAGCTTAATGTCTCATCTCAATTAGTTTCTCTACTCATTATACATCATTTTTTTTCCTTTGAGTATTGGTAATTAATTGTTAGATATTTTAGTTTTTACTCTGCTGAGTTATGGATAGTTTTTAAAATTAATTAATTAATTATTTTATTTTTGGAGAGAGACAGAGAGACAGACAGGGAGGGAGAGGGAGACAGATAGCGAATTGGTGCACCAGCAGCCTCTCAACTGCTGTGAACGAAATCCAGATGTGTGCGCCCCCTTGTGGGCAAGTGCGGCATTGCGTTGAGTCACTTTGCATCTGGCTAAATGTGGGACCTGGAGATTGGAACCGGGTTCTTAGCCTTAGCAGGCAGGCACCTTAACCGCTAAGCCATCTCTCCAGCCCTGGATAGTTTTTTTATTTCTTTAGTTCTGTTCTGAATGATAATTGGCCTTAAAAATTTTGCAATTATTTGAGCTTGCTTTTGAGTTTTTATTTTATTATTTTTTAGACTAGAGTAGCATTTATTTTAAAGCTAATTTCTCTCACTAATTGGCAGTGCCCTTCAAGTGACATAATTATTAGCTTTCTCACTATTACTGGAAGAAAACATAGACATGATTTATATTTGCTGATCTCTGGAAGCCTTCCTCTCATAGTTTTTAGGTATGTTTATTTCTTCATATGGATGTAAACTCATGGGGATACTTAAAGGTTGTCAAAGCTCTCATTCTATGCAAGCTTTCTACCCTTAAGCTCCATCATGAGAACTTTATCTCCTCTAGCTTTCATGGATTCCTAGAGTTTTATATTCACTTCTGTATGGTATACTTTTTCCGGGCCAACATCCCAAGAATTCTCTAATGACTCTAAGCTATGATCATTCCAGTGGTAACTCCTCTACCATTTTACATTTCTGCTCCACTACATTTAATGTCATAGCTTTAAAACCTGTCTAGACTGATTTGCTATATCTTTGAGGGTAAATCCATTTCATGTAATATCATTAAAATTACAAGCATAATTTGAATAAATAATTTTTTTGCTATTTTTGAACACGAATTTTGTCATTTATGGGTTTAGAACATGTTCTAAATTTTTGTGTTTATCCATGTTATTTATATTTAAAAATAAAGTTCAATATCTTATGAACATGTCAGATATAATTCTTAATGGATGTAGACTTTGTTTATTGGCAAAAATAAAAATATATTTATCCTTTTATATTGTTTTAAGTAATTGCTTTTGTGATATGTATTAATCATAATTTAATGAATAAATAGATGAATTTTATGAATGTACATCTATAAAAGAGAGGGCTGTGTATACAAAATATGATAGTTATATAAAACTACTTTTCATGATATTTGCTCTTTCTTATTTTAGAAGCTGAGTTTTCTATGTAATTATATTGGAAAGTAATAAATGGGTGGGAAGAAATTAGGACAGAGAAAGAGAAAGAGAGAGAACGAGAAAGAGAGAGAGAGAGAGAGAGAGAGAGAGAGAAACAATATAAATTAAAGTAAAAGGGAAGAAATGAAAGAAGTAAGAATGACAGAATATTAGTAGGGTTTTTGCAAACATAGAAGTGAGATCACATTCTTGCCTCACTCCAAGATATTGTAGATTTATAGTGTGTAAGATATAATATATATATATATATCCAGTTAGACTTTTAAGCAAAGGCAAGATTTTATAACTAATATAAATTCACATGAAATTTTGAGGTTTAAAACTACTATGCATTACAAAGGGATGTCCTAATATGTCACTTAACAGTTCTAGGAGAGGTTGGGCATGGTGGTGCATGCCTTTAATCCCAGCACTTGGGAGGCAGAGGTAGGAGGATTTCTGAGAGTTCAAGGCCACCCTGAGACTGCATAGTGAATTCCAGGTCAGCCTGAGCCAGAGTGAGACCCTACCTTGAAAAACAAACAACAACAACAAAAAAAAAATTCTAGGAGAAGGAAAATGACATTTAAATACTAACATCAAATCCTATAGAAATCTATAAAGCTATTAGGAAACTGTATATCATGTTGGTTTTCTTCTTAAATAAAAATTCAATATATCAATGCCCACTGTTTTAGCTCTAATCAACTATTTTAGGTAAGAGCTTAAGAGGAATAAATTTCATAATAATAAATTTATTATTAAGTATATTTAAAATATTATTAAACAGAATAAATTCTATTTTATGTTGCTTAATAATAATTGTTTTAAAAAAGCAGTTCTTTTGATGTTGCATATTACTTTTTTTTAACTTGTTTTTAAAAAAAGAGGGACAGAGAGAAAGAGAGAGAGAATGGATATGCCCCGGCTTCTAGCCACTGGAAACGAACTCCAGATGCATGTACCACCTTGTGCATCTGGCTTATGTTGGACCTGGAAAATCAAACCTGGGTCGTTAGCCTTCACATGCAAGTGCCTTAAATGCTAAGCCATCTCTCCAGCCCTGATGTTGCATATTTCAAAACTAGGCAGGCCTATCAAGTTATCTCAGTTTGTAAATAGAATACCATACAACCAGGAGGATTGGAGTCCATGCCTGAGAACCCACATTGAATAAAACAGCTGGGATGGTGGCAGGTGCTCCTAACCCCAGGACTTGAGTGCTAGAGACAGGCAAGTTTCTGCGGCTCAGTGGTCAGCCAATCTAGGCTTCTTGTCAGTTTGCAGACCAGTAAGAGATCTCAGAAAGGTAGTAATTGACCAATAACACCTAAGATTGTTCTCTGCCCTCCTCATGCCCATACACATGCACAAACATGAACACATATACGCATATAAGTTAAAGGGAAACATTTATGTAAGTCTTTCTTTCTTTCTTTCTTTCTTTCTTTCTTTCTTTCTTTCTTTCTTTCTTTCTTTCTTTCTTTCTTTCTTTTTGAGGTAAGGTCTTGCTCTAGCCTGGGCTGGCCTGGAATTCACTCCATAGTCTCAGGGTGGTCTTGAACTAACAGCAACCCTCCTACCTCTGCCTCCTGAGTTCTGGCATTAATGGTGTTCATCATCATGCCTGGCTCGAAATATCCTTTATATTATGTGAAAAGGAATAACTCAGATAGTATCAGATAACCATTAAGATATTTTATACATTTGGAACCTGTATTTATTAATGAATGAACACATACACACCTTTACACACTCAAAAATTGCACTGCTGTGGTCATTATGTTTTATTGAAAATGTTTTTTTCAGCCGGGCGTGGTGGTGCACGCCTTTCATCCTTACACTTGGGAGGTAGAGGTAGGAGAATTGCCATGAGTTCAAGGCCACCCTGAAACTACAGAGTGAATTACAGGTCAGCCTGGACTAGAGTGAGACCCTACCTCAGAAAACAAACCAAAAAAAAAAAATGTTTTGTTTTGTTTTTCGTGTTTTCTTTTTTGTAATTTTATTTTTTATTGACACCTTCTATACTTAAATATAATAATAAACCATGATATTTCCTCTTGTGAATGTATCGATAGATACTGAAAGGTCACAGATATTGAGGCCAATTTCTGTCTGGACAGTTGCATTGTAACGAGTGATACCATTTCTTTGGCTCTTACATTTTTTCTGCTACCTCTTCCACAATGGACCCTGAGCCTTGGAGGGTGTGATAGAAATGTTTCAGTGCTGGACACTCTTCCGTTCCTTCTTCTCAGCACTATGTTGCCTTTTGGGTCATCCCAGTGGTCATTACCATCTAAAAAGAGAAGCTTCTCTAACCAGAAGTGAGAGTAGCATTAATATATGAATATGAACATTAAGTGTAGTGCTTTCAGGGTAGTTTGGTGGGAATAATATATACATTTAGCCAGACAAGAACAGGCTTTATACCCCTAAGTCTTATAACCTCCCCTGTCACAGGCTTTAGATTAGGGTTTTCAGTACCAGGCATGTATTCCCTCCCATATAGTGGGCCTTCAGTCCAATTAGAGATCAGTTGGTTTCTCCCAGAGTAGACATGCCAATATTTCATTCATTTGGTCATTTGGTCTGTCTGGCTAAACTTAAAGCTTCCAGTGTCCACTATTTTCACTGCTGATAACTTCTGTCTCCCATAGGGTTGCATGCAGTATATCTTTTTCCAGCTTTCAGTAGGCTTGTCTACAGGGAGAAGGCTTTCTGCTCAGCACCAGCTTGATTTCTCAGTGACCTTGCTGTTCAGGCAAGTGAAGTCTTCAGCAATAGGTCTTACCATCTGTTTCTCAAGGGAAACCAAGGGCCTTGGAAATAACCTATAATGTTTTGGAATCAACAGGGACCTCCCTGGCCAACAAATCACTAGAAGGTATCCTATCCCTGGCACTGAAAATTTTCTAGTAACAATCTATGGATTCTGGATGTGCCATTATTCAAAAAAGTAGGTTTTCATATATATTATTGAGGATATCTTGAATTTTTATTGACCCTCCCTGCTGCCCTTCTTCTACACAGTCTCTTCCCCTGGCCTTGCTTAGGCCTTTCCCCTTCCTGTAATCTATTCTACTTATATATACAATACCATCCCCTTAGGTCCTTCCCACTCCTTCCTCCCTTATAGCCTTTATCTACCTTACTGGTCTCTGCTGCAATTTTGGGTTCCAGCTCACACACACATTTATACATTTGTAGTTAGGATCCATGTAAGAGAGAGAACATGCTATGTTTGGCTTTCTGGTCCTGGGTTACCTCACATAGTATAATCCTTTCCAGATCCATCCATTTCCCTGCAAATTTCATAATTTCATTTTACTTTACCACCTAATAGAACTCCATTGTGTACCACATCTTTATTATCCATTCATCTGTGCCTGGACATCTATGCTGGTTCCATCTAGCTATTGTGACTAGAGCAGCAATAAACATGGTTGTGCAAGTATCTCTAAGGTAGTGAGAAGAGTTATTAGGACATGTCTAGGAGAGCTATAGCTGGATCATATGTTAAATCTCTTTTTAGCTCTTTCAAGAACCTCCACACTGATTTCCACAATGGATGTACCAGATTAAGTTCCCACCAACAGTATAGATGGCTTCCCCCTTTTCCACATCCTTGTCAACATTAATTGTCATTTGTTTGCTTGATGGTAGCCATGTTGACAGGAGTGAAATGGAATCTCAAAGTAGTTTTAAGTGGCATTTCATTGATGACTAAGGATGTAGAACAATTTTTTAGATGTTTAGATGCCATCTGTATTTTCTCTGATGAGAAATCTCTATTCAGCTCCATAGCCCATTTTTAATTTGGTTGTTTGATTACTTGTTGTAGTGTTTTCTGAGTTCTTTGTATATTCTGGATATTAATCCTCTGTCAGATGTATAGGTGGCAAGGATTTTCTCCCATTCTGTAGGTTGTCTTTTTGCTCTATTCAAAGTGTCCTTTACTGTTCAAAAGCTTTGTAATTTCATGAGATCCCAGTGGTTGATTAGTGGTTTTATTTTCTGAGCAATTGGGGTTATATTCAGAAAGTCATTGCCTATGCCAGAATTTGAAGGTTTTCCCCTACCTTTTCCTCTAGCAATTTCAGAATTTCAGGTCTGATATGAAGGTCCCTTATACACTTGGACTTGATTCTTGTGCATGGAGAAAAACAAGGACCAGTTTTCATCCTTCTACATATAGATATCCAGTTTTCCCAGCACCACTTTTTGAAGAGGCTATCTTTCCTCTAATGAATATTTTTTGGCATTTTTGTCAAAGCTTAGATGGCTGTAGCTGCCTGAATTAACATCTGGGTCCTCTATTCTCTTCCATTAATCTACATGTCTGTCTTTGTGCCAGTACTATGGTGTTTTTTGTTAGTATGGCTTTGTAATATAGCTTAAAATCAAGTATGGGATACCGCAAGCCTGATTTTTGTTGCTCAAAATGTTTTGGCTATTTGAGGTATTTTTTGTGCTTCCAAATGAACTTGGGGATTGTTTTTACTATTTCTGTGAAGAATGCCATTGGGATTTTAATAGGGATTGCATTAAATGTGTAGATTGCTTTTGGTAAGATTGACATTTTCACAATATTGATTATTCCAATCCAAAAACATGGGATATCTTTCCATTTCCTTATGTCTTCTGAAATTTTGCACTTGAGTGTTTTAAATTTCTCATTGTAGAGATCTTTCACTTCCTTGGTTAAGTTTATTCCAAGATACTTTTTTTTTTTTTTTTTTGAGGCACTTATGAATGGAAGAGATTCCCTGATTTCATCCTCCATATGTTTATTGTTAGTATTTAGGAAAGAAACTGATTCCTGTGTGTTTGTTTTGTATCCTATGTTGCTAAGAGTGTTTATTAGCTCTAACAGTTTGCTGGTAACACCTTTAGGGTCCTTTATGTATAGAATTATATCATTTGCAAATAATGATAATTTGATTTCTTACTTTCCAATTTGTATCCCTTTTATGAGTGTCTCTTGCCTTATTGATATAGCTAAGACTTCCAGTACTATATTAAATAAAAGTGGGAACAGTGGACATCCTTGTTTTGTTCCTGAATTTAGTGGAAAAGCTTCAAGTTTTTCCCCACTTAGTATTAGGTTGGCTGTAGGTTTGTCATAAATAGCTTTTACTATGTTGAGATATGTTCCTCCTATTTCCAGTTTCTGTAATACTTTTACCATGAAGGGATGTTGGATTTTGTCAAATGCCTTTTCTGCATCTATTGAGCTGATCATGTGATTTTTGTCCTCCAGACCATTTATTTGATGTATTACTTTATTGATTTGCATATGCTGAACCATCCCTGCATCTCTGGGATAAAGCCTAGTTGGTCATGGTGAATAATCTTTCTGATATACTCTTGTATTCTGTTTGCCAATATTTTGTTAAGAATTTCTGTATCCATATTCATGAGGGAGATTGTTCTATAATTTTCTTTTTGTTTTTTGTTATGTCTTTGTATGTTTTTGGTATCAGGGTGATACTGGCTTCATAGAAGGAGTTCAGTAGAATTCCTTCCTTTTCTATTTTATGGAAAAGTTTGAGAAGCAGTGGTGTTAGTTCTTCTTCCATGAATATCTGGTAAAATTCACCAGTAACTCTATCTGGGCCTGGACGTTTTTTAGTTGGGAGACTTTTTTTTTTTTTTTTTTTTTTTTTTTGAGAGAGACAGAGAGAAAGGGAGAGGAATATAGATAGAGATGGGCGTGCCAGCAGCCTCTCAGCTGCTGAGAGTGAAATCTAGATGCGTGAATCCCCTTGTGGTCAAGTGCAGCATTGCACCCTTGCATCACTTTGCATCTGGCTAAATGTGGGACCTGGAGACTGAAACTGCTGGAGATTGGAACCAGTGTTCTTAGGCTTAGGAGGCAGGTGCCTTAACCGCTAAGCCATCTCTCCAGCCCTAGATGGGAGACTTTTTATAACTGCTTGGATCTCCGACTTGTTATAGGTCTATTTAAATGGCTTATCTCATCTTGATTTAATTTTTGTAGACCATATGAATCAAGGAAATCATCCATTTCTTTCAGATTTTCAAACTTAGAAGCATATATATTCCTAAAGTATGGCCTTATGATTTTCTGAATTTCTTTGGGATCTGTTGTAATGATGCCTTTTTCATCTTGAATTTTATTAAATTTTGTCTCTTCTGGTCAGATTTGTTGAGGGTTTATCAATCTTGCTTATCCTTTCAAAGAACAAACTCTTTGTTTAATTAATTCTTTGGATTTTTAAATTTTTATTTTATTTCATTAATTTCTGCCCCAATCTTTATTATCCCATCTACTGATTTTTGGTTTTCTTTGTTCTTCCTTATCCAATGCTTTAAGGTGAAGCATGTGCTGCTGAGAAAAATGTATATTTCTCAGCATTTGGATGGAATGTTCTGTATATATCTGTTAGGTCCATTTGTTCCATGACTTCATTTAATCCAGATGTCTCTCTGCTTATTTTTTGATGGGATGACCGTCAATTGATGAAAGTGGGGTATTGAGGTCACTCACTACAATTGTGTTTGGTGTTATCTGTGATTTTAAGTCTAACAGTGTTTGATGAAAATGGGAGTCCCCATGTTAGGTGCATATATGTTTAGGATTGTAATGTCCTCCTGTTGGAGTGTTCTTTTAATCAATATAGCATGACTTTATCTTTCTTCACTAATGTTGGTTTGAAGTCTATCCTGTCAGATATTAGGATAGCAACCCCTGGTTGTTTCCTAGGTCCATTTGCTTGAAATACCATTTTCCATCCTTTCATCCTAAGACAGTGTCTATCTTTTATTGAGAGATGAATTTCCTGGAGGCAGCAAATGACAGGATCCTGCCTTTTAATCAGGTCTGCAAGCCTGTGTCTTTTGGTTGGGGCATTGAGGCCACTGATATCAAGATATGTATTCATTCTTGCTATCCTTGTTTTGTAGTGCTTCTTGTTTTCCTTTATTTGCTTATTTTAACTCTTATTTGAGCATGGTTTATTTTTTCCTATTTCCTCCTGTGTGTGTTTTGCTATCTCTTCAGTGTAAAGGATTAATTCAAGTATTTTCTGTAGAGCTGGTTTAGTTATCATAAAGTCCTTTACCCTGTTTTTGTTGTGCAATATCCTTATTTCTCCATCAATTTGGATAGATAGCTTTGCAGAATAAAGTAATCTTGGTTGACAGTTGTTATCTATCAGAATTTGGAATACATCATTCCAAGCCATTCTAGCTTTTAAAATTTGTGTTGAGTAATTTGCTGTTATTCTGATGGGCTTGCCTTTGTAGGTGACTCATTTTTTCTCTCTAACTGCTTTCAATATATTTTCTTTGGTTTGCATGTTTAGTAGTAGTTTAATTATAACATGACAAGAAGAGGTTCTTTCTAGCTTTTGTCTGTTTGGTGTTCTAAATGCTTCTTGTATCTGCATTGGCATTTCCTTTCCAAGTTGGGGAAATTTTTCTTCTATGTTTTTGTTGAAAATGCCTATATCTGCCACCTGGTCTTGTAGTTTAGATATTCTGTTCTCTCCTTCATCCACTCTACTGGTGAGACTTTCCACAGTTTTTTTTTTTTTTTTTATTATTTTTATTTATTTATTTGAGAAACAGGCAGAAACAGAGAGAGAGACAGAGAGAGAGAGAGAGAGAGAGAGAGAGAGAGAAAGTGCCCCAGAGCCTCCAGCCACTGCAAACAAGCTCCAGATGCATATACCTCCTTGTGCATGTGGCTTATGTGGGTACTGGGGAATCAAGCCTCAAACTGGGGTCCTTAGGCTTCACAGACAAGTACTTAACCACTAAGCCATCTCTCTGGCCCCCACAGAGTTTTTTTTTTTTTTTACTGACTGTGTTCTTCAGAGCTAGAATTTCAGCCTGTTTCTTCTTCAGTATTTCTATTTCCTTACTCATGTCTTTGAATGACCTCTTTATTTCATTAAGTTGGTTTCCTGTGTTCTCTTTCAGGAGTTTGTTTTCTTCCTTAATTCCTTTGCTTTCTTCGTTGATTCCTTTTTTTTTTTTTTTGATTTCTTTGAGTATAGATAAAATCATTTTTTATAAATCTTTGTCAGGCATTCTATCTAAAACAGTCACACTGGTGATCATTTCTGACGAATTTAATTTTTGGTGAGATTGTATTGTCTTGATTCTTTGTGTTTCGTGTATTATAATGTAGCAACTTTTGCATCCTGAATTTATTTGATACTTATCTTCAGTGTTCTTAGATGTGGTGATCCATCTTTATATACTTTCAGGATATGAGTTTAAAGTGCCAAGTATAGCTCTTGTATCCCAATCCGACCACAGAAGTAATCCTATGTGTTGAGTTTGCTTGCTAAGCAATATTATAGTTGACTGGGTGGAACAATTTACTGGCAAATTCTAAACTTCAATTGAGCAATATACATATTCCATAAAAACCAGCATAGAGTATACAAGTGTGGGGATTAAAACAAACAGATAGTCGTAAAAAGCCAAAATCCCTAAGGGTGTGTGCTGCTCTACACCCTTAATCCTGTCAGCTGGGAGGTAGAGAATTCTGTTCTGTATTGGGTTCTAGGTTACCCTGGATATGATTCAGACCCTCCCCCCAATAATGACAGAAGCAAAAGACAAAGGCCCTATAAATATGAAAGCATCAAAGGCAACAATATTCAACCCACAAGTACATCTTATTTGAAAATGGTAAAATCAACCAAAGATATGTAACCCATAACCTGCCATGTCATGGAAAGAGAGATTAGCACTTCCAATGCAGGACTATGTTCCTGCTCTTTTGTCAGTTGGCCTCATTACCTTTGGTGTGGCTTCCAATATCACCAATGCGGAATGCCCACCTCGGTCCCTCCATGTTGTGCTGTACAGCTGGAGTTCTGTTCACCTGAGCTGGATGCACTGCCACAGAGGCTGACTGTAGGAGGTTCACTGTTCTGATGGTTGGGGGATGGGAGAGTGCAGGAAGCCTGGAGTTGCTCACCCAGCCCCACCTGTATCCCTTTCAGTAGCTCCTTAGTTGATCTCAGCTGTCTTTCCTTCAGATTTCTTGACTTTGCAAGGAGGCAGATGAGGTTGGAAAATCCCCTTGCTTGGTCTCTGCTGCTGCTGCTGCTTGGCATGCCTGGTGGGCAATGCCAGGTGCATGGATGGCACAGATAGGGGGGCCACAAGTACATAGGTGGGATTCTGGCCATTTTCCTCCTTTCTTGTGGCTCTTGGTCTCTCCTACTTCTCTGCTGTGACTAAGAATACCTATACTCCTTCACTTTTCAAAAGAAGAGTGTATTTTGCTGTGGTTTTTCTTAAAACCCTCCCTAGTCTGGTTTGGCATGGCTCCTATGCTGCCATCTTACCCAGAATTCTAGTGTTTTCTTTTATAACTTTTTTTTTTTTTGTTTCAGTGCCTGCACATGCTCCAACTACCATTGCCTTACATAGTACCAGAGATCTTGTTTGTTTAATGTGTGCATTAATCTTGAGGCATCTAGCTGATTACAGTAGAAACACATTATAAACCTGCTTAGTGAAAAGATGATTTTAGTACAACTGTGGTAATAAAATGTGGATTTGAATTTGTACTCTGAAACTGTGCTCTACTTTTGAAAACTGAGGAAAATAATTATGTGGCATGGCTTTCATTATACATGAAACTGTGAGCAATTTCAGTTGAAAAAATGTGAGTCTCTTATCCATGGACCATCACTATGAAAAATGTATGGTTCAAGAGATGGAGCTTTCCTGAGGTCACACCTTAGATCAGGTGCTATTACACAGAAATGAGAGAATTACTGAAGAAGACAAAACTTGTCTCCTAGTAAAAGTTTCTGGTAATTTAACAATCATCCAGAAATTTCTACATCAGGCCAGGTAAGAAAATTATACATGTGTGACTTTCTTAGTATATTGTTTGTTGAAAAAATAGTTGAAAACTCACAATTTCTTGATGAAGGAAATTGTCTCCTTCATTATTACACTGTAGGAAGTGTGCATCTTACACACTATATATTTTGTGTTGTATATAATCAACACTCAAATTTTTCATTATACACAGCCTCCAGAAAGAAAACACAGTTTACTTTTCAGTACTTTCTCTTTAAAATCACCTTTTTTTTTTTTTTTTTAAAATGAAAAGACTCTTTTAGTGAATAAGAACATCTATCATAATTTAAACAGAATTCCAGAAATGACAGTTATCTTATTTAGATAAGGGGACACATTACAGCTTCCTTCCCCACTCCTTTCTCCCATGCAGTGAGATCTATATAGAGACAAAATTATTCTATCAGACCAAGTAAGTATCAATGTCAGGCTTCATCTTCCAAGTTTTACATTGTGTATCCCCTTTAATTTATCTTCTACCTTTATGAAGGACATTTGAAGTGTATTTCTTGGTTCTGATGGTTACATTGAGAGAAAATGCTACACGAAATTATTTTTCTGGAGAAAGGTTATTGGCAGGAATTGTAGTTCCTCTGAATGCTGTTACAGGCTGTTAAGAATTGGATTAAAAAAGAATGAAATAGCTCTGAATGCCAGTGTTCACTATTTAAACTATATTTTAAATCTTTCTGAAGTTCTAACTCACAATGAGTTTCATATACATCATGGTGAAATCCCATGCCCATTGTTTTATTCTCTGTACAGTGCCTTTATTTGCAGCCAATCCCTCACCTTTAATGAAATAGGAAGTTATTGATCCTTTTTCTCTTCAGCTTTCACTTAATTATTCAAGTACATGTGAAAATAGGAATTGAAAATTATTGAAATAAGCATTTATCTCTCTGAAGCAAAATATAAAAACAAAATAGATCCTGTGAAAATTATACTTCTGTACACATACCTTATGTATGTATACTACCTTAAGTTTCTTCATGTTGAAGATGATGCTGCAGTGAACACAAGAAATAGAACATTCATCTTTCTTTTGAGAACAGATTTTAATATGGTTTGAAGTAGGTTTACATAAATATGTGGCATCACGTGTAGGGCAGCTCACTGAACTATTTTTTTGTCATGGAACACAGACATCTATAATTCCCATATGGGAAGATAATAATGAATTTTAATATTAAACATGCCATGTATACAAGGAGAAGATCCCAGAAAGAAGGAAGATTACTAAACTATTGTTCACTGCCTCTTTAGTTTATTTTTACTCAAAAGAAACATTCATATACACATAGAAAAAAAATAAAAATATCATCTGTCACTATAGTTTTAGATTGTCAATTCATTTCAGATTTCTTCTTCATTAAGTCATTCATTTTTATGTCATGATAACTGATAAATAATACATTTAAATTTCAACCATATAATACTGTTAAAAAATACCCTTGAGAAAATTTTAAATGAGTTTTTTTATGAAGTCTATCGGTTTGGGAGATTAAATATTTTGCCAGGTAGAAAAAATTTTTCTAGAATTAGAACAATGAAATAATACACTGTAAAATTTCCAGATTCATTATTTTTATTTTTCTGAAATTTAGAAACAAATCTCTTGTACTACATGACACATCTAGGTATGGAAAGGTATATATCTCAAGTAAGTTCTTTAATTCTGTTATTGTTCTAAGTACTTATGATTTTGATTATGATCATTCAGAAGATATTTCTTTGGAAATGACCTCATCACCATTTAGCTCTATCCTGGTCATACTTCATCTATTCACTTAGTGATGCTTTTTACTAAAATATTAGTGTTACATTAAATTTTTATTTTCCATTCATTTTCTGTATTTCTTGTTATATTGAATTAAAATCTGTTACCTGAATCTATAAACTAAATAGCTTATGATAATGTCTCTGAAACATTATTTGTGAATTTCAACTTAATCTTTTACATATTATCTGTGTTTAATCTAGCATGAGTTGGTAGTTACATTACCAGTTCAATTTATTGTGTGCTCTGAGGGCTTTATCATGACATTACAATTACTGTCTTGCACTGTGGAGGACTTGACTTCTTTTCATTAAATATAAAATCAGTTTTTCTCTTGTGTTAAACTGTGACTGTGGCCTGATTGATGAACATTTTCTCTGCTTTTCTATAATCTGAGTCACTACTGGTTATACAGGTATACCAAGGCTCTAGGGAGGAGAAGGTGTAAATTCAGTAAGGATGATACAAAATGTGTGTCACAATTTCAATCATCTTCCTTCTGAGATGTTCAACATTCTACACCTGTTCTTAGCGTATACTATCCCCAACTAGGCTGTTCTTGGATTGTACATCATCTCTGCAGTGAAATGCATTGATTCCACAACTTCATTTTATTTTCACAAGGGTGGGTAATATGATGTGGTAGTTAGAGTAGATGGCCTCTAATATATTCAGTGTTTTCTTAGTTTATAGTTTGCATCTCCAGCCACTTGGCTGGAGGCAGTGTCACTGGGCGATCTTAAGGTGTGGTGGTGTGTTTAGGATTTCAATCTAAAGATATGCAAAGTATGCCAGGCTGGAGTTCCTGAGGTGTGCTATGCTGTGTGGCTTTTGGCTTGTCACTTTGCTCTCTTTGTTTGGTCCTGTGAAGGCAGGCAAGTTTCTTCTGCCATTATGGAACTTCCCGTGGATCTATAAGCTTCAATAAATACCCCTTCCTCCATAACTGTGCCTGGGCTGGAAGTTCATCTCAGCGAATCTGAAGCTGTCTACTACTTGTTATATTCAGAGGTTTCTGCTCCGTGGGAATTTTTAAACTAGTAGTATGAAATGAATAAATATATAGAAGGATAGGATATCCAATTTTTATAAGACAAAAATAATTAACCTTTACCTTTTTTTTTAGGTACTTTGTTTTTAAATTCATCCTATACAAGTTCTGCATGTTTCCATCAGGTGGTATGGCTTTTGTGGATCTCAAAGTCTTTGAGAAATGGTACCTAGCTAGCAGGCATAGCCCACTAGGGGCAGATATCAAAGATAATATCTGCTTCAGATTTTGTCAGGTTTTTTTTATAGCAATGAGAAAAGTAACTAATATTTATTGAGTACCTTCTATGTACAAAGCAGTATTTCTGACATGACTTCACCATAGTGAACTGAGCAGATGATAGTATTCACTCAGGGATTTGTAAGTTTGTTGAAAGATACATATTGAATAGCTATTCCCACAAGTGGTTATTTAAAAATAATTGCTTCAAGCACTATAAATAAGGAGTATAATTGTATCACATGGGTATATATAAATATATGAATAAGGTGCAATTGTAGTGATGTTTTTGGTGTCAGGTAGGAATGAACTAGTTTATGTGGTTTGCATCACACCCTACCTTAAAAGTAAAGTATGCCAGAGGTTTAGGTTTTGTCCTTTCATTTCTTTTCCTTTTTTGTTTTTGTTTTGTTTCGTTTTTTTGAGAGAGGGTTTTTATATAGTCCAGGTTGACCTGAAATTTACTATGTAGTCTCAGGGTAGCCTTGAATTCACAGTGATCTTCCTGCCTCTGCCTCCTAAGTGAAGCCACCACACCTTGCTTCATTTCTCTTCTTTCTAATTCATACTCATGCCCATAGTTCTAGCAACTAAACCCAGGACCTCATACATTCTAGATAAGTGAGCTGTCACATTTTAGAAAGAACATAAATTAGTGCAGGTATTATGGAAAATAATATGGTGTTTCCTCAAGAATTAAAAAGAAAATTACCATTTGATATAGTAATTCTATCACATATGTAATCAAAATAAATGAAATCAGTATACTGAGGAGATATCTGCCCTATCATGCCCATTGCTGTGTTATTCACTGTATGAGAAATAGAAACAGATTTATTGTCTAATAAGACAAGAAATTTTGGAACATACATGTAATGGGTTAGTAGTCAGCCATACAGATGAAACCCTGTCTTCACAATACAGATGGAACTGGACGTCATTGTACTAAGTGAAATGAGTTTGGTACAGAAGGATAAGAATGATATAATTATACCAATATGTGAAATCTGAAAGTTGATGCCATAGAAATTGAGGGTGCAATGATAGCTACCAGAGGCTGAGACAGTAAACAGATGGCAGAACTGAGGAAAGGCTAATCAAGGGGTCCTGATTTATAGTTAGATATGGTTTAAGATATTCAGATGTATTATTTTATAGGAGGTTGAGTATACATAATTTACTTTGTATTTCTAAAAGTTAGAGAAACCATTTGAATATTTTCACCATAATCTTAATTTTAAAGCAGACTAATTAACATGGTTAAAACATTATACAATGAATCAAAGTACCACTTGGCATGCTACAAGTGTATATAATTTTTTTTTTTTATCAGCTAATGTAATTTTAAAATGTTGAAATATGGCTGGAGAGATGGCTTAGCGGATAAGGCATTTGCCTGCAAAACCAAAGGACTTTGGTTCAATTCCCCAGGACCCATGTTAGCCAGATACACAAGGGGGTGTACATGTCTGGAGTTTGTTTGCAGTGGCTAGAGGCCCTTGTGCAACCATTTTCTCTCTCTCTCTCTCTCTTTTTTTCTCTGTCAAATAAATAAATATTTTTTAAAATAAAATATCTTATTTTAAAATCAGTAGCTAACTACATCTCATGATTAGAATCTGGACTCATAATAACACTTTAAAAACTAAGTCCTCATTAGAGTAGATTTTCTTTAGAATGTATGAAATATGTGTTCTAGAAATGAATTTTCTTGACTCATATTAACTTGGCATTTGACTTCAATTCTTATCAACCCTTTATTTACTTCTTGTCTATGTGCCTAAAAGCCTATATTGCCTTCCATTGATTCTGGGTACCCTTGAAAGCATTTTAACCATCCCAGTACAAGAAAGTGAAATTTTGAGTATTGAATCACCAAGGTCACCAGGTTGTGTAGTTTTCTCTTGATTCTGCCGTGCTGTTCCCTTTAGTTGATGCCATCAACTATGTAAGGTGGTTGATCGTCATGAAGTGATCGTCCTGAGGTCACCGTGCTGGAAAGGACTATGGAGCTGGTTTGTGAAACAACTCCAGCTGAGCTCCCAACTGTCATCTAGCATCAACTGCCAGGCAAATGAGTGAGCCATCTGGGAGCACAGCCCCCTTGAGCTTTCAGTTGCCTGTAAACCTTCCAACAACTGACATGTGCACATCCAAGAAAGACCCACCTATCAGAGCCATCTCAGAATTCTTCATTCACAAGATAGGAACATAAACATTTTTTTTTAGCTTTGAAATTTTTAGAGAATTTTTTGCAATGGTAATCTACATATGAGTTCTAGTAGTTCTCTTATCTCTGTGAGGACAATGTGTTTTTAACTCAGGGAGTTAAGGCTATTTGCATCTAGTTTGTCCATTTTCTGTTCATGTGCAAACCTCAATAACAAACGTTATAATGAATTAAAAATTTTGGGCTGAGGTTGGAGAAATGGCTTAGCAGTTGAGGTGCTTGTCTGTGAAGCTTAAGCACTCATGTTCGATTTGACAGATTCCACATAAGCCAGACACATATACAAGGTGGCACATTTGCACAAGGTGGCACATGGATCTGGAATTCAATTACAGTGTCTGGAGACCCTGGCATACTGATTCTCCCTTCCTCTCTCTCCCTTTCATAAAAAGGGGCCCAGACTGTAGGGCTTTTCTTAAAAAAAAAATTGTTGTGAATAAATGTTGTGGTAGTTTGAATATATGGCCCCCAATATATTCAATGTTTTATTAGTTTATAGTTTGCATCTGCAGTCACCTTGCTAGAGGCAATGTCACTGGGTGGTTAGTAAGCTGTGGTGGTGGGTTTGACATTCCATTGTAAAGATATGCAAAGTGTGCCTAGCGGGAGTTCCTGATGTGTGCTGTGGCTTTTGGCTATAGCTTTGCTCTGTGTGCTGTGTGACTGGTTGGATTTTGCTCTCCTGCTTGGCCCTGTGAAGGCAGGCCAGCTTCTTCTGCCATTATGGAACGTCCCCTGGATCTGTAAGCTTCAATAAATAATATCCCTTCCTCCATAACTGTGCCTGGTTTGGAAGTTCATTTCAGCGAACTAGAAGCTGACTGCTACAGATGGCTCAACAGTTTAGGCACTTGCCTGCACACCCTAATGACCTGAGTTTGATTCCCCAGTACCCACATAAATTTAGATGCACAAAGTGGGACAGGCATCATGAATTTGTTCACAGTGGCAAAAATTTCAAGTGCCATTGCATTACCATTGAAGTTCTGTTTATGAACAAGGAGTTGTTCCCTGGCAAAATCTGGAGAATTCTATGTATTGGACGTAGTAAAAAGACCCATTATAGCACTGTCTGCTAAAACCTATATTTTGTAGATTGACTTATATTAGATTTGGCTTTCATGATATAATTTCAAAATCTAGGCACTAAGGTGTTGATTACTAAATTAAAGAAGGGTTTATTTCTACATAATATGATACAGATAAAATATATTCTTCAATTTTATTTAGATGCATTTAATTCTGTAAAATAATATGGATATTGATTTTTAAAATTTTATTCTGTGGAAGTTCGATTTGAATTAACATTTGGAAAGTTGACAGTCCTGAATCAAGTCATATGCAGCGTTATGATAGAAAATAAAATTATGCTAGAATATATTTTCAAATATATTTTATCATTAAACCTACAAGGTTACAAGGCCACCTGAGAAATGAATCAACTCGTTTAATGAAATCTAGAAAGCATACATATGCTGTTCTCTGCAGATGAAAATATATCCCCTTTCCAAGGAAAGAATACATGATCATATTTCACCAGGCACTTTAACAACACTTTATTTTTATACAAGTTCTCACTCTGTTACTCTGGCTGGTCTCAAACTCCTAGAATCAAGTGATCCTCATTCTTCACCCTCCCCAGTATTGGGACTACAGGTGTGAACCATCATAGTCAGTTTTACTTTAATAGCACTTTTATCACACAGTTTTCAATAACTAAATCTTGTAATAATGAACTGCAGATTTAAAAATGAAATTTGTTCCTGTGAACTCATTTATGTTTTGCATATGGCATTTAGCATCTGCCCAGGAAGTGCAGGAGTAGTAGCCTAGAAAAGAGGATATTAAAAATGTAGTAGAAAACACCATGTGGCAGAGGCCATTTAAACTGGATACAAATCCATATAGCATTTCTAGACTCCACTGAAGTCAAGTGTAATTATGTTACTCTTCAGTAGAAGGAAAGAAATAATTTTAAACCTGGACACACAAGCCTGGGGCCATCCATACAGAGCTCTCCTTTCCTTGCTTCTCCACTGACTTGATAAAGTTGGAAGTGACAAACTGTACCATAAGAGAAAGGGAGGTCCCAGGTCCGTGAATTACCTCATATTACAGAGCTAGCTTCTTGGCAGGATCATTTGTCTGGGGGTTCTCATGCACAAGTCATAAACTAATGTGTTAAAGCAGTGACCTTTCAAGTGTTCATTGCATGATACTTAACTCAATATTAAGTTATTTAATATTTGTTGGAAAGATTTGTAGAGAAGAAAACCAAATTGTGAGGGATTTTCTGACAAAAGAGATATGTGATGACATGAAATGGGACAATGCCAGGGAAACACATGGCCTATTCCTAGATGGACTGACACTACCCCTGGATAGCTCTAGAGAATAATAGGAGCTATTAGTAATCTAAAGCCTATTGATGCTATAGTTTGGAAGCTTTAAAGAACCCAAATAGGGGATTTTTGACTTAATTTGAGAAGAAATAGAGAAATAATAAACTATAATGAACAAAGGAAAAACATATATACAACTTGAATTGCAGTATGTCTGTTATATCTAGTGGATGTGTACAACATGGTTTGGATACATGGAGGCATAATATATTTGAGGATAATAGACACAATGTAAAATGAGATAACATGACAATATTAAGGAAAAAGAATTGCATTGTAATGTATTCATTAACTTAGCCATTGATTAGGTATAATAGTTCATGGAAAATATCATTAATTTATATTATTATCTAGGAAACATACAACCATTTTATGAGTCTTACTTCTTGTAATCTTCCCTGTAATTTTGGAAATAATTACTACTATTTCTCTCTTTTGCAAAAGAATGAAATTCAGAGAGTTATACCATAAAGATGAACATCATAGTACTTGCAAATAGAATGATACAGATTTAAAGAGAATAATCTAATAACTGGTTTCTCACAAGCACAACCTCAAATTAGTTCATGAAAAATATGATAAATAACTAATTTACATATAAGAGAGAAAGGAAGGCAAATTCCCTTGATATATCCTTTCCCTCAGAATATATTATGTTGACATAAATTCAAACTTTATAGCAGGAAAGTTGCAAAAAGTAGTACAGAGAATTTCAGTATGTCATTCATTCAAATTCATAATTATTTATATTCCATAACCCGAGCACACCATGATGTTTGTTAGTTTTAATTATCACTAGTAAGATGATTTTGTCATATTTACCTATTGACACCAAAGGCCAACTGGTATTTGCAAATTTTCCTTGACCTTTCAGAAAGGGTTGAAGGCTAGATATAATTGCATGGAATAAATTAGTATAGGCAAAGATTGGTAAAAAATCAATGAATTCAACCTGAACCCAAGTGTGAGAGAGCAGAGAAGCCAAGGACAATCAGTACTAATAGGGTAATCCTGTGCAATGAATGTGTAAAAGTTAGAAAATTCTACAACTGTAGTCCTAGGATCTAATTTTTAGAAAGAACCAGGCCTCTGGAAAAGGGTTACAATTTACATTGTAGGTCATCATTTCCTTTAAATGTTTTTGAGTAGTGTATTGGAAAGGAAGTTAATAATACACTTTAAAGAGAATAATTATTCCATAGCTTGAAAATACATGCATGAAATGGCTATGTTAGTAACTAAAATGTTTTATGTGATTTTACTATCCACATTCTTTGCTTCCATCCAGTAAATTAGTGTCCTTTTTTTTTTTTTTTTTTTTTTTTTTTTGGATCATTTTGGAATAGCAAGATAGAGCATGAGGCTGGGACTGTGCACAACGTGGCATTCCAGTGATAACAGTTTCAATTTCATCACTGATGGATTGAGGAAAAGAAGGAGAGTTCATCTCCTGAAAGCACATGAGCACCGTGGATGACCTCAACTGCTGGAAGGTACTGTTCAAAGCAAGTTTTCCAGAAGACATTGAAAGGTGGGAATTAGCAATATATTTTGCTCCTTAGAGGCTAAAAAGTAGTAGTAATTTGAATGTGAGAAACTTTGAAACAATTTGAAAACAGATGCAAATGTGTGAATATATTTCATACACATATATGTGTGTAAAGTTGAGTACTGACATCTTCTATTGCACATGACATAAGGGTAGAGAAAACTTGTCTTTCCTTCATCTGAACACAGTGAGTGAGTCAATTTCATGAGTTAGGTGAGCATTTTTTTTTGTTTGTTTTTTGAGGTAGGGTCTCACTGTAGCTCAGGCTGACCTGGAATTCACTATGTAGTCTCAGTGTAGCCTCAATCTCATGGTGATCCTCCTACCTCTGCCTCTTGAGTGCTGGGATTAAAAGTGTGTGCCACCATACCCAGTTTAGGTGAGCAAATTTAATTTAAGAATTTTTTTATAATTTCATCTTATAATTTACTTATAGTAATATTTTACCTGTATTTTGCTTAATACAAAGAGATTTCTGTAAGATACAATTTTTTTTTTTTTTGTTGATAAAGCAATGTAAGGTGGAGGGTATAATGATTCTTCTCAAAAGTATTGCAAGAAGTTGTAACTCATGACAATTAAGTATGTATGTAAGTAAGTATCTTTCCCTCCAAATGATTATGTATTTTTTTGAGGTTGGGTCTCACTCTTGTCCAGGCTGACCTGAAATTAACTATGTAGTCTCAGAGTAGCCTCGAACTCAAGGTGATTCTCCTACCTCTGCCTCCCGAATGCTGGGGTTAGAGGCATGCACCACCACATTTGGCGATTATGTATTTTTTAAAAAAGTGTTTCATTTTGCTCTCACAGTCATTAGAATCAAATAATCTGTAATGCTTTCCTACTTTCATCACTCTTGTTTCTTTTCTTGTAATTGGAATAGTATTTGCAGCTAATTTCTCCAGTTGTGAGGTGAGATGGCATCACATTTTAAGCAGTATCTTGAGCCACATAGATACCATAATAGCCTGTATTTTTAAAAGAATCTGACTGGAAATATATTTTAACTTAGATATTGCAAAGTCTCGGGAATAGTTTTATATACTAGTTGGTATCGAAAGTGGTCTCATTTGGCAAAGATAGATAGTCCTTGAAAGATAGTTCCCTTTGTGAAGAGGGATCTGATTGATTGAATTGACATATAAATCATTGCTTCCTTAATAGTTTATGCAAAATTCCTTTTTCTCTATCTGGAATTCATATGTCATATACACCTATTTTTATTCTGTGAGTTTAGATGCCTTATAATAATGATATGGAAGGGATCACAAGAAGTCACTTACATTATGAGGTGTGGGCTGGCTTGGAGTCCCAAAGCAATGACACAAAAAAAGAGGTGTTTGAATCTCCAGGTCCCATGTAGCCAGACGCACAGTGATGCACAAGGAGGTGCATGAATCTAGAGTTCTTTTGCAGAGGCTGAAAGCGCTGGTGCCCATTCTCTCTCTCTGCCTCTCTTTCTCTCTCAAAAAGCAATATCAAAAGTAATTGCAAATACTTGACAAGAATACAGAAACCTTCAATCTCTATTGGTTATGAGTTAAAATTTTAATTTGAAATGCATTTTAATTATTTTCATGCACATATAAATATTATTTTATAAACTTTGAAATATAAAATTACTGGTAAATACAATTGTGTTAACTAAAATATTATATTATTAGTACTGTGTATAATATTTTATTGCATTGGAATAAAATTATGAAAATATGTTTTATTCTTGAGTCAATGCATAATCGTATAACATGATCAAAATATAGCTTAGGGTTTTCCTATGATGGCTAAAGTTTAAATGCCCAGAATATTTATAGCATATGTACTGCAAAATGGCAAGCTATCGTTATAATGCCATGTTAATATTCTGATGGTGTTTCTTTCATGCAGAGACTCTCATTGGGACTAACATATGTCACAAATCAAAAACCTAAATAGAATTCTGTTTAAACCCACTAGTTCAGAAGGAGAGAGGATTCAGGTGTTTATTTGTCACATTTCTGGGAGAAATGCCAAACTCCTTTAATGTTAATATTCCTGAATTTTATATTCTCTTTCTTAAATTCTTCCTCTGGAGAAGGTACAGTAGTGTTGAAAAAGATACCAAGCTGGGTATGGTGGTGAGTGCCTTTAATCCCAGTATTTGGGAGGCAGAGGTATAAGGATCAACATGAGTTTGAGGCCACCCTGAGACTACATATTTAATCCAGGTCAGTGGGGGCTAGAACAAGACCCTACCTCAAAAGAAACAAACAAAAAAGAGAGATAATTATACCTTATGTGTACTGATGAAGAAAAAGTACACAGATATACAGTAAACATTAAACATCAAGGGTAAGCATGGCATTTTCGGAATTTGCCATGAATACATATTTCTATCTTTGAAATACCTAGATTTATGCAAATAACAGCAGAAGTAATAGAATATTCAGCCTTACCATGGGCACAATATTTTGTATTCTTTCTTTTGATCTTATTTTTTTAGAAACAAGGTTATTTAATTATCTGCAAAAACTGATAAATGAATTTATCAGGGTTACAAGGTACCAGATAGATTTACAAAATGTCTTTAATTTGTATATATTAACACTGCACATGTGACAATGATGTTAACATTTGCCTATAATCATTCAAAAATTTAAAGTACATGTAAGTTTAACAAAGCATGCATAAGAATTATATCAAGAAAACAAAAATGTTGATGAAATAAATGAATAGCCAATTAAATGGAGAGATTTAGCATGTTCACCAATTCCATATAAAAAGATGTCATTTCTTTTTTATAATTTATTTTTTTGTTTATATTATTCTAATTTTATATCCATATTAGTGACTCCATTATCTTCTTCCCTGTTCTCCCCCATCCAAAGGGACCCTCATCAATGGGGAATGTGGGTCATTCATTGTGGGGGGTAGTCAAGAGTTATGGGGGATAGGCCAAGTCTCTGTGCATAATGACCCAACTTGTGGCTCTAACACTCTTTCTGCTCCCTCTTCCGTGAATTTCCCTGAGCCATGTTGGGATCATTTTAGTTTATTTCAGTGGTGAGGTTTTGGGAGCCTCTGTGTCTCTGGATATCTGGCTTAGTAGAAGTTGTATGTTCTCTGTGTTTATCTCCTTCAGCCTTTTTCTGGTGTTGCGATCACCAAGAACACTGTACTCTTGCCCTTTCCTGGCATTACTCTATGGTTTAAGCTGGGGCCCTGGTGAGGTGTGATAGGCTAATCCTCCCTTCAGGTTTGTGTCCATCTGAAAAAGATAAACAAATTCTCCAATGGAGAGAGTAGTACTAGATAGATGGAACTTTCACAATGAGCTGTTGATCCGAGAGATCTGCAAGGTTTCCCAAAAATGACAGATTTCTGTCAGAGTTCTTGATGACCCACCAAAGGTTAATGGTAGACCCTACTGTCAAAGACAGCATACGTAGGTGAGACAAAACATGGAGAGAGCTGGACGGAATCTGGAAGAGGGTCAGTCCCCGGACAGTTAGCTAGTCTAGTGCCAGAGGGTGCTACACGAGCAACTGGGGGAAAATGACCAACATCTGTCCAAACAACTTGCAGTCTAAGCTACCCAGCAGGAAACAACCTGATGCAATGCTCAAACAAGTGCAGTAGTGGCACACAGCCATGGTGGGTAACCAACTGCTCTTAATGTGACTAATACATCCACTCAGTGGAATGGAACTCATTGCTGGAACTGGGAAATAAGTCAAAACCATGTCCAAAAAATGAGCTTAGTCTCCAAGATCAAGTTCCCACCAAATGTGGGCTAGAAGAGGGTCTACGCATATAAAATTTTCTCTAAAATAACTATGGCCATTCCATCTATCTTTTAATCTTAACAGAAAGCAAGAAAATGTATCATTAGTACCATTTTAAGTAGGGAAAACAGAATTTTAAACAAGTTAAATACTAAGCCTGAGATAATGATTAAGATAGCTTCATTGCTTATGTTTGTACTTTCAGAATCTAGAATAGCTGTTGTGTATGATAGATGTTGACAGAATATTTTTCCATAGTAAATTAAACCCAAAGCAACACCACATGGATATTACTATCATGACTACAAGGTCCACTCATAAGGATAAAATGATTAAAATCCATATCCCAATTATCACTGAAATATCTGACCATACGAAATATAATGACTAGTGACATACATAGAAGCATTGGAAAATTAGAAGATGTAGGAAAACAGGGTCCTAGATGAGACATTTTGAATGGACATTTTTTTTTTTTCCAAGGTAGGTCTCACTTTAGCTCAGGCTGACCTGGAATTCACTCTGTAGTCTCAGGGTGGCCTTGAACTCACAGTGATCCTCCTACCTCTGCCTCCCGAGTGCTGGGATTAAAGGCATGCACCACCAAGCCTGGCTATTGAATGGACATTTTTGAAGGAAAAAACATAAATGACTTGAAGTGCTAAGAAATTGACATATAATGTGGTGTGTGTATAACTAATTGTATTAATGATGAAAACATAGCTGTACAATTTTTATATGATATTCTCCTTAATACTTGTGTTTGAGGAACTGTGGGTTCATCTATATGGAACCCTCCTTTTTTCTTTCTTACCACTGTCTGTAGAGAGTCTCATGCACTAATTGAAGACTGACACTAGTTTGCAAAGTAGGCTTAAAGAAAAATAGAACTAAAGAAAGGATAGTAACCATCAGAGAGACAGAAGAGTATTGTAGGCTTAAAAATAGTAGTTACAGATTTTGAGATACATAGACATATAGATCATTTGTTTGATGGTGGGTTATGGCCTCATTGGTAAATATTTAAGTGAAATATGTTCTATCATTAATTTTCTATGCTCTTAACAGATTAAGGAGAAGAGTCCCATTAAATTAGAACCTAATTGTTAGTCAGTGTCCTCTTTCATTTACTCCTTGTATCAATGGCACAGAGTAGGCATTGATGATTAGTCTTTACTCATGTGGAGGAAAGGATCATAGGACTAAACAATTTTTTTAATTCAATTTATTTAGTTGTTGATGAAGGCATAATATGAAGCAGGTTTTTGCCTAACTCCAGTCATCAGTAGATATATATAGTCTTTCTTTTTGTATATACCTTTCTTTTTCTCAATATATAGATTTTGGCCCGAGTATGAATATTCACTTAAAAATTTTGTCTCTTTATTAAATGTATCTCCAGGAGTTTTCAAGAACAACAGTACATTGAATATTTGAAAATTATGAGCATGGGCTCATATTTCCAAAGGTGGAAAACTCTTAAAACTCATTTTACATTTAAATTGACAAGCCATTTGTCTTCCTTCCTTGCACTTGAGTAAAGTTCTAATGAGAGCATTTTGGAAATGTATTTCCCTCAAGAGCTATTTTCACTCATTTGTCACACCCAGATAAAAAAAGTAGAAAGTACCACTTAAACATCTGTTTCATGCTGAAGAGAAATTTTGGTAAGACACTTTGTTGCTTTTTTTTTTCTTTTGAACTTTTGAGAATTGTCTTAAGTGAAATCATAAGATGTAGTCATAATTTCTGTTTAGATAAAATATTAAAATACTGTTCTAATTATATTCTGAAGTAATCATCACTTATGAACTAGTGCATATGTGTGTGAGGGGTGTGGGTGTGTCTATGTGTGCATTCCTAAGTCTTCCACTAATGGGCAATGGTACTTTGATTATTGTAGATTAGCTGATGTAATGATAAATTGCAATGAAAACTCTAATTTTCTGACTTGCTAGTGTGCTTTTATTCCCCTTATTCAATGGAAATTCAAGCTTTATCCTTGTCAAACAACTCCTTTCCTTCAAGAAGTTTGCTGATTTTTCTTTATTTTTAAAATTAAATCAAAGAATTACTCAAGTATCTTGCAAATATACTCAAAAATATTATTTTAATAGACTCCATGGAGCTAATTCAATGATATGTTTAGAAGAATAGATGTAGGGGTTCCAGCAAGCTTGTGATCCTCTGTGAAGGCATTAGCAGTTCTTCTTACACTGATTTGAAACTATCTTTGCATTTTTACTGTGTTTTCCAAAGACAAGAGCAGTACAGCATGTTCTATATATGTTCAAGCAAGACAGGGAATTATCCTCAGGATTATAAAATTGGACTTAATTCTCAGAATAATTTGTTTTACTTCCTATGCATAAAATAACCCAACCCATGAGTATTCTGTACAGAACATCCTTAAAATGTTCATTTTTCCATATAAGTAACTGCCCTTTATTTATGTTCAACATTTTCTCATAATAATTATCATTTTAATCATAAATTTAAAAAGAAAGACAATGGAGAAAGGAAAAGTTCTGGACAACAGCACAGAAATTATTTGTGAAAAGCTGTATCTTAGAATTTAGATAAAGAAAAGTGAAACAGAATTCTTTTAAACACATTGCAAAATCTACACAATGAGTTAAGTGATTCATTTTACCACAGCTACTTTAAAAGTGATAGTTAGTAAATATTATTCTCACATTAAAAGTAGAAATTTCTAAAGTCATAAGCCATCAAAACAGGTAATGAATTGGGTTGTAGGCAAGCTAAGAACTTTAGTAATGTCTCACAAATACTTCCCATAAAGTTTAATTAAGAACAGAACATGATGTGGCCCTGTGTCAAATATTTCTTTAGTATAACACTTCTAATATTTGAGAAGGATTATGTAATGTTCATGTTAAACATATGTTTCCTTTGACATCCAATTTTATCACTGACAGATGTTAGATAACATGAAGCAATATATCAAGATCATATGCCATGTTTTCTATACTCACTGTTTTATCCTGTGTTTCTCAATAGCATTTTTCTGAAGTTATATAATCTTGAAATTATTTTGTGGTAGTTTGAATGTGTGCTCCACATAGACTCAAATGTTTTGTTAAGCTTGTAACTTAGATCTCTAGCCAACTGGCTGGAGGAGGTGTCACTGGTGTAGGATTGGAGTCCAACCATAAGGTGTCATGGGGGGAGTATCTGAGTTTCAGCCTAAAGGTATAAGAGAGTTCTGAGTTCTGGTAGGAGTCCTGCTTAATGCAAATTTGTTCTTGATGTTTTATTATTATTATTTTTGCTAGCTGTTTGGTTGTTTTCTTTCTGCTTGGATGTATGGTCATAGCTTCTTCCTCCTCTGATTGACCTTCCCCCTGGATCTGTAAATTTGAAACGAGTTCCTTCCTCTCCTAAACTGCCTAGTTTGGATGTTGATATCAGCATTGTGAAGCTGTCTACAGCACATTTGTTGAGAGATGCCTCAATAAAATATTAATAACAAGCTATACATTTTCAGAATATGGAAATAAGATGGCCAGCTAAGAGCACCACGACATACTATTTTAGAAGAAGTGGGACTTTTAAAGAATGATATTTAAAAAAGACAATCAATCTCAAGGCAGGATTATCTCCCAAATTAAAAATATATATATATAATTATTATATTATATATTAATATATATATTACATAAAATAGAGAATGCAGGCTGTAGTCTGTGCATGATATGCAGTCCTTTTGGATAATAAAATATAAAATATAAAGACAAATCTAAAGTGTAAATTTGAAATTAGACAAAGACAGAAACAAAACAAACAAAAGTAATCTCAGTAGATTTTTAGATGCAAGAAGGGATAGTTTGTTGTTTATAGATTTAAACAATGACAAAGCACTTAATATTGCTGAATGATGAAGATAGCAATGAGTTCAAGGTCCCATTCACTATGTATCAGCTCAAAGTAGAGATTCTATAGACACACCAGCCATGGAGAAATGGAAAACTTGATGTTTGACTATATGGGGTAAGTGCTGTGCAAACACATATGAGAAAGCAGATAATATTATAACTAGGAAAAGATAGAATTTTGAAACTCAATGGAGTGAAAAGAGACATGGATGACTTAAGGAACAACAACAAAATATATTTCAAAAATTGATGTTGAATAATTCTACTTTAGGAGGAAAAGCATCAATTTAGAAAATTCAAAAAATGACATTTATCATACCATTATTAGTCTGAAATCTTAGAGTCTAACCAAATATCCAACAATGAAAGTATAAAATAAAATCAGGATAATTACAAAGATAAAATAATACTCATAGAATATGGAGAATATTATTGTTTTGGATTTTGGTGATGGATATTTACATATTCACCAAATCTCAAGTTTGCTGGCATTGAATTCAAATAACTCATGAAATATTAATAAATGTAGTATCAATATTTCAGTATATTTAGTTTTAGTGGCAATGGCTACACTATGAGAGTTTCTCTCCCTCCTTTTCTACCTTCAGGAGAAAAACAGAAAAAGTTAAAAATTACTGTCATTTTTGACCTATCCGAGAATGAAATTCCAGGACAAGTTGTGAATTGCAGTCTGCTGAGGTATGCATATGCACAGCCACTGTCTACAAACACAGAGAAAAGCTGTGGAGGCCATGGGCATCACTTTCTACTTTGTGAATCAGATTTTGTTTTCATTTACTTCCACCTCTTTATTCAAAGTCAACAATAAAAATCACACCTATAAAATAAATATATTTAAAAACACAAAAGATACTTTTCACAGACAAAATAGGCAATAACAAAGAAAGTGTATTACATATTTCACCAAGGTCAACGGAATGAAAGACAACATTAACATGTCAATCTTTAAATATATCCTCAACAAAAACTTTCCTAAATACTAAGATCATTTAAGAACATGTATTTTCAGATACCTGGGAATCACCTCCTACCAGAGAAAAAGAAAAGACACAGGTAGGAGGAGATATATATGTGTTCCAAGAATCCAAAATTAACTTTCTGAAACAATTTAAAAAACAGCTTGGGCTAACTCAGGGGTAGAAACGTTTGCCTACTATGTCACAAGATTCTAGATTTGACCTCCAGCACCATAGGGAAAAAAAACAAATGAATTATCTTTTTAAAAGACAGTTCAGGAATGAAGAGATGGCTTATCTATTAAAATGCTTGCCTATGAAGTTTAAGAACCAAGGTTTGATTGCCCAGTACCAACGTAAGCCAGAAGCACATGGTGGCACATGCATCTGGTATTCATATGAAATGTCTAGAGGCTCTGGTGCACCCATTCTCTCTCTCCTTTTCTCTCTCTGTAATAAAAAAATAAATAAAAATACAGCTCAAAACAATTAAATACTGTCTTAAATACAAAACAAGTGCCAGAAGCAGGCTGAGATATATAATAGATACAAATGTGTATTAGTCACAATTTTCTATAGGAAAAAGTCTGATAGAATGAATATATATTATAAGGGGGATGTATTAGGTTCACTTATAGGATATAGCCTGGGCAGTCCACCAATGGCTATATTCAGGCTGGAGAGTCTGAGACCTCAGTAACTGCTCAGTCCACATAACGATGGATCCCTCAGCAGTTTCATTTATCACTGAAGGCCTAGAGGATTGTTGGAGAGCTACAGGTCTTCAGTCCATGATAGAAGGCTGATAAAGCTGGGCTCCTATATTCCAAATGATAGCATAACAAGGAAGATGTGCTGACTTGCAAGTAGCAAAGGTAGCTAGTCCTAGAACCTCCTTATGTGGAGGATGCTATTCAAATGGCTACCCAGTCTGTAGGAAGGTCTCACACCCTCACTCATCTTTTGTGGGAATGTCCTCACAGATCTGTCCAAGAAGTGTGTCTCTTACTTGATTCCTGACCTGATCAGGTTGACAGTGATATTAACTGTCATGGTGAATGATGAAAAGTAGAATGATAATTCGAAGTCTCATGGAAGAATTAGGTAAATGCATGTACAGTTGGGAACATAAGCAAACTCATGAAAATTCTCTGATAGGGTCTGAAAGAAATAAAAGGTATCTAAAAGTTATAGGAGAAATCAAGATTACCTTATACACATGTCAGTAGACCAGAAACAGCGAAGGAAAGTATACTGAACTTGAAATAAGTGTATAGAATTTTTCAAAATGAAGTACAAAGAGCAAAAGAGAAAAATGCAGAACTCTATAATCAAAATGTATAATAATTTAAAAGGGTAACATAGGTATGCATAGAATAATTATATTAGAAGAAAACAAAAGCATAAAACTATCTTAATTAACAGGTAATTAAATACATCATGTCATCTTGGATCCATTGAGATCATCAAACATCAGAAAGAAAAATATACTAAAAAACAAAGAAGAACTAGATAAAGGATATCATAATCAAACTAAAGATGGCTTAGCGGTTAAGGCGTCTGCCTCCTAAGCCTAAGAACACTCGTTCCAATCTCCAGCAGTTCCAATCTCCGGGTCCCACGTTTAGCCAGATGCAGTGACACAGGGGCACAATGCCGCACTTGACCACAAGGGGGGCATGCATCTGGATTTCGTTCACAGCAGCTGAGAGGCTGCTGGCATGCCCATCTCTATCTATCTCCCTCTCCCTTTCTCTCTGACTCTCTCTGTGTCTCTTTCCAAAAATAAAAAAAAAATAAAAATAATAAATAAAAAGGCAATGATAAAATCTTGGGAAAAGAGAAAAGAAAAAAACATTCAAATTGTAGGGGAAGTATGATAAAATTTACACTAAATTTCCCCTCATCAATCATCAAGCAGAAAGATGATGGAATGGAATATATAAACTACTGTAAGGAAAACAAGACATACCAATCTAGGAAAAAACAATACTCTATTTTGTTATTAATTTTATTTACTTATTTACAAAGATAGAGAGAGTGAGAGAAAAAAATAGAATATGCATATCAGGGCCTAGTGTCATTTGCAAAGGAATGCCAGACACATGCATCTCTTTGTGCATCTGGCTCTGCATGTATACTGGGGAAATCAAACCCAAGCTTTCAGACTTTGCAAGCAAGTGCCTCCAACTGTTGATCCATCTCTCCACCCTCACCAATATACTATTCTTGAAACTATACACTGAAACAATAAAGCTGGTGGCAGTTTGGGAATTGGAGCCTCCTGCAGGCAGCATATTGTTGGGGGCAGGTTAATGGGTGTTATAGGCAGTTTACCCTTGCTAGTGTTTGGCACACTCTCCTGCTGTTGTTGTTCACTT
Organism: Orientallactaga sibirica; assembly: GCA_036365145.1. Taxonomy (NCBI): domain Eukaryota; kingdom Metazoa; phylum Chordata; class Mammalia; order Rodentia; family Dipodidae; genus Orientallactaga; species Orientallactaga sibirica. The sequence continues at coordinate 25,682,172 of JAEOAD010000004.1, read as the reverse complement.
CAGGTTGACCAGGAGGTGATGTTAACCTTTTGCTCATGCTATCATTTTCCCTGACATCACAAAGCTTCCTCTCAAGTTTGTAAGCCAAAATAAACCCTGTCCTCCCACAAGTTGCTCTTGGTCAGCAATGTGAAGCTAAGTGCAACAGGTAGTGTCAATTAAATGTAAGTATCACATTCTGAATATATAGAAATTAATATCCTCATAAGAAGTATCAATTTATAGCATATAGAAACTTTTTAAAATTAGTAATTACGCTATAGTGAGGTGGCAAGAAAAACATTGGTATGCAAATCTGTGTATGTACTAAGCATGAATTCTAATAGAGAAAGTGAAATTAATTTTGAAGAATAAATATAATTTTACTGTTCAGTTAATCTACAATCATACAAATTCTGTTTAAAATATAAACAATTCTAATTAGCTATACAAAACATGTGGTATTATTACAGATGTTAATGAGGATTATATTTCATTTAACGTTTTAAATCAGGTCCAAGTTCTTTACATGTGGTCTTTATTCTCATCTTCATACACTTGGATAAGTGAACACTATTATAAAGAAATTTTGCAAATGATGGGATTGAAGATGCCGATTTTTACTTGTCTAGTCTCTGAGCACAATAGAACTAAGTAGAACAAACAATCTCGCCTTCAAATTCCAGAGTGAAACTCTTTATTCAACAATTCAGTTTTCCTATATCCTACTTGATATAGGAAAATGGCATGGATACAGTGTCTTCTTTGAAACAATTATAAACATGAGTGAAAATAAAAGTGTCTATTTGGAATTTGATTGTTGTTTCCATGTTAAACGTCTGACATCATGCAATATATGCATGAATGTGGGCCTACTTAAAAGAAGAATCCTAAGGAGGTATTAATTTTTACCCATAATACTAATCAAGAAAGCTGAAGTAGGATATGACTCAGGAGGCTTTTCATCACAAGCACCTTACATTCTAACTTCCCAGAAAGTGAGGTACTTCTATCACCACATAACTGATCTTAGAGAGTTCCACTCATACTGTGGTCAAGTCTTAGAGACTGTTGCCCATACTGTGATGAAGAGTCTAAATCTAATATCTTAGATTAAAACATGTTCCTTATGACCTATGAGCACTATAAAGACAAGACCTAGATTGTCAAGGGAACACCTTACCAAGAAATATAGAATATTCAGCTTCAGAATCAAGCTGTGTGGTATTGTAGTTCTAAATCCAGGGACTGGAGACATGGCTGTTATGTATACTGCAACTGGAAAATTAGGATGTTTTTTATTCTGTGAAATTCACGAGTCTTTCTTCTTCAAAGTCAGTCAATTTCTATCTTGCTACAAGCACTGTCAAAAAGAAAATTAAGTAAAACTAAATTACATATTAAGCTTACTGGAATATATTTTGATAACTTATCAAAAAATACATGGGGCTGCAGAGCTGGCTTAGTAGTTAAGGCCCTTGCTTGCAAAGCCTAAAGACTGAGGTTCGATTCCCCAGTACCCATGTAAGCCAGATGCACAAAGGGTGCATGCATCTGGAATTGGTTTGCAGTGGCTAAAGTCCCTGGCATGCCCGACCTCTCTCTCTCTCTTTCAAATAAGTAAGTAAGTAAATAAATAAATAATACATATGATTGTATTTGTCATAACAAATAATGCCAGAGGCACCAAGTGGCACATTCACCTGGAATTTGCAGCAGCAAGAGGCCCTGGTGGGCACATTCTTTCTCTGTATCTTTCCCTGTCTGTCTTTCTGTCTGTGTTTGCAAATAAATAAACATTTCAAAAAGTGGGTGTCTGTAATGCCATCTCATAGTATATTATGTGAGAGTAATTAAGTTAATAGAGTCAGCCAGGGTGGTGGCATATGCCTTTGATCCCAGCACTTGGAAGGCAGAGGTAGGAGAATCACCATGAGTTCAAGGCCACCCTGAGACTAGTGAATTCCAGGTCAGCCTGGGCCAGAGTGAGACCCTACCTCAATAAAAACAATAAAAAATAAGTAGAGTCAGTCATTTATGCCTGAGGTTTTATTATTAACAATTTTCATGTACAGAAGACTATTCTGAAGATATGTACATGTTATCTCACTTTAATATTCTTAAAATATTATGTGAAATACACTATAATCCTAATTGTGTAAGATAACTAGTGAGGGTAAGTAGTTCATGATTGCATTTTTTTCTATTTAAATAAAAACTTTTTGAGGTAAAGTTTACAAAAACAAAAATTATTTTGCCCTGAAGCTTGCTAAATGGCTTAGCATTGATTTTTAATTTCATAATCATAAATGACTTAACAGTACACATATAGTTTATTCATTGAACCTATTTAGAGTAACCACAAGATTATTAAATGGCACATTGTTTTTATTAAAAAATAAAAGTAGCTTAATTATTTTTAAAAAAGAAAACCAAATGGATAAATTAAAATACACTGTGTGCTTTAATAATTTTGGTCATCATAATTATTGATAAAATAATTATATAGTACTTCTTTTTTTGTCACATCAAAAAGTTTAATGATCATTAATCTTTAAAATTTTATATTTCAAACTACTTTCCTTTTAATTATTTTTGTAGTTGCATAAAATGTAATTTGACAAGCTTTTATTTACAAAACATATAACTATAGATAAATATATAACTAAAAGTTATATACTGCATAAGCTATAAATTATAACTAATTTGAAAATTTAAAGGTAGTATATGGTAAAAATTACAAATTACATTCTTTTTTTAAATGAAACAAAGACCTTAAACTTACCTATTTGTTTGCGTATTTAATCTTAATTCAGATTCATCTATCAAAAGAATCATTTTCCTTTCTCTGAGAGTTATTATTGTTATATAAATTACTTTAATGAGACATTTGTACATATATAACCTTTGGGGTGCAAAGAAAGACAGTATGCATTGCATCAATACTTATGGAACCCATTTTACTCAATACAGAATTATATGATTAAAACAAAGGTTAATTTCAATGGAAATCTAAATTTTGATCAGTTTTTGATTTACCATGCTAAGTATATGTCTAAACTTGTTAAGTCAATACTACAAGAAAAATACTTTAGAATAGTTTTAAGGCTTTTTTCCCTCCACAGAAATCTGACTGTACCCTAATTTCATGCTTAACTTATTTCTCATATAAACTTCAAATTTTGGGATATAAGGATCCTTTTTATCCTGATTTACAACTGTTTATGTCTACTAATAATATTAGAAGTCTTAATTTGCCCTTTGTGAGTGCATGCACTGGTTCCAAATTCATTAATGAGTATTTTTAACACTGTTGAACTACTAACAAAAAGATGCCTAGTGGTCACAGCATGGTCCAAACTGTTCCAAGGTGCTGTACAATCTGGGATTTGCAAAATGTTTAGTTATGTAATTGGAAATAAGAATATTGTCTATAATATGCTGAGAATTAATTATTATTTTAACTTCTTTATAACCAGGTTTCAAGTGTCATTGTGTAAAAAAAACAAAAGTGTAATAACATTAAATTTCATATTTAAACTGAAAATCCAAGTTGTGGACAGGGGATGCAGGCTCTAGGGCAAGTTGAGTGAATCATACAGACTGTACACACAAGTAACCCATACATCTTTGTAGTCCTATGACATCTTTGCAGCCTGGAAGCTCCACAAACTAGCTGCAGCAGTTGTCCCATTCTTGGAGAGAGCTCTGGAAAAAATTCCTACCCTTTCAGAGGGATTCCTCCCACCATCTTAACTGCCCTTGAGCATGAAACCCAAAGTGCTCTAAAATGAAAAGACATGTTGCTCAGCATTCCAAGCTGGCACAGACACAATCTGCTGAGAGGCTCCCCCTTAGGAAAAGCTCTCCAGGACTGGGGGAAAATCTTTGTCCCCAGTTCTATATTTCTAGGTCAGCCAACTCCTTTTAAGGCATAAAACAGATGAGAGGAACTCCAACTTCAGTTCCAGATGACTCTGGCATGAACCTGAAAACACATAATCGACCCATGGAAGGGGTGAATAATGCTTAAACATCTCTTGAGGTTTTTTTTTTTTTTTTTTTTTTTTTTTTTTTTTTTTTCCTTATAGTGTTATTTTATCCTATCTTCCCTCTCCCTCTTTTCACTTTTGTATTTATCATTTACTTTTCCTGTCCTTTTTATATTTTTGTCTTTTAATTCTACATTCTAACATTATTTATTCTCCTTTTAGGGCTGGCATGATTGTATTGTCAGTTCTGTCATTTTAAAACCTTAATAATGTATATTATTATCTTATTATTATTATTATTATTATTATTATTATTATTTAGAGATTGTTTTTAAAGCTTTTTCGTTTTGTTTGTTTTTTCATTATTTACTTGAAACAGAGAGAGAGAGAGAGAGAGAGAGAGAGAGAGAGTCATAGAGATAGAAAGAGACAGAGAGAATGTGCATGCCTGGGCCTCTAGCCACTGCAAACAAACTCCAGATGCATGTGCCACCTATGTGTCTGGCTTATGTGGGTCCTGGGAGAATTGAACCTGGGTCCTTTGGCTTCGCAGGCAAACACCTTAACTGCTAAGCGATCCCTTCAGCCCAAGTAGAAACTTTGTATGGACACATCAAGTGCCCCACTTCCCCAAATTCCCTGAGCCTTGGTGGGTATATTCTAAGTCTACTTTAGCATTAAGATGTCAGAAGATTCTGGATTTCTTCTTTGGTATGTTTAAGTATCGTCAGTGTTTGTCTCCATCACCCTGACCCAGGTTGTCAGGCTCACCATGGATGCTGCATTCATGATCATCTTACCAATAACTCTGTGGTTGCACCTGGACCCTAGCTGATGTGTGAGGGGTGGTTCTTACTCTGACAGGGAGTCAGCTATCTTTTCTTCACTTGTTGACAGATTTTGGTTTTCCTTGATTCCTGCTGCATTCTGAAAAAATAAAAACAAAAACATTCTGCAACAGAGAGTGAGGTCAGCATAGGTATCTTTTTTTATTTTATATTTTCTTACTTTTTCTTTGGTTGTTTTATTTCTGAAGTATGCTTTATAAAGTTTCTTTAGAAATTTTCTTATACTGTTTTTGTTTAAGCTATTTTGTTGTTTTTGCATTTTTAAACTTTTTTTTACTTTGTTCTCTATAGTTTTTCAATTTGTATTTATGTGTTTGGTGTGTGTGTGTGTGTGTGTGTGTGTGTGTGTGTGTGTGTGTGTGTTTGCACACAATGAGGGTATCTTGCTGCAAATTAATGCCACATGTTTGCACCACTTGTACTGATTTTACATGTGTGACCTAGGAATTTAAGCTTAGCTGGCAGGCTTTGCAAGCAAGTACTGTTGACTTCTGAAACAGCTCCTCAGCCCTCTCACTTGTGAAACAAGCTTTTTACCCCCTGAACCAAATCCCAGATGCATAACTTTTTGTCTCATTTACCCTTTGCATTGTTGTTTTAATTTTTGATCTCAATAGTTTCTCCTTTGATCTTCATTGCTTTTCTCCTTCCATTAAGTTTGGGTTTCTCAATATTTTTTTTTATTAAGACCTTCAGGTATATCATTATTTATATGATATAAATATGATTATTTAAAATATTATTTATAACCTAACCATCATGATAGTTTTCTTTGCATCTAATGATCTCAGGGATGTTGTATTTATCATTTGATTTCTGGAATTATAAATTTTTCTCCAAATTATTTGATAATGCACTAATCACTTAGTATTAAATTATTCAATTTTTTTTTTTTTTTTTTTTTTTTTGGTTTTTTCGAGGTAGGGTCTCAGTCTAGCCCAGGCTGACCTGGAATTCACTATGTAATCTCAGGGTGGCCGCGAACTCTCGGCGATCCTCCTACCTCTGCCTCCCGAGTGCTGGGATTAAAGGCGTGTGCCACCACACTCAGCTTTTAAATTATTCAAATTTTATGCATTATTTTCTGTAGTTTCTTGTGATACTAATTAATGATATATTTGCCTTTGTTTTGATCTGTACATATTGTAGAGCCATATATGTATATATTGTAGACAACAGCAACAGAGTATGCCAAACACTAGCAAGGGGAAACTGGATATAACTCTAATAGCCCTGCCCCCAACAATACACTGCCTGCAGGAGGATCCAATTGTGAAATTTCCTCCATCTGGGGACATAGCATTCAGAACACATAAGTTTATGGTAGAATTAAACCTGAATTAAACTACCAAATTCTACCCTTTGCCCGTATAAATTGATAACCATACATGATGTAAAATGCAATGCATTCAGTCCAACTTTTTAAAAGTCCCCATAGTTTTTATCAATCCCAATATTGTTCCAACATCCCCATAGTCCAAGGTCTTTTAACTGAACAATAATACCAAAAGTCAACCCCAACCCCTAATGGCACAAACTAATCATTCATACTGCAAAAGAGGGCATTGGGGATAGCAAAGAAATACAAAATTTAAAACAAAAAGGGCAAACATCAAACCTGTAGCTCCAAGTATGCGAACTCTAACCAGTGACAAATCTCCATGTCTTAAAATTCTAACTGGTGAAGAATCTCTGGAGTTCAAATTCTGCCCCTCCAGCTAGTCTACTTTTAGCTGCCATACCATAGTCCTGGCATCTCCATTGAGTCTCTCCTGAAACCCATGGTTCATCCTCATGGCTCCACTGGGTATCCATGCAGGTAATACAACAAACCTGCTTCACACTGCCCATGGCTATTTCCAAAACACAAAATCATTTTGCAAATTCAATGACCCTCTTTTTTCTGCATGTGTTATACTCCATAGTACAAGGTGGGCTAACAACTTGTTAACTCAGGAGGCAATAAAGCAGACTTTGAAGAAGAGGACACTCCTTCAGCATTCAGGCCTCATAAAAAGAGTCTGAATTCTTCCTGTTGTCCCATTGCAGATCAGCTACCTCCATCTCAGTGGCTGTAATCTATCAAAAATTTGCAGTTGAACAGGTAGAAATTTTGGACCAAAGATTTCATTTGCTTTTCTGTGATCTGACTGATAGTCAGATCACACCAATCCACTTCTATATAAGCAACCCTGCACAAATTACCAGGACACAGGAATAGCACCAAGTCTTTCACACAAACTGCCTTTAAGCTCAGTAAAGACAAAGCATTTCTTTCCCTCATAAGCCAAACTTCACAGCCCATAGTTCTTACTGAATTCAGGTCTTTCAAAACTGACCAGAATAGTCCATTAAGCTGGATTTACAGCATTGCAAGGTGTCTTTTAGGGCAAAGTTTCAAATCCTTCAACATTTCTCTCTCAAATCAGTTCCAATTGACCAAAGCCACACAGTCAATCAAATTTCTAGCAATATCGACCTTACTATCAGTATCAATTTACTGTTACAGTCAGAAAACACTGTTACAGGCAGAAAACACCTGACCAAGATCAGCTTCTGGGAGGAAAGAGTTTATTTCGGCATATAGACTTGAGGGGAAGTTGCATGATTACAGGGAAAAAGGTGGCACCAGCAGAGGGTGGCCATCTCCTCCTGGCCAACATCAGGTAGACAATAGCAGCAGGAGAGTGTGCCAATCACTGGCAAGGGCAATCTGGCTATAACATCCATAAGCCTGCCCCCAACAATACACTGCCTCCAGGAGGCTTCAGTTCTCAAATTGCCACCATCTGAGGACCTAGCATTCAGAACACAGGTTTATGGGGACACCTGACTCAAACTGTGACATTGTCTTTTATGTTTCATTCATTTTTCTTCTTTCTTACACTCTGGATGTTCTGATTAATCTATTAATATTCATACCTTGATATTCTGGTCCAAGTTATCAGATCTATTGATGAACCTTTCACTAAGCTTTTAATTCAGTTACAGATATTCTTGTTTTGTTATTTAAATGTGGCTTCCTAGAATTTCTATCTCCTTCTGAAATTGCCTATTCATGTCCTACATTGCACTCCTATTTCACTCTATTATTTATTTTATTTTATTTTATTTTATTTTATTTTATTTTATTTTATTTTATTTTATTTTATTTTATTTTATTTTATTTTATTGGGGTAGAAAAAGAGAGAGAGAGAGAGAATTGGTGCACTAGGGCCCCAGCCACTGAAATTGATCTTCAGGAGTTTGTGCCACCTAGTGGGCAAGTGTGATCTTGCTTTTGCCTCACCTTTGTGCATCTGGTTTATGTGAGATCTGGAGAATAGAACATGGCCCCTTATGCTTCACAGACAAGTGCCTTGACCACTAAGCCATCTCTCCAGCCCTTTATTCTGTTATTTTTATATCTTCTTTGATTTCATCCAAGGTTATTTGTGTCTTCTTTAAATTCCTTGAACATTTTATTTATTTATTTACTTGAGAGAGAGAGAGGGAGAGAGAGAGAGAAAGGTAGATAGAGAGAGAGAGTTAGAGAGAGAGAGAATGGGCACGTCAGAGCCTCCAGCCACTGCAAATGAGCTCCAGATGCATGTGCCTCCTTGTGCATATGGCTTACGTGGGTTCTGGGGAATCAAACTGGGTCCTTTGGCTTTGCAGGCAAATGCCTTAACTGTTAAGCCATCTTCTTCAGCCCTCTTTGAACATTTTATACTTTTTCTCTTGAGTTCTGGAATCACATTCATGTTTCCACCTTTCTGTCATTAAAAGGAGTCACTGCAGAATTGTTAACATTTGAGGGGCATGGTGCATCACTTTTCACAATTCTTGTGCTCTTGTTTTTTAACCTAAATAAATGAAGATGGAAGACAAGTCAATAATTACTTAAATATTTAACAATTAACCACTTTCTGCTGAAGATTTATTATGGAGCTTTTTAGATTTTAAATATAAACAACATTTTAAGCATCTATAACTAAAAGTGCTAAATTATGATAAAACAACAGCTTGATAAATGAGATCAAATGAACATCATTTAAATAAGAACTCACAAATTAGGAAATATCATGCTTGTTTTTTTCTATACTTAGTGTTTATCTGTAAAAAACTGATCACTTGAAAAGCTGAATATATATGAATGGCTAGTATTTGCTTTTCTTTGGATAAAGTTTCCATTATTCTACTATTTTTCTCAATATATATATATATATAAGTTTATAAGTATAAAAATGATATTTTGTGGCAGAACATAGAGGAGAAGTCTTTGTTTTGTGATTGTCTTCTGATTTAGTAGTACATTTCTAGACTGACAACAAGAAGGGTCATATACTTTCCTTCAGTGCCAGGTAAGAAGGTGTGTATTTTCTAGAAGACACAATGAGTGTCAACTAGAAACTATGAAAACTGAAATGTAAAGTGGAGATAAGAACACACACACACAGAGAGAGAGAGAGAGAGAGAGAGAGAGAGAGAGAGAGATCACGGAATGCCAAATAAGAAAAAAAAAAAAAAAAAAAAAACTAACTATGCCATTGTACAATTATTCTCAATGTTTGGTTCTAGAGACAGCATTGTCAGCATTACCTGAGAATTAATTGTAAGTATAAATTTTGGACTCCACCCACAGACCTACACAATCAGAAGCACACAAACTATTTTCAATTTAAAACATTCCAGTATGCGAGGTTCTGGGCTCAATCTCTAACACCCAGCAAAAAATGTGAGCAATATCAGATAAAATAACACAAATGCAGATATAGCATTATACTAGTATATAGATAAATATGCCTCCAACAATAGTAATAGGGATAGTTATTATGTAAAATACATCAGACAATGATTCCAACTTGGAAAATTCATCAATGTTCTAGGTTAGTAAATGAATATATGTCTGCATTATATATATGTATATATATATATATATATATATATATATATGTATATTACATAGGTTTATGATGTTGTAGATCTAACAATAACAATAATAATATATTAAGAGTTTGTTTTTATTTAAATAATTTAAATAATAATAAATATTTAATTTGTAAGCAATTAAATCATTAAAATTTCCATATTTGTGTTATTTAAGTACATATTTACATGGCTTTGTGTATAGCGTGACATTAAAATTTTTATAAATTTTAATATTGGAAACTTCATATATTTAAATATATTTATATTTATTTTTATTTTGGAGAGAGACACACAGAGAGACAAAGAGATAGTTAGAAGAAGACAGAGAATGCGGGCGCCAGTAGCCTCTCAGCCACTGTGAAAGAAATCCAGATGTGTGTGTCCCCTTGTGGGCAAGTGTGGCATTGCACCCTTGCGTCACTGCATCTGGCTAAACGTGGGACCTGGAGATTGGAACTGATGTTCTTAGGCTTAGCGGGCAGGCGCCTTAACCACTAAGCCAGCTCTCCAGCCCTATTTAAATACATTTAAACAGCTATATCATTAATCTCCCTAGAGTCAGAGCCAAGATGGTGCACTTTTGAATGCTAAACTATCTTTCTTTGAATGGTATTGTCGAATATTAAAGAGTAAATAAATATATTCATTGTTTTACAACAATATACTTATTGATTTATTTAATAATAGCAGAGAATTTTAGAGAAAACATTTACGGATTCAAGATAAAAACTGATACAAAACTTAGGCATTAAAAAAGTCAATTCAAAAGGTGAGAGAGAGAGAGAGAGAGTGCATTTACACACTACTGGAACCAAAATGCAGATGCATGTGCCACTTTGTGTATCTGGATTTACATGGGATCTAGAGAATTGAACCTAAACCTGCAGGCTGTGCAAAGAGTCACCTTTAACCACAGAGTCATCTCCCCAGTCAACATGTAGATTCTAAAGTTAAGTTATATAAACATTCATTTTCTAACTGATATTCTTAAATTGCTTCTTAAACAAAAATTGCTTTAGTGAATTTCCTTCCTGGTGCCCAGTTCTTCTGTCACAGAAGCCTCTGAGATATAGAAAGGTAACACATAGGCATTTATGAGTCAGTCCCATTGTGTCTAATGGCTTTTCTTTGTTGTCATTTTGTCTTTTGTGTTGCAACAGGGGTTCAAAGTAGTCCAGTTTATCCTAAAGTTTGTGTTCCTCTCCTAGCTTACCTTTGTGATTGTTGAGGTGACCATGTGATCTGTTCTACTGTCTTCATCTTTCTCTCAGTGTTCTTGCTCAATGTAGTTGCTTCAGGATCCTCATTGCTAATATTGTCCACTTTCTGACTAACATAGAAAGTGAAACTTTTCCTTTTTCTTCTTTCCATTGTCGTTTTTAGGATAGAGTCTAAAACACTAAGCCTACTAGCCCTGACACTGGATATCTTTGCTCTCTCTCATAACCCCCCCCCACCCCACACAGGCACACTATGCAATACCCCACAGACTTCTATCTCTAACCTCTAACTCAGCCAGCCTAATCTCTTTTCTGTTTATATATCCTAACAGCTGAGATTTACAGATTCCTCCATTGTTTCCCTCTCAAACTTGACAAATGTCTTCAAGTCTTGTCAGAGTCCACTTTTAAACCCTTTTATCTTTGAGACTAAGAACCCACAAAAGGGAATTTGTGCTCCCCAGAAAATGTGTGGGTGCATAGGTCTCCTGGTGTGCATTGAGTTTTGATATAACCTCACTACCTTTGGTATGAGCAAGCTCAGCTCATCAAAACAAACATTAAAATTTGTAGAATTCTGAAAATAAATCAAGTCATTTGTTCTATTGAAATATAAAATGATCATTCCCCAAACTGTACAGTACAGAAAAAAAATTAAGTGTTTTGTAATACTAGACAATATAGTATAGGGCTTCCATAGGTGGGTTTTGGGCTGAAGAATGCCTAGATCATAAGCCAGATGATGCATTTTTTTTCTTTAAAATATTTCTAATGTCAGTACATAATCCTGTGGGACTGTTATAATTATAAAATGAGGTAATATAAATAACAGTTAGATACATTCAGTCACTTCCTATAACACACTAAATTCCAATTCACAGTATGATTAAACAGTAAAACTATGCTGTACCCCAAGAAGTTTCTTCACAATAATCCCCATGAAAATTTTTAACATAGACATATTAATTATCATCTAAATAAAAATCTGTCTATCTTGACAATGAAAGGCAATTTTCTTAAATTTAATATTTTATTTTTTCTTTGTTTATTTCTTATTTATTTATTTATTTATTTGAGAGCAAAACAGAGAGAAAGAGGCAGATAGATGGCGAATGGGCATGCCAGGGCCTCCAGCCACAGCAAATGAACTCCAGATGCATGCACCACCTTGTGCATCTGGCTTACATGGGTCCTGGGGAACCAAGCCTCAAACCAGGGTCCTTAGGCTTCACAGGCAAGCACTTAACCACTAAGCCATCTCTCCAGGCCCAAATTTAATATTTTCTATATTAAGAAGATGAAAGTGAAGTAAACAGATAATACCTTGGTAATTAACTAGTGTTATTAAACATGCTTTTCAAACACTTTCTTTTTTAATTTTGATTTATTTATTTGAGAGTGACAGAGAGAGAGAGAGAGAGAGAGAGAGAGAGAATGGGTGCACCAGGGCTTCCAGCCACTGCAAATGAACTCCAGATGTATGTGCCACCTTGTGCCTCTGTCTTAAGTGGGTCCTGGGAAATCGAGCCTCGAACTGGTATCTTTAGGCTTCACAGGCAAGCGCTTAATCACTAAGCCATCTCTCCAGCCCCTCAAACACTTTTTCTTCAGTATTCAGCAGAAGTATTTATGTGTATTTCCCACTTTACTACCCTGGATATTATAAATATTTATGCATTAGTTAATGTTCAGTGAGGTTCAGGAGAATTAATATTGTAGTGTCTATAGAAGGACATTCTTAGGCAAAATTGCCTTTTATGTCTTTCTAGGCATGCCCAGAAATAGAGGACATAGTGTGTTCCTATACATGTGCTCTGGCTGTGTCTGACACACTTTACTAATCGTTGTTCTTGTGCCATCACTACAAATGATGATCCAGTGGTAAGGGAGTATAGTATCTTTATATTGATGTAGAAATATTTCTATGTCATAGTTCTCCTGAATAAGACCCGGTGACCCCAGGCAGACAGCTAATAACAGACTATGGGAAGATGTCTTCAACATTATTCATGATAACTCAGGAGATGCAGATTCCCACTCATCACTGCTTAGTCAACAAACCAAACAGGCACAGCCACTTCCAAATTCCTGGGCTATTATACAAGTAAGCAGAGCAAATTAGTCCTTAGTATTTCTGTTAGTTCATTTTGTGTTGTATAATTCAATGCCAAAGACTAAATTAGTTATATTTATTTGTCTTAAGATTCTGGAGGCTAGAGAATACTAAATTGAGGATCTGCATCTGTGGAGGGCTTAATTTTATGCTACCTCAAGGAAGGTATCAAACAGTTTAGGATGGTGCAAAGTGAGAGCCATGTGAAAAACTGAATTCTCTTTTATAATTACACCCCTGATCTGATAGGAACTTAACCCCATGTCATAATATGAACCTACTCCTATGCTAACAGCATTTAGTCCCTTGTTGACAGCAAATCTCTAACCACATGTTAATGGCCCTACTTCTCAACACTGTTGTATTGAATGGACATGGGTGGTAGACACATTCCAGCCAAAGCAGTGTTCTTAGGAAAACAGTTTTCATTTTGTGGATCCTCTGACATGGTTCATTCCCTGTTCAGTCAAGAAACAGAAAGTAAAAACACTTTTTTTTTTTGTCATTTTATCTTTGCTGTTTTTAGTATGTACTGGAAAAGGTCAATATTATGGCACACATTTTGTTACCAGTGTAAGAAAATAGAATCAATGAATGAACTTAATGGATGTTCATTGATATGCTCATCAGTAAAACAACTGCAGCATTAACTGAAACCATTTACGTTTCTGGTATTGATAATTATGATTCACTATTATCTACCTTACCTTGGAACATTGTAAAAGCATCCCGTTTATGTTTTAAACACTAATAGAAAGAGGTGATTTTATTCATTCTTTACTTTTTTCAAGCAGAGAGAGATGGAGAAAATAAAGTGAAAGAGAGCGAGAAGAAGGAGGAGGAGGAGGAAGAGAAGAAGAAGAGGAGAAGAGCCTCTAACCACAGTGAACAAACTCCAGGTGCATCCAGGTGCATGTGCCACTTTGTACATGTGGCGTTATGTGGGTATCCAGGTCTTTAGTTTTTTGTAGGCAAGTACCTCAACCACTGAGCCATCGCTCCAGGCCTAAGAGCTGATTTTTATCTATGATTGCATTTTAATAGTTCAGAAACTGTGAAGCTTTATCTTATTTTCCAAGGTTTTCTCTTTATTCAGTAGATATGCCACCAGTTTTATAATTCTAAAGATTTCTATCTAATATTATAGGTAACTCAAAATATATGACATAGCTTCTACTAATAATATAATTTAAAATGTTTATTTTATGTTAATCGTTTTCGACTGAAACTAACCACAGTTTATAATACAAGTATTTCCTCGAAGCTTCAAGCCTTAGATCAACTCCTGAATTTCAAAAGGGTTGCATCACAGTAAATCTGAAAGTGTAGTATCTTGGTGGGAAGTTAGAATTATTGATGAAACCTTGTTCATGATCTTCCTTCTTGTGCCCTATAAACCATACATTTTTTATAAATGAACACTATCTTTCCAAAACATATATAACAAGGACTATTTTTCATAGTTAGTGCTACTGAATTCAGGCCTAAGAGCCTTTAATTAGGAATTCACTGGGCAAAGAATGTGGACAACAATCCGTAGGAAAGAGATTCATGTGCAGATGGATGAATGTGACAGTGTAGCAACACCTGAAATAATCACAAGATATCCGTTGTCACTGGAGATACAGATTGGTGGTAGAGCAATAGTCCATAAGTGCATAACCATGTGGAGCATTCCCAGGAAAACACACATTCACACACACGTACAAGCATGCACACACACACACTAACCTGAGGATATCAGTTGTACATTGTGAGACATTATTAAGTGTTCTCTACAACATTGATTAAAGTTACTGTCTAAATCACTGTTTGTTTTTGGCATCCTTACAAAAAATAAACTGATGACAAATGTATAGACTGAATTCTAACTTAGGTTCTATTGGTCTATGGCTGCTTTTATCCAAGTATTGTGTTGTTTGATCATTAAATATTTGTGCTAGATATCTAAATTAGTCTTGTTATACTCAGGGTTTATATGGGAATTTTTATAGGAATTGTTTGGGTAGTTTGATGCATGAAATGTATACACTTTAACAACATCAATTCTTCTGTCCCACAAATGGGGAAAGATGCTTCTATTTATTTGTATCCTTTTTCAATTTTTCAGCAATACCTCCTACGATAGTGCTCAGTATGCCGACAGATCAGATTTTACCCAGAAACTGGAGGATTGTTAGCAGGATGAACATCTTATGTAGATGATGCTTGGAAGAAAAAAAAAAAAAGATAAAATATTTATTTATTTATTTATTTATTTATTTATTTATTTATTTATTATTTTGTTTTAGATAGAGAGGGATAAGAAAGAGAAAGAATTGGCATGCCAGAGCCTCCACCACTGCATTTGAACTCCAGAAGCTTTTGCCATCTAGTGGGGATGTGCAACCTTGTGCCTGCCTCACCTTTGTGCATCTGGCTTACATGGAATCTGGAGAGAGATTGAATATAGGTCCTTAGGCTTCACAGGCAAGCACCTTAACCAGTAATCCATCTCATCAGCCCAATTAGCAAATGTTTTAATATTTCTAATCAAGGGAGGTGATTGTGCATTTTTATATACAATACAAATATTATCCACTTACAAAGCAATCTGTACAAGGCACTACTTGTAGCTTTGTGTATGTGTGTGTGGTGCTGCTTGTGCATGCAAACACTATCACTGAGGTACACTCAAGCCCAAGACACATTGAAATTTATACACTTACTCATATCATAGATATTTATTATGAAATTTTACAGCTAATAAAATGAATTCAAGATTTATTTTATTTAAATAAAATACTTTTATTGCTGGGCATGCTGTTGCACACATTTAATCCTAGCACTAGAGGGGCTGAGGTAAGAGGATCACTGCAAGTTCTAGGCTAGCCTCTGACTACATAGTGAATACCAGGTCAGAATTGGCTAGAGTAAGACCTTACCTCAAAAAAAAAAAAAATATATATATATACTTATTATTTTCTGTGATTATGAAACTGATTTATAACATTCATAAGTTTTCAATAACCCAGAATATATTACATAATAAAAGTACTCATTATCATTTAAGCTATCAGTTTTGCCAATTATAATGTGAATATTTCCCTTCCTATATTCTTTTGAGAATGTACAAATATAATCATAAAACTGAAATTGTTCCATGTTAATTAATTCATATAAGCAAAATTATTTTAATAACTTCCCTCTTTTCTATTTGTTTTAGCATGTGTGATGTTTGATTTAATCTCTCTCTGACTGCTTGACTTGTAGACTTTTGGTATACTTTCATTATTACAAACAAAAACTATATATTTTCATAATTTTTTCTTGTAACTATGTAAAGATCCACAAAATTTTAAGATTATTATCAAATCATTATTCTGATCTATTTTTATGGTGAAAAATTTCTGTTACATAGCATTTCCACTGCTATTTGAAAGAAGTTGACACAAATACTAAAAGAAAGAACTGATTGATTTGGGCTCAAATTCCAGTGGTTTCAGCACATGACCATTTTATTTATGTTTATTAAACTATAGTGAGAGGACACAACATTTTGGACAGGATATGCTATATCAGTATGCTGGACTCATGGTGGCCAGGAAGGGGAGGGGGAGATAGAAGGGGAGGGTAATGAGGAGGGGGAGGATAGAAGGAGAAAGGCCAGGGATTATGCATAGCTTTCCATTTCATGGTCTCAATAACCAACTTACTCCAATGGAGAAGGAAGAGGGTAGGAAAGCCCACATATAGAATGAAGTTGGAAAATTAAAGTATTTCCTAGGAGAAGAAATTAAACTGAGAGAACATTAATATTCATAGATTTTTTTTTTTTGCATTATATGAGAGTCAATAGACTGAATTTTAACTTTATTTTGAGATTTTTGTCAACCTGCATCCACAAAACTGGGCTAAACAAAGCAAGATAATCTATGACAATAAATTTAGTGACCTTTCCATAAAGTTTTTATTTAGCCCATCATATTTTGGTTTTGGTTGAGTTTCTGTAATGTTCATCATTTATCAATATAAGAGTACATACATTATATATAAAAATGAAATTCTATTTCATTCCTGTTGATGAGTTAGGGTTATTTAAAGTAAAGTAGAACAATGTCAGATTTAGTTTTCTGGGTCAAAAAATATAATGATTAACTTTTGACAGGCCAGAATTTTAGGAGATAAACTGTCTGTCATTAAACAACTAATTAGATCAGCATGTACATCATTCTACATACATTTCAGGAACATGATTTTCAGCAGTTCTATTTGCACTATTCTTGTCAAATTCATTATATTTTTTTTCAGTACAGTATAAATTGCAGTCTTGGGATTGACTGACAACTTTATTCCATTTCTAAGGGTCTTGTGTTTGAATATTCTGCATATTTTGTTATTATTTACAGAATTTTCTAGGTGAGTCTTCTGCAAATCTTTCCTCTATGTAAAATAATTTTTGTGGCTATTTTCAAAGAACAATTAAAAGAAAGTATACTTTTACTTTGTTTAATCCTAATATGCCTTAATATAAACTATGTCAATGAATTTGAATTGAGCCTTCTCATTAATTTATCTAACATGTTTAGCAATCCACTATTAGAAACATGCTGACCACAATGCTATTAGTGTATTTCTTTCGAATGTTTAATTATATACTTATTGTATAATGTATAATTATATACTTATTGTCCACCCCCAGCACATGTCATAGTCACACACAGACTTCCTTTTAACATCAGATTTAGTGCCTCTTTATATGGTCCTCAATGTGATGTTTTTGAATAATTTAGTTTGTATCTTCAATCTGTCCAGATAAGTATATAAACTTATAAATTTCCAAAGTAGTACATTTTGATGTGCATGTTTTATGCTGTGCCATGTATGAGTGGCATGGCTTATGAATATTTGTGCAGATACACTCTCCTGATGTGCTTCATTATGGAGGCCAGAGGATAATCTTTCTCTTCTATCCACAGGACTGGGATTACAGATTTGCATGTTCATGTCCAACATTCTTAGATCCCTAGGTTTTATGAGCATTATGCAGTCTCTGGCCCTCATTAAAATTTATTTACTTAGTTATTCATCATTTTTGTATTAGAGAGGGGGTAGAGAGAGAATGTGTGCACCAGGGCCTCCAGCCACTGCAAACAAACTCCATATGCATGCTCCATCCTCGAGTTCTGGGGAATTGAACCTGGGGGTCTTTAGGCCTTTTAGACAAGTGCCTTAACTGCTAAGCCATATCTTCAGCCCTAAGGCCCTCCTTTTAAGCACTAAGATCTCTTATTCAATGAAACATCTTTCCAGCTTCCAAAGCTGAATTATAATATTTGATTTATGTCCTGCATCATTAAGACATACAACAAACTGAAATTTCCCATAGAATTCATGATCAGCATTTACTGAAGGTCCTTTGTGTTACACACTGTATGTTTAATTGGTGCTTCTGGCAACAGTGACACTGGGAACAGCCCCAAAGATGACAAATCTGTTACTGGAGCACTACTCTGTCTCATATTAACATCTGAGTTGGTGTTGCTGTCAAGTATGTAATTTTTTTGACAGGTGACAGACACTCTTCACTTACAAAAAAAAAAAAAAAAATTCTCCGTAATGTTTTAAGTGATAGGCTGATTCATTGTTTGACTGTAAAAGTGTGAGGTAAGTGGAAATGGATTTCTAATTTTCACCCTTCCCTTTGCACTTGTTTTTCCCAGTAGTGCTAGTGGATATTTGGACTAAATTCTGAGTCTATTCTTCAGAGTTTCTTTATAAAATTGAGATTTTTTTTTCTGGTTTGCTACATTGTGTTTGACTATTTACATTATTTTGTGTTGAAGGATCATGGTGCTCACTGGAACATGGTCCAAAACTCATAAATCTATATACAGGTAGATGTTTGCAATGAATTAGCTAAAAATTACATTTAAAAGTATCACATCATGAAAAATACTCCTTAAGTAGCAGCATATTTTTAGAATTCAGATAAAAACACTCCCACTTAGGACTTCTCTTTTATACAGCTGTAAGTAGTAGGTTGGATAGTTAAAAATGAAGAATAATATTATCAGAAACCCATTAGAAAGAGTGGCAAAGTCGTTGGAATTGCAATATTTCTGTTGTCTTCCCACTATAACTTTTGAGACCATAGGCTCAGAGAAGTGGTGGAAATAGTTTGTGATCTTTGGAGTCTCTCAGATTTAATTTTTTTTTTTTTTTTTTTTTTTTTTTTTTTGGAGAGAGACACAAAGAGAGACAGACAGAGAGGGAAAGGGAGACACAGAATGGGCGCGCCAGCAGTCTCTCAGCTGCTGTGAACGAAATCCAGATGTGTGCGCCCCCTTGTGGGCAAGCGCAGATTGCGCCCTTGCGTCACTGCATCTGGCTAAACGTGGGACCTGGAGATTGGAACCGGGTTCTTAGGCTTAGCAGGAAGGCACCTTAACCGCTAACCCATCTCTCCAGCCCGAGTCTCTCAGATTTTATCTATCAAATTGCCTTATTCCTCTCCTTCTCCATTTTTTCTTTAATTCTCTTCTAAGTATTTTGTTGATCTTACCTGATGTATTTTGCTGATTAGTTTTTCCAAAACCTGTGTGCATGCATGTGAGTATATTGGTGTGTGTGTGTGTGTGTGTGTGTGTGTGTGTGTGTGTGTGTGTGTGTTTTCTGCTTATTGGTAAGTTCTATATATTATTAAACAATGAAACCATCCTCCACTTAAATGCGGCAGAAAAGGAATAAAGTAGTGGGCAGAAGAGAAAATTGCTGGGCAAAAATTTGATTTATTCAGCGTTCCAGTTAACTTCTAATTTCAAAAGCCACTTCACCCAGAGATCTACACAAGAAAACTTTTTCTCTTATTAGTTAGATACTCAACAGCTGCTGTAACTGAAATATTATTTCAATACACCAAAAACCAACATTTAAGATTGAGTCTTTTGTCTTCATAGTATTAGAAACAGAGTAAACAGCAAAATGAAGAAAGAAATTACTTTAACAGATTTGGTTGACAATGACGTTTTGTTTTGGGGATCATACTGGTAGTCTCTGAAACTATATATACATACATATAATTCTGTCTCTGCATCTTCCCCAGAAATGCTCTCCTTATAAACTAATATTTATATGCACATTCTCTTTTCATAACTATCCATTGCAATTTTAAATGATCATTGACAAACAACTGTTTCCATGCTGAAAATAAATATTTTTCTGTGGAATTTTCTTACTATATATCTTTTTACAACATTCTATGAATGAATAGGACAGGGTTGTAAAGGTATAAGGAATGTTTAAACATGATATTGACATGTAGTTCAAAGCACTGATTTAGATGCAGAGTGTTTTTTTACCATCCAAAGTTTTGCTCTAGTAACTTGATGAAATCATTTACCTTAGCTCTTTACTTGCTCATTTATAAAATCCTCAATCTCTAGACATTTGAAGAAAGTTAAAAAATCATGTTATTATTTATGAAGTGCTTAAAAGAAGAGCATGGGAAAAGGTTTGTATATATGACTGTCAGGGAAATCTTTTATTATATGAGTCATTACTATTCTGTACACTAATTTAGGATTATTTTCTCCCACAGGACAATATTATACTCAAAATATTATCTACTTTTAAGTAGATTAGTCCATCACAGCACATCTTTTGACCTAGGCTCAGAAATTATTTAGTTTAGATATTGTAGAGGTACAATAAACATTTCCAAGTAAGATATTTTAAAATTACCTGGGGAGATGAATTAGGGGATAAATTATTTGCTGGAACAGCCAAAGGCCTTGAGTTTGGATTCCTAGAACCCATAAAAAAACCAAATGGGGTGACACATTCACTGTGGAGGCAGACACGAAGCTCCCTGGGATGTCTGGCTAGCTAGTGAAGCCAAATTTATGAGCTTCGGGTTGTTATTAGAAACCTGTCTCAAATAATATGTTGGAGAATGATTGAGACATAGACATATGGACTCCAAACTTTTTAAAAAGTAAAACATTTCTCCATTTTTGATAGTCATGAATTTGCACAGATGTGCCCACACACATATGTATATAGGTACACACATGGAAGCACACACCACACACAGGTATGCACAAAACATGGTAAAAAGTAATAATTATAAAATAAAAGAGTATAAGGTCTATATTAATACCAGACAATTCCTTTCTGATTCTAGTTGAAGGTGAAAATTAATAACTTACTTATTTATATTTATATTACTTTCATGTATAGTATGGACCTTACTAGATGATTAATAAAGTTATATTTTTTGAAAAATTCTCTGTCTCTAACATAAATGTATGCAGATAGATAATTCTTTATATCCAAAAGAATATTTGGACTACTGTATGCTTTAATAAAATCATTTATCTAAAGGATGATTATGCCAGGCGTGGTGGCATACGCCTTTCATCCCAGTACTTGGGAGGCAGAGACAGGAGGATCGCCATGGGTTCGAGGGCACCCTGAGACTACATAGTGAATTCCAGGTCAGCCTGGGCCAGAGTGAGACCCTACCTCAAAAAAAAAAACCCAAAAATAAATCAAAGATGATTATATGGGAGCTATAATTTCTTATCATCATATCTTAAAAACTCATTAACATATGAGTAGGGAATAATATGAAAATAGAGATGTAAAAGTAGAGACTTCAGGAAATAAGGGAATTCTATAAAATATGTTATATTTTGAGTTGATATTTATGTTTAATGCATAGTGGTCACACTCTGTAGCAAGTAAATACATACATACATATATATATATATATATATATATATATATATATATATATATATGATGAACTTGTCTTATCAGTTTGTTAACATTCTATATGTACCTCCTGAGTTAAGGCAGAATTAAAAAGAAATCTACCAGCATATAAAATTTCAGCACAAAACATTTTCAACTATTTCCTAATACAATATTGTATTCTTTATATCTTCTCTCAGTCCCTGCCTTTAAGTAATTTAATTCAAAACAAAATTACTGGAACTCTATGCTAGAACATCGTGATTTCCTGAATAAAGTTTATCATTACCATCAAAAAATATCCAAGTAGGTCTATTTTGGCAATGCTATAATGTAAAAGGCACATATCTCTTATTAGTGCAATGGTGAATATTATCTTCATCTTAATTTTTATTTTATTTCTCTTCACTATGATTTTATTTTGAAATTATAATACCTGAAGAAAGCCATTAACTAGTCACACAGTATATTTTGAGAGAGAATTGCATTTTTCCAGTAATTCAACTGGAAATTTCAATTTAATTGAGTGTGTTTCTGCTGTGTTTTAACTATAGAGGAGATTGTCTCAGGGGAAAGAATCTGTCTCCTCATGAGATCATGTTTGAAAGTGTTGATCATGTCCATGTGCATGCCAAAGACATCTTTCTATTATCTATAACATTAACAGATTTCCCAATATTTTCTGTTATCTGAGCTGTATTTATATAGCTATATTTATACCACCTCTAATGCATGTGAAACATATATGCATATATTGCAATAAAATTAACAGAAAAATGTAATACAGCTAATGATTTTTAATTGATACTCCTGGTGCTTTATTCTTTATCACTTTATCACTTGTCATTATATTTTAAAGGAGACTTTTATTATATGGAAAGGTGATTAAAAGCATGAATTAACAACCAATGTGTTAGTACTAAAAGCATCCAGGTTCTTAAACTCTCTTAACTTTATGTCCATCATCAATAGAGATAATAATTAATTATGCTATGAAGGGGAGTAAGAGTTAATAAATGTAAAGCACTGAGTATTTACTAGGTACCTTATAGGTATATTTTACATAAAAATAAATAAAAAAACAAAGATTTTGAATTGAAGACAAAAGGCACTTAAGCTATATTTCCACTTAACTATGTTACTAATAAATTAATAATTCTGATCCTCACCTAATAAGAGGAAAACTGTTTTCTGAATCTTAAGATTTTTTAAACATTGCAACTTTTAATTAATTAATTAATTAATTTTTTTGAATTCTTGATCTAAACTACCCAACAGCAATGAACCTGACTTGATGCTCACACAAGTGCAATAGTGGCACACAGCCATGGTGGGTTACCAACTGCTCTTGATTTGGCTAATGGATCTGCTCAGTGGAACGGAACCCATACCTGGAACTGGAAAACAAGTCAGAACCATATCCAAAAATGAGTTCGCTCTCCAATATCAAGGTCCCACCAATAGTGGGATACAAGAGTGCCTAAACCCATCAAATTCTCTCTAAAACAATAATGGTTATCCATGTGTCTTGCACTGACCTCACTCTCTGTTGGAGAATTTGCTTCTCTTTTTCAGATGGATGTAGAACCTGAGTAGAGAATCAGCCCATCACACCTCACCAGGACACCAGCTGAAGCCATGGAATAATTAAGGAAATGTACAATAGTGCTGCTTTCTTGGGGAACCTGGTATCAGCACAGGAGTGAAGGAGACAGACAGAGAACACTCAACTCCTACCAAACCAGAGATCCAGAGACACAGAGACTCCCATGACCTCCTCACTGAAATAGACAAAAATGAACCCAACATGGTTTAGGAAAATGCATGGAAGAGGGGGAAGAGAGATTGTCAGAGCCATAAGTTGGGTCATTATGCACAGACTCATTGCCTCATCCCCATAATTGATGGCTATCTCCACAATGCAAGACCCAAAGGGGGAGGACAGGGAGAAGGCTAATGATGCTACCATCATGGCTGTATGCACATTATATAGATAACTAATACAATTATTTTTTCAGTCATGGAGTGATGGCATGGATGTTAAGGCATTTGTCTGCAAAGCCAAAGGACCCATGTTTGATTCCCCAGTACTCATGTAAGCACGATGCACAAGATGATGCAAGTGTCTGGACTTTATTTGCAGTTTCTAAAGGTCCTGGTGCACCCATACTCCTCTCTCTCTCTCTCTCTCTCTCTCTCTCTTGTTATCTGCCTTTCCCTCAAAAAATAAAATTAAATAAAAAAATTAAAAAATATTTTAATGTCTTTTTATGAGGAGGGGTGCCAAAGGATCCTATTGAGATCAGCAAATACCTTTGTGGTATGTTTACTCTCCTCTCTCCTTGTACATATTTATTTTCTTCATTGTAAATTTATATATTAGTGTAGTGTGTGTGTGTGTGTGTGTGTGTGTGTGTGTGTGTCATGCAAATGGCCTCATCATGGCTTCTTGCCACTGAAATTTCTAAAAATATTGAATGATGACCTTGGCTTTATATAATTTTGAATTTGATGATTGGACCTTGTGAATTTTGAACAATAAGAAATCCTGTGTGACATAGAATATGTATTTCTGGATATTTGATAATGGTCAACATGTTTAACTAGAGATAACTATGTAATGATGATGATAAATTTGGTTTTCAAACTTAACAAGATTTAGAATGGCCATGGAAACAATTCTTGGGACATTTCTGTGTATTAGTTAATTGGGTAAAAAGGGCCTCCTTAACTATTCCATGAGTTGGGGGAGTGCATACAAAAGAAAAACGTAGCTGTGTGCTAGGAATAAACTTATCTGATTCCTGACTGTGCATTTTGATCAACTGCTTCCTACTATTCTCACCATGCCTTCCCAGCCCTGGTTGATTGTATATCCCCAAAATGTAAGCTGAAATATTTTTTTTTATTTCCTTAATTTGTTTTTGTGAGATATTTGTCAAGTAAGTGATGCAATACTTAAAAAACTGAACTTGGCATTTATGATCACTTTTCTTCCTAGAAGGAAGTTGGAATTCCAGAGCATACAGTTTAGAGTTTGATGAAAGACCCTAACTTTTGGCTACCTCAATAGGCACAGGGACAAGGATAGGAATCTAGTGTCTACCTGATGGTCATCTGTCTCTCTCTGTTAGAGACAGAAATGGCATATTCCTCAGGTTCAGGTGACCTGAAAGTCTATTCTCTCCTATAGAAGTTGCTTGTATACTTTGAATTATCAATATCTACCACAATATTACTATTTTATGAAAAGGAAGAGTACCATTTTCCACAATCTAAAAGTATTACTATACATACCACAAATTTAAATAAATATCTTAGAAAATAATATACATATTTATGAAAATTTTATCAGTATTATGACAAGAAAAGCAATAGATCCACTGGAGAAATATATAGAGGTTGTATTGCTTAAATGTTCAAATGTACAAAGTCCTAGATGGATTTCAAAGTGTGATGAAATTATCATTTGATTTGAGGGCTTTTAAATACATTAAAATTAATGGTAGAAATCATTTGTGAATTATTTATTGTTTTAGACTGATGCTGGTCTATCATTCTTTTTTCATGGACTCACATATAGTTATATCAATATCATAAAACACTTCTGAAATGTAGTCGCTTCTTTGTTTACTATTCATTATTAACTTTTTATTGAAGACTTCCATACACATACACAGTATCCTATAATCATGAACTTTTCCCACTCCCTTCACCACCATCTATTGAATCCCTTCTTTCCAACTAGTCTCTCCTCTATTTTGATATAACAATTTCCCCCTCAATTATGCACATCCTCTATAAGCAGTGTCCGCCACTGTGGAGTTATGAATGCCATGCCACAATGTGTCTGGACGATGGTACTGCAAATCACTCTTCCCCTTCCAGTGGCGCTTACAATCTTTCCCCCACCTCTTCCACAATGGTGCCTGAGCCATGCAGTTCTGAGCACTACTGTCACTGTTTAGCACTTTAGAATTGAGTCGCCCCTGTGATCACCATCATCTGTAAAGAGAAGTTTCTTTAATGAAAAGTGAGAGTAGCATTAATATATGGGCATAGGCAGAAGTATTTAGAGGTTATTTTGGTGCACATGATATATATATATATATATATTTAGCCACGCAGCAATAGCAATTTCCCTCCTAGAGCTTATGACACTCTAACTATAGGCTTTTGATTAGGTTTTTAGTAGCATGCATGAATTTCCCTGTGAGAGCTGATCTCAAATGAAATGAGAGAATAGTTGGTTTCCCCCATAACAGAACATCACCATTGGTACACTTGGAACATTTGACTTGCCTGGCCATAAAGCTTGCAGGATCCACTGGTGGTTTAGACCATTGATGACTTTTCTCCCCTCAGGCTGTACAGTATTTTGTCACCATTACAGCTAAGCAACAAGGAAGAGGCTTCTAGCTCAGCTCGAGTTTGATTTCCCAGGGAACCTGCAACTCAAGCATGTGGTGACTTCAGCTGCAGGGTCTTATTATCTCTTTCTGGTGTGCAATAAACAGCCTTGGTAGTAGCCTATTACGTTTTGGGAGCATCAAGGATCTGAAAACTTACTGGAAGGTATCCCACACCTGGCACTGACATTTTCTCCTAACAATCTAGGGCTTCTAGGCACAGCATTATCCTCTACCACAGGGTACTTCTGCTCCAAATCTCTTTTTAACATGCATATTATTTAGCTATAAAAGAAGTTTTCCACCTCCTCTTCCATGAATTTCCCTGAGCCATGTTGGGTTCATTTTAGTTCTACTTCAGTAATGAGGTCTTGGGAGCCTCTGTGTCTATGGATATCTGGCTTAGTAAGAGTTGAAGTTGGGTCATTATGCACAGAGACTTTACCTCTCCCCCATAACTGTTGGGTTCCCCTTAATGCATGACCCACATTCCCCAATGAGGAGGGTCCCTTTAGAGGGGAAAGGTCAGGGAGGGGGCTACTGGAAGCACCTATATATGGATATAGTTTTCCATATAGCTAATTCAAACAACTTTAGTCTTGATTAACCCACCTATCATGCCTCCTCCCTTCTCCTGACCCCATTCAGTCCATTCCACCTGTAGTAATCTATTCCTCCACTCACATATCTACTATACCCAACCCTTAAGCCTTCCCCTCTCCTCCAACCTGCATGGATCCTTTTTAGTTTCCTGGCCTCAACTGCTGTCTCTTACTCCAAGTCACATACACATGTCAACATTTATAGTTAGTGTCCACATTTGAGAGGTCACATGTGACATTTCACTTGTTTGTTATTTTTGATTTTCAGGTTTTACTCCTTTGCATATTTTGTTTTGGAATAATTTTGGGTTGTATATTCTCAGATTTTGTGCACCATTTTCTTAATTAACATAGACAATTATTATACAATAGCCAACATTGAAGAGCTCAAATAAATTTTAAATCCTTTGCATATCTTCTAATGGAAGCAAGACAAAATTATATAATTTATAAAATAAACTGATGTATTTGTGACATTACAGATTTATGTCAGTTGTAAACATTGTAACATAATTAAGATCTACAGAGGGAAAACATGAGTCATAGATTTTATATCCAATTAGACATGAGAAATTAAGAGTAAGCAATTCATTCAACATAATATAAACACAAAGGACTTTATGCAATGTTGATTCATTTTCTTCAATGAATCCAAATAATTATATGATAAAATTGATTGAAAAGACAACAGTGTGAGGATTAGTTTAAATGTAGAAAATGGGCTGGGATGTTGCACATTTATCAGATCCCTTGCTTAGCACCCTGGACTCAATCCCCAGCACTACAGAAACTAGCTAGAAATGATGTCGGTTGCTTAGTCAGTTTGATGTTCTTCTGGAATATATGAGCCAGTATTCCAAAATAAGGAAAATAAAATGATAAAATTCACTTCAATACAGGAAATAAAAATATATATATATAAGGCTAAGGACAGGAGAGATAGCTGAGTGGTTAAGGCTCTTGCCTGCAAAGCCTAAGGACTCATGTTTGACTCTCCAGATACCGCATAAACCAGATGCACAGTGACACAAGCAAGCAAGGTCACACAAGTGAAGTGCACAGTGGGGTGCAGGCATCTGGAGTTTGATTGCATTGGCTGGAGCTCTTGGCATGCCAATTCTCTCTCTATCTTTCCTCTCTCTCTCCTCTCTCTCTCTCTTTCTCTCTCTCTCTCTTGCTCTCTTTCTCGCTCTCTCCCATTAACAAAAAAATTCCAGTCTGTTAGACTTGCCTCAAAAATAAAGTTAATACAATAGCTACCTGCTGTGGAAGAGAAAGTGAAGGACTCAGGAATACGTTTCTATGGATACCAATCATTTACTGTACTTCATATTCACAGTGTAAAATAGGTGTGTAGTAAGAAAGTTTTTATGTCCTTTTTTATCAGTTATGTACATAGTGTGTATATAGCCATGATGGTACGATTGCTAGCCGCCTCCCCATCCCTTCCCCATGGGGATTGTGTATTGTGTATTGTGAGGATAGTGATCCGTTATGGGGAAGAGTCTCTGTGCTTTATGTCCCACCTTGTGGCTTTAACAATCTTACCACACCTCTTCCATGAGTTTCCCTGAACCATGTTGGGTTTACATTAGATCTATTTCAGTGACAAGGTCTTGGGAGTCTCTGTGTCTCTGGATATTTGATTTGGTTTATTTTATATAGAGAGATACAGACAGACAGACAGACAAATAGGCAGTCCAGGGCCTGTAGCCACTGCAAATGAACTCCAGACACATGAGTCACCCTATGCAGCTGGCTTACAAGAGTACTAAGGAATTGAACCAGGGTCTTTAAGCTTTGCAGGCAAGTGCCTTAACTGTTAAGCAATCTCTCCAGCCCTAAGAAATATTTTAAATTATAACTAATTTCCAAAAAGAAAACTGAAGTACAATAAAGGAGCCCACATATCTTTCTTGTGTCCTTAACCATTGTGGATGCTTGTTGAAGGTGTCAGTACAACTGGATTTCACATATCCGAAAAGCAATAACTTAAAAAATGAAAAGAGCCAATAAAAACAGTGTTTACAGCATTTTATAGTTTAGGATGCTAGGAGAGTTGTGGAATAATCTAGTAGGTAAAGTAATATCAATTGAACAATTGAAAATGAGACCACATGTCCTTAAATGTGCTTTTACTTTAAATTTTATTGACAGACGTCTCTACAATTGTTACTTTTATCTGAAAAATGGTTGATCTTGCATTTTAAATGTAAAATTATAATAAAGAAGTAGGATAGACATATAACTGGTAAATAATTTTGTGAACTAATCCATGTATCTTTGACACCAATGTTCAAGGTTTTGTGTGAAGCAGAATTGCCAACTACATGCATAGTTTACTCTTTGTAAAGATTAGTAAAATTGGATATGTTTTGGGAATTATAATTGATGAAAGAGAAAGAAAACCAGTTACAAATGCCAAGAATTACTGTACATGATTGTAAGTCCAAGGTTACTATAGTGATAGTGAAGGCCTAGTTTGTTACTAATGAAGTCTTCATTTGTGTTAAATAAATCTATCATAAAAAGTTAACTTGCTAGTAGTTAGGCAAAAGTAATGTAAGTGACCTAAATTTAACTATTGAAATTGATCTTAGGGAAAAAAACAAAAACAACAACAAAAAACAAAACAAAAACAAACAAACAAAAAACATTCCTGCCATGGAAATACAAAGCAAAATTAGTTTGCTGCTGATTTTCATAAAAAATGAATTTTATAATTCTATACTAAGTGCTTTTTTCTTAGAAACATTTAAAAGTGTCTTTGTTCATAATACAATAAATTATCTCCCAAAGATTCTATCTCCAAATATTATAACACATGGATGTGGGGATGAAATTTTCAACACATGATATATGAATTTAGTACTTATCAAAAATGCAATAATTGAATTGTCAGTGTAGGTTTGACGCAAGAAGACAGTAAAAGACAAAATTAAGAATCTGTAAATAAAACTCTGTGGAAAAGGTTAAATCTTTCACAAAACTCAAAAGACAGGTCAACCAAGAGTTCTGTCTTTCCCACAAGTTGTATAGATATTCCTGAATAATAATTTTTTTTTTTTTGAGGCAAGCCCAACAGACTGCCTTTTGTATGCAAAAGGGAGAGAGAGAATTGGCACACCAGGGCCTCTAGCCACTGCAACTGAGGTATGCACCCAATTGAAATAATCTTTCCAGAAGAGAGGAAGGAGAAATGGAAAACATTCCTTCCTGTTGGGAAGGGGGCAGAGAAAGGAGGTATGAGAGACTCAGCAAGCCAACAAGTGTGGGAAAGAGCTGCAAGACCCAGTCCACAGGCTGTATAAAGCAGAAACCATAGCTTGGGGAGAGACTGTGAAGGAGCTGCCTGTAAGTGCTGCAGTGTGCCCCAGAGATACAGCTTCCATGAGTCTGCTGAGGTGGACCTTCTGGCAATGCAGCTTCCTTTTGAGTCATAGCAGCTATGGGGATGTTGTCATTCAGAATGGGATGAGACTTCTTGTAATGTGCCTACATTTGAGCCATTTATTTATTTATTTTTATTTTATTTTATTTTATTTTATTTTATTTTATTTTATTTTATTTTATTTTTTCATTTTCCAGTTTTTCAAGGTAGGGTCTCACTCTAGCCCAGGCTGACCTGTAATTCACTATGTAATCTCAGGGTGGCCTTGAACTCATGGCTATCCTCCTACTTTTGCCTCCAGAATGCTGGGATTAAAGGCGTGTGCCACCACACCCAGCTATTTGAGACAGTTATTACTCCTATAAGCAATCCCTCACCCTGGACTGGCAACAGACATATGGCATTAAAAGAAATTGAGAGAATAGAATGGAATGACAAAACGGGTTATGGATCCTGGCATGATCTATATATTCTTGAGGTAGAGATAGGAGAAAGTATCACTTGAAAAGACAGCAATTAGTAGTTGCAGATGCTTGAAGTTATAGACATAATAACATCATGTCATTTAATAATGATCCCTTAAGTATATTTTGTGTGATGATAGGAAATACACAGTTATGATTGGTATGGAGACAAGATAAATGAACAATTTTCCTGCTCTTTGCAGGCCAGAGTCACCTGGGAGTATAGTGTCATTGACTTACATGGGCTTGCATTCTGTAAATACACTGTAAGTTGATACTATAAGCTGGAAAAACAAAGACCACATGCAAATTACTAAACATCATAGTTCAGCCACACTGTGAACTGACAGCCGTTCATTTTGTGATAGTGTGGCTGACACTGCCCATAACCATAAGATCATACACTGCCACAATTGAAAACCTAGGAAAAGAATAAATTCAGAGAGTAAATATAAATTTCTACTGGATGCAGATGCATTTGCACCATAATAAAGAATTAAAAATGTTTTCCAAACATGCTGAGTGTAGGAATATCTATATATTGAAGTCACTAAAATTCATAATAGTGTTGTGTCTGTAATAGTGAGTAAGGATGGAAAATCCTTAAACATACAGGGGTGAGACTTGGAATCTCAAAGGTTGTTGCAAGATTTTTGGACAAAAAGAGAATGAATTATAACATAGGGTGTTTTCAGCCATACTATTACCATTATTTCTGGGAAGGACTAAGTAAGGATAATCATATATTTTAACAAAGTTTTGGGTAGAAACAAGATTCCCATATTTATAAAGGGATAATACATCAAGCATGAGTATACATCACACAGTCACCTACAAGTAGGAAAACTAGATTAGTACCCAAAGAGCAAATGCCTTTCTCATGGCTTAACACTATTGAAAGAATCAAAGTAAAAAAAAAAAAAAAATTAAAATTAAAAAAACTAAATCTATTAAAAATAAAAATATAGTTAGAAATATCTTAATTATACACAATTTTCCAAA
This sequence comes from Orientallactaga sibirica, assembly GCA_036365145.1. Taxonomy (NCBI): domain Eukaryota; kingdom Metazoa; phylum Chordata; class Mammalia; order Rodentia; family Dipodidae; genus Orientallactaga; species Orientallactaga sibirica. Next base: position 25,650,505 of record JAEOAD010000004.1, on the reverse strand, counting down.
GTCTTGGTTATAGCAGCTAGTCACTGAATATATGTAAATAAGTTTGTAATTTCTAAAGAATTTCAGCCTCATATTGAGAGATAATGTTGCCACATATACATCATTAATATTTTTCTTCCAATAAATATATTCACTTTATTAATAATTTTCTGCACTATTTTATATACAATCCCACAATCATAATCTACCCAATTGCTTTTCTGAAGTACAACTTTCAGGTGCAATTAAGAAGCTGAGATTAGCTGATATTTACTATCTTTATCTTATATGAGTTAAGCCATAAAGGACTAGTAAAACAAATGGCAGCTTTACATAGAGTCTACCTTGTGGCTAAATAAGGGTTTGAGCAGGGCTCTGGAATTTGCTTAGGTAGGTAAGGTGATGGAGAGCAATGCCCTCCACATATATTACAAATTCTGTCAGTGACTCATGTTTGAATAGCCAGTACTCTAATGAATCAATCAGAGCCTGAGCCTCAGTTCAGATGGTGGAGAGATAACACAGAAATTTGAAGAAGAGAATTGTCTATTAATGTCTGCTTAATTGAATCTCACCTGTAGTACCAAGCACTAGGTTTCTACCCCTGAAGACTCTGGCCCTAAAGCAGCAACACCTGGAGTTGCTGCCCTGTCAATGTTCTCTAACTCACTCATTAAGCCCTGTCAAACTCTGTTAGAATACAGGTATCAAAAACATGGCAGCAAGCATTTCTTAGGACTCGAAATAATTCTTTAGTAATAACATTGTATACGCATACACACTCATACACAACAAAACACACATATATACCAGTTTGAGGTCATTGTCAAGAAAAGAGATTTGGTGTCAAATCAGCTTAGGAGAAAAAAAAAAAACAAAAAACTTAATTTCTTATCTGCCATCAATCAAATTAGAATTGCAGGAGTCAGATCTTGAAAATGCAGGTGTCTTCTTTTGTTCAGAAAATTGCTGCATTCCAGGCACTGATTATCATTTCTAAAAGGACGAAGCAGCTCATTTCAGTGACAGTAAGACCTTCAATGATGCCCAAACTCCTGCTGGTTTTAAAATTACTTTTATGTTTCCAGCGGGTCTTGCCTTTCCTCAGTTAAGATTTAAAACTGCATGCAAGGTTAGCTGTCTTATAGAAAGGTAGATTGCAAGAAGACAAAGCCTGCCATTCTGAGGCGTAATGTGTAAGCAAATGATTTGTCGTTGTCACTGTTGAAATACCATTTCCATACTCTTTTTAATAAAACTGAACTTGTAATTTGAATTAGTGAAAAATAAAGAGCTATTTGATTATATACTGTATGTAATAAGTATATATAAATATTGATATTGTAATATTGTTCCAATGAAAGATAATCTAAGACTTTAAGGAAGCTTGTAGAATTCCATTAGTTTGATTGAAAGTATGCGATGTAGTACAAAATATCCTAAAGTTGATATCAGCATTCTTGAAATATTTGCAAATTTTAAACATCACCATAGCTCTTTTGTGTCTACTTATAAAAAGTGTAATAAATATGCTGAAAGGGACTGACCCTCTTCCAGATTCTGGCCAGGTCATTCCGTGTTTTGTCTCACACTTATGCTGTCTTCGACAGTAGGGTCTCACCATTAACCTTTGGTGGGTCATCAAGAACTCTGACAGAAGTCTGTCTTTTCTGGGAAATCTTGTAGGTGTCTCAGATCAACAGCTCATTGTGGAGGTTAACCCCGAGCTGGCACTGGGAGTTATAAATCTGCACCTAAGAAGGTGAAGGAGGAAAAAGATAGATAACATAAAAGAGAAAGTGAGTATAGAGAGGAGAGGGAGAGAGAGAGAGAGAGAAGAGAAAGAGAAGCAGGACAAGATTAAGGTTGGCCTTCATGATGCTCTCTCCAGATTCCTGTGGTTCAGATGTTCCCTCTGTGGGCCTGCTGAAGGATCAATGTTTTAGCCTGTTGTTCAGAATACAGGGTTTTATAGTATCTTTTCCTTTTGGGTCCCGATTTGTATACCCTCCTTGTCCTCCCTCCAACCCTCTCGTTCACTCCCACCCTCTCATTCCTTCCCACCCTTACCCTCCCTCCATCCCACCCTCCCTATTGTCTGGTCATCAGAGTGCTTATTAGGTTTGGCCACATGTCAGGTGGATTCAGGTTAGGGGCGACAGATAAATGAGACCATAAGACGATTATCTTTTTATGCTTGGGTGAGCTCACTGAGGATGATCTGTTCCATGTTTGACCATTTTTTCAAATTTCCTTATTTCATCTTTCCTTACTGCTATGTAGAATTCCATAGTATAGATATATCACATCTTTGTTATCCATTCATCTAGTGATGGACACCTGGGTTGATTCCAGCTCTTTGCTATTATGAATTGAGCAGCTATAAACATGGTTGAGCAAATGTCTCTGATCTGAGGCTTGGAGCCTTTAGGGTAAATGCCCAATAAGGGAATAACTGGATCCATTGGTAGGTCTATGGTCATCCTTTTCAGGAGTCTCCATATAGCTGAAAGGGGCTAAGCACATCTTGGTATTTAATATGCTCATTTTAAAAATGTTCATGAACTACAATTAGGTAATTACTGAAAATTGTTGTGTTAGGGTAGCTGAATTATTAGAGAGTGGAAGAGAGTTAGCAAAATGTTGGACATATACATTCACCCAGGGATCAGTGGGGCTGACATTTTTTATCCTTTTTTGGATAACATGGGATGAAGAACTGCTATGGCTTTTATGTTCTTTATTCCATGTGCAACTCTGTTAACAACTTCCACTAGTTTGTATTTTACACTGTTCTTGTTTGTGTTTTTGATATGAGTTCCTTGCTATCCCTCAAGGGAGTTCAACAATTATTCACTGGAACTGAAACCTAAATCTAAGATTGCAAACTAAACTATGACTTTATTACTTTTTGTATGTGCATTTTTAAATATTGAATCTATATTTAGATAAATTATTATAACAAAATCATGCTTAATAACACAATTTGTTCTGAAGGACATGACTGCCACATTAAAGCTATCATTATCTCAAATATAATGCAGGTTGATTTATGTGCAAAAGATAAGCTGGAGATAAATATTTGAATCCAAATATAGCAATGGACATAAAGTCAAAGATTAAGAAAGATAAGTCTCAGTGATATTAAACTTTCAGAAAGGAAATTAAAATATTTATTGGTTGTGGCCATTTGTATTATTTTTAATGTATAATACTTCTTAGATCACTGAGAATGATTCAGATAATGCAAATGGATAAATTCCTGTGGATCCTGATGTAGGGTTGTGTGGTAGTTTGAATATATGTCCCCCAATATATTCAGTGTTTTATTGGTTATAGTTTGCATCTGCAATCACCTTGCTAGAGGCAATGTCACTGGGGGCCGGTCTTAAGGTGTTAATGGTGGGTTTGAGATTCCATTGTAAAGATATGCAAATGTGCCTAGCAGGAGTTCCTGAAGTGTGCTGTGTGACATTTTGGCTGTAGTTTTGCTCTGTGTACTGTGGTGGCTGGTTGGCTTTTCTCTCTCTTGCCTGGTCCTGTGGAGAGCACGCCGCTTCTTCTGCCATTATGGAACTTCCCCTGGATCTGTAAGCTTCAATAAATAATATCCCTTCCTCCATAACTGTGCCTGGTCTGGAAGTTCATCTCAGCGAACCTGAAGCTGTCTGCTACAGGTTGCATGGCTAAAAATTGGCTTTAAGAATATCAAAAACACGAATGTGTCTAAGATATTGAGAGATCTAGTGTTCACTTTCTCACAGGCAAACTAAATGGAGCAAGCTCATCTATCAATGGAGATTAATAATTGCTAGGGAATTCTTCAATGTGGACTCTCATTGAAATGTAATTTCTCTAGAAGAGTTTATTTCATTTAATCTTCATTTCCCCTGCACCTTTATATGCGTGCATGCGCAAACACACACACACACACACACACACACACACACACACAGATTCTTTTGAGTGAAAAGACACATAACTATAACTTCTCATGGAGCTGAATCCCGGAGAGTAATTCTTCATGCCAGTGTCAAAAGATACATTTGAAGACACTGTTAATATTGTTTCCTTATATTCTCACTTGTTACAATACACATGTTTTGATTTAGTGCCATCATGACAGATCCCTGGTACTATTTATTCACAGCTGCAGATACCATTGGAAAATTAATGCCTTAAAGTTTAAAAACAGGCCTTAAAGAGGTATTGCTTGTATCATCTTTCATTCTTCTTCTCATTGACTCTTGTGTTCAATGAGAGATGCAACTTACCACAGGTTATCAACATAAGTATGCTTGTAAAAATGTGATTGTTTCCACTGCTCCAACTATGCTGCAGAATTGCCAGATTCAAATAATTTCTCATCTGAGGATTGATGTGCATTTTTCTAGATTAGCACTGGTTTTTCTCCACCTGCTGTCATGGATAACTCATGGAGCTTTTATCAAGCAGTGCTATGGGAGGTGTCAGAACCTAATTCACTAAATGAAGAACATGTAGAATAATTCATGTTATTTTAAAATTCTACACATTTTTTTCTGCTGTTTCATTTACAAAGGCTTATTTTATTCTCATTAATATAGTGGCTTGTTTTTATTATTATGTGTAAAGAAAAATAAGAAGGGGAGGAAGTAGTAAATATCCCACCAGAATTTCTTTCAGCCTCCAGATCCAACAATTACAGCTCTTCTAATATGCCATGCTTTTGTGGGCTATTTTCATATATTGACAAAGCAAAAGATAAATTTTGTATGCATATAAACAAATGTTGATATATGAGTGGAAATGCACATATATAGTAGCCATGGAAACGCAATTACATGTACATAAAATTGTATGTACAATTAATAAAAATACAAACTCATATTCACAACATATTGTTTTTCTTCTCTCCAGTTTGCTCGTATCTCTAAATTTTCCTACTTTTTCTTGAATATACACTTGTTGCTCTATCTTATAGCACATAAAATAAATCAATAAATAATAAGCTGGCTATCTTTTTATGTGCTTCCCTACTCAGTTAAACTCCTTGTAAAACTATTTTAAACCCCTGTTCTCTACCTTGTTAGCTCCAGTAAATACTCACTGCTGTATACAATGATCATGTTACCATATTATTAATCACTTTTCATAAGAGCCACATAATGTCAGGTCTGTCTACATTCCATCATGGGTGATGGTGTTAGACATGCATCCTCTAACACTATCTAAGGATAGATGATTAATCATGGCTAGAGGAAGGACTAGGGGACGTTCAATGCTGTCATGTAGCCACAAGTAGGACCCACCTGCTGTGGTAAATAATCTGACACCTGTATCCACAAATACAATTAAACTTAGTGGATCATACCTACACAACAACAACAAAAAGACAGCAAATAAAAAATATACATTAAAATATAAGAGAGAAAACTTGAGGAGGTTAAATGGAAGGGAGATGTGAAGTTAAGAAAAGGTAAGAGAAGGGGATGTGTTCAAAATACATTATAAACATGTATAAAACTTGACAACAAAATAAAAAAGAAAAGTATAGCTATATCATAAAAATAACTTTCAAAATAAATCAGCTTCTTTTTAGATAAATTGAAGAATATATTTCATAACATTTTGTCTGTTTTACTATACAATGAGTCATATATCTTAGTCATCATACCTTATTTTTAATTAATTTATTGGTTAGTCTCCTTTAGGCCTTGGTTTTCTGGTCATATTTTCTCACTATTAAACATATTTAATCTATTTCTTTAGTTTCTCATTTTTCTCTTGCAAGGTTTGGACTCTAACCATTCCACATTGTTTATAAACTGCTTAGGCTAATAGGCACATTCATGGTTTTATCACTTGGCTTATTCTGAAGCCACAGATTATGCATCAAACTTCTAACTTGTAAGCTACATGTCTGTGTCTTTCAAAGTTATCCTATCACAAATGGTAGTTATCCTATCAGTCTTCCTTTCTGTGTTCCTTCTAATCCCCTCATGCCTGTTACCTGTTGCCGGGGATGGCATGCTCCAAAAAGCCTGAGTTGAGACCCAGTGTGTCTCTTGACACGGATTCGACCCCATGGTCTACTCGGCTCATTTAGCTTGGCAAGGACATCTACTTCTTTCAGCTGTACAGCTCATGTTTGTTGCCTTGATCTTTATGTTTTCTCTCCTTATCCTGGCTTGTTCTTTCTCTTCTGTGAATGATCTGCAGGCCAGCCATGATGCCCGGGAGGTAGATGTACTGCCAGCTTCTGATGAGGTGATTTTGTGGAATAGTATTATGTAGACAATAGGAGATGTGTTCCCAGATCAAACAAAAAATGGAATGGAAAACCATGGGTTTATTACAACAACAATAAATGGTGGCAGCCCCCTCAGGCTACTCATGAGGGGCATAGATTTGATTCTAAAAGCTTGCTTCCTCCAGGTGGTCAATATCAGTGTGACCCTAAGAGTGGGAGAGTGAGACTTAGGATCTGGGACAGGAGAGACTACAGAGGAAAATGGGCTGATGCGTTAAGTTTTATTATTTAGCTGTTAGGGATTTGAGACCCTATGACTGTTTATCAAAAGATGAGAAAATACAACTTCATAAAGATTTAATTCAGGCATACACTTAGCAAATTCAAGTTGGATGTAATGATTAAGGTATAAAGTATTGCTTGCAGAAAGGAAAAGAGAGACTTCTGAGTTAATTATAATTGAATAATAGGCACCTGTTGTAGCCAATCTGTCCCTCACCTTTGCTAACTTGCAACTGAAAATAGGATCAACATTTAACAAAGAATGAAAAAGAAACCGCAAGGAGCTTGTACCCCATTATTCAAAAAATAATTGGTCAAGGTGTTTTTCAAAGTGTTTTTTCACAGTTAATGGTTAACAGTGCTTGCTCATAAAGATTGTAAGAGATGGGGTTAACTTTCCAGGCAACATTATGTATTTGTAATTTTAAAGAAAATGTTTTTCACAGCTAATGGTTAATAGTGCTTGCTCATAATGATTGTAAGGGATTGGGCTAACTTTCCTGGAAATATTATGTACTTGTAATTTCAAAGATTATGCATGCGTGTCAAATTTGGATACAGTTTTGTTTTTGCTTTTTTCCTTATGAATCCTATTTCTTTGTATAAGAAAAATAAAAGACTGAGGTTTTGTGGCAAGAGCCAGCAGAGTGAGCGAGCAAGAGAAAAGCCAGAGAGAGCGAGAATGAAAGAGAAGAAGAAAAAGAAAAAGAAGAGAGAGAAAATGAATGAGAGAGTAAATGAGAAAGCAAATGAGTGAGTGAGTGAGAGAGAATGAATGAGAGAGAGAATGAGTAAGAGAGAGAGAGTCAAATGGCTCGCTGCTGAAGCCTGACCTGTCAGCTTGTACCAACATGTCCTAAGTTTTATTTCATTTCGTTTTCACCACTCCCGTTCATCCGAGCTTCATGGTCTCACCCCTTGTTGATGCTAGGGCTGGACCCTGGCAAACTGTGATTTATATTCTTTTATTATTATTATCTATATTAAGAGAGAAAAAGAGACAGAGGTACAGAGAGAGAATGGGTACACCAAGGTCTTCATCTGCTGAGAACAAACTTCAGACTATGTGAGACCTGGAGATTCAAACCTGAGTTTTTAGGATTCACAGGTAAGCTCCTTAACTGCTATGCCATCTCTCCAGCCATCCGGTGATTTCTATACAGTGTTTAGTTAATGGTATCGATTTAAATGAGTCAGACACTAGATGATATTACAACTCATAACTTTTCAAATGAGAAATTAATAGAAGGTCAAATTGAGGACTGATATCTCATGCTTTTAATCCCAGCACTCCGGAAGTTGAGGTAGTTACATTGCCTTGAGTTCAAAACCAATCATTGTTGCAGAGCTAGCTACAGGTCAGCTTGAGCTAGAGTGAGACTATGCCTCCAAAAAAAAAAAAAAAAAAATAAATAAATAAATAAAACCTACTAGGCCATGGAAATTTTATTTATCAAATATTGTTTTTCAATTTTGCTCATCAGTGTATCTTCTAATTTGTTTTTTGGTCATCAGTATTTGTATTACCATATTATTTTAGTTAGAAATATATGTGGTTAAAATGTAATAGATAGCTATATTCAATTATAAATAAAGAATTACTTCCTTAATGCCAAGAAAACAATTTAACATGATGTGAAAACTGACTGTTCATGGACTCTTATACTTCTTACTTCATTCCACGTTGCACATTACATAGCTAGAAAACATGATAAACTTTTATTCTGAAGTTTTTCTGTATATTTCTCCTAAAGATACCTAGCTTGATTAATCTGTTCCCAATTTAATTTCTATGTTTGTCAAAAATCTTCCCATTTTGTAGGGAAAATGTCAGGGAGATCATGGCATGGGCAGAAATCTGGTTCATATCATCAAATACGAAGAGGGAACTATCTAGCAATGGCTAGAGGGGATGGATTATGAAATCCCAAGGCTCAGTCCTAGTGACACACCTTTTCCAGCAAGGCTTCATTTCCAAAAGCTCCACAAATGCTCAAAGGTGATAAAGTATTCAAAGCAAATCTCTTGCTCTCTTGTCTCTCTCTCTCTCTTTTTTTTAATGAAGTATTTATGTGTTTGTTTGAGAGAGAGAGAGAGAAAAGAGACAGAGAAAGAATGGGCATGCTGGTGCCTTCAGCCACTGCAAATGAACTCCAGATATGTGTGCTTCTTGTGTGACATTGCATGCTTGTGTTACTGTGCATCTGACTTACATGGGATATGGCACACAGCTGTGGTGGGTAACCAAATGCTCTTGATTTGGCTAATAGATCCACTCAGTGGAACGCAACTCATTGCTGGAACTGGGAAATAAGTCAAAACCAAGTACAAAAAATGAGCTCAGTCTCCAAGATCAAGATACCACCAAATGTGGGCTAGAAAAGAGCCTACACATATAAAATTCCCTCCAAAACATCCCTTCTATCTAGTACTAACTTCTCTCTCCATTGGAGAATTTGCTTATCTTTTTCAGATGGACAACAAACACGAGCAACTGGGGAAAATGTCTGACATTGGTCCAAACAACTTGCAGTCTAAGATACCCAGCAGGAAACAATCTGACGTAATGCTCATACAAGTGCAGTAGTGGCAAACAGCCATGGTGGGTAACCAACTGCTCTTGATTTGGCTAATAAATCCATTCAGTGGAATGGAACTCATTGCTGGAACTGGGAAATAAGTCAAAGCCATGTACAAAAAATGAGCTCAGTCTCCAAGATCTAGAGGCCACCAAATGTGGGCTAGAAGAGAGCCAATGCATATAAAATTCCCTCCAAAACATATATGGTTATCCCTTCTATCTAGTACTAACTTCTCTCTCCGTTGGAGAATTTGCTTATCTCTTTTCAGGTGGACAATGAACCTGAAGGGAGGATCAGCTAACCACGCCTCACCAGCTGAAACCATAGAACAACTCAGGGGAAGGGCAAGAATACAGCGCTGAAGGTGATCACAACACCAGAAAAAGGCTGAAGGAGATAAACACAGAGAACATCCAACTCCAACTAAGCCAGATATCCAGAGACACAGAGGCTCCCAAAACCTCATCAAGGAAGCAGAACTAAAATGACCCCAATGTGGCTCAGGGAAACTCACGGAAGAGGGGGCGGAAAGATTGTTAGAGTCACAAGTTGGGGCATTATGCACAGAGACTAGGGCCTATCCACCAGAACTCTTGAGCAAACTCACAATGCACGATCCACATTCCCCATTGATGAGGGTCCCTTTGAAAGTGGGAGGACGGGGAGGAGGACAATGGAACCAATACTATGAATGTAAAATCAGAATAATATAAATAAAAAATATATATTTATTAAAAAAAAAAAAAAAAAAAAAAAAACCTGAAGGGAGGATCAGCAAATCACACCTCACCAGGGCCTCAGCTGAAACCATAAAGTAATGTGGGGGAAGGGCAAGAATACAGCGTTCATGGTGATCATGACACCGGAAAAGGCTGAAGGAGATAAACACAGAGAACATCCAACTCCAACTAAGCCAGATATCCAGAGACACAGAGGCTCCCAAAACCTCATCACTGAAGCCGAACTAAAATGACCCCAACGTGGCTCAGGGAAACTCACAGAAGAGGGGGAGGAAAGAATGTTAGAGCCACAAGTTGAGGCATTATGCACAAAGACTTGGGCCTACCCCCCAGAACTCTTGACTACCCCCACAATGCATGACCCACATTCCTCATTGATGAGGGTCCCTTTGGAAGAGGGAGGACAGGGAGAAGGATAATGGAGCCAACACTATGAATATAAAATCAGAATAATATAAATAAAAATTAAATTATAAAAAAATAAAGACACATGCAAAGCAGACTGGATTTCAGATAAAGTAAAAAGCTACTTCTACCTCTGTAGAAATATGTACAAATTAATATTTTGAGTCAACATGAAATAGTACGTTGTAGGAGAAATAAATTTGACAATAGTCTTAAAAAGGTTCAGGGAGTTCAATTTGTCAAGGAAATGGGTGTAGAAAAGGGGCAATGAAAAGTTATCACAATGAGATTGAGAACACAGATTTATAAATGAAAGTGGCAGGATTCACATGGCATTTTATGGTACAGTATCTAATGAAAACTGTGCTTTGGAGTATTTTTTCTGGTCATATGTATGAACTGGATTCCAGGAAGAAAAAATTCTGTATGCTAGAAAATCAGATAAGGTGCATTTTAATAAAATTCTGTGTTCAAGCCATGTCTTTGACATTAAAAGAATGAAAAGTAAGGTACAGTGAAGGATTTTGTTATGGTTTCTCTAAATTAAGCTGATAGAAGGATTCTCAAAAATAAAATGTTAAATGTTCCAATTCATTTAATTAATTTTAGATATTTTCTCATTATATTGAGTTGTTTTAAAATAAAGAGTGAATAATTAAAATATAATAAAGTACATATGTTCTTAAAGCATTAATTTATTCTTTCTACTTATTCAGGAAAGACACAAGAAAGAAAATGCAGAAATTTTAGATGTACCTGGAAAATACTCTGCATGCATCACAGTGCTCCCCCAGAGAAGATGGAGAGCAAACTGACCTACTTCCCCTTTGTCTGACTTGTAAGACAAACTAGTGTCCAAAGGACCGGGCTCTTTCCTTGTGAATGCTATTTAATGAAATTGTTATTTCTCTGGCTTCACCTGCTATGTTCTGACAGTAAATTGTGTTATCTACTTAGTAAAATCAGTGACATTAGAAAGTTTAGCAGATGTTTTAGGGCATAGACACAAACTCATCATGAGTGAATTTGGGGATGAATTTTAACACTAATTTGTCATTTATTTTTTTTATTCTTGATCTGTCTTGTAATTAAAGGGCCAGAGTGCAATGGTTTGAATATGGAGAGGCTTCTACAATATGACATTTCAGGAAGGGCATTTTGTAGACTGTCAGATTCACAGTCACCCTTTCTCATACTTCAGCTTTAGAAAATTTGTAATTTAAAAAGCCTCAGGAAAGAGCTCTTGGGGTATTTTGAAGCAGATTATCTCCATTAAAATGACTATGTGTGCACATTCGACTTTAGAGTGTCCAGAGCAATCACTAAGCACAGCGATTTGCATATTAGTGTCCTCTGATAGATTGTCTGATCACCATTTAGAACAAGAAGACCAGAATTTGTTGTTTCCTGGAGACAGAAAGAGCCTTTACAGTGTGATAGATTTTCCTATCATATCCTTAATCACAATTATTCGACCAGTACAGATACTCAGAAATGATCATCTCCACTGTGTGCAGAAATGGAAAAAAATAAAATAAAATAAAATCATGCTGATGCCCTCAATTAGTGAGTGGAATATCTATCTAAAGAGCCTGGGCTTCCAAATTAGAAGATCAGGATTCAATTCAGGTTCTGACATTTACTAGTTAGGCTATCTCCACAGGTGGCCTGACAGCTCTGTCTCATGTTCCTCATGGATAAAAATTCATTGCATGTTGTTGGAGTTAAATAAGTAGCTCGTAGCACATAGTATTGCTTACCCCTTCAAAGGCACATGACTCCCAAGTTTAGTGTTTAGGAAAGAGTTTATCATATTCACTAACTGTCTTAGACTACTTAAAATCAAGAGCAATTAAGCAAATTTTATATTGAAAATATAAAGTGAAATGAAATAGCTTTCCAGCTTTTATTGACCTTCTATTCTAATACAGGCAACAAATATTATATTTCAGTTAGTAACATGTTTTATAAAGTTTGAAAGAAAGAAGTGTGACATAAACATGAGATGTGGTATAGGAAGGAAAGAAACTCCAATTAGGGAAAATTGAACAAAGATCTGTATGACACCATCAGTGTCAGCATTGGAGTGTTTTCTCCAGTAATGGAAATGAGCATTAATGGCCATGAGTTTTATCAAATTCTCTTAGAAACTAAATTATATATTCCAATACTTCATGAGTACATTATAAAAAAGCAGGTATTTTAAAATCAGAAAAAGGTTAAGAATGTAATCATTTGGAAATTTTCTGTGAATGAAGCTGAAATACCATGAAAGGCAATTCACTTTTCAAAACCAAGTTACTTAATTAAGTTAATGGATGAATACATTCTTTAGGGTACACTTCACATAAAAATTTAAACAATAGAAGAATAAATAATCTTACAAATTGTGTTGTAGGAATTATTAGCTCAGAAGCTGCAATCAGTTGTAATATGGTGTGTAGATTTAAAATAAGCAATTGAGTTTAGATTTAAAAACAGTATTCAAGTTTAATTTCTTGAACTATTTCTTCCTTAAAATTGCTAGTTTATTTAAATTTTGTTTCATTAAATACTTATTAGTAGTAGTTTTGTTATAATTACTTTTGTTTCACATGACTTAGAGTTAATACCCTACAAAATTAAGGGTAAAATACATGTAATTCATTAGTCAAGTACAATGTAACAACTTTTTGCAATCCAAAAAATTTAAAGCTCCTATTTTAATCCTTATTATTGTGAAAAATATTGTTTTATAGAAAATATTACATCATATAACATTTTGTTCTAACTAATGTAGTTGTTTTTATAATAGTGTACATTAAGGATCCAAACCATATTTCACAGCACTTTGCATATCATCCTCCCTTTAATTATTAATATATTTTATTTGGTATGAAAGACTTTGATTTAGTTTGGGGAACAAATGATTAATGTTATTTCAATCTGTAGGAATTAGAATGGTGGAAATACTGCTTCTATTTTTATTTTCTAAAACTACATAGCATTGTTTTTTGCTTTCAAGATCCTGTTTTATATTAGATCTCATAATATATTTCATGGAAATAGTAATATTTTGAAAAGATGACTAATTAGGAACCTTGTGTAGAATATTATTTCTGCTGCCTAACTTAGTCAGTTTGGACAAGTCTTACATTTCCAGACCTCAGTTTTACTAATTCAATAGGTGCTCTTGCTTCTATATCCTCAATATGTATGACTCTACACTATTCAAAGTACTATTAGGTACTGAATATTTTGAGGATTGATGCTATTTAACCATTATATGTTTATACTTTTCAAAATCTGAATAGAATGCAAACATCATTTTATTGTCCAGTTTTAATTTCATATACAGAGTAGGCATTTATAAAATCTGACTATTTTCCACTTACCAGATCATCTGCTGATGAAGAAGTGGATACCCTCTTTCCATTGTTTATGACTCATTTTATTAACATATCTCTACTTATTATATCTTTTCTGTATATTTACTTTGCTTTCCTGAATAAAATGTGAGCTTTATGAAGATGACAAATGCATCTTTTTGTTACATCCTGTGCTTGTCCAATGTACAAATCAGATAAATCGAATGATAGGCACTTCCTTAACTAAGAACAATGATTCTTAAACTGGCCCTGACAAGACATTGATATATTATGGTCAAGTAAAAGGGCCCTATACAGAACCTTTAACACAAAATCTAATGATAGATTTCCTAAGACATCATACAATCAAACTTAATTTATGTCCTATTACATTACTAAGTCAGCTCATGTCATAACTTGTAAATATGTGGTCTCTTCACTATTTCCATAGCAACTTGACTTAATATAAATATCATTGTGAAGAATTAATTTCAAAATTTTAAGTTAAAGATTAAATCAAATAAAAACAGGATTGCAGAGAAGTATAAAGTTTATTTAAAACTACTGTTCTTCACTTTTTCTTTTGTGTGTTTTTCTACAGTAAAAATACTGTTTCAATGTGTATCTGGGCAAAGAAAACATGTTATTTGCCAGCATATGAATAAATTTGCTTATTACTTTATATTGTGTTTTAACACAACCCAGTTTAAACTCTATCTTAAGAACAATTTAATTTAATATAATAAATAATTATTAATAATAATTACACATGTAGCAAACAATCATAATAATATTGACTGATATATCTCTAGTTGATAATTTACAGTGCAAGACTAGCTGACAGGGTGCCAATATAGTGGTATACAGAGGGTCACTAGCATAGGTAATGAGTGGTTCACAGTATGAGCATGTGCTTCCTGTTGTGGAAGGATCAGTGAAAGTTAAAATATCCTGTTGTTCTCTCCTGAACTTTACTGAATCAACAACACTGCTCTTCAATGCCAACCTAGAATAAAGGGAAACAATTTATCCCAAGTTTGCTATAAATAATAAAACGATGGTGCCATGCCAATTTAACAGAACTTTCTTATTCATGTGATTTTGAGATTATTTGTACAATTTCACAAAATAATTTAAGTTGTATTTGATATGTGTGTTATTTATTTGCACGTAGAGAGATACAGAGAGAGGAAGAGAAAGACAAAGAGAGACAGAGAGTGCAAGACAGGGTAAGACAGGGCCTCTAGCCTTTTCAAACAAACTCCAGATACATGTACAGCTTTGTGCATCTGGCCTTACATGGGAATTGGGAATCAAACCTGGCTTGTTAGGCTTTGCAGGCAAGCACTTTTTCTCCTGTGCCATCTCTCCAGTCCTGAATTTGGGTTATAGTTTTAAATGGCATAGAAATAGGCACATTTTCAACTATAAAGTATAACAACTTTAGAAAATAAGAATAAAAGAATAAATATAAATAACATTACACTGACATATAAATAGGTTAATATTGTGTGAATTAATAGTTGTCATGAGTTAATTTAAGGTACTTTTTCATATCTTCATACATATATATGTGTGCTAATCAAAAAAGATGTTCCATATATATAGAGAGAGACAGACTCTGAGAGAATAGTAAGCCCTTATTTCTTCTAAATGGTGGAATCTCTGTGTGGACTCTAAGTTAAGTGGTTTAATATATTTTCTCTGAAGCCCATTCAAAGGTTCCATCACATTATACTATGGAAATTACAAGCAAGAATGTAAAATAAAATCTGAGAGGTAGAAGGTGTGACAGATTTTCTGGCTTGAGGAAGTGCAGATATAATTCTTGATTTTGAATTTATTACATTCCTACTAATACATGCTTTCCAATATCGGAATAAAAATCATTTGTTTTAAATACTAGATAAATTTACCTACCATATTCTTGATTCAAAGATAAAGTGTTCACAAAATTGCTATCATATAAGTATTTTTAATAGTGTTTTCAAATTCACGTCTGGGAATGTATTATCAAATTAATTACTGTGTTCTAGTGTTTTCTTATAACTTGCAAAAATTACCAGTTACTTTAAACATGTTTTATTTTTTAAATATATTCTTTTTATTTTTCATTTTTTATTAGATATGGGCAGATTTAATATGTAAAATAACACATATTGGTACCATCCTTTCCCACATCCTTGCCCATTTCCTGATGTGGCCTTTCTCATTACTGATGCAGGCCAACCCAATGGAGATTGTGGATCATGCATTTGGGGAGGGAGAGAGGCAATGTCTCTGTGTAAAATGTCCCAACTTCTGGCACTAATAATCTTTCCTCCCCCTCTTCCTCAAAATTCCCTCAGTCATGCTAGGAGCATATTAAGTCTGTTTCAGTGATGGGCATTCAGGAGCCTCTG
Source organism: Orientallactaga sibirica (assembly GCA_036365145.1). Taxonomy (NCBI): domain Eukaryota; kingdom Metazoa; phylum Chordata; class Mammalia; order Rodentia; family Dipodidae; genus Orientallactaga; species Orientallactaga sibirica. Next base: position 25,634,536 of record JAEOAD010000004.1, on the reverse strand, counting down.
GATCTCTGATTTGGTAAGTGTTGAGTGTCCTCAGTGTCTGTTTCCTTCACCCTTGTGCTGATATCAGATTCACTAAGAAAACAGTATGCTTGCTCATTTCCCCAATTCCTCTGTGGTTTCAGCTAGGGCCAGAGTGGTGTGCATTGGGTTGTTTATCTCCTCGGGTCCAGCTCCTGTCTGAAAAAGAGAAGCCGATTCTCCAATGGAGAATGAGGTCAGTACCCATTAAATAGGTTAACCGTTATTAATTTAGAGAGAATTAAAAGGATGTAGTCAAAGGTTAGTTGGAACTTTATAATGGAATGCAGAATCATTATCTGGATATTATTCTGACTGGTTCCCAGTTCCAGATATTGTTTTCTTCCCAGTGAGCAGATATGTTAGCCAATCCAAGAGCAGTTGTTACCCACCATAACGGTGTGCCACTATTGCACTTGTGTGAGCATCACATGAAGTTGTTTGCTTCTGAGATGCTTATACTATTTATTTATGATAGCAAAAGCCTGAGGCTGCTCAGTTGCCCTTCAATGGTAAAAGGATAAAATGTTGAATATCAATACCCTGAAATTCCACTCATCCACAATACAGCAAAACAAGTCTAAAATCATGTCAAAACAAAGCTAGACACAAGAAAAGGTCAAACTGTTTGATTCCAGCTTAGAAAGTTCTCTACTGGTGTCTAACTATAATATATATTTTCTTTCTGGCATAGTATGTTGCATTAGGAGAAAAATCTCACTCAGGCTCCAACATCTGGGCTAAGAATTTTATTTTATTATGTGAAGAATTTGTTTTCTGCTCAATTGTTCTTGTGATTCAATGGGATTTCTATTAGACATGGTTGAATTTTATGATTATAAATAATAATTTGTATTGTACAAATTTGTATTACTCTGTGATTCGTCATTACCTATCTATTCCTCTACATATAAAATATGTTTATGATTACTATGCACAGTCATCATTACTGATTTATTGGGGGGAACACCCAGTTTCATTTTGTTGTAGTTTGATGTATGAAGATGTCAACCTAGGCAAGACATTATCCAATGACTTTAGCATCTATTGATGTATATCCACATCTAATGACTAGCATCTGGTGATGTACCCCTATTAAATCAAGTTTCAAACTGTGGGGTAAGGAGAGACAATTTATAACTACCACATGCTAACTAATTGTGACACTGGAACTCCTTTATTGTATGCATTGGCTGGGTTGTTCTCACAAACTCATGACCCACAGCCCCATGGTGACTAGCAGCAATCCCACTGAGGAGGGCCTCAGTGGAATAGGGCAGGGAGAAGGGAAATGATGGCACCAACACATGATGTGTCCATACAAAGTTCTACTTAACAAAAACAAACAAAAAATCCTAAAAAATGAAAGAAAGATAAGTGAAATAAATTTATTTTCATGATAATATGATTATACAATATTTGATGATCACACTAAGAAAGTTCAAGAGATATTTGTAACTTTACTGTAGTATTACCTAGAGAGCTGCAATTATTTAAGATATAGATGAGAAGTTTTGATCCTAGGTAGCTTCATTCTAAAAAGTTTTCTCTGTGATTTGTCTGAACTTAAATATCAATGCCTAAGCTCAACCTTGAGAAGCAACACTTATATTTCCTTGGCTTGCTTTCCGTTGAACCAAATGCATTTTAAACAAGCAAGAATTACTCCCTGAAAACATAGTCGCAGTTTTATAATGTACCTTGACATTTACAGTTATGTGCCACACAATGACATTATAGTCAGTAATGACCACAAAAATGGTCCTATAAAATCACATCAGCTAGCAATGCTGGAGCCATCTTAATTGTGTAAGTACATTCTATGAGTCTTATAAAATAATGAGACCACTTAGCATTGCCTTCTTCGAATGCATCCATCCCTGTCACTAAGGAATAGCAGTGATTGCATTTTCATCTCATCATCACCACTGTCTCTTCTTTCACTCTCACCTTTCCCAAGTTAGCAGAATGTGTATATATATATATATGTACATATATATATATATTTTTTTTCCTAAAGGGGGAAAAGTCAACAATGTAACTATAATTTTCTTTAATTGCTCTCCAATGTTTCTTGCCCTGCCTTAGAGAAGCATGAATCCAAAGTGGCAGATAATATTGAATGAGCCCCTTGTTAAGCAGAGGAATAATTTATAAGCTTTAAAGTTATCTACAGATTTGCCAATAATAGTTAGTTTTTCTTTCATTTGCTTAAAGATATGTGGATTATTCCTCTAGTTGTTTTTGTAAATTATGTTTTTAAATGCAGAAAAAATTCTTTGAAATGCTTAGCCTAGTTTTGGTGTAGGACATTTTCTTTTACTGGGATTTTTTCAAAGATCACTTATTGGAGGTATAGTTTTAGATTTGGATTTGTGAACACCCAGAACAAACAAAAAAAAAAAACAAAACTTAGATATGTTGTCTCTAGAAATCAGAATCACTTCAGAAGTCACAGGTGAAATCTAATTTGTCCATTTAATAATTTAAAATTCAAAATACGAGAAGGAAAGTAAAATATATCTGGGACTGACTGCATTTTTCCTGTGCATAGTAATCATAAAAATATTTTATATGTAGAGGAATAGATAGGTAATGAAGAAGCACAGATTAATGCAAATTTTGTACAATACAAATTCTTATTTATAATCATAAAATTCAACCATATCTAATAGAAATCCCGTTGAATCACAAGAACAATTGAGCAGAAAACAAATTCTTCACATAATAAAATAAAATTCTTAGCCCAGATGTTGGAGACTGAGTGAAATTTTTCTCCTAATGCAACATACTATGCCAGGAAAAATGATGTATTATAGTTAGACACCAGTAGAGAACTTTCTAAACTGGAATCAAACAGTTTGACCTTTTCTTGTGTCTAGCTTTGTTTTGACATGATTTTAGACTTGTTCTGCTGTATTGTGGATGAGTGGAATTTCAGGGTACTAATATTCAACATTTATCCTTTTACCATTGAAGGGCATCTGAGCAGCCTCAGGATTTTGCTATCATAAATGAAATAGCATTGGATAGTCTTGTGTGGCTTCTTCTATGTCTTCATTTTGATCATGAAAACTCCTGGAAGTATTACTTGTTTACAAAGCTTTATGGCCTGGGTTCAATTCTACAGTACCAATGTAAAGCAAGATGAAAAAGTAACACAATAGAAATTTCCTTGTCAAGAAATTCTGACTGAAATGAATGTGTGAGAATCATGAGTAAAATAAAGGTAAACATGGGATCATTTAGAGGTAAAATAACCAAGTGCTAAAAGCCCCAAATGAAGTAAAATTTAAATATGTCATGAAATGTAGCTTTTTATACTATGAAATTAAACTTATATATGATTCTTTTATAAATGCATCATTATAATAAACATCAATGTCATTTAAACCAAAAAAAAGTGGTGTATGCATTTGAAGTTCATTTCCAGTGGAAAGAGGCCCTGGTACACCTATTCTCCTCTCTCTAATAACCTTTCTATCTACTTGCTAATAAATGAATAAAATATTTAAAGAATCTGCTTAGTCCTAAAAGAGCTGTCATGTCACATTTAGAGACAATTTTTGAGATATTTCATTCACATTCTTTTAGTATCTGATTATTAGTTCATTTTCTTTGTTGGTAAGTATTCTGTTGGGTAGTTGAAGATAGCATTGTTTTGGGTGCATTCCATAAAACTAATTATTGTATATAAAATCAGAAAGGAGGCCTGATAAAGTTTATAACTACATTATTTTATCATTTTTATTTATTTAATTTTATTTTAAAGGAGAGAGAGAGAATGAATAAATGAATGAATGAATGGATGGATGAGAATGGACATGCCAGGGCTTCTTGTCACTGCAAATGAAACCCAGATGCATTTGCTACTTTGTGCATCTGGCTTAAATGGGTACTATGGAATTAAACCCAAGCTATCAGGCTTTGCAGACAGTACCCTTAACTGTTGAGCCATCTCTCAAGCTCCCAGTTTTACCTATCTTTATATCAAAATTTCATTATACTTGTTACAGAACAATTTCCAAAAATAGGTAAAATAGTGTCATATATGTATACACACACACACACACACACACACACACACACACACACACACACACACACACACACACACACACACACACACACACATATATATATATATATATATATATATATATATATATATATATATAAAGTGGAATTTAAATTTTTAATTTTACTAATAAAAGAAGATGCTTGCAAATAGTTTATATTTTTTGGTTTAAATCTAAGAATATAAATAGACCATGAATTTACAAGTTGATGCAAAATTGTCATTGCTGTCTATTTATATCTTACTGCAAAAAATATATAAATGATGCCATAAAAATAAAAGAACATAAAGCCATATAATGCAGACAAGAGTATATTTTTTTAATAAAGGCACAGTACTTTTTGCATACAATTTCTAAAAAAATTCAGTGTATCCTTATATCCTATACATAATGTTAAATAGCATGCTTCATTAAAAATGAAAATTCTGGGGCTGGAATGATGGTTTAGCAGTTAAGGCATATTCCTGCAAAGTCTAAGGTCCCTGGCTCTATTCTCCAGGTCCCACGTAAACCAGATGCACATGGTGGTGCATGCATCTGGAGTTCGTTTGCATTGGGTAGAGGCCCTGGTGCACCCATTTTCACTCTCTGTCTCTCCCTCTCTCTGTCTCTAATAATAAATCAATAAAATAAAATCTTTTTAAAAAATAAAAATAAAATACTTGTTAAAGTCTATTTGTTTTTCTCTGTAAAAGAGAGAGATGTCAGAAAGCACTTGGCACTACTTTTCTTTTTGTATTTTCTTTTTTTATATGTTTATTTATTTAATTAATTTATTTGTTTGAGAGAGAGGGATAGATAGAGGCAGAGAGAAAGAGAGAATGGGTGCATCAGGGCCTCCAGCCACTGCAAATGAACTCCAGACGTGTGTGCCCCCTTGTGCATCTGGCTAACGTGGGTCCTGGGGAATCAAACTGGGGTCCTTCGGCTTCACAGGCAAATGTCTCAACTGCTAAGCCATTTCCCCAGCACACCTTTTTTTGGCACTACTTTTTCTGACATAAGATCATAGTAATTCCTGCAGAAGTGAGGTGTCAAATCAATTATCAAAACAATCAAGAATAATCATCACAAACTGTAATTTCATCAACATATGATACCAATGAACCCTCATTAATTAGTAAAATTAAAAAGGGGAAATTATATGCCAAACATAGAAATTCTCATGTTATCTTAATAAAAGTAGGAATAGTAATATAAAATTTTAACAAAATATAATGAATATAATTTGTCTTGTTCAGAAAATAGTTATTGTGCATGGGTATTCCTTATCCCCCTAATTCCTGGGACAATCACAGGACTTTAAATACTTCTGCTGTAATGCTATGCATTTGATGAGATTTCTAATGAGGATTTTTTAATCTTTTTGGGGAGTGGGGAGGGTTCATTTATTTAGCAAGCACATTGCTGGGTGTTTAGAGACCTGATTTCTCAGCTATCCATGCACATTTGGCCTCCAAATTAACATGACTTGCTAAAAATCTTTTCTGTTTGTACTGGCTTGGTGAAGAAGGAGTTAAGTCAACTAATGAAAAGTTTGTGCAACCAAATCAGCATAAGAAGAAAGAGGAAGGGGTCATGTTATTGAGCTAATTATCTTTTTCTCTATCCCTGGTGAATTCATTAATGCAATCACTTACTGATGCTTGTAATGTCAGATTGACACCTTATAATTTATCTAATCTTTCCAGATAATTTCATTGTGATTCTGCTACATGTAAGCTACAGATGTAGATATTTAGTGTATAGAAGATAGTATTCCTCAAAACAGTCTGTCACAGAATGCAGACATCTTAAAGTTTGACAAAATGCATTATTTCCTAAATAGAAATAATTTTCTCAATGTAAATAAAGTATAAGTAATGTGTGTTAATTTCTCTTTGAAAAAACAAGTATTTTAACTATGTATTAAAGAAAACATAAATTATCAATTTCAGAAAATTACCCTACCTATAAAGTGCCTTGTTTTAGTACACTGAAATTGATAGATTGATTTTTATACAATTCCATAAAAATTAAAATTTTAAAACAACTATTTTGTCAAAAATATAGATGCAAATTCAGTTGTAAGAAACTATATTGATACCATGAACAATATATTCAGTTCCTTTGAATGACAGCATCTTGAACCAATATCATAACCAAGACTGCCATTGCTATAGGCAACATAATGAACAGTATACCATTACCAACATATTTGCATTGCACTGTGAAAGGCACACTCAGCTCCCAAACTCCTGGTCTCTAAAACATGATAATGATTCATCTGCTCTTTTTTCCTATATTATACCCTTTCAATACTTTCAGAGTAATGGAATACCCCAGGTTAGAATACTTGAGATTAGCTTTTTACTCCATTTTACTTCCTGGAAGTTGATCCAATGTGTTGTATTGACAAATAATGCTTTCACTTTGCTGCTGAGAAGCACTTGGTGTACATGTGTAATGTCTAATCAATCAGCTCTTGAAGGACCACAGAATTGCTTCCAGTTTTGACCATTATGAATGCTTTATGAACACTCATGTTCAGCTCTTCAGTAAAATGATGTTGTACTTCTCTAAAACAATGCACAATAAGTGCATTTTGATGGATTACAAGGCAAGTGCATATTCATTTTTATAAGAAACTTCCAAGCTGTTTCTATAGTGACCTTACCATTTTATATTCCTACCACCAGTGTGTGAGTAGACCAGTTTCTCTATACCCTCACAGCATTTGAAAGTATTGTTTGTGCATTAAGTCTTTGAATTAGAGTATAGCAATAGTTTTTTTATGATTTTAATTTCTGCTTTTCTAATAGCTGAGGATATTTAACATCTTAATCTGAAGGATTGAATATCTTCAGAAAAAGGCTGCTTATATTTTACCTATTTTTATTCATTTTTTTCTGTTGAATTTTAAGATTCTTTTTAACGTGTGTATTTATATATGTGATGTGCATGTGTGGGTATAAATGTGAGAGCATTGTGTAGAGGGAAGTGTACTCCTCAGCTATTATTTCTCCATTATGCCATCTACCTGTTCTTGAGACTAGGTCTCTCATTTGCCTGAAGCTCAGCATTTAGGCCAGACTGAGCCTAAATAATCATGCACAGAAACTGAGCTCTCTCCCCTGATTGAGTTCTTTATATATTATTCAAACTAGCCTTTTCTGAGATAATGTGGGTTGCAAGTATTTTCTAAATCTAGAAGTTTGGAATTCATATTGAAGTTAAGTACATGACAGTAGATTTTGAAAATAAATTATTTCTTGAGATAAGATATTTCTAAGTAACCCAGGCTGCTAGTGTATATATATGCCTCTCACCATACCTGGCTCCAAAATGACTTACAAAAAAAAAGGAAAAAAAAATAATTGATGTGGATTGACTCTTTCTTCTTTCTTTCTTTCCCTCTCTCTTTCTTTCTTTCTTTCTTTCTTTCTTTCTTTTTCTTTCTTTCAATTTGAGAGAGACACACAGAGAGAGATAATGGGCATGCCAGCAGCCTCTCAGCCACTGTGAATGAACTCTAGATGCCTCCACCCCCTTGTGGGCAAGCATGGCATTGTGCCCTTGTGTCACTTTTGTGTCTGGCTAAACATGGGAGCTAGAGAATTGAACAGGCATTCTTAGGCTTTCATAGGCAGGTGTCTTAACCACTAAGCCATCTCTCCAGCACTTCATTTAGTTTTTTTATTTATTATTATTTTTTTATTTATATTATTCTAATTTTACATTCGTAATGGTGACTCCATTATCCTCCTCCCTGCCCTCCCTCTTCCAAAGGGACCCTCATCAATGAGGAATGTGGGTCATGCATTGTGGGGTAGTCAAGAACTATGGGGGATAGGCCAAGTCTCTGTGCATAATGTCCCAACTTGTGGCTCTAACATTCTTTCCACCCCCTCTTCTGCAAATTTCCCTAAGGCACATTGGGGTCATTCTACTTCAATGATGAGGTTTTGGGTGCCTCTGTGTCTGTGGATATCTGGCTTAGTAGGAGTTGGATGTTCTCTGTGTTTGTCTCCTTCAGCCCTTTTCTGGTGTCATGATCCCCAAGAACAGAATACTCTTACCCTTCCCCCATATTACTCTATGGTTTCAACTGGGGCCCTGGTGAGGTGTGATTGGCTGATTCTCCCTTCAGGTTCATTTTCCATCTGAAAAAGATAAGCAAATTCTCCAATGGAGAGAGAAGTTAGTACTAGATAGATGGGATGGCCATAAATATCATGGAGGGAATTTTATATGTATAGGCCCACTTCTAGCCCACATTTGGTGGCATCTTGATTGGAGACTGCTCATTTTTTTGTACTTGGTTTTGATTTATTTCCCAGTTCCAGCAATGAGTTCCATTTCACTGAGTGGATCCAAATCAAGAGCAGTTGGTTGTCCACCATGGCTGTAAAGAGATATTTTCTTTTATTGTTCCTGAAGAGATGGCTCAGTTGTTACAGTACAGTACTTGCCTTGTGAGCTAGAGAATCTGAGTTCCAAAAGCCATGTAAAAGTAAAAATAAAATAAAAGCAAACAAAGAAAACTCAGGATATCTCAGGGCTGGGGAATCAGAGGTGGAACTCTGAATTTGGGCTTGCTCACTGTCCAGTCTTCCCTGGTGAAACATGGTCTAAAAATAAAACAGTAGCTGAAGCCTGAACAAAAATACCAATTTTGTCCTCTGACTTATACACACACATACACACACATACATATGTGAACATATGTGTACCTACCCCCATACTCCCACAAACATACACACAAGAGATAGGGACTTTTTTCTTTATTGCTGTTGTTGGCCAGACTGCCCTTGAACTCTTGATTTTAAGTCATCCTCCCTCACTTTCCTATGTAACTGAGATTAAAGGCACAAATCACTGTACCTGCAGAAGGTCAGGTCCTCACATTTACTTTTTCATGGTTATGTTTTTGGAGTCAACCCTGAAAACATTTGGCTTAATCCTAGATCCAGAAAATATTTCTATAGACTTAAATGATTCAGGGAAGTTGGAACTCTGGGATCTGTGTCATATCTTACTTTTGTAAGATGTCAAGAAGAGTTAGAAATTGTGTTTTCTTTTTTTTTGAAAAGTCTGTAACAATATATATTTTCAATCCAGATTACTATTTTTGACAACATAACTTTCATAAAACAGTATATTGGAGCATACAATAATTAATAACTTCAGTGTTTTCTTTTCAAATATGTGGTTCTGAAGGTAGATTAGGGAAGTATCCATTGAAGGTAGATTAGGGAAGTAGCCACATAACTTTAAAAGTCCAGATACTACAAACAAATAGATTTATGTTAATGATAATATGTTCCTTTGAGAAATAGTTTTTAATTAAGGTGAATTCTTGGGGCACCAAATGCCTTTTCTGTCCCGTACTTTTTTGACACTTTACCTAAAGTACAGATGTATGTGTATAGAATCATTCTACAAAGCTAAGTATCTATTTACAGATAAACAAATTATTTTTTTAAAAGGAAATAATTAAAAACAAATGTACGTAATGAATGACATTAGTTCAAATATGTAAAGGTCGGGTAAGCTCCTGAGTGTGGCATATACCTTTCAAGAAAAAAATATTGCAAGAAAAAAAATATTGTGCTAAACCATATAGAAGAGAACAAATATTACCAAAACCAATCAGTTCTCATCTATATTTTTCCACAGCATAGCTTGCACTCATCTTTTTCTCAAAACTTTACACATAACATTCATTGTATTCATTGCTAATAAAGCAAATTGTGTGTGGATAATACACACGAGTGCTTATATTACCATTTGTACAAGGGGGAAGGACAGGAAGATGTCCCAGTGGATTAAGTACTTGCTGTGCAAGCATGATGGCCTGAGTCTGGATCCTCAGTACAGGAACATGCTATGTTGGCATGGAAGCATGCATACAAATGCAGCTCTCTAGAGGAAAAGATGGGGGAGCCCTGTACAAGTTAGCTAGTTAGAACAGCCAAATTAAAGAGTCCTGGGATTTAATGTCTCAGTAGAAAAAGTACAAATTGATTGAAGAAGACAACCAATGTCAACATTTGGCCTAAAAACCCACTCATGCACAACATATGCCCTGTATATACAAATATATATATATATATATATATATATATATATATATATATATATATATATATATATTTATATTTATATTTATATTTATATTTATATATACAAACATATATATATATACACATACATACATACATATAAACATATAAACATATATATATATATATATACAAACATATATATATAGATATATATAAATATAGATATATATATATATAACAAAGAAAAATGTATTTTATAACAAATTTTCTATATTATTTTTCTCATTAATTGTATTCAATGGCATGTTCATATTCTAATGAAAAGTTTACTGAATGTATAATTTTCCCCTTTTAATAGGAATTACTGTAATTAACCATAAGCATTGTGTTGATCAATGAATGAGATAGATAATTTACATACTACACATTTAATTATGTAATACAAAATTCAATAAGGATATGGATTTCATCACATATCTTTAGTATATAGGAAGATCTATGTTTGATATAAATCTTTGTATTATGGCATTTCCTAAAATCATGATAAATTTGTATTCCCAGAAGTGACCCTCTTGGGTATGGAGCATGGTTATTTTAGTGCCTAGTTTCAGAAAATTTAAATTATGCTTGTTACTTCTATAGATAACAAATAATAAATGCAACACTCTTTGAAGTTTTCTAAGCAATTCTTTTCTGTTGACAGTTTTATTTAAGCTTCTTAAAAATTAATATAAAATATTATATATATATATATATTTATTTATTTATATAGTATATTTTTAGTGTTTTTTTCCAACTTTTATTTTTTATTTAACTCTTCATACTTAACTTAAATAACTAATTAATTATGTATTCTTTTTTTTATGAATACTGATTTGCTAAGGTATATTAAAAATTGAGGCACTGGTCTGTATGAAGGAGGTCACAGCAGACCATGTCTGCAAAACCTAAAGAAGATTCCATTCCCTAGTACCCACATAAGGCAGATGCACATTGAGGTTCATGTGTCTGGAGTTTATTTGTAGTGGGTGAAGAGCCTGGCATGCACATTTTCTCTCTTCCCCCTCTTTTTGAATTAATTAATAAATAAAAATAATAAATAAATAAGAAGTATAGATCCTCAGAGATTACTTTAATTAGATCTCTATACAAAGATTTCCCTGAACACTTAAATAATGTTTGAAACTTCATTAACTTAGACTTTGATGGCATCATTTAACACCTTTACTAGCTCTGAAAAACTACTGGGGATATTGTTATGTTAACAGTCTTTACACACCTTAGTATCAGTCATGATACAATTTTTAAAAAGTTCAGGATGTAAATTCCCTGAATTGTTTGTCTGACAGCAATTCTGAAGGTTAGATATGATAATTTCTCTGAAATAAGCACATTACTATGCTGTAAAGCAGATATCACAGGTCTGTTGTCTCTCTATTGGCACTGAGGCAGAATCTTTTCATTGCTCCTTAAAACTTATGATACTTAATTGGAATTCCTTGACATTACCATTTCCCCATCTGCTTCCAACATCCTGTTGGCTTCTGTCTATTTTATAGTTACTTGTTCTTGACTCAGGGCATAGCAATAATGACAATCTTCTGTGTTGGAACTGAGAGGAAATCCAGTCTTCTCCTGTAAAATGCTGAGGGCATGGAAAAGTGCCATGGGAGCTGCTGGGAGATACAGATACCCAACAGCAAGAATAAGTAGGGATCCTTTAAGCTACACAACCAACCAGCTCAACCAATGAAATATTGTGAAATAGTGGCAGAAAGACCTGGTAGATAATCACCTGCTCTTTCACTGGATATGAGTCATGTTCAATAGGTGAGAATTCATACCTGGTTCCAGGAACCAAATCAGAATCCCATGGACAACAAACTCATAGAACCCATACAAAAACATCCAAAACCCTGTGGATAAACAGAGTGGGCATAAATCTCTCATATTACTCTGCACCTCCTCTAAATCAAAGATGCTCTCTTGGTCAATCTGTTTAATTTACAAGTGTCAAAGAATAATGAGGATATCCAAGATCCATCAGTAAGAGAGGCAACAATACCAGGCTGCCTTCCAGGAGACATTCTGTCCATACCACAGCTACTGGAGCTAAGGAGAAAGTTGCAGAGGAAGAAGCAAAAGCAGTATTTCATCCACTGCTAGGTTGACAACCAGCTCCAGATAAACAGCAACAGACACAGTGGTTAGTCAAAACACATCAAGCAGAAACTCAGAGGCTACATAGAACTCAGAAGTAAATCAGACTGCTAACAAACTTGCCAAAGCTCAAGGGACATTGCAGAAGAGGAGGTAAAAGGAGGATGAGGGAAAGAAACACACAAACCAAATCCAAAATAAACTGGCACCATAGAAACATTCCTCCTGGATAGCAGACTAAAAGATACAACCCTCAATATCAAAATCTCTCTAAATTAAATATGCTTATCCTCTTTAACCTATTCTTATCTCACTCCCCATTGGAGAATCTGTTCTTCTTTTCCAGAAAACAGTGAGAACAAAGGACAACCAGAATCTATGAACAAGACAAGAATAGATAACTGACTCCCTGTCAGCAGATGACCCACCCCTAGCACAGCAGCCAGGGCCCAGGTGAACCCATGGGGGGATTTGTGGGATGAACAATAGTGCTGCTTCCTAGGTGAGCAGGGTGATGGAGACAGACACTGAGAATTCTCAAAATGCACCAAAGCAGAAATCCAGAAGCTTCGAAGAGCTCAACACTAAATTAGACTTAAAGCACACACACCAACACTCAGGAAAATTTGCAAAAAAAGGGCTGGGAAAGAATTTAAGAGCCACATGGTTGGAGGGAATACTCAGAGGCAATGCCCTGCCCCCACAATGACTGCTATTCTCACAACTCATAACCCACAACTGCATGGTGTGTAACAGCAATTCCACTAAGGAGGGCCCTCATTGGAGTGGGGGATGGGAGGAGGGAAATGATGATACCAACGTATGATGTTTCATACAAAGTTTCTATCTACTTAATAAAAAAAATGGGCATGTTGGCAAATGCCTTTAATCCCAGCACTTGGGAGGCAGAGGTAAGAGGATAGCTGTGAGACTGAAGCCACCCTGATAAACTCCAGGTCAGCCTGTACCAGAGTGAGACCATACCTCCAAAAACCAAATAAATAAATAAATAAATAAATAAATAAAGAAAGAAAGAAAGAAAGAAAGAAAGAAAGACAGACAGACAGACATAAATAAAGATAGCAAGAGCTCTGGGGTGGGGGTATGTAGAATTTTCCTGAAACATAGCTCCCCCATCCTAGATTGATTGAGACCTTAATTACACCAAAATGAATACCAATATTTCCACTGAGGAGAACCCTTGGATAAAATGGATCCTGGGAAGAGGGGATATGATGGGTGAATTAAGGTCATTAATATTTAGGGTAATAACTGTGAGGTTTTAATATTTGCCATATAGTGGTAGTTTATGTGGTTTGGTGTTTTCTTGGTAGTTTTGTTTTTTTTTTTTTTTTTTTTTTTTTTTTCTCTGAGTTTGGCTAATGTGATCTGCTTCTTGCAGGCACTTGAGGTTGATTTGATTCTTCCATGTGGAGAATTCCCTGAAGCACTCTCTGTAGGTTTGGCTTTGTGCTCATATAGTTGTAACATTGAGTTTTATCATGGGAAGTTGTTATTTCACCATCTATTATGAGGAATACTTTTGCTGGGCAAAGTAGTTTGGGTTGGAAGCCATAAGTTCTTAGACTTTGCAGTGTTCCATTCCAGGCCCGTCTGGCTTTCAGGGTTTCCACTGAGAAGTGTGAAGAATTTTGATGGGGTTCCCTTTATATGTAATTTGTTGTTTCTCCCTAGCTGCCTTTAAGAGTTTCTCTTTGTTATTGATGTTTAGAGTCTGAATGATAATGTGTTGTGGAGAATTTCTCCTTACATCCAGTGTGTTTGAAGTTCTGTTAGCTTCTTGTAACTTGATGGAACTTCCTTTTGAGAAAATTGGAAAGTTTTCTCCAATAATTTTGTTGAATAAATTCTCCTTGCCTTTGGTCTGAATCTCTTCCCCTTCTGGTATCCCCATTTTCTAAATGTTTGGACATTAAAGGGTATCCCACAGTTCATTCATGTTTTGTTCACAAAAATTTTTGAACTTATAGAAACTTTTGGATTCATGAAGAGTTTCTTCTGTTTTGTCTTCCAGCTCTGAGTTTCTATCCTCCACATGGCTGACTCTAGTCTTAAAAGCTTCTATAGAGTTTTGGGCTTGTTCAATTTGGTTTGTATTTTCTACTGCTTTTTTATGCATAGTTCCCTTTTCATATCATTTTCTGATTTTATTAGTGCTTCTTGGTATTAAACCTTGCATTTATTTATGTCTTCATTGAGCTTAGCTAGCTATTTACTGAGGTCCTCATTTTTTTTTCTCTCCTTCAGGTCATTTAACTGTCTTTGAAGCCCTTCCTGGTTCTTTTCTATTAGGTCTAAACTAGTGAGAACGGCGTTCATATAATTATTGGCCCTTTGTTGAATTTCTGCAAGTTCTACTATGTTATTGGCCAGGGTTGCTTGCTTAAGTCTTCATTTTGGGGTTCTGATTCTATTGTCTCTTCAATATTTTGATTACAGATATACATTGTGGGAGTGGGCAATCTTGTTGGATTTATTTGCATTTGATTTTTCATGTTATTCCTTTTGCGCTATGGTCTGCTCACCATAGTGAAGGAATCTTATTAAAATTAGGAGGAAGCTGTAGTTTACCCTTGACCTGGCTCTGTGCCTATGGGGGAGGTGGTGAGTGGGATGGGTTTTGCTCATTGAGCTCCACTGGGGCAAATAAGCCTAGGTCTGGGTGGGGTGGGGTGGGGCAACCTAGCCTGTTGTCCTGGTGGGTGCATGAGGGGTGGCTGTGAGTAGAATGACTTGCACAAGTGGAGCTCTGCAGGGGTGGGAAAACATAGGTGGGGGTAGGGTGAGGCAAATGCTAGTCTGTTGGCCTGTGTCTGCCCTGGGGGGGTGGGGTGGTGAGTGGGATGGCTTTCACACTTTGAGCTCTAGGGTGGGGTGGGGCAAATGCTAGCCTGTTGGCCTGGGTCTGTGCATGGGGTGGGGAGAAGCAGTGAGTGGGATGGTTTTCGCATTTGGAGCTCTGAAGCAGCCTGGAAAGCCTAGGAGGCCTAGGTTGGGGTGGGGCCAGTGGAATTGTAGTCTGTTGTCCTGGGTTGTTGCACAGGACGGTGGGGGTGGGGCACCATAGTGGTGGTGAGTGGACAGGGTTCGCATGTGGAGCTCTGCAGTGGCAGGAAAGCCTTGGTCAGGGTGGAGAAGGGCCGATGCTGGTCTGCTGGCCTGAGTGAACTAAACCTGCGGTTAGTGCAGGAGGAACCTGCAGCTGGGAGTGCATCTCTGAGGGCTGCTTGGAGGGGACTGGGGCACTGGTGGAATACCTGAGAGCATGGGAATCATTGGATTCCCTACTTTGCTCCTCTGCACCCTCTCATTGGAAGTCTACTAGAATCTGCAGACCATTAAAAACCCCACTTAACTCTAAATGTCTTGACTTTCCTTCCCTGCAAAGTGAGGCATGGTTAGGCAGACACCATCTTCACTGGAAGTCTCCTCAATTTTCCTTTTGACAGGCATTCTGACCAGGGTGTTTTGGTATTTCAACATTGTTTTACCTTGCATATCTTTGATGCTTATGGGTTTTGAACAGTATAAAATACTTATTGGCCATCTGCATTTCTCCTTTTGGGAATCATTTATTAATCTCCTTAATCCATTTAGTGATTGGAAGTTTTACTTTTCATTTTTCATTTTTTATTTTTTAATTTTTGCAGGTTTTTTTTTTTTTTTTTTTTTTTTGTAAAATCTTGATAGTAGTCCCCTGTCTGAAGCACAGATGGTAAATATTATCTCCTTTCTCCAGTTTGTTGATTTTGCTGAAGGTTCCTCATAAGTAGCCAAAACAGTTTTTAAATCTCACATATTCCCATTTGTTAATTCTTGGTATTATTTCCTGTGATATTGAGGTACTATCCAGAAAGTTCTTGTTTAAATCTATATCTTAAAGTATTGTTCTTTAGCACTTTCATTGTCTCAGGTTTTAGATTAAGGTCTTTGATCCATATTTAATTGACATCTTTACAGGGTGAAACACATAGATTTAATTTCATTCTTCTACAATTTTGTCAGGCCTATTTGTTGAATATGTTGTCTTTTTTCACTTAATATTTTTGGCTCATTTGTCAAAGATTAGATGGTCAAAGACTTGTGCAATATTTGGGGGCCCTCTATTCTGTCCCAATGGAATGTATGTCTGCTTTTGTTCCAGTAGTATGCTTTATTTGTCACTATTGACCACTTGAGATCAGGTATTGTGATCTCTCTGTCTTCTTCTTCGGATTTGTAAGTTATCTGTGGTCTTTTGTGCTTTCATGTGGATTCTTAGATTATTTTTTCAGTTGAGAAGGAACATCGTTGGAATCTTGACGTGATTGTGCTTAACTGGTAAATTGCTTTTGGTGGGATAACCATTTTCACAATGTTAATTCTGCCAATCCAGAATCATGGCCAGTATTTCCATCATGTATTGTCCTCTTTGACTTCTTGTTTCATCATCTTTAAGTGATTATTGCAGAAGTCTTTCACATTTTTGATTGGGTCCATTCCTCAGTAGTTAACATTTTTGCAGCTATTGGGAATGGAATAATGCCTTTGACAGAAACTTTTCAAGATTTCAGTCTGCTCGCTAAAGCCTTTCATACTTTTCACTGATGAAATAGGTATAAAGTGTAACCAGCTTTGATTTTTTTAATACTTTCACTTCTTTATGTAGAGAGGAGCTAAATGCAAAAGTTCACAGCACTGTATTTTGATATCTATGTGTTATAATAGAAAATCAAAAGTCATAAGCATGCAAGATGTGAAACTATAACCACAAAAGAGATCTGAGACTTTTTGCAAAATAAAACTGTTTCCATGATATTGTATAAAACTTATGTTTCTAAACTTAGACAATGTTTCCAGTATAGTTTCTTTGTATTTAATTATTTCAAAACATTCATCTTAAAGGATACAGGTTGTTTATCATCCAGTGTGAGTTGTCTGATACTTTTCTTAAGGATTAGTTTGGGTATATTGCTTTGTGGAAGAACATCATCATGATAGAATGACTTTCTTGCTACATTTTATCAGGCAGCATGTATTATATATGTGTGACATCACTATTGATGTTAATAGTTCTCATAATTAATAATATTTATCCACTGTAAAATCACCTTTTTGTCTTTCCATTTGGTTCCTTGGAATTAAGTTTCTAAGACTACTCAACTGTACAAAGAAATAAGCTCTACTTTTAGGAGTAGGGGAATACTTAAAGTTGTTCTTTAAAGTATTCTGTAAGAGGGCTGGAGAGATCATTTGGTGGTTAAGGCATTTGTCTACAAAGCCAAAGGATTCCAGTTCAATTATTCAGGACCCAGGACCAATGTAAACCAGATGCCCAAGGGGGTACATGCATCTGGAGTTCGTTTGCACTGGCTGGAGGCGCTGGCATACCCAGTAGCTCTCTCTCTTTTTCTCTTTCTCTCTTTCTCTCCCTCTTTCTCTCAAATACATAAATAAATGAATAAAATATTTTTTAAAGTTTTGTTTATTTTTATTTATTTATTAGCAATGGACAGAGAGAAAGAGGGAGGGAGAGAGAGAGAGAGAGAGAGGGAGATTGAGAGAGAGAATGGGTGCACCTGGGCCTCCAGCCACTACAAACAAACTCCAGATGCATGTGCCACCTTGCGTATCTGGCTTACGTGGATACTGGGGAATCAAGCCTCAAACTGGAGTCCTTAGGCTTCACAGGCAAGCGCTTAATCACTAAGTCATCTCTCCAACCCAATAAATTATTTTTTAAATGTTTTATTTTTATTTATTTATTTATTTGACAGAGGAGGGGAGAGAGAGAGAGAATGGGTGCACCAGGGCCTCCAGCCACTGCAAAAGAACTCCAGATGCATGCACACCCTTGTGCATCTGGCTAACATGGGTCCTGGGGAATCAAACCTGGGGCCTTTGGCTTTGCAGGCAAATGCCTTAACCGCTAAGCCCATCCCTCCAGCCCCAATGAAATATTTTTAAAAATGTATTGTATAAGAAACATTTTTCTTCTTCCAAATTTATAAACTGATTCAACAATTTATATTAGCTCAGAATGGAGTCGTGCATACATATTTCTAACTTTGGATTACATTTTTATTATGTGTGGGTATACTCAATACAGTTTTATTTAACTTTAGACCACATACTTTCAGCTTCAGATATCAGTGCCTCTTTCAGCTTGACATCTGTAACCTCATGACATTTTGGGTGCCCTGCTTTGCAGAAATGTCTTACTTTGTGTTTTCTTACTGTAGACATTAAAGCAACTTTTGCTTCAAAGGGCTTTGTTCCTTCTATTGAAGAATGACATTTGAAAATCAAGATGCAGGAACTGTAAGTTAGTTCATTGCTAGCAGAGTTCTTATGGGTGCCATCACAGAGTACCACATACTGGGTGCTGAAGTAACAGAAACTTGTTTTCTCATAGTTTAAGGGATTAAACTCTCAATAACATCCCCAAACCAAAGTGGTAACAAAGATATTTCTTTAAACTATCTCTTCAGTTTACTTCACTCTGTGTTCTCACATCATTCTTTCCTTTTTATCCCCTTCTGGGTGAACAAGTTTGCTTTAGTAACACCCCAGTCAGTTCAAATAAGAGCTCACCCTTAGTATTCCTCAAGGCATTTATGGTTTAACTTCAACACATGACTTTTTTTTTTTTAATTTGGTGAAAACAGTTCATTACATAAATATATACCCCTGTCTATCATTAATGCTGTGTCTACCTATTTCTCTGTTGTACATGTATATAAAATGTAATCTCTGCCTGCATCTTAAACTAGAATGCATGGTAGAAAATACCTTAAATTTAGTCAGTAAATTAATGGAATGCTCAAGGAGCATTGTTTATCATTACTTCACGAGGAAGTATGTTTTTATGGTAACTTGTGGGTAGTTTATTATTATAAGTGTTGCAGATTTAAAATCCTTATTCTAGGTCTGTTTTGAGGGGTGCTTACTAATAAAACATTTGCCTAGCATGTTTGAAGACCTGAGTTCAATATCTAGTACCATATAGTTGCTTTTCTTTTCATGTATTACTGGAGTATTATCATATTAAGCTAATTAATTTATACATATATTGTAAATATTTATATTATTGTCATTTTGAATTGGCGAATAATTATATTTAAAGATATTTTAGGGGCCTGGAGAGACAGTTTAGTGGTTAAGCACTTGCCTAAGGACCTTAGTTCAAGCCATGATTCCCCAGGACCCATGTAAGCCAGATGCATAAAGTGGCGTATGTATCTGGAGTTCATTTTCAGTGGCTGGAGGCACTGGTGCACCCACTCTCTCTCTATCTATCTGCCTTTTTCTCTCCCTCCCTGTCACTCTCAAATAAATATATAAATAAATAAATAAACAAAACAAAATTTTTTAAAAGATATTTTTAAAAAGTCTAGTACTCTCCAGGAATGAGAATTTACATTACAAATAATGATCATGTTGGCAATTCACATTTGTTTATTAATCAGCATTAACAAAGGTGAATAAATTTCTACTTTATTGAAGACTATATTTAACATATGTCAAGTCATTTACACAAATTGGAAGCAGACAAACATTTTGGTGCTTTTACAAATGTCTGTACACACATGGTTTCTTCCCACTTAAAGTCCCCGTATTTCTGAGATAACCTGTACATTTGTGCTAATTCCTTAAGAAAATATTCTACAGAACATTCTTGATAAAATTAATGCTTAAAGAATAGAAGAACTAAGAAAAATATGTGATTTTTCAATATATTAGTAAACTATGCTTTAAGAATATCATGCAATAATTTTTATTTTCTTTGTAAGATGCAATTCAGTAAAGATGATGAGACATCCCAGGATTAATTTACCATATATCTTGGTAATCACTATAGAAGGTATTTTATTCTCTCTCTGTGTGTGTATTGTGTGTGTGTGAGAGAGAGAGAGAGAGTTTGTTGTGTAGTATGTTGTGTGCCCATATATATGCACTTGCAGCAACCTCGCTGCATGTGGCAGGATTCACAAGTCTGGTGTGGATAGAGTGGAATGTTGGGTGTTCTGCTCCGTTTCTCTCCTTTCTGGTCTAGTTTTGAGCCTGAGTCTCTTTTTCTTAATCATTAATTTGGGAGCTTGAGGGGCTCCATTGATTCTTGGGTCTCTGTTCCCTTTAGGGTCTAGGGAGTTACATGCACATATGGCCATGCTGAACTGTTTATGTGGGATCTGGAGATTTGAACATATACAATCTTCTAGGCTGGCTCAGACCTCATATACCTAACTACTGAGACATATCTCCAGCCCTTTTCAATGTGTTCATACAGGGGTAATAGTTTCCCCCTTATAATTGATGTCTATTCAGAGCCCATGAATGTTTACCTTATTTAGAAATAAGGATTTTAAAGAAATATTCAATATATATACATATGTATGTATATATTTAAGATATTACAGATATATTCTTTTGAGAGACAAATTTAAACATAAAAACCAAGGCATACAGAAACTCTAAGTAGATATGAATCTTAGCAAAGAGTGGGACTACCCAGATACATAGAGCAGCATTACTAATGTTGTATGTTGACTTTTAATGCAATTTTAAATATTTTACTTTTATTTATTTATGAGAGAGAGGGAGAGGGAGAATGGGCGTGCCAGGGCCTCTTATCACTCCAAACAAACTCCAGATGCATGTGCCACCATGTGCATCTGGCTTGCATGGGTTCTGGGGAATCAATCATGGGTCCTTGGGCTTAGTGGGCAACTGCCTTAACTGCTAAGCCATCTCTCCAGTCCTTTAATGCAATTTTAAATAATTTTTGCATTGTGTCTATTTATTCTATGCACTCTGAGATTTTCTACATATAATGTGATGCCATCTGAAATAACTTGTCACATATTACAAAATTTAGCTTTTAATTGAATTAAATTTTGATTGGACCATAGTGTATTTTCCAGATATTGTAAGCACTATACTGTTATTTGTTGAAAATTACTAATAGCTTTAATTACTCTGTACTTGTGTGTATGTGTATGTATTTGTATGTGTATGTGTGTTATGTTTAGTGTACTATGTGTCTATGTGTATGGTACATGATTTATGTACATACGTGTGAGCAGGTGTACATACCCTGCATATGTTTAAGCAGTGGGCAGAGGACAAAGTCAGGTGTCCTCTTTTATATCTAATCTGTGTGTATCCTTCAGGCATAGTATTTCACTGAAGCTAAGGCTGCTGTTTTTCAGTCAGACTGCTGTGTCATCTTCCTAACCTCATATTTGTTATTTTAATTGATACTACTTCTATACATAATTTTTAGAATTGTTATCATGATAGAATATTGAGTTTTTCAAAATGTATAATTCATCTCACATATTTCTTTCATATTTCATTTTATTCATGTGACAACTTTTTGTTTGACTTCAATATGTTGTGCTATCCTTGCATTACTGCAGTGAATCCCATTTTACCATAACAAATAATTTTTTAGTGTGCTGTTGGATTTACTTTGTTACCTTTATATATGTATGCTAATTAAGGATATATGTATGAGTGTGATGTTTTTGTACTTTATTCAGTTTTGGCATTAATAAAGTGTTTACTCCATAGAAGTTTTCTTAAAAACATTTTGTCTCTCCTATATTTCTGGAATAATTAAAGGAGAAATCTTGTCAGTCGTTATTTTAATGTTTGCTGAAACTCAGCAGTAGAACCTTCTTCTCTGAGAACTTTGTAATTAGAGGCTTTTTATTGCCATTCCAGTACCATGACTTGTTATTGATTTGTTCAGGTTTTCTGTTTCTTCTTGTATCCACCTTATAAGCTTTTCAAAATTTGTTAACTTTATCTAGTTTATTACATCTGTTGGTGCATAATTACTCAAAACATCTAACACCTCTCTATACTTGGAGTCATTTGTTCTAGGCTAATTTTCTCTGACTTTATTTGAATCCTTTCTGTCTTTTTCTAAGTCTGACTAACCATTTTTCAAAGTGTGTTTTTTTTTTTTTTTCAAAAAAACCTCTAATTGTACTTTACATCTCCACTATATTTGGTTCTCTTCTGACTTTAATTTTCTTGTTATAACTGAGGGCTGGTTTGTTCTTGTTTTCTTTCTAGTTACTTGAAAAGAAATAAATTGTTTATTTGAGATACTTTTCCTTTTTATTGAGGTCTGTATTGAATCTTATACTTTCCCATCTTAGTAATATATTTTTCTCTATTCCTCAAGGTTTTGGAATATTGTGTTTGTTAATTCAAGGTGGAATATAGCTGACTTTGCAGAACAGGAAAACTCCTTCAGCATTTTTCCTACTCCATCAATGCAGAATAGCTGGCCCTATCTCAAACAATTGCAGCTGAAGCCAACTATGGTTTGTGACCCTAAAATTTCCTTTCTTTCTGTGCCATATCCATCTGTTCACTTCAGTCTATTTCTTCAAAATTCAATCTTGATCAAATTCTCAGGGCATGGGAAGAGCACAATTAGCCTTTCACACAAGCTACCTCTAAGCAAGCCAAAATAAAGCTTTCTTTCTCCTCATAAGCCAAAATTCAGAGCCCATGTTTTTTTTTTTCCACTTTTGCATTTAGATGAAAGATAAAGATGAAAGAACTCTCAACAAATGGTTCATCAAACTCTGCTTATAGCACTTCAAGCTGTCTCTTAATCCAAGGTTTCAAATCCTTCCACATTCCTCCCAAAAATCAATTCCAAAAGAACAAAAGGTACACAGTTAGATTTCTGCAGTTATGACTCCACTCCACTGGTACCAAATTTCTGTTGCATTTCTCTTCTCATTACTGGAATAATGCATTGGATCAAGAGCAGCTGATGGGAGAATAGAGTTTATTTTGGATTACATTCTCCAGGGGAAGCTTCATAATGTCAGGGTAAAGCATGTTGTGAGCAGAGGATGGACAGCAGTTTTGCAACAGCAGCTGTAAAATGATAGCAAGAAAGTGAACTGAACTCCAGCAAGAAGAAGGTAGAGATAGAACCTCAAGTGCAGCCTCTAGGAGCTCACCTTCACTAGAAAGTCTCAACCTGCCACCAGCAGAGGACCAAGCATTGAGAACATATGAGTTAATGGGTGCTTTTGATTCAAGCCACCATATTGGCAGTGCCTGACTACTGCAGTCACAATTTCTGTGCCAGCACACGTAGGTCAGGCAGCAGAGGTTATGGCACTGTTTTCAGAACTGCATTATCATGATAAGCTTCCTACTGTTTCAAGTGCAAGAGCTGGAAAGAACTTCACATTCCAGTAGACACCAGACAGAACTGTGTGGAACAGCTGAAGGGCTAAAGCCCCAAACTTTTTCTTTCTGCATTCTTGAATGCTTCTTTCATTTTTGTTCCATTACCATCACACACTATCACCTTACCTCACACCAGTTTTCTTTAGTTGTTATAAAGATTGTTCTGTCATTAGATGCTAACTAAATGGGTTTATGCATGTGGCAACATTGCATAGCCACTGGGTTAACCCATGTTGAATATACTTTTCATAGTGCTTATCAATATAATTGCCCCTCTACATACATTAAAAAGGGATGTTTAAAAACTTGGTCTCTTGGAATCACAGTAGCTAGAGTTAAACTTCTGCTCCAAAATTCCAGTTGTTTCCTTCTGACTTATTTGCCATGTTTGATCTTCATTTTCTGTATTTTTGATTTGAAGAGATGAAATCAATAATGACTGTATTTGAATTTCGTGTAAATTATTTACCTTTATGTGTGCACAAGTGCACATGCATTCATCTTAGAGTTATATTTTTAATTTCAAAAAATCTGGATGTCATACACTATAGGCTACATAGGCAAAAAGACAGTCATACAATTACTCATATGAAAACATATTGATCAATGTTTGGATTATTCAACTTTCAATACTGACAAGGTGTTATCATCCAATAGACTACTGGAGGTACCCTAAGATTAGTTCATTTTTTTCAAACTTTGTTCATTAAATATAAAATATCATGGAAAACAGAGTCTACCTTGCAAACTTTTATAAATAAATAAAACAAGGAAAGTAAAATATAAATTAAAATTAAAAAAATAAAAATCAAGGTATACTTGTGTAAAATGAGGGAATCCTTGCAAGGCTCTACCAAAGACACTTGTTACTCAGAAGAGAAGATTGTTGTAAACTTCACTTATATATAGAAAAAAAGAAGTTTGGATATGGAAAGAAAGAACCAGTAATATGCTAAGAGTATATCCTACTCTTGGAATTTTTAATTATTATGACTTTTATTTTTAATTAATCTAACTGAGGTTTCCTGTCATTAGTGTTCTTAACTGATTTAAAGGTAAGCAACACAATGATGGTAAGTGTTAGATACATTTAAAAAATGTGCCTGAGGCTAGGTATCTGTGTCCTTATGCTATTAGATTCTAGGAGGACAATACTTAACCTAGTGCCAATAGATTTGCATGAGCTTGTAATGGTCCCTCATACACTCTTTCTTCATTGATTATGTGGGGAGAGGCTGAATGGTCATACTTATTTGCATATACTCTATGGAAGAAGATGTGGTGGAAAGACCAGCACTTTCATTATAGTTTTAAAGAGTATGGCCCATTAACAGTGAACAGAAAATGAAATATGGAAAGCATTTAGTTAGAACACATTAGAATTTGAATGATAGGTTATCTATTTTTATCCACAGGATTATTATAAAGCAATTTTAAAATTATTAAATTGAAATGCTAGAAGGTATATTTAATTCCATATCTCCATTTTTAGCCTAGAGTCAGAGTAAAATCATTTAGAATATGTTGATTTTCATTCTGAAGCATAAGCGTTTCAGACTTACTTGACTTCAGATCATTATGAATCAATTATCCCCTTAGTGTAAGGGGGCACTGACTTGCAGTTGCTGTGACATATTTACCATCATTTATGACAGAGACATATACTTCTTAAAAAAGCAACAAATTACAGATCAGACTGAGAAGTTTGATGTATGGTAATCTTTTCAGGAATAAATTTAAGCTTACTCTAATTTATAAAAGTAATGTGACTATCTTAGTATTTTCTACCTAATACTTCCCATGTAATTTTCAGATAAGCCATTTGATAACCCTTCATATTTTATTTTTATTTTCCTTTGACTTCTTTGTACAAAGATTTTAGTCAATGATGATTTTGTGTTTAACAGGTTGCTATGGTTAATGTCACCAGTTTTATTTTATTTTTTTTTAATTGGCTGCTGGTGTTGATATTTCACAATACCTATATTTAGACACAGGACAACATATTTTTTTTTTTTACTGAAGACTTCAGTTATATGCTAAAAACAGCAGAGCAAAGCAATTTGGAGGAGGAAAACAAAAATAAGTTTCAGTAATTAGTTTGTCTTTTAGTTCTGAACAGATTGTGTTACGAATTCCTCTCAAGTTCACATAACAGATCGCTAAGAAATTGCTTTTTGTTCAAACATAGTTTATATAGAGCATACACTTTCAGAGTGTATAATTAAAACCTGTAACACAGTATTCTTAATGTGAAAGAAGAGTAGCATTCGAAAATTGATTATGTTGGGTGGTTAGTGCAGATTGTAGATTTTCCTGCTAGCGCCTCTGTAACCATTCAAAAATGTCTTGTTGGATGGGATCTAATAAATGAAAATGACCCAAAGTTCTTTAAAATCTGTGATTTAATGTTTCGTTAGTACAATGGATATCTTCTGGAGGAATAGTGATGTATTTGGGGAGAAGGATCAAACATATAGAAATTATACTAAGGGAATAATATGGGAAATTCTTACTGGCCCCACTAGGAGTGATTAGTTTAATAGTGTTACATAAGGAAATTTGATTCTTGTCAAGCATGGGATCAAGTATGGCTCAGTTGGCCTGAATCTTTTCTCATAGGGGTGTGGAATGCTACATAATGGAAACTTCATATCTCAGGATACTAAAAACAATTCTTGCAAATGGGGCCTTGCCTGGAGAAACTAACATTCTTGTCGTAGCGTAATATACCAGTAAAAATTACATAATGAGAGTGAAGTTAGTGAGGAATATATACATACACTGAAATACTCTTAGATGCTACAAGTGAAAGTCCATTTTTCTACATAGTAGCACAGCTTCTCTGAGCACCCTCATGGGGTTCCATCATACCCGAACTTCCACTTACAAACTTATGTAGTAGAGCACTAATTCCATAGGAATTCTTATCATCTTGTCTTTCAAACTAAATGAACTCCAACAGCATTCATGCCCACATTATACTCTTATTAGTGGTTATGGAATATAAACAATGGGCTATTTCAGAAAGCTTTGTTCTTCAAAGAAAGAATTATGCAGTATTCTTGCCCAGGGCTTGCTATGCGCTAGGTTCTTAGTGCATATTTATAAACTGAAGGCAGACAACAACTGTGTTCAAGATAATTGATCAATACCCCCACGATGAACCATCCACAATCCACATGGACAAAGCTGACATCCCCAATGAGGAGGGTCCCTTTGGAGGAGGGAGGACAGGGAGGACGTTAAGGATGGTACCAACACATGCTGTTTTCACACTGAGTATGTATACTACTAATAAAGAAAAAAATGTAAAAAAAAATAATAGGAAAGTGAAGACCACAAGAAATTTGAATTCCCACCACAGGGCATACACATCTGCCCACATATGCTTACACTGCATAAACTCTACAACACACACCACAACACACATTCTCTCTCTTTCTGTCACTCTCTCTCTCTCACTCTCTCCCCCCCCCCCACACACACACCATGCCCAAACAATTAAAAAGGTAAACAAGGTAATGATTAACTTGAATATAAGGTTAGGTCAATCTGAAGACAGATACACATTAAGGATACTGTAACTCACTTTTTGTAGAACTTTTTGGCACATGCTGATAAGAGAAAATTTAATGTTGAATTGAACACATTGTAAAGATTACATTAGATTCTTTTATTAGGTATCCTACAATTAAGGAAAGGGAAGCAAAGTTAGAGATTCCTTTAGAATTCTGTATCAAGTATCCTATAGTTAAAATTTTAGATGCTTTTGCATTTGCCTTATTGGTACCCATGAGAGACTAAACAAATTTAAAGAATCTGACATTTTCTTGTGATCAGCTAACATACATGGGTATCATTGCCACATATTGAAAGTTTGTGTGCCCAAAATGTATATTGACTCTCTAGTCCTTAATGTCATAATAATTTGAGATGTGTCCTTATGGAAGTAATTATAGAACAAAGCTGTAGTCCCTACAATAGATAACACATGAGAGAGTAAAAGTAAATTTCTTCCTCTCATTGACACTGTGCCTATTAAAAACATAACAAGAGGCTAGGCATGGTGGCACATGCCTTTAATCCCAACATTCAGGAGGCAGTGGTAGGAGGATTGATGTGAACTAGAGTCCACCCTGATACTACATAGGGATTTCCAGGTCAGACTGGGCTAGAGTAAGACCCTACCTTGTAAAACAAAAAGGGAAAACAAAACAAAACAAAAACAAACTTAACAATGAGGCAATTCCTTAGGAATCTAAAGATAACACACAAATCTTGTACTTTTCATTTTTGGGTTCTAGGAGAAATAAAAATTTCTATTTTCTGAGAAATAATCTTACAGAATTGTTACACAAGTCCAAAGCAAACAGCGCTACTAAAAATACTTTTGTATGTTAAATTAAATTATAAAGCAACTTTGATTTTCTTGGAATTTTTATATAGAAAACGATTAGGCAAGTTTGGAAAAATGAACTTATTTTATTTAGGATATTGTAATTACTATTATTCATGAGGTTCATTCATGATGTTCGTACTGTAGATATATAGAAAGATAGATGAAAGATAGATATGAACATAGATATGCATAAATACAGATATAGTAGATATTTACTCAAAAATTTGAATGATATTTGAAACTGAATCTATTTCTTGCCATCAACACTTGGAAAATGACCACACTCTTGATAGCTACTTATTTTTCATGATCATTTTTGGTTATATTAAACCACCTTTCTAAAACCCCAGCACTGATATTTTAGACTCCCAATGATGTTGGTAGAATTTTGTTGCCATTCGCTTTGTATTTGTATCTGGGACAAAATGCCAGACCAACAGCAGCAAATGGGAGGAAAAATATATATATTTTGGCTTATTGTTTTGAGGGGAAGCTCCATGGTGACAGAAGAAAGCATGGGGTGAACAGAGGCTGGACATCATCTTTGCCACAGCAGGTGCAAAACAGCAGCAGGAGAGTGAGGTGAACTCTAGCAAGGGGGAGCTGACTATAACACCCCTATGCCCACCCCAACAACACACCTCTTCCAGCAAGGCTCTACCTTCCCAAATTACCACAAGCTGGGTATCAAGCATTGGAAACATGATTTCATGAAGGACACCTGATTCAAACCACCACACATGTTCCTGTACCTAGGCCAGGTGTTTAATGAGTTAAAAACTATTACTAGAATCTTAGTTAATTTTATTTTTCTTGAGATTTCGGGCATAAAATCATTTTTGGAATTAATTCCTTTCTATGAATTTGGCTTATATTTGTTATATATATATGCAGATTGTTTGGTGTTAATATTTATTATTTTATGTCCTATAATTTGTGAATTAAAGTTAGATGTTCATTCTGATTGAATGCATAGATTATGTCAATGACCTCTAAAGTTTACAAATGAAGTGCATGACTTCAAACAACTAATAAGTGACTTACATATTTGTTTCCTTAATGTTTGAATATGCATATAAATATTCATATATCTTATGTTAAAATACACATGCATTCTTTTTGATAAATACATTAAGTGGTTGTTAAATTCATATACCAGGCCTTTATTTAATCCAGGTGATCACATACTATGTAACATATAGGTATGTTGTGGGGAATCAAGTTGAACAGCTCTAAATCTAGTTGTTTGAACAATAGGTAATACTGAACAAAAGACTATAATCTTAGGTAGCATTAATATATTGAAACTTTTAAAGTATTTTGCCTTGATTTAAATGAGATATGAAGAGAAAATCTGGTTTAAGAGAAGAATTTGACTATATTTATTGACTTTCCACATCTTACTCCACCTTTCAAAATCTTTTTATTTATTTAATTTAATTTTAATTTATTTATTTATTTATTTATTTATTTATTATTATTTTTTGTAGTCTCAAGGTAGGGTTTCACTGTAGCCCAGGCTGACTTGGAATTCACTATGTAGCCTCTGGTTGGCCTCAAACTCAAAGCAATCCTACTAACTCTGCCTCCTGCATGCTGGGATAAAAGCGTGTGCCACCACACCTGGCTTCAAAACCTTATTTATGTCATCTAAAATTATATCTAAATTTTATTAAATCTTCTTCGGGAAAAAAAGGTATATGATGATCAGACCAAAAGTAAGGAAGACTTCCTTCATGATTGAAACTTAAGCATGTTAAATTAACTGAGTCCAGAGAAGAACTTTCCCAACTATAAGACAAATTTCATCACCCTCAGGCAACTCACAAGATATCTGCTGCTATCTAATAAATACTGCATCACCCAGTAGTAAATCATTAATTCATTAGAACATTGGGAGTGTCACTAATTTAACACTCCATGAAGATGGATGGACTTGATTCTACCCTATGTTTCTGTTGCTTTTATTCTTTGTCAGCTACTACTTTGTTTCCTGATGATATTTATTTTTATTGTGTGTGTGTGTGTGTGTGTGTGTGTGTGTGTGCGCGCGCACGCGCACTCACACATGTGGATAGGAATGTGTTACATGCATGAAGAGGTCAGAAGGATATACTGAACAGTGTTTTAGTTGCTTTTTACCTCATTTAAACTTATCAGGGTCTCTTAGCAAACCTATAGCTTACTGATTTGGCTAGTCTATTTGCCACTTTGCCCCAGGGATCCCTACTCTTCCTCCCTAGTACTGAGATTGCAGGCTCATGTTGTCGTTTCCAGCATTTACATGGATTCCGGGGTTCTGAACCCAGGTCCTTATGCTTGAGGCCAAGAACTTTATCTCTGAACTATACAGCTCCCTGTATAGTTCACTGTAGTTCAGGTTGGTCACAAAGGTAAAAGAAGAATTGTACATAAGATATCTACAATGATTTTTTCCTTCCCTTGTACAGAAAATAACAAGTTGTATGGTGGAGGCATGCTTAGTAGATGAACTTGTGAAAATATCTAAAGCACTAAGTACCTGGAGAGTACATTCAGAAACTGCATAAATCATATTAGTTGGGAGGAAATCAGAACATCAGCCCATGTTTGTGATCACTGAAGGAAGTGCTCAAGAATGAGCACAAACATGCAGTATTGATCCCTACTATTAAAATATATAGAGAAATTTACCAAAATTAAAGAATGAAAGTTGTTTTTAAAGGTAGCTTTCAGGGAGTACATATGAAAAACAGAGAATATAGTATTTTTCCAGAAATATTTTTGATCTGTGTGATTAGTTTAAACTGCATTACTGTATAATATTAATTAAAAATACTAATACAGGGCTGGAAATATGGCTAAGTGGTTATGGAGCTTGCCTGCAAAGCCTAAGAACTCATGTTCGAATCTCCCGGTACCAAATGAGCCAGACACCCAGTGACATAAGCATGCAATGGCACACATGTGCATGGTGGGTGCATTCATCTGGAGTTTGTTTGCAGCAGCTGAAGGCCCTGGCATGTCCATTCTCTCTCTTTCTCTCTCTCAAATAAAAATTCATTATATGAATGTATAAAGTTACCAAAATAATAAAATACATTTTAAAAAGAATTAAAATATACTAATACACAGTTAGGTATTGTGGCACTTGCCTTTAATCTCAGCACGTGGGATGCAGAGGTAGGAGGATCCCTGTGTATTCAAGGCCATGCTGAGACTACTTATTGAATTACAGGCCGGCCTGGGCTGGAGAAAGAACCTACCTGAATCTTCCCTCAACACAATATATATACAAAATATAGTATTTAAGTAAATACCTAAGTGTCGGACCCTCCGACAGGTAGAGGCCATAGTGAAGGGGGACTGGTCCAGCCGGTCCCTCTCTGGGGCTGAATGGGATGATGAGTGTCGACGACTCAGCCTTTCCTCCTAGGTGCCAGAGGAACTAAACACCACACTGAGTCTGGAGGCTGTCAAAGCAGGATCTCGTTTATTGTATATCAACACAGGTATATAGAGGAAAAAACCAAAGAATAGAAAGGGACTTTCCAAAGGAACTTTTCCTGGTAGCAACAGGGGAGCCAATAGGTGTAAAGGTCAGCAGTGGCGTGCTAATCAGGAGAGAATTGTTTGTGAGGGACACTGTGGAGACATGGGCTGTTCTATTCAGGAGAGTATTGTTTAGGAGGAACGCTATGGAGACATGAGCTGTTCACAAGGAAACCATGCATGGAACCCTCTAACGAACATTGGGAGGGTGTGGGGATGGTGCAGGGAAGGTAGGACTGCATCAGCCATGCAAGGTGCTGTGTCATGCTCAGCAGGAAGTTAGAGACAGTGCTTGGCTTGAAACTTTACTTTAGGCTTATCCATTTTCCTCTAGGCCAGAATCCTTTACATAGTGCCCAACACCTAAGCATCATTTATATAAGTGGGGAGGTATATATTCAATGTCAAAAACATGGAAATATTTGAAAAAATATTATTTGTGGGAAAAATTACTATTAACTTGGGACTACTAAGATAAAGGAATATATTAATTTAAAGAAAAATAGTAATGAAATAGTATTAAGTTTTCATATTAAGACACATATATTAGTAATATCTCAAAATAAAGTACTCTCCTCAAAATTACAATTTTTGATAGAATAAATGAAATAGCCTACAGAATCTTCATTTTGAATATTAGTCAAAGTAACTGTGATTTAATTTCCATGACTTTCTTTTGTGAACTTTGACATATGCATGTTGGACTTTACAAGAAATGCTTATCCAAAGTTAAATGAAATAGTGTCTACTTTGAAATTTTGAATTTATGTATAATGTGGACTTATATAAAGGAAATCTAAACTTTTCCCTGTGTATGTGTGGATATTTTTCAATATCAGTACAGGCTGATCTTAATTCTGCTCCTGCTTGTTTCAAGAACGCTAATAATTTTTAAAGCATGTTTCACTTTACAGAACTCTACTTAATGTTAGAATATGCCTTCCCATGAACTTCACTTTTTCCAGGTGTCCCCACACACCCACTCCTTAGAAGTAAAGGAGATATATATATATATGCTGTTATACAAAATCCACTTCAGAAGAATGAAAAATTTTCCACTTAGTATTTCATGTATTTTTCTTTTTAAATGCCAGCAAAATGAAAATGGAATAAGACTAGATTATTCTTTCTCCAAAGAGTATTAGAAAGTGATACATGATCATCATTCAAATTTTAACTATCCAATTTCTAAGGTCTCTGAGAATAATTAATCTTTCATTTCATAGTCATAAAATGTCTTTATCAATTATATAATATCCACAATCTATTTAACTCCCTTCCTCTCCATGAAGAAAGAATGCTCTATATGAATCATTATATTAATTATTTTTAATTTTTTGCTACATAATACCAACTTGCATTTTATTGTTGAGCTAGATAATTAAGGTAATAGACATTGAGAACAAGTCATGAACAGTTTTTTTTTTTTTTTAGAAAAGTCTTTTCTATATACATTTTTCACTCTAAAAATTCACATTTACTTTTATTGGCAAATGTATAAATATATATTTATTTTCACTAGTTGTGAGGGAAATTTTAGAAACACATGACAAATTTAACCAGAAAAATACAAGATTAAAAATATTTTGTTCAACAATATTACCTGAGAATGTTGCTCTGCCACATGTCAATAAACAATTTTTCATCCTACATTTTCCCATTGTGTTAAACATGGGAATCTGAGATTCTTTTATTCTTTTACATGGGTATCCAAATGCTCTTAAATTTTCAATGAATTGCAAACAAGTAAGCCAGTCAGTTAGAGATTTAGTGTAGTATAAGAAAGGTCAATTTGCTTTCTAGACTTCGGTAAAGGCCCATTCCCTGAGAAATATATTCCCTTTTCCTTGTCACTTTATCCATCCTTAACTCGTGAATTATATGGAACTTCTCATCTGTTGGTAAAGGAGCATAAGCGGACAAGCAGGCATGAACCTGTAGATGTTATAACTCAGAATAAATATGTACTTAATGCTTTCTTAATTTTAGAGAGGACTACATAAAGAGAATACATGTTATTTAATGATAATGAGTAAAATCTTAACAGATCCTGTTTTCACATTTTGTCAGATTTTGCATTTTACTCTGTGTGTTACAACCACTCTTTGGAATAATGCACAAATGGATATGAATGGTTTTACCTAAATATTACAAAATTGTAGGGAGGATAACGAAATGGCTGAATGTGTCTGTAATTTTATGTCGTTTCCACCCCAAAGTTCCCTTAGACATCAATCCTTTTTCCCTAAATACTCTTTTTAAAAATATTTTTATTTATTTATTTATTATTTACTTATTGAACAGAGAAAGAGGGAGAGAGAGAATGGGTGTGCCAGGGCCTCCTGTCAATGCAAACGAATTCCAGACACGTAAACCCCCTTGTGCATCTGCTTAACTTGAGTCCTGGTGAATTGAACCTGGGTCCTTTGGCTTTACAGGCAAATGCCTTAACCATGAAACCATCACTCCAGCCCGAGTTCCACATTTTTTAAATTTAATCTTTTTTATTGACAACTTCTATACTTGCTGACAATAAATCATGATATTTCCCTCCCCTCCCCCATCCCCCTTCAGAAATTTGTATGGATACAACATGTGTTGGTACCATCATTTCCCTCCTCCCTGCCCCCACTCCACTGAGGGTCCTCCTTAGTGTGATTGCTGGTATTCACAAAGGGGTTGTGGGTTATGAGTTGTGAAAGCAACAGTCAATCATTATGAGGGGACAATGCCTCTGGATATTCTCTCCCATCCTGTAGTTATTACATTCTTTCTGCCCACTTTTTGACAAAATTGTCTGATCCTTGGTGGGTGTGCTTTAGTGTTGGGCTCTCAGCAACTTCTGGATATCTGGCACAGGTTGTCAGGCTCACCATGGAAGCAGGATGCTTGTTCATCTTGCCAATTCCATTATGGTTTCACTTGGTCCCTAGCTGCTGTGGTAGGGGTGGTTCATCTCCTACCAGGCATTTTGTTTTGTGTATAGCTCCCCTTACCTTCCCATTCCTCTCTCACCAATCCCATATATCCTTCTTATCTGTCTGTCCCTGGAGTTGTCTCTCAGGTATGCCTGCAACTCACACTGTTCCAGGTTAAGAACAACAGATGAGGGAGAACATGTGGCATTTGTTTTTCTCTGCTTGTGTTGGTTTGCTTTGTATGATCTGTTCCAAGTCCATCCCTTTTCCTAAAAAAATCATTATAACATTTTTCTTCACTGCTGAGAATTCCATTGTGTGTATATACCACATCTTCATTATCCATTCATCAAATAATGGGCATCTGGGTTGATTCCAGTTCTTAGTTATTATGAATTAAGCAACTGTAAACATGGTTGAGCAAATATCTCTACAGTGAAGAATTGAGCCTTTAGGGTAGATCCCCAGTATAGGAAGAGCTGGGTCAGATGGTCGGTCTATTTTCATCTTTTTCCAAGAGTCTCCATATTGATTTTTATAGTGATTGCATAAGTTTGCACTCCCATTAGCTGGCTCTTGTTATTTGTAAGTGGCTGGTTTTCACATTTTCATTGATTTTTCTCAACTAGTTAAACTTCTTATACACCCATGGCTTACAATTTGCTCAGATATGTCTTTCTTGTCTTCAATGACAAAATTCATTACATGAGCATTAAGGTGAAAAATACAAAAATAAATCTGCCCTATTTAATTCACTGTTTTTGGTAACCTGTTATGGGAGCAAAAGATAACAAAATGCTAATTTATTGATGATATGAACTTGATTCAAATGTTCATGTAACGTGAGGGCATTTTTGTTTAAGAAGTAATTAATAGCAAACCATTCTTCTGTCATGGACTGTCTGTCAGTGCCCAGTGATCTCTTTATGGTACATTACATAAACCTGTTGCCTTTCAAAGGAGGAAGAAGAGCTAAATAGGAGGAAGAAATAATTAGAACGACAGGAGGAAGAGAAAGGGATGAGGAGGAAAAGGAAGGAAGGAGGAGGAAGAAGAAGAAGGAGTAAAACAGGCTGTTTACATCATATAAAATGGCTTAGGTATTTTTCAACAAGAAAAGCTATAGCTAGAAGTGGTCAGAAAAGTCGGTTTTGAAAGACTTGTCTTATCTTGAGTGACTGAAAGCAGAAGCATATAATCTTTAACAACAATTTGAAACATAACTACTCGAATTTACTGAGAGGCTCAACAAAGTAAGTTATCCAGCTTATACAGCAATTCTTGCCACACCTATGTAATATTATGTATTGTTTTGGTGTTGAATTATGCCTTTTGACTAATTGTAACATAATTAACTGTAAATACCATATTTAATATGTTTGTATAAATGTATTTGTATAGTGGAAGAAACTTTGTCTGATACTTCTAAAGTATATCTTGATCAACATAGCTTGCATGAAGAATTCAGTTTTCTTAAAGGAACCTCTATTAAGAACAGAAGAATATGAAGTATATAGAGAATAATGATGCATTGTGTTGTGAATGTTTTTTGAATCATATTTCAAAGAAAATTAGAGCCAAACACAAGATAATAATGAAAGCTTTCAGTGTTGCAAAATTCCAGATGGTCTGATGATTTAAAAAAAAAATATCTAGACATTACTGTCTTTATTTTGCATTCATGTCAAATGTGGAGAGAGCAACTTACTGCCATTTATTATAGGAAACAAATATTATCATTGTGTTTAGGGACAGTTTAACACACATATTGTTTTGAAGGAGTTAAATTTTGAAATGACAATTATGCTCCATGTTAGTGCTCCTGGATTAAGGTTTTTAAAAGATGTTATTAGTCCATAAAATTTATGCTCATTTCAATGTTCTTTTTAACTCAAGGAACCTGACTAATCATTATATAGATTAATTTATACCAGCAGCCTTCAAGTTGGGGTAATTATCTCATTATTCAAATTTGTGTAAGGGCAAAGCAGACATCTCTAAAGGTCATGAAGAACTGGCAATAAAGGTGTCCTAATAACATTTCTTTTCTTCATTGATACTACCTCTAGTACCTAGGAGTAAAATGAAGGATGATCTTGCTGTAACTTTTTCTCTAGCTTAAGCAGGAGATCATTATTAAGGATAGGGTGGGATTTGATTGCATATCAGTTATTGTGAAAACATCATGTAAATTTTATCATATATTTCTTACTTGCAAAATAGGTTGAAAAAGAATAATGATAACAGAACATTAAACTTAATTTAAATGAAGCTAAGTGATTTTCTTTTTCTTTCCTAACATAAGTTTTAGTTCTAAAAAGCTAAAAATTCATTTTTTAGTTCTAACCAAGGAGGTGAAAGACCTTTACAATGAAAACATAAAAACACTCAAGAAAGAAATTGAGGAAGACTTGAGAAAATGGAAAGACCTCTCATGCTCCTGGATAGGCAGAATTAACATTGTGAAAATCGTTCTAAAAACCTTAAAAAAAAATAGGATTTTGCTTGACAACAGTCAAATGTATTATAGGAAAATTGCTTTTATTCTCATTTTACTGAAAATAGAAATGTCCCTTGGGAGCAGCCCACACTGTCATGGCAGAAATATGGACTTTGCTGATTTTTGGGTAGAATGACTGAATGATACTGGGCCTCTAGTGAAGCTGTCTATGACACATGAGTTCTTACTACTTTCTGACGCTGTTTAATAAATAGTTTATCCTATGTCTATTTAAAGTACTTATATACTTTTGCGTATACCAAAACGATATTTCCTTTCCTATGAAAGCTAAGACTCACCAACATGTTCTCATGATACAGAGACAAGATTTGAAAACAGTTCCAACAAGACCAGATGCAAAAACATCAATGTGTCTTGTTAGTTTCACTTTGCTAGTTAGTAAACAACATGGAATCTTAAAGTTGTGACCTATAAATATTTAATGAGAAATATTTATGTGCTTAACAAAATATGTCTTGTCCAATAAGCACGTGATAATTGAAAAAATAGGCCCAGAATCAAAGTCTTGGTTAGTGATGAGATGGTTTGGAAATTTCATGGCAGCCCTTCTAGATTGATATACTACCTGTTAAGCTTAATAGTTTATTGTGTGTCATTTAAAAAACAGATCAGTGTAAAAGACTTCATATTGTTTTCCTGTGAAACTGGAAGAGATATATATTTGGCAGAATGTTACATTGTGCTATGAATATCCTAAAGAAATTTAATGAACTTAAAGCTTTGTAGTCATAATTACAAGTTGCCTTCCTGAACACACCTACTAGTCTGAGAAGTGTTATTTCATCTCTATCTGCATTGTCTCTGCAGAACTTTACTTCCTTGTCCAATCATAAAGTAAACAAGAATTTATCACCAATATTTTATTTCTACTAAAATGAATCATAAATACATTTTACATTTTTTGTTAAATCTGAAGATATTTCTCATATTTTTTACTTGAACAACTTTATTGAGTTTCACTTTTCTCATGATTAAAATGCAAATCAATGAATTTTAGTATTTTCAGGCCAATGTGCTTACATCATCAAAATGAACTGAGAAAAAATGTCATTGTTCAAAAACTGATCCTTCATCCTCCAGTTCTCTCACTCCTCCAGCTCCATGAAGCCAGTAATCTATTTTGTGTCTGTACTATTGCTTGCTTTAGAAACTTCATGTACATGGAGCCATTCCATGTGTGAATCTCTGTGACTAGCTTCTTACTTACTCTTAGCATAATAATTTGAAGTTCCTTTATGTATGTATCTTTACTTCATTACCTTTTATTACTGAATAATATTGTATTCTCTCTACCATACTTTAGATATCACTTGTAAGTTGCTCAATTTCGGGCTGCACATTATTTGGGAAGTGCTATGAATTTTTCTTTACACTACTACTCTGTTTCTTTCTATTATCTATCTATCTATCTATCTATCTATCTATCTATCTATCATCATCATCTATCTATTGTCTATGTATAGTCTTTATTCAGGGATGGAATTAATGATAATTCTGTTTAATAGTTTCCAGATATTATGATAAAAATAACTCGATTTTTAAAACTAGGCAAACACTCTGGATATACATTTATTCCCCAAAGTTATGCTGTTAAACAGAAGAAAGGATACAAAGTATTAGTCACTTTCTTCATAATATTTCTTTTAGTATAAGTGACTTTTGATGACATTAATTTATCCAGTTTTCCTCTGTCACTTTCTTTGATATTACTGTTGTGTTTTGAACATAAAAGTCATGTGTGATAAGCTTGGAAAACATGAAAATATCAAGATCTGAAGGAAAAAAGTAAAATAAAACTCAATCTACCATTTAAAGACAGCCATTATTAATACTTGAATATTTCTTTCTTTTTACTTTCCATACATTATACATATTTATATTGTTGAAATTACACCTGTATAATATACATTTTTATTTTTTTAATATACATTCTAAAATCAATGTTATTTTCAAATGGATTTATTGAACTCTCGTTCTGAATGAAGTAGTTTCTTCATGGTGTTCTCTAGCACCTCTGGCTCAAAGTTTAACTGTTTTACTCACTGTCATTTTGGCTCATTAAATGTTTACCATTTTAGTGACATCTCGTCATGACAAATTACCAGACAAACAACTTAAACCTGGAAAAGTTTGTTTGGATTCACAGTGTCCAAGGTTTCAGTCTTCTAAAGTGCAGAGGTCAGTTGGCTCCATTGTTTCTGGGCCTAAAGCAATACATGGCGGCAGGAGGGCATGATGGGAAGGAATGGTGCTTAACATGGTAGCTAGGAAACAGAGAAGAAAAAGAGGGGTACTAGGCATACCGAACTTCCTCTAGCAAGGACCCATTATTTTTCAACATCACCCTATTAATGTCATCAAACAACAAATCAATCAATTACATAACCCACAAGTAAGACACTAAAAGCACTTCTCAGAAGCCCAACTCTTGGCAAGCAAGACTTTTTAAGTACCCTGTACTAACTGTTCCACAGGAGCCCCAGCAATCAAAATTTATAATGTGAACATTGGGGTTAACTTTAGATACAAATCATAACCATTTGTTGTATTCAAGTTCACATTGCTGACAGAAATCACCTGACCAAGACCAGCTTTTGGGAAAAACAGGTTTATTTTGGCTTAAAGTCCCAAGGGGAAGCTTCATGATGGCAGGGGAAAATGATGGCATGAGAGGAGGGTGGACATTATTCCCTGGCCAGCATGAGGTGGACAACAGCAACAGGAGAGTGTGCCAAACATTGACAAGGGAAAACTGGCTATAATACCCATAATTCCGCCCCCAACAACACACTGCCTCCAAGAGGTGTTAATTCCCAAATCTCCATCAGCTGGGAACCTGGCATTCAGAACAACTAAGTTTATGGGGGACACCTGAATCAAAATACCACATTCCGTCCCTGGCCCCCATAAACTGCTAACCATCCATGATGTAAAATGTAATGCATTCAGTCCAACTTTTAAAATACTCATATTTTTAATAATCCTAATAATGTTCAGACATCCTCATAATCCAAGCTCTTTAAATGAGCCACAATACCGAAAAAAGTACAAAAAAAAAAAAAAAAAAACACCTATAGTGGTACAGAATAAAAATTCACACTGCAAAAGATGGCATTGGGCATAGCAAAGAAATATTCAACGAATACAAGATTTAAACAGGGTAAGCATCAAACTCTGTAATTCCAAGTCCAACAACTCTAGTCAGTAACAAATCTCCAAGGTCAATAATTCTAACCAGGGACAAGTCTCTAGAATTCCAATTCCACCCCTCCAGCTAGGCTACTCACAGTCCTGAAAAATACCCAGGACCAGCAGCTTCACTTGGCAGCCATCCCTGGTCCTGGCATCTCCATTGGGTGTCCACAGCAACCCACAGTCCATCCCCTCAGCTCTGTCTTGTCTCCAAGCAGGCATCCAGCAAATCTGCTTCACACTGCTCATGTCATTTCCAAAACACAAGACTACATTGCAAAATCAATGACCCTCTCTTTCCTGCATTTCTTATACTCCACAAATCCAAGTAGGGTGCCAATTTGTTAATCCAGGGGAAATAAAGCAGATTTTGAAGAACGGGACACTCCTTTAGCATTCAGGCCCCTTCAAACAAGTCTACATACTTCTTATTGCCCCAATCTCACAGGTGGTAATCTTTCATACAATTACAGCTGAACAGGTAGCAATTTTGGCCCAATTTTTTTCTTTCTATGCTATATCCCTCTGTACACAAAAGTCCGTTTCTATGCAAAGCAACCCTGTACAAGTTCTGAGGACATGGCCATAATAGCAAGCCTTTCACACAAACTGATTAAATCCTAGTCCAAGCAGAACTCTTTCTCACCCTCACAAGCCAAACCTCACAGTCCATAGTTCTTCTTGCATTCAGTTCTTTCAACTCTGACCAGAATAGTCCATCAAGCTGTACTTACATCTCTTAGGCCAAGGTTTCAAATCCTTCCACATTCCTTTTGAAAATCAGCTCCAAAAGGCCAAAGGCACACAGTCAGGTGTCTAGCAGTGATCTCATTCCTCGGTAACAACTATACTGTTGCAGTCAGGTTTGCATTGTTGGTAGGAATCAGCCGATCAATAGCAGATTTGGGGGGAAAACCTAGTTTATTTTGATTTACCGACTTAGGGAAGCTCCATGATGGCAGGGGAAAATGATGGCATGAGCAAAGTGTGGACCTCACCCTCTGGCCAACATCAGGTGAACAATAGCAACAGGAGAGTGTGACAAACATTGGCAAAGGGAAACTGGCTATAATATCCATAAGCCTGCCCCAACAATAGACTGCCTCCAAGAGGTGTTAATTCACAAATCTCCATCAGCTGGGAACCTAGCATTCAGAACACCTAAGTTTATGGGGGACACCTGAATCAAAACACCATACCACTCTATTATTTACATACTTAAATTTTTTATCTGCATGCCACAATTTGTGTAAAATAGCAATGGACATTTTTAACATAATTTTTCAAAGTGGTTTCCAGTCAGTAATAGTGGTTATGTTATATAGTGTGGTGACAAATTATAAGAACAAACTGTGGGCTCAAACTAGGTGAATGAACTGTGGGAATAAACTATGGGAATGAACTAAAGAATTGGGAATATTTCCTATGAGTCTTTCATATAGTTTTGTGATATTGCTGTGAGATGCTAATTCTTTGCTTGTTGTAACTTGCTCCAGAGTTAATTTTACAACTGAGTCATCTACCTACTTACAGAAATGTGACTAGATTTTTTTCTGCTTTGGTGTACCTTGTGAATAGCATAGATGACCAATATTGACAAGCAATGCTTAGAGATGCTGACTGATTTTAATATATGTTTTATGCTCTTTTCCTTAGTGGTATGGTTGTACTCTCTACTCAGAACAATGTTAATGTTGAAAACTATAAGGTCAGTAACTACGGGCCCACAGATCTGTTGAAGGCAATAGATGGGCTTAAAGTGATTGCTCTTGTGATCAGAGTGCATGTGTGTTCTGGATCAGCAGTTTCCAACAGGTCATACCCCTAAATATGTTCCTTTAACAAATGTTTAAGAATTATCCAAAGTCAAACATTCCTTACTCTTTGCTACTTGTTCACTTATTGCTGTTTTTTCTTTTCTTTTTTTTTTTTTCCTATTCAAAAAAGTGCCATTGAGTGTATGCATGCAGAGGAAGCCACAGGCACAGTAAATCAGGGCAGTGGTAAGCAAATGCAGTAGTCTTAATAATGGCTTACTCTAAATTTTTCTTCAGTTTCTTGTTTCCTCAGGTTGCTGTTAGAGGCAGTTAGCCTACTCCTGAGCTGGGTGTATCAGGAGTTAGTGCTCTAAGTTCCTTGGCTCTACTCCCAGAAGCAATTTCCCCACATCTGGATAGGAAAGTTCAAGAGGTTATTCTTTTCCAAATAAGGGCTGTTCCAACATATATATTAGTACTGGTATAGCAGTTGTATATAACAATGGAAATGACTGTACCTTGTCTTATCTTTTCCTGCTCAAAGTCCAGTGGATGTCAGGTTTTGCACTTAACATGTATGACAATTTATTTTTTAACTTCTATAATAGT
This sequence comes from Orientallactaga sibirica, assembly GCA_036365145.1. Lineage (NCBI taxonomy): Eukaryota > Metazoa > Chordata > Mammalia > Rodentia > Dipodidae > Orientallactaga > Orientallactaga sibirica. The sequence goes on along the minus strand of JAEOAD010000004.1, from coordinate 25,592,073 downwards.
TAAAATGCCCTCATTAACACCTTGTGCAAAACAGTAATGACTTAGTGAATTAAACGAAGGCATACTCAGTGGGAATATTTTATGATAACAAAGTGACCTAGAGCTCTGAAATATGAAATCTACATTAAGAGAGGAAATGACAAGAATGAAAGCCAAGATGCTTTGGATAATATCCTGTCAAAAATCACTCCCTGAACTTGCCTCATTTAATTCTTTTATAACCTAGTGACAAGAATGATGTATTACTTATTATTTTAAAAGATTCTTCAATAAACTAGAAAAGTAATGAACAGTTCTTTTAACCCTGGAGCCAGAAATAATTAGGATTATCTGCACTATTTAGTTTGAAAAGAATCAGACACTTTTCATGGTCTATTACTTCAGCTGTGATATTTGATCATCTATATATACAAGTCATTGAAGGTTGTTCAACCTTAGAATTCCTCAAATGGACTTAGTTAGCCTCAAATGAACAGTCAAGTGCATGTGCTACTTTTCTATTACACATCTGTCTTGAACCTACCTAAGTCTGAATTGCTGAAAGATGAACATATTGATTTTAAATACCATGGAGAAGTCTCAACTACTTCTTACTTATAAATATACTTCATTGACTACAATACTAGGAGAGAAAAAATATATTTATAATTTAAACTGTAGATATTGATTATAATTGAATCCCAATTCATCCTTTATATTTAATTACAATTCTGTTATTTTGTGTAAACATTAATTTTTATTTTGAGATAGAAAGTTTCTTTTTTCCCACAGAAGTAACAAAATACTTAAAAATTGAATGTACACCAGTTTGAAAGATATAAGCTTGTACATACATATAAATCCATAATGCTGCATTGTATCAATTCCAAAAGAAATGTCTTAGAATAATAGTTTACATATTTAGCTCATAATAATCTTTAGTCATATAGTATCTGTTTTCTCTTGGTTTTCAATGTTCCTTAATGTTTTCATTGTTAAAGAAAGAATGAGGGGATAGTGAAGGGATTTTATCTATATTTAGTCTATGCTACTAAATCAGTGGACCGGTGGGTTTTATTTTTCAATTCTGCCAAAGGGAAACTATGGTTAATTTTCAAATGCAAATTTATCAATAAAGTTTGAGGGGAGATTGTTAGAGGCAAAAAATTATCACCACGGAGAATTATGGCCACCATATTGTTAATTGTTCCCCCTAACCCCCCAGTCAGAGGGTATCCTCCAGTTCAGTTCTATCTTGATGGTCCTGCTAGATATGATCAGAAATTCACTAAGAGTTAATGAGTATGGAATCAGATGTCATAAATTTGAATTCTCATTTACTATTTTACATTGGGCAAGTTATTTATCTAGACAGTGCTAGTTTCATCAGTGATTAAAGGGTGTTAGAGATGATATTAAAGTGTTACTGTTGATGTATAGGTTGACTGTGAGGTTTAAGTTAGAAATACTGATAAAATAAATTGCTTGCTGGTAAAGTTTACAAGGTTAGTATTCAATTATGAGTTATTTGTGTATTCACTTTTTCTTGTGAGAAAAATATGAAAATAGAACCTATATGAAAATGTATTAAAAACTGAGTTTTCTTTACAAGGGGCAAGGATAGTGAGAAGATAAATTAAAAATATTTTAAACATTGGAGATTCTCACACGTACTGACACTGATCTATCTGGACTAAGGTTTTCTAAGTAATAAAGTTCATTGTTGGAGTTCCAATCTACTGATTCTGCTTATGTACATTCCAACAAAGATACATGCATGTTTTTATGTTTAGTCCTGGAAAAAGTTAAGAGGGCAGAAACTGTGATATATGTGTGGTATGTGATATTTCAGTGACAGAAACATGTACACATTTGATGATTCTATGTATATGTATATGTATATGTATATGTATATGTATATGTATGGAAGATAAAGTAAATATGAGTGCCAACACTAAATTTAGATTAACACTGTCTTAATTAGAGCTTTTGATGTAGATCAAATTTGGAGATGAAGCAAGCATTACATTTGATGGCATTAAGACATAAAAGTATGTCGAATGACACTGAGAATCCATTAAATTATAAAGTATTTGAAGAAAATGCCTAGTATCCCTATTTCATCATTCTTTTACAAATGGAGATATGTTAAAATTCTATACACTCTTGGAAAAAACAAAAACTAATGAATTCATTTGAACTCAAGATTTAAGTTAGCTATTTTATGTAGCTGAATCAAACTAAATCAATAAACAATTATTTTTATACAATCCCATCCTCCTTTGAATAACACTATTAATCTTGGGTTAATTTTCTCATACAATTGTTGTAACAAGAAAGAAAGTTATTGGGTTTTATATTCCAAATACTATTTAAAAATGTGTATAAAAGGATGTAAAATATATTCTCTCCAAATCAATATTAAGGAAAAAGATTAAATCCATACCTCATCTATATCACCAAATAACAAGTCTTACTATATTCCCTGGTAGAGTGGAAACAAATCTTCTATGAAAAGCATAAAAATGGTACATTTAACTAGTGTGCATTTTTGTGTCCACCACTCTTTCCATTTTTATGTTTAATTACTAACTTTTGTAACTAAAAATGTCATGTTAATTTTTAAAGACAAAATGTAAGGGTCTATTATCCTTCAATGAGTGCTTGTCAATATAAACATTCACTTTATTTTCCATTGCTGCCTTCATTCATCTTTCTTTCATGACTCAAAAGACATCACATTACAAGGCCTCAAATCCGATTTTTAGTTTAATTTTTTATTTGAGAGAGAGAGAGAGAGAGAGAGAAAGGGAGAGAGGAAGAGGCAGAGAGAGAATGGTCATGCCAGGGCCTTTGCATGCGCTGTGAATGAACTCCAGACATGTGCGACCCCTCTTATGCATATGCAACATTGCATTCTTGTGTCACTTTTGCGTCTGGCTAAAAGTAGGACCTGGAGATTTGAATAAGCATTCTTAGGCTTCACAGGCAGGTGCCTTAACCACTAAGCCATCTCTCCAGCCTGAGTTTAAATATTTTAACTTGACTTATACCAGTTAAGAGGTTTCTACTTATTGACCCCACAGTTCTCTTTTTCAAAAACAGGGTGCATATGCTCAACATGAAGCTCATGATTTTCCATCTGGTCTAGCATTCACCATGGAGATCAAATATAACATCAATATCTTGCTACCTACACTGTATGTTATTTCTCAGTAGTTTCTCATTACCATGGAAAAATATAATTCACTTAGTTTCAAAATTATTTTTTTTCTTTATAATCATTGCTGTATTAAGTTTTAATTTCTTGATAACCTGTATCTACTCAGTGGTACTCATTTACTTTGGATATGGGTTTATGTCAAAATATGGGTTTAGGTAAGAAAAAGTAGAGTGAATTTTGTATTTTTGAATTTTCAAGAAGTTCACATATAGAATGATGTTTTGAACTACAAGGCTAAGAAGAAACACACTAGTTTATAAAATGAGGGGGAAAAAGTAATTTCTTGCATAAATAAAAAAAAATCACATGCTGGAGGGTATGCATGTCAGACATAGAGTGAGTAGGCCAAATCACTGTTCCCAGACTCCTCCCAGTCTCCTGGTCACAGTAGGTCCCCCTGCAGCTGTCTTGGGGCTACTTGGACCCTGTGAGCTTGCTGCAGAAGCGAGACCCTGATAAAAGTGCCCAAGGGTCCCAAATTCCTGCAGCAGAGGGTGCACAATTGGACATAGAGTGAGTAGAACAGATCCCTGTTCTGTGACACCTCCCAGGTCCCTGTAGGTCCCCCTGCCCCTGCTTTGAGGTGGCCTGGACCCTGTGTGGGAGCTGTGGGAACAGACCTTTTGCTTTGGTATTCTGATTGGCTCCTGGCTTCAAACATCCCTATTGCCCTGAGTCAGAGGGTGCACAAGCCACTGTAGAAGCATGCCTCCTGCCTGTGTTTCTCCAGCTTTCTGGTGCCAACTTCCAAACTCATGATTCCTGTGTGATGAAGAGCAAGTGGATGAGTAGTCCAAAGCTCCAAGTTCCCAGGTACTTTTGATGTAGCTGTAATCTCCACAATCTGTGCATCTTTGGTTATAACACAATTGTACACCAGTATACCAATCCAGTTCATATCTTCTGATGATCCCACGAGGACAAAAAGTTGCTTCCTCCTCAAAAAAACAAAGTGTCTCCCCAAGATTGGTAGACCACAATGCATAAAAGCCAATGAAAATCAGAAAACTGAGAGATCTCCACCAAGGATGTCTAGTCTCACAATGGAAGCTTCCAATGATATCATAGAAAAATCAATAGAAATTCAAACCCAAAATGAAAACAGAATAGCCAATGAGAGCCTGATCGAAAGAATTGCTGAACTGGAAGCAAACCGTCAAAAAACCAACAATTGTATCAATGAATTTGAACAGAATTGTCTCTTACAGCATTCAGCTTTTGAGAGCAGGTTTAATTGGATTGAAGGAAACATTAGAACCCTAAAAAGAGATATGATGAATTGAAGGTGAGTCAAGAAATGGAATATATCAATAACTGATTGATTAAGCTTAATGAAGACTTCATCAAATACAAGAATGAATGCCAGCAAGCATCAAGAAAATCAGAACTCAAACTGAGACCATACCTCAAAAAAGAGATAGACAAGATGCAAAATGATACAACTGAAAACAAATATCATATAGAGCTTGTAAAAACCTCTATAGAACCCTGCACTAACAGAGTTAGTCATGTGGGAGACAGAAACTCTCACCTGGAAGTCAAGACAGAAGAAATTGCTTGGGAAGCCAAAAATCATTGCTAAGTTCAAATAATCAAGGGAACAGAATACAAGGAAATAATGGGACACCCTAAAACGACCAAACATCAAGATCATGGATATACCAGAAGGAGAGGCAATCCAGGATAGAGGCATAGAGAATATATTCAACAAAATTATTGAAGAAAATTTCTCCAATCTCTCAAAAGAGAGGTCCATCCAGATGCAAGGAGCCCACAGAACACCAAACAGACAGGGCCAAAGAAGAAACTCTCCAAGGCACATCAGAGTTAAAACTCTTAACAATGTAAATAGAGAGTGGTAAAAGCAGCAAGACAGAAGCAACTTACTACATACAATGGAAATCCCAATAGAATTACTCAATTTTCTCAATAGAAAGCCAGAAGGGCCTGGAATGGATCTCTTCAAAGTTTAAAACACTATGGTTTCCAACCCAAGCTACTCTACCCAGCCAAAGTATCCCTCATAATATATAGTTGTAGCAGAGAGCTTTAGGTTTGCTGAGATGAACTTCCAGACCAGGCACAGTTATGGAGGAAGGGATATTATTTATTGAAGCTTACAGATCCAGGGGAAGTTCCATAATGGCAGAAGAAGCTGGCCTGCATTCACAGGACCAAACACAGAGAGCAAAGGAACAAGCAAAAACCCACACAGCACAGTACACCCCAGGAACTCCAGCTAGGCATACTTTGCATATCTTTAGATTGGAATCCTAAAACCACCACACCTTAAGATCTGCCCAGTGTCATTGCCTCCAGCCAGAGGATATAGATGTAAACAACAAACTAATAAAACAGTGAATATATTGGGGGTCATCTATTCAAACTACCATAATAATGAAAAAAAAAATTATGTGAAAAAAGTCAACTATATGATTATATGAACACAGAGCCAAACGTACAGAGACTACTTCAAGGAATACTCTACATAGAAGAGTCAAACAACCAATTCCAAGAGCCTAAAAGAATAAGATCACAATAGCCAAAACAGACCAGGCTCAAAAAACTACAAAACAACAACAACAAAAAAAAAAGCATCAAACCCTGTAAAGTACACCATTATGGCAGGGATTAATTTGAACCTCATAGTAATAACCTTAAATATTAATGGTCTTAACTCACCCTTCCAAAGACAGAAGTTATTAGAGTGGATCAAAAAAGGGGAAACCCAGTTCACCACTAAAGTAGACACCTCCTTCGGGTGAAAGGATGGAAAATGATATTCCAAGCAAATGGAAATAAAATCAAGCAGACATTACTATATTAATATCAGATAAAATAGACTGCACACCAAAATAAATCAAAAAGTACAAAGAAGGCCACTTCTTACTCTTCAAAGGAATGATTCAACATGAGAACATCAATTCAAGGGCAAAAAATATTAAAAATTGAAACAAAGAAAATTTTAAAAACTGACAAAGTCACAGGAAGGAGAAAATGGAAATGATTAGTAAATAAGTTAAAATTTTACTGTGAGGTTCAACTATTATAGGATAAAGTGGCAGGGCTGTCCACTTTTAAGTCATGTAGTAGGCAATTGAGAAACCCACAAATTGGACGAAGAATCAAAGACAATCAGGAGAGTAAAATGATGGAAACATTCTGACCTTACTTATGTTAGAATACTTTAAAAAAAAATGTTTTTGTGGCAAGCCCAACAGACTGGCCTTTTGTTTTCTAATGTGTGTATGTGACAGAGAGAAAGAGAAAGAGGAGAAAGAGAGAGAAGTGGTACTCCAGCACCTGTCGTCACTGTAATCGGACTCCAGATGTGTGTGCCACCTTGGGCTTATGTGCAACCATGCCAGTATCACCTTGTGTATTTGGTTTATGTGGAAACTGGACAGTCAGACCTGGAGAATCGAACAAGAGTCCTTAGGCTTGGCAGTCAAGTGCCTTAACCTCTAAGCCATCTCTCCAGTCCCAAGTCTTTATAATCTAGTGATTGTCGAATGCACCAGAGTGGTTGCTAGAAAGATATATGACATCTAATAGAGTTTAACAAATAGGAATCTGGATTGGGAATGTGAGCATATGCTAAAGTTGTATACAATAAATAAAAACTAAAACCTAGTTACTAACAATGAATAACACCCAAATCCCAATGTCAGATACTACAGGGCCCTCAGACCATCTTTACTCCATATTCACAGTGAAGTGAAGTTATGCATTCAAAAGGATCATTTTTTTTTGGGGGGGGGGTGGGAGAGAGAGAGAGAGAGAGAGAGAGAGAGAGGGAGAGAGAGAAAGGAAGACAGAGATGAGCATGCCAGCAGCCTCTCAGCTGCTGCAAACGAAATCCAGATGGATCTGCCCCCTTGTGGTCAAGTGTGGCATTGCACCCTTGCATCACTGCATCTGGCTAAACATGGGACCTGGAGATTGGAACCGCTGGAGATTGGAAGTGGCGTTCTTTACACTTAGGAGGCAGGCGCCTTAACTGCTAAGCCACCTCTCCAGCCCAAAGGGATCAATTTTTAACTTAGCAAATGTATTATAAGAATTACTGTATTTTCATGTTGTGAAGTTGTGTGAACTGACATGTTCTGTATGCCTATTGTTAGTTCACCAATTATTTTATGAACATTGATTGTTATCGCCTAAGAAATATTAGTTCTTATGAAAAATATCCTAAGGCATGAAATTTTTAAATGTATCCTTTTGATGCCAAAGTATTCTAGAGAATAAATTCAATACCAGAGTCTATAATCTACAATGACAGCCGGGCATGGTGGTAGATGCATTTAATCCCAGCAATTGGGAGGAAGATGTAAGAGGATCTCTGTGAGTTTGAGGCCAGCCAGTGACTACAGCCTGTGACTACCTTCAAAAAGAAAAATATTGCTTTTGCCTATAAAAAGGATTAGGCCAATCCATTTAAAAAATACATGATATACAATTTGATATATATGTATATATATATATATATATATATATATATATATATATATATACACACACACACACACACATACATACAAATATTTATTACTTGGCACTTTTGTTAAACAGTCTATTCTATACTAAATAACTTCCCATGCATGATCATGCAAGTGACACTGATTTTTTTTTAACACAAAATAACTTTTATTATGGTCTTTCTTACATAGGGAAAAATCAAGAGCAAGTCATATATTGGATTGATTTAAAAATTTTTCAGTTTTTGATTTCAGTGCCTTAATATTCCTTAAGCATGAAAATTAAAATTGTCAAAGTATGCTTTCTACAAAAGCATGGGATAAACCATTCATTCAGGAAGAAGAGAGCCCTGTACTTATGTCATCTAGATCTTTTCCTTACTCTTTAACATGTGCAAGGACACAAAGACAGGGTTCTACCTGACGTTTCCTGCCATCAGACCCATCTTTTGGACCCTTGGCAGGAAATGACAGAAAGCATAGTGTGCACCATGAGGGAAAATGTTCCAAGAGAGCTAAGATAATTGAGCTTTTTCTATTTATAATCCCCTTAACTTTGCCACTAACAGCTACCTCCTCTAGCAGGGAAACCTACTTATGTATTTGGCACTGATCCCTATCAGCATTCCTGAATCTTGGGAGTCCTATAAAATATGAATTTGAACCAAAGAAATTAATCTTGAGCTCCCCCCAGAGGCTAGACCATGTAAATGACATATACTTCTGCAGAAATCATGGTCAAAGAATTCTAGAAGACAGGTGGTCCGTTACCTCTCTGTTTTAAGTTTCTTCTGATTGCATCAGAATCATTTTCCATAGTTTAATAACATTAGCTACTTCTGATAATTTTCATAAAGAGGATTTATTATTTGTAGGCATACAAAAATATACTTTGACCTACTTTAGGTCCTTATGGTTTAAATAAATTACTTAATAGTCATTCTTTCTGGAATTTGAGTTGTTTTTATTTTTTCATATTGGATTTCTTTGAATATCAATAAATATATACAAATTTTATTGGTATCAAAATAATAATTTTATTTATTCCTCACTATGTCCACACTTCCAGTTTTAAACCCTAACACATATATTATTGCTATAAAATACCAGATATTTCTCTCAATTGTCAATATTTTTTCAGAAACTTGTGAATTCAGATAACATATATTCCTAGAATGAGACTTAGTAAATGAGAAGTGAGATAGGATCATAATTAAAGCTTTCTTTCATTTTGCTGTCATTGGCAGTTAAATATGGCAGTTACAATGAGTGCTTCAGAAGCAGCCATTCCCTAGACAAGATATTGACATTTTAAAATTGTTAAAATATATGAAGGAGAGAATTCATGATTGTATGTCTGAAACAATATCAGAAAACTTCCACTAATGATGCCCTGGATGCTGTTATTCAGTGCAACATTACTCCTAATCCTAGGTGAGAAACAATCAGTGCAGTTCACATGGTTTAGTAAATGATTCAGGCGAACATTTCCTGAATGGCATGTGGTTTGTAGAACGTTTTTATTTGTTCTTATTTTCTTACATTTAAGGAATAATGAAAGCAGGCTCAGTCATGGTAAGTCATGGCTAATAGTTATGGAATAGAAGCATATGGTGGGAAGTACTTTGTCAATCTTTGACAAAACTTTGGCATTTATTATGAATAATTTGTTTTTCTCTCCTTATACTGTCCTGCATCAGCACAATGTAAGACTATAAGCCTTTTCTTACTTGTCCATGAGGCTCTTGGAAGAAAAGAGTGTAAATAGAAGAGAGAATGCCAGAAGTGTTAATAAGCATTAACAAAAGAGCAGGAAATAGCTGTGAATAACAGAGATATACTTGCTTAAAAGGAACATTTAAATCCTTTAAACAAGTTAATACATTAATTTGTTCGTCAAATATTTATTAAGAATGTATTCAGTGAAAGCTATTGAGGTACTGAAGGGTTAGAATAGTTAAAAGATAAGCTTCCTTCATTCAGACAACAATCTTTGAATTCAGAAGTTAAAAAATGTATATAGTCAGATATTTGTGGCTTCTATAAAATTAGATTTACTCTGAAGACTGACAGTTATGTTACAGAAAGCAAAGAGAGATTTCTACAAATAGCTCTATTGTGGAACCAGCTTACTTAACACTAGCTGCCTACATGGAAGACAATACTTCATCAGGAGCATGGAGATCTTTGCACACCCTATTCCACTTCAGTGCAGTCTAGGGTAGATGGAAGTTTTAGGATATGTGGTCCTGGTAGGAGTTCATGCCATGCTATATTTTGATGACATTATTATTATTGCTCTCATATTATGCAGGTCTTGGGTAGGCAGTAACAAGCACTGTGAGGTCATAAATATAACGGCCATTTTGTTTCTTGAAGACAGTATCCCACAGCAATTTTCCCCCATCCTTTGGCTCTTACATTCATTTTGCCACCTTTTTTTTTTTTTTTTTTATTTTGTTTTGGAGAGAGACAGAGAGAGAGGGAGAGGAAGACAGATAGAGATGGGTGCACCAGCAGCCTCTCAGTGGCTGCGAACGATGCGTGCTCCCCCTTGTGATCAAGTACGTCATTTTGCCACCTCTTTCACATTGATTTCCTGAGAAATGAAATCAATAAAGATGTTGTGCTTACTGCTGGACATTCAACTGTTAATTCTTTTAAGTGCTTTGATTAATTTTGACTCTCCCATTACTCACTACCATCTGAAAAAGAGAAGCTTCTATAACTAAAGGTTAGGTTATTTGTAATATATGGACATAGAAATAAATATCTAGAGGGGAATTTGGTGGGCATACTATATATATATATATATATATATATATATTTAGCCAAACAACAATAGCAGCTTCCTTCCTCTAGAGCTTGTGAGTTTCCTAGCCATATACATTATTTTCAATAATTTTATTCATTTATCTGAGAGAGATGTAGACAAAGAGAATTGAGAGGGAGAGAGAGAGAGAAAAAAAAAAAAAAAGTATGGGCTCCCCAGGGGCTCCTGCCACTGCAGACAAACTCCTGGTATATGTCAGTATAATCTTTTCCAGATCCATCCCTGCAGAACAGGTATGGCGATACCTCAAGCTTTGTTTGTTTGTTTGTTTGTTTGTTTGTTTATTTATTTATTTATTTATTTATTTATTTTCTTTCTGTTCTTTTTTAAAATTTATTTTAATTTTAGGTTCATGTTGGCGCCTCTGGTAGCCTCCTTTCTGACCTCCGCCCTCCAAAGGGACCCTCCTCATTGGGGAATGTGGGTCATGCATTGTTGGGGTAGCCAACAGTTATGGGGGAGAGGCAAAGTCTTTGTGCATAATGACCCAACTTGTGGCTCTAGCTCTCTTTCTGCCCCCTCTTCCATGAATTTCCCTGAGCCACGTTGGGTTCATTTTGGTTCTACTTCAGTGATGAGGTCTTGGGAGCCTCTGTGTCTCTGGATATCTTGGCTTACTAGGAGTTGAGTGTTCTCTGTGTTTATCTCCTTCAGCCTTGTTCTGGTGTTGGGTTCACCAAGAAAGCTGCACTTTTTGGTTGCAGAAGATTGATTTGACTTCTGTGATTCCAAATAAATTTTAGGAAAGTTTTCTCAATTTCAGTGAAGAATGTCATTCAAATTTTGGTGGGGGTTGCGTTAAATCCATACATTGCTTTTTGTAAGATAGACATTTTCGCAATATTTATTTTGCCAATGAATGAATATGGGATATTTTTCCATTTATTAGTTTCTTCTTCAGTTTCTGTTTTGATGATTTTAAGGTTTGAAATTCAGAGTTTTTACACTTCTTTGGTTATGGTTATTCCAAAATATTTTTGAGGCAGTTGTGAACAGGATTGTTTTCCTGGTTTCATCCTCATCACCTCTGTGATTTGTACATTGGTAGGCTACTTATTTCTGTTTAATTTCCTATCCTGCTACTTTAATGATAGTGGTTATCATATCTAATCATTTTCTTGACTAGTCTTTTGGGGCCCTTATGTATAAAAACCTGCCATCTGCAAATAATGATAAATGGACTTCTTCCTTTCCTATTTGGATTTCTTTTATTTGTGCTTCTTAACTTATTGGTCTGGCTAAGGCTTCTAGCACTATATTGAATAAGAATGGAGAGAGTGGACATTTTATCTTGTTCCTGAATATTTTGGAAATGTGTTGAGGTTTTCCCCATTTAATATAATGTTGCCTATAGCTTTGCAAATAGCTTTTATTATGCTGACATTTGTTCCTTCTATTCCAGGTTTCTTTAAGACTTTTATCATGAAGACATGTTGCATTTTATCAAGTACCTTTCCAATATCTATTAAAATAATCATGTAATATTTTTCTTGGGTTTACTATATTTATTTAAATCTGCATGTTGAATACCTGCACTTCTGGTATAAATCCCACTTGATTCAGAGTGAATGGCTATCTTGATGTGTTCCTGTATACTGATTGCTAGTATTTTTTGAGAATTTTTGCATTTATGTTAATGAGAGAAAATGGTCTGTAATTTTTTTTTTTTTATTCTAACTTTATCTGGTTTTAGTGTGAGTGTAATGCTGGCTTCCTGAATGGAGTCAATTCTGCTTTGAAGATCTGCTAAAACTTGAATGCTTTCTTGTTTTAAAATTAAATGTGATACAATTTGTATATTGCTTAAATAGTACATATCTCTGTGTGTGTGTATGAGATTGCATGTGTGCATGCATGGGGAAAAGTCAGGCATATGTGTTTCTTTGCATTCAGCTTTACATGAGTACATGAGTGCTGGGGAATCAAACCAGGATCAGAAGGCTTTGCAAAGCAAAAAAGTAACTTTAGCCTCTGAGCAATTTTCCCAACCCTGGAAGATATGTATATATATATATATATATATATACATACATACATACATACATACATACATACATACATATGTTGACATCATTGCTTGATATAGGTCCATTTAGATGGTTTAATTTTGGTAGGTCATATATATCTGTAAATTAATTTATTTCTCTTAGATTTATAAGTTTAGTGAAATATATGTTTTTAATGTATGGCCTTTCTGAATTTCATTGGTATCTGTTGTAATTATTAGCTTTTTGTCTCTAATTTTATCAATTTGAGTATATTCTTTCTTTACTTTCACTAACCTTTTAAAATATTTATACTTACAAAAAACAATTCTTTATTTAATTGATTCTTTGTATTTTGGGGGTTGCTTTTTTTATTCATTTGTTCCCTGATCTTCATTATTTCTTTCTGTCTGTTTGATTTTGATTTGGCTTGTTTTTCCTTTTTCATGGCCTTGAGGTATATCATTAAGATATTTATTTTTGATCACGCTAGTTATTTTTAATGTAGGTGCTTAAAACTATAAATTTCCTTCTTAGGACTGATATTATTTTATCCCACAGGTTTTGGTATGCTGTATTTTCATTATAATTTTGTTATTGAATTTTTTATACCCTTTGTGATTTCTTCAATGGCCTATTCACCATTCAGTACTCTATTATTTAGTATTCATGAGTTTGTGCATATTATATAGTCTTTCTTGTTGTTGGTTAATAGTTTTACATGATTATGATCAGATAATATGTGAGGAATTATTTCAGTATTTGTTAAGATTTGCTTTGTGTCCTAGTATATGGTCTATTTTAGAGAGCTCTATGCCACTGAAAAGAATATGTATTCTGCAACACTTGTATGTAGGTATCAGATCCATTTGTTTTACAATGCCACCCAATCCAGATGTTTCTTTGTTATTTTTTGCCAGGATGACCTGCCGAATGACAAGAATGGGTTATTGAAATGTGCTTTGGTTAATCTCTGAGTTTACCTCTAGTAGTTTTTTGTTTAATGAAATTGGATGCAACCATGTTTGGTGTGTATATGTTTATAATTATAATGTTTTCTCATTTGATTTTTCTTTTAATCACTATAAAGTGGCATTCTTTATACCTTCTGACTAATATTAGTTTGAAGTCATCCTGCTTGTTCCCTAGGTCCCTTTGATTGAAATGAAATTTTCCATTTTTTTCACCCTAACATAGTGTCTCTCCTTTATGGACAGGTGAACTTCTTTGAGCCATCATATAGAAGGGTCCTGCTTTTTAATCCATTCTATTTGTGTCTTTTGCTTGGGGCATTCAGACCACCGAATTATTCATAATTATTATGGACAGGTGTGTGTTGATTCCTCCCATTCCTTCTGATTTTGAAGCACTTGCTACTCTTCTATTCATCTCTTCAATTAACTTTCATTCGAGCATGGTTTATTTTTTTCTGTGACCTCATATATGTGTTTTTCCTTCTCTTCAATCTATTGGATTCCTTCAAGTATTTTCTATAGTGCTGGATAAGAGGTACATTAACCTGATTTCTTCATGAAAAGGTCTTACTTCTCCAATTATGACAGATAACTTTGCTGTATATAGTAGTTGTTGTCTTTCACTCTTTGAAACAAATCATTTCAAGCTCTTCTAGCCTTTAAAGTTTCTATTGATAATTATGTTGTTATTCTGATGGGCTTTTCTTTATAGGTTACTAGGTGCTGAAGTATGTTTTCTTTGGTCTGTGTATTCAGTAGTTCAATTAGAAAACAACAAGGAAACTTTCTTTTTGGTCAATTATTTTTGACATTCTAAGTACCACCCATATTGGTATTGGCATCTCTTTCCCTAATTTTGTGAAATTTTCTTTTATGATTTGGCTGAAAATACTTACAATGCCTTTACATTGAAATTCTTGGAGTTGATCAATTCATAATATCATGTATATCATGGAATACTCTCTCACACCTTCTTATTAATTTAATTTTCTCCTGATTAGGATGTTCCAAACTCTGCACCTTGTTTTCAAGCTGAGATATTCTGTTCCCTCCTTGATCCGTTCTATTGGTGAGTCTTTCTACAGGTTTTTAAATTTTACTTTGCTTTTGATTTCCAGTATTTTGGATTTGTTTTTCTTCAGTATGTCTATTTCCTTATTCATATCTCCCACTGACCCCTTTATTTTATTAAGTTGATTTCCTATATTCTCTTAGGATTCCTTCAGGAGTTTGTTTTCTTGATTATTTTGATATTACTTCTTAATTTATTTGAACAGTTGCTGGAATTCTCTGACATTTCATTTAATTCAGTCTTACTGAGGTCATTATGATAGGATTTATAATTTTTGGAAGAGTTATGTTGCCTTGATTTTTGTTGTTGTTGTTGTTGCTTTTGTTGTTTAAGGCTGGGTCTCGCTCTAGCTCAGGCTGTCGTGGAATTCACTATGTAGTCCCAGGATAGCCTCAAACTCATGGTAATCCTCCTACCTCTGCTTCCCAAGTGCTGGGATTAAAGGTGTGGGCTCCATGTTTTTTGGGTTTTTTTTATATTTTTATATCATTGTATTGAGATTTTTCACACCATGGGTTATTTCTTTGCTTGGATTTTCTGTTTCATCAGCCTTACTCTTAGATCTGTAGGACATGATCTTCAGAGTA
The DNA here is from genome assembly GCA_036365145.1 of Orientallactaga sibirica. Taxonomy (NCBI): domain Eukaryota; kingdom Metazoa; phylum Chordata; class Mammalia; order Rodentia; family Dipodidae; genus Orientallactaga; species Orientallactaga sibirica. Next base: position 25,576,942 of record JAEOAD010000004.1, on the reverse strand, counting down.
GGAGCACAAGGTGCCATATGTGGCCTCTATATTATTCCATTAGTAACATCAGGAGTGACCCAAACAGGTAATTGTATCTTAGATATATACTACAGAGAAGGTGACTCTCAAGTTTCATTTTTAGTTGGCAGCCTACTGCTTGTCATTTTGTCTTCATTAGAATAGTAGCCATGAGATACCAAGCTTTCAAAGACAGAATGGCTGTTATTAGACTGAAATGTCCTCTAGATCCACACACGACCTTGGGCCTCTTATCATGTTTTATTAAAACGTGCATACATATACTATAAAAGCTCTCTTTAAACCTCCCAATTCTACTGTCTTTCTCTGGTCATAAGAGCCACTCTGTGAGCTACCAGGACCCAGCTGGAGTTTATTCTTTTATTTTGCGGCTTTTTTAAAAGTAGAAAGATCAGAAAAAAAGTGTGGCAGTTTATGCCTGCAGAAGGGTTGTTACGAGTTGAGACTTGTCTCCATTCCAGGATAGCTTCGGCAATAGAATCAGACTGTCACAAAAAGAAAGAGGATAAAGAAAAACAGGGAGGATAGAGACTTTGCCTCGTCCCCATAACTGATGGCTACAGCACAATGCATGGCCCATATTCCCCAACCAGGAGAGTCCCTTTGGAGGGGGTGGACAGGGAGGAGGCTAACGATGGTACCAGCATGACTGTATACACACTATCTACATAACTAATAAAAACAAGGGAAGCAATATAAAAGGGGAAAAAAGAAAAATTTAAAAGACCATATTAGTCAAGTACCCAGTTATTGAAAGTGGCTCCCTTATTCAACTTGATAATATTTATTTATTTATGAGAGAGAGAGAGAGAGAGAGAGAATGGGCACACCAGGGCCTCTTGACATTGCACATGAACTCCAGATGCGAGCACCACCTTATGCATCTGTCTTATGTGGGAACTGGGGAATTGAACTTGAGTCCTTAGGCTTTGAAGGCAAGCCTTTAACAACTAAGTCATCTCTCTCTCTCTCTACACACACACACACACACACACACACACACACACACACATATCAGAGGGAGACGATGTGCCAGGGCCTCTAGCCACTTCAAACAAGCTCCAGATGCATGATGTGCCACCATGTGCATCTGGCTTATGTGGGATCTGGGGAATTGAACCTGGGTCCTTAGATTTCATAGGCAAGCACCTTAACCATCTCTGAAGCCTGATAATATTTTTTCTTAACGTCTGACGGTACTGGTGCAACAGGTCACATTCAGAACCCAAGAATAATACTACCCAACTCAGTGGTTAATATTATGTCTCTTCTGTCATAAACACCTCTCTTCTTTGGTAATACAAAGAAATTGTTTCCTGTCATCTTTATAGGTCTTTGCAGCAAAATACCATTCAAACAGCAGATGACAATGATGTCATTTGAAATGTGTATCATTACATGCCCATGTGTCATGACAAAGTTAGACATATGCATAGTTGATTTTTCCAGTGAAAACAACAACTTCCAGTAGTCCTTAATTAATCAGATGATTTCAAAATGTATTTAGAATATAAGGACTAGGACAATATATATAATTTCTGATGTTGCATATGTGTATGTTTTTATTGGTGCATAATGGGTCTTGAATGCAGGTTATCATGTGTTGTAAGCTGTCAGTCTACCCCTGAGTTACATTCTAACACAAAATAAAATCACTGAATTATATTTAACTCAGCACTTATCATCATGTTTTGTATTTGTGAAGACAGAAAATTTAGAATGTAATTAATCATAGCTTTAGTACCTGAAATTTCTCAAAAAATAAACTGCATTTTATTTTACTACATGGTAGCAATTCACATTTAAAATATCATAAGCTTGTTTTAAAAGCCCTCATCCTGCTCGATGTGGTGGTGCATACCTTTAACCCCAGCACTTGGGAGGAAGAGGTAGGAGGATCACCATGAGTGTGAGGCCATCCTGAAACTACATAGTGAATTATTCCAGGTCATCCTAGACTAGAGTGAAACCCTACCAAGAAAAACAAAACCAAAGCAACAACAACAAGGAAACATACTCCCATCCTTAAATATAAATCAAAATAAAATTAAGTAAAGACAGTAGTTCTGAAAACAAATGAACTTTCTTTTTTTTCATAAAATGTTTCACCTTCAACAAATTCTCTCCTTTCATAGCTTCATTTCAATTTTTAAGTTGCCTAAGAAGATAATCCCAATTGATCTTAGCTGGTCAGTTTTCCCTACTTAGATCGATTAGCTGTGGCTAAAAGCTAGAGGAACAGCAATGAGAAATGGCATCAAAGGGTCATTGTGAGTCTGGCAGCCAAACAAATTTAAATTCAGGTCTGTACTTAATTCACTACATACACACAAAAAGAAAATATATGTTGTGGGCTTCAACTTGCATTTTAATAAGATTAAGATTCATCTGAATCACAAAAATGATTTGTATAGAAATGGCAGGTGATAAACACAGACAGCACAATTATCTTCCATTAAATATTTTATAAAGCAGAGAGTTTAGGAATTCAACTCCAGACCAGCATCATCTTTAAGAATTCTAGTTCTGCCATTTATCAGTTCTTCGTCCTTGTTCCTTATCATCTCACTTACTATGCTTCTGGGTCCTTTACTAAATAAAAGGTGAGTAATCCGTGACATCTTGTCAGGGTTCTTTAGATGGAGAAATGGGTTAACAATAGTGGAGTGTGATTAGGCATTATGGCTGGCATGGAAAGCACCATCCAATTGTTTTTTAAATTAAAAAAAAAAATGAATTGACATTTATTATGGAAGAGTAAAAAAATCTGGTCAAATAATGAAAGGAATCATGTAAGACCTAACTGCAAAAAGGCCACATTGTATGGAGATATTTAGAAGGTCCTTCAGTCCATAGGTAACACAAATAGAAAACTGCAAAAGAAGACATGCACAAAAATGGCTAAATAACATGCTAATTTTCTGGAAGAGATTCATTGGGAAATAATAGTGAATATTGTATTAAATGACATACAAAATAATAACTGAGCAGGTATTTAGATTCCAAAGTATATGAAGTATATACTGTTGGGCACAATGCATAATTTAGTTTCTTTAATGAAACCCATGATCTAGAATAGTAATTTGTACTAATGTGAATACTAAAACGTGTGGTAAGAGGTGACATTCAAAGCTTTCTATACAGATACTCAACTTTTCTAGCCTCATTTTATTAAGCATTACCTTTCTTGACTCCTGAATGCTGGGATTAAAGGGGTATGCCACCACACCCGGCCCTTTTTTTTATTGACAACTTCTATATTTACAGACAATAAACCATGACATTTCCCTCCCCTCCCCCATTCCCATTCAGAACTCCATTCTCCATCATATCCCCTCCCTCTCTCCATTAGTCTCTCTTTTAATTTTTTTAACTTTTTGTCAGTATCTGTTGACCATGCATGTGTGGACATACTTTGAGATTATCTGCTCCACTAATTTGTCTGTTTTTGCCACAGTACCACATTGTGCTGATTATTGTGACTTGATGTTATACTTTGAAATCCGGTAAATAATGATCTTCCTACTTATAAAGGCCGTCTCTAAGCTCCTTGTCATGTGGTCAGCAGGTGCTGCTGTTCTTTCATAGACAGGAGATAAATGTGATTCTAGATAGAAACTTTAAAATCCAATTTTGTTACACAGTTTTTTTTAATTTTTTTATTATTTTTTATTTATTTTTGGAGAGAGAGACAGAGAGAGATAGAGAGGGAGAGGGAGACAGAGATGGGCGAACAAAATCCAGATGTGTGTGCCCCCTTGTGGGCAAGTGCGGCATGCGCCCTTGCCCCATTTTGCATCTGGCTAAACATGGGACCTGGAGATTGGAACGGCTGGACATTGGGACCTGCGTTCTTAGTCTTATCAGGCAGGCACCTTAGCCACTAAGCCATTTCTCCAGCCCTTGTTACACAGTTTTTGTTATAAAGTTTGTTTCCATACTTTAAACTGTCTGCTTGATCACTTTATGTGTGTATTGTAATTGATTCTGAATAAAACTGAAGGAGTCCTTTATCATATACATATCAAAATATGAGAATAAAGATCCCTTCCCAACCTGACAGACTTAAAAATAATTCAAACTCTGCCTTTGTTCATGCAAATCAATATTGATCCCTGACACTTTGATACTTGCACAAGTGTTGAAGCAATGTATATACAGTAAGAGTGATGGCATGGCATGAGTGGGGACCAACAAGCATCACTTCATGACTTGACAAGCGTCCATCACTTATAATAATGCACCACATTGATGATGGTCATCTGTCCAGCAGATTCTGGTGCATTTGCTATTTCCTGGATATGGCACTTGCTCATTGTCCCATTTGCTGTCTTCACCCTCCTTCTGCTTTCAAAAATGCATAGTTTAAAATAATTCTACGCTTCAGTATGCCTAAGCCCAAGAGTCAGGAAGAAAAATATGTATCTTTTTAAAAATATAAATACATTATATATTAAACAGTATACTAGAAAACACTCACTGATTAGTAATTATTTGTGAAATTTCAATTAAAGTAGTTAATCATAGAGAACAAAATCATTTAAGTTGTTGAGAATTTTGACCTAATTATCTCTACTCTGAAATTAATCTTAAGAAAGCAATAAAAGTAGATAAGTAAATCCAATAAATCCATTCTTGAACCATATTTATTTCTACTTATCATAATGAATTTAGTCACAGAAATTATTTAATTACTGACAGTTGCTACTAATGTACCTCAAAGCCCTTTATTGGTAATTAGTGGGGAAATTGCAAGTAGAAATGTAACAATAAAGTATTTACATGGTGTGATGGAAGAAATAACTTCTTTGACCACCTAGAAGAATTAGGCATCATGTCAGAGAGGGTGTAGCTTTATTCAAGGTCACATCCTGATGAATGCTTAGGTACCTGATACCTCAGGTGTATTATTTCCACTTATTTGTACATTACTAATTTACTATCACCTGGAAATGACATAACAAACTATCAGGAGAAGCACTTCAAAGTTCATAATAAATTTTTAAAAGAAATCAAAATGATCCCTTGTTTAATTCATAACTTAGACATATGAGGGGATGTTTCAAAGAAAGAGGTAAATTTAATTTTAAAAAATCCTCCAAAATTTGACTGATAATATTACAGCAATGAAAAATTTAAAGTAATTCCCAAATAAAACTTTCAGCTTTATTGTACCACACATCATGCCTTGCATCATAGGCCATGCCACATTTATTGAGGCATATTTATTATTAGTCCAAAGCTTAGGATTTCCTTATCCTTCTGTACAAAAAAAAAAAAAATAGTAAGGTTATAATGCATATTCTATGGAGAGAATATTTTAATTTGATTATAAAGAAGTGACTATTAATTTAGATTGAAATACATAGTTTTATCATTATAGTAACTTTTTATGTAAAAAAATCAAAAGCTTAATGAAATAAAGGGACATAGCATATCTATATTGTATATAGATAAGAAATAGATAAGAAAACACAGGAGAGTAATATCTTTGGAATTGGAAATGACTATAATGGCAGGTGGAGGTAAAGCTCATCAGAATGTGTATGCATTCTTCTACTAGAATTTGCAGCCTTTGTTTCCAAGGTGATAGCATATTAGATACTGTACTGCCTGATGAATGGAAAAGGAGAGAAAGGTGGTCTTGGTTCACTACACCTTCTAATTCTTTTTTTTTTTTTTCATTTTTTGGTTTTTCAAGGTAGGGTCTCACTCTAGCCCAGGCTGAATTCACTATATAATCTCAGGGTGGCCTCGAACTCACGGCCATCCTCCTACCTTTGCCTCCTGAATGCTGGGATTAAAGGCGTGTGCCACCATGCCTGGCTTTGTTTTTTATTGACAACTTCTATACTTACAGACAATAAACCATGATATTTCCCTCCCCTCCCCCATTCCCATTCAGAACTCCATTCTCCATCATATCCCTTCCCTCTCTCCATTAGTCTCTCTTTTAATTTGATATCATCATCTTTTCCTCCTATTATGAGGGCCCTGTGAAGGTATTGCTGGCCACTGTGAGGTGATGGATATCGAGGCCAATTTCTGTCCTTTGGCTCTTACATTCTTTCCACCACCTGTTCCTCAATGGACCCTGAGCCTTGGAGGGTGTGAGAGAGATGTTTTAGTGCTGGACACACCTTTGTCCCTTCTTCTCAGCACTATGTTGCCTTTTGGGTCATCCCAGTGGTCATCTCCATCCGAAAAGAGAAGCTTCTCTTTTCCTCTAGCAGTTTCTCACAGCTGCTACTATAAACCTCTGAGCATGAGGTCTTGTTTTTCTTCAGCTAGAACTTCCTGATCTTCACTTCACTTCCCCTCCCCAAAGTCTCTGCAGGTCCTACATCCTTGGGTCCAAGAACTGTTTTTCAAAAGGCTACTCTGGCCTTCTCTCATAAATTCTACTTGCCTCCAAATTTTGATCCCACTCCAGTAATTACACTGTTTCTCATGACTTTGATCAATCACTTTGTCTTACTGGGACAAAATACCTGTCCACACACAGCTTAAGGAAGGAAGGGGCTTATTATTGACTTACAGTTTAAAGGGGAAACATCAATTATAGTGTGGGAGGTATAGCAGGCCTGAACAACAAGAAGCTGACATTGAAACTTCACATAAGTAAGGAAGAAGGAGAAAGAGAGAGAGAGAGAGAGAAATGAATGCTGAATGGTCAGCTAGCTTTCCCTTTTATATACAATCCAGGAATCCAGCCCATGGAATGTTCTGCTGATCTACAAAATACCTCCAGACATGACTAAGATTAGTTTCCATGGTAATTCTAAATCTCATCATGTGGACAATTGAAGATTAGTATCATATTGATCATTTTCTAAAACAGGCAATTTTATTTATTTTATTGTATCTGGTTTCTACTAGAGTCTTTCACTATTTAAATATTCAGGGTGAGAAGAGTACCTGGCATGGGAAGCATTCAAAGTACTTTTTGGATTAATGAGTAAAAGGAAGTGTGACCTCAAACCTTGCAGAATGGCAGGGTCCATCTACAAACAGTAAAAAGCACTAAAAATCCTAAGTTTTTCTAGATACATTATTGTCCCCTGATAACATACAAGAAATAAATAAATGAAGCCTTGAATATATAATTTCTGAAAATAGTATCATATTAATAATAATTTGAAGTAGAGGAGCATATTTACAAAATTATTTAAATTCAATTATCTGAGAAGAAATAAAAATGAGCTGAACACTAATAACTAGTATGTCAAGAGAGATAGTCAATGACAAGGGGTAACTTATTCATTTTGCCTCAATTTTCTGTATTAATCATTAAAGAATAAATAATTAAATGTCACCTATCATCAGTTTTTACCCTGATAACATGAGTGGTCTTCATGCTAATTTTTTTCTCAATCAATTATGTTTGGTTATGTTGTTCAGATCTTATATTGGTTAACTCTTATGTATAAAAATTTGCCATGTTAAAGTAAGTTCTTTTGGTAAAACTATTAATGGCTTATACTTAACAATTACTACTGTGTATTAGTAGAGCTCTGTGTCTTAACATAAGCTTTACCTATTATTTATTTTTATTTATTTTTGGAGAGAGACATAGAGAGAGACAGACAGAGAGGGAGAGGGAGACAGATAGAGAATGGGTGCACCAGCAGTCTCTCAGCTGCTGTGAACGACATCCAGATGTGTCCGCCCCCTTGTGGGCAAGTGAAGCATTGCACCCTTGCGTCACTTTACATCTGGCTAAACGTGGGACCTGGAGATTGGAACCAGGTTCTTAGGCTTAGCAGGCAGGCGCCTTAACCACTAAGCCATCTCTCCAGCCCTTTACCTATTATTATAATGGTGATTATGTGGTTCTTAAGAAATACAGGGAATATAGAAGCCTATAATTTTTCATATCATTAAATGTAAGTGGTAAGATATGTTCCTTTAGCCACTTTAGGAATGGGAAGAAGAGGAATCAATGATAATTAACACTTAACATTTCAAAATTGATCCATTTATCAGCTATTATCTTTATTGGAAAATAGGTTTCTTTGAGACAAGAATCTTTTTGATTACTGTTTCAATAAATTTAGGAGTTTCTAATTTTTGAAGTGAAAACAGTATGTATTAGTCTTTTCAGAGAGCAGATATATTTGAACAATGCTTTAACCAACAAAATGCTGAACACTATCTGATAAAAAAAATTGGAAATTTTGAACTTTTAAGCCAAAAGGATATTATCATGTATTTCCAATTACGTATAGCCTATCACACCTAAGTTGCATTTCAGGCTTTTTCTTTTTTTGAAATACAACATAGTCATTTGCAACTCAACTACTTAAATTGGGAGTAAAAGTTAGTAAATTTTCCTAAATCAAGTTGGTGAATGAATGAAGATATAGTTAAACTTAAACATAACTGAACCTATTGTAGCTCACATAAGTAATTGTGGAGGTAAGCAATTGGAGCTAGCTAATAGGAATTGCAGTTCTGTTTTGTGATTTTTCTGGTTGAAATTATATGATCTTTAAGAATGGGTAAGCTTGAAAAAAAATGGCTCATATATTCCCAGTGAAATTAATCAATACTTAATTATTTAGAAGCTATAAATGCTATCTTTGGCTGACATGCTCACAAAATGTGTTTTCTTCTGTCAATAAAGGCCAGCACATCAGAAATCTAGCATAAGAGAGGTTATTACAGAGCACTAAAGACTAAGCCTCATTTTTTTCACTTACTTATTTCATCCATTTAATAGTATTTGTCCCCTTTTATATGAAAAATAGAAAAACTGGTCTTTACAATTATACTTGGAAAATAGTAATAACTGAAACAAAAGCACAAAACTCTAGAAGGGAATTTAAAATTCAGGACATTAGCAAATCACCTTTGAGATACAGAAAAATAAAATATGTACGTCAACACATAACATTAAAGTTATATTGAAAATGTCATGCATTGGTCTGATATATTTGTATATTTATTTTAATACTTAAAATTAGTTTCATTGCTTGTAGTGAATACACATGAACCTTGTCTTGGCTTTTGTTGGTTTCTGATGGCTAAGAACAAGATCACTCTCCAGTATCAAGCTCCCACCAATCTTGGGCTACAAGAGGGCCTATTCCCATTAAATTTTCTCTAAACTAACAATGTTTATCCCATTTAACCTGTCACTCTCCACTGGAGAATCTCCTTCTTTTTTTCAGTGGAAGCAGGACCTGAGGAGAGAAACAGCCCATAACACTTCACCAGGGCCCCAGCTGAAACCATAGAGGAATTAGGGGAATGAGCAAGAGTGCTGCTTTCTCCGGGAACCTGATATCAGCACAAAGGTGAAGGAACTAGACACAGAGAACACTCCACTCCTACTAAACCAGAGTTCCACAGATACAGAGGATCGTAAGAGACCATCACTGAAGAAGACCTAAAACAACCCAACACGGCTCAAGGAAATTTGCAGAAGAGGGGGCGGAAAAATGGTTAGAGCCACAAGTTGGGGCATTACCCACAGAGACACTGCCTCTTCCCCATAACAGATGGCTACCCCCACAATGCACCAGCCACAATCCCCAAGGGGATAACTGGTATCTCCAATGAGGAGGGTCCCTTTGGTGGGGGTGGGGAACAGGGATGAGGGTAAAGATGGTACCAACACATGCTGTTTACATACTGGGTATGTCCACAACTAATAATAATTTTTAAAAAAATGTCATTTACCTCAAGTGTCTGCTTAGTGTAGGCTGGGGGAGAATGTTTCTCCCTCCCTTGATCATGACTCTTTCCAGAGCCAACTCTGAAGGTCCATCATACCCATGACCCCTTTGCTGCCATCTGCAGTGGAGTCATGGGTGGTAGCTTCATAAAAGATACACAGATAATGCCTGTGGCAAGTTTTGCTATTTCCATGTCTTTCAGGTTGGGATATTAGGATACTCACTTTTCATGTTAGTTCTGTTTCCCATGCATTAGCTCTAAGCCATAAAACTTCAGATAAATTCCTATATTATGCACTATAAAATTCTATTGCATTTCTGTTGCTGTCTCTTGTGCTGGAGATTGAGCCCAAGGCCCCATGGTTTCTAAGCAAGTATTCTCCTCTATCACTTAGCCACAACACTAGCCCAGAAATAGTTCTAAATAGGAATATTAGATGTTATAATAACACCTTGCACAGCTGGGACCAGGCTTATTTGGTAAAGTGTTTCCCACCCAGGTAATAGGGATTGACCTCAGATTCCCAGAATCAACATGAAACCTGGGTATGTTGGTTTGCACCTGTAACCACAGCACTGAAGAGGCAGAAATTAGAAAATTACAGGGGTTTGCTACCTGGCAAGTCTAGAGAAATCTGTGAGCTCCACTTTCAGTGAGAGAACATGTCTCAAAGAATAAGTTCTACAGTAATTGAAGATGACACTCAAACACCTCCAGCTTCAATGCAAATGAATGCACATAAAAACACACTTGCACATGCATACAGGTGCACAAGTGCACTAAGAATAGCACCTTTGCATGTATGTGTATTTCTTATCATCTTATTTTTTCATTTATTTCATATATAAATATATGCATAATTATTCAAATATAGATGCATGTATATACTTACTCATATATAAATATACAAGTATATAAAAATATATATTCAATGAATATATAAGAATATATAAATATAATTATATATATGGATATATAGACATATATATGTGTGTGTCTTAAGCCATATATATACATATATATATGTATATATATTACATTATGTTCAGTAATTTTTCCTAAATATTGATTTTCTAATATGAGCAAAGTGAAGTTGTTAGTAATTAGCATGTATTATTTTCTATTTCTAAGGTCACCAAGTCTTGTTTTATTTAGCTTTACCAGAGCTTGTTCTTTAGAGATATAGTGAATTCAGTTTACACTTGAGAAGAATCACTAGTTAATACAAGTCCACAGTCTACCTTTGATGGATCAATTTATCCATATATGTCTTCATGCTTACAAATATTAAATAAATATTTGTATCAGATTGCATTTACAGTAAAACCAGTTCATTATGACACTATTATACCACATATATCTTCAAGTATTTTTATTATTATATCTATCATAATAAATTCCAAAGTTGATCTTTTGTACTTCCAACAAGCAAAATATATTTGTACAACAAAAATTACATCAATATATGTAATATATTTCTCTAAAATATATGTCCCTAATATGAACATAATACATACACTTATGTATCTTTCTTTTTAGGTTTTTTGAGTAGGGTCTCGTTCTAGCACAGACTGAGCCTGAATTCATGTGCAGTCTAGGCTGGCCTGGAACTCACAGTGATTCTCCTACCTCTGCTTCCCAAATGCAGGAATTAAAGGCGTATACTACCATGACAGGCACATTCATAGATCTTAAGCTAAGAATATTATCTTTAAAATTGTTAGCCTATGCATTGACAGGAAAAATTCAGTTATAATTTCACTTAAAATTTTTGGGGCTGGAGAGATGGCTTAGTAGTTAAGGCATTTACCTGCAAATGACCTTGGTCCTATTCCCCAGGACCCAGATAAGCCAGATGCATAAGGTGCCACATGCGTCTGGAATACATTTGCAGTGGGTGGAGGCCCTGAAGCGCCCATTCTCTCTCTCTCTCCTGGATAAATAACAAATAAATTATTGAAAAAATGTTTCAATTTTTTGTTCTTTCTGTGTCTCTGTCTGTCATTATTATGTCTCCCTAATAAAGCATTTCCCACTGTCTACTGGGCTATTGTGCCATTTGCCCTCCTCTGAACATGGTTGTCTCTGCTCTACCTTGACTTCCTTGTAAAATTTTCAATTTCAATTGTATTTTTATTTTCCTCCTTAAATCTCTCCTGGGTCCCTTTTACTTTATTGGATAATGCCTCAGACTGTCACTTATCAGACTGTCTAATTCATATACTGGTCTCATCTGAACTTTTTCCTCTCATGTAAAGCTATTTCCTCTACCTCACTTTAATAATGGAACTTGGGGTTTCTGTGAGAGCATAGAGGGCTTATCTCAGCTCTTGGGTGGCCAGTAACTCAGGAGCTAAGGCCCCAGCAGATCACAATCACACAAGGCTTGCAGTAAGTCAGTGGCACACCTGATTTCTATCATATGAATTAAAAAAAATGAAATCTACAAAACAGAGGATAAGATTTAGAAAGATTTACTCAATATAGCTTAGGAGATAGAGAGAGAGAGAGCTCGCGTTAGTGAGATTGGGCTTAGAGTAAAAGGAAAGGAATGATAATGCAAGGATCTGCCCATGTGGATGACAGTGTGGTTTCCAGAGAAAGGAAAAGTTCATAATTTATGTTCACCTCAAGACTCAGGTTGGAGTGCTTTATGGGAGGCTGAACTAGAGAGCCCAGTACTGAAGTTACATGTCAGGGGTCAGGTATTCTGGGAAAGGAGAATCTTTCCAGAAATCTTAGTCCTCCAGAAAGGACCTTCTTGGAAGGGGGTGGAAGGGATCCCCCAGGAGCAGAGATAAGGAAAGACCTGACCCTTTTGACATTTCTGACCTTGCTGTAATAATGTGAAATGTCCTAGATTCTGCCTTTGTTGGCACAAAGACTTTCCTTGCTTTTACTTTGGGGAGGGGTGTTACCTTGATTTTACCCTCGGAGCATGTTGATATTGATAAGTTCTTACAGTGGCATTTTCTGCATTCTCTGGCTTTCCTTTTCCACACATAATTACATTTTTAGAGATGTAATTCTTATGAATCACTAGGAAAGGCTACCTCCTCCCAGGGCACCTTTCATGCCAGAAGAATGGGTGTTTAAGACACCCTTCATCCCCCCTTTATTTCATCTTGGTGATTTGGATGCATATTTCTATGTTCACACTTGTCACAGCATCACAACAATTCATAGCACGTCATAGTAATCCAATGACATGCTTGTCACTCTACCAGCAGTGCACTTGAAATTAACAGAGTATGCTATGCATCTTTATAGACTCATAAGTAATCAAGTTCTTGGGGAACAGAAGAGCCTTCTTCCATATTTGTTCCATACTGCATCCTTTCATAAACTGTGAACACATGTTGCATTAACAAATATTGATATTACCATGACAGGAGAGGTTTTATTTTTGTTCTATTAGCAGATTATTTTACATACTAATGAGTTTCATTATAACATTTTTATACATGTATATAATGCATTTTTGTAATATTAATCCCCAAACAAGCCCCTTTAACCACTGAGCCATTTTCCCAGCTCCTAAATTCATCTCTTTTTTTGACCTAATGAGATTAATTAAGGTTGCTTACAAGAGCCTAGGTAAGGGTTTATCTGCCACTGCATGGGCATATTACCAATGGCTACACCACTGAAGCAAATGCATCTTTCTCTCCCAGCAACCATTTATTGCCTACAGCTCCACAGGGAGTATTTGAACCTCAGAAGCCCCTATTGAGCTTAAGTTTTAAGTAATTTCAGTGCTTTTGAAATAAACTGTTAATATTAAGAGACATCTTGCTAGGCTATAACTGCCAGGCCTATCAATTCAAATAATCACTAAAGACCTGTGGTCAAATTATGTGATTTTACAAAACAGAAGGGATTTGAACTTCTATTTATGCACAAGCTTTACTTCCATATTGTCTGTTACACTGAAGGACATAAGGGAAACAATCGTTTAGTTTCCTTTAAAAGGAACCTAGAGGGTGTTCACCTGTGGTTAAGAAAGTGAGCAGATGCCATATACAGATGATTGACATTTGTCATGTTGAGTGGGGAAAGTCATATTGCCTTAGTTTTTGCTTCCTACCTTTTTTTTTTTTTTTTTCTAATTTATTTCATGAGGAACTCTGGTAATGAATGATTGTACATAGAAATTTTGAGACATTATGTTATTTGAGTTAAAAAAAAACACATTTGCCTTTTAACACCATGCTCCTTTGACATGGAGATATTTTTTTCTTCTGCTGAGTACTTTTCTTAATTACAAAGTGCTATATATGCTGCTCCTTTCTTAACTCTTTTCATCAAATTTAGTTGCACACAACTGTTTTTTGTTGTAAATATTATGAAGTATTGATAATTTGTAAATTGCCTTTACTAGTTTGCCTTAATTATAAAATCCTTATAAATATCATAGGAAGAGAATAAAATAGGCTTTCAAACCTTCCATTGATACATCATTCTCTTTTCAAGGAACAGTGTTAGTGTTTCATGGCAGTAACTGTGATGTTCACCTTTCTTTACTGAGGCAGAGCTGCTATCTAGCAGAGGATTACCTGCTCAATAGTGATGGATGTTTGCCATTTGTAGTTAAAATTGGTTGATACTTAAGGATACACTGTGTAGCTAATGGAAAAGATGTAGAGTAATGAAGAGACTTTTAGGTACATTTTGTGATTCATACTCACCCAAGGGGAGAATGTGAGCAAACAGGCAAGGCAAGTAGAAGCAGCTATAGTATAATTTATGATCATGTGTAAAGGGTGTGGTCACTGCTGCACATGAACAATGACCTGTGCTGCCCTTGGCTTATTATTCTATGTGCACTTTATATACTTCACATTATAGTTCAGGTCTCATGCAGCTGTGTACTTGAACTAACACTCTCTCATACACTGCCTGCCATCTCTTCTGTCTACTTTCTGTCCTCCCTCCCTCCCTTTCTTCATCCTTTTCTCCCTCTTTTTCTCCCTCCTATCCTACCTTCTTTCCTTCCTCTCCTTTTTTTCTCTTTTTCTGTTGTTCATTTGTTTATTTTGATTTTTTTTCTAGGAAAATATAACCAATTTGCTCTAGAGATAAACACATGCTTATAACTTGATATGATTATCATATGAAACCAGAATGCTTATCAAAGGTAAAGATATAAGATCAGATCAAAATACATCATATCATATTAGCGTTTGAAACCAGGAATGCTTACAAAAGTTAAGGATATCAAGTACACCTATCTTTTTTATTTCCCTTCTGCCAACCTCTGGCTGCTGAATAGATGTTGTATTATGGTATACCCTTTTACTAACGTAAAACATTTTCCTTAAAGACATCTTTTACATCAAGGTCTTGGTAAATGACTCAGAATGAGAGTATAAGAGGACCTGAGTTTGATCCTCAGGACCCATGTAAACAGGTGGGCAGGTTCACACACAACTGTAACCCCAGTTCTACTAGAGGTATAGACTGGAGCATTGTTGGGCTCCATTAGAGACTATCTCAACGAAATAAGAACCATGGTGAGTTTTATGTCTACTTCAGTGATGAGATCTTAGGAGTCTCTGGATCTCTGCTTTGGTAGTTGAGTATCTTCAGGGTCTGTTTCCTATACCCTTGCACCTATTATGAGGTTCACCATGGAAGCAGCACTGATGCTTATCTCCCCAATTCCTCTGCAACCCCACTCAGGAGGATCCCCAATGGGGGCAGAGATGAAGGAAAAGAGAGTACCAAAACATGATGTATTCAATATGAAATATGTTGTTAATAATAATAATAATAATAATAATAATAATAATAAGGGAAAATAAATGAAAAATAAAAAGAAAAAAATAAAAGTGAAAAAAGTTATAAGAACACACCTGATATTCTCCTCTGGCCTCAGGACACATGGATCTTAACATACATGTGCATACATTATGCATACACACCGCAGAGAGAGAGAGAGAGATTATCTTTTACTATACTATATATTTTCTAAGTAAATAATGTCAATCACATCTTTCAATTCTTTGTACATACCTTCATGATTTTTTGGAATAATATCAAGGTATCAATAAAAGATAACTATTTCCAAATCTCTACAATCTATGAATAGGTTTAGTTATAAGACAAAAGAACAATGGCATATGATGAAGGATCAAGGGAGAATGGGATTTTATCCAGGTAGAGTGTCTGTAAAGATAAAGGACTGTTTAATAGGATTGTAAGATATTGGAAAGAAGAAAAGACACTGTCATGCTACTTGAAGCTTGAGGAAGGGGCCAAGAACCAAGGAAAGCAGGTAATCTATGGAAGTGCAAAATGACAAGAGGATGAATAAATTGATAAAATCTTCTGAAACAACATTTGCTTAGGGACCCATTCTAGACTTCTTCCTTCTAAAACAATAAAATAAGAGATGTGCTTGAAGTAGTTAAGTTGTGATAATTCATTTAATCACTAATCCCATTCTCTTGAATGGACACCATATTGTTTTCCAATATATTTAAACAACTATTAGGTAGTTACAAAAATCAAAATTTTTGATTTACAGAAATTTATCTATCTTACAAATAATATCAAATTTATATTAATATGTAACTGGTTTTCTCAGAGGGAAATAATCAGAACATAAATATTTACCTAGGGACATCTTTACCTTTGTTGAAAAAGGGATTCTATAAGTTTTTTTTTTTTTTTTACATTTAGCATGATAACCTTAATGATTTTGTATACATTAAGTTTAAATAGGTAAAATCCTGAGTATGGCCTTTATTTATGACTAAACACATAAATGAAATTCTTGGTATGTTTATAGTGCCCTGATTGGCTTTTTAAAATATACATTTATATACCTTATTCTGTAAAAAATACTTAACTTTTAAGAATCCAGATCTTTAGAACTTATATTATTTATTTTTGGTTTTTCAAGGTAGGGTCTCACTCTGGTCCAGGCTGACCTGGAATTCACTATGTAAGTCTCAGGGTGGCCTCAAACTTATGGTGATCCTCCTACCTCTGCCTCCCACGTGCTGGGATTAAAGGCATGCACCACCACTCCCGGCTATATATATATTTATTTATTTTTTGTTTTTTTGAGGTAGGGTATCACCACTCTGGCCCAGGCTGACCTAGAATTAACTTTGTAGTCTTAGGGTGGCCTCGAACTTATAGCGATCCTCCTACCTCTGCCTTCTGAGCACTGGGATTAAAGGCGTGCACCACTACTCCTGGCTATATATTTATTTTTTTGAAGATCACATAAACAAAAAATTCCACATTAGACAAAATACGTTGGTTTATGAACATTGCTTTTTAGTAATTATTTTCTTAGTAAAATTGATTTAGACTTATTTCCAAATCTCAAAGATATACAAATTAATAAGGTATTTAAACTGATATGCTTAACATATAGCAAAATATTTAAATAAATCTTTTCAAAAATAGATTTTTAGGAGCAATGTGGCAGAATATTAACAGGGTACTTTTATTATCATATTGCTTAGAACTCTCCTAGTATTTAAATATGAAGGTATCACACATCCTTTTCTTTTCCACATCCTTTCCTTTGACAAACTTCAAAGCAAGTGCAGAATCAACATGGAAATTCCCTAGTGGCTCAATTAGCACTTCTCAATCTTCTAATTAATGACTGGGGAGACTTCACAAATGTGGATTTGATTTCAGAGTGAAAAAAGTTTTCCTTAAAGGCAGCATAATTTTCTAAGTAGCTCCTTGTTATAACAACATAGCTCAGGTCTAGTGAAGTTTTATCTCAAGAAATGAATTCAGGTTACAGTTTTACTAGATGAAGCCTCAGCACCTGTCAGAGCTACTGTGGAGACGTCAACATTGACTTTCTCTGTCCAATGACATCTAAAGACCTCGAGTTAAAACTATTAATAACCTGTCATTCTTCAAGGATGTAAAAGAACATATCAACCGAAAGCCAATTAATGCTTCTTTTGGAAATATTGTGGGAAAATAACTAAAATAAAAGGATAGTTCACCACAAGTATAGTGCCAATTAAAATATAAGTAAAAACATTTTTAAAATTTTTCTAAGAGTAACAAAACAGATATAGAAACATGTTTCTGGATATATGTAACTGAATGAATAAAAATATGATTAATTTTATACTTTTACAAATTTTATTTATTTTTGTGTATGTGATGTGTCTAGTAGATATGGATAAGCCAGAGTCTTTTACTGCTGCAAGGGAATGTGTATTGAACTTTACATAGATGTCTGTGAAACTGAACCTAGGGCAGCAGATTTTGGAGGCAAGTGCCTTTACCTGCTAAACCATGTGCCCAGCTTCTAATTTTGTTTTTGTCATTACATATATACTATAACCATACCAATATTGTGTACTTCATGGCCTTTAAACTACTCTTTAAATATGCTTACATAGGTAGCTTGGAATTTGGCTCTTTATATCAAGAACATTCTTCATTTTTAAATAATCTCAGGATATCATTTATATTGATTTTTGAAGAAAGAAAACCATTAAAGCATACAGAGCTCCTGCTTTTACAGTTCTTATATGTTAGTGGCAATGTCCCATCAAGTGGCATCTGTGAATGCCTGATTCCAAGAGAAATGCTAAACATAATACTTAGGGGTATTGTGGGAATTTTTCTTAACCCATGCATAATATTTACTTATGCAATTCTACAGTAATTAATAGTATTTATTTATTTCAGTATGACTTGAAAGATCATATGTATAAATTAAAATTGTAGAGACAATCACCTGTATGAAATATTTCAATAATAGCATAATAAAAGCATGCAACTTCTCTTAACTAGGACATAGCTATTTTATAGTTTAACACCACTGTAAGATGATTGTTAATTATAATTGGATTCTACATTGTTCAGTGACTCTCAAATCATTATACTGTGTCACAGAATTAGCTCTTCCTTGTGAAAAATGGAAGGGGTACTATGTTACACACTCTTTTTCTAAGACAACACTCAAGCAATGGACATTCATTTTTCTTTTCTATCTGGATCTAGCATTTTAAGTGTTTTGTAAAATAAGAAGATGGTTTGCAGAATCGGGCAGCCATTTTCCTGTGCTACTTACTTGTGGCATATTTTTTGAGCATAATAATTTTCCTCTCTGAATTTGTAGGTTTATACATGAAATTTATATGTTAAATTAGGCATGGATTACTTTGTTTGGAACTTAACATATAATGCAATATGGTGCAAGTACACCCATTCTTTATGACATATGTGAGAGCTCAAAATGAAAATTAGTTTATGTGTCCTGTTTAGCTCTGTCTTTTATGAAGGTGATAATATTTTAGAATGTTATTACTTACACAATATGGTCCTTAAACTGGTTAGATTTAAATAGCAACTCAGCATAGAGTGAGATGAACAAAAATAATTATTAGCACTTAAGAGATAAACTTAAATTTCTAAAAGACCCCAAATTTATATTGGTAATAACACAAGTGAGGAAAACACACAAAAGTGTAGGTAGATAATGTCATTATGAATCTAATTTACTGAATATTAGCACTTTGATAGCTGTCTTAGCACAGTTATTTAACTAGTTATAATCATAAGTAACATTATACTATAAAAGAAAAATTAAAATCCTTATGCTTACAATGCTCTTAATATTGGTTGGCTTTCCTATTACAGATCAATTAAGAATGGTTTACCTTTTGTGAACTAGAAAGAAATAACACGGAAATTGATTAAAAGGAAACTTACATTCTGTAAAGCCCTCCTCATTATTTGATTAAAAGGAAACTTACATTAGTAAAGCCTTCCTCACTATTTCAAAAGAATTTCCTCTCCCTGGGGACAAAGAAAAAATAGAAAAGAATAAAATGAAGAAAGAAAAGGGGCTGGTAGAATTTAAAACAGCCAACACCAATAGGACCCTTGCACTACGCATCTGAGGGACAGATATGTAACTACTGTTCTGACAAGTAGCCCCATAACCCAGCCCTATATGGCATGAGTGTCCAGTCTGTGAACATAAGCCAGCTGGCTTCCTTTCCATGAGCCTCACTTAACAGCTCTGCCAAATTGTTCCCTAGGTTGGTTGGCTTATCTTTCCAGAGCCATTACTCGATGAGCACGGACCACATTGATATTTAATTGCAATGACATTCATACACACCTTTTGTCTTTGCTATGTACCTAGATTCAAGATACCCCATATGGTCATTCTTTATTTTTACTAAACTGTCATTGACACTTTTAAAACTCTCAAGATACTGGCGAGTATCTCACATAAAGAGGCACTTTAGTACTATGCTTATGGAGAGACAGCAACACTCATGAACCTGTCTGATATGGAGCTCAAAGTAGCCAACATCATCCTTGCTTCCATGCACCATAACAGAGCTGTAATAAAATGCTTTTATTTCAGAGCCATGTTCAAAATTAATTAAAATGATGTTTTTATGAGTCCACCATGACATTAAACTAATTCCACAAATGAGTCTAGGGAAATCCCATATTATCAGATAGCCTCTTATGTTCCATCATTTCTCAAAAAAAGATGTTCGGTGTAAAGTGATATGAGCACTAATCTCAATTTGATTCTAATTAGATGTGTGACATGGGTAAGTGAATCTGAGCATTTATTTCCTTTTTCAGTAATATGGAAATTAATCACCCCTCAATATGTTTTTGAAGAATGAATGAAAATAAATGTTCAGGTATGAGTCTGTACCTACTATATTTAAAATTCAAAATAATTATTCGAATGCATATGTATTATAAAACATCACACACATATGCCCTCATTTTCTGTTTTAATAACTAAAATGCTACACTTAATTTCTCTATTGCAATATAATTTGAATTGCATCTATATCTTTTCCTTTACATATTTTCACATTTTAAATATTTTATTATATGTATCTATGAAAATATATACTGTTACTGGCTCAATGCTTTTAGGATAACAAATTCCATACTGTTCTATGGCTTGCTTTATTCATGTAACAAAGTGGTGCTAAGACCCAGTCATGTATCACATATCTATGATGTTTAATAGTTTTTTAAATCCCAGAAATATTATGTGGTATATTTTTTGAAATTATTCTATGATTCTCCATATACAACCTTTGTGCAACTTTTGGTATTGCTTACTGGAAAGGATTCACACCCTTCTTCTAACAAAACCACCTAACAATCTCTTGGCCACCTGGGACCTCTACCTGTGCTGAATTTGCACTGACACACTTCTTTCCTCCTCTCCTGAGGGCCATTCTTCTTGCTTTGTAATTATGCTATTAATTCTTTGGTAGATCTGCAATCAGAACAGCAAGGGCCATGCAGCAGGAAATAGTTTTGGCTACATGCTCAAGAAAGCAAAGTGTAGTCTTTAAATGAACTTTTTTTTTTTTAATTTATTTTTATTAGATATGGACATACTTAGTATGCAAACAACACATGTTAGTATCATCATTTCCCTTTTCTGAAGAAGCCCTCCTCGTTGGGGATGCAGGTCAAGAGAAAACTCTACTTCCTATTTTATGCCCATCTATAACTGAGTGTGTTCATGATTAAAGTTGGTTGCCTCATGGAAAGGAACATTCACGGTCCAGAAAATGTTATATAACTTGTGGTGGTTTGAATCAGATGCTCCTCATAAACTCGTATTATGAATCTTTGATTCCCAGGTTGTGGTAATATGGGAGGTGAAACCTTACTGGAGGAGATGTATTTTGGGTTGCCACTTTGGAGTCTTATCACCAGCTCCCCGTTGACAGAATTCAGCTCAGTCTCCTGGTGCTATTTTCTTTTTGTTGTTATTGTTACATTAAATCTTTAATGTCCATACTTTAAGACATTTTCTGTGTATGTCCTTATGTGTACCACCTATTACATAACTGATATATACTCACTATATAATATTTTCTACCTGCTGTGGCAGAGGTGATGTTCAAGACTGCTCATGCCATCCATTTTTCTTTTGCTTTATTTTTAAATATGCTTGATTCTAATTGTGACATTATTGAGAATATCTTATCAAGTTTTATTTATTTCTTTGTATCTCATATTTCATATAATAATTTTTTGTCAAACCAGAGAAGCACCCAAACTACACCTCATCCCTCCCTTTCCTCTAAAGACAAAGCCCTTGACCACCTTCTGGGATACTTGAGTAGTATCCTGAATAGTGGCCCACTCTTCCTTTGGCAGTCTACTCAAACCTTTACTACTAACTTTGCTCTTAATATAGCTACTTGATGCTTCACTATCTGTGTGTGCCTTCTTTGGTTATGAAATAAGATCCTAAAGACTTGAACATACTCAGAGCAAAAGAGAAATGGAGAAAGAGAGAGATACTTCAGCAATACTGACAAAAATGTGGCCTCCAGCCACTGCAAATGAACTCCAGATGTGTGCATCCCCTTGTGCATCTGGCTTTCGTGGGTCCTAGAGAATCAACCCTGGGTCCTTGGCTTTGCAGGCAAGCAGTTTAATGACTAAGCCATCTCTCCAGTCCCCTACTATACATTTTACTCTGTATTTTTCAACCATGTGTACAACATATAAACTAAATATGAACTAAGGAAATTTGCTAAGTTAAAAGATTCTCACAGGGTGAATTTTATAAAATCATAGCCAATCATTTCCAAAGTCTGATACATATTTAAACTTTTTCCCTCAGTGTACTGGTATTCACATACATCCTAACTGTAATAACATTTTCTTTAATCAGAGCAGCTTCTTTATTTAATGGCAAAAATTGATTTTTTTTTCACTGTAAATGTGTCTTGTTTAAAAATTACTTTGTTTACAATCATTAACAGTTCTACTTTTGTTAAAACACTGCCTTGTTCTTTTGCCCATTTTTTTGTTACTGGAATATTTTATTTTATTAATTTTTAAGAATTTTTAATTGTTCTTCATCCTTATCATTACATCAATGAGACTATTTTCTGCCATTTATTTCTTATCATTATATCTTATATTTCATGATAATTGTGTCATGAATATGATATTACTTTATTTCTGTAGTGTGCATCTTTAGGAAGAGTATGTGAAGTTCTTCATTTATACCTTAACTTTTTTACATATACATTACATATACATTAATTCATGTTATCAAAATGGTATTGTTGACAAGTTTAAGGTACATTTTTGAGAAAAGACCTCTCTATATATCCCAGACTTCTATCTAATTTTTAATAATTTTGCCTCACCTCTAGAATCCAGGATTACAAACTGGTATTCCATGCCTGTTCTCTTTTTTTCAATAATTTCCTGCCTTTATTTTAGTCAAGTTTGAGATTTCACTGGCCATTTTGCTAAAATATTTAACATAATGGTGGCTCACAAATTCTCTGTATTCATGTATATCACCTTTAGTGCCTTCGTGTTTTTTTTTTTTTTCATAAGAACCTGAACTAAAGAAAAAATTAAAAAAAAAAAAACGATAACTTTGAATAAGAACCACTAAGCTCTCAAATTTACAATCTAGATTTCTGCCATGCCCCACAGATGTCAGTCTATTTTCCTTGAAATTAAAAAATGTCCTGTGCTTTTGTTAGCCCACTGAATGGTCCTCAGGACACTTGATGCCAATTTGGGACTAAAAGGTTTTGTTTTATTTTCTTGTTTATGTGTTTGTGATGTGTGTGTGTGTGTGTGTGTGTGTGTGTGTGTGTGTCATATAAGCAAGTGTGTGACAGCACATGTGTACACGTACATGTGGAGGTAAAGATGGATGCTAGCTTTCTCTGTAATTTTTCTCCATCTTATTCATTGACATAGGGTCTCTGCTGAATCTATTGCTCACTGCTTTGTCTAGACTATGTAGCCAGTAAGCAAAATCTGAGGATCATCCCTTCTCTACCTCCCCAACAGAAGTATTTCAGACACTTGTCACCCCTCCCTGAGTTTCATGTGGGCATTGGAAATTCAAACTCAGATTTTCATGCTTGCTCAGCAAGCACGTGATCCTCTGATCCATCACCTCGGGTCCATGAACTGCAGTTTCTTGCAGGTGCAAGAAAGCTTTTTGTTTTAACACACACATATGTATATGTGTGTGTGTGTGTGTGTGTGTGTGTGTGTGTATGTATATGTATATATACATATATGTATAGAAAGAGAGAGACAGAAATTGTTTATCCCATTAGGCACCAACCCTTTGCCCCATATTATCTCCTTTGTATGAAGCTTGCCCTAAGAATAGGGGTATAACGACTTAAGCCATTGTGCTTTTATAAACTAATAATGTTTAGAGGGATTTGTAAGAGATAGTTGTTTGAGTGTAATTAGCAGACACTAATGAAATGATATGTTAGTCACTCAGGTAGGAGTTCTATGAAAACGACTTGCAGTCTGTCTGCAGAACATGGCTGTTCAGGTTAGAATGTGTGTCACTTCTCTGCTAAGATTTAATTTAGTTGGTCTCTTGAGTAGTATATTTGGTCTTCTAATGTGTTTGCTTCCAGGTTCTCTCTCCCAGGAAGATTTGATAAAATCACACATAATGTCATATTCAAGGTGCACTATTTTCCTTTTTGGAAATATCTATTCATCCATCAGAGGCAGAAAATAATATAACAAGTGTATATAGAGGTTCAGTAACACACACACACATGTACACACACACACACACACACACACACATATATATATATATATATATATATATATATATATATATATATATATATATATAGCATGCAAATGTATATGTGTATAAATAGTATTTACATTATTATGAGTTCATGAATTCCCACATATGCCAGTTTTTCCTTGAAATTAAAACAAAGTCCTTATTAAACAAACACACACTCACTTTCACACACACACACACACACACACATTTCCTTTCATTTTTCACACTTTGGCTAATAATTATACCTATAACCAAGAAACCTTTAAAGCCTTAATGAAGAATTGAATATAGGATTTCAAATCAAAGAAATATTCAAATATCCTACTCCATATTGCATGTCAGACCAATGAATCATTAAAATTATATAAATGTATTAAATTTGGGAATATTTTAATCTAGAATATTATAGTTGCTTTTTGCTGGATTACCTCTGAAACCCACAGACAACTTTACTTTGATCTCTTTGTATTGTATTCACTGTGAAAACTCATTGAAATACTTAAACAGCTTCATAGAGCTGAATGATAATATTACACTACAAGATGCATGGGGATATTATGTGACCCAAGCTGATGTTCACAGATCTGTTAAAATTTCACTTTGTTGCTGACTATGTGAAGTTGGAGTGTGGCTGTGGCTTGTTCAGAGAACACTCCAGCATGCTAGCTTCTGTCATCTGTTAACCAGGTCAGTGCATTATTGCCTTTGCTATTGCATGTGAGGAGCTTCCTGTAGCACATTTCACCTCTTCATTTCTTATTACCTACATTATATATGTACACACACACACACACACACACACACACACACACACATATCCATAAAATGTAGCACACATTCTATGATAAGTATTATCATGGCTTGCAAGCTGTCCCTGGTACCACCCATGTGTGTATACATGCATGTACGTGCATGTATACTGACTGACAGGCCTTACATACTTACCTCAAAAATATTTATCTGGCTGGAGAGATGGCTTAGCAGTTAAGGTACTTGACTGTGAAGACTAAGGATCCATGTTTAACTATCCAGATCCCACATAAGCCAGATGCACAAGGAGACACATGTGTAAGTTCATGCATATGAGCAAGGAGGCATATGCATCTGGAGTTTGAGTGTGGTGGCTGGAGGCCCTGGCATGCCAATTCTCTCTCTCTTAAAAAGGGATTTCATATAGTGTAAGCTCAATACATGCCTGCTATAAGGATAAAGAAATAAACTAACTCTCCCATGCCCTTCTTTTTCTTCAGTTTTCATAGTACTTACCATCCCATAACATTGCATGCCTCAATATGGTTTTCTCCTTCCCCTTCCCATTCTATACCAAAATAAGCAAGAGTTTACTGATTTTATTCAAAGTGTTATCCTAAGTTCTTTGAAAAATTATTTTGAATTACTGCAAATGGACCTTGTATTTTTTTTTTTTTTTTTACTTTCCAGTTATATCATCAAGCAAGGCCTAGCAGAAAACATGACATATAATAGGAGTTAAATTAAAATGCATCAGTTCTAATGAAAGCCTTGGTCAAGAGTGGATTCCAGAGGTAGAGTCAGCACTCTTATGGTCTTTGTGCATGCTAGATGCTGGCAGAATAGAGTGGAACCTAAAAGGATAGCTAGTTAAATTTGTTTCTTACCAAGTCACAAAGGAAAGTTCTAATATTTATAAGCCTGGAAGGTTTGAAAGGCACCTTTCTTTCATTTATATACAGCTTTTATCTCTTATCTTTCAATTTATGGTTTGGGGTTTTCACAATTTGTATTATAATACTTCTTTGGAAAATTCTTGAAATTAAATATTAGGAACTAAAATGTAAATGCTAGAGACTTTGCTCTTAACTTTTACTTTCCTTGTAGTTGTAATCAGTTAAAAATATGGACCCAGTACTTACCAGTTTTCTCATAGCTATGACCAAAATATCAGATGAAGGTAACTGAAGGAAGGAAGACTTTATTTTGGCTCACTGCTTGACAGTTCAGTCCACCATAGCTGAGAAAACAGAGGGAGTGTGAAGCAGGCAGTAATGCAGTAATAAGCAGCCAGGAAACAAAGACTGATGAATGGAGTCATTGAGCTCTGTTTCTCCTTTAATGCAGTTCAGGACCCAAGTCCAGAGATGGTGATGCCCGCCTTTAGGGTTGGCCTTTCCATTTCATTTAACTCATTTTAGAAATCCCCTCACAAACATAGAAAAACTGAGAGGTTTTTCTCTTGTCAAAGTGGCAATCACTATAAACTATCACAGATCCATTCATTAAAAAAAAAAAAAAAAAAAAAAAAAAAAAAAAAACACTGCTATCCATTGCAATATGCATTTTTGGAATATAAAATCTTGCTAGAGAATGCCTATAAACTTTTCCCTATTATAACTTGGAAGATTAAGTAAAGAGTTCATTTTCATTTTGACATATTACATTGTGTTTTTTAATCCATTTTCTGCAAGTTGAGTTTGGAAGGAGAGTAATGTCTTGGTATCATTTGATGACAGCTCTATGAATGTTTGTAACAAATGAATCTACTATTTTCCTTGAAAATTACAATTCAATTTGATGAAATGAAAAATTATAGATAATGTTTAATCACTACTGTCATGTAAGTGCTAAGCTGTCAGCAAGATGCCTCAGCACCTAGTTAGTCACTTCCCGCTGAGAAAAGATTCACATGGCTTCTAATAGCTTAGAAAGCTGTGACTCCGTATTTCAGATCATTTAATAGATTTCTGCATAATGTTTCATATTCTGTATATAGCTCTGTATTATAAAGCTGCTAATGATTTTGTATATTGAATAATACTATATTGTTTGTTTTCAACTTTTAAAAAATGAACACAGAAAAATTTTGTTATTTATAAAGGCTTTAACTGTTAATTGAGATGAACTTAAATTTTGACCATAACACTTAAGGACAAAGTTATTCATTGTGTGATTGCTTTGCATATGTCGTCTGTCTAATCTTGTGTAAAAACTGTGGGTCAACAGTGATGTCCTCTCTGCTTGGGAAATTTTATAAGTGTGGAAAGAAAACCAAGAGCTACATAAAAAAAAATACTAGTATTTAAATAATGTTCTGAACATATTTGTGAATGTGAATGGCAGTGGTAGCATTATGTCACTTATTGTAAATACAGATATCAAATGAAATTACTTTTATTATGTTTTCCATATTACTATTTGGGACATCTTTTTTTTTTATATTTTACTTTTTTTTAAAGAAATTAAGAGAGACAGACAAAGAGAGATAGAGAATGGGCACGCCAGTATACTCTCAGCCTATGTGAATGAACTCCACACTTGAGTGCCCCCTTGTGGGCAAGTGCAGCATTGTGTCCTTGAATCAATTTGAGTCTGGCTAAATGTGGGACCTGGAGAATCCAATGGGTATTCTTAGGCTTAGTAGGCAGGCATCTTAACCACTAAGCCATCTTTCCAGCCCTTTATATTTTACTTTTAAAGTTGCATCATCTGACTAAGAAAAACTAAATGCAAGTGTGAATACCAAAGTTGGGATCTTTGAACCCACGTAAAGCCTAAGTCTGTTTTGTTAATTAACACCTGTAATTTCAGTGCATTTATAGCAAGATGTGTGTAGAGACAGAAGGATTGCTGCAAAGCTTATACAGGTCAGTGAACCTGGAGAATGAAGCTCTGAACAGTGAAACAAGACACCTTGACTCCAAGATTGTAGAAAGTGAAGGCCCAATACCAGGTGTACTGTGACCACATGTGTGCCCAGACTCACACACATAAACATGAACTTATACACATACAATATTTATAGTTGTATCTCCATCATTTCCTTATTTATTAGCAAGATGTAGGTTTTAATATAATTGGCCATGGAATATGTTCAATAAAATGTTATTTAAAAGTATTTACATATCAACATTTTAAAATATAAAAAAAATTCCTCCTCAATTTTAAAAATGTTTTTATTTATTTATTTGCAAGTGGAGAGAGAGAGAGAGAGAGTATTAGCATACCAGGGCCTCTTGCCACTGCAAGGGAACACCAGATCCTTGTGCCATTTTGCTCATCTGCATTTATATAGATACTGGATCAGCAACTGAACCTGGGATTGATTACGTCTTTAGAAGCAAGAACGTTTAACTGCTGAGACAACTCTCTAGCCCCCTCCTTAATCTTATAGGATATAAAACCAATTTATTTCTACACTGAATGACAAAATTAAAATGTAAAAATTGGGCAGATAGGGTTGGAGAGATGGCTTGGAGTTAGGGTGCTTGCTTGTGAAGCCTAAAGACCTAGGTTCAACTCCTCAGATCCCACATAAGCAGGTTTGATTCCTCAGAACCCAGGTAAGCTGGATGCTTATGGTGTCACAGGTGTCTGGTGTTCATTTGTGGTGGCTACAGACCCTGGCACACCATTCGCTCTCTACCTCTCTCTCTATATGTTTCTCAAATAAACAAATAAATAAAAGTAAACTATTTCAAAAATGGGCAGACATGGGCTGGAGAGATGGCTTAGTGGTTAAGGCGCCTGCCTCCTAAGCCTCAGAATGCTGGTTCCAATCTCCAGTGGTTCCAATCTCCAGGTCCCACGTTTAGCCAGATGCCAAATGACGCAAGGGTGCAGTGCCACACTTGACCACAAGGGGGGGGCATGCATCTGGATTTTGTTAGCAGCTGAGAGGCTGTGGGCACACCCATCTCTGTCTGTCTTCTCTCTCTCTCTCTCTCTCTCTCTCTCTGTGTGTGTCTCTCTCAAAAAAAAAAAAAAAATGGGTAGACATAAGGCAAAGATTTAAATAAGTTTTATTGGGACCTTTGTACAATGAACCCTGGTACTTGGTTACAAAATACTAGATTCATAGAAAGGACTTTGTTTGCTTGTTTGCATGCTTCTTTTGAGGCAGTCTCACTCTTGTCCAGGCTGACATGGATCTCACTCTAGCCTAAGTTTTAATTATGGTGATCCTTCTACCTCAGCCTCTGAAGTGCTGGGATTAAAGGCATGCCCCACTATGCCCTGTAAAAAAGATATTTTGAGCAATAACATTATCAAAAATAATACATTCTAAGACAGTATTATACTTTGTCCAAGGAAATAACATATGTTCCATAAATAGAAACTATAGATTTAAAATGAGTAAGATAATACATCCCACACTCCCAAATAAAATCCAGTAGATAATTTTGGACTGGAGAGATGGCTTAGTGGTTAATACATTTGCCTTCAAAGCCAAAGGATCCCAGTTTGATTCTCCAGGACCCACGTAAGCCATATGCACAAGGGGATACATGCATCTGGAGTTCATTTGCAGTGGCTAGAGGCCCTGGTGTGCTCATTCCCTCCCTCTCTCTTTCTCTCTGTCTGCTTCTTTCTCTGTCTCAAATAAATAAATAAATAAATAAATAAAGAAAGAAAGAAAGAAAGAAAGAAAGAAAGAAAGAAAATGAAGAATTGAAACTTTCTGTGTGAAAGAATACTCATCCAAAGAGTAAAGACATATTCAGGTTATATAAATATTCTATTACTCTCATGATTGGATCATTCTTGTGTTTTTGATTTTTGTTATTTTTGCAAAACAAATCAATCACAAGAATGATAGATCTCATATTACCTAGATGCTCCTATAATATTTAGTGTTTCACTATTAACTGAATCAGTGAAATTTCAATGAATACAAGATTAAAATCCAAAATCACAAGTGTTTTGTAGTTTACTTCTTATCTTTGTTATTTTAGTAACATTGAAAATATCAATAATTTTAATATGAATTTTAATTTTTCTTAAGTATTTCTTCCAAAATGTGAAACTAACTCTCTCAACCCTAACTGATTTTCTTTTTAGATACTTATTTCTGTAAAGCAAAGATTTTATAAAAGTTCTTAAAATTTTACTACATATAAACTATAGTTTATTTTCATGAACTTACATCTATGACCCTGATGGACAACTAAGAGGTATTTATGATATTTGTTTGCTTGTTGATTAGGTACACTGGTTATAATTCTCCATCTATGAACCTAACATCACTTTTAGCTTACACATCATTTCATTTCGAACAAGCCCCTATCATTCTCTAGTGACTAGGCACTGTTACAATCTCTTGATGGGTATTCCAGTGTCTCCTTCTGGTAGGTGCTTCTGCCAGTGGTGTGGGCATCAAAGATTTCCACTCTAAGGGAAGTGCTCAGTGTTTAGTGCTTGCCCTGCTTTATTCTCACCTGTCAGCCTGGGTTGATTTGCATATTGATCCATATTGTGTAAATCAATGTTCTAACACATGAAAGATGCCACACTTATATTTACTAAACTCAGCACATATGATGTCTGTAGGTAGACTTTGTCAAATTGAAGCACTCCTCAGGCATTTGTGCTGGCAGATTCATTGTTGAAAGAAGGGTTATAATGTCATTTGATAGCATTCTAGACATTTCCTATGTTACTTGTTTCCATAGAATGTTTTCAGTATTCAAGAAAGAATAAAGTGAAGTTCAGTATTCAGGATAGCTATGACTGTCCAATGCTAAACCAGATTCTAAAGTTGATGGAGGGCTGGAGAGATGGCTTAGCGGTTTAGGTGCCTGCCTCCTAAGCCTAAGAATGCCAGTTCCAATCTCCAGGTCCCACGTTTAGCCAGATGCAGTGATGTAAGGGCTCAATGCCACACTTTCCAAGGGGGTGCACGCAACTGGAGTTCTTTGACAGTGGCTGAGAGGCTGCCGGCGCGCACATCTCTATCTGTCTTCCTCTCCCTCTCTCTGTGTCTCTCTCCAAAATAAATAAATAAATAAATAAATAAATAAATAAATAAATAAATAAATAAATAAGTTGATGGATTTTCTTCTTTAAAACATAATTAAAGAGCTCAGTCAATGTAACTCCATAGTGAAGCAGTCATCTCTTGACAGGTATACCAAAGATTCATTGGCATGTAAAATAATCCCCAAATTATCATCAATTTGTGGTCAGCTGTTACAGTGTATCTAGGCTTCAATTCTCCAGCTAGTTTTACAGGGTGTGGGTCAATGTGAGCTTGGGTAGGGTAGAATCTGCACCACCTTCTAGTTGTGTCATGCCTGAAACCTGCCCAGGTTATCTTGCTTCATGATGATCACAAATCGTCAAGGGTAAACAATCAGATGACCCTTACACACAAAGTTGTACACATTACACATCGTTCAACATTTCCTTGGCCACAAAAGTTCAAATGGAAAATCAGCAAAGGAGGAAAATGACCAGGACCACATTTGCACACATTATTGAGAGAAACTTGTAAAGGGGTATGTATAGACTTTTATAAAGTTTTTAAAATGTATTTATTTATTTGTTTTCAAGAAGAGGGAGAGAAAGAGAGAAAGGACAGAAAGAGAGAGAGGAGAGAAGAGAAATGGGAACTCCACAGCCTCCTGCCATTGCACATGAATTCCAGGTTCATGTGCCTCTCTGCACCTGGCTCTCTATGCATACTGTGGAGTTGAACTGGACTGAAAGGGTTTGCAAGCAAGAATCTTTATGTCCCCAGCCCCCCGTAAATAATCTTTTGATAGGGAGATATAACAGAAAGATATTTAGAGATTGAGCTTTGTCATTTAATGTTCCACATGACAAAAGTCTACACTGAGCCACAGTGGGGTTTGCACTCAAAAATAAGGTTAAAGCATGCAGAAGTTATGGGAGAATTCTGTTTGAAAGAAGCACAGTAAGTTAAGCTCAGTTTCCTTTTCTCCCTGTGGGTTGCTAATTTCAATAATTTCTCAGATATAGGCCAAAGGTTGCATGCATCCTAAGCTTCTATGGGGCTCTGGCATAATTAGGGCAACTGAATTGTGTTCCTAAGTTTCAGAATCCAACAAGTTGAGGTATAAAAGTTCACCAGATACTCAGAAATACAAACTAAATTACTTCTACATGTGGCCTTAAATCTTAGTCAAAGCAAAAGTTATTTCATTAAAAAAATGGGTATAATGATTCCTTAAAATCTTGATGTCAGTTTTTAGTTTGCTTGTTTATAATATTCAAATGACTAAATTCTACAGTAGAATTTCAGAAAATAGATTATGCAATAATTTTTGGTTGTATCAGGGATTGAACCCAGGAACTCGGTATGCAAGGCAAGCACTCCAACACTGAATTAAATCCCAGGCCCATAGAGTAGATTATGGATTGCCTCATAAACCATAGAAAGCATTTTACATGATAGTAACATAAGAAAATGAAAGTATTTAGAATCTATGTATGCTTATGAGTCACCAGGATCTCAATTATATGACATGACAAATAAAAAGCAGTTATGGATTTAAAAAAATTCTAACACTATCTTAAGAGAAATGAAACTACTTTCAAAATGTGAGTTAAATGTTTTACATAGTATTAATATCTTGATATATCCTCAGGTCAAGGTGATAGATCTACCAGTTACAAATTATAAACTAATAATTTAGTAAGGTATATGCAAAGGTTACTGGTAGAAATTTTCAGTTACTCTGAAGAGGCACTTGTAGTTATGATCATAGAATCTGATTAAAGGACACTGGAATAAGTTGGTGTGAGTTGGAAAGAAAGCACTAAAAAATGGCAGGTACTCTTCCCAGAGGATAAAGGGGTAGAAAAATATGGAAAGCAAAATTATTCAGAAGTTTCTACAAGACTTTATGTATTCTATGAACAAGTAGGTAAGCTAGTACTTATTGAATTTAAATGTAGGACATGAAGTCTTTTCCCAGTCCTATATCGTGGAAAGAAGATAGACACAGAGAACACTCAACTCCTACCAGATCAGATCTCCAGAGACACAGAGGCTCCCAAGACCTCATCACTGAAGTAGACCTAAAATGAACCCACCATGGCTCAGGGAAATTCACAGAAGAGGGGGTGGAAAGATTATTAGAGCCACAAGTTGGGACATTATGCACGGAGACATTGCCTCTTTCCCATAACTGATGGCTACCCCCACAAATAATGACCCAGATTCCCCAATGAGGAGAGTCCCTTTGGCGGGGGGAGGATAGGGAGGAGGCTACCAATGGTACCAACATGGCTGTATACACACTATGTACATAAATAATGAAGAAAAAAGGAAAGAAAAGAAAAGAAAGTAAAAGGGAAAAAATAAAAAAGTAAATGTATGGCATGGTATACGGACGAATTTTAAGGTGATATTATTCAGTTTATATCTTGAAATAAATAAAAGTATTTGTCATGATATAATCCTATGTTATCATCCATTTGCTAATTGATAATTTGAAAAGAAGTTCTTACAGTTTAGCCAGTTACCTATGTTCTGTCTTCAAGTCAGAAATGCCATGAAAATTCTTCCTCAAAAGACCAAGGTTCAATTCCCCAGTACCCATGTAAGCAAGATGCACAAGGTGGCTTAGGCATCTCAAGTTCATTTTCAGTGGCTCAAGGCCCTGGCATGTCCATTCTCTCTCTTTCTTTCTCATATATATATATATATATATATATATATATATATATATATATATACATATATATATATATGACATGAATTGAATATCTTTTCACTCTCAGTAGAATCTGAAACTTCAAAGGAGTCTCTGTTCCAGTAAGGCCTTGAATTGTGGTATTAATATACAGAGGATGTATACTTTTAAATTATTTCATTTTTATGTTTTTATTTGTTTTGGTTGTATGTAGTGCAAAATTCTCTGAATTCTGAGGAAATGGCTACAAAGCTTATATATATAAAAGTATGCAGCAGAGGTCTTTGAACTGCCAGGCATCCAGTGATAAAACAGCTGCTTCAAGTCTGGCCATGTGAGCTGATCCTTCTTTCCTCTGAGACCTGCTAGGGAGGAGTGAGAAGCAGCAGCACTCTGTGCCTCCTCATTTATTGTGGTGGCAGTGCCATGTCACCTGCACACATTCCCATTGCTAGGCACTCATCCAGTCAGAGCTGGATCTCCATGTAGCCAAGGGGCCTGAAGAAACATCCTGGCCCCTTCCAAGGGCCTAAAATCAGTGGAAGGCATCTTTGTTTGCAAGTGGGATATGCCAAAGAGCTGACATTTGGCTTAATCCTCTGTGAAGGAGTTGTACCTTTTGGGATGATTTTTATAAGTTTGGCAGCTGATTAGTGATGATCATAGTCTCAGAAACCACAGAAATCTCTATTTTCTGAAAAATTTTAGCATGCAACTAGCTATTTACACTATAATGGTAAGTATATATTAGATTGGCCATTTAGGATAATTTCATAGCTTAGCCTCATAAGGGCTGGAGTTTGTTGTCTAATAGATAAGTCCTGTGTGATTTACATAGGTGTAGAGCCCTTCACGAATATATAAGAAAACTTGTTAATTGGCTCTTAAACAGAGGTCCTGGGCTAGAGAGATTGTTTAGTGGTTAAGATGCTTACCTGCAAAACCTAAGGACCCAGGCTTGATTCCCCCGGACTCACAAAGTCAGATGCACAAAGTGGCACATGCATTTGGAGTTTGTTTTCAGTAGCTGAAGGCCTGTGTTTGCCCATTCTCTTGCTCTCTCTCTCTAGCTCTCTCAAATAAACAAACAAAAAAAAAATTAAATGTTAAAGAAAATGCAGTGGAAAAGACTAATCTGTAGTCTTAGATATGACAACATTTAAAGAGAAACATACTACTTGGGTGCAGAAAAACAATTAAAATTGATTAAAAATGTGAAAATGCAAGGTACACAAGTTCTAAGATTTCCTAATCAAAGTCATTATGGTATGGTTGGCTTAAGTGTGCATGTGAGGTGGTAGGTAGGTAGGGTAGAGTAAATCCACCTAATATTTAGTGGCTGCTATGTAACCGAAACTCTATGAGACACTAAACTAAAAATCACTACCATATTATGAGATCTTATTTTGTGTAACTTATGCAAAAAATGTTTGCTTGCTAAGTCTTATATGCTGTAAGTATGTATGTATGTAGTTTATGGTCATATTAAAAATGCAAGCTCAATGAGCAGCAGTAATATACTTCCAAACCAGATACAGATTACATTACTTCCTACATTTTTTTTTGTTTTTCATGGTTGTTCCTTTTATCTAATATACTGAGTTCCAGAAAGCTTGCAACTATATGTTCATGTTTTTCTGATCTGATAACATTCTGACATTTAACAATTATGTGGAAGTTCATATTTTAATTATGTATGTCAGTATCTTTAAAGTCATTTTATTTATTGACAGCTTTATACATTAATATCATGTATTTTGATCCCATTTCCCCCAATACTCTCTCATATCCTCCCTCACTCCCACTGAACCCAACTAGACCTTCTTCACAACTAGTCTCTCTCTTCCCTGCCTATTTAATGACTGTTCTTTCCTACTGAGTTTAGTCAGGGTTGCTTGCATGAGCATGTATGTGGGCTTATTTACAAGGAATTGAGCAATGTATTAGTTGCTCAGTGGCTATACCACGAAGCAAGTGACTTTCACTCCCTAATCAACTATTAACAGCTGATAGTTCCTCTTAGACAGGTTGTAGTCTCA
The DNA here is from genome assembly GCA_036365145.1 of Orientallactaga sibirica. Taxonomy (NCBI): domain Eukaryota; kingdom Metazoa; phylum Chordata; class Mammalia; order Rodentia; family Dipodidae; genus Orientallactaga; species Orientallactaga sibirica. The sequence goes on along the minus strand of JAEOAD010000004.1, from coordinate 25,541,195 downwards.
TGAGACATTCTCCTGCTCATGGCATAATGCTATTGAATATTGTGCAGTTCTTGTATAGGTTATTGCAGCTAATATGAGCTAATGACTGCAACGACCGTGATTTGTCCAAAAATAACATTCCACAGCATTCCACCCCACCCTATGCCTCTTGCATCCTTTCTAAACCTCTTCTATTATGGTTCTTGATCTTTGAGGGGTGATATGAATGTTGTATTTAAGTAAGAATGCTCAATGTTCAGTTACTCATGGAGCTTAAAGTAATTATTATTCTTTTCATTTGCCACAACATCTACAGTAAGAAGTTTCTCTGACCTACACTGAGAGCAGAGGTAATCTAAACAGAAAACCTAAATATTTAAAAGACAATATGAAACCATGTCCACTTAGCAAAACACACCACCAAAGCCTATAACCTCCTCTGCCATGGGCATATGGCCACCTATACAGTAAAAGGAATGCAATCTCTAATATGGAATGAGCTTCAAATCCTATCAAAAAGTGGTTGCCTCTTACAAAATACTTATGCCAGTGTTCTTCCAGATCTTTAGTGTATAATTATTTTTCCCTAATAAACAAAATGTCAAATGGCTTTACATTTGTAAACACTTTGTAATTTTATGGAATATAGTTTAAAGACACCCTTATGTGTACTTGTGAAAACCAAAAGCAACAAGCAGCAAACATCAGGGAACTAGCAGCAAGCAGCAGGGACCCCCACCTCTCTTACACCTCTGGGCTGGGAAATCAGATCTTCCCCCAAACACATCTCAGGTCTGGTCTCCAGGATCTGCCCCCAGTGGAACTTCTCCCAAACAGCTGGCTGGAGACCCAAGTTTCAAGCTTTAACAAAACACATGAATCTGTGGGGTTGGGGACATACAATCAAACTACAATGGCATACAGAAATATTTATTTTGCAGATTTTATTTTTGAGAATTAAGACCTTTTCCAAAGGAGTGGAGACATCATGGTCTAAATATAAATTTTCTTTCTATGTCATATCACAAAATATTAACCAAGGATGCAGTCACATAGAAGAATAATGTGGAGGGGCTAGAGAGATGGCTTAGTGGTTAAGTTCTTGCCTGTGAAGCCTAAGAAACCAGTTTGAGGCACAATTCCTCAGTGCCCACATAAGCCAGATGCACAAGGGGGCACATGCATCTGGAGTTTGTTTGCAGTGGCTGGAGGCCCTGATGTGCCCATTCTCTCTCTCTCTCTCTCTGCCTCTTTCTCTCTGTGTCTGTTTCTCTCAAATAAATAAATAAATAATTTAAAAAAAAAAAAAGAATGATGTGGATGTTTCAGCTTGATGATTTGGGATATTGTGAGTTCAGCCTATTTCTTATTTTGAAGGACTTTTCAACTTTTATTTAATTGTAACTTGCATTTCCCAGCTTCTCAAAAATTTAATTGTTTCCAAACAAAACCTTATCTCTGGATCAGGAAAGAAAAGAAGAGCTCTCAAGGCTGCCTTACAGCAAATGAATATTTAGAAAGACCATCAGAGGGCCAGATATGATCAGGTACCATCACAGCAGAGGCAGAGTCCTCAACAAACTTTCTCCCAGGCATGTGAGTCCTGTTTCATGACCATGACCAACCTTAAGTCTTCATTATCTTTGTTAGCGTGTTTTTTTTTTTTTTTTTTTTTTTTTTTTTTTTTTTTTTGAAAGGCAAGGCCAAACAATCCATTTTATTTGGAATTGTGAAAATGAATGGCTGTGGATGTTTTCAAGTGAACGAGGCTTACTTTTCAGAAGTCTGGATACAAAAGACATTTGCCACCAAAGGGAGATGCTATCATGGTGAAAGAATTTTATCAATATTTAGCACAAGTACTTAAGAAACATTTCAGTGGAGGTAAAAATGTGATTTACCTATCCACAGGAACTTATGAAAAATTAAATAATAGTGAAGCATAGAAAAGATGAGGTTAATATAACAAATAACCAGGTAAGTTAAAGTACTTACACATGAATAATTAGAACAACACTTGTTTGTCCTGGCCATGGAATAACCATTGACTATGAGACAGAAGTCAGTGTGGGAATATAATAGCCAATGAAACAGGTTCACATGAAGTGAGAAATCAAAGCTTTCTGCCACTTCCTAAAAGCTCTTTCTGCATGATGCAGAGGAAGTAGAACTTCCTTTCCTTTCTTTTCTTTTCTTTTCTTTTCTTTTCTTTTCTTTTCTTTTTTTTCTTTTCTTTTCTTTTCTTTTTTTTTTTTTCTTTTCTTTTCCTTTCCTTTCCTTTCTTTTTCTTTTCTTTTCTTTAATTTTACATTCATGCTGGTTCCTTTGATAGCCTCCTCCCTGTCCTCCCACCTCCTAAGGGACCCTCCACATTGGGGAATGTGGGTCGTGCATTGTGGGGGTAGCCAACAATTATGGGGAAGAGGCAATGTCTCTGTGCATAATGACCCAACTTGTGGCTCTAACACTCTTTCCATCCCCCTTTCCTCAAATTTCCCTAAGCCTTGTTAGCAGTTATTGAGATGCTCACATCATCCTAATTTTTGTTTCCATAAAAATGTGGATATATCTTCACAATATAGTTATAATTTTCCCAACATCCAAAGATATTTCTACTCAAATATATCATTATATCTTTTCTCAGACAGATATATTATATTATAGTGCACATAATAAGACAGCTTGGTGGATTGTGTGGATTTTATAAAAAGGTTTCCATCTAGGAAATATAATGCATATTTTATGTAACTAAATTCATATAATTAAAGCTACTTTCAATAGACTTTAGGTTCCATTTCCATATTATCAAACACAATTCTGATATTATTTTGAATGAAGTCAGAAAGCTAACCTGGGTAGAACTATAAAGAATTTAAGCTAAGAATACAGATTATTGTTCATGAAAGAGTTCAAATATAGTGAATTTCTGTTTGTTAGTGGGTCATCTGATATGTTATTCCTGAATAAACCTATTATAAATATACAGTAACAAATCACTCAATTACCTATTCATCTGTCACCACTATTTTGTGCTTCACATATGCCATCTGTTTTGTAGGGAGAGAAAAATAGACATTATATATTGGATATGTACCTTTCCATTATCCTTCTAGTTCAGTGTAAATTCACTCACTTTTACTAGACTGCAATAATATATCAAAACAAGAAACCTTGACAAAAAATTATTAAGAATTATAAATTTATTATTTAGTTATAAAATTAAATGGCAGGTAAACAATTAGGTAATAACACTTAGGAGAAAGATTCCCTCAATAAGTAGGTATTATTTTTAATATTTTTATTTATTTATGTACAAGCAGAGAAAGATAAAAGAAAGACAGAATGGGCATGCCATGGCCTCCAGCCTTTCCAATCAAACTCCAGATATATACACCACTCTCCGAATATGGCTTGGTGGTTACTGGGGAATCAAACCTGGTTCATTAGAAATCTGAAAAATATACTTATTTACATAGAAAAATCAGTTTCACTTACATATCACTCAATGACATACTTCTGCATAGTACAAAAGTATTTAAGCATTTATTTCCATTAGCAATTGACATCATATGTTGTTGTTACTATTCTCATATTCCATGCAACTAAACTAGATTGCTTGTTTTTCATACTGCAATAGCTATGATAAAAATGTTACCAGTTTGACTTCATAAAACTGTAATAACAAATCAATGAAATGCTAATTACAACCTCATTTTTATGTACAAAAAATAAATAGTAGATTAGTATTTTTAAATATTTTAAACATTTATTTATCTATGTATTTATTTGTGGCTGGTGGGGTGTATGTGGATGGCCCAGTGTCTCTTCCTTCTGAAAATGAATTCCAGATGTTTACACTATTTTTTACATCTCACTGAGCCCTCTTCCCATTCACTAAGTTAGGATTTTGTCATAAATAATTTGTTGATTACCAGTATCCAATCAAATATACTGCTTCTTTGCAGCTTACTCTGTTAGGAAAAAATAATCATACTACTTGTGCTCAGTTGCATAAGTAGGGATTATTAAAAGATTGTTCTGCCAGAAATAAGTTTGTGAAAAGAAAATTTTACAAGAATCTCAAGCATTAAGCACATACATGAAAGTTGGATACAAAGTAAATGCCCACAAAAGTCCCAAATCATTGGGGAAAGGGCAGTAAAGAGCAATATAAATCATGACCTGCTACTACCTCCAGATGCTCATGGTCAAGGTCTTGAACCTTCTGGGCACCATGCCTAAGACAAGCAGTAAGGCACTTGTGCATGAAGAGGTGGAACTTTTCCATATCACACTGTTAAATGGTAACCCTGCTCTGGGAGTAGGATTTTCTGATTCTTCTCTGCACACATCTGCTCTCTTCATTTCAAGCTAACAGTGATCAGTTATCAAGTGATGCCCAAAATGTTTGCCTCTCCATATTTATCGTGAGTTCCATTTTTGGTTGGTCCAGTCTACACAATCGTCTTAGAAAATGCATCTCTGAAGAGATGGGTCAGCAGTTAAGGCACTTGCCTGCAGAGCCAAAGAACCAGCTTTCATGTCTCAGTACTCATATGAAGCACAGTGGCACATGCTTCTAGAGTTCCTTTGCATTGGCTACAGGCACTGACACTTTCTCTCTCTCTCTCTCTCTCTCTCTGTCTCTCTCTCTCTTCTTCTCTAATGCTTGCAAATAAATAATATAAATATATTTTTAAAATGCTCTTTTGAGTAGTTCACAATGAAGGCAGAATAAATGTAGTCATTTAGACCTATTTTTCAAGGATGTAACTGGTTTTACTATGTCTCTGTGTCAGGAAACCAAAATTCCCCAGTCAACAAGTTTTGCAGTTCCAATATTGCATATTCAGCCTGAGGCTACTTCAGGCCTCATTAATAAAAACCTAATGATAAAACAATAACAAGGAGGAAATGCCAGTGAAGCACAAACTGGTTGAAACTAAATTATTTCTCACCCCAGCAGGCTTGTTGTATTTGACATCTTATGAAATCAGCTAAAGTATAATAAAAAGCAGCTCCTGATGGGAGTTGTGACATCAGCAGGTTTGGTTTCCACGGACAGCTGACATTTCTGAATAGGCTGGGAAAGCATGACTTAGGTTAGCAATTCATGATGAGCTTTTTAATTCTCCAAAAGTAAATTCCACTTTTATAAGGTGCAGGCTTGCCACTGCAATAGAAAAAATAAATGAAAATAGTCAGGGAAATAGACTTTTAGGCTACGTGGAGTGTGGTCTTTGTGTATCTCTCAGAGTTGTGTCTTTGTGTTACATTTGACAGCACAGCAATTGTCTGAAAAAATAAACGTGGAGAAAAGAAAGGTGCCCTTGTCAGCATTCAGTTTCCTTTTGACAAGGCCTGAGATTTATGAGGGGAATCTGCTGTAACTGAGATCAGGTCATTCACATACATTGTGTGCAAATCAATTTAAAGATACATGCTCCACTGAGAACTTGTTTCCCTAAGGGCCAAGAGTAAGGCAAACCTCAAGAACTCCTAATCAGGAACATTGTCCTTGCATTCTGCAGTACCCTTGTTGGAAACATTAAATATCTTGACAAAATTCACACTCTAATTGGTTACATTCTGAACGTCAAAAATTTGGTTAACTAATAGATGGACAATCCCCGCAACAGCAAAATCCAAAACTATGGTTCAAGTTTTAGTGTTCTTTGGATTGTACGCATGGTTTGCTGGCATCTGGAACACACAAGTGTAGAATTTCTCCAAGGCTTCTTAAAACACTCAGGTATAAATTCTTACCTGTAAGTTAGACAATCCTAAAAGAGAGAGGGGGGGATGGATATTTTTAAGTGTGCTGATACATGCTTTTTCCTAGAATTTTAAATTTATTTTTATATGTGAATTTAAATAATTAACAATATAGATAAATTAAAAAAACCTCTAGTTGCCAAAATCTATCCCACAAGGGCCTTGTATTCAACAAATATATTCATATATAGATAGATTGATGATAGATACAAATATTCTCTGTACAATCCTATTATTCTAACAGAATTTTCTTTCGAAAATTGGAATTCTGAGATTTTAATTAATAGTTACTAGGTAATAAAATAGTGTAAATTTTATATTTTTATTATTTTTATGTACACAGTAAACTATTTTGAATAATTAACATTGAACACTTGCATTATTTTTCATCTTAGTCTACTCCTAAAGTTATAATTACTATCACTTAAATTTAAATTTAAATTACTTAAAGTCTGTGTTAGTAGTTATGATAGATATCACAAATATTAAAGATTTTCAAGCACCAGATACAAGAGTTGCTCAGAGATGAAAAGATGGAAAGTACACCCTTTAAAGAAACATGGTGAATAACAGCATTCTTGATTGATAGGATATTGGGTTGATAGAAGGCAAGATCCTGTTTTCTAATCTACTTTTTTGTTATGAGTTATGTATATAGTGTGTATACAGCCATGACGGTACCATCGTTAGCCCCTGTCCTCCCCCCCATGGGTAATGTGGGTTTTGCATTATGGGGGTACCATCAGTTCTGGGGTCTCTGTTCATAATGACCCAATTTAGGGCTCTAACAATCTTTCTGGGCCCCTCTTCCACAAATTTCCCTGAGTCATGTAGAGTTCATTTTAGGTCTATTTCAAAGACGAGGTCTTGGGAGTTTCTCTGTCTCCAGATATCTGATTCGGTCGGAGTTGAGTGTTCTTTGTGTCTATCTCCTTTTTGCCCTTGTGCTGGAACCAGGTTCCCCAAGAAAGCCGTACTCTTGCTCATTTCCCTAATTATTTCATGGCTTCAGCTGGTACCATGGTGAAGTGCGATGGGCTGATTTTCTCCTTGTGTTCTGCATCCATCTGAAAAACAGAAGCAAATTCTGCAATGGAGAGTGAGGTCAGTGCAAGATACATAGATAACTATTATTATTTTAGAGAGAATTTAATAGGTAGGCCCTCTTCTCTCCCACTGTTGGTGGGAGCTTGATATTGGAGAGTGGGATCATTTTTGGATATTTGTCTGACTTGTTTGCCTGTTCCAGATATGGGTTCCATTCCACTGAGCAGATTCTTAGCCAAATCAAGAGCAGTTGGTAACCCACCATGGCTATGTGACACTATTACACTTGTGTGAGCATCATGTCAGGTTGATTGCTGTTGTGTAGCTTAGACTATGAGTTGCTTAGATATATGTTGGTTATTTTCCCCCAGCCTCTCATATAGCATCTTCTGGCACTAGATAAGCTAACTGTCTGGGGACTGACTCTCTTCCAGATTCCAGCCAGGTCACTCCATGTTCCATTCTAACAGCATATGGTATCTTCAGCAGTAGGGTCTTAACCATTAACCTTTGGTGAGTCATCAAGTACTCTGATAGAAATCTGTCTTCTTTTGGGAAAACTTGTAGGTGCCCCTGGTCAACAGCTCATTGTGGATGTTAACCACATGCTGGTACTGGGAGTTACAGGTCAGTTCCAAGGGAAAAGAAGGAAGAAAAAGTATAGGTAATATGAAAGAGAAGGGGAGAAAAGAGAGAAAAGGAAGTGATAGAAAACAGAAGACTGAAGTTAGTCTTCATCATAGCCTCTCCAGGCCCCTGTGATTCAGGTGTTCTCTCTAAGGACCTGATGCAGGTTCTACCTTTTAGTATGTCTTTCAGAATATAGGATTTCATGGTACCATTTCCATTTGTGTCCAGTTTTTTGTGCCTCCCCCTTGCCCCACCCTCCCGCCCTACCCTCCCTATCATCCAGTCCTTGATATGTTTATTAGGTGTGTTAGCATCTTTTCTTTTTTTTTCTTATTCTTTCTTTTTTTCTTTTTCAAGGTAGGGTCTCACTCTAGCTCAGGCTGACCTGAAATTCACTATGTAGTCTCAGGGTGGCCTTGAACTCAAGGCAATCCTCCTACCTCTGCCTCCCGAGGGCTGTGATTAAAAGTGTGCCACCACGCCAGCTCGCAATTTTCAAATGTTCCTTTTTACTTATTTTATTCTGTTAACCTTGCTTTTTACAAAGTGTATATATGTATATTACAAATTTGACAAAAGGAGACTCTAGTAGGTAAAGTAATTTACCTAGGTGCACAGGCTCAGCAAACTTACCCATTCACAGAAAGATAAGTGTCACATGGTCTCACTCATCTGTGGCTCCTAACCTGAATTACTACTTGCCTCCATGTTTGAGATTTGATATTAGGTTAGGTTACTGCTCTATTCAGTATGCAAGCTTTTTCAGAAATTTAAGTAGATATGAAGATGGACCAATGCCTTCCTAAAATACATCATGTCATCCACACCAGTAGCATTCCAATTACTTAGTTTGCAAGGCTGGATGCTAATATGTATAGGTCAGAATTTAAAAAAAATTGTTTTTGGGCATGGACGTTTCCACAAAAAGCTGATATTATAGTAACTGAAATGAAAAATAATTGATGGATGTCCCAACATCTGTTATTTCTTTGTCTCCTTCCCATTGCTTGTCTACTGTGTCATATGAGGTGGTGACTAAAATTGCCATGCCAAAGAGCTTGTCACTGTATGATGGCATTCCTTGTAAACATTTCACACTGGAGTTGCAGTTACAATCAACACAAGTATCACATCCTGTCAAGCCAAACTTAAAAGGCTATATAAGATCAAACATTACTTGATGGTTATTCAAGATGAGAGGGTAACAATAAAAAGGAATGAAATGATAAAGAATATGCCTAAAGTACAGGCCTGCTGCTGATACTGGTGATGTTGATATAAAGCCAGTCCACTCAGATTATAAATGAGTTGCTTTCCTCCCTCAGTAATAATCACTAGGGATATAGTAGAAGCAATGGAATGAGACAAGTCTAGATAGCTAACAGATTAATTCTATGGGACTTTTTTTATTTTATATTTATTTTATTTTTGGAGAGAGAGACAGAGATAGAGAGAGGGAAAGGGAGACAGAGATGGGTGCACCAGCAGTCTCTCAGCTGCTGTGAACGAAATCCAGATGCGTGTGCCTCTTGTGGGCAAGTGCGGCATTGCACCCTTGCCTCACTTTGCATCTGGCTAAACGTGGGAGCTGGAGATTGGAACCGCTGGACATTGGAACCAGCGTTCTTAGGCTTAGCAGGCAGGCGCCTTAGCCACTAAGCCATCTCTCCAGCCCTCTATGGGACTTTTATTTTGTTTAAATGTCACTCTTAATCATCCAGAAGTTTTACTAATACCACTGTAGAATTACAATATATGGTTTTCTTTTTTGTCTATAGTATGATGTTCGATCCACCTTAACTGGCATTTCTGAGCAATGTATTGAGTCATTCCTACCCTAAAGAAACCATGCTTATGTAAGATTCTCTCTTCCTTTTTAAAAGTAAGTAAATAATTTTATTTTTGTTTTCACAGATGTTACCAAAAAACTGTGTTCCTAACTCATATGATTAGACTCTATTCCTTTAAAAATGCATATTCATAGGCTTATAAAAATTATATAAATTACATGAAATTGATTTTTACCTTGTGATTCTTTATGTCACTAATTATAGTCAAACTGCTTAATATTTGTCAGTGGTTATTTTGCTTCTTTCTAGTATGTTCTTGATTTCAGTGTGCATATCTAAACTTATTTACATTAGAAAAGTACTACAAATAGTTTATAATGGATATGTATTGTATATTTTCCAGCATCCATTGTGATAATACATTTGATAATTTGTTTTGATAATGTGCTATATCATATGCATTGATATGTGTTGTCATTTGAATTACACGTCCTCTATAAACTCATGTGTTAATGAATGCTAGGTGCCCAGCTGGTGGCAATTTGAGAGTTAAAGTTTATAAGTGAAAATAAACAAGTTTTCTCCCATTAGCTGCTTTTATTTGGGTGTTTTCTGCTACCAATGCAAAGCTATACAAAGCTACCTACAACAGTAAATCTGATACCAAGAAGTGGGATAGTTACTGCTTAAAACCTGTGTGGCTTTTGGCCGTTTGGAACTGATTTGTAGAAGGAATGTAAAGTTCAGGTCTAAGGTATGCCCTGAAGTGCTTTAAGTTCAGCTTGATGGATTATGGTTAGGGTTGAAAGACCAGAATGCAGAAAGAACTGTGGATTTCATAAGGTTTCATTTAACGGAAGAAAGAACTTTTTCCAGACTGGGCTGAAGGCAGTTTGTGTGACAAGTTGCTGTTTTGTTCATGCCCTGAGAACTTGTGCAGGGTTGCATGGTGTAGAAATGGAATGGTGTGAATAGAGGGATAACAAAATGAAATGAATGCTTCTGGCTAAAGACAACAGCTCAATTCAGCTGCAATTGTTTGAGCAATTACAACCACTGAGATTGGGCCAGTTGTTCTGCAATGGGACAGCAAGAAGAGTATAGACTCTGTTGGAAGTAAGGGATATTCATGTTAAAGGTGTGTCCTGCTCTTCAAAGTCATCTTTATTCTTACCTGGATTAAAAACTTGGTGATCCATCAGGTACTTTGGAGTATAAACAATGGCATGAAATAGAGGGTTGTTGCTATTGCAATGTGGCTTTTTTTTTTTTAATGACCATGGGAAATGTGAGGTTGGGTTGTTGGAAGACCCTTCATGGAGGGTAGTCCAATGAAGACATGAGGATTAACCACAAATTGCAATGGAGACCCAGTGGAGATTCTAGGACTCTGGGATGGTGGCCAAGATGTTATGCCAGCTTGGATAGATTTTATCAGGGTTTCTGAGTAGTCCAGCCAGAGAGGTGGATGTGGAAACTTGTCACTCATTAGAGTTGTCTGACTTGGAATTATATAATTTGATGTTTGCCTTATTTGTTTTAAATCTTGTGTTGGTTCAATCTTTCTTTGCTATGCCCCTATTCCCAATGCTTTCTATTGCAGAGTGAATGTTTATTCTGTGTTATGATGTATGTGTGTTTTTTTTTTTTTTTTTTTTTTATTACAGCTCAGTTAAGAGACCTTGGACTGTGAGAGGGCTAGTTGAACAGTGTTGTATTAGTGAAACTTTTCCCTACCGGGATTTTTAGAGTTGGACTGAATGAATTGCATTTTATATTATGGATGGTTATGAATTTATGGAGACCATGGGTGGAATGTGTTGGTTTTAATTAGGTGTACCCTATAAATTTATGTATCCTGAATGCTAGGTTCTCAACTGCAGGCAATTTGGGACTTGAAGCCTCCTGGGTGCAGTGTACTGTGGAGGTGGGATTACGGGTGTTATGATCAGCTTTTCTTTGCCAGTGTTTAGCACACTCTTTTCATGCTGTGGCCCAACTGATGTTGTCCAGGAGGTAATGTTCACCTCTGTTTATGTCATGTTTTCCCCTGCCATTGTGGACTTTCCACTTGATTCTGTAAGCCAAAATAAACAACTTTCTCACATCAGCTGCTTTTGAACAGATGTGTTGATTTTTTGTTGAATTTTTTTATTATACTTTATTTTTATTTACATTATTCTAATTTTACATTCATAATGTTGGCTCCTTTATCCTCCTCCCTGCCCTCCCTCTTCCAAATGGACCCTCATTAATGGGGAATATGGGTCATGCATTGTGGGGGTAGTCAAGAGTTCTGGGGGGTAAGCCAAGCCTCTGTGTATAATGCCCCAACTTGTGGCTCTAACATTCTTTCTGCCCCCTCTTCTGCAAATTTCCCTGAGCCACATTGGGGTCATTTTAGTTCTTCTTCAGTAATGAGGTTTTGGGAGCCTCTGTGTCTCTGGATATCTGGCTTAGTTGGAGTTGGATGTTCTCTGCGTTTATCTCCTTCAGCCTTTTTCTGGTGCGGTAATCACCAAGAGTGCTGTATTCTTGCCCTTCCCCACAGTACTCTATGGTTTCAGCTGGGGCCCTGAGGTGTGATTGGCTGATCCTCCCTTCAGGTTCGTTGTCCATCTGAAAAAGATAACCAAATTCTCCAATGGAGAGAGAAGTTAGTACTAGATAGAAGGGATGGCCATAGATATTTTGGAGGGAATTTTATATGCATAGGCCCTCTTCTAGCCCACATTTGGAGGTATCTTGATCTTGGAGACTGAGCTCATTTTTTTGTACATGGTTTTGACCAGCAATGAGTTCCATTCCACTGAGTGGATCTATTAGCCAAATCAAGAGCAGTTGGTTACCCACCATGGCTGTGTGCCACTACTGCACTTGTTTGAGCATTATGTCAGGTTGTTCCCTGCTGGATATCTTATACTGCAAGTTGTTTGGACAGATGTCAGTCATTGAAGATTCATTACCTCAGTTCCATGTAGGTGGAGAAGACAAAATATCAGACCTTTATATATATATATATATATATATATATATATATATATATATATATATATAGAGAGAGAGAGAGAGAGAGAGAGAGAGAGAGAGAAAACAGAGTGTGAGAGACTAAATTATGTATGTTCTAGTTGATCACATGTAGAGTGGAGAAAAAAAGATGACCAAAATTAACAATAGTAACTCAGTACTTTTAGCCTGAGTGACATGAATAATATTGTTATTATGTTTCTGATTAGGATAGATCAGGATTTAGGTCCTGTATATAGTCAGTCTATTGAAATCCTAAACATCATTGAAAATACAGTTAAAAATGCAAGTGTGATCCAGATGTGATGGTACACACCTTTAATCCAAGTACTAGGGAGGCCAACATAGGATGTAGGAGGATCACTGTTAGGTCAAGGTCAGCATGGCTAGAGTGAAACCCTATCTCAAAATAAAAGAAGTGCAGATACAAGCTTGGCAAGAGGGTTAATGGCATAATCTTTAGAGATTACATTGAATAAGTGAGTACTAACACTGAACATGAAAATGAATATTATAAATAACACAGTGTAGACCGAATGTTCAAGAAGAATATTTAAGGCCTGATGCAGGTTCTTTATTCATTTACGAGTTCTGTACAGAAATTCTTCTATTTCTCCTTTAGTTATGAATTAAATAATTCTTTCATTAAATATAGTCAAGTACTAAGAATGTTGCTTGTGCTCATCTATAAAGAGAAAATGTGAGGGAATATGTCACTGTATGTAGAGTTATACCATAAGATAAAGCAATACATTTAATAAGTGTTTATTCTGAAACATTCCTCCTATTCTAGTGTTCAGATGTGGCACTAGTAAATAAAGGCAGGGGCTGGGGAGATGATTCAATAGTTAAAGGCACTTGTTTGAAAAGCCAGTCAGCCTGAGTTTGATTAGCCAGTACCCATGAAAGCAAGATGCAAAAGTGACACATATACTTGGAGTTTATTTGCAGTGGCAAGAGGCCCATTAATGCCCATATCCTTACCTTGTCTCTCTGCTTGCAAACAAATAAATAAAATATTTAAAAAGAAAATAAAGGCAGATGATAATTTGTTATATAGATCTCAATAATTGTATTTTAACAAATTAACTTGAGCACCATTAATAAACATTTATTACTTTAATAAAATATGAAATTCTGGTTATCTACTTCAAATGTTCCTCTTTTCTTACATAAGACAAGTAGAGAATTTAGTGAGCCTTTTGGATTTTATGTATGAGTTTCCCTCCAAACCATGCAGCAGGCAATTGTTTTTTTATTTCTAATATGGGTATATAACATTAATGATGTATTGTATTTTAAGTTAAAAATGTAAAGCAAATTTATAAGTTTAAAACACAAACTTTTATATATGTTTTGATTCAAATAATCTTTAAGATTTTAATATAGATTTAAATAAAAAAAATGTTACCATGGTCAGGTGGCCATATTTGTCTGGCAAGTTATATTGATAAAATAAGTCAACAAGTCTTCTGAGGGTATCACAGAAATAAAATACAATAAAAATATTGTCTAGCCTTCATTGTAAAATCCTTGCTTTTATTTCCTAAACAACCAGAAGACAATCTGAACTGACATAGTCAATTATAAAATGGTACACTTAAAAAATTAAGTTAAAGTTAGTATTATCCAAAACAAATTTCAATAGCCTTATGAATGAAGGAAATCATATGGATATATAGTATTTTTATATGCTGTTGTCTGCAGGACCTACCATATACAAATTCTTCAAGGAACACTAGAGGATAAGTCATTTCATTCTATGAAATGACAGACCTATATTGCTGGAGTTATTCAAAAAGAAGAAAGGGAAAATACCATTGTTGGTCTGAAAAGGCAATGAAAGCAATGAATGTGTACCACAAAGAGAGTTGCGTGCATGGATGACTTTAGGACATATTATTAAAGTAATTGAATATTTTAAGATAAATTTGTCAAAAGTAATTACATCTACCTTTATATTTAATTTTCCACAAAAATAACTTTCATTGTAAGGAAAGAGAAGAAAACTTTTGTAAACTTTAAATACATATCAACAATTTGAATATAATACATTTCTATTAAACTTTTGCAATTTGTACTAAACCTAATTGATTATGTAATTATAATTTTTCTGTTTTAGGATAATTTTGATATTAATGAATGTAAAATACTGATTTATACATAAAATTCATAAAGTATATTTATTTGGTTTTCTTTCATTTGCTCCAAGCCTCTGTTTATGTTATGGTCACTAATTTCATGTACTGTTTTCTGTTTGGCACATATATTTGATTGTGGTTTTCACAATGAGCCTATATTTTTTTATATTTTTTTCTGGAGAGAGACACAGAGAGAGACAGAGAGAGAGAGGAGAGGAAGACAGATAGAGATGGGCTTGCCAGCAGCCTCTCAGCTGCTGCAAACGAAATCCAGATGTGTGCGCCCCCTTGTGGTCAAGTGCTGCATTGCATCCTTGTGTCACTTTGCATCTGGCTAAACGTGGGACCTAGAGATTGGAGCCGCTGGAGATTGGAACCAGTGTTCTTGGGCTGAGGAGGCAGGCACCTTAAACACTAAGCCATCTCTCCAGCCCAAAGGCCTTTATTTTTATAAGTCAATGAACTGCAAATGGAAGTCTAGATTGATAAAATATAGAATCTAGAAGTATATTTAATACATTACCATTATGATTATATGTATGTGTGTGTTATAAAGAGAACATAGCATGAAAATGCTATTGTAAATTTTTTAGCAAGTCATGAAAATAATATAAAAATGAATGTGTAGCAATTCCATTGATCATTAGAAAAAATATTCAGTAACATAATATTTTCTTGAAATTTATAATACAGTATGATATTTCATTCATTTACCTCAATGACATTCTGAGGATACATTTGCTCAGATGTGTGTAAGATTTACTTCCTAACAAATTACAAGAATTAAGACCTCATGAATCAATACTGAAATCCCAGCATCTTTGAAGGCTGTAGCAGATAGATTGATCATAAGTCAAAGCTTTCCTAGGCTACAAATTGAGATCAGAGCCAGCCTAGGCAACTTAGTGGCACCTTATCTCAATATTAAAACCTATCAGTTTAAAAAACAAAACAAAACAAAACAAAACTATGACTACAGCTAAGTGGTAGAGTTTTTGTCTAACATATGTGAGGTGAATAAAATTTATCCCGGTAATGCAAGATGAGAGATCGATTTATTTTAAGGCAAGCTAGTGATGTTCCTTAACTACATTATTAAAAAAAAAAAAAAAAAAAAACCCTCAGGCTGAACTTGTGGCACTGTGCTTGCCACAGTATGACTGAAGTGTTTGGTAGATCTATAGTAACTCCAAAAATTAATTTTATAAAGTTCATTATAATCAGATCTATGTTAATTCAGTTGAGAAAATAATATAGTAAAATGAATTACTTTTGAATAGGAAATAACACAGTCAATATCTTTAATTAGTAAAATCATAGTATTTAGATATGAATGAATATTCAATTCATTAGTGTGTCAGCCCAAATCACTTTAGGTAAATAAAATCATTGAATAGAAGTCACATAGAAGAAGATAAAAGTTTCAGCAATGTGAAATCTAGTAATGGATAATAGTGATTGGGAATGCAATTATAATATGCACTTATGAAGTGGTAATAATAATTTTAAGATTAGATATTTTATCTAACATAGAAAACATTCTTATATATTTGACAAACATTGTTTACATATTTACTTTAGTTGTTAATTTGTTAACTATAATTATGCAACTAAAGTTTAAGGATAAAGTTATTATTTTCTAGAACTAAAGTTTATTTATGTTATGCACACTAAATCTTTAAATGACAAGAAGTTTGTAAGATTATGTTAAATAATATTACCTCACTTGAATTATTGTCAACAATATGAAACCTTAAGTTAAATTACAAATTATTTTTAGATTAACAAGAACAATTAGTAGTCCAGAGAAAGGTTCTGTTTTTAATGGTTTTGATATATGAGTACAAATATTTCATATTCCGTTTCTTCTTCAGTAGGGTATAAAGTACATGTCCAAGTTTCTACTGAGCTCTCATCTTCAAGTTAGTAAGGAACAGTTTCATGCAACGTACAAATGACCTTCACTTACCATTTCACATAGAATGGTTGTAAATCAATATAAAATTTTAGTGATCATTAGTACCTGGAAACCCCTCCCATTCTGATCAGAGTCCTTTCAGATAACCTGCAATAATTAGTGTTACCAAATACAGTGCAATGGAGAATCAATGTCTATCTGCAATTTCAAGAATGTCAAAATATACTAAAGAGAAACAAGAGTAGCCATGCTATCATACCTGGGGAAGTAAAAGTTGAAATAAAGCAGGACAGAGTGAGCACTTGGGATTGAAAAAAAAAAAAAAAACAGACAGTCAGCATCACATTCTGGTACTGCTGATACAGGACTACCAAATTCACACCACGTGGAAATGTGGCCTGTGTGCACCAGACTCAGGGAAGCAACTTCCACAAAGCAGTATTGCCGGAGTTCCCTCCAGTTTTAGCAATGGAGAGCTCAATGACAACTGCTAGAAAATCCTTCAAGCTAGCAAAATTAGACAAAAGAATTTGTGTGGTTAAACTAAATGGTCTAGTGCCATAACCACAAATTTTTAAATGCATTGTGAGTATTTTTTAATGTTTCAAATAAAATAAAGCAAATTTGTCATAGTTCCTTCAACTCTAATCATTTAATTGTAGAGTAAATTATGTTGTTCTGTTTTCAGCATTTAATTTTTAAATTAGCTCTTGGCTGCAGAGTCCTTGATTACAGAACTTAATTAGCCAGGCCTGTTGAAAGGAATTATGCTACATACAGGATACAAGATCACATGGAAGAGCTTGATAGAAGCAATCTGAACAGAGGAGAGCCTGCAGGATGGATTCCCAACTAGACAAGGATATTTGTAAATCCAGCAACCTTTGGAACACAATATTCAGAGAATAAAATGAGTGTGGGTTTTATTTAGGTAAAATTATCAATGTCAAATATTAAGTTACTGAATGCTAGGTAGTTATCTGCTTTTCATTGATTAGCATACCAGTAGAAATAGAAAATAAGAACATAGATAGATCAAACAAAAAATTCTAACTGGCAAGTTAATCTGCTGGCAAAATAATTAAATTATAATGTGTACTAACAATTTTATAAATATGTTGGTCTAATAACATATGTACTAATTTGCCATATTGAATAATAGGTGAGCCAGTAATGGCTTTACAACAGTATTCTGTAAACTGCAAAATTCATAGAGTTAATTATTTATAAGGATGTTTTTGTCTTTCCAACAAATTCATGGAAACTTTACTTTAGAACACAGCTAAATTTAAATATTTAGCATAAAATTAGAGGAGTAAATTAGAAAGTTTAAGCTATCATGAAATGAAGTAACATTGAGATGCTTCTTTCTTTCTTTCTTTTTTTTTTTTTTTGGGTGTGATGACACATACCTTTATGCAAGAATGTGTGTTTGTCCAGATGTGTGTGTTACCTTAAGCACTTCTGTCATCTTGTGCATCTGGCTTATGTGGGATCTGGAAAGTTGAACATGAGTACTTAGGCTTCACAGGCCTTCTCTTCAACAACTTCAGTGAAATAAGGGGTCACTGACTATAGGAAATTGTTAGATTTGAGAAAAAAGGGGGTGCAAGATGATGCATTAGCAACATTATTCCTTCAAATGACTTTCCAGGTTTACTACTTTTCTGTATAAGGCAGTCATGTTTTCCTGAAGACATGAATAACCTTATTTCTATTTGAGAAATGATAAAGGCATTAATTGTTGCCTGAATCACATGAGAGCTAAGGGTCATCTACAGGACAGGGGACTGAACTCAGCTGTGTCCTGCCTGCTTCAATTAGCCTGTACTTATTTGCACACAGAATCTCACTTTTTAAGCACATATGGCAATGAAATCATCTTTTAATGGTGATGGGACATGAGCAAGAGAAACAGAGCCTAACCTTGCAATCACATTGTATACTTTAACTGGGAGGCAGTTAATTTCAATATGGCTTGCATGTTCTTAACCATAGTATACCACGTGACCATGGCAAAGTTTAAGGTGATTGGAAAAAGCTATTTTTCCCCTGGCATACATGGATAATCTTCATAACAATACATAGGGATGTTTTGCTCCTTAATAAAGAAAGACAAAGTAAAGAATTAATCAATTCACTATAATTAAAGATTTTATAATCCTTAAGAGTAAAAGAAAAATCTACTTCCAATAACCAGTATATCATGAGAGGAGAATAATGTTAAAAACACACAGAAAATATCCTCTTCATAGATCATTTTGCCACATTCATTTGGCTCTTTGCCACCAAGTGAATGTTGACAAAATGAAGAAAGTCTAATGCCTGTTTGTTCTATATTGCCTTACCTGTTACTACCAAAATAACTGGCCTGTCATAGAATCTCAATAAAGAGAAGTGACTGACTTAGCAAAGAAAAACATAGAGAGTATTTGGAGAGAGGTGTGATTACATTTGGAAACTTATTTACTAGAAATCTGGTTATGTCATAATCTAAAGCAGTGAAACAAAACATGTTCTGGTGATTAGTCTTGACT
The DNA here is from genome assembly GCA_036365145.1 of Orientallactaga sibirica. Taxonomy (NCBI): domain Eukaryota; kingdom Metazoa; phylum Chordata; class Mammalia; order Rodentia; family Dipodidae; genus Orientallactaga; species Orientallactaga sibirica. The sequence goes on along the minus strand of JAEOAD010000004.1, from coordinate 25,522,351 downwards.
TTCAGTTTGATTGGATACAGAAGAATGTATGAGATTCCTAAAGTTCACTTGTGAGTAGGTCTGTGAGGGGATTTTCAGAGAGGATTAACTAAGAGTATCACTCTGGCTCAGGATGATTTGGAACTCATTCTAAAGCCAAAAATAATGGTGATCCTCTTACCTCAGCCTCCCTAGTGCTAAGATTAGAGGGGTGAGCCCCCATGCCTGACTTGAGAAAACTTATATGTGCTCTGTATCATTTCTTTTCATGACTAATTTTAAACTATTTTTATTCTTATTCTTCACATTACATATGAAAAACCTTTGTAATAGATGAAATGTACCTATTTTAGTTTCTTTATGAGCAAGAATATACTTGTACACCTGAAAAGTGGCTAACCTGAGTTCAGCTGTATCTAAAATCATATCAATCCAAAAAGTTTAAGGTGAATCTAAATTGAACATTATCCTCTTATGAAGTGATGTTATTTAAAGCTCAGTCTGACTATGACAGTATGACCTTTTAGAGTTCCAGCTCAACAAGAAGGACATTAAGGACCCAAATCCTCTCTCAACCCACAGCTTCAACATTTATCTTTCCAAAGTGTAAATTTACCTAACCTCTATTTGTTTCTCTAAACCCACATGTGTGGATTGGAAAGACAGGGCCTTTATATAAAGAAGCTGCCCAGAACCCTGTTCATCTCTGGGGTTCCCTCCTAGACGTGGACCAATACCCTTCATAGTCCTGTAGAACTGGGAAATGTATCACATGCCATTGCACACGACTGGATAGCTCTAGTTCTCCCACATGATCTTGTCTAAAAACTACTCGAAGTACTACTTAAATGTGAAAATACAAAAGGGAATTCCCTGAACTGTGTCACCTAAAGCTTAAAAGGTATGCTTCATTCTCTGTTTATAATTCTGCCATAGGACTAAGAACATGTAGGTGAACAAAATTTAACTATGTTTTTGGAGTCAGAGTGGCAATTTAGGAGAGACTTTTAGGGACCGAAGAGGAGCTCCATGACTCTTTCAGCATTTGTACCATCTCCTGAGATGAGTCAGAGACTTGCTGACTGTGTTGTTTCCTTTGGAAGCATTGAGGATCTTCTCTTTTCAATTCCAAAGGTCAAATGATTAAAGAAACAACTGTTCAAGACATTGTGGCTTCATGTGTGCTTGTGAAGACTCAGAGTGACACCATTGCCATTATCAATCTTAAATGCCGCCTGTGTATTTTTAAATGTAACTTAATGTTTCAAAAGCTTTCCCCACCCCCATTCCATGGAGGGTCTTCCTCAGTGCAGTTATAGGCATTCATTGGGGGTCCAAAGGACCTCAGTCAGTCTCTGTTTGGGGAGGGGAACCATGCCTCGAGTTAATCCTGTCCATCCAGTGGCTCTAACAATCTTTAGGGCTGTTCTGCAGTGTTCCCTATGCGGTGACAGGAGTGTTAGAAGTATGACTTAGTATTGAGTTCTCTGTAGCCTCTGTATTTCTACTTTGATGAGTTTTGACTGACCACAGTGTCTGTAGCTGTCTTCCTGGAAGTGGTTGTCAGACCAGCAGTGAGGGCAGTATTCATGTCATCACTTCCTCCGAAATATCACCTGGGTTCCAGCAAATGTGGGATTAGTAGGTAGTTGGCTAGATTAGGGAATTCATAGACTCCAGAGAGTCACTGCTCTTTGGCTAAGAAGAGTGGCTATGAATTGATCAATAAGTCTCTCACATAACTATGCTTATCCCTCTAAGACAAACTGCTCTCACTCTTGGTTTGAGAACCTATTTTATTTTTCCTGGGGAAAGCCAAGATCCATGGATACAACCAGAAGAGATAGTGTGTATTCTTGATAAATCTGCGAATGTCTCATGTGCTTTAGAAAATCTGCAAAAGCAGGCTCAGACTAAGTCTTACAACACCAGTCCATTTGAAGGCTAACTTCAGAAATGGATTTCTAGATCTTTGTGATTAAAGAGAATTATGCTTATCATTTCTAGTAAATCATCTATTTTTTGGACTTTAGTGCTCAGCTGTGGCTTTAACTTTATGTCCCCTAATTTACTGTCAATCGGCACTCAGATGGTCTGGGCACAATCTAAGTCCATCCACCTAGGCCCCATTTATTGCCCTGTAAGGCCAGAAAGTCTCTAAGAATGGAACCCTGAAAAGCCCCAGTTTTCTCATTGTCCACTCCCCCACTGACTCCTCTTACTTTATTGTTTTTCCACACATATTTATCCAGGACTGTCATCCTGCACTATATCAATGCTTTCTCACTGTTACTTTCATAGACCCTCTGGAAAGTGACTTCAGCTGCCACACCCATGACCCACTCAGCTCAAAAAAATCTGACTAGTTGTCACCCCAATCCTCTAATGGCAGTTAGGGATATGTCTTTCAGAGAGGGAGTGTGACTCACTTTAGGATAACAGGGCCATAAAATTAAAAGAAGGAAATGGCTTTGTGCCTTTCCTTGGGTCTCCACTCTGCTAGAGTTTAGAGAAGGATCTGGATTCTGCCTTTCTCTTTCTTCCTGAAGGCTGTTTATCTTGAAACTCAACCTGAATTACTCCCCAGAAAGGGGTTCCTTTTTCCTAGAATACTTCCCTTTCTTGATTCCCTGGAAGGATTAAACCTGATCGCCTATGTAGAAACCTAGCATTGGGGCTAGCTAGCTCAGTTTCTATTCAGAATTTACAAAAGATTCCGGTCTGGGTCTCTAGGGGGGTTTTCCCACATCTAGGAACCTCAGGTAGGGGCTCTCTGTATTCTTTCCTTTTACTGCTTTCCTTCTTTTAAGTGCTTTAAGCTCTATAACACCTAAAATATATAAACTTAAAAATATTTAATGAGATTTTCACTTTTGTATTTAGTCTTTGGCTAAATGATGATGTGTGGTCAAAAATATATCTAACCTTACCTGTTTATGCAGTTAATGAGAAATGAGAGTAGGATTTTAACTCAAGTATATTATACTATACATCTCACATACCAAGCATTCTGGATTATATTCACATATTACCATTTATATTTAATTATTTCTATTTATAGCATTTTCATGCAAACATTAAAATTAACAAATAGTGTTTCATGTGAGGTTATAAATATAAATATTTACTGTCTACATTTTATAGATATCAGCTACTGGAAAAAAGTAATTTTTATAATTAATATTCTTATGACTACATTCTGTACTCTAACATGTCTCTTATATCATATATTTATTTCCTATGTACCCATATATTTTATTAGGTACACTAAGACCTACTATGTACTTGGATTGAGGTAAAATAGTTAACAAGTTTTCTTTAGAATTTCAGGTGTTTCTTGATATTATATTAATAAAAGTCAAGGAGTTTATATATGTCTGTGAATATCTTCAGACTGGACATTGCAACACCAATATGACTAATAATAGCACTACTGCATACATTTTCTCAAATTGAAATCTGTATACTCTATAACATTATGTAATCACCATGATTCCATTAAGAGACAAGATTGCTATAGCTAATTTATCATTCCTCACTGGGAGGGATGTTGTTATTCCTTGCCCCCCTCCCTTATTCATCGTTCTTCAAACACATTGCAAAGAACTGAAAAATATGTCTCCAAAATATGCCAATTCAGATCAGAGGACTGTAGTAATAATAGGCTTATGATGACTTGAATTTAAATCTCCCCATAGCCCCAAGTATTTGTGTTTAAGCTTCCAACTTTTTCCCCAGCTTGAGGACTGAAAGTGATTCTAGCCCCTAGAAGTAAGACAGCTTATACTTTTTATGTCTCTCTGCTGTGGATGTGTGATGTTGTAAGTTGGTTGCTTTTCTCGGCCAGGTTAAAGCTTCCTCTGAGAACTATAGGCCTGAAATAAACCCTTTCCTCCTGTAAGTTGCTTCTGGTTGGGTGCTTTGTCCCAGCAAGGAGAAGCTAAATGTAACAGGACCTAAACATAGAGCAATTAAATATTGGCAAGCATGACTGAACCAAACAGTTAAAAGCCAGTTTCTAATCAGATCCCACACACTTTTCATCAACACATGCAAAACACACCTGTGGTTTCTTATTTATTTCCTTAGCCAAGAAAATAGAGAACAAAACAGTAGGTATTATGTTTGCAATTGCAAAGCCTGAATATCTTTCTGTGTTGATTTAGTGTTATATGTTTTTAAATGACTGAAATCAATTTAATGTACACATTTTTTAAAAATGTTAGTACATCTAATTATCTCATTTCCTAATTATCTAATTCTTACATATATTTCTACTTATCTTCCCCATTTCCTAACAATTATTTCCTAATTTTTAACCTAAGAAAAAATGATGCAGATTAATATAGAATATGATATTTTACTATGAAAATTACTGTAGAAAACAATCCCCCCCTTTTTTTGAGGTAGGGTCTCAATCTAGACCAGGCCAACCTGGAATTTACTCGGTAGTCCTAAAATGGCTTCAAGCTTATGGTGTTCCTCCTATCTCAGCCTCCTGAGTGCTGATATTAAAAGCACCACCATACCCAGCTTGAAAATAACAATTTACTTGTTTTCAGAGTTTTTGAGCATCAAAAACAAAGCCAAAAAATCATTAAAAGTAAAAATTACAACTATTTTAGACAAGTTACAAAATACTTTTTATAATATTTTTCATGAAATTATGCAAACACTTATTGTGGTTAATTAGAACTGTTTTTTCTTACCTATTTCCATAGTTGTATGGGGCTAAAATATAAAATTTGATGTTTAGAAATGCTTGTATAGTTCTTTATTCTGTGAGACTAGATAAACAACAACAAATCCTAAATAACCATAAAGCTGAATTATATATAAGTAATGCTTTCCAATCTAAGAAATCCACTGACTCAGGTCTAGGTAAAAACATATGGACAGTTTCAAGTTGAAAACTTTTTACTTCTTAATTTATAAAGACAACTTAATTTCCCATGTTGATAGCACCTCTTGCTTCCCAGTCTTGCACCATATCTAGACAGAAGGTCCCAGATGGTCTAAGGGATCCATCCTCCAAATGTACCAACCAATTGGGTCTTCCCTTGTCTATAAAGGCTCCATTCTTGTCACTAACTCTGCTCTGCTCAGCTCAGCTCAGCTCAGCTTAGCTCTTCTTTTCTGGCTCTGCTTAATACTGCCTCTCTTCCTTTTTGTCACAGGGACACACAGGAGTCTGGCTTCCTCCTCACATATCCTGGCTGGGTGGGGGTGGGGGAGGAAGCATAAAACTGTTTCTCTGTCTTAGAGAACTTTTCTGCTTGTCTTTGCTTTATCTTTTGGGGGTAACTTCACAATTTGCCAATTACATTCATGATTTTCCTCTGGTTTCTGAATCCACCATTTGCATGTTTTTCTTACACTCCAGATCTACCAAGCCAGTGCTCTCACCAACTCTAGGCTAGCTACTTTTGCAATTTCTTTAAACTCCAGGTAACCATGAGGGTACCTCTCCTCATTTTCTCCTCTGAATCTCTTGTTCTCTACTTTGATGTCTACCCTTTCATTTTTTTTTCCCTTGAGACTCATTATTTGCCCTCTTAACTTCTGAAAAACCCATGCGGGTTTCTCTTGTCTCCTTACACAAGTTGTTAGAGTCCTATTTCCCATGTGTTTATGACACTGTTCTAGCTTTCCTTAATAGATCCAAATCTCTCTTAAATAAACCCCAGAATCTGTGATTTTCTCCTTAATAAACTTAATAATTCATAATTTATCCTTCTTAGAGTCAGTCTTTATAATTCCTTCTTAAAGGTAGGTGGAACCAAAAACTTAGGGTTCCTAAATTCTGGGAGACCCATCCTGAACCCAAAAATCCTGCACCACTACCATCACTCCAAAATACTCAGATAATTAGGGATTACTAGGAAAAATTATCAAAAATCAATTTCAGAACCTAGAATAAATAAAAAATGGACTTATAGGAAATGCATGTCACATCGATTGTCTCATAAAGAAAGAGAAAATATGAGCTGACCAATAAATAGTGAAAGAACATTCCTTATCAAAGAAAACCACATGTCTTCAGTACTTCCAAGAGACAAATTAAGAGTAAAAATATATAAATTATTCTTATATTTACTCCTCAGTATTTAAAAGGAACCAAAGTTCTTATAAACTGTGGGTGTTTGCCTTTCCTGTTCTCCAGGGTCATTGGCCACCAATGTCCCGGGCACAGGAGAAGTTAGGAGGAAAGCACCGTCCATCCTGGAACAGCGAGTGAGTGCATTGATGGGTAATAAATACCTGGGAAACCATCTGATGGACAACACTCATTTGTTCAAAAGGGACATGGGTTTATAAACACTTGAGGAAGGTTGAGATGGCACATACAGATGATATGGCGATCAAATACATAGTTTATGGGTTGCTATCTAAATGGTTGTATAGGAGATAGTGGCAGAAGAGCTATGTGACTTCAAAACTGAGGGATGAGTTATGAGAGAGATGGCAGAAAAAGCTACATAACTTCATCCACATAAGAGTCTCTTGAGCAGCTAGCCACAAGGTCAGGAACTGTGGGGGAAGGGAAAAGTCTCACTTATGGGATAGTTAGATGACTGGATGAAGTGTCCTTATGGTCTGATCTTAGGGTCCAGACCTAAGGTGTGAAGGCAGATTTGGGATTACCAGCCAAAGAGTTGCAAAGTGATTGAGCTTTGCCTGGAGTTCCTGAAATGTGTTTGCTTGTTTATGGTGTTGGTGGTGGCTTTCCTCTCCTCTTGGTCCTGTGAAAGGGGGCCAACTTCTTCTGAAATTATGGAACTTTCTCTGGATCTGTAAGCTTCAAATAAATTCCCTTCTTCCCATAATTGTCTGGTCTGGAGGTTCATCTCAATGACTGAAGCTGTCTACTACAGAATTGGTACCAGAAGTTGGGTTACTGAAATTAATCTGACCATGTGGATTTTGGTCATTTGGAACTTTTGTTTTGGAGGAATAGGCATGGACTTGGTACTTGCAACAAAATATGCATTCTAGAGCAGTAAGCCAAGTATTATGAACTGTTCTGATGAGAGGTTGAAATGCTAAGTGGAGAGAGAATTGTGTTTGGAGGCTTGACATATGAACTTTCTAAGGAGAAGGAAAGACAGCAGAAAACTTTATGCAATTGGACTAGTGGCAAAAGGGATGGATGTGTTCTGCTGCCAAGACCTGGAGAGTTTGATGAAGGTTAAATTTGTAATGGATTGATGTGCTTGGCTAAAGATATGAGACTGAAAAATTTAAATTTTTAAGTTGAAAAACTAAAATAAGTTTAAAATTTACTGTTGCTGAAGCTACTATTGTCAAATATTTCAGAATTTGTTGAAACAGTGGAGGATGCCTGAAGGAAATCTATGATAGACATGCATATCTTTTTAGAAAAGAGTTGACTGGAATAAGAACTTGCTCTTCAAGGTTATGATTTATTTTGTACTTGATTAAAATATAGCTTATGGACTGGAGAGATGACTTAGTGATTAAGGCACTCACCTGCAAAGCCTAACAACCCAGGCTCAATTCTCAATTCTCCACATATGCCAGATGCACAAGGTGGAACATGCATCTGGAGTTGTTTCCAGTAGCTGGAGGCCTTGGTACACCCATTCTCTCTCTCTTCATCTCTCTCTCTCTTCTTTCTCTCTCTCTCTGTGTGTGTGTGTGTGTGTGTGTGTGTGTGTGTGTGCCTAATAAATAATTTAAAATTAAAAAAATAAATTAAATTTTTAAAAAGAATATGGTTATATTTTCCATATCTGGTATTGATTTCTTATGCATGAAAAATGAATATAGTGGGTCATGAAGTCCACACAGAAAACTGCTGCAGAAATGTGGCATGAAACATGTCATGATGAATCCATGCTGGAAAAGCCATTGGAAGATGGTCCATGGTTTGCAGTGGAGACCAAAGGATATTTAGATATACTAGGACTGTGCAAGAGCTACCATGGTGGCTGTTGGTTAGGGATCGAAGTTTTTCCTGGTTACTAAGCCCAGCTGTACTGTGAATCATTGGTTATGATCAGACTTTAACTGCAGAACTTTGAAGTTTGCTTGGTAGTTATTGAGTTTGCATTGTTACAGTCTCTCCTTGCTATGCCTTATAGCAATTGAAAATGGTTACTCTGTGCTTTATATGTTGAAGGTATATAACTTTTTTTTTTTTTTTTAACAGGACTCAGCTAATAAACTATGTTAAATCACAGATGAGGCTTGGGACTTTGGAACTATTTTGCATTGGCAAATAATATCAGAGCATTTGAAATTGGACTGAATACAATTTTGAATGTGAGGCAGTTATGAATCTATTGCATGCCAGGGGCAGATTGTGGTGATTTGAATGGATGTTTCTCAATTGATACATGTGTTTATCAGCACTTATAATTTAGATCTTCAGCCTCCTAGCTGGAGGATGTGTCATTGTGAATAAATCCTAGAGGCCCACCCTAAGGTGTGGGGATAGCTAAAGATATGCTAAGTTCTTGAGCTTTGCTTGGGGTTCCTGAAGAGTGCTTGCTTTCTTGTGATGTTGGTGGTAGATTTTTCTCTCTGTTTGGATATGTGGAAGGGGGACAACTTCTTCTGGAATTGTGGAACTTCCCTGGATCTGTCAGCTTCAAATAAATTCCCTTCCTCCCATAACTGTGTCTGGTCTGGAGACTGATCTCAGTGACTGAAGCTGTCTACTACACATACACAATATTTTTTATATATTAGTATAAATCTCTAAAATGTTTATAAGCATGATAAATTTATTTTTAGTATTTCTGCCATGAATGTAGAATATGAGCTTGCTCTGCCTTTTAGGAACATTTTCTGTCTTCTAAGTAATTAACTGATGATGATGTTCATGGTATTCAATTTTTGTTTCTTGACATTAAGCAAATTTTCATGTTGAGTATCCTTTCTGTGTGGAATATTTATTCAAGACTTTTGCCCATGTTCTCTTCAGAGATAATAAAAACTTATTTAAATGATTTCAATGAATATTTCAGTTATAACTATTCTAAGGGTATATGTGTTGAAATATTTGTCTCCTTTTTTGAATATGTCTTGAAAATGTGCTGTGACTTAACATAGCAGGAACTTAAGAATGCAGAGTCAAGTATACAATAGCAGACAACTGAAAGAATTCCTCAGAAAAATCCATTGGAACCCAGTCTTATTTGCAACAGAATGAATATTAAATTTGTTCAAGTATGTAAACTGTTCATCTTCTACTGGTATTAATGGTGAAAAATTACAAGTGTTCTATTGATAATGTTTAGCATCACCTAATTTATATATTTCTGCTTTCATCCACTTGAATGAAACAAGTTTCTAAGTTTACAACATGTTTAGGAATGTACAATAAATGAAATACATAAATATGAATTAGTATCATAATTATTACCAATTATCAACTTCCTATTAAATTTGCTACACATATAAATGCTAAAAGTACAACTCATCTGGACAAAGATTTATTTTTAGGGAGATTTATTTTTAGTAAAGCTAAGTATCAGTTATAATAAGGGAGATGTGCATTTATTTTTAATATTCTTTAAACTAAATATAATAGTCTGGTTATATATAAGCCATTAAGGGAAAATTAAAAAAAAAAAACTCTAGAAGTAGCATGAGAAAACTATTGGAGAATAACTGAAGTAGGAAACCTCCATTTTGTTCAAGGACTCTGGTCCCATTAACTTGTTGAAGCATTTAAAGTAACGTTTACATGTTCTCCCATTTAAGTTCTATTTCAGCAGATCTGAATGTGAAGCAAATATTGTACCAAAGCCAAATTTGCATTTCTTTCTTCACAATGTAGAAAAGTTATTTTAGTCCATAAATATTTAGTGTCAAGCAGTAAAATGATATCTTAAAATATATTCACTTAATTCAACATATGTTCCATGAGAGAGTGTCAACAAGTACATAAATAATAATCAAACAATAAATATTCAACATATTGAAGCAATTAATAAATATCATTGAAAATTCCACTACCTTATTTGTGTAAGTGGGGAACTGCATTCATTCTATACACTGAATAAATGCATAAATAAACAAATAAATAAATAAATAAAATACTATTAAAAAACAAACATTCAAAATAGAAAACATCTATCAATCACAGCATGCCATAATTATGAAACTAATTTGATCATGTCACATTTACTAAGTTCTTAAATCACATAAAATTCATTCATACCACCCAGTGGGCTACTATTAATGAGTCCAGAGAAGTGATTGTGCTAATCTCAGGGGTAGCAGCTAGTGAGCCCAAGGATGACACATAAATGCAGAATACAGAGATGCAGCTGAAAGCTATGACAATTTGTTAAATGTCTGAAGTCCAGCATTTTAGTGCATTTTTCAAAGCACTGAGGGATCTGTTAAATGTTTCAAATGTTCAGTCACACAAAAAATACTGACATGCATTACTTTAATATTGTTTCGAGGAGAAAAGTAGGTGCTTTGTTGCAGGATTCCTTGGGGCAGTAAAGAAAAACAGTCAAGATAGGAAAGGTCAGAAGTAGGAGAATGGACAAAGAGTCTTTAGCAATTTCCTTAAAGCATGAATTCAATAAAACAAAATTAGAATTTAACTGTTATAAGCCTTAGGCTATGAACATATTTTCCTTTGACTTATGCTATTATATAAAATTGAAATTATTATGATGCCTTCTTAATTCAACTTAAGTAGTGGTTGAGTTTTTTTTTTTTTTTTTTTTTTTTTTGTGTGTGCATATGTGGCTGTTGTGTATATTTTCTGTAGTCAGCTTTGGCTCACTTTTTCTCTCAGTAGCAGCTGTATTTAAGGTCCCATATCCTTTTATCAATATTATTTGCCCAATGGATACTTGCAGACTACACTGATTCTGTATGTGTGCTTCCAAAATGGCCCTGTTCTTTTGTTGTTGTTGTTTGTTTGTTTTTTTGAAGTAGGGTTTCACTTTTGCCAAGGCTGACCTGGAATTCACTATGTAGTCTCAGGGTGGCCTGGAACTCACGGAGATCCTCCTATCTCTGCCTCCCGAGTGCTGGGATTAAAGACCACACACAACCGCACTATTCTTTTTTCTTTTTTCACTCTTTGTCATTCTGTCATTGATATACTGCTGTTTGTCACTCTGTTCTACCCTTGAAGCATGGCCAGAGATAGACTTCCTGTTCCTAATTGTACTTACATCTTAAGTAGACTCCCTGAGCATGAGTCTCCACAGGAGGCTTTCTCAGAGTCACTGCCCTACTTTATAAGTGGAAAGTGGTATTGAGTGGATTTTCTTCTTACTCACCAGTACTAATCTAATTATTTGTGCAGTACATGTCATGAGGAAGCTTCTGCCTTTCCTCCAGAAAAGACTGGTTATGTTGGATTACTCTCTTATGGGAAGCTACCTACCTTTGCAGGTAACTGGACACAGTAGTGTTCTCGTGCACTTAACACTTGGCTGATCTTGCCCATGAGCTCATTAAAAGATCCTTGACTGTGCTTATAGGGACAGGAAGTTTTCCTGGATCTCCAAGAATGGTTTTGTATTTTTGCTCCAGCCACATCAATGTTTTCTTTCATAGACCATTGTATTAGTCAGGGTTCTCTAGAGGAACAGAATGGGCAGAATGAATTGTATTAAAAGGGGATTTATTGGATTAGCTTACACAGTCCAGCAATAGCAGGTTGCAGGTCCGAGAGTCAAGAAACCCGGTAGCTGCTCAGTGCACGAGGCTGGAGGCCTCAGCAGTCCCAATCCGGCACTGAAGGCCTGAAGGCTTCCTGGAGAGACGCTGCTCTTCAGTCCACCCTGGTCTTCAGTCCACACTGGAGAGCAGCAACACCAAGCAGCAGGTACCAAGCAGAAAACACCAAGCAGCTAGTAGCACCAGCAGCCAGGTGGGAGAGAGAGAGCCTTTCTTCCCAGAGCTCCTTTTTATCAACCAGCCCCCTCCTCCAAGAGGGGCCGCCCACTCTGGGCCGCCCACTCTGGGGGAAGGCTTACCCCTGGGGGAAGGATTCTTCCTTTAGTTAATCCTTCCTAGAGGCAGCCTCAGAAACACACTTATGAGGAATGTCTGTGGATTCCTAAACAAATCAAGTTGACACAAACTTAACCATCACAACCATTTAGCATGTGCTCATTGTTATAGAGCATGATATTCTCTTAGAAATGTCCACAATTTAAGTAAAAGTAAATAATTGATTCCTCTCTTTCTGAGTTTCTCTCATCATAAACAAAGTTCCAAGGTGTGTGGATTGGTACTTATCATCTTTATTCAGATATAGTTCTTTCTTTCTTTCTTTCTTTCTTTCTTTCTTTCTTTCTTTCTTTCTTTTTTTCTCTTTTCTTTTCTTTTCTTTTTTTTTCTTTTCTTTCTTTCTTTCTTTTTTTTTTTTTTTTTTTTTGTTTTTCAAGGTTGGGTTTCACTCTAGTCCAGGGTGATCTGGAATTAGCTATGTAGTCTCAGGGTGGCCTCGAACTCATGGCAATCCTCTAACCTCTGCCCCCCGAGTGCTGGGATTAAAGGGGTGCGCCACAACACCAGGCTCTGATATATTTCTTTAGTTTATAGGATTTTCATTACTCCTGCACGATATTGAGACTTAAATGCCAGTGTGAACATATTCTGTGTACATAGTACATCATTCTTTTTATTTAATCCTCATATGATTTTTAGATTTTTTTTTCTCATTTAGTAACAAAGTCTTACTAGATCTTCTAATTTAATTTCTCACTACATTATTTCCAGAATAGGTGAAATCCAGACAACTGATGCCCTCAATTTCAATGAGGATGTTGATCAGGAAGAGCACTCATTCATCGATGAAGGAAATCAAATTGGTCCAGACACTTTGAAAGACAGTTTTGATAGTTTTTACAAAAGTGAAATTCTGATCATGTGAGCCAGCAATTATACTCTTTGATCCTTACCTACATTAAATTAAAACAACATGTATACAAAGAAAACAGTTAATTGATGTTTATAGTAGATTTATTTGAAGTAGCCTACATTTAGAAATACAATGTGCCCTTAGTGTGGAAATGAATGAATGGAATTTGGAACATTTTGCAATGAATATTAGTCAATGATAGCAATAAATGAATTATGAAGCCATGAAGAATTGTGGAAGGAGGTCCAATGTCCATTACTAAATAAAGGTAACCATTATTGCAAGGCAGCATACTGAATGATCCTAACTGTGAACTACTCTGGAGAGAGCAAAGACAAGGAGGCAGTGGTGAAAACCTGTGGTGAGAAATGGAAGGGGTGGGGATAGAATGATACTGTAAGTGGTTGCTATAAATAATTATGTTTTAACCAAAACCCATGAGCAACAACAAAAATAATAGATTTTATTTTAATATAATTTATAAATATTGGACCAACATTTATCACATAGATCACATGTATATCCAGAAACAAATAAATAGAGAAACTATGATAGAGGTGTTGTTGAGGTGGAGTAGGAAAGCTATCTATAGTTTTTTATTGCTTTTCTTTAAAGGCAAACTAAAATTAGTTTATTACTTTCATTTTATGTAATATTTTTATTTTTGTGAATCTTTTCCTTGTGATGTAAGTTATGATAAAGATTAATTTCTAATTAAAGGCTCCTTATCCTTGCTCAGTTTAATCACCTTATTTATAAATGCTACATTCCCTTTCAGGCAAATCCTGAGCCCATTTTTTCCAGATCTCTGCTGTCTTGCACCTAGCCCAGCCTATGGCATCCAGGTTTCAGAGGTCCTGTGTGTGGTTTATGTCACGAAGGAGAGGGAGGGATAGGGAAATGTCCTATCATATTTTGTTATCTTCTTATATGGATTCATATTATCCATGAAGACAACTCTTTAAAATCTATATTAACAGAAGCTAGCATTCACTTCTTTATTTTTTATTTTGTATACAAACCAGGTCAAACATATTGATCCTATGGATGGCTTGCTGGTTAGGAATTAAATGACTAAAATATATAAAGTTTATCATTCCATTATTCCAGTAGGCTATTCTTCAGGTTAACTATATTTGATTTTAAGTACTTCCGTTTTCTCAGATGTTCATCCTTTCATAGGAGAAGCATTCATTGATTCACATATTGGTCATTCAATTCACATTTATACTGAGCAATATATGCTGTCAAATAAGCTCTTCAGAGATACATAGAGAAATAAAGGATGTGCTGAGCTAATTGATAGTAATTGTTTTCAGTAATGCAGTCTTCACAGGCATCATTTCAAGGACCCTCTAAATAAGATATGACAAATAGCCTTCATTTCCTTTTGAGTCATCAAGATCATCTTTTCCGGCATTCTATTAACTAGTAGGACAGTTCCTGGAATTTATTCTAAAACTTTAAATATGATATTTCCTTAATGCTCCTTTTCATAGGAGACATTTTATAACAATTTATCAAATTAATTTCCAGTTTATACATTTTAATCTATATATATTAAATTATGACAAAAATGAACATTGAGTGGACTGTCAAATTAAATGTGAGAAATTGTGATTTAAAGTAAATAGAACCAACATGCAATGTGTTCATACAGTAAAGTTCACAATAAATAGAAAATAAATAGATATTTGAGGAAAATGGTATTTATAAAATATTTCAATATTACTTTATGCATTGTGTTTGTCAACCCCAAATTCAGAAATAAAATGCAATCATAATAACAAAACTCAACAAACACAACACAGTACACTGAATGCAAACCTTTTTCTGCTCATGCAACACAATTTTAAAATATTTACCTCTTATTTAATCAAGATGCATAGCTCTTGAATTTTATATTACAAGTTTTATATGCAACTTGCAATAACTTGGACAACCATAAATTATTTTTAAAAATCCTGACTTGTCTTTTAGAATGATACCTTTATATGCAATTGTAATTTAATTTCTGCTTCTTGTGTAAAGAACATGCCACCATGAATAATTTCCTAGGCAAGTTAATCTGATAGGTTAATAACTGTGACATGTACATACACACTTTATGTCATGTGTATGATAAATAAAAACAAATATTTTTAGAAGTTCAGTGATTGGTAGAGATTATTATTTTCTTGAAAAAAAAAGTCTGGCTATTGAGTAAAGAAAAATCCCTTATTATGATTTAAGATACATACAATATTCATTAGTATATTTTTTTTAACTTTTAGGTTTTTTTTTTTTTTTAAATTTGTTTCAGAAGGCTGAACAAGGCACTCACATTTTGGAACCTCTTCTTACCAGTCACATGTGAAAGGCTACTTTTATATATGAAAGCAAGGAGAAAAGATTATGATTGTTGAAAAGGGAACAGGAATCTCCACATAAATTAGCTTACAAAGTAGCAAATTTGCTTTTACATGTTCCTACTAATTGTAAAAGTCAAAATAAAATTCACATTAAAAATTATATGGGGGATTGAGAGATGGCTTAGTAGTTTAGGTGCTTGCCTGAAAAGCCAAAGGACCAAGGTTCAGTTCCCCAGTACCCATGAAATCCAGATGCACAAGGTCGTGTATGTTTCTGGAGTCTGCTTGAAGTGGCTAGAGGCCCTGGTATGCCTGGTCTATCTGCACTTTCTCTCAAATAAATAAATAAATAAAATTATATATATATATATATATATAATTTATTTGTGTGCTGACATAGCAGGTTAAGAGTACCATTTTTTAAAAATTAGGTAAGCTCTTCAAATAAATATTTTATACAAATTTTATGTTTTTTTCCCAATATGTCAACTATTTACCCTATATTTCCTTGGTCCACTGCAAAATCATTTCTCAAACTGACACTGGGCAGTAATACATACCTAGCAATAGTAACGTGTGCACCACTGAAGCTGGACATGCACTGGTGCATGTCATGTATGTGTGAAATGGCTAACACTCTGTCTTCCACTCCCATACTTGGAACCACTGCCAGTAGTACAAACCCTTGCCCCTCTCTTGAGTCCAACTGCAAGGAAAGAACCAAAGTACCAGACTTCCCAGCCATCTCAGGCACTGTAAGAAAAATGCAAACATTATGAACCTTTTAAGACATAGCATGGGATTGAAGTCAACACTGCTTGTACACACTTGAGCATGGAGCATACAATTAATGAATTCATGTAGGGGACACATGAGTGAACATGTGTACTCTGGTTTCTAGATAGTCTCCTTTTGTTGTTTTATTCTTAAATTTTGTCTGCTGTTGGATCTTGATGTAGATTTAATTTAAAAATGTGACATTAAGTTGTCCATTCTAACAATTAACTTAAGAAGAACATGTATGGAGCTTTTGTATCTTCTCAGACTTTTAAAGCTAATTTGATTTTTGTCATAATAATGATCCTTATGCTAAAATAATTGAACTATGCCCACATCTTCACCATTCAGTTCTTTTACTCATAAAATATTATAATATGAACCCAGCAAACATTTTCCATTTCCAGTAACTGGAGAGATGAATTCACCTTTTTGTTTTTTTAAATCAACTACCATTAAACTAGGCTGAGGACAATGTAGCAGTAAAAACCTCAGACCAAAGCCCAGCACTCTGAACTCTAGAACACTAACCCTTTCCACCTAGGGCAGGAAAACGAGCATCCAAAGTAGAGAGTTGCACAGGACTGATCACCAGCCAATCCAAATAATAATAATAATAATAATAATAATAATAATAATAATAATAATAAAACAACAATAACAATAATAAAAAATAAAAACACTTCCTGTTTTTTAAGCAAATAATCACTTAGAGCTTTGAATCTTGGACCTTTGTTATTATTAGTGGTTCCTAGACTCGCAGCTTTGATGTCAAATGTGACACTGGATCCAGAAGTAACTGCAGGCAACTTATTAGTCATTTCTTTTCCTTTGACAAAGAAGTGCCCCGTTTGTACTAACGCACACAGCTTGATCCCACTGCTCTGAGTCATACCCATTCTCCTGTCCTCCACACACTCCTATTTTGTTTCTTCTGTCTGGTTGTCCCACAATTTCTGAGTGTTAATGTCTGTCCACAAAAATAGGAGGGAACACTGGACTAGAGAACACCTGAGGATTCAGAATCATTCTGGCGTGCTCAAACTGTTCAAACTGTACCTCTCAAAGCTGGTCGTCCACTCATGAGGCACCAGTGTGGAGTGATCTTGGGCAACGCTCTAAGGACTCCACTCCTGCCAGCCAACTCCTCCGTGCAGACTCTGAAATGATAATCAACATGGGGGGTCTATATGCAATATTATGACTTCAGTTTCAGAACATTCATATCCATCTTCAAAGTGATTGGATGTATATTTACAGATCTGGAGCCTGTAAATCTTGGACTGTAAAATCATCATCCCCTTATATCATTGTCCTGGGATGTCCCCAGATTTCTCTATTAATTCTTCAATTTGTATTTGTGGGTGTGATGCTACTGTTCCATGCCTAAAAATATATTTCCACTTTGTGCATCTGACTTTATGTGGGTGCTAGAGAATCTAACACCGGGTGTTAGGCTTTGCAGGAAAGCACCTTAACTGCTGCTATCTCTCTAGCCCAAGAGGTCAAATTCTAAATATACAATTGAGGTTTTATAATTGAGTGTTTAATCATTTTTTCCTTTTTTTTTTCTTTTTGAGATATGGTCTCACTATGTAGTTGTAATTGATGTCCTTGACTAAACATTTAGCATATGCTGACCTTGAACTTGCAGTAATTTTTCTGCCTATGTCTCCAAAGTTTTACAAATACCTTTTCTAGTTTTCATTTATGAAAAATAAAAGTAAATTCAACAATAATTACAAAATTAAGGAAATATCTTTATTTTTCCTGCTAAAGAGATGTGAATTACATTAGTATTCCTGAAATTTCTAAGAGTTTTTTGGGGGGAGGAGGGTTCAAGATAGGGTCTCACTCTAGCTCAGGCTGATCTGGAATTCACTATGTAGTCTCAGTGTGACCTTGAACTCATAGCAATCCTCCTCCCTTTGCCACCAGAGTGCTGGTATTAAAGAGGTGTGTCACCATGCCTGGCAATTTCTAAGATATTTTAATATAGTAAGACTTAAGTTTTCTACCCTCTCCCAACACTAAATAAACTAAAATGATTGCAGCAATGTGTCTAACAGGCACAAGGTACATTACACCTCCTGGAAAGACAACAGCAGGGGTGAATTTGAAGTGGCACCATATTGTTTTATTTTAGTTCAGTTACTGTTTAATGCACTCAGGTATTTAGTTAAATAGCTTTGAATTCCAACTCCACTCTTTATTGTCTATGCCTTTTCAGGACAATTAATTGATGTTGTGATTCCATTCCTCATCTATCATGGGAGAATGATCATGCTATCACATAGTTTATCTAAGTGGGTAGAATGAATATGTCTATATCTCCCTGAGTGTACCTAGCAGGGAATAAGCACTATATACGTATTATATTTATTATTGCCATTATATGATAGATCCTTATATAAGTTTTTACAAGTGTTGTGGCAAATTTTTCCCTACACATGGCATGGTATCTCCCATTGCAAAGGCTCTCCTTTCATATGACTTTGCCACCCCTTCTCCCCATTCAGAGATAGAGTGGATTTCTCTACATGCCCTCTTGCAGGTGGTTCTCCCCTGTCAGTTCTCTGAGTAACATATAATATAATATAGCAATGAATGTCTGCTAAGGGACAGATGGATGGCTTTTATTCCATGCCTATTTTGGAACCAGCCATTTATAAAAAGCAATTTCCAGTTCTGTTTCAGTTTGGGTTCTCAGCATTCTGCAATTGATACATGGCAGCTTCACAAATAAGGTCTTACCATCTATTCTGGTGGTCAATCAAGAGCCTTTGCAATAGCATGGATTTTGGGGGTACCTCGAGGCACCTATAACCAATAACTCAATGGGATGCATCTTACCCAGGCACTGAAATATTCTTGCAGCAACTTATGTGGCTTCTGGGAACTTCATTGTCTACAGCCGTAGGAAATTTCAGCACACACTAGAGCTCTCTTTTTTGTGGCTCTTAATTATTTTTTTTTTATTAATTAACAAAGAAGTGGATGTCCATGTGACTTTTTAATACCATTTTTAGTTTTGGTTAGGACTCTCCTCATCACCTCTTCTCTTCTTTTCCCTTCCCTCACCCTACTTTTTCATCAGCCCACAGTATTCTTACTATTCAGGGCCTCTGTTGACACAGCTACTGTCTACACCCTTTTTATAAGTTCTATCCCCTATCTTCTCCTGACTTCTTTCTGTATTCTTCACCTTTACTGAATCTTATTTCTTCTTATATACAAATATAAAATATTAAAATTTAGGATCTGTATATGAGAGAGAGCAATGAAATGTCTTTCTGAGCTTGGGTTACCCCACTTAGTGTAATATTTCCACATTCATTCATCTTCCTGTGAATGTTATAATTCATTTTTCTTTACAGTAATAAAACTCCACTTTGCATGTGGCAAAACTTTGCTACCCATTCACCAGCTTATTCCATTTCCTAGTTATCCTGTCTAGAGCAGCAGTAAGTATGAATAAGCAAGTACCTGTACAGTAAAATGTGGAGTCTTTATAGTATATACCCAGGAGTAGTGCAGCTGGGTCATAGGAGAGTCTATTTTTAGCTTTTGTGAGGACCGTCACACTTATTTCCAAAATGGCTATACCATATTACACTCCCACCAACAGTGAAATAGGGTTCTTCTTTCCTTACAACATCACATTTATTGGCATTTGATTTTTATGATGAAACCCATTATGACTAGAGAGAGATGGACTCTCAAAGTAGTTTTAATTTGCATGCCTCTTAGGGCAGAAGGTGTCAAAAATATTCATTGCCCTTTAGTGTCTCTCTCTTTTTTTTTTTTTTTTAAAGAACTCGCAGTTCAGTGCTATAGCCCATTTTATTGTGTTGTTTGCTTTTTTGTTGTTTATTTCTTTTTGAGATTTTGTTATATTCTAGATATTAATTCTCTGGCATATGTAACGCAGGCAAAGATTTTCTCCAATTCTGTATGTTACCTCTTAACTTGATTAATAGTACTATAGCTTTAAAATTTGTCAGGTCCCATGTGTTGAAGTTTGCCTTATTTCCTGGGCAGCTGAGGTCCTATTCAGGAAGTCCTTCCCTATGCTTATATCTCCAAGTGTTCTTCCTACTTCTTCCTTTAGCTTTTTCAGTGTCTCCGGTCTTAAGCTGAGGCCGTTGACCCATTTAGAATGATTTTCATGTAGGGTGAGAGTCAATCATCCAGTGTCATTTTCCTACATGTAAATATTGTTTTACCAATACTGTTTGTTGAATACACTGTCTGTAACTGTGCTAGAAAGTATTATGTAGCCTTCTGGGGAAGAAGAGTCATCAAGAGACTGATCCAACCGAGGCCAATGCTGCATGATACAAAACTAATGAGCCAGCAACATGTCCACCAGTGCATGATTGGCATCGCTGATCAGAGTGTAGCCAAATTCTCTCTGATTGGCTGTGATATCCATTCCATGGGAGGGAATTCATCCTCAGTACTAAAAGTAACCTAAAGATTTTATTTGAACGTAGATAGAATCTTTGCTATGCTGTAACTGTTGTATATTCTGATATTTGAGGTGAGATAGCTGCTTTTATATTAATGAGACATGAATCATATTTCAATAAACTTAAATGAACAATTCAGAATAAATTATTACTATATGCAAAAAAAAACCCTATTACTGGGAAGGTCATGGACCCTAGTAAGGGAGATATCACCACTGCGATTTGGATTATCAGTGGCCATCAAACTGCCCTGTGATGTTTATATAATGTTCACATACCTAGACTGGTGCATTTCTCAAAATTGGCCAGAGAAGCTTGTTTTAGAAGATGTTGATGACTACTTGAGAATAAAAACTCATTAAAGTGCTCTGAAAAAAGAAACAGTTGAGTGCTCAGTAGTAAATGATGGTTCAGGGAATATTGTAAAAGAAGGGGTGGAAGGAATGTAAAAGCCAGAGTTCGGGATGAGTATTTTCTTCCTGCTTTTTGTGCATCACTTTATGACCCTTTATTACCTCCATATCCTCCACAATAGTGAGCTAATCAATATTTTTATATGGTTGATGAGGGAGGGCAATATAGGTCATCAATGTAGAAAAAAGACCAGTTGGAAAGAAGAGTTTAGTGAAAGAGTGGAATGGAGGCAAAAGAAGTTGTTGGGAGGGAATTATGATCAAATAATATTATGAACAACTATGAAAATTGTCAATTATGAAATATTTAGATAAAGAAGAAACAATGTCTGTGGAAAACATACCATGAAAATCCAAAAACCAAGAACATAAACAAATAAGGAAAGTGAGAGAAGGCAGGGAATACTGATGAAAAAGTGAACTCATGAAGCCATTTTATTTATGGTTTATTTATTTAGTATTTATTTATTTGCAAGAAGACAGAGAGGCAGAGGGTGAGACAAAGACAGAGAGAGAGAGAGAGAGAGAGAGAGAGAGAGAGAGAGAGAGAGAGAGAGAATGAATGGGTGTATCAGGACCTCTATCACTGAAAATGAACTCCAGATGCATGCTTCACTTTGTGCACCTGGCTTTACATGGGTACTGGGATATTGAACCTGGGTCATTACGATTTGTAGGCAAGTGTCTTAACTGCTGAACCATCTCTCCAGCTGCAAGAAGCCATTCAAGAAGTGGAACTTTGGACTGTTCCTTTAGCTGATGGCAAGTGAATGAAGAAATGTTGTTAAATGAGTCCTTAAATTCCTTACCTGCTAAATTAAGGACAAAATAAATTATTGTTTTATCTCAATGTTTCAGGTAATATCGTATATAATTATAGACAGATGAGTAAGAATATAGATTTATGATTGCAATATTATTACATGAAAATTGGTAGTGAGCTGGGATATGGGGTTATGATGCACCATCCACATTTAAAGGACTGTTACTGAAAATCTGAATAACTTCCTAGAAGCTTTAGGTTGAAGCTTGAATGACAGTGAGAAAATTATCAGAACATGAAGAAAATAAAAGATATGTATGCACTGACATTCAATAAAATAAAATCTTTTTATGAGTTAACATAAAAACAGGTTATTTGTGATATCAATAAGGTGAAATGAATCTCATGGAAGAATGTATATTGTGCTAACAACACCTATTTAGATATGTTTGATAAAATAAAATAAGAGGAATGAACGTGATAAATAACTTTCAACTTTTTGTACGTAGACTATCAAAACTTTTATGCAAAACGAAATACTATTGATATTCTATTAAATATAAAAAATTACATAGAATTTTGAAAATATAGGTCATTTATAGATTATTATGCTAGAGAGATGCCTTAGCAGTTTAGGTGCTTGCCAGTGAAGTTTCAGGACTCATGTGCAACTTTCCAGGTCCCAAGTAAGCCAGATGTACAAAGTGAAGCAAGTACACAATGTCACATATGTGTATAAGGTGACACATGCGTCTGGAGTTCAATTTCAGTGGCTAGAGGCCTTGACATGCTAATTTTTTTTCCTCTCTGATTCTCTCTCTCTCTCTCTCTCTCTCTCTTTTCCCTCTCTCTGTCTTTCTATCTCTCCCCTCTTTCTCTCTCAAATAAATAAATAAGTAAATAAAATTTAAAAAGAATATATGCTGGCATATTATATTGCAATTTTGGTATTTGAAACAAATGATAGCTATGTTATTTTATTAAATATTTAGTGTATGTTTGGAAGTTTTAAAATAATACAATGTTAAGCTTGTTTCTAGATTATTTTCCCAAATGGAAAACTCTTGCTTAAAATGGGAAAGAATTTTATAGTAGGGGCAAAAAATTACAGACAATATAAATAAAGTTGTTTTAGGATCTCTACATATAAAAAAATCAATGTTAGAAAACTACCAGCTGTGAACATGAGTCATTTCTGGAATCTTTCAAGCCTTCACTACCAGACTCTGGTCTTATATGTGGGAAAACTGATGAAACTTGTTCCAATATTTACAAAGATACTTTAAACTGTATAGATGCATGTATGCATGAATAGTGAAGGCAAAAGCACTCATCATGTGCAGCCAGGCAAAAAGGGGGCTGTATTCTCTTGGAACTTCTTTATAAGTAGCCCACCAGCAGAAAGGCTGCTCACTGTGGAGGAAGGACTTCCTCCCTGGAGGATTAACAATTTTACAGAACCACCCAAAGAGGTATGTCTCTTGATTCCTAACCTGATTTGTTGACAATAGAACTTTACTGTCATGATAGGGTAATTCTAACACAGATATCATGGCCTGAAAGCACAGAACATCTCTGCTCACTAAAGTCTCAGGTAGCCTCATGATTTCTTTGGTGATTAGAATGTAGAACATGGAACATTATCAGTTTCATGCATAAGAGAAATGACAATTTCTACTCCCTACCATTTTTTTTTTTTCATTCAATTTCTGTAAGACAAGGGACTATTTAAGACCAACATGGTATGAAGATTCCAAGAAAAGATCTTTGTTAACTGTTCAGGTGAGGCAATCATCAAACCATCTTTCATGAATTCATTTGTTTCATAAATAAAAATGGAATTAATTCTGTACTAAGGATTAAATATTCATGTACACTGAAATGGACATAACCTAATTTTTGTAGAGCCACTAATCTTGTAGGGGAGGTTGATAGTAATAAAATGAGCAAACTAAGAGTGGAAAGTGAAGTATAATATAATTTATCCACCAAACACTTCTGCAGCCACTTTTACTTAGTGCTTTCATTGTGTCCAATTTTGTTTAGAATATGAACATATTATATTGGCAAAGGAGATGAAGTTATTTCAGTACAATTATTATTTTAGCCTAATAAGAAAATATTTGTAAGAAAAAATGATGTGATAATATTAATTTGAAGGTATACATACAAATCATTTAATCTGTTTCATAGCTTAGAGAAATAATCCTTGAAAAAGTAAATTTAAGATTTTTGATGAAAAATTGAGAGAAATAAACTAAAGTAGGAACACCTGGTTTCTTGGAAGCTAAAAGACTTCCTAGGGAAAGCTGCTCACCTTAACTAGGGTAATCATGGAGATATATATTATAAGAAAGCATCACATAAAAAGCTTGAGGCTAGGCATGGATGGTGCATACCTTTGCTGGGGTAAGGAGGATTGCTATGAGTCCAAGGCCAGCCTGAGACTTCATAGTGAATTTTAAGTCAGCCTGGGATACAGGGAGACCTTACCTCAAAAAAAAACAAAATCCCAGGGCTGGTGAGATGGCTTAAAGGTAATGGTGTTGCCTGTGAAGCCTAAGGACCCCAGTTCGATTCCCCAGGACCCACGTAAACCAGGGGGCACATGCATCTGGAGTTCATTTGCAGTAGATAGTGGCCCTGGTTCACCCATTCTCTCTCTCTCTCTCTCTTCCTATTTATCTCTCTCTGTCTCTCTTTCTCAAATAAATAAATAAAATAAAATAAAATGAAATATTTTTAAAAACACCAAACAAAACCAAACACAATAATATCTGAGCTTGGAAGGAAAAGGACACATTCTTGAGAATAAAAAGAACATTTAAGTAAAATTTCTACAAATAGTTGACCAGCTATTATAATTGTGATTTTGAATAAAATGTTTGTCACTGATACTTATTGGGTTAAGAATATTAACCTAGTTCTTTATGTCAAATAATTTTGATATTTATTCATGTATTCTTGGGTCAATACTATTTAAAAAAATGTAGAAACAGCTATTGTTACCAGTCATATATACAAATAGGTGAGAGTTTTCTTTGTGAGAATTATTAGAGATTTCTAGCAATGAAAACTAAAATAACACTATTTTTAGATATGGCTTTCATTTATTCTATGGAGTAATAATTTATAGATATGTGCCTAACTTTTTTACCTACTTTTCAAAATTAGATTCAAAGCAGAAATAAACCGATAAGACAGACTCCCTCTGTTCTGATATATAATTATGGAAATGGGACATTTTAAAAATGTAATCTCTTCAGATAAACAGGAGTTGAAAAGATGGAATACTATATTGGAACTGAAAATTACTGCAAGGTTTTAACCAAAATGTTTTCCAATTGGTAAAATCCCCTTAACATTTTCTGATAATTAGTACTAAAGGAACAACTTTGAAAATAAGATTTAGGATATATTATATTTTGGGTGCTGTGTATGAGCACATGTCTTCGAGATGAATTGTCCTGACGTTACATGAATTTTCATTATATTAAAATATTATTCATAGGGTGTAAGTAAATTGTTAGTCACATGAATTTGTATATTGAAACATGTTTTTTTGGAGAGAGACAGAGAGAGACAGAGGGAGAGGAAGACAGACAGAGATGGGAGTACCAGCAGTCTCTCAGCTGCTGTGAACAAAATCCAGATGCATCCGTCCCCTTGTGGTCAAGTGTGGCATTGCACCCTTGAGTCACTTTGCATCTGGCTAAACGTAGGACTTGGAGATTGGAACAGCTAGAGATTGGAGCCAGTGTTCTTAGGCTTAGGAGGCAGGCACCTTAACAGCTAAGCCGTCTCTCCAGCCCTATTGAAACATTTTTGAGTTATCTTAATTATCTTAATTTACAGACAAAATATTTTAAAAAAAAGATAAGGAAACTTGATTCATGTTTAACTATTTTAGGGTCCTATTTATTTGTCTACTCTTTTACATAGCTTTACTAATGTCCATTTGTGTCTTAAAGACAATACATAAAATTAATGACATTGATAAATTGTATATATTCAAGACTATTTTGCATAGCAGTTCTTTATATTATTGTAACAACTTCTTTGCTAAAAGCATAGATGATAATATCAGGGAACTCAGGAAAGATCCAACAAAAACAGACATCGACTTCAAATGGTTCTAGTAAGTTCACTGTACTTTAGAACCATACTTTCAGTTAGCTGAAATTGATTTAGCATTAGTCAAGGTTAATGCTTTGCACATTATGGGAAGAACAGAGGAGTTTATTATAACACTTGATCTTTCCTTCCCATTTAGGCTATGTTCTTTTCTGATTTGAAGTAAGAAATTCTTAGCCACTTGGGTAGCCTGAGAGTGATTATTACACCAAGTCAAGATTGTTAAGAGTTTTGGGATAAGTGATTCCTTGATGTTGGGAGACCCTTTAAAGTATTGTTAGAAGCAAAGTAGTTTGTAATGCTTTGATTGATAATTGCTATTGTTCTTAGCTGTTTGACATTTGACAAGTATTTCCTTCAGGAAAAATAGTAAGAATCATGCACAAAAGGCAAGATTAATTTGTGGTATATTTGCAACAATATTTTTTCTTTGGGAAATCTTTGGAATATTTTCAAATTGCTGAAAAATATCCACTGATATAATTACTATAAATAATATAATAATAATGATATAATTACTATAAATAATCTTAACATATTAAAAAAAAGAGTTGAAAATTATGATATCTTAAAAAAAAAAGGAATCATGCAGACATTCAATCCATGAATGTTGTTTGGAATAATCAGCAGTTTATTTGGGGTGTCATATCAAATATAATTTTTCCATTCAATGTTTATTTTTCATTTTTAGAGCAATGTTACATGTTAAGGGAAAAATTAAGAGGAAGATGAAATGATTTTCCTCTAATTGTTCCCATATATGTACAACATTGTCTATGACTAACAGTAGCTATCATGGAGGGACATTTGTTACAATTGAACAATTTGTCTTGGCCACCGATGTCATCCCAAATTACTAGTAATATTGGTTATGACTCTTGGTGTGGCTTATATTCTGTCTTTCTAGACACAAGTATGTGACTGTTGTGGTTTGAATAAGATGTCCCCCCATAAACTCATGTGTTTTTAATGCTTATAAACCACTTGGTATCAATGTAGAAGGTAGAGCCTTATAGGAGGTGTGTTGTGGAGGTTGAACTCTGAGGTGTTGTTGCCAATATTCCCCTTTGCTGGAGCTCAGTCATTCTCTTGCTGCTTTCTGCCAGATGCTGTAGCAAGAAGTGATGTCTAGCCACTGCTCTACCATCCTTTCCCTGCCATGTTGAAATATCCTTTTAAGACTCTCAAGCAAAATAAACACTTTCTTCCCATCAACTAACTTTGGTTTGGTATTTTGTTCCAGCAATAGGAAGGTAATTTGAGCAGAGACATTTCTACCATGATAGAAACATGGAGACCTTCTACCATGTTCAATTTTAACCTTACCTATTCCCCTTCCTTTTCTATTTGTCCTTGACAACCACTGATCTCTATATTATCTTCATAGCTTTTCTGGAGTCATATTGTTGGAAGCATACAATAATTAAATATTTCAGAGAGTAAACAGATATTGTCATTTTTCACTTAACCTTGAACTTTCTGTTCCATTTCTTAATAACTTGATAGCTTATTTACTTTTTTTGTGTTGAAAAATACTTTGTCAATTTATTCTAGAGCTAATTAATCCATTAACAAACTACTTTTTCTTTTTTTTAAATCTTTATAAGGTTGTTTCATAGATTAGTTGATATGAATAACACTGGTACATACATTGAACTTTATATTTTTGAGTGAACATACATCTTTCGAGTAATCAAACAATATGATTATTAGGTCACAAGGCAATATCATATTTACTCAACAAGTTGATCTACAGTATTCCATACTAAATTTTGGGTGTTATATAAAATACTAAGATACCAAGAAATTAAAAATATTTCAGGGATGGAGAGATGGCTTAGTGGCCAAAGTGCTTGCCTACACATCTCACCATACACAAAAATTAAGTCCAAATGGATGAAAGACCTCAATATAAGACCAGAAATGCTGCCACTACAGGAAGAAAAAATAGGAGGAAAAAAGTAGGAAAAGACTTCCTTAACAAAACCCCAGTAGCTCAGGAGATCAAACAATCATTCAACCATTGGGATCTCATGAAGCTGAAAAGCTTTTTCACAGACAAACATACAATAAGCAGAGCCAATAGATTACCTAAGAATAGGAGAAAATTTTTGCTAGATACACATCAGACAAAGGCCTAATTTCTAGAATCTACAAAGAACTCAAATACCTAAACAATAAAAACTCAAACAACCCACTCACAAAATGGGGCAGAGAACTGCACAGGGAGTTCTCAGAGGAAGAAATACAAATGGCAAACACACACTTAAGAAAATGTTTAACTTTCTTAATCATCAGGGAAATGCAAATTAAGAGAACTATAAGATTCCACCTTACCCCAATAAGAATAACAAACATTAAAAAAAAAAAAAAAAAACTGACAACAATTGCTGGCGAGGTTGTGGAGAAATAGGAACCCTCATTCACTGTTGGTGGGAATGTAAAATTGTTCAACTATTATGGAAAGCTATATGGAGACTCCTGAAAAGGATGAATATGGATCTACCAACAGATCCACTTATTCCTTTACTGTGCATTCACCAAAGGCTCCAAGCCTCAGATCAGAGAGGTATGATCAACCATATTTACAGTTGCTCAATTCATAATAGCTTAGAGCTGGAATCAACCCAGATATCCATCATTAGATGAATGGATAACAAAGATATGGTATATCTATACTATGAAACTCTACATAGCAGCAAGGAAAGATGAAATAATGAAACTCACAAAAAATGGTCAAACATGGAACAGATCATCCTCAGTGAGCTCACCACATTACAAAAAGATAATCGTCACATGGTCTCATTTATTTGTAGCTCCTATCCTGAGTCTGCCTGCGATGTTGCCAAACCTAATAAGTACCCTGAGGACCAGACAATAGGGAGGGTGAGATAGGGGGAGGGTAAGGGTGGGGGGCATAAATAGGGACCCAAAAGGAAATGATACTATAAAACCCTATATTCTGAATAACAGGCAAAAGCATTGTTCCTTCAGCAGGCCCGCAGAGGGAACACCTGAACCACAGGGAACTGGAGAGAACATCATGAAGACCAACCTTAATCTTTTTCTGTTTCTCTCTCTCTCTCTCTCCCTCTCTCTCTCTATACTCACTTTCTCTTTTATATTACCTATCTTTTTCTTCCTCCACCTTTCTTGGCACTGACTTATAATTCCCAGTACCAGCATGGGGTTAACTTTCATGATGAGCTGTTGATCCGAGAGATCTACAAGATTTCCCAAAAAGATAGATTTCTGTCAGAGTTCTTGATGACCCACCAAAGGTTAATGGTAAGACCCTACTATTGAAGACAGCATATGTGTGTGAGACAAAACATGGAGACATGGACGGAATCTGGAACAGGGTCAATCCCCAGACAGCTAGTCTAGTGCCAGAGGGTACTACACAAGCAACTGGGGAAAAATGACTGATATCTGTCCAAAAAAACTCACAGTTTAAGCTACCCAGCAGGAAAAAACCTGATGCAATGCTCAAACAAGTGCAGTAGTGGCACACAGCCATGGTGGGTAACCAGCTGCTCTTGATTTGGCTAATAGATCCACTCACTGGAATGGAACTCATTGCTGGAACTGGGAAATAAGTCAAAACCATGTACAAAAAAAAAAAACCAGGGGCTGGGGAAATGGCTTAGCAGTTAAGACATTTGCCTGCGAAGCAAAAGGATCTCAGTTCAATTCTCCAGGACCTACGTAAGCCAGATGCACAAGGGACACATGCATCTGGAGTTCATTTGCAGTGGCTAGAGGCCCTAGAGTGCCCATTCTCTTTCTGTCTGCCTCTCTTCTCTCTCTCTCTCTCTCTCTCTCTCCCTCTGCTTGAAAATAAATAAATGATATTAAAAAAAATGAGCCCAGTCTCCATTATCAACCTCCCACCAAATGTGGGTTAGAATTCTCTCTAAAATAACCATTCCATCTATCTAGTACTAACTTCTCTCTCCATCTTTTTCAGATGGATGATGAACCTGAAGGGAGTATCAGCCTATCACATCTCACCAGGGCCCCAGCTGAAACCTTAGAGTAATGCAGGGAAAGAGTAAGAGTACAGATTTCTTGGTGAACATGACACCATAAAAAGGCTGAACGAGATAAACACAGAGAACATCCAACTCCTACTAAGCCAGATATCCAGAGACACAGAGGCTCCCAAAACTTCACCACTGAAGTAGAACTAAAATGATCCCAACATGCCTCAGGGAAATTCATGGAGGAGGGAGCAGAAAGAGTATTAGAGCCACAAGTTGGGTCATTATGCACAGAGACTTGGCCGATCCCCCAAAATTCTTGACTACCACCACAATGCATGACCCACATTCCCCATTGATGGGGTCCCTTTGGAGGGGGTAGGATAATGGAGCCACCAATATGAATGTAAAATTAGAATAATATAAACAAAATAATAAATTATTAAAAAATAAAATTCTCAAAAAAAGAAAAAAAAAAAACAAACAACAAATGGATTGCATGAAAGTGCAAGTCTGTAAAAACTACTGATGAGGAAACAATCTACAGAGTCAATAAACAACCTACACAGTAGAAGAAAGTCTCCATCAGTGAGACACCTGACACCTGACATCAGATTAATAACTAGAATATACAAATACCTCAAAAATCTAAACATCAAGCCAGGCATGATGGTGCATGCCTTTAATCCCAGCACTTGGGAGGCAGAGGTAGGAGGCTCACTGTGAGTTTCAAGGCCACCCTGTGACTGCATAATGAGTTCCAGGTCAGCCTGGACTATAGTGAAACCCTACCTCACCCCCAAAAAAAAAAAAAATCTAAGCAACAAAAGATCAATCCTTTCCATCATAAAAGGGGCAGGGAACTGAACAGAGAATTCTCAAAGGAATAGATAAAAATGGTTACTAAATTTAAAAATCACCTTTTGTCATTAGGGAAATGCAAGTTACTTTGAGATTGCATCAACCCATGTCAGAATGGCTGTCATTAACAAATCAAATTACAAAGGATGCTGCTTAGGATTGGGGCGAAGAAACCCTTATTCATTGTTTGATGGGAGTGTAAATTGGTACAGGCACTATTGAAATAAGTGTGGAGGTTTCTGAAAAACCTGAAAAATGACCTTCCATATTATCCAGCTATACCACTCTTGGTCAAATAACCTAAAACTCTGTGCTTTATTATAGAGACAATTTCTCTATCACGTTTGTTGCTGCTCTATTCACAAAACCTAAGAAACTAAATCAGCCAAGATGCCCATCAACTGATAAATGGATAATGGCAATGTGGTACTTATAGAGTGGAATTCTATTCAGCTAAAAAGAATATATATATATATATATATATATATATATATATATATATATATATATAAAATTATAAAATTTGCAGGAAAAATGGATGGATCTGGAAAAAATTATGCAATTGTGAACACTCAGGTTCAGAAAACAAACACTGCATGTTCTCTCTCATATGCAGATTCTAGTTTCGAATATTTACATTGGCTTATAAATTGTAGTAAGACATAGTAGTGATGACCAGTAAGTTAGAATGAGAATTGTGGAGAGTATTTTAGAGGGATTAGGGGAGGGAATAGTAGACTGGTAAGTAGAGGGACAGAATACAATGGGTGAAAATGTGTAAGGGAAGCCATGGGAAAGGGAGCTATTATACACAAAACAGAAAACAGTATTAATAAGTACTAGAAAAGCCTATTTCTTTATTGGCCATCTATCTATCTATCATCTATTTATCATCTATCTATCTATTATTATTATTATTATTATTATTATTATTATTATTATCTATCAACATCTATCTATATGGGAGAAATAGAGAGTTTAGGCAGAAGTAACCAGCAGGAGAACTTCTTGTTTACTTATGCTTCATAGATGCTTAAAAAAAAAAAAAAAACATGCATCAGGTGCCTGGAGAGAACACCTGAATCATGGGGGCCAGGAGAGTGTAGGATGAAGAGTAACTTCAATCTTCTGCTGTTTCTGTCTGTATCACTCCCTCTTCTCTCTCCTTCTCTTTCATATTACCTATATTTTTTCTTTCTTCTGTTCCCTTGGCACTGACCTGTAACTCCCAATACCAGTATGTGATTAACATCCACAAAGAGCTGTTGATCAGTGAGACCTACAAGGTTTCCCAAAAGAAGACAGATTTCTGTCAGCGTACTTGATGATTCACCAAAGGTTATTAGTAAGACTCTACTGCTGAAGACACCATAAGCTGTTTGGACTGAAGATGGAGAGACCTGGATGGAATCTGGAAGGGAGTCAGTCCCCGACAGTTAGCTTGTCTAGTGCCAGATGGCGCTAAATAAGTGACTGGGGAAAAACAACCAATATCTGTATAAGCAACTCATGGTCTAAGGTACTCAGCAGCAAACAACCTGATGTGATGCTCACACAAGTGCAGTAGTGGCACACAGCCATGGTGGGTTACCAACTGCTCTAGATTTGGCTAACGGATTGGCTCTGTGGAATGGAACCCATACCTGGAAACAGGAAACAAGTCAGAACCATATCCAAAAACGAGCCCACTCTCCAATATCAAGCTCCCACCAATAGTGGGATACAAGAGGGCCTACACCTATTCAATTCTCTCTAAAATAATAATGGTTATCCATGTATCTTGCACTGACATCACTCTCCATTGGAGAATCTGCTTCTCTCTTTCAGATGGACGCATATCCTGAGGATATAATCAGCCCATCTTACCATATCAGGGCACCAGATTAAGCCATTGAGTTATAGGGGAAATGAGCAAGAGTGCTGCTTTCTTGGTGAACCTGGTACCAGCCCAAGGGCAAAGGTGATAGAAACAAAGGAATCTCAACTCCTAGCAAATCAGATATCCAGAGACACAGAGACTAACAAAACCTTGTCACTGAAATAGACTAAAATGAACCTAACATGGCTCAGGGAAACTTGTGGAAGAGGATGGAAAGATTGTTAGTGCCATGACTTGGGTCATTTACAGGGAGTCATTGCCTCCCCCACATAACTCATGGCTACCCAAATGAGGCAAGACCCACATAACCCATGGGGGAAGAATGGGGAGAAGGCTAACGATGGTACCATCATGGCTGTATATCTACTATATACATAACTAACAAAAAGTATATTAAATAAAAAATTAATTACACTTGTCAAAAAATATTGATTTATTGGGGCTGGAGAGACGGCTTAATGGTTAAGCACTTGCCTTTGAAGCCTAAGGACCCGGCTTCCAGGCTCAATTCCCCATACCCTCATAAGCCAGATGCACAAGTTTGCACATGCATTTGGAGTTCGTTTGCAGTGACTGGAGGCACTGATGTGTCCATTCTGTCTCTCTCCATCCCTCTCTCTCAGCCTCTCTCTCTCTCTCTCTCTCTCTCTCTCTCTTCTGTCTTCTGTGGCTCTTAAATAAATAAATAAAAATAAACAAAAAAATTATAAAAGAAAAAATCATTTATTTATTTACTTGATAGAGAGAAAGAGACAGTGAGAGAGAGATAGAAATAGGTGCACCAGGGTCTCTAGCCTCTGTACATGAACTCCACCTTGTGCATCTGGCTTATGTGGGTCCTGGGAACTCAAACCTGGATTCTTTGGCTTTGTAGGCAAGCACCTTCACTGCTAAACCATCTCTCCAACCCTACCCTTCACAGATGTCTGTCTATTTTATTCTTCAGTGAGGAGAGACGAGACCCTATCAGAAGAGTTTGTTGTATGACTAATACCTAGCTACATAAAGGAGAAAAGAAGACAGAGAACACAAATTACGAATATCAAGAACAAAATGGAGATCATTAATACAGAACATAGACAAAGTAAAGACTATCAACAATATTTTGAATAACCATCTGAATCAGGTTTATATTAATTAAATAGATTTGTTTTAAAACATTAACCCTATAAAAATTCACAAAATCAAATTAAAAAATAGAATTGGCCTATTTCTGCTTAATGATATTATTTTAGGAAAGAATAACTTTCTATGCATAGATAATTTTCGTAGTGATTTCCATTAGACATTAAAGGAAATTTATTTAATTATTTATTTTGGTTTTTTGAGGTAGGGTCTCACTCTAGCCCAGGCTGACCTGGAATTCACTCTATATTCTCAGGGTGGCCTCAAACTCATGGCAATCCTCCTACCTCTGCCTCCTGAGTGCTGGGATTAAAGGCGTTCCCCACCATGCTGGGCTGGAAATTTAATTTTTAAATAACAACTTTATGCAATCTATTTTAGAAATAGTAGACTAGTGTTCCAGAACAAGTCTCAGGAGGAAAATATACTCTCAGTAAAATAATGTAAAAATATGTTTCAAAGCAGAAAAGGAAAGAAAAATCATAGACAAGTTGCCGTTATGGATACAATGCAAGTATCCTTAACAAATAGTAATAGAATTTAGTAGGATGCTAAATATAATTACAGACAGATTATATTAATTTTTAAAATGTGAGAAGTGTTTTAGCACAAAAAACATGAAATAAGTGGCACTTAGCTTATTAGGCTTGTAAAGACAAGTAACCTTGATTTTTATGTGTACAGAAAACATTTGACAAAATTCAAAATTCATGTAATAAAATCTTATATTTGTAGAGAATATGTTGAAATTTATAAAATCATGTTACCAGATGAATATAAATATCTATATTCATATTTGATGTTAAAATATGAAAAGTTTAATGGTGAATTCCAGGTCTTCCTTGGATAGAGAGAGACCCTACCTAAAAAAAAAAAAAAAAAGAAAAGAAAAGTTTGTTATTAAAAAAAAGAAAAAGAAGTCTGGAGGGATGGCTTAGTGGTTAAGGCATTTTGCTGCAAAGCCAAAGGACCCAGGTTCAATTCCCCAGGATCTGCATAATCCAGATGCACAAGGTGGTGCATGTGTCTAGAATTCATTTGCAGCAGCTGGAGGGCCTTGTGCCCCCATTCTTCTCTCTCTTTCTCTCTCCCTCTTCTCTCTTTCAAGTAAATAAATAAATAAATAAATTAATTAATTAATTAATTAATAAAAATCAAGTATTGAAAAAAGCAAGTGGCATATATTTATAAAATTAATTGCACATAAGTCGGTGAATTGTAGCCATTACAATGAGTCAAGGAAAAAAAAAAAACAGAAAATATAGTGATAGGAAAATAATGAGCATATATAAATCTTCATGAATTTTATAAATCCGTAAAATGAACATTACAACTAAAATATGAATTAAGCAAATCTTAAGGATATAATATTAATATATCTGTCAATTTTACTTTCATACATCAGCTGTACTATACAAATTAAGTGCCACTTATAACAGCATCAAAGGTAATGCTGAAGAAGTAAATTAAGCAAAATATAAAGGATTTGTAAGCTAAAATACTAAGTAACTTATATTCTAAATTTTAAGAGTTCATTTTCATTCTTTAATATTAGAGAGATAGCTAAAAAAAAGAGAGGCAGATAAAGAGAGAAAATGGTGCTGGGCATGGTGGCGCACACCTTTAATCCCAGCACTGGGAAGGCAGAGGTAGGAGGATCACTGTGAGTTTGAGGCCAGCCTGAGACTGCATAGTGAATTTTAGGTCAGCCTGTGCTAGAGTGAAACCCTACCTCAAAAGAGAGAGAGAGAGAGAGAGAGAGAGAGAGAGAGAGAGAGAGAGAGAGAGAGAGAATGGGGGCACCAGGGCCTTTAGCCACAGCAAAGGAACTCCATATGCAGGCACCACCTTGTGAATCTGGCTTTATGTGGGTATGGGGAACAACCGAACCTGGGTCTTTTGGCTGTGCAGGCCTTACTTAAATAAGCAGTCTCCCCAGGCCCCTTCCATCACATTCTTAATGCATTCTTTCTCTCTGTATATATATATGAAATTAGATTGTACCTTTCAGTGTTTCAATGACATATTTTTTGCACTCAATTGACAAAGTAAATATTCAACATTTTGGGTGTTTGGTGAAGGGGGAAAGATAGAAGGTAAAAGAAAGTGTTGGGAGGGGATATGAGCAAATTCTCTTATGTTCATGTATGAAATTTTTCAATTAAAAGATTAAAATAATCCAAAATCATTCTATCATTTCATTAGTATTTCACACATGATGCTTTGATATGTTGTCATTGCTTAAGCATCTGGCAGTATGGAAATGGAAGGAGTGAAATTTTGCAGCTGTCACCAACACAGTGTTTTATGGAGGACTAATAGGCCCCCTTGAAATAGAATTAAGACAACAGAAATTTCAAAATAAATCATTGATTTATCAAGAAGTGTAAAAATTAAGCTAAAAATATGTCCATGACAATCACTTTTTCCTGTGTCTTCTCTGAAAATAAGTGACTTTAATTATAGTGTCAGCAATAAAACAGTGACAAAAGTCTCAACTGGAAATAAATAGTCCTCTGAAATGAGTAAGAAATATAATTTGGCATGTTTGTCATGGCATATAATGGCTTAAAACAGTAGTGTAGATGTTTGCATTTAACATTACACAAAAAATTCAGACAGAATTTGATGATAATATAGAAACTTGATGAAACTATATATATTAAATATGAAGCCAAAAATGTATGACCTTATTTTATGACAGTGTGAATATTTGAACAAATTACTGTATGTAGACAACATTTGTATTCTTTGCATAGGTTTAGTAAGGAAGTACATGCGTTGGATTGGGTAGAAAAGTAAAGTGATGCCCAATTTTGTAGCTCACTAAGCAATCAGTACTGTGTAGTAATTTAAAAATAATTAATTAATTAATTAATTAATTAGAGAGTGCTAGAGAAAGAGGGAGAAGATACAGAGAGAGACAATGGGAATACTGTGTAATACTTTTACTATAGACAATAATACATTGTCTATAATAAATAGGGAAACACATCTTCACCAATTTTGTGAGTATATGTGGTAGTTTGAATATATGTCCCCCAATATATTCAGTGTTTTATTATTTTATAGTTTGCATCTGCAATCACCTTACTAGAGGCAAGGTCACTGGGGGCCCGGTCTTAAGGTGTGGTGATGGTTTGAGATTCCATTGTAAAGATATGCAAATGTGCCTAGCAGGAGTTCCTGAAGTGTGCTGTGTGACCTTTTGGCAGTAGGTTTTGCTCTGTGTGCTGTGGTGGCTGGTTGGCTTTTCTCTCTCTTCTTGGCCCTGTGGAGAGCAGGTCGCTTCTTCTGCCATTGTGGAACTTCCCCTGGATCTGTAAGCTTCAATAAATAATATCCCTTCCTCCATAACTGTGCCTGGTCTGAAAGTTCATCTCAGCGAACCTGAAGCTGTCTGCTACACTATATATGGATAAATTGAAGTTTTAAAATAGTCTTTCTTTCTTTGAGAGAAAGAGAGGAAACAGAGAGGGAGAGAGAGAGAAAGAGGAGAAAGATATAATGAGCACGTCAGGGCCTTCTGCCACTGCAAGGAACTCTAGAACAATGTGCAATATTGTGCACCTGGTTTTAGGTGGGTACCATGGAATCAAACCCAGGCTGTCAGGCTTTGCATGCAAGTTTTACCACTGAGCCATTGATCCAGCCCAAATTGAAGGTTTTGAAAACTGATCTACCATGGTTATTTATTTATTTTTCTAGAAAAAATGATATTTATTTATAATGGCAATCCCATGCTCCCTTCCTTTACTTATTTCCTCACCATTAAAATGCCTGGCTTCCATTCAAGACATCATATGCTGACTGAAAAATAATGCACTTATTTCTGGAATCCGTTTGCCTGGAGATGAGACAGAATAACAATATATCGCTTCTCCTAGGAATGTAAAATATGGAATGTCTACAATGCCAACAATGAAAATTGGCATCTATTCAGGCTTTCCCAAGTCCACAGGCCCTGGAGATCAAGTAATCAGAGCAAAAACAAAAGCCTTGAAGAGGGCGTAAACATGGGCACTTGTTCATGAGCACCGAACAATCAGATATCATCAATAAGGACAATTAAACTAACATTATGTACCAACTGTGAGAGGATGAGTGTTGGCATGTGACAGGGATCACAGGTGAAGGGTGTAGGATAGTGAGGGGACATGGGGTCTCTGTGGTCACAGGGATTTTGGGAACTTTCTCCACACCTGCAGGGTTCAAATAGCACATGCTGGGGATATTTCACCAAGGAGAGTGACACATGTTACCCTTTAAGTTTAATTGTTTGTTCTGTTTATTGTTTAAACTCAATATTGTAATAAATAAAATGTTAATAGTGCAGATTATATTTTAAAATATGGGCTGGAGAGATGGCTCAGTGTTTAAAGGCTCTTGTTTGCAATGCCTGACAGTTGCAGTTCCATTCGCCAGTACCCATGTCCATCCAGACTTGTGAAATGTTGCATGCATCTTCAATTCATTTACAGCCATAGGAAGCCCTAGTGTGCCCATTGTCTCTCTCTCTCCCCCTCTCTCTCTCTCTCAAATAACTAAATAAAATAAAAAATAAAAATATGCTAGGCCATTAAATATCACCTTGTGACCAGTATAAAATTTGACAAAATACACTCCTAATATTTAGAAAACACTATCAAATTTATTTGAAAAATAATTCATTTAATGAATAAATGAAGTTATAGTATTGTTTTTGATTTTGACAGACATTAGTTTCAATAATAAAAATGTCAAACCTGCTAGCCGGGCATGGTGGCACACGCCTTTAATCCCAGCACTTGGGAGGCAGAGGTAGGAGGATTGCTATGAGTTCAAGGCCACCCTGAGACTACATAGTTAATTCCAGTTCACCAAAAATGAATAAATAAATAAAATAAAAAAAAATAAAAAGACTGCTGAAAAGATTTCCACAGTCTATTGTATTAGATTTTTATTACCCACTAATTTGTTGCTGGACAACTAGGCCATTTCCAATTCTTAGCTATTGTAAACAGAGTTGGAATGCAAGCATCTGTGTGGTAGAGTGTAGAGTCTTTAGGGTATCTGCAAAAAGCAGTAAGACTGGGTCATATGGGAGGTCTAGTTCTAATTTTTTTTTTTTTTTTTTTTTCGAGGTAGGGTTTCACTCTAGCTCAGGCTGACCTGGAATTCACTCTGTATGCTCAGGATGCTCAGGGTGGCCTCAAACTCATGGTGACCCTCCTATCTCTGCCTCCCAAGTGCTGGGATTAAAGGTGTGCACCACCTCGCCTGGCTTAGTTCTAAATTTTTAAGAAACTTCTGTACTGATTTCCATAATGGCTGCACAAGTTTTCACTCCAACAGTGGATGCAATTTACTTTATTGCCTCATTGTCACCAACACTTGTCTGTTTTCTTGTTGCTAGCCATTCTGATTGGGGTAAGGTGATATACTAAAGTTGTTTACAGGCTGGAGAGATGGCTTAGTGGTTAAGTGCTTGCCTGTGAAGCCTAAGGACCCTGGTTCAAGGCTTGGTTCCCTAGTACCCATGTAACCCTGATGCCCAAGGTGGTGCATGTATCTGGAGTTCGTTTGCATTGGCTGGAGGCTCTGGTGCGCCCATTCTCTCTCTCTCTCTCTCTCTCTCTGTCACCCTCAAATAAATAAATAAACAAAATTTCTTTAAAAAGTTGTTTTCATTTGCATTTCTCTGGTGGTGAGGATTGTGGAACATTTCTTTAAGTCCTTGTTGACCATTTATGTGTCTTGTGAACTGTTCAGTTCAATAGACCATCTGGTAATTGGCAATTTAATTTTTTGGAGTATAAATTTTTTAGTTCTTTGTAAACTCTGTCCAGGAACCCCTGTCTTACATGATAAGATTTTCTCTGCTACTCTCTAGGTTGTCTCCTTTGAAATTTGCAGGAAAATACATGGATCTGGAAAGAATCATATTAAGTGAAGTGACTCAAATTCAGAAAGATCCAAATTTCATGTTCTTGTAATATCTGAAAGAATGCATATATGGGAGGGATATAGATAAAACCTATACATATAGAAGTTAGAGATGTTAAAATATGTATATATGTGTATAAAGTACATATATACTTTATATATATATATATATATACTTTAATAGTATGATTGTAATTTCCAATCAAAATTTGCCAACCAAAGACTACAATAATAGGTTTGATTCACCTTTTTAACTTAGTTGTTAATTTCTATGTTGTTTAATTTGTTTGTCTTAATATAATTGTTAATTATTATTTGTAGTTTTATTAAATTAGAGGCTGACATCATGTTAGCTTTCACTGAATGTTTTTGACAGATGTCCTCCGCCTGAACTTTACCTGTGTTCTAAGAATTATCTCACATTTCTATAATTTGTTTTTCTTTGTTTTGTAGGTCAACAGTAATGAGGTACAAATTTGTCATCTGTCCCCCAAACATTCAAATTTTGTCAAATACAAAAGTTGATATTCATAGGGAGACAAATATTTTATTTAAAAACTGAGAACCACTGGATTTAATATGAAATACTCTGCTGAAGACTGTCAACTCCCTTGTTGTACATGGGTGGGCTTGCGCAGTAGATCTGGTTAACTTAAACAAAATGCATTTTTCTCACATTCTTGCTTTGTTGGCAAGCATCTAGTATCTCAGCAGTTTCTAGCAAGCTTCTTTCTGCTGGATGTTTAGTATTCCAACTTGTTATTCTACCAATATTTGTAACTTGGGAGCAAGCTTTGTGCATGATCATTAATGAATCAATATTAAATATTTCTGGGTTGGAAAAGGTATTTTATGCCCTAGCTTATGAACTTGACGGGAAACCTGAAAATATTCAGTGAGGTGTTATAATGGCTTCCTTCATTCACTTGCCTCATGCCTTTCAAATAGATTAGGACCTGGCCAGTTTCATTTAGTTGTATTAGAGAATTTTTTGTGCATTTGCAAGAGGCCCTCATAGTTAATCCATGAATTCTGGAAATAATTCAAATTCTAAATAATATTCAAATATATTTTAAAAAATAATCAACATGTTTG
The DNA here is from genome assembly GCA_036365145.1 of Orientallactaga sibirica. NCBI lineage: Eukaryota > Metazoa > Chordata > Mammalia > Rodentia > Dipodidae > Orientallactaga > Orientallactaga sibirica. The sequence goes on along the minus strand of JAEOAD010000004.1, from coordinate 25,481,723 downwards.
TAGAAGGATACATATTTTTTTAGTTAAAATAACTGACTTCACTGAATGAGTTTATTAAAATATACTAGGTAGGGCTCAAAAATATGATAGATGTGAAACTAAAACTATTCTACATATAAATTATTAAAGTATATATGTACATTTTAACACATATATGTATGTTTATGATTTGTATGTACATGATAAATGTGACTGTGAAGTCCCAAGGAGAAAGTGTATAGTGTCATTAATGAAGCCTAAGAATGTGATGATTATACATATTTCCTTTAAGAGAAACACCTATCTGTTTTGTTTTTAAAGTTGAACATTTTATTTATGCACTAAAAATCAAGTAATTTCTTGATGTAACTTTCCTTCACAGACGTCAGTCACTGGCAATTTTGTGTATCACCTGGGCAGTCACATTATGACCCCAGTTTTGCTTGATAACTCAACTGTAAATAACTTAAAATTCTTAACATGATCATTAGTAGCTACATTTTGTTCAATTATAATTCTTCTCTAGAAATAACCAACTTAGCTTTGTACTCCTCTTTCATTTATGAAATCTTCCTGGTCTTTGTTCAGAAACAAATGATAACTTGAGAATCACAAAATTGCCAGTGACTGACTTCTATGAAGGACAGTTACATCAAGATATTACTTGATTTGTAGTGCATAACTACAATGTTCAACTTTTAAAAAATAGGTAGGTGTTACTCTTAAAATAAATATGTATCATCACCAAAAATATATTACATTGTTGTGAACTTTCTTGTATTTTTCCCACCTCTTGATTGTTTGCATTTACTACAAAATAAACATTTCAGAATCATTTGATGGTGTTCAGATGCTAGCTGCTTTCACTTTCATCTTCCAGAGGCTCCCACACTGAGGGCTGCACACCTGACTTGCCAGGTCAGAAAATATCTTTTCTATACTACCTAGCAGTGACAAGAAACTATTGGGAGCAGCTGCCCAACCTTGTACACATCTCAGTTAACACAACATCCAAATTACTGAAGTAATCATAGGACTATTAGCTGACATATTCATTATACCCTCTAAAATTACTCTCATCTCAAAATTGTACTTAATTTGACAACTGTCTCTTTGGAGAATTAAATTGCTAACTCTTTATAAAAAGAGTACAGAGTGTTTCAATACTTAAGAAGAAAAATCAAAACCATAATTATTAAGTCTATGCAAATATGACCCTCTTTTCTCTTTTAATTTACACAGCAAGTGAATTATATTAGATCACATAAATGATAATATATATGCAAATTTATAAGTGATTTTCTATGTATATGTTTGTGTCTGAGAACCCTGAAGAGCTGTTAAGACTATGAGCATCTAGAAAACAAACTGACTTTTTCCACATGGTTCTTTTCCTTTTTACTCCATCATATGCCCCAAAAGAATTAGATATATTTGATAATATTTAATTTCTATGAGCTTAGGTAGGTATATATTTATGTAAGTAGGCTGATAGGTAAATAAGTGATCATGGATACAAGATTTCATATGCACATATATCAGATATATATATATATATATATATATATAAATCTTTTATTTACAGATAACCATGCACACAATAATGCAACCTTGTTTTGTTGTTGATCTTTTGTTTACACCACAGAATTTCTTTTGCAGCTTTATGTACACATCTGCCTTATTAAATGTTTAGATGTATAGAATACATTTTAATGCTGTTCTTAACTAAGAGAATTATACTTATTTTACCTGCATTGAGAATTATAGGATCCTACATTGTGACTGGCCTAATGTTATCATCAAAGTACAGTGATCTTTAATCTTAGAAAGGATCATGCAGGTATTCTTTTCTGAGCCCTGGTCCAGTACTCTTGTTTTGCAGACAGCAAAGACTCAGCAGTTTTCATTCTACAAAGCTCTAATCAAGGTGACTTTGATTTTTGTGATACCTTCATAAATATGTAGTTTCTGAAGAAATGGACAGTTTTATTTAAAACCCCAAAGTTAGATCCACTATAATGTGTAGTTTGGCCGTTATGAGTTTGTTAGGAAACAAAAAGAAATGCACTTTTCCAAAAATCAATCTATTTCTACTACTCAGTTAAAAAAAGAGGCTTTTTCCAGAAGCATTTTTGAGTTTCCATATTCCATTTGTTCCTCTTTGTTTACAAGACTTATTTTTTCATAAGTCTATTATATTTCATTGATAAATACATCCTTTTTAAAATTCTTAACCAATGAACTCTGAATTAAATCTGTATCTGGCAATGACAAATGAGATTACCCATTGATATCCTAATTAAGAGGCATGTTTAAGAACTCATAAAATATTTTAAATTTTGGGGAAATAAAACATGAATGCTTGTATTCACATTAATTTTTAAAAATTTTTATTCATTGTTTCAATGCATATAAAAAGAAGTTAAGCTAAATAATATGACAACTTGTTAATAAAATGAAATGATTTCTCATCAGGATAGAATATCATTAAAGGTTGTAACAATGTATTAAGTTAATAACATTTCCTGGACAGAATTTATTTTCTTTTTAAATTTGTTCTTTGAAAATGTTATGGCATTAGAGGGTAAGTTTTATTTTTCAAGTCCCATTGGCCTTCATTTAATCCCTTGTGCAATTTATATTAGTATTAGTTCATATTATGGGACTATGTCTCTCACATTCCTCTCATTTTAGAATTTTCCTCAGTATTGTTGGTCAGATACAGAAATGCAAGCATAATTTTGAGCAAATGTGGTATTTACTCTTAATAGTGACTTGATTTTGTGTCAATTACTGAACTATTAGCCAGATTTGATGCTGTTAAAGTAAATTTTACTTGAATAAACTGTCTAAGGCTTTTATTTTCCAAAGGAGTACAAACAACACAGCTCATTCATGGTCTGTCTTATAAATTGAGACATACACTCCACATGGCTAATCTATCATTTAAAAGCAACAAAGAGAAAATTTTCAGAGATGAGCAATTAAATAGAGGTCAGTCACTTTGAAGATTACTATTTTAATATACTCTAAATATGCTATTCTTGTATCAAGGCTTACCAGAGCCAGTCATGGGGTGAGCTTACTGCCTATGTGTAATTATTCACTGTAGTCTGTTTTATTTTCAAATTTTTCTTTTTGGATGATAAATAATGTGGCTTCCTTACATACATGATACAGGGACCTGCAGAGAATAGTAAACTAGCAACTAACATCTAAAAAGGAGGCGAAAAAGTAGAGGGGCCAGACCTGCTGAGGAAAACAACAGTCATTGTTAGAATATTATTAACATTCAGAGATTATCTGTGAACAAAATTACATTAGACAAGCACTAGTTAAAATGCTCTATCAAATGAACATTTGGAGAAAAAAAAAATGTCTTATCATAGTAAGTGCCCCAAAAACATTTAGAAAAATTTTAAACATACATAAATAATCCAAATTTCTTCAACCCAACTTTATTTGAATTGTATACCAATCATCTCTCTTTCTTGCATCTAAAAGAAATGTTTTTTTTTCTTATGAATATAGCTATTATATAATTTACTATCCCAATAAAGATTCCCAAAAGTGAAGGAAGAGGGGATTGTAGAATTAATTTACAAACAAGGAGTACACTATAGCTAGAAATTGTCCTGAATAAACCAGTTTAGTTTAGGGTGAGGCAGGGATTGAGATCACCCTAGCATTATTCCACATGTATCTCATTCAGTTGAATCTGCTAATTAGTACTCCTGAAAACAAATATGATAACATTGATATCATCGCACAAACCCTCTGTCATCATTCATCATTCAGTATTTCCAAGGAGCATTGTCTAAATGATATGGAGTCACCATTTCTCTGCAAGGAGGTAGAGAATGTGAGAGGATAACATGCTAAGGCACAGTCATGTTCTTATGTTTTATGTATTAGTTATTTATTTTCATAACCAATTGGCCTGCACAATATCAGTTGGAGAAAGCTTGGGCAGTTTTTAGAAGAACACTTAGCAGTCAAAAGGAATTTTTTCAATAAGACATATAAGTGTTCAATGAAATATAATGAAAGAATTCTAATATGAACATAATCCTATTCAGTAATTCAACTGCTTATATGATATGTATCCATGTGTCTATTAACATATGGAGTCAAGATTATTTCTTGAAAAATAGGTAAAAGATTTTCATTTTATGAAGAAATGTTACTAGTTAAAATACATCTGAAAACTATAAGCATGGGCTAAAGGATTCCTGAAAAGATCTGAAGAAGTGCTGAGAAACTCCAAATTTAGGGATGTTCCCTATCATTTTTACTAACTCACATATCTAAACAAATGCAGTTAAATTTGATAATGAAGCTCAGACCAAACTACCCTAAAAACTACTTTCTAAGTCCAAGACTGACTATTTCAACTTATAGAATAAAAAGCATAAACTTTTTCATTATTCCCTGTTGCATGAAATTTGTCACAAGCATTGGAAGTCATAACACATTTCAGCAAGCTCAGAGATAGAGCTACAGAAGAGAAACCAAATGCCATTATTCTATATGAGGAGAAACCCATGGTGTAGAGTGAACTGGTTTTATGGTTTATTTTTTCTTTTCAGTAGGAGTTGGGTTTCCCATAAAGACTGATACTGTCATTCATCCTTCATTCACTTTTCCAATTTTCCTCTCTGCCTGGCTCCTCTCAGTGACAGATTGGTGCAGACAATATTTACCAGTTGTGTGGTTCCATCATTTCCCGTTGTGTTCCTCCTATAGGAAGCTCCCACATGAGACCACAGGAAGGTACGTGATTAATGATGTCCTCAGCAATGAACTTAACCATGTGTTGTCACCTTGAAGTGAAGCTCCTGTCCCTATCCACCACTATCACTAGCCATCACTAGTATGTCTAACTCTTCCTGGTTGGTTTCCAGTCAAAATTCCATTCCAATACCTCTATGATGGTCGTCTACATTTTTGTAGCCTGAGTTGCTAAATGATTTTTGATTCCCGTCTACCCACACATGCTCTATACATAGTCTTTTAATTACACATTTGTTGAACTATCTTAATTTGACTATTTCACCTGTTTCCTGTCTAGACTTTTATCATCCTTGATAATTTGAAACCTATCCAACCTGACTATGTTTCTGTGGCTGCCATCTGTTTTTATCTCAAACACCTATTTGATCCATGGTATCTTTTTCCCTTATTCCAGATTTGACAATCTAACAAGTATGTACATGTGATCAGGCTTTAACAGACATGTGATTTGTTGAATCTTTAGTACTGATGAACTGGCTCAGAATGGAGAAATGGTATAGTTGATGTTTTGTCAGTTATCTCTACCAATTCTAACATACATCTTCAGATTGTGACATGAGGCATTTAAAGAAATGAAATTGCATTTTCCAACATAAAACTTAATGGCAGATATGTTCAAAAGTCTATACACACATGAAAACAAGGTTTTGTAAGTCTTTAGAGTCTAAGTTTAACTGTCACATTTCCTGTTACATTTCTATATTGTAGCTGTCATTTGGCTCTGTCAAGCAGATGAATGTAGTATGCTTTTCTATTTCTATTCTATTATGCAGGTTAAAAACTAACAACTTTGAGCCGGGCATGGTGGCACATGCCTTTAATCCCAGCACTTGGGAGGCAGAGGTAGGGGGATTGCCGAGAGTTCGAGGCCACCCTGAGACTACATAGTTAATTCCAGGTCAGCCTGGACCAGAGTGAGACCCTACAAGGCATAGTAGTGTAGCAACTACTTGGACATCTTCATTTTGTATATATGCCTTGCTCTTTTATGTTGGGAACATTTACCACCAGTTTAGTATGCAGGATTATCATTCTTTCCACGAATTAACAGATTTATTTCACATTTTTAAATCCCATTTAAAATTGAGAATTTTCTAATGCCAAGCTTTTCTCTAGAACCCTGATTCTGAACATATCTCTGGTAGATAATTTTGAAAATGCCTAATGAGATGAATAATTCCAGTATATCCTAGACAGATACACAGCATGCATTAAGGTATGTAGTATATTAAAGAAACCTAAATTACCTAATATTTTTGTATTATATTTAATATCTATATGATTTTCCAAAGAAGGCATTTTGAACATGATCTACTTATATAAGGAAGAATTTTAGTAACTGTCACAAATTCCTGATCCTTTTAAAGTTAAAAGGCAACAAGTTTGCATTGCTTCTCTCATATGATGCATAGTCTTTGATAAAAACCAAGACAAGAATATAATGAAGTCAGCCCACTGGTAAAAGTGATGTGAAACATTAGCGTTTCTGTATGAAAGGTAGCATATATTGGAATGGGAGGATTATCTGTTCTGAGATTCCAAGGCTTACAGTATTCCAGTTACTGTAAGAAAGAATAAAGCAGTAATGATGAGTCGGAATTTCATGAGAAAGCTGTTTTAAGACATGGTGACTTGTGTGATACTCTGAACAAATGGATTTTTTCTTTATTCCTGCACCCCTGCCTGGAAATCAGGATGGTAAGTAAACATGAAATTAATGCTTGTCAGAGGAACAGGGCTGAAGTTGGTAATTCTAATGGAACCCAGGCAGCTTTTCTTGAATGTATTCATGGAAACTGCTATTGACAGATGAAAAGCTATGCCACAACCTTTCAGCTCTGGATATTCTTTCAGTCCCTTTCTTTCCTTACCTACAAGCTAAGAGAGTGACATGCTCAGGTGTTCTTGACCTCTTATTATATTTCTGTAACTTCCATTATCTTTTCATTGTCTTTGAAAGTATGTGCTATGTTCCCATAAAATTGTGTGAGAAAACAGTCTATACATTACTAGGAAAATTAAAAATGTTCACAGTTTTTCTCTCCTCCTTTCAAATGCCACAATGTGTTATTTATTTTTAGAGCAGAAAATCGTACAGAAACTTCATTGTACATTCTGACAACTCTTATAATAAATTAATGTGTTTCATTGCATATTTGAGCTATACCAAATTATAAAAAGTGCAGAGCTATGGAGATAGTTCACTTGATAATATATCTGTCTTGCAAGTATGAGGGTTGTTTGATCCCCAGCACCCACATTAATCCCAAGGCTTGTGGCATGCATAAGTAATGCCAGCACCAGTAATACCAGCTGAAAAAGATACAGGTGCATTCCTAAAGCGGGCTAGCAGCAGGTTATCCTAATAGATGAGCTCCAGACCATTAGGAGATCTTGTATCAAAGATAGGTGAGAATTGTACTTAAGTAGGATACATGAATAATAGCACACATATACACAAACTATAGGTCAATTGTGCTAGAAAATGAAGATATATGCTATAAACTACCAGGTCATATAAATTAAATAATATATTAAATGTCAGAATGGCTGTGTTATGAATTCTTGAGAAATGAAAATAAGTTTCTATAGATACAAATGAGAAGCAAATACAGTATCCTTGTACCCACAATATTTATAATGAATTAATTTATCCATTCAGTATATAAATCATAGATCTCTTAATTTTATTTATTTTCAGCCACTTTGTAAATTAGAATATTTTTTATGGTTTCCTGATTTTAAAGATTGTGAAATTCAAGCTCATCAAAGTGACATAGTATGCCTACATTTACAAAATTGCTCCTAGCATACTCACCATACTAAAAAGACCATTTTCCCCATTTGGTTAGGTAAAAGCCAGAACTGCCCTAATCTTTCATCAGTGTGCTTTGTTGGGCTGGAGAGATGGCTTAGCAGTTAAATGCTTGCCTGTGAAGCCTAAGGACCCAGGTTAGAGGCTTGATTCTCCTGGACCCACATAAGTCAGATGCACAAGGGAGCACACTCTTCTGGAGTTCATTTGCTGTGGCTGGAGACCCTCGTGCACCCATTAACTCTCTCTCTTTACTTGCCTATTTCTGTATCTCTCTCTCTCTCTCTCAAATAAATAAATAAAAATTTAAAAAAAGACAGACAAAATTGAGGACATCAGGAAGACCTTCAGTACTAGCTACTTGCTGTAGCTTCTTTCATCTCAACATACTAAAAATTATCCCCAATTAATACATATTTCATTCTTACTCAAAATTCAAATTTGAGTGTTTAGAACCCATATACCCATGCAATAAATAAAAAAACCTATTTCTCACCTAGAGAATACTCCAACAATTCATAACTCCTTTAGAGTGCCAATTAATGTTGTTGCCCACCAACCTGCTTACTTCCTATTCTCTTTATTCAACTCCAAGTACACTTGTCCTCATTCCTGCTGCTAGCCTGCTTATCTCTTAAGTCTGTGTAGCACATTTTTCTCATTACATTCAAGTCACTTATCAAATTCATCTTAACAGACTTTGTTCATAAATATTTTGATTACATGGCATCATTTAGTCCTCAGGAAAATTATTTAATTATCTGGCTAGAGGCTGGAGGGTGCTTGCCATTCACTGATGTTGTTTGTGTTTATTTGGTCTGTACTTGGTTATACCACTTTAAAAGTAAGTAAAACAAGAACAGAAACTATGTGCTTCTCTGGCAGATGTCTCAGAAGCAAGTAAATGAGAACCTGCCACATTAATATGCTCACACATTGTGCATTAGGACACTAAATGCTCAAACGTTAATTTAACATAGCTTATGTCTCCAGATTTGCAAGTAGATACTGAGTTGCCTATTATTGAGGCATAGGAAGTGCAATACTAAGTTTAACATATCTGTGAAATCACTATTAAAACACGATTATGTAGGGGACATTTTGCATTCAAACCACCTCACTTAATATGTCTGAGTACTGTTTTCTTTCTGTTTGTATTGAAAATATGCTTTGAATAATAACTTGATTGTTTAAAATTTTGACATATTTCCTACCTTTTTTCTCTTAACCACTTCACTCTCATCAATCTTTTTTTTTCTCATTATCCCAGCTTTCTTTTTTTTTTTCAAGTTTTTTAAAATTTTATTTATTCTTATGTATATTATTCTGGTTTTACATGCATAGTGGTGACTCCATTATCCTCCTCCCTGTTCTCCCTCTTCCATAGGGACCCTCGTTATTGGGGAATGTGGGTCATGCATTGTGGGGGTAGTCAAGAGCTATGGGGGATAGGCCAAGTCTCTGTGCATAATGCCCCAATTTGTGGCTCTGACATTCTTTCAGCCCCCTCTTCCGCAAATTTCCCTGAGCCACATTGTAGTCATTTTAGCTCTACTTCAGTGATGAGGTTTTGGGAGCCTCTGTGTCTCTGGATATCTGACTTAGTGGGGCTCTCATCAATCTTTATCAAAATCTGATTAATAATGTTATTTCTTCTCAGTTCTAAAATTATTGTATTTTCTACATTTCAATTTATATTCTGACATGTTTTTCTTCTTTTACATCAATTCCTCTACTTACAATTGCAATTTAATAATTCATTACAATTTCTATTTGCCTTTTGAAAATTCCCGTATGCTAAATTATTATAAGCCTGTCTGTTAAACTAGTTAAACCTTGTGCTTTAAATTATGTCCATTTTAGATACATATGAGTTACCACAGAATTGCTTTTAAAACATTTCACCATTTTTTCTTAATGCTAGTAGTGCTTGAGAATACCTGATAGTATATTACAAAATATTAAATATTTTAAGTGATATACTTTGTACAAAGAGATTTTATTTTTTGATGTTTAGGACAGTTGTTTTGGCTTAATTCAACTCAAAGTGTTTCCCTATGATTTCCTTCTTTCAACTTAGTTGAGTTTCATGTTCATCTTTCTCACACAGTTTAGGCCAAACCTAAGCTTTTTCTTCCAAATTTAATGCAGAATTTGGGAATAAATTGGTGATTTAAGCAGAATTCTTATGGAAAGTTTACAATTCAGATTTTCTGTTTACTTTTCCTGTTTGGTATTTCTACCTTGATTTCAAACTGCTGTAGTAACCCTAAACTTACTGGTTTTTTAAGCTGGTTGATGTGAGAGACTAACCCGTTTTTTTTTTTTTTTTTTTTTTTTTTGCCTTGTGTGATGGTAATTGTTGGCAGTTGCTATGCAAGAGGCATTCATATTGTCAATATACCCAGTTCTTTTTCCCCCCACTAAATGGAGTTTTACCATCTAATATATCTAATTTATATGGAAATATAGATATATATTGATATATATAAATTTCCTTTGTTCACTCAAAATTGCCTGTTGCTGTTATGTGGCTGGTCATTACATTTTGCAAAAAGTTGTTAGCTTTCTGTAGGAGTTAGTCTTCTGGATCTATGACAGGAGTACATTTATTCTAAATTTATTTCTCTGGTGCTTCTAGTTATTTATAAGGAGTATTTAATTATGAAAAATAGAATCACAAAATATATTTAAACCAATCTTTTTTTTTTTTTTTAAACATTCATTAGACCAGCTTATATTGACTCTATGGGGTTTTTAATCCAATGACATATTAACTTTCACTAAGTGTTAAAATATTGTATTTTCCTCTTTTCCTATGCTGCTCATTAAATTTTAGCCTAAGTTCAAATTTACTCATTTTATTCTCTATCACTATTTGTTTTCCTTGGTTCACTCATTCTCAATATCCATTTTTTATTTCTTTTATTTAAAATTTGTGTTTTTGTTACAAAGTCATTGAAATTTCACTTCAGACTTTCAGATACTAGTTTTATAGTTACGAGGAATTCAAATTTGACATATCTGGAAGTCTGCATTCATTCATGTTTCAATTCATTGTGTAGGGTTTGAAAAGACCCTGTCATGTGTCACACAACTTATTGGTTAGAAATGTGATGATGAATATAAACTAGGTATGCTTTCATGGAGAGGATGCATTCACATCTAAAGTGTTATAATACAATAAACATAATGCATGTCTTACACCAGCCAGAAGGCATACTTAAATTTTCCTATCTACTATCCTACTTAAAATTAATCTTATGAAATATTCTTTCTTATTTCTTTTTAAACATTGGAAATAGATCATGTTACCTTACAGTAGCCTTGGTATTTTCCATGGTGTTTACCTTTTCTTCTGAAGGAATCCCTGAGGCTCCCTTTACTGATTGCATTTTTGCAAGGATTTTGCACTTCCAATGTCAGCCTTAAACATCCTTCTGATTTTACACTTGCAAAATCACCTTGTGCTGTTCTCACATAGTGCTCAAATGATTGAAGTGGCAGTTCATTTATTGTGATTTTAATACTTTGAAGGAAAGGATTTATAAAAGGTGTTAAGAGTTGTAGAATGCTAACACTCAAATCTCACTGTTTCTGACTAAGCTAATATATGTACACATTTGTGCAAGGTCAACTATAGGAGAGTGTTTCTATTCACTGAGAAAGTCATTGAAAGTTTTCTCAAAGACAGCAAATTCAGTGCCAGTGCTTGAAGGTCAACAAATCAAATCATAAAGAAGTTGCAGGGATCCTGTTCACCCTTGCAACAACAAGAGTAGGAACTGCTTCTTATACACCTATGGGCTCACACACCCAAACTGTAATTTTTAAATAGAAATGATAAAGTTATTATTGCTAAAAATATGTACCTACTATATGTGTCAAAATTGTACTTGGCAGGACAAATATGTAGAAGTAAAACACATTATTTATTTATGGGAAGATGCTGGGAATTGAGCTTAGGCTGCACTGAACTATTAAGATGCACCCTCAGTCCATATATAGATACAATTTTTATCCTCAAATGAGCAGTCTACTTGAGAGTGACATGAAAATAAATTACACATCGATTATGGTCGTATAAACGTCAGTACATACAGGTGACAGTGATTTCATCAACAAAGTGGTATGAAAAACAGTGGGAGTGAACACTGGCCTTTTGACAAGTAGTTTCAGTGAACATGAGTCATCAATGACCAATGTAGAATGTTCTAACCAAGGAGAAACAAGCACCTGAGAGGGATGAAAATTAATGAGCCACCATGATGGTGACAGGAAAGAGCCAGGCTGAGCTGGAAAACAGCACAGCACAGTGGTTAAGTGCTTTCCACCATCCATGAAAGGTGCTAGGCTCAATCCACAGGATAGCAAAAAAAAAAAAAAAAAAAAAAATCCATACATACATTCACACACACACACACACACACACACACACACACACCACATAGAAAGGAAAAGTTAAAGAAGAAAGGAATAGAAGGAGGAACAAAGGAACAGAAAGAGGAAGGAAGGAAGGAAGGAAGGAAGGAAGGAAGGAAGGAAGGAAGGAAGGAAGGAAGGAAGGAAGGAAGGAAGGGGCAGGAAATATTTAGGAAATCTCAACATTTTCATATGTTGGTAAATTATGTGGTGTCATGTCAAAATGACATATTAATTTTATTCTTCATGTGATATAACCAAATCAACTTAAGAATATGTAAGGCCATAGGCATGCCTTTAGAAATCATTGCGACCAATTTGTCTAGATAGAAAAAAATTCCAATGTACTATGAGGAATAAGTGTCGATTATTCCAAACATCCAGACAGATTATCAACATATATTATTTCCTAATGACATGCATGCAATATGATAAAACATTGTAATGCAGGCATGGAAATATTATAATTACTATGATAATTATAAAGTTTATTCTAGGGGCTGGAGAGATGGCTTAGCAATTAAGGTACATGCCTGTGAATGAAGCCTAAGAACCCAGGTTTGATTCTCCAGGTCCCAGACAAGCAAGATGCACATGGTAGCACATGCCTCTGGAGTTCAGTTGCAGTGGCTAGAGGCCCTGGAATGCCCATTCTCACTCTCTCTCTCTCTCCCTTTCTATGTCTCTAATAAATAAATAAATGATTTTTTTTTAAAAAGTTTTATTCTAGAGCTGAGTGTGGTGGCACATACCTTTAATCCCAGCACACTGTAGGCAGAGGTAGGAAGATCACTGTGAATTTGAGGCATGCCTGGCACTATAGAGTGAGTTCCAAGTCTGCCAAGAATAGAGTGAGACCCTATCTCAGAAAAAAAAAAAAAAAAAATTTTTCTGAAAGAATTTTCTTAGGCTTCAAATTTCTTGAAGTTGTCCTCCAAACATTGTTAAGAATCATGCTTTATAAAATATCTATATTTCAAAGAATATCAGTTGTGTGAAGTGTGACATAAGTATTTGAAACAACTCGAGAGTAAAGTGGGCATTGCCAAAGATTATGAACTGTTGGGATGGCTAAATAAATGAGCACAAAGTGATATTTGGCCATGAGTACAACACTCTGGGGCAGTCTTATATAGAAAGATAAGTATTGATAATAATTGTGTAATACAAATTTCCAAAAAAAAAAAAAAAAAGCTAAAAGAAGGAATTGAGGGGTTGGAGAGATGGCTTAGCAGTTAGGGTATTGCCTGTGAAGCCTAAGGACCCAAATTTAATTCTCCAGTACCCAGATGAGACACAGAAGATGGCACATGTGTCTCGAGTTCATTTGCAGTGGCTAGAGGTCCTGGCATCCCCATTCTCTATCTCTCTCATTCTTTCTCAAATGAACAAACAAATAAATAAAATATTAAAAAAAGAATTGTGGAATTTTTCACCACAAAAAATTGATACAGGTTTGAGTTCAATAAATTTGACAAACTTAGACATGAATTGGACATATCATGATATTACATTAGTATGTGAAACACTTAAAGTTTGTTAATCAGATAAAAATAAGCAGGAAATTATGTTTATGCATTTAGATTAAACAATATTTAAATTTATTTATTTGCAAGCAGAGAGAGATAGAGAGAGAGATAATAGGCATGTTCATCATTGTTTACTACTGCTCATTCACAATACTAGGAAATGGAAGCAGACAACATGCCCTTCAACTGATGTATGATGAAAGATATAGTACATGATGAAGTTTTATTCTGAAGTAGTAAAAATGGAATTATGAAATTTTCAGGCAATTGCATGTATCTGGCTAATACTAAGTGAGGTAACCCAGGCTCAGAAAGCCAAATGGCACGTTTTCTCTCATATATGGATCTTAGCATAAAATGTTTAGATTTGTATGTGTGTTGAACAAAACGTTGGTAGTAGAAGTATGGAATCTAGAAAGGGCTATGAGCAAAGAAGGTCTTAAGACAAGGATAGTATAGATATGCAAGACAGATTACTGGGGGATGGTCTAATTAGGAATATGCTAAGAATGGAGGAAAGAATGGGTTAGTCAAATGACCTCACTCTCCATTGGAGAATCTGCTTCTCTCTTTCAGATGCACCTGAGGAGAGAATCAGCCCATTGCACCACAACAGGGCACCAGATAAATCCATTGAGTTATAGGGGAAATGAGCAAGAGTGCTGCATTATTGGTGAACCTGGTACCAGCACAAGGATGAAGGAGATAGACACAAAGAACTCTCATCCCCTACCAAATCAGATATCAGGAAACACAGAGACTCACAAAACCTTGTCACTGAAATAGACCTAAAATGTACCCAACATGGCTCAGGGAAACTCACGGAAGAGGGGGCCAAAAGATTGTTAGAGCCATGACTTGGGTCATTGTACACAGAGTCATTGCTTCTCCCACATAACTGATGGCTACCCACATTAAGGCAAGACCCACATTACCCATGGAGGAAGGACAGGGAGAAGGCTGATGATGGTACTATTGTTTGTACCATCATGGCTGAATATATACTATATACATAACTAATAAAAATATATTTAAAAAATTAAGATGTTATGAATAACATGGAAACATACTTATTTGTCATCTAATAATATATATGTTAAATAGGAGGGAGTTTGGTTAGAAATAAATGAACATGGATAATGCTTTGCCCAGAAGCCGTAAATTGTAATTAGAAAAATTTCATTACCAGGGGTGGGATATCTTCCAGTGAGTTCTTGGCCAAGGAGATCCCTAATGCCCACAAAATATTACAGATCTTTGCTATGGCTCTTGGTTCCCCAACAGAACTAGATTTCAAGACCTTACTGCTGAAGACTCCACTTGATTTGACTGCAGGTCACTGAGAAATCAATATGGAGCTGAGATGGAAACCTTCTCCTGGGTGACTAGCTTTCAGAAAGCTGGAAAGAGCTCTGCAGTATGTGGCTTGTTTGAGTAATCTATAGTATTAAACAGCAGTGGACCCTGCATGGTTTAATACTGGCCGGGCAGACCAAGTGTGCCAAATGGTACAATAATGGTATGTCTGTTATGGGGGAAAACAGCTGTTCTCTTATTGTACTAGAGGCCCACTAAACTGGAGGGAATATATGCCTGGTACTGAAAACCTAATGAAAAGCCTATGGTTGGGGACATGACATAAGCCCTAGGAGAGAAATGAGTGTTGTAGTCTGGCAAATGCATGTATTATACTCACCAGACTGCACTCTAAGCACTTTTTGTTTATATTTATGGACATAGATTAGCATTACACTCAATTTTTTTAAAAGTATTTTATTTATTTATTTGAGAGTGGGGAGGAGAGAGAGAGAGAGAAGGAGAGGAAGAGGCAGATAGAGAGAAGAATGGTCACACCAGGGCCTCCAGGCACTGTGAATGAACTTTAGATGTATGTCCCACCTTGTGCATTTGGCTTATATGGATACTGGAGAATCGAACCTGGTTCCTTAGGCTTCACAGGCAAGCACTTTAACAGCTAAGCCATCTCACCAGCCCCTACTCTCACTTTTGATCAGTAAAGCTTCACTTTTCTGATGCCAGTGACTAGTAAAGTGACTCAAATATCATTATAGTGCTGAGAAGTAGCAGTGGAGTATTCAGACTAAGTGAAACAGCTCTATCACACCCTCAAAGACACGGGGATCTTTGCAGAAGATACGGTGGGAATAATGTCAGAGCGAAAGGAACGGTAGGACTGCTGACAATGCTGTCTTCCAGACATAAAATGTCCTTGATATTCATGACCTCACAATGCCTGACACTACCTAGGCAAGACCTATGTAAGGAAACAATGATGACATGAAAATAGAGGAGAGACTAATTGGATAGAAAAAGAGATTCAATGGAAGGTGGATTTGGGATGGGGAATATAGATGTGAATTATCATGGTTTATTGTCTATACTTATGGACATTGTTATTAAAAAGTTTTTTTAAGATGACAAACTTAAGAGCTTGTTATTTACACATTTCATGCTGATAAAATTCCAACCTCTCACATGAGTATTAAATTCATACATAACTAAATATATGAAAAGTTCACCTAAAATTAACATTCACAAGGAATCTATATTTATGAGTCATATACTTGTTTCTATGGGGACTAGAACAACATCAAATGACCTTATTACTTGTGATGTATTTTAGTGATTTTTTTTTTTTTGTGTTGTTCTTGTGGTAGTTTGAATGGATCACTCCCAATATATTCAGTGTTTTATTAATTTGTAGTTTGCCTCTTCAGCCACCTTGCTAGAGGTAGTGTCTCTAAGTGGATCTTAGGGTGTGGTGGTGGGTTTAGGGTTTCAATCTAAAGATATGCAATGTGTGCCTAGCTGGAGTTCCTGAGGTGTGCTGTGTTGTGTGGTTTTTGGCTGTGAAGGCAGGCAAGCTTCTTCTGCCATTATGGAACTTCCCCTGGATCTGTAAGCTTCAATAAATATCCCTTCCTCCATAACTATGCCTGGTCTGGAAGTTCATCTCAGCGAACCTGAAGCTGTCTGCTACAGTTCTTAACTGTGAAAGTACCTACTAATAATGAATGTAGAAAAAAAAGCATACATTTCTGTTTCTAACCAAGTGCTGTAAATGTATAGAATAGAAGGACTTTAGAAGATCAGGGTGGTAGCTGTATATTACATTATCTGAGAGTAAGATCATGACAGCCATATGCCCTGAAGTGACACCATACCTGATAGTGTCACACAACATGTTTACTGAATATGTTACATAAGCTTAAAGCTTCCAAGTCTGTGAGTAATCCACATATGTCTCTATTTACTCATTAGTAGATGGAGGTAATTATAGCTTCCAACTAATTCAAGTATTGTAATAGGAAAATGGCTTAATATCAGTAAATATTGCTATTCCAAATCTACAAATATCTGCATTCCATACATGTCTCTTATTCATGGTGGGCAATAACATACTGATAACACTCCTTTTAATATTCTTGATCTCTTCTTTTCTGATGGACTTTGACCTCTGACATTTGACAGCCATTACTCCCATAATGGCCATCTTCCCCTCTACTCATTTCCTCCAGCTACTACATACTGAATTACTGTGTCAACATCACAGCATGTATGTCTTGGAGCAATGAGCTTTTTGTATTATTTGTATATTTTGGATAGAATTTCAGTATCATTTACTCATTTCCACATTGATTTATCCTGATATTTTTCAGGTTTCACGATGCCCCAGTGAGGACACATCACTTGGGAGAATGTTGGTAAGATTTTTTTTTTTTTTTTTTTGTTAATAAGATTGCATACTATACCATTATTTATATTTACAGAAACAAGTAAATGGTGTGTATTTATTCTATATACAAAGCCCCCCTTCTCTCTCTCTCTACCCCTCTCTCTCTCTCTCTCTCTCTCTCTCTCTCTCTATATATATATATATATATATATATATATATATATATATGTATGTATATATGTGTGTGTATGTGCATGCATCTTCCATAATAACCCTATAAATAGATAATATAATGCATCTTATTTTATAGATCAAACACTATACCTTAGAGAAGGTAAATTACCTGGAATTATACTGCCACATTGATCTATGAAAACATATAGTTTCAAAGTCTTTTATTCATAACCATTTTTTTATGAGGTGGGGTCTCACTCTAGCTCAGTCTGATCTGGAATTCACTAAGTAATCTCAGAGTGGCCTCAAACTCACAGTGATCCCCTCTCTCTGCTTCCCAAGTTCTAGAATTAAAAGGTGTGTGGCACCATGTGCAGCTATATACACAAATCTTATACTGGGATATTTTGTATTATTCTCTACTGCATTAGCTTATTGTATACCATTAGAGAGAGAGAGAGAGAGAGAATGGGGATAACAGGGCCACCAGCTGATGCAAATGAACTTCAGACCCATGCACCCCATTGTGAACCTGGTTTGTGTGGGTCCTGAGTAATTGAACCTGAGTCTGTTGGCTTAGCAGGCAAACATCTCAACCATTAAGCAAGCTCTCCAGACCTTGTTTATTTTTTTTAATGTTTTCTCCAAAACTGTCTTTTATATGCCTCATTTCTTTGTGAAAAAAAGTTGTGGTATACTCTTTTGCTATGGTGGTGAATTTATCATTTTTTCTACATAATTTATAACATTTAACTTTATTTATTTAAATACACTGAATTAAATTGTACTAAATTATATATAAATTACATATTAAATTTATTATTAGTAACATTATAATACTGAAATATATTTTGTGAAATCATTAGTTTTACTGCTGTGTTTTTTTTTTTTTTATCATGTATAAAGATGCAGTTCTCTATACTGTTTTGTCTGATATTAGTATTGCTCATTTGTGAATGGCCATTCTCTTTGGCATGGTCTATTCATCAGATGGGCAGATCATGGACATGCAGGACAGACCATCTGTGGAATTAAGTGTGTGCTATTCTGTCTGTTGCTCTCAGCTCCCTGTGAGTGGTGGAAATCTCTATGCTATATCTATATTTACCCCTGTTCTGCCCATGGCTTAGTCTCATCTCCAGTTCTGTTGCATATTACTGTGCATGTCTGTAGCTTTGCTGGATGGAATTCCATGCTTTGTGTGCCAATATGAGAATCCTTCTAGTTTGAAGTTGAATAAAATTTTAGGCTTCACTCATTTTCATTAACTTATGAATTTGCCACAGTGGAGGCTGACTCCAGCACATGTTTAGTGAGCCACCTTGAGATCTGGCACTCCACAATCAGCATCACACTTGAAAATAATCTATTCTTTTTTATCTAGGCAATACCATGAAGTATTATTTAAGCTTGAAAGGAAGAACTGAATTACTTGTTCCTGAAATCCCAGCCTCTTCTAAGACATAAATGGTTGTTAGAGTCATTCTCTTATTTAATTTCATAAAATTATTGTGAGTTTCATGCTGAATCCATTGACACCATTTTTAATAGCAGTTGTACTTAGAATATTTATTTCTACATTTGGATAAATCACACATTTCTTATCAAACTAAAAGTTCTTAGCATAATATGGGGTTCTAGATGGTAATGAGTTTTCTTTAAATTTTCTACATAAGAAATCTAACCACAAAGAAAAATTTGTGACACTATTTGAATAACAAATTCTATCAAGTACACTTCATAAATATTTCATGTTTATAATTGTAATTCTTTTTAGTATTCTTATTTTGTTTCATATGTAAAATTTATAGTTTTGTGGTAGAAATGAAGATAAAACTTGAACTGATTCACTTAGTTACTATAGGAGTTAATTCCTGAGGAGCTAAACTTTGTCAGCAGATGGTAATAATCTGCTATGTGCTATGCTGGCATATTATATTAGACTCTAAAATTCAAAAATAATAGAAAAAATAAATTATGACTTCTGTCATGGAAAATTCTTTCCCTAGAGTGATGCAAACACACCTTTTCTCACCAGATAGGGCTTGGATGAGAGAACAAAGGATGATTATTCCAAAACCAGTTTAGGTGAACTAATGAGTTTATTGGGGTTACTTGCAGAACAGGGTAAGGGGCTGCTTACAGACACATGGATGACTCAAATGCAGATGCATCACCAAAAAACCCACCCAAGTGTTAGTTATGACACAGGGAAACTCACTTTCTGGGGGATACTGCACACCTGCAGGCAGTTCAGCCGATCAGAGATTCCCAGCACAATGCATGGCTTGCAGGCAGCTCAATCAGAGTCAACTCTCTTGGCAGTTGTTTTGCCTTTATATAGTTTCAGGTCTCTAAGACTTGATTTCTTGAATCAGAGCCTCCTTCCTCAAGGAGAGAATATTTTAATTCAGAGGAATATGCTGTGCAATAACTTCATTTAAAAAAATAAAATAATAATTTTAAGTTGATTCTCCTTTTTAAATGAATTTTAGTCAACCACTCACTGCAAATTGGTCTGTTTATTAATTCATTTATCATCCAATTCTATGTTAGCAATCAAAAGGAATTCAGATGAACACATAAGGATCTTATTTCCTTAGCCCTTCCCAAAGGATTCATTCTTTCTTATGATCATGTCTTTTAGGCAACTTTATCAAGATTTCTGTGGGTACTAAACTAGACATTGTAGTCTCAAATGTTTTCACCCAAACATATTTAATTAATATATTGCCTTGACTTGAGATTGCTGTTTTCTTTTCCTTATGATGTTGTTAACATAAAATTCTAGAAATTCCAGTGAAAACAGAGAAATTTCTCAACCTGAAGTCAGGTAGATTGGAGAAGCAAAACTATATAGCAGACATCATGTCTGAAAACTTCACTCCTTACTTTATGCTCACAAAACCCAACTTCTTGTCTGGAAGTAAAGGGGGAATATTCACTTTTGAGTTGTCTGTAAGATTGTTCAGTTAGAAATCAGTAAGTAATTTATTAAGTGTTTGTTATATGATCCAAATCAGTTACATTTTCTAAAGTCAGATACTTTCCTTTGAACTACAGATTTTTTTTCTTACTCATGGCTTGTATCTGTCATATACTTTATCAGAGCAACAAAACTGTCTGACTGACAGAGTTCAGGCTACCTATGAACCAAAGTTTGTATTGAAATTCTGTTCTTCATCCTTCTATCACAGTCGAATGTGATTGCATTCTATTCACTGGCACTGGTAGGACTACAGTATGATATGACTTGTAGGAGGAAATGCCCAGTTCACTGAACACATAGAGTCACATGACATGTCCAAAAACTGATAAGCTACCTACCCACTTTGTGAATAAATGATGGTAAAATATGTGAGATGAACAGGACTAGATATTCTTAAAATAAAATTATACCACTACATTTCTGTCATAACCACCTCCTCATTTAAGGATTCATTGATTTTTACAAATCTTTCTTCTATAAAAGAATTGGTAAGTTTATCATCAACAGTTCTAAAGGAAAGATTATAAGTAAGTGACTAAAAAATAATCAAATGGAAAATATTCTCTTTATGTTTGATAAATTATGTAAGCTTTGAAATGATTAATCAACGAAAAATACCAGAGACCCATAGGGACTGTCTTCATGGCCCCACAGTGATTACCATAATCCAACTGAGGAGGGCCTATGGGGTGATAAGAATTGGGAGTGAGGGGATAAAAGTGTATACTATATGTGTGTGTGTGTGTACAGTTAAATAGGTTAAATATATATATGTGTGTGTGTGTATAATTTAAAAAAGAGAGAGAGTTTAACTTAATCATGTGATTATAAGCAGACAGTTTTTTCTTAATGCCAGCAGCAGAGGTAGGAGGATCACCATGAGTTTGAGGCCACCATGAGACTACAAGGTGAGTTCCAGGTCAGCCCGGCCTAGAATGAGACCCTACCATGAAAAACAAAACAAATCAACAAACAAAAACAAAAAAGAACAAAGCATGATAAGATGTTGCTCAAGAAAACACATCAAAGCTGATGAAATACAGACTGAAAAGTCATTCTACTAGTAGAAGGCAAGCCAGTTATTCTTCTGCTTCTATACAACTGACTACTTATGAAACATTAAAGTCAAATCACTTCAGGCAAGTGCTTTGTAATGGATTAACTTGTCCATGATATAATCAAGCCGTAGAATAATATTACAAATGCCAAACAAGAGATTCAAACAGCAACATTAAGACCCTTTGCCAGCTGAGTCCATTACTGTAGAGAGAAATCCTTCAGGCAATGTTAGGTCAGTGATTACAGCAATTTATTTCTCATTAGCCTGTAACTACCTGACCTCTTCATCTGTTTCTGCTCTATGAAATTGCACTTCAGAGTTTATACAAACTCTTACTTCAGGAACCATTTTATTTCTTTCACTCAAAAATGTGAGTAAAATGTAATGAAGTGGTTACTTTCCAGCATTCTAGTCAGAATGCTGACCAATCATTTTTGTAAGAATTTTGCAAGACAACAATATTATCTAGAAAAAAATCAGAACAAAATCCATCAGTTCATTTTTACAACATTCAGCATATTATAGTTAGAGAGCATTTGAATTGATATAAACTTTGTAAACTAAGATATTTTTAAATAAAGGCTTAAAAATACAAAAAAAAAACTAAGTAATAAGGAATCACCAATTATTAGCATTAAATATTTAAAACTTACGAAAAGTGGTAAAAAAAAAAAAAAGTAGTATATTACCTATAAAATCAGAACAGGCCTGTTATTGAAAGTAAATAAATGTTTCAAAATATTTTGGATTGTAATAATTTCCTATTGATTGTACAATAAAATTACCCCATGTATGATGACCCAAGTGATAAACAGTGGGGTTTTTTCTCTATTGACTTTTTTTTCTGTTTTTATTTTGGGATACTGGGAATTGAACTGAGCCACACATATCGTAGGCACTTTACCACTGAGCTCTATCCTTAGTCTACTTTTGGCTTCTTATTTTGAGACAAAAATCTCAATGAACATGTTATCTTCCTGCCTCATCCTTATGAGTACCTGGAAGTATAAGACTGCACCACAAGGTCTATTAGAGTCAAATATTTTGACATACAAAAAATTTATGAATTTTTTTACTGACTCTTTTGTGAACAACCTACAGATGTGTATATTTCCATCTACCATGACATGGAGGGAGGAAGTGCTGCAAAGCATGATTGATGAGTGTGGGGTCTGTTTTCTGGGAGAAAAGAATCTTCAGTGGTTATGCTTAAGGTAGCCCTAGGAACAGTCTTGGGAAGACAGCAATTAAAATATCTAACACATAGGCAGTACCAATTTACCAGGCATTTGCTGAGCTGCCTTGAAGGAGATGATTCAGCTCATCCATAACGGGAACACTATGGTTACCAGTGGCCCAAGCAAAACTCCACTTTTTCTTGGGAAGACATAGAATTCAATGGCATCTTTCTTTGGAACTGTGGACACAGGTCCCCTTTGATACGGTTTAGGAGTTCAGGAACATTAAAAATAGGGGAAGATAGGGTTCTTTTCTCAGGGCTTCCACAGGTACAAGATAATTGTTCATTGCTATGATGGAGGTGTCACTATCAATAGTTTTGGGGAGGAGATGAAATCAAATTACAAATGTAATATAGAGTAGCAACTAATAAAGTAATCCTTAGTAGATTAATACAGGTTTAAATCAAGGATGAGAATGAAAAGTTGACTTGAAATATATTAATAAAATAAGAATCATGAAAATAAGTCATCTTTAATTAAATGTTCTATGACGTTTCTCTAATTTTATTCATTTTGCTTTAGTTTTAAAATACTCTTCTTTCTTGAGTTTCTTAAAGTGAAAACTTAGGTTACTGATTGTAGGCATCCTTCTGTTCTCATGTACACATTCAATGCCACCTAATAACCTCCTGCTAAATTCTCACCCTTATTTCTGCATGCTGCCCAGTTTGATTAGTTGGATGTTTATTGTCATTTTAGTTCAAAGTTTTCATTTTCATTTTTCTTAATAATTTATCTTTGGCTCTTACATTGTTGATAAGTACATCTTAAAGCTCAGAATAGCCTTGAATCTTCCTGCTTCTATAATAATATGTTAGTTTAATTCCACTGTAAGTTATTACTTACAGTTATTACTTTAGGTTTTTGGAGATTGGTTTTATTCCCCACTTGTGGTATATTTTGGTCATTGCTTAATGTATGCTTTAGAAGAATATATTTTCTGCGATTGATGAAATTTAGTTTTTTTTTTTTTTTTTTTTTTGAAGGGGCTCTATTGTTGGTCAACTAAAGATACTATTGAAATAGTCAATGGTTCAACTATGTCTATGATAGTTCTTTTAGACTTTTCTTTAGTTTTTTTTTTTTTTTAATTAGACATTCACTGCTATTCTGTAAATACACACAAATGATCACTGTGTCTTTGAGGGATTGACATTTTCCCCTTTATGTAATGTTCCTCTTTATTACTCATAATTTATCTTGCTTTGAAGATTATCTAATATGAATTTAACATAGCTTCCCAAAGTTTCTGTGCCTTACTGTTACTGTTCTGTGGGATATTTTCTGGTATTGCCTTAATTTTTGTTCATGAAATCAATATTCTATTAGATATAATTTATTTGGATTGTCTAATGTGAAATAGGTAGGAATTCCAGGAAATTTCTGTAGGATTCATAAGTGATAGCTACTGATTTTGGCAAAAGGAATAAAAAAGATCTAATAAAAGAATATATAGTCTATGTTCATGGATAGGATACCTCATGTCATTAATAATTCAAATCTTACTAACGTTTATCTACAACAGAGTATCATATCAATCAAACACAAACAAAGTACTTTGAAAATATTTAAAATTCATTATTACATTCATTCTGGAATTGAACCAAATAGATAAGAAAGCTTAAAATAAAAATGTTAACTTTAGTGTCATAAATCCCCCAATTTCACATTTGTAAGAAATTAAAATGATAAATACCTTGTCACCAACTAATGAAGAACACACAAACTGGCTAACTAAACTGAATGGAAAGATCATAAAAATCCCCAAAGTAAACTAACATGTGACAAGGAAAAGTCAATTCAAAGAAAGAATGAAAGTCTAGTGTTAAATGGCTCTAGAACAACTGACTACCCATATGCCCCCTGTTGCAGTCAGGTTCGAATTGTTGGCAAAAATCACCCAACCAAGAGAAGCTTGTGGGAAAAAAAAAAAAAAAAAAAAAAGGTTTATTTTGGCTTACAGACTAAAGCTGAAGCTTCATGATGGCAAGGGAAAAAGATGGCATGAGCAGAGAATGGACATGACTTCCTGGCCAACATCATATTAAAACAATAATGAGGGGCTGGAGAGATGGCTCAGCAGTTAAGGCACTTTCCTTAAAAACCGAATCACACAAGTTCATACCCAATTAACACATAAATCCAGATATGCAAAGGGGTACATGCATCTGGAGTACATTTACAGTGGCTAGAGGTCTTGGTGTGCTCAGTCTCTCTCTCTCTCTCTCTCTCTCTCTCTCTCTCTCTCTCTCTTTGTCTTTTCTCTCTGCTTGCAAAATAAATAAATAAATAAATAGTTTAAATTTAAAAAAAAATAGGGAGGGGATATGATGGAGAGTGAAGTTCTGAAAGGAAGTGGGGATAGGGGAGGGGAAATCATGATTGATTTTCTGTGAGTATAGAAGTTGTCAATAAAAAATAATGAGTACCAGTATGTATATTCCAATGGACAAAAAGAAACAAATAAACAAACCTCTCAACAGAATATGCTGATAAAGATGCCAAGAACAATGAATATTTAAAAAGACAAAAAATGCAAATGATCTGAAGAGAAGCTGGAATATAACCCTGGATATTTTTCAATTCCTAGTCAAAAGAAACAAAATGCAGCCACTTTGGTGACAGATTGATATAGTCTTAGAAATTCACTACTTGAGTTAATTGCTGTGCAAATATGAAGAACAGAGTTTGAGCTCCAGGACCTAGGTAAAAACACCTACCTGGCTTGGCTACATACATTTATAATACCAGCCCTGAGCGGTGTGGAGACAGGAGAATTGCTGGGCCAGACTGAAAAACATCAGTTACAGCTTCAGTGAGAGACTCTATTCTCAATGGAACATGATTCAGTAGGAATAGAAGAAACACCCATCATTTTTCTCTGTCTTCCACTGTGTGTATACAGGGTATGAGCAACTGAAGACACATTTACTACACATTCACGAGGAGATAGATAGATAGAGAGAGAGAGAGAGGGAAATGTACTAGAAAACAAGGCAAGATGGTAGCAAAAAATGAAGAATTTGCAAGTGGGGGGATGTATTGAATGTAGAATCTAGAAATCTATAATATTTCATTTTCATATAAAGGATATAAAATTAATTGGGCTGGAGAGATGGCTTAGCAGTTAAATGCTTGCCTGTGAAGCCAAGGACCCAGGTTCAAGGCTCAATTCTTCAGGACCCACGTAAGCCAGATGCACAAGAGGCACATGCATATGGAGTTCGTTCACAGTGCCTGGAGGCCCTGGTGTGCCCATTCTCTCTCTCTCTCTACCTGCCTATTTCTGTATCTCTCTGTCTCTCTCAAATACATAAATAAAAAATAAACTATTTAAAAAAATGTTTCCATGAATACTGAAAAGCAAATTTCATATTTAAAAGTAGTAGAGTATGAAAAAAATAAATACTATGTCATTTGTTGGATAATTGAGACAATAGAGATCATCATAAAAGCAAAATAAACCAGAATCAAAAAGACAAATTTCACATTTTTTATCTCATCTTATTTATGGATTCTGAATTGTACATAGATACATAACGTCATATATATTTGGGGTGGTTTGATTCAGGTGTCCCCCATAAACGTAGGTGTTCTGAATGCTAGGTTTCCAGCTGATGGATATTTGGGAATTAACACCTCCAGGGGGCAGTGTATTGTTGGGGGCGGGCTTACGGGTGTTATAGCCAGCTTCCTCTTGACAGTGTTTGGCACACCCTCCTGTTCCTGTTGTCTACCTGATGTTTGCCAGGGGGTGATGTCCACCCTCTGCTCATGCTGTCATTTTCCCCTGCCATCGTGGAGTGTCCCCTCAAGTCTGTAAGCCAAAATAAACCTTTTTTTCTCAAGACCTGCTCATGGTTGGGTGATTTCTGCCAGCAATGTGAACCTGACTACAATAGTAATGTTGGTACAGAGGAGTAGCATTGCTGTGTGACTTTGGTCTTTTGGATCTGATTTTCAAGAGGAATGTGGAAGGATTTGAAACATTGGCCTAAGAGACTCCTTGCAGTGCTGTAAGCACACCTTGATTGACTATTCTGGTCAGAGATGAAAGACCTGAATGTAGTAAAAAATATGGACTTGTGAAGCTTGTGAGGGTGAGAAAGAACTTTGCCAGGACTGGGTTATGGCTGTGTCCTGAGAAGTTGTGCAGGGTTGCAACACGTAGAAATGGACTGGTATATGCAGAGGGATATTGCACAGAAAAAAAAATGAAGTCTTTGGGTGACTGTTCAGCTGCAATTATATGAGAGATTACAACCTTTGAGATTGTCTCAGCTGACCTGCAATGGGGCAATAGGAAGAATGAAGACTCTTTTAAAGGGGCCTAAGTGCTAAAGGAATGTCCTGTTCTTCAAAGTCTGCTTTATTCCCCCCTGGATTGACAAATTGGCACCTTACCTGGTATTTTGGAGTATAAGATATGCAGAAAGAGAGGGTCATTGAGTTTGCACTGTGAAACAGGTTTGCAGGATGCCTGCATGGAGACCCGATGGAGCTGTGAGGAGGGACCATATATTATAGTGGAGACCGTGTGGAGATGCCAGGACCATGAGATAGCAGCCAAGGAGAGCTGCTGCATCAGATGAAGGTTTCCAGGACTGTGAGTAGCCTAGCTGGAGGGCCTGAATTGGAACTCCAGAGACTTGCTGGTTAGAATTATCGGATTTGGAGATTTGTTACTGACTAGAGTTGTTGGCCATGGAGTTACAAAGTTTGATGTTTGCCCTGTTTAAATCTTTATTGGTTGAATAATTCTTTGCTATGTGCAATGCCATCTTTTGCAGTATGAGTGTTTATTCTGTGTCATTATGGGTTTGGGGGGAGTTTTTTGGTATTATGGCTCAGTTAAAAGACCTTGGGGATGTTTGAACATCATTAAGATTGCTAAAAACTGTGGAGGCTTTGAAAGTTCGACTGAATACATTGCATTTTACATCACGGATTGTTAACAGTTTATGGCGGCCTGGGGTGGAATGTGGTGATTTGATCGGGTGTCCTCCATAAATTTAGGTATTCTGAAGCTAGGTTCCCAGCTGATGACTAGGGAAGTGGTGGATTGTTGGGGGTGGGCATATAGGTATTATAGCCAGTTTCCCCATTCCAGTGTTTGGCACACTCTCCTGTTGCTATTGTCTACCTTATGTTGGCCAAGGGGTGATGTCCACCCTATGCTCATGCTGTCATTTTCCCCTGCCATTGTGGAGCTTCTCCTTGAGTCTGTAAGCCAAAATAAATGATATTTTCCCCAAAGCTGCTATTGATCATGTGATTTCTGCCAGAAATGCAAACCTGACTGCAACAATATTCATACATAAATATTTATGTATATAAATATGTGTATATACATATGTACATGAAGTATGAATGGAAAAGGTATGTTTAGGATGGAAGGACACATTTTGGAGGGGCAATTGAGAGGGGAGAAAATATTGAAAATATGTGGGTGAATATTGTCAAAGTACATGATATACTTGAAAGAAGTTATCTATACAAAATA
Organism: Orientallactaga sibirica; assembly: GCA_036365145.1. NCBI lineage: Eukaryota > Metazoa > Chordata > Mammalia > Rodentia > Dipodidae > Orientallactaga > Orientallactaga sibirica. Next base: position 25,453,520 of record JAEOAD010000004.1, on the reverse strand, counting down.
TTACTTTATATTCCATAAATATATTCCAATAAAAATAAAATTACTAGTGATCAAATAGAAATATATTTTAAGATCTTATGAAAAACTTGAACAAAACTAAATAAACTATTAATTCTACTAAGAATTTGAAAAAATAATAAACTATAAAATATATAAGTGTAGGAAGTAGTTAATCATAATGAATGTAACCAACTATTGAACATAAAAGATATTTACACTCTAAAATTTATGTGTACTTCAAAAATATATTTTCTCAAATAATTAAACCATATAATTTCAAATTAATTTTACTGTATCTTTTAGATAATAAATCTAGTGTTGAACCAATAATATCAACCAATAAAAGATAAATGATAATTCCAATGATTTTATAAAACAGTTGAATATTCATATAATTACATTTAAGTTGTCAACTCAAACATAATAAAAATTAAGAGATAAGCAAATAGGCTGTCACAAAAGCTGTACATATGTTTATGTAACTAAATCGAGTTCAGTGTAATCAATATTATATTCTATTTTATAAACTTATTTACTTATGGAGTTATCATGTCTTTATACATCTTTTTGAATTTTTCTGCTAAGGCTTGTCAGGTGTTCACTGCAACATTCATATTTCAAGTGCTATTTGGAAGAAAATATTTAGCTTTAGTTTCATAGCTATCTAACATTGTTTGAGGAGTCACATGAAATAATTGAATAAAGGCCAGGAAAACAAAACTGTGTATACTAGTTAAACAAAATTAGGACAACCTATTGCCAAAATTCCATACTATTTAAATTGTATCATTACATTATCATTCAGAAAATTGAATAGTAAATAAAATAATGGATATATTAGTTATCTTTCCCATTCCTGTAACAAAGTTACTATAATAAGCAATTTAAGGAAGGAAGAGTTTAGGTTCACTCTCTATTTAGCAAAGGGTACAGTCTGTTACAGAGAGGAAGGCATGACTATGAGTTTGGAAGTCCATTCACTAGTAGAAGAAGCAGGGAGATAGCAAGGCTAATGTTCAGCTACTTCCTTCTATTTATGAAGCCCAGGACTCTAGCTCATGGGCTGCTGCTGCTCATATATAGAAAGGGTATTCCTACTCCAGATAAACATTCTGGAAATGCCCATATGCACTCCCAGAAGTGTGCTTCCATCATCATTCCTCACCCACTCAAGTAGACAATGAATGCTGACTGCCCAAGGAGGATACATTCCTCTTATTACTATAAGGATCAAATAACACTGAAATAAAAAATAAAAAAAAAATATTACATAAATCTATATGAATAAATTTTAAATGCTAATGATAGTGGTTATAATAAAAATAAAATGAAACATGACACCTAACTCACTCATTACTTCTTATAAAATCAATTCCCAACTGATCAAAAATTTAAATTTAGAATAGAGTCATAAAAATGAGGGATGAAAACTTTGGAGATTTTATTCATAATATCTTAATGAAAAGTGACATTTAAAGGAACATAACTGTAATGTGTAACATTAAAGTGAACCCATAGCTTAGAAACCAACATAGAAAGTCAAATAATATATGACAAAGAAAAATATTTGCAAGTCCTATTTTGGGCAAAGATGTAATGTATATAAATCATCCTCAAGTGAAGGAGAAATTAAGAAGAAACAGTAGTCCAGTGATAAAAATAAGCCATTCAACATGATAAATAATAACTACTTAACAGCATAAACATGATAATTAACATGAATTTCCCATTACACATTGTATATTAATATCAATATTTACCAAATAATATAAAACTATTAGCACAGTCTACCTAATAAATATGTACAATGATTGCTGATTGAGTACATTTTGTCTGTTAAATTGCTTTTTAAATATTTATGTTTATACACATAGATTAGTAATGATCAGTAAAGCTTCTTTTTGCACTTGACCATGGCTACTGATAGGATGCAAAATGCTGAGAATAAGTGACTGTTGAGTGTTGGGGACCAAATGAGATATCTATATCATTCCCTAAAAGGCTCAGGGAATATTGCAGAAGGAGCGGATAGAATGTAGGAGCTAGAGTATGAGGAGAAATGCTATGTAAGGCTGTCTTCAGGACATGATATCACCATTTTATTCATGACCTCACAGAAACTGTCCACTCATTACATGACCAAGATCTTTCGAAGTTTGGACCCATCACCATTAGGAGTTATTGGCAGATAATGTCTAATACAGTAGGGGGAGATATTTTCTTCAGTGATGTTGCTACTGATAAGTTCCACATGCTTTGTTAAATAATGCAATGCCCATCTTCATGAAAGCAACCTTAATTAATTTCTGAGGGTCCCATATAGAATGAGCACAACAGGGCCTCAAGCCACTGCAAACGAACTCCAGATGCATGTGCCCCTCATGCATCTGGCTTACATGGGTCCTGAAGAATCAAACTGGGATCCTCTGGCTTTACAGGCAAACACCTTAACCGCTAAGCCATTTCTCCAGCCCCATAATTACCATATTCCATTTCTATTATCTAGTTTGCAATAAATATTCCACCACTAAACAATATTCTCTCTTTCTTGGGCTGGAGTGATGGCCAGGTTGTTAAGGTTATAGCCTAAAAAACCCAAGGACTGAGGTTTGATGCACAAGGTGGCACATGTATCAGGATTCTGTTTGCAGTGGATGGAGTCCCTGGTATGCCCATTCTCTCTCTCTCTCTCTCTCTCTCTCTCTCCCTCTCTCTTTCTCTCTCTGTCTATCTCTCTCTCTTTGCCTCCATCAAATAAAGAAATAAAATGGCATTTTAAAAAAACAATATTCTCTAGCCATATCCAAAGTGTATTGTTGAATTATTTTAAGGTGTGCCTCTTTATCTGCCTTTTTATCCCAAACAAATAAATAAAATATTTAAAATAATTGAAAAGTTCTCATATAACACCATATACATATATATATATATATATATATATATATATATATATATATATATGCATATATATACATACATACATACATACATACATACATACATACATACATACATATATTTGTGGAGGATGGATTGTTGAGCTTTTGTGTTACTACTATCATGAAAACAGAAGATATATATAAAACAAAGAAAGTTAATATTCCCTAAAAACTAAATGACAACCAAACCTCAAATCAAGAGTTTTTTAAATGTTTATTTTTATTCATTTATTTGAGAAAGACATAGAGAGAACACCAGGACCTTCAGCCACTGCAAACGGACTCCAGATGCATGTGCCACCTTTTGCATTTGGCTTACATGGGTACTAGGGAATCGAGCCTCGAACCAGGGTTCTTAGGCTTCACAGGCAAGTGTTTAATCACTGAGCCATCTATCCAGCCCTCAATTCAAGAGTTTTAATGTCTAAGGAACACTTCTGTGTGCTGTGTACTTGCATTGGTCTGGTTAGAATTAAGTCACTTTATTATGCACATGTTCAGATTATTGGCTAAATATTTTTATAACCAAAGTATTTGATAAAATATGTCCATTTAGTTAAGTATTTAATTAATATGATCTAGGTCCACAACTTTTCTGACTCACATTGGAACTTTATAGTCTTCCTTTGAAAAAGTGTTTACAATTGAGAGAATTTTCTGTAGCTAGAGAAAAACTTTAAAATTGTATATTTTCATAACACTCAATATGAAAGAATAAAATCCAAACATTCCTTTTAACTATTTTTATGATTTTTGTCTATAAATTATTGTAAATTTTTTAATGTATTTCATGATTAGATAAAATATTTTATTTTATTCTTTATGCAATACTTTGTTTATTTTTCCTGGTGTAGCAATTTCTATAAAAACAGTGATGCTTATGCATGTGTTACAGTAATTATTCATTAATTTAATTATAACATTAACATATAGTCATTAGTCATTAACATTTAGCAATCACTTTAATAATTTTAATTTGCATTTCTTTATTATTTGAGAGACAGTGAGAGAGAGGCAGATAGAGAGAGAGAATGGGAGTGCCAGGGCTTCCAGCCATGGCAAACCAACTCCAGACACATGAGCCACCTTGTGCACCTGGCTTGTGAGTTGAGGGGAATCAAATCTTGGTCCTTTGGCTTTGCAGGTAAGAGTCTTAACATATAAGCCATCTATCGAGCCCATTTATTCATTTTATAATAGAGTATTACAATTTTAATCATACTGTGATTACATTGTTTATTCCATCTTTCTTCCATAATAATGTCTTCTATAAATCAATGGGAAACTGGTACATATATGTATGTTTAGGTACTTTAAATTGTTTCTTCTCACAAGTCATAGGACTATATATATTTTCTATTCATGTAAATAGACTGTCACTGGGTCATGAGTTGATTTGTTTTATCTTCCAGTTGTACTTTAAATGATATGTATTTTGAAAGATGAAGTCTAATATAAACAACATATGTCTGAGATAAAATTACAAAGGTAGCAAAAATTGCACAAAATATATATAAAATTGCTTGGAGTTCTAGAATGTGGAATTAATTCTGACAATATATTGTGCCATACTCTTATAGTATCTTTATTATCGTCATCTGTATTCGAGTGGTCCCCTTGGGATCTCCTTTACTTGCTCATGGAATTTTGTTGACACATTAGATGTCAGCTTCTAAAAAATTTATGTAGTGGAACAGAAGGGTGTTTCCTTCTTAAAGTTTTATATATCCAAGTTTTCTCCTCTTGATGTTGCAACTGGGATTATCTTTGGATCAAGTACTGGGATTTTTGCCAGAAAATATTTGAAGAGGAAAGTGGAGAAATAATAAGGAATAATAAATTTTAACATGGACAAAACTTGTTCATTTTAAAAATTTTAAAAATGATGTTAATTAGAGAAGCTTGTGTCACATAACTATCAATATCTTGATGCTTTACACACTCAATTTTCCTTACAGACTTAGTCTTATATAATCAACATTTTGGGGGTATTTTTTAATCTATGACAGCTATGACTGTGATATTGTTTCACATATAGTCTTATTGAACTAATTCAACATATTTCAGTCAATATATATGATGAGCATTTCTCATGAAATACCTTCGGCTTAGAACATCCTGTCCTGACCATCCTCTCTTTATATATAAACTTCCTACTTGGCACTGAACACAAAACTCACCAGGCCAAATTTTAGAATTTTAGAGTCACTCTGATGGCATCTGTTCTTTGCCACAGACTTCTGAGCAGCTAGTTGTTGTGTTCCTTAAATCTTTGCTTTCAGACCTGCATCAGACTAAGTGAATGCAATTTGAGTTCATAGGGAAAAATATTTTACATGGGTAAAGATAATGCAGAGAAGCTTCTGTTGGAATTACGAGGAAGAAATTATTTAAATATAGAAAACATTCTGCAGGGCCTGAGGATAGTGCTCCGTGAGTAATGAGCTTGCATTGCCAGCATGTTGTGATGAATTCCTAGGGCTTGATGACTAGCTGGTCTAGCTTAATCAATGTGGTAATTTGAATGTCTGGCCCAATAAATGTGCCATTTTCTTCAAAAATGTATATATCTTTTAAAAATATTTTTTATTTCTTTGCAAGCAGCAAGACATGAAGAGAGTGGGAGAGAGAAGGGGGAATGGGCACACAAGGGCATTTTGTCACTGTCAAGGAACACTAAATGCATGCACCACTTTGTGTATCTGGTTTTGAACCCAGGCTGTAAGGCTTTGTATGCAAGCACCTTTAACCAGTGAGCAATCTCTCCAGCCCCAGACTCAGTCACTTTTTATTAAACTTCATACTAGAACCCTAATAGGAAGTTTCCTTCTAGAAGAAGAATATCTTTGAGGGTGGATTTGAGTGCAGTCCTACTAGGTGTGTTCAGAGCACATAAAGCTCTTGTGGTTCATGCTTGCTTGTGATGCTAGCTGTTGGATCTATGGAAAGGGGTCAACTTATTCCATCATAGATGGACTTTCCCTGAATCTGCAAGCTTGAAATCAACCCCTTCCTCACACTGGCTGTCTGTGCTGCTTGCTGGTGAGTGTCTTCACTTGTGCATGAATTTATCTTGGTTTGCTATTCTCTGTAGGCATTGGGACCAAATTTCCTCAGCCTTCTTGTATGTACTGAAGACCAGCACCTCTCCATGAATTATTCTGACCTTCAGCGCTGGGTTGGAACTACAGAGACATCCAGCCCCAGAGACTGAGCAGCTATTGGGGTCCTTAACTCTCAAGCTTCCATACTGCTATTTTAGGAATGCCATAAACTAAGGCAATAAAAAAATCATTCATATGGTTCTGTTCCTCTAAAGAACACTAACAAATATAATGACTGAGCTCCATGTTTGCTGAGAAATCCTGTGTAAACAAAACAATAACAGGTTGAACAATTCTGGAAGACACCACATTTTTGAACTCTGGTCTCCACATGAATGTGCCCAAAGAGCAACCACAAGGCTGTTCTAGATTGAGCACAGGGAGCACAGTGTTTGATTCTTCCTGGTTTCCTGTGATCCCTATTATTCTAGCATTCACTTTGACTTCACTGAGGACTTTGTTAAAGTCACATGGCCATTTTGAGAGAGTAAATACAATTAAAATCAAAATAAGTAATCCTTGAATATAGTTCTCTATACATATATATAAGACATACCACAATGTTGTCAGTCAAGTGGAAGCCTAAGGATGCTTCAGACTGTGAACTTTGCATTCAAGGGATCCTTGGTAATTGTGACAGATGAAGATTAGATACTTAGAACAAAAGAAAGCTGCCAGCCTTGGTGGCTTACACCTTTAATCTCAGCACTTTGGAGGCTTTGCCATGACTTCAAGGCTACCCAGAGACTACATAGTAAGTTCCTGGTAAGCCTGGGCTAGAGTGAGACACTACCTCAAAAAACAAAGAAAATAAAAATTTAAAAAAAAAAAAAAAGGAAGCAATGCTAGAAGGCCACATAGGAAACTTACTATAAATACAGGCCTATTAATTTTCAGATTATATATATATATATATATATATATATATATATATATATATATATATATGTATATACATGAATATGTACAGATGAGTGCAACAGTAATATTCCCAGAATTCAAATAGTTATTCCTTAAGTTCATGCTTCTGACTGCTGCCAGGGGTCATCAATTCTGATAAGGATAGTAATATCAATAGAGTTTATAATCACTGTCTAAAATGACTTTGACTTTAAACTTAGATGACTACATATTCATTGTACTTTAATTCCCTCATTTAAAATATTTTTATTTCGGCTGGAGGGATGGCTTAGCAGTTAAGGCATTTGCCTTTAAAGCCAAAGTACCTAGGTTAGATTCCCCAGGACCCATGATAGCCGGATATAAATGGGGGCACATGCATCTGGAGTTTGTTTGTAGTGGTTGGAGTGGTGTGCCCATTCTCTGTCTCTCTCTCCTCCCTCTCTATCAAATAAGCAAATACATAAAAATAAAATAAATAAATAAATATTTAACACAACTTTGTATATTAATATGAACCCTTGCAAAAAAAATCTTTCCTCTGTTTGTAGAAAAGGAACCCCAAAAAACCAAGTTGCTCTTAAATTGCATTCAGCCACAATTCCAGGATGCAACAGAAACAGAATTTGAACCAAGGAAATCATTCCTCAATCCTTCCACACTATGTCATTCATCAGGTTCACATGATACAATATTTATGTCATAGTCATAATCAGACAAATTCAATGGCATGTGAACAAGTAGAATAGTGTTTGGCAAATAGTATTCTTTGTATGCTAGATATTTTAACAGAACAGGTTGTAAATCAAGCACTTCAGATTGCATGTGGCCTAGGCGTGAAAAGTGTGATATGGGACTAGACCCTGAGAAGCCTTGAAAGTACCCCAAGATATTAGGTCTACTGATGCCAGGTCTTGTGTATGTCATTTTCTCTGATGCTTCTGTGGCTCTCTTTGTTCTTAGTGAATAGGGTCGTGGTGATTTGATTGGTCCTCCTGACTCACTGTTATTTATATCTTGTGTAATAACCCTGTTCTTAGTTATGTTAAATTCAATTCTTAAAGGGAAATTAAAGAATGGGGAAAAAAAGGAATGTGATAGTCAAAATTGATGGCCACCTTGGAAGGATCTAGAATCATCTAAGAGACAAAGTTTTGGGCATGTCTGTGATGGAGTTTCTACGCTGGGTTAATTAATGTGGGAAGATCCCACTAACTAGTTGGTGGTACCATTCCATGATTTGAACTTATGGGCTGAATAAACAGCATAAAGCCAGCAGAACTCTAGCATTTATTTCATCTTTCTCTGCTTCCTAAGAGTGGATGACTTATGTTCCTGTTATCATGTCTGCCCTATCATGATGGACAGTATCCTTTGAAAAATAAGGCAAAATAAAGCTTTGATCCTTTAAATTTATTTTTTCAGGTATTTTATCATGGTAAGTAATAAGAAATGTAATGGACAGAACATTATTTATGAAAATTAAGCTGTCACTGTGATTAACCTGACAATATGTGGGTTAAGCTTTTATAATGGGTATATAGGAAGAATGTGGGAATGTTTGGAATATTGGTCTATAAAAATTCAAGAATGTTGTATTCAGAGCTATTTGCACCATGATGGAGCAAGTTATAAAGGCCATAATGCTGAAAGAAATGCAAATAGTTAAAGGTCTGGCTCATCATGTTGTATAGGAGAACTAGGATTCTACTGAGGTCAGAGTTAGAAGACATTCATATTATATTATGGAAAAGACTGTGGCTGCATTCTGCCTATGTCCTGAGAACTTGAATAAGGCAGAACTCAAAAGCAATGGACAAACTTGTTTAGCATAGGAAATGTCAAGATAGGATAGCATTCAGGCTGGGCCATCACTACTCATGGACCATGAAGCTCACTTGATTTTATCCAAGCCTCAGTAAGAGAGACCAATATGCTGAGCAAAATACTATGAGAATTGTGCCATATAGTAGAATATGGAAAGAATTAAGAGTTGTTAAAAAAGCTGTTCCTGAGGAAGCCACTGTCATTGCTAAAGAGGCGGGATTATAATAGGACAATCCCATGCTCTGCTTGGGAAAATAGGAAATTTGAGCTGATGGCAAGTCTTCATGCAGGGAAGGCCCCATCTTGTGAGAATTATCGTTCTTTCAAAAGAAGAGAACCTAAACTGAGAATTGTATTAAAAGGTTTCCTTCCTGGAAAACAACTTTGGTGGTTTGAATGTATGTCCCCATAGACTTAAGCATTATTTGTTAAGGTTGAGTTTGCAACTTGAGTCTCCAGGTGGATCTTTGAGTCTAGCCCTATGGTGTGTAAATAGCAGTTTGAACTCTGGTGTTGGTATTTGCTACTGTTGGCCTCTTTTTCTGTCTCTCATTCTGCTGTGATGCATGCTAGAGTGACCCAGCTTCTTCTGCCACAAGACAACTACTACTGGATTCTATAATCCTGAAATAAACTCTTTCATCTATAAATTGCTTCTGGTCAGATGTTTGTCCAGCAATGTGAAGGTAATTGCAACAGAATATTTGTACTGAGAAGTCAGGTCATTGCTGCAATTAATCTGACCCTGTGGATTTTGGTCTTTTGGATCTTGTGTGCTGGAAGAAAGTGGAAGGTTATTTGAGAGGCTGGAGATGCCTTACAGTGAGGTAAGCAAAACTTTGTAGGGTATTCTGATAAGAGTTTAAAAAATGCTAAATGCTGAGATAATTTTAGACTGTAAAGACTTGGCTTATGAACTTTCAAAGGGGAAACAAAGAGGAAAACCTTGTTGGAACTTGCATACTGGAGGAAAGGCTGGTTGCTTTTGTCCAAGCCCTAAGAATTGAAGCAAGGTTAAATTTAAAAGTAATGGACTAGGGTGCTTGGCAGGAGGTATAAAATAGAAAGATATTAAGGATGTGATGTTTATCACAAAAATAGAGAGAGTTTGAAGTTACAGGTACAAAGAATGGTTTTAGGTTACTGGAGCTAGAAATTATTAAGCAGATTCCTACCCTTCAGGGTGGGCCAACTGTTTTTCATGGAAACAATGGAAAATGTGCCTGAGGGTGAAATCCACCCAGGAAAGGCTCAAATGAGTAAGAATACAGATTATTTTGCAAGAATGTGACTGAAAGGAAGAATCTGAAGAAGTAGCCTGCACTTCAAAGTCAAGATTTGGTGATGCTTCTTATCTGGTAATGGTTTTGGAATCATGGGAAATGCTGGGAAAAAGGGTGGGGGGCATTGGATGTGCAACATTGTTCTAGAAGCTAATGCTGAGATGAGGCAAGGAAATCTAAGTTGAACTTCTTAAATAAGAGGACACATAAGGTCATTGTATGTAGCTGTAAAGATGAACTGTGGTTTGCAGTGTACACCTGAAGATGTTTTGGATATTCCAGGACTGTGTAATGTCTGCCAGCCAGAGGGGTAGAATTGGAATCTGATACTTTTGTCACTGGATAAGAATGGGACTGCAGATGTTTGATGTTTACCTACTTGTTTTTGAATGGTCAATCCTGTCCTTGTCATTCCTTTTTACAATGGAAATGTTTACTCTGTGTCATGTGTTGGAAGTAATAACTTGTGTTTTGATATTACAAGACTCACAGTTAAGATGTCACTTGGGAGTCTTGAACAATGTTCAAATTGATAAAGACTAGGGGTCTGAATGCAATTTGCATTGTGAGATGATCATCAGTCTATGGGGGTTAGGGTAGAATGTGGTGGTTTGAATATATAGTTCCAAGACATAGGCGATTTTTATTAAGATTGAGCTTGCAACTTTAGTCTCCAATAAGCAAAGTCCTACTGGGGAAGAGATGCATCACTGGTGATAAATCTTGCAGTTCAGCCCTAAGATGTGTTCAGAGCAATTTGGGCTCTGGCTGCTCATGTTTACTGGTGTTGGCTTCACTTTCTCTCTGCTGTGATGCTGTGATGCATGCTGGAGTGAGCCAGCTTTTTTTTTTTTTTTTTTTTTTTTTTTTTGCCATGATGGAGCTTCTCCTGGACTCTGCTAACCTAATATAATTCCTTTCCTCCTATACTCAATTTATGGTTATGTGTTTGTCCAGCAATATGAAGGTAACTGAAAGAACAACCACTTAGTGAAGATTTTCCACAGGGTCATCCTGAAAGGAACATGAAAGTCAGCACAACCATGGTCCAGAAAGGTCAGAAAACAGCTTGAGCTTGCAGCAGAAGAAAGAAGCACTATACATAAAATATTTCAAAACAAGCATAAAATATGCAAGCATTAAGGGAACATAGAGTCTTCCAAAATGTCCCAGAAGGAAAATCTAAATGTGTGTATGTACATGTGCATGTATATATGCATACATGTGTATGTACTGGCCAATCTTTCTTTTTCTCAGATATTATGGTTCTGTATAAGAATTTGGAAAGATCAAATGAAGATTATTCATTCTATAATGGAACCACTCATGACTAAATAACCTAAACAGCTCAACTCCATTCTCAGAACATACACTAATTTATACATTAGATAATATAAACTATTATCATTGGCATTGATGAAGATAAATAAAAAGACTGTAAGAGGTTGTTCTAATTCATACTTTGACTACAACTTGATGTAAGTTGTCTGACATGAAAAGTCAATCTTAATATTCTCATCTCAGAAAAAAAGTCCCCATCACATTCACCCTAGACCCACACAATATCAATTTGATGTCAATTCCTTTTCAAGTAATATTTATTTGCATTATACCAATGAGGAACTTTTAGACATTGGAATTTATGCCATTTTCTACTGGAAAACATCTTCATAGTAACTGAGTGAAGATTTATCCTGAAATGTTTTTTTTTTTTTTTCAGAAAACTACTATTTTAATATACTTTCTATTAATTTTCCCTGAAAAAAAATGACAATGTCTGGATTAAAAAAAAAAAAAAAAGTTCCAGGGCTGAAGAGATGGCTCATCAGTTAAGACAATTGCCTGTAAGGCCTAATGGCCCAGCTTCAATTCCCCAGTACCCACATAAAGGCAGGTGCACGCATCTGGAGTCCATTTGCAGTGGCTAGAGGTCATTGCACCCCTATATTCACTATCTCTCTCTCTCTCTGCTTTCAAATAAATAAACTATTATTTTTTTTTTAAAGAAATGAGTTATAGACTGATTGTGGTGGCTCACACTTCTAATCTCAGCAAGTATGGAATGGAAACAGGAGGTTCGTGCATTCAAGGCCATCCTCAAATATATAGTGAGACCAACGTGAGATACATGAGACCCTTCTCAAAAATAAATAAATAAATAAATAAATAAATAAATAAATAAATAAAAGAAAGGGATAGAGAGGAGAAAGGAATAAATATTATTTAAAAAAAAAACTAGCTATAAATAATCTTTCCACATCTCATTTATAATACAGGTACTCAATAATTTCAACATCATATGGCATTATTGACTTATAATTTACTATTTGGTTACTGGATCATATTTAATAATAAAAGAGAGCAATGCCTACTTTTGCAATTGATATGAAGACAAAATAAAATGTATGTTGAACATCTAAACAATGTCCTGTTCATGATAGATGTTTAATATGCCTCTAGAAGGCAGTGGCTGTCGCATTTTCACTTTCAGTAATTCTTCACGTAGAACTCCAGATCACTTTCTAGGTTGATTATTCTTATTTTTATTATCCTATATTACTAGCATACCAATTGACCATAACTTGGTACATATTTGGAAATCAAAATAAAATCAACTCTATTTATATAGGACTGGATTTTTTTAAAAGCTATGATTTATATGTTATCTGGATTAACATTTATATTGTTTCATTCAAATATATCTGTGAAATTTAACACACACACACAAACGTATGGCTATATTATGGCTTAGTGAATAATGCCCTTACTCTGCAGCATGAGGACTATAGTTTGAAAATCCAGACACCAGTTAAATGCTTCTGGGAGTCATGAAACACCTACAACCCCAGTATTTGGAATGCAGAGCACAGGGATTTCCTGAGCCATCTGGCTAGGTATACTAGCCACGTTGGCAAGCTCTTGGTTGCAGTGAGAGACCCAGCCTTTGTAATTCATCGACACAGGCACACATAAACAAATGCAAGAACACCATACACACAGAAAGAAATAAAGATGAAACATGTTTTCCTAAAATGTAATTAAAAATAGATTTAAAAATCTAAACAACATCATAGGTATGTTTCTGATCCTGGCAATTCATTACAGAATAGTAGATTTCTTCCTAAGGCAGTTTATTGAACAGTTTACAGTTTTGAGAATCACATGCAATAAAACTAGAATAAACCAGATTCAAAAAATGATATAATGAATATCACATACATTAGTAATATTGAGCCACATCTTGAAGTTGTAATGCCTCCATCTGTCTCTCTGTTAATCTGAGATAATTAATACTGTATTGAGTTTTCTTGTGACACTACTTCATACACATTAGACTTATATGGCATTATAGACACCTGAACATAAAAAAAAAATATGCAAATTAAGAGAAATGGAGACAGCATCCCGTCTCTTCATCTTAGGAAGTGGTTGACTCACACTTGCATATTACCTTTTTATTAATAAAATTCATCCTCAGGGCTGGCATTGCTGGAGAGTGTTGGGAGCAATGCAGTGCTGATCAAGCATATAATTTTGGTTCATGTAGTAAAAAAAGAAGGTTTAGTAAGTCTTTTCTTCATGTATTTTGCTTGCATTATCTGTTCACAAACTCATTTATAGAGCAGAATACTTTTAAAGAATTCAATGGTTACGTGTATGCTGTCTGAATTGTTTTCATATTTGTTTGAATTATTTACCTAAAGCACAATGTTCTTTTTAAAAACTAATTCTAGGGGGAAAAAGTCCAAATAAAAAAAGAATATAGTAAGAGGTTATTTTAAATTATGTTTTAGAAGAAACACTAAAGTAGCAAATTATTATAGTAATTATTAAATTTAAGGCTCACCTTTTGTTTCAAACAGCATTAACAGAGCCACATGGAATATGAACACAATATTTAGGAAACATTTGCACAATTCAAAAGAAGCTTTAACTTCATTCCTGCATTTTCTAATTCTTAGGCAACCTCAGGCATGCATCAATGCAAATAGAGTGTAGGTTAAAATAAGTGTGTAGCAAATCAAACAAATTTAAATATCATACAAACTAGTTACTAAACACAAATACAGATCAGAAAATCCAAAAATAACACCCTCAAAGGCAATATGTTCAATTAACATTAATTTCTTACTAGGTCATTCTTCAATTTACTTATAGGCCTATGATGTATACATTGAGTCCACTTAGCACAGCCTATGGGAAGATCATTGGATCTCCTGATTTTTTTTGACAAAATCAAATTCCCTGTCCTACTTACATGTGAAATTATATTTAAAATCCTACTGAAACAAGCTGTCATATTTGAAGTTACATTGCTATAGAGAATAATATTAATATGCACAATTCCCTGTAATTAATAAAACCATATTCTCACTTAGATCATAAAATGAGGAGGTACAATTAGTTTGAGAATAATACTATATTTTTTGAGAGAGTATATTAAAAAATAACCAGATCATACAATCTGTAAATAGGAATATACATGTATAATTTCCTGGGTCAAATATTCATGTACAAAAGCTCAATGAAAGGTAGAAACACATGAGTATGAAGCTTAAACTTACTTTACATTAAAGCATTCTGTAAGTTAGTTAAATTTTAGGTAAGGTTTCAGTGAATATTCAATGAAAACTGCAGGACTATTCCCACTACCTCCTGTATACATGGTGATGAATATTCTGATAATATACTATACTTTTTTATATGTAACTACTTTAACCCAGTAAAGTGAAGGAAGGAAAACAAGTTAATGTCATATAATCACCTTTATAATGCTTTATACGCTCAATTTTCTTCTTTTCTTTTCATTCAGCTTCAAGAAATTCTTTTAATTTTTCTTTAAAATTTGGTTTGGTTAACACAGATTTTCACACTTTTGCTTGTTTATTTATTTACTTTAATATAAGAAAAGAGTAGGATTCTTTATTTTTATTTTTAAATGACAGCTTTGCGGGATATAAAATTTTGTATTCTTTTTGGATTGTTAACAAAGTAATAGGTTTCATCATGGGGTCCTCGTTCAAAAATTTTTGTTTGTTTGTTTGTTTTTTTCGAGGTAGGGTCTCACTCTGGCCCAGGCTGACCTAGAATTCACTATGTAGTCTTAGGGTGGCCTTGAACTCTAGGTGATCTTCCTACCTCTGCCTCCCAAGTGCTGGGATAAAAGGTGTGTGCCACGCCCGGCCAAAATATTTTTTAATCTTATTCCCACACTCCCCTTGAGCCCCAGAATTTTAATGCTTCTCTTATAATTTTATTACTATAATAAGTGTACAAAATATAATACTACATTTTCGTGAGTTTATTATTTTTATTTATTTTTCTCTGTTTTTCAGTTTATATTCTTTTACTTATTTTTTCTCAGGGAAATTTGGCATTTATTATATTTCCACAAAAGTGATGAGAGAAATGAGACTACTTGCTGGCTGAAATGATTTCCCCAATTACCTATGGCTTTCAGTTATCCTTGCTATCATTTTATAGATCTCCACACAAACTGACAAAATTCTTTTGAAATAGGTATTACTTGCCAAATATTTTTATAGCATAAACAATTTATTGCAGTTTAAACTTTTTAAATGTTTTTGAAATCTTTCCTACATATAGTCAATAATCCATGATAATTCCCTCCCCTCCCCCACTTTCCCCTTTTCAAGTCCATACTCCATCATATCCCCTCCCTCTCTCCATTAGTCTCGTTTTTATTTTGATATCATTTTTCCCCCTATTTTGAGGGTCTTGTGAAGATAATGCTAGGCACTGGGAAGTCATGGATATCAAGGCCAATTTCTGTCTGGATGATTGCATTATAAGCAGTCCTACCCTTCCTTTGGCTCTTAAAATCTTTCTGCCACCTCTTCCACAATGGACCCTGAACCTTGGAAGCTGTGACAGAGATATTTCAGTGCTGAACGCTCCTCTGTCACATCTTCTAAGCATTGTGGTGCCGTTTGGGTCATCCCAGTGGTCACTGTCATCTGAAAAGAGAAGCTTCTCTAAGCACAAGTGAAAGTAGCATGAATATATGGGTATGGTTAGGTTTCCTCGGTACCAGGCAGGTATTCCCTTCCATAGAGTGGGCTTCTAGTCCAATTAGAGAGCAGTTGGTTTCCCCTGTAACAGACATGCCACTATTGCACCCGTTGGCTCATATTGCCTGACTGGCCAAACTTGAGGATTGAAGTGTCTACTCTTTTCACCATTGATGGTTTCTGTTTGCCATAGGGCTGTATGAATTGAAGCTTTTCATAGCTTTCTGTGAGCTGTTCTACAGGGAGGAAGTATTCAGTTCAGCTACAGTTTGATTTCCCACTGACCTTGCAGCACAGGCACGTGATGTCTTCAGCAATAGGATGTTATTCTCTATTCCTTGTAGGAAACCAAGAGCCTTGACAATAGCCTGTAATGTTTTGGAACATCAGAGACTTCCCTGGCCAATAATTAATTGGAATGTATTCCATCCCTGGCATTGGAAATTTTTTAGTAACAGTCAATGTCTTCTGGTTGTGCCATTATCAAAAAAAGTAGGTTATCATATGGCTTATTCACAATATCATGAATTTTGATTAACTGTTTCCCCACCCTTCTTTTGCTCAATTTCCCCCTACCTTGCTTAGGCTATTCCACCACAATAATCTGTTCATCTACTTACTTATATACAATACCATCCCCTTAATCTCACCCCTCTCCTTCCTCCTTTATAGCCCTTTCCTAGCTTACTGTTCTCTGCTACAAATTCTTACTTAACTCACACACAACGGCTGAACATTTGTAACTAGGTTCCACATATGAGAAAGAATATGTGATTTTTGCCTTTCTGGGCCTGGGTTACCTTTCTTAGTATAATCCTTTCCAGATCCATCAATTTTCCTGAAAATTTCATAATTTCAGTTTTCTTTACCACTGAATAGAATGTCATTCCTAAATGTGCTGCATCTTCATTGCCCATTCATCAGTTGTGGGACATATAGCCTGGTTCCATTTCCTAACTACTGTAAATAGAGAGGCAATAAACATGGTTGTTCAAGTATCTCTAACATAGTGAGAAGAGTACCTAGAAGTGATATAGCAGGGATATATGATAAATCTATTTTTAGCTGTCTCAGGAACCTCCACACTGATTTCCATGTGGTACCAGATTTCATTCCCACCAACAGTGTAGAAGGGTTCCTCTTTTTCTACATCCTCACCAACATTTATTATCATTTGTTTTCTTGATGATAGCCATTATAACAGGAGTGAAATGAAATCTCAAAGTATTTTTAAAACATTTGTAAAACCTTTTTTAGGTATTTATATGCCATCTGTATTTCTCCTTTAGAAAACTCTTTATTTAGTTCCTTGGCCCATTTTTAGTTGCTTTATTTGATATCTTATTATTTAGTTTTCTGAGTTTTTTTTTTTTTTTTTTGTATATCCTAGATATTAATCCTTTATCAGATGTATAGCTGGCAAAGATTTTCTCCCATTCTGCAGGTTGCCTCTTTGCTCTATTCACAGGATCCTTTGCTGTACAAAACTTTGTAGTTTAATGAGGTCTCAGCAGTTTCAGTGTTTTGGGTCTGATATTAATGGCTTTGATCTATTTGGAGTTGATTAATGTGCATGGAGAGAGATAAGGATCTATTTTCATCCTTTTACTTATAGATATGCAGTTTTCCCAGGACCATTAGTTAAAGATGCTATCTTTTCTTTTCTCCACTGCATGTTTTTGGCATTTTTGTTGCAAATCAAATGGCTGCAGCAGTCTGGATTTATGTCTGGGTCCTCTATTCAGTTCCATTAATCTATGTGTCTGTATTTCTGCAGTACATGCTGTTTTTGTTACAATGGCTTTGTAATATAGCTTAAAATCAGGTATGGTTATACCACCAGCCTTATTTTTGTTGCTCAAATTTTTTTTTGGATATTTGAGTATTTTATGCTTCCAAATGAATTATAGGATTTTTTTTTCTTCTATTTCTGTGAAGAATGCCAATTTAAATTTAATGAGGATTGCATTAAATGTGTAGATTCCTTTTTTGTAAAATTGACAATTACACAAAATAGAAAAATCTCCATTATGCAAGAAGCACAAAGAATCATGAATTAATTCGATGTTTGGGTTTTCCAATTATCTGCAGTGTTCTATAGCCATCTAAATCCAACTTTATATACCTTCAGGATAGGAGTTTAATGTGCCAAGAGTAGCACTTGTACTTCAAGAAAACAACAGAAGTAACAATAGGTATTGAGTTTTCCACTTTTCAAGTATTCTAGTAGGCTTGCTGGAGCAATTTACTGGCAAATTCTAAAATTCAACTGAGCAATATAGACATTCAATCAAAACCAGCACAGCGTATTTATACAAGAGTGGGAATTAAAACAAGCAGAAAATCTTATAAAGCCAAAGTTCCTAAAGGTGTGTGTTAGTCTACATTCTTAATCCTGTCAACTGGGAGGTTGAGATTTCTGTTCTGAAATGGGTTCCAGGTCAGCCTGGGTCTGAATTAGACCCTACCCCTAATACTGACAGAAGAAAAAGCCAATGTCACTATAAATCGGGAAGCAGCAAAGACAACAATAGTCAACCCCAAAATACAGCTTACTTGAGAATGGTAAAGCCAACCAAAAATTTGTAAGACATAACATGCCCTGACATGGAAAGAGAATTTAGCAGTTCCAGCTCAGGCCTGTGTACCTGCTTTTCAGTCAATTAGCCCCATTACCTTTTGGGTTTGCTTCCAATTTCACCAATCCTGAGGGATAATCTTGATCTCTCTGTGTTATGCTGTGGATTTGGTTTTCTGATCAGCTGTGCAGGCTGAGGTACCGGGGACTGAATGAGTTCTCTGAGGTTCATGGCCCTGACAATTGGGGTATAAGAGAGTGCAAGATGCCTGGAATTATACTGGAGCTGCTCAGCTGGTCCCATTTGTATTCTCCTTCAGCAGCTGCTCAACTAGTCCCTGATGTCTTCCCCTTCAGATTTCTTGACTTAGAGAGGAGGCTGATGTGAGTGGAAAATCCCCTCACTTAGTTTCTGCTCCTGGACCTCTGTGCCATCTGGGTGCATGCTTGGATTGGAGCTCCTGGTGCCTCAGCAGGATTCTGGCCAGTTTATTCCTTTCTGAAAGATCCCAGTCTTTCCTGATTCTTTGCTGTGATTGATAATAACATATCTAACTTCACTTTTCAAAAGAAGAGTGTATTTTGCTGTTTTTGCTTATTTCCCTCCCTAGGCTAGTTTGGTATGGCTTCTGTGCTGCTATCTTACTGGGAAATCTGTTGGGGTACCCCCCAAGGCCAGCTCAGGAGGGACGATAGGGTCTCTGCCGAATTGGGGTGAGCAGCGTGTGTCACGACACAGACTCCGGGAGTTGGGTGAAAGTGGGGCGAGAACCCACAAACTGCGTTTATTCAGGAAGTGTACATGGGTTTTAAGGGGCTGTTAATCTTTGCATGGGGCGGTCCCATTTGGTGACCAATGACAGCTTGTCTCTGGACAGGACATCTCTAGTAGGCCTCTCGAGCATGGGGCTGTAACTCTTGTCACACCAAGCCTGCCAAAACGCCATTTTTACAGAAGCCACTTCCTGTTGTCTTTTGCCATGCGGTCTGGCTAGGACCAGGCCTGTATTGTGCCATACATATCCTCCTTTTTGTTTTTATTATTGGCAACCCTGAGAGGTATGGTTTATTGCCAAGCCATTGTTGAACCCAGGCCCCAAGGGATCATCATACGTGACAGTGCCTGTCTTAGGTTGATCCATCTCATGGAGACTTACCCGTCATGGGCCAAATGCCACCTAGGTGAGAAACCCAAGGGGATAGCCTGGTATGGCTTTTGGAAAACCATTGTTGAACCCAGGCCCCAAGGGATCATCACATGTGACAGTGCCTGTCTTAGGTTGCCCCATCTCATGGAATCTTACCCGTCCTGGGCTGGCTGCCATCCTGGTGAAAAACCCGAGGGTATGGCCTGGTATGGCCTTTAGCATGAGGTCTGGCTAGGGGCTAGACCTGTATTGTACCATACATATGAGGCTGTTGCCTAGGAGGCATGGAAGGGCCAAGTTGGCATGGCTCTGTGGCATGTGAACAGTCCCAGCATCGAGAATCAACTAGAGAGCCTGAAGAGGAACTGGGGTAGGACAGGTTGCTGGGTGAGTTCACCCTAGCGTCATAGTCAGTAGCATTGAGTGTCCTTAATGGTAGCAGCTCAATGTAATGAAAGGAGTTGGAAAGGAATTTATAGGTAGGTGGGGAGTTTAAAGTCCCATATGTAGTCTGAGGGTCTGGCATCATCTTATTCAGCAAGGCTGGTCGGGTGAGTCAGTGGCTGGTGGAGGAAATAAGTTTAAAGTCCTGTATGTAGTCTGAGGATCTGGCATCATCTTCTTCAGCAAGGCTGGTCGCTGAGTCAGTGGCGATGGGGGAAATAAGTTTAAAGTCCAGTATGTAGTCTGAGGGGTCAGGCATCATCTTCTTCAGTAAGGCTGGTCGCTGAGTCAGTGGCTGGATAAATCGTTTCTGGCAGGAACCCGAACTGGGATCTGTGAAGTTTCTGGAAAGACACAAGCATACCCTCGGCCCTGCGTTAAAGAGGGGTGGGGCCCCTTCCAAATATTAGTAAGAGGATCTTTCCAGCGGACTAAGGGTAAGGGTGTTGTGGTTGGTTGGGATCTCCAATGTTTGTAGGCTGGGGAGAGTCCTGCCTCATCAAAGGTAAGAAAATTGAGGGTGAAAAGAGCTTACACTTTCAGCCAAGTGGGGGTCCTTGGGTGACATAGTGGACTTTTGTTTTATAATTAGTTCCTTTAGGGTCCGGTTTGTTCTTTCCACGATGGCCTGTCCTTGTGGGTTGTAGGGGATCCCAAGGGAGTGTTTTATTCCCCAAGATTCCATGAAGGATGTGAATTGGGCAGATGTGTATGTAGGGCCATTGTCTGTTTTAATTGACCAGGGCACGCCCATGACTAACATAGCGGTTTTTGTTGCCTTAATAACATGGGATGCCTTTCCCCCAGAGAGAGCAATAGCAAAAGTAAGCTTAGAATAAGTGTGCACAATGACATGGACATACTTGAGGTTACCAAAGGAAGGTATGTGGGTAACATCCATCTGCCAGATAGAATTTGGGGTAAGGCCTCTAGGATTGACTCCTTGAGGCTGTAGGGGCCCAGGGGGCTAACATGCCTTACAAATATTTTAAATGCTTGAATTGGCCAAGCAAAAAACAGGATATAGGGTTTTGTATAAGGTCCTGTGCCAAGGAGTATGTCCAAGGTAATTGGAATTTTATCCCTAAGATTTTGGCGGGCCTGGGATTTAGCCAGGTTACTATAGGTGGGATGGCCCATTGTAAGAGGACTTGTTCAAAGTAAGCAGAATCAACACCAGATTCTGGGCTGCCATCGGATGAGGCCAAATCAAAGAGGGGGTGGGGAGCCACGGCCTGATTGTGGCATCTGGCCCTAACAGGGAAGGCGGCGAAGGGGCGTGTCAGGGAACCGGCAGTCACCTGGGTGTGTCCAGGACTGAGCAGGGGAGGTCCCTGGAAGGGTAACGAGGGGAGGGGTGGTTGTAACTGTTTTAATAGCAGGAGGGGGTTGTGGTGGTGGTCTATTGTAATGTAAAACTTCCTCCTCATCCAAGTTACTGTAAGAGGGGGCTGGGAGGAAGGAACTTTGAAGAAAGTTTAGGATCCTAATTTCTCACATTATGGGCCAAATGACGTTTTCCACAGTGGAGTCTTTAAGGCCAGCAATTATGGCAAGGAGGATAAGAATCCATGGGGCTAAAACAAGAGTTTCATCCCAAAAGCTATGGAAGTCTTTTTGTTTTAATTTTAAGCCACATTGCAGAAGGAGGGCCTTAGAGCTTGCAATTGCGGCGTCCTCTGGTGGGGAGGGAGGTTGCCCATTGCCGCGTGGTGTTGTTTGATGGGGGCTGGGCTGGGACACTCCTGAAAATAATAACTGAGAAAATAATAACCCAGATCAAAGATGATAGACCAGAGGATAATCATGCAAACCACAAGTCCTAATGCTGGGGCCAGCTGAGACATACGGATAGATGTTTAGGACCCACGTGTCTTGTGCTTAGTGGGGAGGGTCCAACACAGGCTTAGGGCCTTGCAGCAGTGTGTGCCTTACAGGGGAAAGGGAAGGGGAGGACAAACAAAGAAAGAAGGGGGTAAGGGGCTGCCTGCTCACCCACAGGCAACCGTTAGCCGTTTTTCTCTCACCAATGAAGAACTGGGCGCTTTGCTCGTCGAACTTTCAGGGACGAGGCATCGCCGAGGGCTACTCGCCGAGGGGCTTCTCGAAGAACTGGGCGTTTTGCCGTTCTGCCAAATGCCGAGGGCTGCTCACCGGCTCACGGGGCGTTCAACGGGCATCTCACCAGATGCCGATGGGGCAGGGGTCACGGATGGGGTGTCTCGCTAAAACACCGGCGTCGGGGCAGAGGGTCCCTGTTCAGGCGCCAGATGTTGGGGTCCCCCAAGGCCAGCTCAGGAGGGACGATAGGGTCTCTGCCGAATTGGGGTGAGCAGCGCGAGTCACGACACAGACTCCGGGAGTTGGGTGAAAGTGGGAGCGAGAACCCACAAACTCGTTTATTCAGGAAGTGTACATGGGTTTTAAGGGGCTGTTAATCTTTGCATGGGGCGGTCCCCTTTTGGTGACCAATGACAGCTTGTCTCTGGACAGGACATCTCGTAGTAGGCCTCTCGCGAGCATGGGGCTGTAACTCTTGTCACACCAAGCCTGCGCAAAACGCCATTTTTACAGAAGCCACTTCCTGTTGTCTTTTGCCATGCGGTCTGGCTAGGACCAGGCCTGTATTGTGCCATACAGAAATCCTCTATTATTTTAACATTTTTTTATAAGAGAGATTGTGTGTGTGTGTGTGTGTGAGAGAGAGAGAGAGAGAGAGAGAGAGAGAGAGAGAGGCATTCCACATGGCCTCCAGACACTGCGATCAAACTGCAGATGTGTGTGACATCTTGTGAACATTGTGAACTTGTACTCATGTTACCTTATGTATCTGGCTTACGTGGCAAGTTGAACATAGTTCTTTAGACTTCAAAAGCAATTGCCTTAACTGCTAGGCCATCTCTCCAGCCTTATGTATTATACTTTTTAAAATATTCATATTAATTGTGAAACTTACTGTATGAACAAATTGCATGTTGATCATATTCCTCTTGGGTTATCCTTCTGTATTTTTCCCCTGCTCCTATTCCACTGAGGAAGATCCTCAGTGGGGTTATTGGAATTCACCCTGGGGTCATGAATGCATCATTCAGTCCCTGTAGGGGTGGTGGTGATGATGCCCAGGATACACCTTCCCAACCCATGCTTCGTAAAATCTTTTTGCCCCATCTTCCACAATGTTCCCTGAGCCTTGACAGTTGTCATATAAAATCTACGTTAGTGCTTAGCTCTCTGAAATATCTCCCTAGAGTTGGTTGTCAGGGTA